>CM067271.1:10012500-12412500 GCA_033220335.2 Troides aeacus
CTTTTAACTTAGGTCACCTTCATTCTATGGGACATGTACTTAAGTTTTGCTTTTTTTTTTCACAGCCCGCTTGTTTAACTTCTATAGTGACGTATAAATGTTATTACAGTTATCGTTAAGCGCGATTGTGTTATGTGACTGTGATTATTTAAATGTTGAAATCAATAGGTTTTCAATGTAATTTTTTTTTTTGCGATGGATTGTTTGTTTTCTATGGCATTAATGTATTAAGGCTAGTTCGTTCGCTAGTTAGTATAGTTCATCTTATAGAAGTAAGTTTATAATTAGACGTAGAATATAATTTTAAATAACGGTCAATAGACTAAAATAATGTGATTTTTTTTTCTTCTGTATAATTGCGACAATGTGAGTGCCATTTGCCGAGCGGTGTTACTGCGGTAACAGGTGTAAATTAATGTTAATTCTACTACGTAATAAAACTAAGGTGCAATAAAGTAGCGCAATTTCTAATAAGTATCTGCCTAATGACTTAAATTCTATTTTGCGAAGACGGTTAAGGTGAGCAGATTTATATTTATATGTGATTTTTTTTTATACATTTCATTATCCTGTAAAATTGTAACAGTTTTTTTTAAAATTGTAAAGTCAAAGAGCTTCAGGTTAATCTTTAATTGTTTATTTTTTTATATTTACTTAAATATAGCTAATATGTTTACAGAAATTGATAGTAAAAAAAAAAACTGATGGATTGATTACCATATTGCTACCTATATATATATTTATAACGAAGATTTTTTTTTTATATTTCCTTAGTGAAATAGTTGTGTATAATTCATCCGTTTTCATCAAGTGTATAAAGATAAATGAAATATACAGTAGCAAGAGAAATATTTCTATGATTTTGTTAAAGTTGCACTTTAATCGATTCTGTAAAGTATGATTTTTTTTTTATCGATTTGTTTTAACGTGTTATATATATGAAAACAAAACATAGAATAGTATTTATTCACATTAGAGTCATACACATCCACGCACAAACATATATCCATAATCACTTATTATTATTTCTTATGCTACTCATTTTTTTTAAGATCCATTTTTAATTTTTTCCTTCTAATGATCTAAATGGAAACGTCTTTGACATCTTTTCGTTTACATTATAAATATGTATTTTCTCCAAGGCTCTGGTGTATACATCGAAAAACAATGCATTTATGTTCATGATTAATTATAAGTTATTATATTGTAACGTTTCTGTTATGCAACTTTATTCAACGAATGTAAAATATGTTAAAAAAATTTCATTAATATTATATATTAACCGGAAATTGGTTGTTGATGAAAAAATACAAAAACACATTTAAATATAGATGGCATTATGCTAACCGTTTTATATAAATCGTATGATGAATACGTCCGTAGTTGTTAGCGATTATTTATGCAAATGTGGACTCGCGTTGGCGTCGCGTTATGAAATGAAAGACTGAATGTGTGTAATGGTGGATGTTGATTTTTATTATTAAACTTATTATATACAGCTTAATATATCAAATGTAGCCATCATAATAAACGTTTTGCAATGTTGAATTAATTTTATATTTTTTATCATGCTTAACTAGTCTTATTTTACGAATTTAAGTGAAATCATACCGTTCTTTTATCATTAAGGAAAAATTGGAGACATTTGGAGATAATTTAGAAGATCAGAATTTATAGAAAATTTTCTAACACACGCTATATTTTTCGGTTAATATAACAAACATTTTTTGTTCTAATTTTTTTTTTAATAATTTTGATTCAATTTCGAAATTAAAACTGTAATAATACTTTATTAGTTAGTCGTCAGATAGCTTGTTTAATAATGAAGCTTACTCGCTTTTATAATTTTAAGACATCACAATTTTTTTTTTTTAATATTTAAATTATTGTATTGATGTGTGTATGATGATCCTATAATTGTTTTAATAAACAAAAAATAAACAGCTTGGTTAAAAATTAATATTTCTGTTTTTAAATTGTCCATAAATTAACTAAGGTGTTTTAGTGACAATAATAATAAGGTAGGAGGTTGTTGGTAGTGTTATTTAATCCTTAAGAAACTAATGTTGCCATATTAGCTCCACGGATATGTCACACGGAGTTGGGGCACCTAATATCGTGCCTACTTTATAACTCATTATTAAGAAAAAATTAAGTACATAGTTTCTCAAGGAAAAAACGTTTTCGAACTTATTGCAAATTAATATGAAATATACATCGTCTAGATTAAATGGCAATTAACATCGAGAAGCCTTATAATTATAATTTTTAACCTCGCTGCTTATGAAATATTGTAAATATCAAAACTTGTGTTTTTAGCTATGCGTAAATAAATTGTTTTAATAAAACACCTGTGTTTTCAGTTTTGCCCTCGGAAAATACTTTTTAACACACCATTATTTGTTTAATTGCAATAAGGAATTATTGCTAAACTTTTTTTTTAATCTATATTTTTGAGGAGTAACATCTTTGTAATTTCATAGAGTTTTCAAAGATAACAAAGGTTAATAACCGCGCCTATTGGATTGTTTTAATTTATTTTCTGACAGAATATTATGTTGGTTTTTTTGTGCTGCCAAACAGAAGCCTGCAAACATTATTATACGGTATAAAGGGTGATGAACATAGAAAAATTACTGTGTGAAATATCTTTACTGTCAGTTCATTATAATGGACGAACGTAACAGTCAGGCGAATCACTCGTTGCTTATGGTCTAAAAAAAAAGAGAAATTTGCCTAAATGTTAATACACACAGTTTGGGATAATGTACTACCAGAAATTTCGTAAATATTAAAATGCTGATGATCGAAGAATTAACTTTATGAAACGCTACAAAACCATTGAAAGTTACAGAGATAGAATAAAGGAAACGTTGTGATTAAAAAAAAACAAAAATCTTTCAGAAAAGGATTTCATATTACATGTTGATAATTTTTACATTCATTATTTTACCAAATTAATGACAGGTGATTGAAATATAATATACATCTGTTTCTACTTATGTAATGCATAATTATAATAAATAATTGTATCATAAATAATTTAATAGTTAGTGTCCTAGGAATCCAGAGGTTAAAACCAATAGAAATTATATTGTTTGCTAATTAGTTACTTACTATTCCATAGAAATATATTAGTATTTTCTCTAAAATTTGCTGAAATAAATAAATTTTCATTTCAATTTAATAATAAAGTAAATAATCCCGTTCAAATAGTCTATTTTAAAAGTTAATACAATTCACGAGTGTGGTCGATATTCCCAAGTGGTGACGTTAGTCTGTTCAGCCAGTCAGCTGCCGTTAAAAAACCTACCTAACTAAAGTACTACGATTTATGATATAATATGCTTGAATAAAATCTAATATAGTATATACACAATATTTTTTAAATAAAGGATATAATAAAGACGGGTGATTAATTTATTATTATTAATTTTTAATCTGTGCTATAATGCTTAACCACTCCCACCACATGAATTCCTACCAGATCGACGTGGGAATCTTTGGGGAGGCTAATGTCCAACATGTGACGTCTATCGGGTGATGAAGAGGATGATAATGCCAAAAAAATATCGAAGGATCTTCAAGATTCGCGCCAATGAAGTAAGATCATTAATAATAAAGATGTATGGAGAAATTTGAAGCCGTAAAACTCAATTACTATATAAAAAAAGGATTTTTATGTTTCTGACAATACGTTCTAACTAAATATAACCGCAGCGCCTATTTCTGCCGCCAAAGAGTTGTGTCCAAAATTTACTGGTTCCAGTTTGAGGTAGTGTAATTGTTGTGGTAATTAGATTCAACATCTATGTCTCAGGCGACGAGCACATAGCGGTGCAGAATTTAACATTCTGACTAGCGCTGTGTTATGGGTGGGCGTATCACTTACCATCTGGTGAATGTTTCGCTCTTCTCGTCGCTTAATAGTATATTTAAAAAAAAAACTCAAAATGATACAGGTATTGTAAAGTTTCCACCACATGCAAATGCTAACAGCAGTCGTGAACAGAAAGGACTACAAATATTTAATTCATTTGTACTCCGCTTGCATAATATGCGAAACAATATTTTTCATAATAATAGTATAAAATGAAAGTCATAATATGTAACAGTCATATACAGTAATTCTAATTATTGTAAATTTTGCCCTAATAACTTTTCGAGATTCGTGTCAGAATGTTTTATCATTTAACTTAATAGGTAGAGCTAATATAGGTCACTTAAGATAATGTCATAACTTCATCAAAATCCATTTGCTACAATTTTTTCTTTTACTTCCTTAAACATAATTTTCACCAGATTATCGAGGTCTATTGTTGGTTTCCAGTTCCAGTCGCGCTGCGCTTCACTGTCATCGAACACTTGAGGCCACGAGTCCGCTGAAAAACGTGCAATAAAAGTGATCTTAGTCATTCATAAATTTAAACATGTCATCTCTTACTTCAAAAAGATAAGGAGATTGCCTGCAGCTTATTAGTGTATAACTTTTCTTGGTTAACAATGATAGTCATTAATATCAATCAATGAAAGTTAAAATCTTCAAAATGCATTAAAAGAAAAAATGCCTGATGGTTAAATGTATGCTTAACACTGCTGTATATATTATCTAGGCGCTGCCATAAATTTATTACTGGAAAGATATCATTATTTATGTTTTTATTAAAATTGTCTTATTTATCTCATTTGACAACAAAGAAGTAATATTACTTTTTGATATATAAATAGCATTTGATGACAGAATGGCTGTTGATGTGCTTCGGCGGCGATCCTGTCATCAAATATTCTTAGTTACAATCTGTGACCTTAGTATTATTCTTACTTGACATTGGCGAAATCTATAAGGAAACGTCATTAACCCAAGAGATAGATAGATATATAAATAGCAAAGGTAATAAATTAAAATTCTAACAGGTGAAGATGAATATGTTATAGATTTACGAAGTAGTACCTATCGTTTTGCAAAAATATAAAATATTAAGATATAATATGCAAAATGTAACTTAGTTTAATAAAGAATTAGTAACCTGGGCGGATGTCTCTTGGAATAGAACTAGAGCTGATATTATAATATGGATAGTTAGCGTAGCGAAGGTAATTAAAACGGTAATTAAAGCTGTTTATACTATTTGTCTATTGTTTAAAACAACATAAAGATCCTTACCAATATCCTGCCTGCTGTCGGGTTTATATGAAATCGAAAAATCGTTCACGTGTTTGAACATCGCATCAGCTAACTCTTCCGGAGTGAAGCTCATTGAAGTGACATTGTACACTCTTCGATGTAACATCTCGTTAGGTGTTTCTAGGTACTGTGAGAGGGCACGGAGGGCGTCTCTGACGTGCATCATTGGTAGCCTTGTATCAGGTTTGAGGTAACAGTCGTAATGGCCTTTGCGTAGTACATCGTGAAATATTGCGATCGCATAATCTGTAAATAAAAAACAAACTTTCCTTTTTCTCTGAAATCTGTGAAAATATTAATAAAAAATTAAAACAAAAACAGTAATTTGTTATTCATGAAGTATTAACTTGGCCTGCACTTCATTTAAATAAAATGTATTGTCTATATCTATTAATATAAAAAGAAAGGTACACTGCATGTTACTAACTACATATATATTATGTAGTTAATAATACGCAAGGTGCCTTTTTAAGCGAAAATAATGCCTTTATCACTGACTTCGAAGGTATGGAATTTCCTTCGATACTTGAGAATTCGACCTGCTTTATTACTTAGTAAATGTAGGTTAAGTTGTACGAAGTCCATTCGCTACTAAACGGTTTAGTGTTTCAAGCGAATCTATTGGATTTTGAGTTATTTATTATTCTAAAGGCGCTAATATCGTGCGTGCGGATAATAAATTATATATTAAGATATATAGTTACAATAATTTATTGTTTTTAATGTTAAAACTAAAGGACCAACTCAAGCAATTTCACTAGAACTATTGATGTGATTCATTACATTCTACCTATGGTTATTTAATATTTTGCAATAAAAATTAACGCTAATATCACCAAAATGCACTATATTGTTGTTAATTAAGGTTTTCATGAATAAAGTAATGCAATAAGGTTAACAAGTTTTATATTATTGTTTGTAAGTGTCGCCGCCATAGCCTCGGACTATAAAAATATAAATTCCCTATATGGTCTACTGTGTCCTTTCTCTCAAAAAGGGTTGGACTAATATTAAAAGGAGTTTTTATTTTCTCCTAATCGTTTAAATAATATTCAGGACGTTAATTGGTATGTAATAAGCATCCATTTATAGATTTGCAATGAGAAAATAAATATACTAGAAGGTCTGCCACCTTTGAACTCCTAATAAATAATAAACAATTTAATACCTGTTGTTCCTCCACCGGGTGGATCACTAGAAATCACTCCTGGAAATCTTAGGCATCGAAAATCTAAGCCAAATTTGTAATGGTAATACTCTCCTAATAATTCCGCGTGCACTTTAGAAACACCATAAATTGTCCGTGGTCTTTGCACTGTTATATTAGGCGTTGGGTTCCTAGGGGAGTCTGGACCAAACGCACCAATTGTACTAGGCACGAAAATGCGAAGTCTGTACTGTTTAGCAAGTTCAATCATGTTATGCATTCCCTCTATGTTAACACGAACAGCCAGTGGAACATTTTGTTCGCCGATAGCACTCAGTAAAGCTGAAAAATGTATTAACCAGTCCACCCTGTGATCCACGACTATTTTCTGTAGCCCTTTAAAATCCAAGATGTCTGCGAAAATATATGGTCCATCGTTAAAAATTTCCGTAGATGGTTTGATTATGTCGGATAGAATCACGTTATCCCTTCCATATTTTCCTCTTAAGTACTTAGCACATTCCACACCAAGTTGTCCTAAGCCACCTGAAATATTTGAAAAGAAATAACAACTAGTTTATGTACCAGTCACGTTAACCACATAATTGTTATATTATATAACAATACCAAATTTTACATAATGAAGCCTAGGAGGAAACTATCTAACATAAAGCTTTACTATATATGGCTCTATAAATGAAATAGGGACCTCCATCTCACGAGGCTAGTAACTTGCTGTTGCGTCAAGGAACCAGTTAAACATTTTTTACCCTTGGACATGAATTCGAAAATTTATATCGAAAAGTGATCAAAGGTTTTATTGTAAAAAGGAGAAAACACCCCTACGTTTGTGCTAATTTGTAGTTTTTTTTTTTAACCTGAAAATTATGATACTAGACAATATTATTAATGTCGTGTAAAAATCTATTTGATTCATTTTGCGATAAACATTCTTAATAAGTTCTGAGACTGTTTACCTAACTAGACAGGAGAGGGGAGAAATAATACGTCATTTGCACTGAGTTTACATTAACACCTAATGTCGTCATTGGAAAACCGCACAATGCGTTTACAATTACAAATAATATAAGATCTCTGTTTACTATGTAAATTAGATTGCGTTAGATCAAAACATGTTTTGGAGTATCTTTTACGTAGTTAGTTACCTTTTATAGACGCGCCATTTTATTTTTGTATAATTTTAAATAAAATAACATATTAAAACCTCTAGCTATATGTATAATTATTATTAAATGTTTTATTTTTATACAAGTATTCTGTTTGTGTCCGTTATCCTTAAGATCATTTAGAAGATTGCAAACACGTTTTGAAATTCCGAGAACAGATTTTCGATGTTTATTTCCTTTTTTTTGTGTTATGAGGAAGGAAAATGCTCAAAAAGATATCCATGGTTTCATCTGCGTTACGAGAAAGTTTTTACCCACCAATACTAGAGTTTTACGTCAGTATTCCTCCTCAGCGTATGGAGAGGGAGGGACACAACTGCGGCCTATTTATGTACTCTCCAATACACTACGTAAGAACTACATCAATGATCGGAGACCATTATACTCAAACTCGTTGTGAAGGCAATAAGGACCCCTAATCGCCCACGACCACATGCCTTGTTAAGGTAGGGGAAAACCTGGAGTAACGAGGCCTATATGGTCATATCTTCGAGTGTAATTTTTTATTCTCTCAATCCCGCTCAGCAGCCTCCTTCTGTATCATGATGATTTTACAAAAGAAGGCTACACCTCTATACGCTGAATCCCCTTGCAGCTTAGATGACACGACAGTTGGCAAGGATAAATTATGTCCGATCCGGTTTACCTAGATCCGTTGCTTTATCTACTACACAGGGCAAACCGCGAACGTATGATATACGGAACCCGCTTCCTCCCACCACATCAGAAGCATTTCGCCGTCGCTTCACTTAAACATCCGTGCCAGCTAAATATCTGTGAAACCTATAGATGAGACTTTCTCCTTGTCATTGCTTCTAGGTTCCGAAGACTGGCGGGATCACCCCCACGACGCGAGTTGCTCAATCATAATCCAGGTCTTTGATTTGTCATATTTCCGTAAGGATACAAACAAACAACAAACACAAATTTATTACTATTATTAAAAATTGTTTTTTTTTTTCACAGTTGGCAAGTTATTTCGAAATACCTTTCAAAGCGACCTACATCGTTTTGTCGTAAAACAATGTCAATAATAAAACTTACCGGTGATTAAAATTTTTGGTGAACTTTTAACAGGAGTGCTAACACAGAAACTTCGCGAATATAATTTTTTTATACCATAAAACGATCGCTTGATCAAAGACATTTTTATAGAAATGTATTGATGATAACAACTAAATGGCAAAGTTTAGTTTAACAGGTAAGCTTACGCTGCAAGAGACTGCGCTGTACTAATGTTAACATATGACTGGTTGAGAGCGAATTTCTTACTGTTAGATTATAAAACTGGTTCTGTATGGATTGATTGTATGCGCAAAACATTTGCGAATATTTTTTATTGGCTTAAAAGTAGGTGTGTCCGTTGAGACGGTTTAGAAAACATTTCCTTATTGTGACGTTGAAGAACTTGAATACAACTTGGAAAAAAAAATTAATTACATATAAGTTCATAAATTGTTGCTTAAAAATCTAGTAAATAATAGAAATAAGTAAATATTACTTTATACATTCTGCGTATTTCTGTGAATATTAGATAATTAGATAGCATAAGTAAAAACAATGTAAAAAAAAAATAGAAATAATATTAGAAAAAATGTAAATAGCTAATAGTAGTGAATATATTATAAGCAAATGATGTAAATAATAATATAAGGTAAAGCTCTGAATCATATCAAAGAAAATTGAACTAAATTAAAAAAAAAAGAAAAAAAATTGTATAATCTGTTTATTATAATAGAGAGAAGAATGTGAAAAATGTAGTATCTTTACTAAAATTATAATTCCACAAAAAATTTTTTTATGAAATTTAGTGGAATATAGTTTTTTTTTTATTACTCAAACACTATTTCTTATTTACGAATGATTTATCTGTATGATTCGGATCCACCATGTTAACGTTTGAGGTGAAACTTCTTTTAGTACGGCATCAATTACATTTCATGAATCGAAAAGGTGACGACTATAAAAAGAATTTAAAGTGTTTAAGCTTTGACAGAAAGTGATAAAACACGTTTCTATATAGTTCTCCTCACCTTGATCTCTTACCTGTCCATTCTCTGATGATGTCCAATACTGTTAGTCGTTTGACAGCGTAGATACAGCTTATCGAATACTGGGCTTGCGGATCCGGTGTCCGTGGCCTAAATTCATTTTAATTGTATCGTCGGACATTAATAGTAGTATTGCTATCCTACGATTTATGTACTTCCGTATGCTAGTGTAATGTTTACAAAAATTGTAAGTAATGTTAATACTTAATTAATTAAAAAATGCAGTTTTAAACTTTCTGATAAAGTACTTAAAAATATTTGCTGAAGTAAATTTTGAATTGATCGATCGCAATTTATCGTTTTACTAATTTTTGTATCATCAATAAATGAATTCATTAACTGTTGAATCTATTGTGGTAAAGAAAATATTTAAATGTATACACAACACTCATAAGCGTTGGCCATTTTGTATTTAAAAAAAACCATATCATCAATAGTTCTCCGATGACTTAATGTTTATAACAATGTTTAAACTACCTCCTTAAATCGTTTTCCACATGACTGAGGGTTATGACTACCTTCATCCATCATTCTTTTGTTTAAGATGTTTCGCCATCGCGTCCTCCTCAAGCGACTGGGAGAGCATTGTAAACTGTGTAATCGAGTGTATTGCTGATTTGGTCAGACTAACTTACAACTTACATTTCGCCAGTCACCACTGATTCGAAAAGTGTTCGAAGTACTCTACAATTTTAGCAATACACAGCAACTAAGAAACTAGTCTTTATTTATTAGCCAATATGGATGCGTTGGACGGAAATTCCGTCCACGGGATCCGAAGTATTGTCTTCTAGTACCGTGTTTTGAAAACATTAATCCGTTTGTGGTCAGCTTATTTTAGGGTGCACATCTCAGCAGGAAAATGAAGAATACGAATGTACGCTTGAGTTTGATCTTCGTCTTCAGCGATACGATTATGTTACAATGTAATAAACTTTTAATTTTCAAAACAGTACAATTCTAGAAATGTATTCTTTTATTTTAAAACAGTAACTGAACCAAGCGATTGAGATTAAATCGTGGATTGGATTGAATAAAACAGCAAACGTCCTTTTCTATAATAATTTGGCTAAAAGGACTCTTGGATATTTTCAAGGTGTCGATTTTTGTCGAAGTACATTCATTCCTTAAATTTCTCTCTTTTGTTATTATTATAAAAAAAATTGCACTTAGATATTTTATTCATCAAAGCGGCGATATCAGCACGACATACGTTATATAATGGAAAGTGATACACTCACCCTTATTTAAGAAGAGCATACTTATTGTCTTTTTGCCTTTGCTTATGAATGAACCATACAGGTGTATCGTCTGCTTTTAGAATCTCTGCGGGTTAATATTGGTTCATAGAGAAGCTATAGTTTAAAGGTAGATACGTAATTTAACCACGTATTTTTTTTTTAATCTACGAAGCGCCAAGACGCCTGGCACATTCACCTGATTGTAAGCGATACTCCTACCTATAACGGCGTGGCGCTAGTTAGGATTATATACACTATTCCACATTGCCCTCGTCGCTTTGAGACAGGAATGTTAAGTTTCGTTACTCCAGTAATTTCACTAGCTACAACTACCATCAAGCATGAACACAGTAGTCGTTACTGTGGCGGCAGAAATAGGCGTTGTGATGGTATCTAGCTATACGGTCTCCGGCAACAGTGAAAATGTCTTCATCGACTAACCTAACCCCAATGACGGTTGTGAACACTATTAAGCTGGTTGGCTTCTACAATATCTATTTAATATAAAATTATGTAAGTACGTTCTATATTTATGATATTAAGTATTTTAACGTATACTAAGTAATTAATATTAAGAATTTGTAATATAGAAAGTCTAGATGTTTGATCTAATGCCTTGTATTATCTTTTAATAAATACAAGCATTGCTACGATGATGATATAAACGTAAGTTCGTTTCTTTAATAATGTTCATGTTAATTCTTAATGTGCGATAAAATGTATACACTTATAATTGTGACAATTTCATTGTCTAAACGACCCTTCCTTATTACCACACGAAAGGATTTTATCTAGATAACTCACTCATGCAACTGATGCAATCTATATTTTGCAATATTATAGTCAAAGATGAGCTATGCCAGCGGTTAGTTTAAACAGACACCTTACGTATAAAACGAAATATTTTTAACTCTTTTAATATTAATTGCAAAACAATGATAAATAAATGAATAGATCTTATAAATATTTAGATCCATCTCACCTATACATCTGCTATATAAATAAATAAACAGCTATCTTATTGTTTCCATTGTTGAGACCCCAGGTCGTTTCTATCAAGAGGCGAGTCAAAACTATTTATCTACATACGCTGGTTATGTTTGGGTAGGTGGATATATCATTGCCAACAAAAATTGGTATTCTTGAAACTTGGGTTTTGTATAAAAAAAGTTCGAGCTCAGCGGAAATTAAATCCATGTCTCGAAGACGAACTGTGTGGTGAGGCGGTAGTACCTCACAAAGTACAGCTATCACGGCTTCATTATATAAAAATAATATAATTTTATAAAGTTATTTAATTTGTATAAATATAAACTAAAATTATATGAGAAATGGCCCCAATTCTTCCATGTCGGTTCCGATGGGGGCGGCGCAGGACTGATCGATTTGCGGAGGCCTATGTCCAGCAGTAGATGTCTAATGACTAATGATGACGAACTAAAAAAAAAGATCAAATATCACTGTTCCTCTTAGTGTAGTTAGAAAAGTAAGAAAAGACAAGCATTTCAGTAATATCTTTTTTTAATATTTACGTTTTGATATTTTTTATTGCGATTGGTACAATTTTCGTTTATAATGGTATGAGGCGTTATTAGAAATAAATTTTTTAGACAAATAAATGGAACAATAATGTACTATTAATAATACAAACAATAATGTATATTTGTGTATGTATCTTGGTTAAATGTAAATAAGTGATTGTTACATAAATAAAAAAAATGTCGCATACTCGGAGAGGACCGTTGACCAGATTTATTTTCTACCAATTTACACGTCTGTATTGCAATAAGAGGTTACATGTGCGGGCACGCGCCACAATGGTGAAAGATAAGTTTCTTGGTGCGCATCGAGCCATGAACCGAAAGTCTGACGTTTGAATGCAAAACTGACTTGGAATTCCAGTTGGTGTTTGTCTACTAAAAGCGCCGCTTGGCCCAAGAGTTTTCATACGGCTTGCAATTTTACGTAATATAAAGTGGAGCCAGCAATAATCAACATCACCGCCTCTACACCCTGCATCTGATAAACCATAATTTTTTTAAACAATACAGCAAAACACCTTAAGTATTTAGGTTTATAATAGAATTGGATACTTCTATAGTTTACGTAAGTATTGAATTGATGATTATTTAATTCTGGGAAATTAAGAGTACTAATATTTTCATACTAAAAGTTTTAAATGTAATCAATGTTTTATTACCAATTAATTACAAGGTATTGTTGACAAATACTCTAGGCGCGTCAAGTTTTTACAAATTTTAACTGTATCAACTTCGTAACTTACGTCACTGACACATAAAGAAATAGACTTACTTTGGGATTTAAAAAAAAATTAAAAAAGGAATTTTGACCATAGTGTAATTCGAACAAAAGTTATTAGCTTCAAAATCAACCATTTGTCTTATTTTTTTTCCAATTTTTGTACTTTTTCCTACATATGTGTATTGATGTAAATAAAATCTTAGAAATAGGACGATCTATTAATAAGGTTTATTATAAGACAACAGTATCAATAAAACCATATTTGCTACTATATACAGCATGGACAGGTTTTCGTGTTAGCTTTTCTCGAAGTGCTCGTTGCGAACTTTAGTAATAAATGGTTTTAAGTACTGAACGAATTCAATTGAATAAATACCTTTTGAGTTTGAAATTGAAAAGTTTCGAAGGATATAGATAATCCACAATACTTAAATTGTTTAGAGTAGCAGTAAACTTTCATTGCTTGCAGCTTGAAAGCATGTAACAAAGTCTTAGGCAAATGTGATGTAATAATATGAACTAATTAGTAAGCAAAGTGAAGATAAGTAAATGTTTCAATTAATAATATTGAAAGTTAGATATTTTATAATTTTTAATACATATATACAGTATAGTAGCTCTCTGGCCTAAAGGTTAAAGCGTGCGGCTTTCATTCCGAAGGTCGCGGGTTCGAATCTCAGCATGTACCAATGACTTTAATATTTAAGTTATGTACATTTGTGAACTTTAGTTACAACAGCGAAATCCAAACGGTGAAGGAAAACATCGTGAGGAAACCCCGCACACTGAAATCATCTTTGTGTGTGTGTGTGTGTGTGTGGTGGCCCCAATAAAGTGGCAACAGGCTCGCCCCCTGTTACATGGGACCTAATCTGACCACATCTGGCGAAAAGTGGGTGTTTATTCACCTCTGCCTACCCCTACTAAAAAAAGGCGTGATAATATAAAAAAATATATATACATATCATCATCATTATCATCCAATAGACGTCCATTGCTGGACATAGGTCTCCCCCAAAGATCTCCACATCGATCCGTCCTGCGTTGCTCGCATCCAGTGGGTTCCCACGATTTTCACCAGATCGTCGGTGTACCATGCGGGAGGTCTCCCAACACTACGTCTACCGCTACGCCGGCGCCACTCGAGGACTTTACTGCCCCATCGGCCGCCGGTCCTTCGAGCAATGTGCCCTGCCCATTGCCACTTAAGTCAAGCAATCTGTTGAGCTACATCGGTGATCTTAGTTCTTCTGCGGATCTCCACACACGCATATATATATATATATATATATATATATGTTTATGTATATATTTATATATAGATATACATTTGATTTGTATAAAAGGAACAATTATTCCGTTCCTTTGCTGGGAAACAAAATGATTTATGTTTAATTTTAAATATTTACTTTTTGGTGTCATTATTTATAATGGATACTAGACCTTAATCTAACATATTAAGTGACAAAGAGATTGTGGATAGAGAAGCGTGCTCGGCCAAAATATTCGGGCTTTCATGTATAATATAAGCCCACAGCAATGCTATTACGCTGGAGGATTCACAAATATGGTTCATATATCACATAAATATCAACAATGTTTTTAACGATGGCTATTAAATAGTCAGATTAGAGTTCTGAGAATCATGAGTTAAAATTATGGGAGTTAAGTTTATAGTTAATAGATTAACGATGGCAAGTTAAAAAAAAAACATAGTATTTTTTATTAGATAATTTAAGACCAAAAACATTACTTTTAACTTCGTGTCACATACTCTTTACCAGATCTTGTGTGAAATCTATAAAAATATTAGCTATGATTTTATTTTGTTAGTATTATAGTACCATTGTATATGAGGTGTAAAGGTTCCCGCACAACACGGGGTCAAAGCCAACCTCACCTGCTCGTGGTGCACCCTGCTAATCACCAAACGAGGCTCTGGTTCACGCCACCCCGCATTAAGCCAGCGTGGTGAGTAATGGCCCAAATCACCCGATATGAATCCCTAATGGGGAATCTTAGGGGACTGTGTCCAGCAGTAAATGTCTATCGGCTGATGTTAATGATAATATTATTTACTCTCTTATGATTTGATAACTTACATTAAGATGACCGTGCTAAAGAACTTTGAAGACTAGCTTGTAACCTAGGAAAATTATGAAGTGAAATTTGTATGAATAGTCTTAGTAACCGTTATAGTTTTCATTCCGAACTGCACTGGCAAATGCAATTTGCGATAACGATCTCGCATGCGCCAGCGCATTGCCCTACCTTTCAAATAAATTGTTATAAGACTTTATCGGAGTTGCTAAACCTAATACTATACAGACATTCCGTGTATAATAAATTAGTTATGTTTTATAACACGATCAAGTGCATTTTATATTATAATATTTATTAAAAATAACTATTGAAAACTAATAAATCAACATTACTTATCTAATAATCTGTGAAAATCACGGGATCTCCGTTCGAAACACAACCGTGGTCCCCTAACGTTATACTGGGAAATCCCCGTCCTGGGGTCTGTTTTATACAGTCCGTACTAGCGTCGTGAGTACTACCTCAATGACCGGCACCAAGTCCAACTATTGTCCTCCTCAGGGTCGTTTAGAAGGCCCCATTAAAGTAGGTGACGACGTCTACGTTTCCGAGCAGGATCTGTGTTCTTATGGTCGCGCTCGGCAGCCCCCGTTGTACCAGCTGTTCCACAAAAAGAGGCTACGGCCCTCCATTCAAAATCTCCTCCCAGCATTGCTGACACGATTGCTAGCAAGGAGAGGTTTCGCCCGATCTGAAGGAAAGAGTCTAGGCATATTATCTATCATGCTGGCTATTATGTTGATTTTCTTATCATGTTTTCTTACTAAGCAAAGTCAAACTTATTAGAGACCGAACCTTCGTCTCTTCAAGACGCAAAGGCGGCTTATACAACAAAGAAAACTAATAAGTTTTATTTTGATAATTTGATGGTAATTTACTTAGGTTTTTTTTTGACACATTAAGAGCAGACCCTAAACAAAGAAAGCGATAAAATTTTAAAACATATGAACATAAAAAAATGTTTCAACAAACGTAAAGTAATCATGCTGATGGTATATTTGCTACGCAATGGCGAATCTTGTGACAGTTAGAAATATATTACACGTAAGTGTATAACGTAACTGTACCGTAATGATAGCTCGTCTCGTTGAGTGCTTACGGATTACGTTTTGTCTCCAACTCTCCAACTGTATTTTTATTGTCTTTTTTTACAGCAATTTATTATACTTAAACTTTAGGATGACGGGGGGGTACCAAAAATATAATTGCAAATCGCGATCGATACATTCTCATATAATAGATAACTTCACTGTTATAAGACGTTGATCTTTTAAAAAAAGTTGTAATTCTCGTTTCTTAATAGAAAAAAAATACTAATCATTTATATAAAAGAAATTCTCACTAAATAAGAGATGATTTTTCCTTTGATTGTAAGGCACAAATAATTTATTAACACAAAAATTGATCTTTTTATATTGGTTGAGTGGCATTTAATATAGTTAATAAATGTGACTTTTGATTTAAATATAAGAACAAAAAATATTAGATACAGTTCATCAGTGTAGAAGATATCTAATGAGAGCATTGTAGAGAACACGAGAATACTAGCAACTGGTCCTTAAAGAGTTAAGGGTACTTTTCGTCATTTTATTTACGTAACATCCGTAATAAAGTGCTTCATAGACCCCGCATAAAACAATAGTATAAAAGCGAAAGCAACTTACCGTATCGTTGTATTGGGCCATTGTGTTTAGATTTTATTGTTTTAATGGTGTCTCTCAGTCCTTGACGTAATGGCACTTATACCAAAAATGTTTGCATATTTTTTTTTTACTATAATCTCAACGTTCATGTTTAAAAGTGTTTCCAGATACACGATCCTGATAACAATCTTTAAGTAAACAATGCTACAATGAGTGACGCCGAAGACACCGAGGAATGGATACCAAACCAAAAAAGATCTTACGGCTAACACTAGCTCTAACAATAATATCAGAAGTTATTTCAACATGCCCCGTACCTGAGGCGATAGTTCCTTGCATATGTACTTACCGAAACAATGACGTGCAAATATGGTTTGTAAAGAATATTACATTATCGCATAGATTTTTGGTCCAATAATCTATATATTTTTGATAACTGTAGTTTAGATTCGTAAAGAAATTAATACAATGTATATTTATAATTTTTATCACCAAGTTCAACTCATAATACTCAACAGAATTTCCATTTTTTTTCTTTTCCATTGGTTTGTATTAGTAAAAATATTATATTTTCTCAATAAAAACAATTTGTTTTGTGCAGGTGTACCCACAGTGATTTACAGCAGGTTTTGAAAGGTGTACAAAAAGTTGGAGAACTTGTACGAAAATCCATTGATGAGTTAATAATTGAAAACAATTATCTACCATCGCTGCCGGGGAAAATTTTTCAAAATGTAAAAATTGAAAGATTGATGTTGCGTCATAATGGATTGGAACGCGTTTCCGAAACCTGGTTGGAGACACAAGAAAAAAATTTAGTAGAAATATTTATAGTCGAAAATGAAATGAAAAGTATTCCAGCAGAAAGTTTGGTTAAATTACAAAATTTGCAAGCTCTCACTATACAATCAGATAGTTTAAGAAGAATACCTCCGTTGGCCAACATTCCAAGATTGAAATACGTCAATATACAAACCAAAAGCTTAAACAGTATAAGTGGTGAAACTTTTGCGAATTTACCGAAGCTTGAAAGACTATATATTTACGGGAGTTTAAATTTACGCAAAGTGGAAGAAAATGCGTTTTATAACTTGCCGACGTTACAAAAATTGGAACTAACAGATTGTGGCATCACAGATATACATATGAGAGCTCTATCTCTTCTTCCTGTTTTAAATCATCTTTCATTAAGTAATAACGACATTTCCGACGCCAGCATGGTTGGCAGGGCGATCAGAGATCTACCCATGTTAACTTTATTGGATCTTAATTATAACCAAATTGACAAATTAAACGAAGGCACTTTTGTTGGTCAGACTATGCTAGAGATTTTATACTTATCGCATAATAACATAAATATAATTCACCACGGTGCATTTCATAGAGTACCAAAGTTACGCGTGGTTGATTTAAATTATAACAATATCGTAAGAATACACCCAGAGTCGTTTCTACAGCAATCTAGTAGTGGAGTTGAGGAATTAAATCTTATTGGAAATAAAATAATGCACATTTCTGAATTTCGAGCTCTGCTGGACGCATTGCCGCGTTTAAGGTTTCTAGATATGAGCGAAAATTTACTGCAGGAAATACCTAGAGGAGCTTTAAGAGGTCATCCTAGTTTAGAACGATTGCATCTTAACAGCAATAGTATAAAGTATATTGAAGGGGAAGCATTCGTAGCCATGCCGGCTTTACGAGAACTACATTTAAGTAAAAATTCCTTAGGTGATATGAATGAAGGCCCTTATTGGAACTTACCAAATTTGAAAGGTTTGGATTTATCCAATAATTTCTTTCAACGATTGCAACCTAAGTTATTATATAATCTTCCATCACTAAGGAGAATAAACCTTAGTAATAACAAATTAACAGTCATTGACCCTTTAACCTTTATTGAGACACCTTTATTGGAATTCATAAACATATCAGGCAACGCGCTTGTTTCGATACATCCAGCAACATTTAGAAATTTACCAAATCTTTATGAACTAGACGCTAGTTCAAATAATTTAATTGAATTTGTTCCTGGGTTACCACGGGGTCTGGAACAGTTAAATTTGCAGAGAAATCAATTAATTAATTTACCAATACCACCATCTCCAGATTTCGATCTGCCATCCTTAAGGACTTTAGATATTTCGAGTAATGGTATACAAAGAATTCCGCACGGATGTTTTAAAACATTAAACAATCTCCGACGGCTTTACATGATACGCAATGGACTTAGAGAAATTGATGTCAATACGTTTGCTAACTTAGATCGATTAGAATTACTGGATTTAAGTAATAATCAAATTATGACAGTTCACCTAAAAAGTTTTACTAAACTTGTTAGCCTTAAACAGATCAATATAAATAGAAACAACATTGAAAACTTTGATCTTATGGTCTTCAAAGAAAATACAGAATTATCTTTGCTAGATATAAGTAAAAATAAATTGAAAAGTATAAACTCCCATATTACAGATGGAATATTAAAAGTAGAAATTTTAAATATATCATCAAACAACCTTAATGAGCTACCGACAAATATAAATGGATTAAAACAACTTCAGGTTTTAGATGCCAGTTTTAATCACATAAAAGCCTTTGACGGTAACGTTATAAGTAATGCACAGGAACTTAAATTGATTAAGTTACCTTTCAATAAAATTGTAGAAATACGCAGGAGCAGTTTCAAAGATCTTCAAAATCTTGAAGTCATCGATTTGGAGAGTAATAAAATAGAAATAATATATTCATTAGCAATAAATAATCTTCCAAATCTGTTATCTGTCTATCTTGGTAGAAATCATATTATCGATGTTCCTGATCGTGTCTTTTTAAATCTGCCGAAGCTAAAACTAATAGAGCTTCAAGGAAATCGTCTCCAGTATATATCATCACGTGCTTTTGAAAATACGCCTTTAGTGCAACATTTAAATGTGAGCAATAATCAATTAAAAACTTTAGAGAACTCAGGTATAACCCAGTTAATGTCCTTAGAGATCCTAGACTTGAGTTTTAATAAGTTAATTAAAATAACAAGTGAATCATTTCAATTTATGGAATGGCTAGTAGAATTAAATCTGGACAATAATTTGATATGTCACATAAGTGGACAGCCATTTGATAACATGCCAAGACTGAAAGTTCTTTCACTACGCTATAACAAGTTAACATCAGTAGCAGAAAGTAATTTCGAAAAACTGAGAAACAATATTGCTGTTTTAGACATAGATGGTAAGACAAATTAAATTCATAGAGATACTTTAATTAAATGTGTTACTTTCAAAGTTTTCTTTTTCAGGTAATCCTCTCACTTGTAACTGCGGTGCAATTTGGTTAAAGTCGTGGTTATTAGAATCCACATCAATTGGTCCCAAATGTGCTGATGGTACATATGTTAAAGGCATGCCTTTTTCTCGAACCGATTGTCTTAATGTTCCTGTACAAAATGACAATTTAAGATATTGTATGATACACGAAAATGAAGCCCTGTTACCCAATTTAGCTACGTCGCAAATTTATTCATCGTTAGATAAAACTAACAAATACACGACCCAAGAAAAGAACAATTTACAGACAAATATAGTAAACACACGACCTACTCCTGAAGAATCAGAATACTTCTATGATGACTATGTTGATTACCCATTTAATGAAACCATTGCAGATAATGTTAACGTTCAGAATTTAACCAAAAATCATGAGAAAACACAAGACAGTTCTTCTTTATCAAATGTGAACTCTAATAATGTGACGAGTTTAAATCCAACAAATGTACCAAATGTTCCAAGAAGCGGATTTACTTTCTTTGGTATGCCCCTTCCTACTATAGACGTGGGAAATTTTTTTAATACGGGCCGAAAAATCGATTCTCACGAAAAGAGAAAATTATCACAGACAAATAATCTTCAATCACCTGTATTAAAAACACCACATTTTCAAACTGGCGGTTTTACTCCGATGATGCCTGCAAGTAATGGAGGATTTGTGCCTATACTAAATCCCACCATGGCAGTATTTGATAACAAAGACGATTCAATTGCTAAACTTGAGTACATAAACTATCACAATATGGATCAAACTGAAAAAAAATACGCCGTAGTAGAAAAATTATCACCAACAAAAACCAGTCACAATAACACAAGTCACAGCAAAACAAAAAGTGAAGTACATGAAATTAAATCTTATTTAAACAATGACAATGCTACCAAAATAACTTATAACAAAACTAAAAATATTGAAGAGCAAAATAGTAATCCAATATTATTAAATAAGTATCATTTAATGGAATCTAATTTAACTGTCACTCATATAACAGAAAAAGAAAATATTATAACAACAGATACAAGCAATGATATGTCTGTACATGCGTGGATGGAGTCAACCACTAACATTCCATACCTTGATACTAAACAAGCAACTTCAAAACCCAAAATGGAACATGTTGAAAGGGAGCCAACAGCTCTTTCGGCCGTTTTAATACCAAGCCAAGATGAACTGGAAAAACGCCTACACAATAAACATCCTGCAACAATAACTAAAGTTAATTTGCCACATTATGATTCCAATGCAAATGATTACACGCTGGTCAATAACAGAGCAGCTAAAACACGTTTTTCAGAAATGCCTATAACAAATTCGAGAACAAAAAATGCTGATGATAAAGATTGGTACTATAAGAATTATAACAAATCCAATTTGGAACCATACATTGCACCTGATATTCAAATATCAAAAAGTAATACTGTTTCACATAAAATAACAATTGTTTATTGTCTAATGTTGTATTATTTTGTTTTTCATGTATAAAAATAACATAAAATTTTGTTTTTATTTATGATTTTGTTTTAAAAATACCTTTACTTCTATAATCAATGATAACACACTGACACTTGTACTAGTTACAGGTTATAGATCAGAATGAATCATAGCATTAGAAATGTTAATTGGCTTATTAGAAAATTATAACAATATTAGGAGCAAAAATTATTTTTTCCAGAGGTGAGGGATATGGAACAAAGACAAACATTCATAAGAAAACTATGTTTATTTGTATGCGAAATTTTATATAGAAACAGAATAAGAAACTAACTTTTGTATTCTGACGGTTATTATATTCATAAATTCCTTTAAGAAGAATATTTCAAAATTACTGTAGCAACCCAATTAGATATATAACTAAAACTTTAGAAATAATTATTAAATAATAATAATTAACAAATTTATTTATATTTTTCACAACAACATATGTTTTAAATCTATGAGCAATTTAGTATAAAGTATGTTTTTAGTTTCTCCAAAGCTTTATATCTGTGTGAAATTTTATTTTTCTCATTTTTTGGCATTTCTGCATAAGTCAAGTTGTAACCTTCAGGTTGAAATACGCAATCCCAACCAAAGTCACGAGTACCTCTTGGAAGCACTATTTTTCCTAAAGTTATGCCTTGAAATAATATAACATCGTCATTGTCACCAGAACAAGGACAATACGCAAAAGTACAAATTGCTTCTGCAGATTTATCATCCCATCCATCTAATAGTTTTGGTAGACCTTCAGGTTCTAATTTTTCTAAAAACCATTTGATGTACGGACCCGGCAATCCTTTTAATGCATTGAAACATAAACTGGTATCTTCAATAATTACTGGTCTTTTTAACAGCCGCGCGGCTTCTTGACACTTTTTTATTGATACCTCATCAATATCTCCCTGCAGCTCCGGCAAATCAAGTTTATGGCTTATTACTTCCAAAGGAAAATTGGACCCTAAGATTGCTCTAACCTCCTCCAATTTTTTTACATTTCCTGTGACAAAAGTTAAAGCTCTTTGTGACATACTGGTATTTATTGGGAAATGTGTAGTATATATATGAATAAAACGTTTAGTACAATAACTTGCACGTAAAGTAAACTAAGCACATTTTGATATCCTAATTTCAAAACATGAAATCTTATGTTTGATAGATAATAGACTTCTCATAGTTGACACTTTTGACAGTCTTAATACTATATGCTAATTCAAAATACCGAAAAGGAACCAATAAAAATGTAAAAGAATAAATAGTACAATTTAGACATGAACATTAAAGAAAAAAGTAAAGAAAATAAATATGAAATGATATAATTTTAACATTATATAATTACAATAAGATGATATAATAACTATATTTAATTACAATGAAATTTATTATTTACTGCTCATAAATATTATAAAAATAATTTATTACGAAATTAATAGAAAGAAAAGAATGAATAAATTTATCTAGTGGAATTCATGTTTCTGTATTAAATATATAACTCAATTTATAGAATACATAATTTTTTCTCTGTGCGATTCATAGACAGACTTTTTTTTTTAAATGACTGTCAAATTTTGTTTCTCATTGCGAATAATTCACCTTACTGTTGCTATAAAGACAATAATAATTATTGTTTTAATCGATTACCCCCACAAGTTACCTGTAAGAAATCTGGAACGTATTAGTAAATTAATATAAAAAACGGTTTACTTTTGTTCTCAAAATGCCGAGTCAAGAAGTATTTACTACGAAGGTCGTCGTTCATCCCTTAGTATTATTAAGCGTTGTGGATCATTTTAACCGAATGGGTAAAATTGGGATTCAAAAACGAGTTGTTGGCGTTTTATTAGGTTGCTGGAGGGCTAAGGGAGTCTTAGATGTATCTAACAGCTTCGCAGGTTAGTAATAGTTTCTAATAATTAATAACATAGGTCATGTAAGATCCCCTGAGAAAAACTTTACATTACTTTCATGTTGACAATGAATTTATTTCAATAATTAAATAATCTTACACCACTTTAAACTGCTTTCTTTAAAAGATGTAGTTTTGTTACTATCTCTCTATTGTAACCTTTTTTATTTAATATACTTATAAATACTTCAAAACTTTTCTTTATTGTTGAAAAATGGTAAATTGCTGATGAATTAATATAATTTTTTTACTCTTTTCTAGTTCCTTTTGATGAAGATGATAAAGATAAATCTGTTTGGTTTTTGGATCATGACTATTTAGAGAATATGTATGGGATGTTTAAAAAGGTAAATGCTCGAGAAAAGGTAGTTGGTTGGTATCACACTGGGCCTAAACTTCATCAAAATGATGTGGCTATAAATGAATTAATTAGGCGTTATTGTCCTAATTCGGTCCTTGTTATTATTGATGCTAAACCAAAAGATCTTGGTTTGCCCACTGAAGCATACCAGGCTGTTGAAGAGGTTCATGATGATGGAAGTCCCACAACAAGGACATTTGAACATGTGCCTAGTGAAATAGGTGCAGAAGAAGCTGAAGAGGTGGGAGTAGAACACTTGCTTAGAGACATTAAAGATACAACTGTAGGTAGCCTTTCACAGCGAATTACCAACCAATTACTTGGTTTACGTGGTCTACATTCACAACTGAGAGAAATCAGAGATTACCTTATTCAAGTTGGACAGGGATCTTTGCCAATGAATCATCAGATTATTTATCAGTTACAAGATATCTTCAACTTATTGCCTGACATTGCTAGTGATAATTTTATTGATAATCTGTATATTAAGACTAATGATCAATCGCTTGTTGTATACTTAGCTGCATTGGTACGGTCTATTATTGCTCTACATAACCTTATCAATAATAAAATAACAAATCGAGATGCAGAAGAAGGTAAAAAAGATGAAACAAAAGATAAAAAAGAGAAGAAGGATGATAAAGATGATAAGAAGGCAGAAGAGAAGGTAAAAGCGGAAAAAAAAGAAAAAGAAGAGAAGAAAAAGTGAAGAAAAATCACCAGTAATTTAAGTTGTTTATAATGCTGAATTATTTTTAAATAAATTGTATTTACAAATTCAACACCCTTCTTTAATTTAATTCCAAAGAGAAAAAAGTAAAAGGTAAATAAAAACAGTTCAATTGTTTTTAAGGTTATAGTAATGCAACTCTTTTATAGATTTAAAATAATTTCTACCAAAATGGGTGTTCCAAATTCTCTCTCTCTAAGTTATCATCTCTTTTGCTTAGACAATCAATTTCTATTTATATCAACAAATTTAATGAACAAAGAATTTTATAAATTAAACTTATAAAGGTGTGTTGTCCAATTAACACTATATTTAGGTATGCTATGAAGTTAAAACTGTAAAGTGCTATCTCAAAATACTTCGTGATAAGTTGAGTTATCGTCTATATAATAATGATAAATAATCTAGAACACTGATAAACAGTTTCCAATATTTGTGGTTATGTTAAGTCGTCGATATGTGTGTTATAATTTGACAATAAAATTATATTTTGGTGTGGGGAATCTCGAACCTTTTTCAAAATGGCCGATAGAATACGATTTTCAGTAAGTTCTTAAATTATTATATATTTTCTTCATTTTACGAATCAATGAAACGAGCGCGACGATTATTTGATGGTAAGTGATAAGCCTGCCCGGAACAACGCCCTTTAAATCTGAACACTGTGATGTTTGCACACTAATGTATGTCGGTACAGAATAGCAGCTGCGACGGTTCCTACCCCGTATTATAAAATTGCTTTCTATTAATGAGCTATTGTATGTTTTTCTAGGAACTTGTCTGGCTACAGCCAGAAGGTAAATCGGAATTTGACATTCCAATTGCTGTAAAAATAATAAACACATCTGGCGAGTTAATACAAGTACAAGATGATAGTGGTAAAGTATTTAGTACATCAGTGAATAAAGTCATTAAACCTTTACACGCTACATCTATCGAGAGCGTGGAAGACATGATCACTCTAGGAGAACTTCAAGAACATACGATTCTTCGTAATCTTCATATACGCTACAATCGTCAATTGATATACGTAAGAAAACCAACTACTACATATTTTTTAGATTATTAAAATATATAGTGACTAAGACGTAATGTCGAATGTACGTGGCCTTGAAACATAATATGTTGTTTCGTTTCCCTAGTAATTTCATTAGCCATAATACCCTTACTTCAATCCGGAAAACAGTAGTGTTTGCACATTACTGTTTGGTGGCAGAAGTAAGAACTGCGGTGGTATCTACCGAGTCGGTCACCAGCCACAGAAACCTACCACCAGACTTGCTCTTATATTTATGTCGCTATTCTAAATAGGTGTAGTAAAATGATATTATTCCAAGTCTAATAAAATATGGGTATTACCACTTTATCTTCGATGTTCTTGATTCATGTTTATTTATTTGTTGATTTTTACGCCTTGTACATTATAAATAATCTTTTATGAATCATTCATATTTTCTTTTAATGCTACTTTGATACTTTTTTCCTTGTTCGAAATAATAACACAAACTTTTGCAAAACTTTGTAGCGTTTAAAAAGGTTATTACAGTATATATCACCGTACTTATAAATTTCATTTAGATTTTATTTATTTTTTTATTCAACGAAGCGACTAGACGTTAATCTTTAAACCGGAATACATTAATGTCAGTCAGTACTGTTTGGCGGCAGATTAGATGCTGCGGTGGTATCTGCCTAGACGGCGTCTAGCAAAGGAGACCTACCACCAGTAGTAGCAGTATTAAAAGTCGTAGTAAGACTTTTTTCGTACTAACCAAAAAATGTAAAGAAGAGGAAGTTTACTACGAGATAACTTAACTAATTATACGTACTGACAAGTAAATACTTTACTAACATGAGTAAAATTTCAGACTTATACTGGTACAATGTTAATCGCAATGAATCCCTACGAAATATTGCCGATATATACAATGGATCAAATAAATTTTTATCAAGATAAAGGAATTAGTGAGATGCCACCTCACATTTTCGCGATAGGAAACAATGCCTACAGAGAACTTTTAGAAACTTCATTAAATCAATGCATTGTAATAAGGTAAGTGTAATTATCATGTTTTTTTCCACATAATTTTCGTAAAAGACGTATTTCCATAGAATTATATTATCAAGTTAATTTGCAGCGAAATATACAATATATACTATTATATACTGTGTATTAGGCGACCGCTACCGAAAACAAAGAGACGATAGTACTAATGACACCTTTGATGATGTTCCGGAAAAAAAAATCGGACCTTATAAAAAAAAATCATATTTATAAAACGTTTTAGTAGCATTATTTACGCTCCGTCATCTTAGTATATCTAAATAAAACGATAGTTTCATAAAAAATTCTTTACTAAAAAAAAAACCAGCAATGAAACACAAAATCAAAAACAGCTGATGGTAGAATCAACGAATGCACGGGCACGGCGGAAACTCGAGATGTATTTGGTTTCAATTCGAATCTTATTTCATAGGTCCACGGAGAATTTAGATTGCGCTAAATCCAAGCATATGATTATTTTTCAATCAGAATCGATTTTTTTTTCGTCCCATCATCGTCCAATCGTCTGTCTTCATTTTGGAAGCGGTCTCCTAACACCCAGTATTGACATCATTCTGTCGGAGGATCTAAATTGCAGATTAACTTAAGTATTGCGTCGATGTTACATTTTTTTATCGGATATAACTTATTAAGCGTTTCGATTTTTTACTAATAGAAAATATGCATGTATACTCTTCTCACGTGAAATAAGTCAGTGTCTCAGCTAATTAATAACTTCTCTTAATTTATAGTGGTGAAAGTGGAGCCGGGAAAACGGAGAGCACAAAGTTATTGTTGCAGTACTTAGCCGCGGCCAGCGGGAAACATTCATGGATCGAACAACAAATACAAGAAACTAATCCTATCTTGGAAGCATTCGGTAATGCTAAAACAGTGAAGAATGATAATTCATCTCGTTTTGGAAAATACATTAATATTTACTTTAACCAGCAAGGAGTCATTGAAGGAGGGAACATAGACCAGTATCTTTTAGAACGATCACGAATTGTGTCGCAAAATAAAGGTGAACGCAACTATCACATATTTTATTCTCTTGTAACTGGATTATCTGCAGATGAAAAAAAGAAACTTGAATTAGGACGTCCTTCTGATTATGTTTACCTAAATTCTGGTAACATGTTGACATGTGATGGGCGAAATGACGCTTTAGAGTTTACCGATATACGATCAGCATTCAAAGTGCTGAATTTTCCAGAGAATGAAGTTTGGGGAATTTTTAGCCTTCTCGCTGCGATTTTACATCTAGGAAATTTAAAATTTAAATCGCTCAATACGAACAACATCGAGTCTTCTGAAGTAGCAGATGCGGTTAATGTTAACAGAATCTCGACAATACTTGGCGTGAGTAAAACTAATTTATGTGATGCTTTAACGAAAAGAACCTTAATTGCACAGGGAGACAAAGTTGTTTCTACGTTATCAGCGACAGCTGCTGTAGAAGGAAGAGATGCTCTTGTGAAAGCTATTTATGGACACATTTTTGAATATATAGTTGAGACAATTAACAAAACGTTACGTAAAGGACAAGAACTTTCCAGTGCATCGGTAGGTATTTTAGACATTTTCGGATTTGAAAACTTTGCGTCAAATAGTTTCGAACAGTTATGTATTAATTACGCAAATGAAAATTTGCAACAATTCTTCGTAAGACATATTTTTAAAATTGAACAAGAACAATATGAGAAAGAGGGTATAAATTGGAATAATGTTAATTACGTCGATAACCAGAATAATCTAGATATGATTGGTTTGAAACCAATGAACTTGTTGTCACTTATTGACGAGGAATCTAGGTTTCCTAAAGGAACAGACATTACTCTATTATCGAAGCTTCATAGTAATCATAGTACTAATATATGTTATGTTACTCCAAAGTCAACACGCGAACATCGCTTTGGTGTTCGTCATTTTGCTGGTGACGTATATTACGAAGTCAAAGGTGGGTAGTATTCGCATTGATAATTTAACACTATTACAATTCAACTGTCTGTGAAAAATGACAAAACATTTGTGAAATAATCATAATTTTCAGGTTTTCTTGATAAGAATAGAGACATGTTGACGTCCGATGTAAAAGAAATGATCTTAGATTCTAATAATGTATTCCTGAAGAATCTTTTTACGATAGATTCGGTATCACAAAGTGGTAGTCGAAAAAATGTCTCACTTAGTCACCAATTCAAAACATCTCTAGAGGCGCTAATGAAGACTTTATATGCTTGCCATCCATTTTTTGTCAGGTGCATTAAACCAAATGAAATTAAAAAACCTAGGGTACGTATTATTTTATAACGAATTATATCGTATTATTTGATTAGAATTTTAATTCATGGTGTTTCACTTCTATTAATAAAATAATACTTTATGAGATTGCTATAACATTAATGATAAATGATATAAAGGTATTTGATCGTGCTTTGTGCGTACGTCAACTTCGCTATGCTGGGCTAATGGAGACAGCAAAAATAAGACAAGCCGGTTATCCGATTCGTTATTCGTACTTCGAGTTTGTTCACCGGTATCGTATTGTTGTACCCGGGATACCACCGGCAGAGAAAACTGATTGCAAAATAGCAGCAAAGAGTATATGTAATGGAGTATTAAAAGATCAAGATTATAAATTTGGACATACAAAAGTTTTTTTGAAAGATCATCACGATGGTATACTGGAAGAAATGAGACATAAAATATTACTGAGAAGTGTCATCAAAACACAAGCTAATGTAAGAAGGTTTATACTTCGGCGTAGATATCTTCGCATGCGTGAAGCAGCTATCACTTTGCAGAAACATTTCCGCGCACGAGGATTCAAAACTCGTTATTTGGTAATGAGAAGAGGTTACTTGCGTTTACAAGCGGTCATTAAATCAAGAGAATTAAGAAGAACTTTCATCAATTTAAGAAAGTTCTTTGCAAACTTACAAGCTCTCTGCAAAGGGTATTTAATTAGAAAATTAATTAAAGAAAAGGGTGAAATTATTCGTAGCAATTTAGAACAATTCAAAATGGAAAAGAAAGACTTATTAGCTAAAAATAGCGACCTCAAAAATGTTGAAAATCATTTCGAACTGAAATTTAATGATCTCATGAAATCTATCTGGATAACCAAAGATGTTGGAGCTGAAAATAATGTCCAGAACACGGAGGAAATAGACGATAAATATGTAGATGACGTATTTGGATTTTTGAAAGACACGACAACACCAGCGGGAACTGTTCGAGGGACTGGATTTGGAATGGTAAGTTTTCTTTTCATAATTATTTTATCCGAAGACGATCTTTGTAAATTAATTACATTGTATAACTACATATTTAACTTAATAAATATTACTTATTAAATATTTTTGCTAAATCATGTATAAAAATAAGTTCTACCAGTTTGAGAGTCTTTTTTTTTACAAAGTTTTTACTAATAATAATTTTATAAACAGAAGAATACATTGGATTCATTTATACATTGCTCTTAGCGTAGTATCACTATCACAGACTGTTAATTACAGACATCAACAGAAAAACCGTCGATTGCTAATGTAATACCACTTCCGATCGAAGTGGTGGAGGAGCCTTTTGATGAATTCAATTTTAGGAAATTTGCTGCAACATATTTCCAAGGAAACACGAGTCATCAGTACACTCGGAAACCTTTGAAGAACTCGTTATTAGATTTGCCTTCGCCTATAGATAATGTAGCAGCACATGCACTCTGGATCACCATACTTAGGTTTATGGGTGATATAGCAGAACCAAAATATATTGATGATAAAACTGACAATGTACCGGTTATGACAAAGTTGACAGATACAATTGGGAGAGCATTCCAAAAGAGTAAAGAATTTGAAGTAAGTTTAATGTTTACAAGAACAATGACATTAGTTTTTATAATATGCACACAGGTATAAACTAACAGTAAACAACACAGAAAATTAGAAATTATTTAAATAATTACAAGTATTCTAAAATAAACTTTTCCTTTTTGTATTTATGTGTTATTTGGTCTTCATTATTTTCAGAACCTTTTAAAACCTGATACTACTACAAATAAAATTGTTCAAAAATCGATTAAACGTCGCGCAAAATTAAATGATGAGTTCATTCGAAACATAATGACTGATGACTCGACTAATGAAATGTACAGCAATTGGTTAAATTCAAAGCGAAGCACAAACTTGGAGAAGTTACATTTTATAATTGGACATGGAATTATTCGTAAAGAATTACGGTAAGTACTTGACACTGCTAATACATATTGAAAGCTTTTAAAACTAATGAAATGACTCTTTTATTTACAGGGATGAAATATTTTGCCAGTTATGTAAGCAACTTACAAATAATCCATCAAAATCGTCTCACGCTCGTGGGTGGATCTTACTTTCGCTATGCGTTGGCTGTTTTCCGCCATCGGAGAGATTTGTAAAGTATTTACGTTCATTTATTCGCGGTGGACCTCCTGGTTATGCACCATATTGCGAAGGAAGACTTATCAGGACTTTCAAAAATGGACCCAGGTCTCAACCACCGAGTTGGTTGGAGTTGCAAGCCACAAAAACAAAAAAACCAATACTTTTAACGGTAACTCTTATGGATGAATCGATGAAGACCGTACAGTCAGATTCAGCTACGACATCGGAGGAAATATGTCAACAAATAGCTGACAATATAGGGCTTACTGATATTTTTGGTTTTTCTCTATATATTACTTTATATGATGTAGTTCTATCTTTAGGAAATGAAAACGTTCACATTATGGACGCTATTTCTCAATGTGAGCAGTTTGCTAAAGAACAAGGAACTCCTGAAAAAAGTGCACCTTGGAGACTATTCTTTCGAAAAGAGATTTTTACTCCGTGGCACAATCCTGCTGTGGATCCAGTAGCAACTAACCTTATCTATTACCAAATAGCTAAAGGTGTTAAATTTGGTGAATACCGGTGTAATTCAGAAACGGACTTAGCTATGTTAGCAGCACAGCAGCATTATATTGAACATGGTGAAAAATTAGATCCTAATGTTTTAAGAAAAGTGATTGTTAACTATATTCCAAATCAGTTCATTAAATCTAATGATGTAGCTTTGACGAAGTGGGAACATCTTGTTACGAAAGCATTCGAAACTTCTCCTAGTATTACATCGAAAGCCGACCCATTACTTTGTAAGGAAGATATAGTGATATTTGCGAAATTAAAATGGCCAATGCTTTTCTCAAGATTTTTTGAAGCTTTAAAATTGAAAGGCGACTCGATAAACAAAGATGTTATCATAATAGCTGTTAATTGGACTGGTATGTATATTGTGGACCAACTGGAGCACATTCTGCTTGAAGTTTCTTACCCTGAAATAACCTATGTAGCTTATGATGACGTTGATGAATACGATAATGTTGGTAAAATAACTATTAAAACTATACAGCAAGAGGAATTTGTTTTTCAAAGTGTAGACGCAAACGAGTTAAGTTCACTAATGATATATATCATAGAAGGGTTAAAAAGACGTTCGATATACGTGATCGCTCAAGTGGACTCTCAAGGTTACAGTGATGCTGCTTCATTCTTACAATATAAGAAGGGGGAACTTATAACACTCTTATATGATTGCACTGGTGAAACTTTGATGAATTCTACATGGGGTCACGGTTCGTGTAATGGACAGGAAGGATTATTTCCTACTGAACAAGTGTACATATTACCCACCTTGACGCCGCCTTCAAATGAAATTTTAGAAATATTTAAAAAAGGCAATGTTAATACTGACAAAAAACCTCTCTCAAAATATAATACCATGCAAAGAAAGAAAATGCATACCTTGGAAAAATACTCAAAAGAATTTTTCAGAGAAAATATTGATTATAATGTAACCTTATCCAAACAGTCGACATTGAACACAGCTAAAAAATCGTTGATTACCGAATTGTGGGCACACAGCCGAGAACCTCTGAGGCGACCTTTGCTTAAGAAATTAATAGAAGACGAGAAACTTTCTAAACATTCCATAACGGCTTTTCACGGAATTCAAAAATATATGGGAGATCTACCAGCACCAAAACCTAGATCGGTTACTGAGTACACTGACGAAATATTTAAGGCTGCCATAAATCATCCCAGTCTGCGTGATGAAGTATATTGTCAAATAATGAAGCAACTGACAAACAATCGAATACAACTTAGTGAAGAAAGAGGTTGGGAATTAATGTGGCTCGTAACTGGTGTGTTTGCATGTGGGCAAACATTATTAAAAGAACTTGTTGAATTCCTTAAAACACGTCCACATCCTATAGCTAAAGAATGTTTGAAACGTGTGTTCAAAACTCAAAAGCACGGACCGAGGATGTATCCTCCTTATATTGTTGAGGTGGAAGCTATCCAACATCGAAGCATGCAAATATATCATAAAGTTTATTTCCCTGACGATACAGACGAAGCATTTGAAGTCGATTCCTCCACGAAAGCAAGAGATTTATGCGAACAAATCACTGGCCGCCTAAGTTTGAAAAATAGCGATGGTTTCAGCTTATTTGTAAAAATTGCTGATAAAGTATTTTCGGTCCCGGAAAATTACTATTTCTTTGATTTTATTCATGAACTTGTAGAATGGATGAAAAGATCGCGTCCTATACGGTCAGGTGAGTGTGCAAAACAACTCAATATTTTTTCAAAAATTATACTCTGTTTGGGGTGAAATGGCAGAGAAAGTCACCAAAGCATAGTTCGCCCTCTCTACCTTGTACGGCGAATAAATAAATAATTGATTAAAAAAAACACATTGGTATCCATAAGCAGATTAAGATTTTTCTTGAGGTATTGTTCCCTATTCCTGAAATTAGATGTAGTTTACAAAATTAATTATTTATATTTTAATTTTAGCTGCTACCCAGTTGCAAATGAATTATCAAATATTTTTTATGAAAAAAATGTGGATAAACACCGTACCTGGAAAAGACAAAAATGCCGATCAAATATTTTATTTTCCTCAAGAATTACCCAAGTATTTACGGGGATATCACAAAACATCAAAACAAGATTTAATTGAAATGGCTGCTCTTATCTATCGCACAAGATATGGCGATGATCAGACACTTTTACCACAAATAACACAAATGCTACAAGAGTTTATACCAATGGATATGATTAGAATCCAGTCGAATTCGCAGTGGAAATCTTCGATAGCATCTGCTTATTTAAAGCTTGGACATATTTCGGAAGAAGAAGCTAAAGAACAGTTCCTAAAAAAAATATACCAACTACCAACATTTGGTACTGCTTTTTTTGAAGTTAAGCAAACTTCAGATCCAACTTTTCCCGAAATGGTAGTTATTGGTATTAACAAAAATGGCGTCAGTGTTGTGCATCCACAAAGTCGGGTAGGTATTTTTATGTCAATATTAAGAAAATAATGTTATTTAAGGTATATTTTACGAGTCTTTGTTAAATATTAATGGTCCGTACTAGATCAATCGGAAGTTGTCAGTTGGAGAGAAAACATATAAAAAAATTGTAACATCAACTAAATGTTGGCATTTATCTTATTTTCAGGAGGTATTGATAACACATCCATTTTCACAAATTTCTAACTGGTCTTCAGGAAATACTTTCTTTCACATGACAATGGGAAATGTTCTTCGCGGAACTAAAATTTTATGTGAGACATCGTTGGGCTACAAAATGGATGATTTAATATCATCGTACATAGCAGTTTTGCGACAAGTTAAACAAAAATCTAGAATGTAATAACATAAAATCTGGAATAAGTAAGTTACCTGAAAAATAATGTAATATGTTTGAATAAAGATACATATGCAAAATGTGAATGACTTTTGATTCCTATAATTTGTTTTTAATGTAATATGGGTTTTGTTAACTGGAACTCACACACAGAAATTGATATGGTGTTAAGTCATTGACATGGTGGATGGTAAAAAGCGCGTTCATCTTAAATAATGTACATATTGACGCTTTGTATAATTAATAGCCAGAACTCAGCAATGTAGCAGATAGTAAATATAAAAATATTAACGACCAAACTCCATGTCTGAATCTAAAATCGATCCAGTGACCTCTGTGTTAATTGACAAGGCACTACGGAGACTGCTTGAACGTAAGCGCTCTGTCCAAATACTATTTTGCTATATCTATATGTTTTTCCCGAACAAATTTGTTGTTGCTACAAATACTGCCCATTCTCCAAATTTTGTGTTAATAAAGAGATATAAATTTCACAAATATAAATAGATTTCTTGTAAATAATTATTTTATAAGGTATTTTTTTAAATACTTGCTAAACGAAAATACTATCTAATTTCTCTTAAGGTATCTTTTTTACCCATAAACTTGTTTAACTCGTTTACTGGTGGTAAGTTTCTGTTGCCCGAGACCGTCTAGTCATCTTCAATTTCTGCCGCCAAACAGTAATGTGAAAAAACTACCGTGTTCTGGTTTGAAGGGCGTTGTAGCTAGTGTAATTACTGGGTTAACGAGATTCAGCTTTTTGTTTCAGGCTACAAGTGTAATGTCATTGTTTATCATCTTAACTAGCGCCACATTGTTCCATAACAATGCATGCCCATGCATTCGTATTTCTTACCATCGGGTGAACGTACTGCACGTCTAGTCGTTTAATTGAATAAAAGAAACTCTTGGCAGATCATGCGTCGACATTTTTGAGAGTAAATTTTATAACTGTTTTTAAAAGTAAATATAAAATGAACTACTATATTTCGTTACATATTTTTTTATCAAAATAAACTTATTATAAAATTAACGTGAACATGCATCTTTGTTCTAAAAAAATAGTGGAAAAAAAAATCTGTTTTATGGACATTAAATGTCAATGTCATCTGACAGAAATTCTTCGATTCGCGCCAAGTGAATCTGAATTAACATACAATAAAGAAAAATAGTATTGAATTATTAACGTCCAGCAGTGGACGTCTTCCGGCTGATTGGATTGGATTGGAAAGAAAAATAGAAATAGGCTGTATGGAGCAATTCGAAGCCTTTAAATCTCATAAATAAAAAAGTAGCTTCAACTAACAAAAGAATGTAATAATATTAAAACATTCTTATTTTTTGAGATTGGCTCTGATAACGAAAAAGAAACAGTTGGAGTTTTCTTGTCCATTTATTATTAGTTAATCCTTTCGAAAAAAATACCATGCTTACTTTGTTTATTACTATTTAAGTTATCGACTACTTAATTCTATGTAATTAGTATGTGAATTTATTTATTACTTTATGAATCTTAATTCTATTGTTACCAACAGTAATATATTCGAGTTCATCTTTTTATCAATTTCACGTCTTTTATTTCTTTCTTGAAATGTATTGTTTTTCAGTTTATATTAAAAAAAGTTTTCATCAACGGTAATTTATTTTATAATGGATATCTTTGCACCAACTATTGTCATTGAAAATGGTTTAAATATGAAGTAAGTATATATTGAGTGGGTTATTTTAATATGATTCTTTTAATTTTTTCAAATATGAAATCAAGTCTACTATAACCACAATATTTATTAAGTTTTGTTAAATTTAAAATTTTTCTATTTTGATAAAACAGGGATCTTTTGACTGGATCAATTCTACATATCAATGAAGAATATGAAGATCATAGTAATTTGGAAGTTTATAAAAACAAATCTAATTATATTGGTCAACCAGTTGATTCATTTGAAAAGATTGGACAGACTATGATTGATGTTGATAAAAATGGATTTGTGAAAAAGAAGATTATAGAAGAAGGTGGTGGTGTATGTTTAAATGAAGAATTCACTGTTTCCATAGCATTTTCGGGTTATTGGGAAGAGGATACAGAACCTTTTGATTTTGCTAAGGAAGATAAACCATTGGTAATAGCTATTGTAAATTTATAAAGATATGTACAACCTTGTCTGTATTATCTTATTTAACTTACCAATATTATAATTATTTTTAATTGTAGTATGTATAAGTAATAACTCCTTATGATTTGATCAATATCTGCTATGGATGTGATAATATGTATTTGTGATTCTGAATTTATTCTTAATTACAGGTAGTAGATATTAAAGATAATGGTTTATTGCCCGGTTTACAAATTGCTATTAGATCCTTGTTAGTAGGCGAATTATCAATTTTTCTATTTTCATACAAAGTGATGTATGGTGAAATGGGAGTCCCTCCAAGAATCAAGCCTAGAGCGAACTGTGTTTTTTATATTAAGTTACTCAAAAGTATAGTCACTCCAAAACTTGAGTAAGTAAATTTTGGATACATCCTAAAATGCTGTGATTGCATATTCAAACATTGTTTTGAGGATATCCTTTAAACTAAATAACTCATCACATGTATGTTCTCTTACAGGCCAACAATATGCTCTGAACCTAATATGTTCCACAAAATGCATCGTGAAGTTAAATTAATGTTTACTTCGGGAATTATTTTGAACAAGAATAAAAATTATGCAGCTGCTATTCAACTTTTTAGAAAAAGTGTTTCTATGCTACATAAATGTCGCTTAGCAGATGAAAATGAGGAGAGAATTCAAGAAAAACTTTTAATAAAATTGTACCTCAATCTTGCAGTATGTTACAATAAAGTGAACCAACCACTCAAAGCATGCACTGCTTGTAATGAATTGAATAGGTTAAATAGTCTATGGAACAATAACAAAGCCCTTTTTCAAAATGCAAAAGCACTTCGCATGATAGGACAATTTAGAAATGCTGAGAAAAAAATTAGAAGAGCTATGTTTTTGGACCCTGATAATGAAGAAATTAAGGAAGAGTTGAAGATATTGCTTAATACTCGTGATGCTTGTAATCAAATCCCATTGATACATAGTAAGAAAATTTCTGGAGATTCTATTAATGATAAGTTTAAACAAGAAGTGGATAATCTTATAGAAAGTTTTAAGACCAATATAAATCTTTGTCATTTAACACTGCCATTTAAGCTGAATGCTGATGAAATAGTTTATGTGAAGAATGTGTGTAAAAGAGAAAACATATTCCTCGATAAAATAGAAAAAGATTATTTATTAAATAAAGAGAGCAGTGAAATTGATGATGACATTGATTTAGAAAAACAGTCTTTATTTGATGATGAGAGTGGAACTACCTAAACTTTGTATTTAGAATCTTCTATTAGATGTATTAAAACAAGAAACCTTCATTGCTTTTGCTCGAAGCCAGTATTGTAAATGAGAATTTTTATTGTCTGTAAACAAGCTTGTTATTTTTGATATTTGTCATAAAGAAACTACTAATTTATTAACATCTTTATTTATCAGTTATGAGAATAATCTGTGAATATTTTATTAGGATAGATCTTGCTCATTTGGGAACAGGCAATAGAATAGACAATTTATTGATATCAAGTGGATCCACTAATAATGTGGCATTGGTTAGTCTTATACTCACCACAGAATTTTGTACTAGCCGCCTTGATATGTAGCATGTTAAGGTTACCTGTTATATCACTAGCTATCACTGTCTTTAAACTGTAACATAACAGTGTTTGTATACCACTATTTGGTAGTAGAAATAGGCCCTGCTGTGGTACCTGTGAGTCCAGCGACAGACAAGCACCAGTACTTTATTGCAATAGACATTTGTTTGATAATGCTAAACATCCATAAATTTAGCTATGTATGATAGGATGTATATCATCATAAACAAGAACTACAACTTTATGGGTGCAACTCGAACCAATAGGTGGAAATCTTATTTGTCTTATCAGGTCCAATGCATATAAAGAAATTTAAAGAACAACTCAACATATTAAATTGTATTTGCGAAATTACAATATTCCATAAAACTAATAAATCACTACACGATAACAGCGGAACCACACCTTTTTTAGTCCTTTATATGCAACACTTAACATAAATGAACAGAAATGCAATGGCATAGTACCAATCCTCATTGTAAATTGTACCAATATCTTTTTATTGCAGCACCGTGTTTAATTCTGAGTGGGAAGGTTTAGAAGTACATTTTGTCCTTGAGGGAGGTAGGTTACATTTCGTGATTTTGATAGTTGATAGGCGATGTCCTCAGCAGCTTCAATTCGTCTGAGTTCTACAAGACCTTCACCAGCACTGCCAAAGGATTTTGCGAGGAGTATGGCAGCTTGAGCATCTCCTTCTGCTGCTATGACAGCTGCTTTTTTCTGCTGCTCAGCTTTCTCTACAAGGAATCGTGCCTTTTCAGCTTCCTGTTGAGCTACTTGTTTCAATTCTACAGCTTGTGTGAACTCTTTACCGAAGGTTAGATGTGTGATAGAGATGTCATCCAAAATTAAACCGAACTGTGAAGCTCTCTCAGTAAGACTTTCATTAACCTTTTGTGAAACAACCTGTTCAATACAACATTAATTTAAATGAAAGTTAAAAAGTTCATTGGATTGTTTTTAATTACTTTCTGAGGGTATTATATATTTATAATCTAAAAAGTAGCGATTGAATCCCTAAATAAAATAGTATTTTAATTATTTTATTTTTGTATAAAAACTGATCAACAGAAATGTTTTTTTTTAATTCTTTATTTTAGGGGCATTCAGCCCATCAAGGCTATGCCAACGCTATCATAACCTAAATAAACATCAAAAGAAATGGTTGTGATGTTATTATTTTACTAAATAATAACAATTACCCCTTAAAGGTATTAAAAAAGTTTAAGCAATTGATTTTGTTTTCTATTAGATCTGGGAATTTGTGTTATCATTATATAATAGCACATTCATTATATGACTTAAAATAATCAACATAACAAAGACTCACATTGAAAACTAAGAAATGCAAATATTGTTCTTGCTAGTTTAACAAATCCATAAATGCTGTAAAAATTTTACTTGTTTGATTAATATATTACCTCTCGCTGTGTAATGAGTTCTCCAGCATCAAACTGTGCAACCACAGCTTTGAGAACCTCAGAAGTGATTGAGGGTAGTACTCGCTCATCATAATCTATGCCAAGAATGGTGTAAATCTTTGGAAGTTGATCAGGTATAGGTCTGAATAGAATACGTAGTGTAATGTTTACATTTTGAAGATCTGAAATGGTAACATTTCATGATTATTATTTTTCCACATTTGATGAATTACTTTTAATTAATTTTATTAATTAGATGTATTTTTGTGTAAACATTAAAGAATGTTTAAACCATATATTCTTAACAATTCAGTTTTTGTAAAATATGTAAAGCATAATAGTGGTTTTCAAGAAGTAGATGTTGTTTTTTCATACCTTTACTTCCTGTCATTGTAGGAACATTTCTGGGTCTTGATCTAATATCAAATATAATGGGTTTCTGTACCCATGGTATGAAAAAGTGGGTGCCTTCACCCACAACCAAGTTTTTAACACCAGCAAATCTGTCAAAGATAACTGCTCTATGACCACCATCAACTGAAAGCAAATATAAATATTTTCTTAACTTTGATCCATTATACAAAAAATTTGTTATTCTAGGTATTCTATATCTATAATTATATATAATACACATTTCTTTAAGATTCATTCTAAATGTTATATATTGAATGTGAAAACATAAATATTTAATACACGGCAGATGGAAAAGAACATAGATAAATATGAAATAAAACAACTAAAGAGAATGTAAACAAGAAAAATGCAATCCTAGTGCAAGGTGGAAAATAGTGTTGGTGTATAGAAAATACAAAGAATGGAATTATCATTAAGAATGATGTCTTTTGTGCTTGTTTGCCTACTTTTGGTAATATGAAATTATTCAATGAATAAAAATATTTTTTTTTAAGAAAAACCTTGTAGTTATCGCTTTAGGGATGCGTACCATTATACAGTGCAGAATTGACAACTCCACCTACAACCGCAACGCCAAGACCAATTTGTCCAATTCTATTGAAAAGTTGTGCAGCCATTTCTGGAAAAAAATTCTTGGCTAATAAATGAACTGACAGTCTATTAAAGAGTCATAATAAGGTTCTTCCTATTTTAGGTAGTCATTTGGTTACATTTCAATTTCTTATAAATTTATCAATGATAAATGGAGATTTTGCTATAAACTTCTAAAATTTTATAGGCACTGATATTAAAGACAAACATTAATATAAAAATATTCAATTACAAGTTGAAGAATTATCTTTAAATTAAAAAATGCATGCAATGTGAACAAGTTGCATGATTATCTAACCTCAAAGTTCTATAGAAGTGAACAACATAAAAACTAAAGAAATATTGGAAAGAAATTGTGTTATACCTAGTACTTTTAAGGATACCGGATTTATATATTTATTTAGAACATAAAAAGATCAATACTTTAATAATTGTTCAACTAATATCGGCTCACGTAAGATTGAGAAACTGTAAGCATAATTATTGCAACCACAGACAAAAATTATTTCTTTTAGAGACACAGACAAAAAATTATACATTTGAAGCTTCTGATACAGTAAAAATATACGACATGAATCTGAGATACAAATTTAAAACAATAATTTAAGTTGAACGCCTGAATTATCTATAGGAAATAACTGGAATTAATTCGAGAAGATAACAACTAAGGGAAATTGTACTAAGTAAGTTGCAACTAAGTAAATTAAATTTTTTTTAATTGTATTTAAAAATACTATAAAGTCATATAGTATGCAAGCTATTTTAGTTACATGTCATTATTAAAAAAAACTGAATTGTAATTACGAACTATCTTTGGTACAGTTATCGTATAGCTGTACCTATACATATTTATATTTAATGAGCATCACGCCGCAACCAGACGGTGATTGAACGAAAAATAAATAAACATTGCAATAAGAGGCTAATCACTCGGAGTTGCGGAGGGTCGTACCCTGGGTGGCTCAATTATTCAATAACATCCAATAAGCAAATCATTATCTCGTAGAATCTTGTAGACGGTACGTCTTGGTAATCATTATTAATATTATGTTGATTTAATCTTGTACTTCAACTAATAAAGTTAAAAATTTAGGTCAGAAGCCTGTTACTCATATGTTGAATTATAAAACTTTAAGTTCAGATAAAAGTAGTAATTTCCACACGAATAAAGTGATATTTATTGCAATGACACATGATGAATAATCAGCAGTTTTCAATGGACATTATTAAAGGCCATATTATATTAATATGTGACTCTAACAAAAATGTTCAGGAACATAATCTAACTACTTTTAAGAGTTTTCAGTATTGGACAGTCCTAAAAATTAAACTTAACTGAGAATACTAGATATGGTACTACTACTAAATGCCAACAAACGGATTCACTTTAACATATTAATTACATTTACTGAGGTCAAAGTGTTTATAGTCGCTAAGAATAGCAACGAATGTAATAAATATAAACAAAGTACAACGTTCATATATTTTGATAAATACCTTAGTATGGATGTGAATTGAGCGAGCAACAAGTCTTTTAATATATTTAATCAAAATGCATTTGAAAGTACCTGATCTAGAAAGGTGTTGTTTCTGTCTTCCATTACGCCCTGGCATTATAATACTTGCTTACGTTAATATAGTAAGTAGAAAGAAATTTTATGTCGTTACTAATATATTTATAATGATTACTTGTATTTAAATTAATACTTTATACTCCAATTATTAAATTTATAACAACATTTTAGTAAAATTTTGCAAAGAGAATTAGGTTAAATGTTATCTATTATTGAGTCTAATCAAAAAGTTTTTATTTATTCTACGAAGCATCGAGAGAAGCGAGAAGTTCACCTGATGGTGAACGTCACGCTTCTCTCGCGTGCCTATAATAACATGGTGCTAGTTAAGATGATATACACAGCATCATATTGTGATCGTCGCCTCAAGACAAGATGTTAAATATCGTTACCCCAGTAATTTCCCTAGCTACAACGCACTTCACTCTAATCACTGTTTGGCGGCAGAAATGGCCGCTGCGGTGGCTACTTAGACGGTCTCTGGCAACAGAGCTCTACCACAATATAACGTTTGTCCTTGTCAATGATGATAGTTGTTCTGATATTCTTTCATACCACGCTAGAATTTGCACCAATTTGTGAATAAAAAAATTCCAAAAAATAATCGGTCTTTCGGTATTACTCGAATAAATATGTTTTATGTTAATGATATTGCTATACACGGTTTTTGATTTTAAGGTTGATAGGAAGCTTGTATTTTTCACGAATAGACATTATTATATCTTTAATTTAATGGATTTTTGGGACATATAAACTGTTTGTCACCATAACAATTATAACGAGAAATAGAAATTGAACTTGTTACGGAGCTAGAGTTTACGTATCAACATCAACATATTTGATAAGCAATTAATAACTAATGTTGTAGTTATAAGAAATGTTGGTGTGTGGTATAGATATTTTCGCTGCTCGCCGTGGCCTGTCTCGTTATCACAACGGAGTTGCAGAGACTGTCGATAACAAATGACACGTCGTTGGAAGTCGTGACCTCTACGGTATTGTTCAGCATCCTCGGAATGGGAGTGATATTAAATATACTACTCCTTGTTGCTGGTTATCAGGTACTGATGTTAGTTTTTTATTTTTTATGGCGAGTGCGACAAATATCCCTTTTTAAGAAATCTTATGTACATCAGTGAATATCAATGAGCTAAATTGATGGATCGAATTGAATTGGTACATAATTAATTATATTTTACTCTTTTAAATCTTTTGGTCGTAGTCCACCATTTCAGGGGTATAGGTTATAATCTGTGTTTAATATTACTTCTAACGACAAAATCGAAACATAACATTATCGAATAAATCTGAAAATAGGTATTGTAATCTGAGAATAGTGTAATTGATATTAAGCTCCAGTGACATTAGAGAATCGGAAGAGGCTTTTGGGATTTTAGGTCCTTGTATGAAGCGGAAAGGGAGGTAATCTAAAAAAATATTCACTGTAATTTATAGATAAAGTTATAAGTACGTTACCGTTATTTTTAAATATAATCAATAGGAAAAAACTCATGTAAGAAAATGTTAGTGTTGTGTAAACAAAACTTTCATGTATTCTCACAACTTGATTCTACCTACTCTATTCTATTCCAGCTTTATAGGGTTTGTCTCCTTTCCATTTTTCCACTCCTGCTGGCGATCACTCGCCTTCTGCATCCATCATTTACCCGCTTGCTGGCAGATGTCTTACTTTCACCTCTTCGTTGGTCTTCTCTTCCGCGGGTTTGTATCTCCACTCCAAAGCCCGTGTCACCCAAATAGTATAATCGGTTCGAGCGATATGTCTAGCTCATCTCCACTTCCTCTTCTCGATTTCTTCCACTACTCGAACTTTCGTTACCCTTCTAATCCACTCGTTCTCCCTTCATCCGCATCCGAATGCGAATAAAACAATTCAATGCTAATTGTATTTTTTTTTTATTTGTGTCAATTTTTGCCTCTTGGTAACACTCAACGCTCTTTATGTATTACATTTTGAAGCAGCTAATTATTTACTTTATTTCATCAGTGTATATGTACGAAATGGATGAGTAGATATTTGAAATGAAAAAGGTCATTTTTCATCTCATAAAGAAGTGAATAATAAAAGTATTTCATTAAATATATATATATATATATATATATGTACCAGTTTTTATGGTGATCGTGGTCAAAGGTTTCGGAAATTAGTGTACTAAAACAACTAACACAACTTTTTACACCTATAAAATAAATTACCAAAAAAAAGAGAAATGCATATTTTTGTTTTAAAATTACAGAGAGATGTTCTGATGTTCCGACTATATAATTATTATGCGATAGCAACAACCTTAGCAGCCCTTGTACCCACCTTCATACTGTCGTCCCGAGGATTATTTTTTGAGGTCTTCACGTCTTTATTCGCTATATGTAAGTTGTATATAACTTATCGATTATGAAACATTTCAATAAAATGACAAATCTTTTCATTCGACAAATCGACAAGGCGAGTCGGTTATGCTTTTGGTATGCTCTGGTACACTTGCATAAAAAATAGTGATAAAGTAAATTATATTTGAGTGATGTTACAAGTTCCCTCAAACCGAAACAGATTAATTTGTTCCTTGTATAATTATTAATGTTTGGTAATAGAAAGAAGAGCTGTGGCAATACATAAAGAAATTTGCAGTCTTGTGCTCTTTGGGATTAAGCAACAAGGACACGGTTGCAAAAAAAAGAAAGTGTGTTCAAGTCTCAGCAGTACTTCAGCAAAACAGTATCAGCGACATCGTAACTTCATGTCGTGGTGTACTGTCATAGTTAAATCCCATATAAAGTTAAAATTTGTTTCAGTAATGCAGTGCTACGTGATCATTCTGGTTAGAAGCGAAGTTGTGAAGTTGGAGCTCGAAGCTACGGTGATCGACGAAGATATGTACGGAGAGAATCAATTGACCGTCGAGGTCCCTGATCATGTCACTTTACTTTAATAAGAGACCTTATGTGATTCATCTATTCATTTAAAGAAATATTAGTCATTTCTTTAAGTAAACAGTGTTAGAAGAATATAACAGTTGAAGAATTATTTTTGTCTATGAATTTGTTAATTAATTAGTGCATTTATTAAATTGTTCATTTGCTTGTTTATTTATTATATAACTAAAAATAAAAAAAAATAGGGTGAAACAAAAAAAAAGGAATTAGTTTTAGATAAAATAAATGCCCCAGATCATCCCCGTCCGGCAGAGTACCGAGCAAACCAATAGCATTGCCATTGAAAGGCTTTTTCTTTTTTTAAACAAATGTATTGGATTTTGGATTCATTCCTTGAAAGGCTAAAATTATAGTCACACAGATTTAATCAGCAGTGGACGTGTATCGGTTGATGATGATGAAATGGGATTAGAAGTTTTACTGGTGGTAGGTCTCTGTTGCCGGAGATAGTTTAGGTACCACCATAAAGCCTATTTCTACCGTCGAACTGTAGTGAGCAAACATTATTGTAAAGGTTTGAAGTGCGTTGTAGCTAGATAAATTACTGGGGTAACTAGAGCTAACGTGTTATGTTTCAAGGCGACAAGCACATTATGGTTCTGTGTATATCATCCTAATTAGCGCCACGTTGTTATGGGCGGAAGTATCATCAGTTGAACGTCCCGTTTCGTTGCCTAATTTAATAAAAAAATGTATAATACGTAGAGATGTCCGTTCTAGTGCATGTATTAAATTCTTTCAATGTTAAGTATATTATGTCAACGGCGTATTCATTGTGTACTGAAATATAATTGAAGTGCATTACGTAAAATAATTGATCCGTATTTTAAGCTTAAACGTTTCTTTTCACCGCTCACGATCACGCGGGCTTGTGGTAAGTGCTTGGAGTTATTAACCAGAAATTAAAATATTTCCCAATTTTGGTGCACAAGCACAGGTGGGCGCCTGCGGACAGGAATCGTGACTTACTCCCGGGAACATTGTCGAGGATATTATCCATTTAAATAATACAAAATATGACTTAAACGGCCCTGACATGCATTGAACGCTAAACTGCCAATTATGCCGACAATGTTACAAAATTGCAACACAGGAATTAATAAGATGGGGTGATACACTCAATCTTTAGAAGTGGACCTTACGTTTTTTTTTTATTGTTATTGAACGAAGCTACGCGATGAGCGAAACATTTATCTGTTGGTAAGTAATAAGCCATGAGCAACGTGGTGTTCGTTATGATGATATACACAGAATCTTAGTATGCTCGTCGCCTTGAGACATGAGAATTATCCCAGTAATTTCTGAAGTTACAACGCACTTCAAACCGTGACGAAAATGATTGCACACTAAAATTTGACGGCAAAAATAGGAGCCTCCGTGGCGCCTACCTAGACAGGATACTTAAAACCAGCAGTGTCTGTTGTCGAAGACTAAGTAGGTATTACCGCAGCGCCTATTTCTGCCGCCCAAACATTACTGTGGTCCGGTTTGAAGGGCACTGTAACTATTAGGATAACATGACTTAAAATATTGTTTCCGGCAATGAGCGCAATACGGTGCAGTATATCATCCTAACTAGCGTCGCGCTGTTATAAGGGGGCGTATCACTACCATAAGGTGAAAATCCCGCTTGTCTCCTATGTTATTTCAACAAGGTTTGGTTCAGAATTGCTACTATGAGTCAAGATCATGACACGTGTTCAGAAACTTTTATAACTATCTATTATAGTAATTTTTTCGTATTATATTACGTGCTATAATCATTGTTAATTGAAGAGAACATCAAGATTCCCCTATTAAAAATACAATATTTTTTCCGTACTCTGTCTTAAGGGCATGATTAATGTCATTTGCAGTAATAATATGTGAACTAATACGGAGTACTCCGCCGACGTACACGCAGCAGGTGGTATTCGAGTGAGAAAATACTGAAAGGCTTAAACCGCGAAGGGCGGCGAGCGTGCGGAGTGTGGCCAACGGAGCCGTTACATTTTCGAAGGTCATGCAGAATATTTTCAAGAGTTTTATCAAACAAAAGTTTATTGGTATCAAACGAACTCACATCTTTATAAAACTATTTGTCGTTTTATCAACATAAATCCTCTTTTGACTATAAAAAATATCACATGTTTTTTATCTACAGCATTATAGCTCTCATAATTGGTGGTAGGTTTCTGTTGCCAGAGACCGCTTGAGTGTATACCACGGTCTCTCCCGTATCTACCGCCAAAAAGTAGTATACAAGCGTTACTGTGTTCTGGTTTCAGGGGCGCAGTTGTTAGTGAAATTATAGAGTAACGAGATTTAATAACTCATGACTCAAGGTGATGAGTACAATATGATGCTGTGTATATCATTCTAAATAGCGCCACGTTGTTATGGGTAAATGTATTATTTACCATCAGGTAAACGCCTTACTGGTCTGAACCCATCGTTGAATAAAAAAAAATGCTACATAAGTTCATATTATTTTTTATACGGTTCAACTTAGAGGTTTGTTTTGATTTTTTAAAATTAAGCAGGATAAAGTGAAGTCGGCATACATATTTTATTCATGGTATAAAATCTCATCAAATCATCGAAGTAGGAAGAAATAATGAGTGATATCAAACAATATAATATACTTGTTTGACTGTATTTATTGTTAGTTACTTTTTTTTAGGTATATCATAAATTAAGAAAAAAAAAAAATTATTGACTTCTTTTGTAATTGTGTAGACCTGAAAGAAAGAAATTTAAATAAATAAAAATTAAAAAAAAAACTTCTCTTGTTTCTTACACCTTTTTAATTACTTAAGTAACTTAATTGCTTAATTGCATCAATTACATAACAATTCGCGTTACAATTCACTCGCGTAGCAAAATGGCGGCCCTCCATGGCCATTTTTTTAAAAACAGCGAAGCTTTAAAAACTGCACTAAGGAGTCCTGTAAAGCGAAATGCACTTATTAGCCATGGAGGGCGCGTCGAGAGCTCTGCCTAATGGTTGCCATTCATGAGTTGAATGGAGACATGAAATTGCCAACAATTATATACTCTCGCAATGATAACTGGCGGATGCTTTAGCTTCGGCAAACTTACTTGGGCTCCAGATAAATTCACGTTTCAGAATATTATGCCTAGAAAGTAGCACTGGTTACAGATACGTATTATATAATAATACTGGATACAACTATTCAAATAATTAGATTTTTTTAGAATAAATTAGGTTTATGTAAATCCTTGGTTATTTACTAATGGTATACACGAAGATATTATTAATTACATGGCACTTTGGTAATCATGATTGTTTGCATAAACTCACAACGCTATTTTGTATAGAACCTTTTAACCGGGTAATTTACGAAATTACTTAATTCCCTAACCTTCACACGGTTCTTACAAGTATGAAGAAAAAAACAATATTAAGCAACGTATTAATTGCCAATGTGGTAAGTGTTAACACCTTTACAAAATATACAATTTCAGGTGTTAACACTTTTTTTATTAGACGTGATTTTAGAATTTAATTATAAGGACCATTTTTGTTATTATTCATATATATAGAAAAACATATTTTAGCCTTCGAACAGCTTATGTAAATAATTTAAATTTGACGACATATATAAAAGATTCAGTGTTTGCTCCATACTATATATAACATTCATATATTTTGATAATATATTAATGCCGAATCTCGACAATCTGGCGGTATTGTGGGCGATGTGAGGCAGGTGACGTCACAACATGGCTGCCAGGTAGTCAGGAGCGGAGATAGGATCCGGTCATCCTGCCCATTTCCGGTCTTCACGCGGCCGTGACGCTTCCGGGCACGCGTCGCCGCCGCTGCCTTCCCCGACGTACAGACACTAGAAATGAATACAAAATATATTAGTTTTTAATTATTACCGAGCGTACCTTATATATTATAAATGGCGTTATTAATACAAACCCATCATCGAAACTGTTCATATTTGCTTTGGAGTATGTGTTAGTTTAAATTTCGGTAGTAAATTGATGTGGAGAATATTTCTGTTAGTTGTATTATTTGTAAGTATATCACTGAAGAGTTTAATAAATTTTAATGCCAGTTCCAGTAGAGTGTAGGTTAGGAGGAACAATCTCTGCGTCACCCGCCGTCCGCAAGATGAGTTTTGTGAAATGAATTCGTTCACAGCGACAATTGAATACTGCGCCGTTGCTTGTCCTAAGTGTGGACTGGAATGGTTATCTTGGACAGCGCTTCGTCAACTTCGAAAGTAAAGATTGGTACATTACTGTTATGCGACACGTTTGTAGTAAATTAGTAAATTTTAATCACAGAGATCAACTTTTATATATGGCTGCGTAGTATAAATATAATCAACGTATGAAATTCGACCGAAGTAAATTGGTAACCGATAAAAATATATAGTTTCTACAGAACTTTATTCATCGTCATCAGTCGATAGATTTTCACTGCTGAACATAAGCCTCCTCCAAAAATCTCCATATGAATCGATCCTGTGCCGCCGTCATCATAGGGCACTAGGTGATAGCGTTTCTATGGGTTCATATCGAGGGGATTTGGGCTATTTCCCACCGCGCTGGTCCAATGTGGACTTTATTATTAGGTGCTAAATTAATCTTTAATATATTCCAATCTATAGGATTGAATTATCATTTTTATAGAAGCTACATACTCGTAGTTTGGTTTTTGTTTATCAACAAGGTTAGCGCTTGACTACGATCTCACCTGATGTTAACTGGTGATATGGTCTAAGGTGTTAAATAGCATTAAAGTAGTAACAGCCTATTTACTTTAAAACCTTTAAATTACTTTATTTATTAAGATAAATCTTTTCAACAAAAATAGGTTTTTGAAAATCACGAAAGTTACAAGAATAAACGTTACTCTCGATGTTAACGACTTCTTTTAAATGTTACCCTATAAATTAAGGTACTTAGTATCTATTCGTAAAAGACATATGTGAAATTAATAACTTACTTAACTTATTATTTGACGTTGGTTAAAAGTAAAATAGGAGAACATTCTAAATACATTTTATAAGATAAATTTGTTGTTAACTTAGTACTGTGAATGTAAAATAATGGTATGTTAACTTTTTTAATTTACTGTTGTTACAATAAGTGTGACAGTAAGTTATAATACATAAGCCTGGCGTTACTATTCATAATATTGACAGGTGCCTCCACGACCATCTGACAGCGGTGATGCCCATATGTCGGCTCCGCTGCCTCGGCGGGCCCACAAAGCCTCACGCAAAGTACTTCGCTACTTATTAATTAGTGTATTTCCTTTAGTCTACTTTCCATTCAAGGTTCTTCTTAAACATTGAGTGTTTACTTAAACGTCAGTCTGTAGTTAAATGTCATTAGAAATGTATTAATATACTATACGGAGATATTATTTATTCAATTTGTGACGAAGCAGCACGGAGGAGTTTATAAATTGGTATTTACATACGCAGTAAGCAGTTTTTTTTTAATAAATCATGCAGTACTGCAGATAATAAAACAGATGCGGAAACAGGTATTTTCTTTACACAGGGTATACGAAAATAATGCTTTTTCTGTCAAAATTTCTCTTTCTCATACAAAATATATATTTTTTTTTGCAACAGAAATTAGCCTGTTTTCTTCTGTCTTATATACATACGTTTTTATTAAGGTTAGTTGAAAGATATGCACTATCTCAAAATAGTTAGAATATATTAAATTGATTATTGAAATGGCCGGACTGGTAATCCTTATATAATATATATATATATATCAACGTTATTAGAAGCGTTAGCGGAAATGAGCTTTTTAAAGCTTTGTCCTAAAAGCTTTATAATTAATGAAGTTTCTAATTTAATTTAGTTTACAATTTTCTATTAATCAGACCAAACTATACAATTCTAGATCATATTTATAATATTTAACAGTTCTTCAGTTTCTTAAACCTAATCAACATTGTATAAAACGTGCATATTATCTTCTTATTGAACAATAGGTTACGTTTAACAAATCAAAAGGATGTTATCAATGAATTCAATGAGGATGACGCAGTGGTTAACTGCTTGTCTCGTAACATTAAGGTCTTTTAATCGATTCTAGATCCACATGTAGGATATGGAGTTTTCCCTCCTGTCTGAGTTTAACCTACATATTGTAAATTTGCTACTATTGCTTTGTTTCTACTGTCTACGTCTGAAAGCGTATTGTGGGCGAGTACACTAAGATTTCTTAAAGACCGTGTAACTTAAATTTGTTTTTATCCATTTAAGAGACGAACGGGTAGTTCACCTGATGGTAAGTGGTACGCCTGCCCATAACAATATGGTGCCAGTTAGGATGACATACACAGCCCAACATTTCGCTAGTCGCCCGAGACATAATGTTGAGTCTCGTTACCCCAGTAATATTTACACACTATTGTTTGGTAGAAATATTCGTTGCGGTGGTAAATACCTAGATGGTTTCCTGCAACAGAGACCTATGTCTAGGAGGCTGTGAAGATGAGATTAAGTGTTATTTGAATTTCTATAAAAAAAACTGTTTTTCGTGTGATTAATGAAAAATACAAGATGTGAGGGTTTGGACACCCTTTTCTTAGAAGTCTAAGAACAATTTATAACAGCAATTTTAAATTAAACATCAATATGCTGTTGACATGCGTGACGCATAAGTATTTTGTTTTTAAGACATCAGCGCAACCGGTTGATCAGGGTGTCTATGGTTTTTTTTTCCTGTTTTACCTTTTAATTTGCAATAAACAAGACAACAGAAATAAATAAATTGCTCTACACATTAATACGTTTTAATTGGGTGAGAGCTTTCTCTATATATCGTTTAGTGAACAATAAAAAGGATCTGTCCCTTTTTATTGTTTTCTAAAACAATATCTTTATAAACTAAAGTGTGTCTGTTTTGACTTGGTATTAGTAAATACGTAAAAGTAATAAATAAAATGATAGTTAAGTTATAGTTAGTATAATTGATTACAGTTTATGAAATGAGTTATACTGTATTCAGTTTTATTTAGATTTTGGTATTAGCTGAAATTATTAGATAGTCACGATAAAGAGAAAGCCTGAAGTTATACTGGTGGTTGATACCTGTTTCCCGAGATCGTCTCAATAGTACAGTGCAAACATTACTGTGTTTTCGTTTGAAGGGTGTTGTAGCTAATGTAATTTCTGGGGTAACGCGACTCAACATCTTTTGTCTCAGGCGAATAGCGTAATGTGAGGCTGTGTATATTATTCTAAGTAGCGCCACGTTGTTATGAGCGGGCGTATCACTTACCATGGAGTAAATGTCCCGCTTGTATCGTCGTTTAATTGAATAAAAGAGATATTCAGATATTATTAAGACAAAATGCCATTTTTTTTAAAATATTGTATTTAATATATAAAGAAATCTATGTTAATCTAAAAGTTTGTAACAAATTATAAGTAGATCATGTATTTGATACGGGTTGTTTGATCGGAGTATTCCATAGCAGAAGGTCTCTACTGCGGTTAACTTTATGGACACTGGAGTGCGGTTCATTTATCGGCTGATTGAAATCGACATATGTTGGATATGGTAGATAGCTTAGTTTCCGTTCCAAATGCGTCCTTCCAAACCTCCCTAATGTGACGTGCGTAATAGAGGACCCTTTGAGAATTAGTGAGATCGATGCGGTTTGGATAAATCTTCATTATGTAATGATATCGGCAATTCGTTATTTGTATTATTACTTACTGTGGGTTATTTTTTGAGAGTTATCGATTCGAAAAATACAAAAAGATGAAGCGTTTTCCAATTTTGCTAATACCCGAAACGAACTTAAAGACATGATTGTTTCCGCCAGCGGAGTTATTCCGGCGACGGCGTGTTTAGCATTCCGAAATGACACAAAGCGTTTAAGTGGTCGATTTCGTACAAAAAAAAAATCATTTTCGGTCGTGTGTCGTGCTGCACGGACTATTAGCGACGGTAATGACGCATAATGACAATAAATATTCCGCACATTAAGGGACACGACCGCTGTGGACGATGCGGTCCATCCATTGTACCGCAGCGTTGTTTTGACAACATCGATCAGGACGAAGAATTTTGCTTCATTGTAAAGCCTATTAACAAAATCGGTTGAAGAAGGAGAAAGAAAGAATATTTACTTGGAAAAATGCTGCAGCGTTGATATTTAGAAGGGGATGAAGAAAGATTACCAATTTGAATGTTTAAATATATCTGACTATTAACATACTTAAAAAAAAATATAAATTAAAGATATGCTAAAGCATCAATCATCTTCTTTTTGATGGTGATGTTCTCGCCGCAGTTTTATTGACAACTATAGCGGCTTCATCGGACTCAGGGCTCGTGGATCCGGTGTCCGCGATATATACATATATATGTAGATAATGTAGTATGTATGAGGGGGAGGAGAAAGATGAGAAGATATTGGATGTGGAAATGGTTGAAGAGTTGAACAGTTCCCTCATAGGGAAGAGAAAGGGGTGTACCAATCATCTTCAGCTTATAGATGACCACTGGGCATAGGCCTCACCCAAAGATTCGCACTTCGATTGATTAGGTATTTATATAGGGGGATTTGAGCCATTTCCCACCACGCTGGTTCAATGTGCGTTGGTAGGAGCTAGAGCCTCGTTTGTTGATTAACAGGGTGCACCACGAGCAGGTGATGTTGGCTTAAGTCCCTTGAGTTGTGTGGGAACCCTTACACCCTTTTAAGACTGATTTTTTTAAAAATTTTGGTCACATTGTTTTGTTACGTTGTTTTAAGACTCTTCCGCACTTTTATAATATGAGATTTTGTAATATATTTATGTGCATGTATATTATTGTATATTTGTTCAAATCAGTAGTTTTGTATTACATTTATTTACTTAGGTATTTTGAATTTCATTCTATACTTTAATTTTCATTAGCTCTCACATTGATCTCTGCTTAAACCTAAGATAAGATAGATAGTTTGCTTAAGTGGCAGGAGAACGCTTTTGTTGCAAATATTTATAGTTTTTTTTAGCAAGAAGAATGTAGATTTTGTATGCTTCAATATTACGCGAATTTTTTAAACAAAGTATACCGTATAATTAATTTATTATACACGTAGAAGGTTACACGAAACCCAGGCGGGGAAACCAATAGATACATGTACATTGTTATACATAAAAAGGAGAATAGAAAGATTTAGTGGAGTATCATTAGAGGCAACGAAATATATATACAAATTAAACTTTTTTTTCAATTAAGTGAAGAGGCGAGCGGGTTGTTCACCTGATGATAAGTGCTATGCTCGCCCATAACAACGTGGCGCTAGTTAGGATGGTATCTACGTTAGAGATTGAGTCTTAATATCCTAGTAATTACATTAGCTATAACATCTTTCAAACCGGAACATGTTAATGTTCGCAAACTATTATTTGGCGGCGGAAATGGGCGCCGCGGTGGTACCTATGTGGACGGTTTGAGGACAGAGACATCACTTATAAACTACAGTGGTAGGTTATAATATTAGTAATAATACATACAATAATACATTTAAGAGTTTAAATGTGTAATATATCATTCGAAGCTTTATTAAGGTGTGCCAAGCTGACTAAGTACTGGGCAGATCACTAAGTGTTACTGATCTTCCTGATTGTTTCAGACATGTATGAACATGTGGTACATTGTCTTCGAAGTTCATCCGTGAGTTATGACAGTGTCATATAATTTGACATGACAATTATATAGAAATTTAAACAATGCTTACATCACCCGTATATTTGTATATTACTAAAAAATTCAATAAAACACGACCATATGTGTATTATTCATTTTTACTGTTAGCAGGTCTCTATTGCTAGAGACCGTGAAGGTAGCAAAGCATCGACAATTTCTACCGCCAAACAGTAGTGAGCAGACATTACTGTGTTCCGATTCGAAGGGTAATGTAGCTAGTGTAATTACTGGGGTAACGAGACTCAACAGCTTCTATTTCAGGCGACAAGCACATCGTGGCGCTAGTTACGATATATCATCCTAACTAGCGCCACGTTGTGTGTTCTTATGGTCGAGCGTATCACTTACCATTGGGTAAATGTTCTGTATATCTCATTGCTTAATTGGTTAAAAAAAATGATTGTCAATGATAGTCCTTTAAAAGTAAAGGAATAAATAATTAAAAATGTTGTCTCTTTCACTCAGTGATATGAGAGAGGTTCAAATAGCTATATATGTACAAAAACGTGTGTAGTGGTTATTGGGAATGACTGATTTTGATTAATTAAGTTTTCTTTAGGGTTGAAGTATAATTGATGAGCCAATTGACCTAATAATGAGCGCATGATATATGTCTATATAATTTTGTAATAAGCTTTTATAATTTTCTTTGTTTATAGAGAATGTTTAACGACATATAGTATAATCTAATCTAAGAACTAAGTTGTTATAACTAGAATCGTAAAAGATATCAGCAGTATATATTAAACCAACAGGGAAAACAAATTTAGGGTTCGGTGATAAAAATATTAATAACATTTAACGTTAAACTAGATTAAGGGTTGCCTTTAATATTTTTAGGACTTTAATAAAAGTAAAAATACCTAACTTTATAACATATATAGATTCTGTTAGTATGTATTAGTTGTTTACGAGGTTTTTTCATTATTAAATCAATGAGAACATGAAGAAATAATTTCATATAAGTTATAATGATGATGATACGTATAAAAAGAAGAAATGTTAGGTAAATTTTGAGTCCTGAATTATAATTGAATACGGTAATATTCTTATTGATGCTTACCTTCTGAAATTTTCAGCGAAATAAAAGTTAGATTAGATGGGCAACTTACGTTATTGTAGCTTTCTGCAGTTGTATAACAAGATCGAGGTTTCTCTTATCGTCATCATGGGCCTGTGTGGGTTAAATAGCATCGTAGTTTCGCGGTTGACACAAAGGTTGCGTGTAATGAGCCCAGGGATTGCCTCGTCACGTACAGTAACGAGTTAGTGCGTCTGACTGAACGGCCAATGCCTGTACTTGATTTTATACATTTCCGAGGTACATTGTAACTAGTTTATTACCGATATAAGTATGTAGAAAATAAGAAATTGAGATAGAATATTCGCATACGCCAATAGGTAATAATTTGTAAGTAATGTTAAACCTAATTTTTATTTTATAAACATCAAAACAATGTTCTTAACAAATTACTTAACAAGTTGATACTAAATACATATAAAAATGGATGAAAAGATATAAATTGAAATATTGTATAATACTTCATGGTTTTAATAGATTGATCTATGATCTATAACCTGTAATACCAAAAGTACTTTTTTTATCCTACCATCTATACCTTAACTTCACATGGTATTAAGTTCTATTTCAGATGGTGAAGCACGCTTTTCCAGATTACCTAGATTGTTATATGTTAACTGTACTCAAATTATAATTTGATCCCCGGAAATGAACCAGGGACTTTTATATTACAAGGCAATCGGTTAACTACTCCCTCACGGAGGTAGACGTATAGTTAGCATTAAGTTGAGTATATTGCGGTAGAAAAATGATTTTATTCAACGAGCTAGATATTAACCTGGTGGTAACTGATACTCCTGCACATAATAATAGTAGGTTCGAATAAGATTATATTGTCCTCTTCGCCTTCAGACATGAGGTGATGTCTCGTTACCCAAATAATTGATTAGGTATAGCGCCATAAATAGGCGCTGCCGTAGTACTTACGCAGACGGTCTCCCGTAATAGAGATCTTGCACCAGTAAGTCTATAATAGATATTTGTAATTTTTTAATCCGTTTTCATATAGTTTATATTTGTATTGAACAGGTTAAACGTATAATCGCTACAAATAAAAACAGTACAGAATGAAAATGACAAAAAGCCAAGATTGAATAATAACTGTACATCGGATCCGCGGCGCGGGCGCGTATCGCCGGTCGCATCTCACGGCAACCTGCGCAGCGCCCGTATCGTCTTACACATAAAATATTTATTATTTATAGCGTGTAATTAATAAAAACACACCGGCCACAAAAACAAGTAGCCTAACAGGAAGATATAATAACTCAATCGCGCCTACATTGCTCGCCTCGATTTGTTACCGTCCCGATTGGATCGCTCCGCTGCGCGGGCGCACAATATAAGCACCAGTCCGTGGGCAAACGGTAGCTTAATGTCTTAACACGATACGCTATCCGCAGCCTACCGCACTTACGTGCTTCTCATACTTTTAATAATTATAGCCATTCAACGGCCGAGGAGTGGTCACTTAACAGATGTACCTTTGACACCTTTGTTTTGATATCACATAACATAACCGTACATTCATTTTATAATTAAATATTAACTTAGCATTAGTCTGGTATAATTTTAGTGTTATTATTGGTGGTGGATCATCTAGGTAAGTTACTGCAACTCCTATTTCTGCGGTAGTACCTATCTACTTGGTCTCCAGCAACAGAGACCACTAATAATTTGTGTAGTTTTTGTAATGCTTATTTTCTCTCTAATCTATCAGTTTTAAAGAATTTTTGGTAATTATAAACATATGTGATGTAACGTGTATGTTTGGAAAGATCGCATTGAGACTACAATTTTAAATGTCACAAATACCATTAAAATTGCAGTTTATTCGCTTGACAGGGAGCCCGTGCGTCCAGACGGCGCGTGGGTTTGAAATACGAGCTCCGTTGGTACCCACCGTGAGGAAGGACTTTATTAAAGTTCTCGTGAAAACACAACAATGAAACGGTTGCAGTAACTTAATCTAAGAGAATGAATCCGGCAAATGAAATCTGCCGCGAATGTGGAGTTTAATCTCGCTGCTTTAACTTAGTGCTCTTTCATCGTCTAGTTTTGTGACTAGTTTTTTTATTTGCGCGTAATAAATACAGCGCTAAAAATTCTGATTGGATTTTGTGCCTATTATTTTCAAAGACTACCTTTTTAATACGAAATACGAATAATACTCTGGCTCTTATATGTCGAAATCCGGAGCATAGCAATATTGTTATATTTACTTATTTTTAAGGTACGCGTTTGGGGTAAACAGGTCAGACTTAATGCTGTAATACCATTCTTTGCCAGTAAACTACGAGAGGCAAGAGATGCTGTAAGTAGGTGCAAAAATAATATAATAGAGCATTTTTGAAATATATTTCACATAAACAATACGGCGGTTGTATCTGACCAAGCAGGTTTGAAAAAACCCTAGCACGTACCAAATTATATTATTATATATATATATATATAGACTGCATCGCGAACCCGAGGACCAGTATTAACCTACATGCTGTGAGAAATAAATTTTGTAGACTTTATATTTATGGACATTTCTATTATTTTTAATACAGTAATCAAGGGAATCATGTGAGGAGATTTGAGCCATCTAACACCACGAAAGTTACGGGGTTCTGTAGAAAGATAAATTGTTTTCAGGGTTAATACTCTTGTATTGTTTTCATTAAGACAGCCTGATAATATAACAGTTAGACGTTGTAATTTTTTTTAGGGTAGAAATAGTTTTAGTTTCCACCGAAATTGCTTTTACACATTTATATGGGTAACAAATTCTACTGGTTAACGTTTCTGAACATTATAAATAGTTTAGCTTATTGATTACAGCTATTATAAATAGCTTAATAAACTATATTGTAAATTCAGTAGCGTTTATATAAATCTCTATCGGCCGACGTTCTCGGAGCTTATTTGCGAAGCGCGATAACGCTGCAGGTCTCGAACCTGCGCATGAAATGCACTAAATATGCATTAACTGTCAGCATGCACTTCACTTATTGTTGTGTGTTTTATTTTTATTACTACGATAAACGAGTCAAACGTAAATTTTAAAAATAACGTTATAATTAACTACAATGACTCGTGGAGTTGTTTTAGTTGTACAAAGAATACTTATTTTATTCGATAAAGAAACAAGACGTTCATCTGCCCTAAACAAAGTGACTCTAGTTAGTATGAAATATAAAGCTCCACATTATGCTCGTTTTGAGACTTAAGATGTTAAATCTCATTACCCCAGTAATTTTACTAACTACAACATTCGAATCATCACAGTAATGTTTACAACGTACTATTTGGCAACAGAGATAGGAGCTGCTGTAGTATCTACCCAGATAGTCTTCGGCAACTGAGACTACCACCAGTCATTATGTATTTTAAAGTTTATTTAATGTTAAAAATAAAGTATGAAATATCATTTATTTATAGCTCTAGTTAAAGAAATGTCTTTCAATACCGTGGCTAAGTGGCTTCGCCGGACAAAAATGTATGCATAGTTAAAATAAAAGAAACGCGGCTGTGATTTCCTCCGAGCTGCATAAATCCCTGTGCGGGCAGTGGACAGCGATAAATAACCAGGCTTACTGTGGTCGCACTGGCTCCTGTTCTTGTTAAATCTCCTCTATACTTATACGTTGTACGTAAAGCATTGGATGTATGAGACAAAACAATTTGAAACAAACCCGTACACGTTCGGGTTGTGTACTTCAATGGAGTTTAATTAACAGGTGCGTCATATAAACATTGTGATAGCAATTTGCTAAGAAAACTTATAGGCTACTCTCTATTCTTATTACTGTAATTTAGTTATGTATATATGTGTTATTTACTAATGATAGAAAATAAAATTACTCAGTGCAAATCAGGTGGTAGGTCTCTGTTGCCATAGATCCTCTACGTGGGGAGAAAGCTTTGTCTATATTTAGTGGAATTAATGTAATGAGGTATGGGGATTCTTCTGCAATAAAACGTTATTGTCGTGTTACGTGCAATCTGATTAATGTCCCATTTACTACATGTTGCCTTAAAAAGTTTATGGAAACGTAAGACAACATAAAATAACCATAGTGAGGATATTGGTTACTACTCATTTTTCATAGAGAAAACCTTCTGAGCGTATGTTTAAACGGCACACTTTAATAAATAAAACACGAGCGACTGTAACTTACGATACATATTAAACGTTAGAATTTCCTTCCTGTCCAATAAAAACGGTGGCCGTGTAGTATCGTATCTCGGAGGAAACCGGGCAGGTCGTAATAAGTCTGACATATAAAATAATTCCCAAGTGGGATACACACACTAATGTGACTAATATTATAATATCTTGCGCCCAACTTATCTGCTCTAGCAACGCCGGAAGATTTAGCTTTAAGCTGGAATAAATAATACAGCATGCGGCCAAGAACTAATTTACTGTATAAGGAAAACCATTAAACGGTAGTTAGTGATCCGGAAATCGTTGTACCTGCTGGTCAAGTGGCTGTTTTTACATTAAGCTGTAATTAGTATGTAAAATTCGATAAATTATGTAAAGAGGTTTTAAGTGAAGCTTTCTATATCGCTGATGAATTATTGCTCGACCTCATTTAGGTAGGTACGTTTGTATGATCAACAGATGCGTTGTTTAACTAGTATATTATACTAGGTATTTTATGATTAAAAAAAACTGTTTTAAAGCTATGATTGAACCTATAAGTTTAATGATTTATTAATTTACAAATGAGTAATAGAAATGTGTAGCTCATAAGACGCACCCTTGTTGTTTTTGTCGCAGTTTACTATGTTGAGTAGTCTCATAGTATATTATGTTCGTTATAAATTGTTTGGTTGTTTTCTTTCTAAGTAGTTAAAAATAAACATAAACAATATTTTCTATAATGCTACTGTGTAATTTTTATGTTACCAACTCCATCTAAAAATCAGTATAGCATTTTTTGCTGGCATGTAGCTTGACGTTATTTCTGTTTTACGTATATGTGATCTTGTCATGTATTTACTTTGTATGTTAACTTAATACCAGTATACTGTTGTTACATCTCTGTTGCCGAAGCCGTTTATGTAGGTACCATCACAGCTCCTATTTCTACCGCCAGAGCGTAGTGTGAAATACTTTGTTACAGTTGTAGCGATATTGTAGCTAGTGAACGAACACTACGTTGTACAGTGTTCATAATAATAACAAGTTTTAAGTTATAGGAAAATTAAAAAAAATGGATGAAATAAAAAAAAGTTTTGTATATTTTACAACTGTACAAATGTGAGGAATAAGTTTTTTTATATATTTTTTTTATTAATTAATTGTAATATTGGTTGTCTTAGTCACTGTTGCATAGAGCCGCGGTATGCGCGCGCGCAGCAGCCAGTTTGGCTCGTAAAGCGCGGACCACACGCGGACGGAGGTGTGAAGGCAGCGCCCGCGCCCCGGGGGCCCGTCGCATAACTCACGATCAGCGGGGCGCCGGCCATTCATATCTACCTGCACGATTCGGCTGCCGATGCCGCGACATATCGATACATCGACGCATCCAGACACACTGTCTGCCCCGAAACATCGAGAAACAACGGAAACGCGTCTCATTTAACCGCACTTCGGTTCAACTAGTTGCCGCTTCAATGTATTTTATTAAGAAATGTTTATACTTACAATATATTAGTATCGTTTGTATTTAAGAAATGTATACTCTACGATTTTGTATCGGAATGTCTATGTGATGATCTTTACTTTAGACATTGTTATCCGTCTATCAAAATACTAGAAGGTTCCTTTGACCTTCTGACTTGTACGGAAGCACATTCTTAATATGTTTGTACTTTGTTTATTTTTTTTTTATTCGATTAAGTGACAAGACGAGAGGGACGTTCACCTGATGATAACAATGTGGCGCTAGTTAGAATGGTGTACACAACACGACAATGTGCTCGACGCCTTGTTGAGTCTCGTTACCCCAGTAATTACACCAGCTACAGCGCTTTTCAAGCCGGAACAGTAATGTTTGCACATTACTGCTTTGCGGCAGAAATAGGCGCTGTGGTGATACCTACCTCGACGGTATCCGGCAACAAAGACCTACCACCAGTAAAATATATAAGATTTCTTCGGATTAAGTACTTATTATTACGAGAATCTTATAGTTTTTTTACTCTACGGAGCGACTAGTCTTAGCGCTTGATAGAATTACATATACTGCACCATTTTGTGCTCGTCGCCTTGAGACATAAGATGTTAAATCTCGTTACCTCGGTAAGTTTTTTAATAACAGCGTCCTTCATACGAGAAGGCAGTAATGTTTGCATATTAATGTTCGGCATTAGATATACGGTAGAAATACCTAGAAGCTTCCCTACAACGGAGACCTACAACCAGCGATGTATAAATAACAAATTGCTAGGTTAATTCATCAACGTAAAAGTCAACGTCGACTTTAAATTAGTGTATCATTTATAACCCACAGGTCAATTATTATTAAAATTAATAATCGTGAATTGAGGTTCGAATTAATAAGGGTAATTTAACAATAGTAGTTATTTATAGGTCGGGAATCCTATGTAACCGGAACAATAATTTCAACGATCAGCCTTGTACAAACCCAACCAAACATAATAATTTATAAGGGCCAGCCGGGGTGCCTCCCGCCTAATGACAAGTTTCTAGCGCGACCACGCGTGAGACATCGAGACATCGAGACATCCCACAATTTACCTGTTACGAATTAGTAACAACCCGTTATTTAAGTATCGGTGGCGAGGCTAGCGTGTCTCGTTATTGTAATTTAACTTCATTCGCGGACCGAGCGCCATTTGGCCGCTAATACGAACCTTTTGGCTCATCACTCAAAACGCAAGTAATTTGACTTAAACTCGAGAAAAAAACAAAGATAACTCGCGCCGACTTTACACAAGTTCACCGGATTTGACGTGAGCTTCGTGCAATTGGTTATTGCTCATTATGTTAATTCGCAGCTTTTGCTTCTTATAACACGTGAGAATTTCCTTTATGAAATATCATTTGGAAATATGAAACGATTCCTGACCTTGATTATTGGGTTCGTATGGAAATTGGGGTTTAGTAAGATTTAACGGGGGTGAACGGTAATTTTTAGAGGTGAATATGAGTTGGCGTTTTAAAATTAACTCGAGTTTAATTATGAATGTTGAATATTTCTTCGACAGGCTATAATTAGTAGAACAATAGCGTCTGATTGAAAGTTCCAATATGGCGAGAGCGGAAAGCTGCGTAGGTTGAGTTAAATAAACTATGACTGGTCTAGGAATTATTCATTTCTTATTCTTCTAAAACAATGTTTGATTTCTATAATAAGAATAAGTAAGAATGAAATATTTTAACTATGTATTAATGTAGTTATTACTTTTACACATCATAGTACGTCTTTTGTGATGAAAATCCTGCAAGTAACCTGCTCTACAGTATACCAAGAATTAATATATTTTGACCGAGATAACTCCTGTTCAAAGATCTTGTATACTAAACAAAGTAAGTACATTATGCTTTTGATCAGTTTTGCTTTTGGTTATTATATTTCAGAATTAAAAAAAAATTATATAGGTTTATTAAGCAAATATTATTGATAAAATACACTATTGATAAAAGTTATCAGGATCCTTCTAATATCCTTCGGTTATCAAAAGGTAACCGTAACAATTATATTACAAACTTAAATTTTAACTTCACAGGTCACTTGTAAAGTATATTGTAAACGGGAATTTATAATTTTGAATACCGCTACATTGAAGACCGGAAGTGACATCGTGTTGCGAGCTGGGTTGCGTGCGCACGCCGCGCTCCCCTGCGTAGGAGCAGCTTCCGTTTCCGATCTGCCGCACTTGTTGCCCAACCTAACGTTTAATTTAGTGGGGCCGTGCACTGTGATGTTTTAATGGGTTTTTATAATTTGGCACAGTTCCCCTTGCGCTGATTAGATTATATCTATGATATTTTAATACATATCATTATTTTATATCGCTGGTTAATGTTATTGGTGGTAGATCTCTGTTACCGGATGTCGTCTAGGTACCACCGCAGCTTCCATTTCTGCCGTCAAGCAGTAGTGTATAAATCTTACAGTGTTTATATTGGAGGGCGTTTTTACTAGTGAAATTACCAGGCTAACGAGACTAGACATGGTAAGTCGCAAAACCGTCTTTTTGGGCAGTTGTGTTACTTATCATCAATTCTTCGTCTCGTGGTATAAATATATATATATATATATATATAGAATAGAATATATTTTAAGCAGATTTGCGTAAACATGTTTAAACTATAACTTCCGTTATAGACCTAGACATTCGTAAGGTTTATAATTTGATTACTTTTAATTTTTCCTAACATTACTTTATATAAGTTAATATAATTACCACGATAATGATATTTTCGAAGAGACAGAAGACAAGTTTTTTGAGAAAGTTTGATCATAGATAGATTTGGATGTCATAGGCGTATTTTATCTCTCACATACTTCTTGATATTATTGTAGGAAACTTTAATTTCCCTGTTCTGTTATATACACCATTAATATATTATTTACTCAATTATACGATTTACATTTGTTATTGCATTACTTCTATGTCCTCTTACTTGTACCTATGCTTGTACTCATGCTATTATATTTACAATTACTTGCAGTACTATTGTACATTGTCCATATTGGTATTATCCATTATTTTACATATTGTTGTGCAATTTTTGATACATTTATTTCTAATAAGAACGCTTATGAAAGTGGAGGAAGCGAGAGAGGTGTGCCAGGATCGTAGCAGGTGGAGAGATGTGGTCTCTGCTTACCCCACTGGGAACGAGGCGTGATATATATGTATATGTTATTTCTAATTTAATTTTTATTGTAATATATATTGGTATTGGTTTTGGCAGTATACTATCTCTCTCTATCATTAATTCTATCTTCTGCACAGAAATTATACGTTGACAGCGTATTATCTTAATTCTATAGAGTAATAATCATAATCCTCTATGATGTTTAACTATTAACGTTGTCCGGATATGTTTGTGCCGTGGGTTTTGGAATAGTTAGTTGTTTTAGAGTCATGGGTCGGTGGCCAGGATGTCACGCGGTGCGATGAACCCTTGTAATTACTCCGGATATGTGACCAACGCGGACTATATTTATTGCATGGGCCGGTAGGTGCGGCGCTCCGTGCTCCTGCTTGTTAATATAATTTAATAGATATTCTCTTATTCCATTGGTTACTTACATAAATAAAACATAATAACCTCATCGCCTTACATTACTAATATAAGATATAAATCCTCATTTTTCAATTATTGCAAAAGCAAAATGAGGCGACTACGCTAATGATACGCACAGTAATTATTATCAGCGCTGGTTTTGAGCTTCTAACTTTACTAATATTTCAGTTCAGTTAGTAGTAACAGTAAATTAAGTTCATATTTGTTACTGATAGAATAACATATCTAATATATAACAGTTTTGATTTTTGTCGGCATTTAGTACTACGTTTTAATAGACTTAGCTTAACAAAAAAACTAAGGAGCAGTGATGTATACAAGTAAAACGTGATTTAAATTTATTCATTCAATTAGAAGTTGTGCAAACATTCTACTTAGGATTTATATTGTTATGGAGAGTAATAAATAAAACATGATAATATAAGAACATACTAGATATTCCCAACCCGCTTTGCTGATCTTAACACCCTCGCAAACCCTTTTGGGAATAATAGTGCTTGAAATCCGTTCTTAACTGACCTATGCTCGGTAAAAGGATTATTCTCACCAAATTTCTCAACTCTCCAGGCCTTATGGTTCTACAGATATGTTGATGATTCTCTACATAGGTAGGGTAGTAAAGTAGGTAGGTACATAGATGGAATTTCTTCATCATAGACCTCCTTCAAAGATTTCCTCATTGATAAATCCCGTGCTGGCCGCATCTAGTTGCTTCCCGCAACCCTTACCAGTACATCGGATCACCTGATAATAGATAATTGTTAAAGAAAATAATAAATCACCAATGCAAATGATATGTGCTATACGCATATATTTTCAAAAGTTCGTTTACTTCGATACTTGTGGTGAGACAATATAAAAAATAAAGTTAAGGGCGAACATCGTTAATATTTTTAATATTGGTTCTTCAAGTATAATCTGACCACAAACGAATCTGTTAAGATGGTTATACACAGAAAGCTTGCCATAAAAAGTCATAAAACGTATTTTAACATCCATTCGATAATCAATCTAACACGTCATAACTTTGACATCCAGTCTGCACCGACCTAACTCTGGCTTGAAGGACTAACTTAACAAAAATGATCTTTAACTTGTTAAGTGTAAAGTGTAACTTTGTGTAGAAGATTAAAGTATAAGAAAAACTGTAGGATAAGACGGCTGCCTAAATGAGTCTTGATACAAACATGTTAATTTTCGATAAAAAAAATTCGAGACATCCTACATATTATTTTGATACAAATTGGTAAGTTACATATAAATGCATTATCGAGTCTGTACTAATATTAGAAGTTGTAGCCGTATAGATTTTGATTTTAATTGGAGTGAGTGGAGTTTTTATTCTACTAACCTGAATCTACATTTTGAGAGAAGTCTCGAACTACGGCAATGGAAAGTATAAAGGAACTGTTTGGTTAATAGACACGAGTATATTAATTATGGCAAAAATATACTACATGAAGTTATTAGTACGAATAAATAATAAACACTAAACGTAGAACAATAATTACAATAGATTAACACGTTGAATGGGAAATCAGGTTAAAATTTTGACCATGTCTCAATTACAGTGTGCATATAGAAGGCATAGACTTCTCTGTCATACGTAGGGTATAATTTCATTTAACGTTACAGGGTTCAATAAGCACTGTACCGCAACATTGATAGTTTTACGACCAAGTGCAAAACGCCTTGTACTGTAGGAAAGGGAAGTGTAGAAAAATCAGTCCCACTTCGAGAAAACTTGTAAAAGTTACAAGATATTTAATTATCTCAAAGGTCTACATTTATATTACATTCATACATACATATAATAATACATACTGGTGGTAGGTTACTGTTTCCGGATATCGTCTAAGTAGGTACTGTGTAAACGTTATTGTGTTCCGGTTTGAAGAATGCTGTAGCTAGTGTAATACTGTATCAAATTTTAATTAATATCTTATGTCTCAAACCTGGCACAATGTAGTGGTTTGTATATCATCATAGCGTCACGTTGTAATGTGCGTATCACTTACCATCAGGTGAACTTTCCACTTGTCTCACCACTTCGTAGAATAAAAAAAAAATGAGAAAAGTTAGCTTTGATTTGAACTATTTGTACCCAAATCGGGTGTTTTTAATTTTTCGTTATCAGCACCGTAACGTTACAAATCTTACTATTGATAAGTAAAGCTACAATATGACATAGTAAATATGCATAATCACATTATCATAGTTATTATGCATATAATTAAATTTTCCAACGATTTATATTTGCCGCGTTTAAATATTTACCGTGATTTCGTCAACTTAACACTCACTTTATGTAGACAAGTGATTTCATTTGTACAAGTGGCTCGTAAATTTAAATGATATTCAATAATTCTGTTAAAAAAAAACTTGATTGCGTGTTTATATCGAGAGGTTAGTATTCCGTCTGTAATTTTAATCAGCATTTGCTAAGTTTTTACGTGTGACAACACTAAAAAAACTAAGCTCGATTTACAAAGAATCAAGTTATTATCATCATTATTATGATCAGCCGATAGACGTCCACTGCTGGACATAGGCTTCTCCCAAAGTTCTCCAAATTGACAGTCAGGATGGCCTACAGTACCGTTGGACACTAAGGGCCATTGTTTGTAGGGGTTCATATGAGGGACTTAGGCTATTTTCCACTATACTGGCCCAATGGGGGTTGGTGAGGGCTATAACCTCGTTTGTTGATTAGCATGGTGCACCACGAGCAGGTGAGGTTGACTTAGGTCCCGTGAGTTGTTACAACCCACGCCCTTAATATGATTATCAATCTTATTATGATTATAAATTATAAGTGTATATTGATTGTTTGTTGCTTTAAAAGATAAACTGTCTACAAGTGCAAGCGTGGTAATGGAGAAATGTCCTCCGGTGTAGAGCCACCAAAGGATTTAAATCGACAACTACCTATCAACAATAATAAACAAGTAAATTAGGATTTCATGATATAAAGCATAAGTTATTTAAAAAATATGTAGCGTTAAGCACAAACTGAAATAATTCTCAATCCATGATTCGCTTCTCCTTTACGGATTGATTGACTATTAGAAAATCGTTTAATTATTGGAAAGCTCTTTATGTTTCCTTAATCTATAATATTCTTACCATTCATTACATAAATATAGCGGGGACAGAGTTTGAAAGGACGTTATCCGTGAAGATATCTCTTTTGAAATAATTGGCTATGATTGACACGGACTAACTGGTATTGAGAGGGTTTAAGTTCAAAAAGTTTCCAGTTAACAAATTAAATAAAATACATTTAAAGTCTAGTCGCGGTAATATTCAATATTCAGTATTTCAAACTTTCTGCTCAGTAATATCGAGCTTAACAATAGAATTAAGATCACACACCTGTTGTAGAATGCGACTAAATGGATCCCTGGTGGTCTTTGGAAGATCTCATAGGGTGGCCTCCATTTTGTCTTAGTATAGCTAAGGAATTAGCTTAGCTGTAGCGGGAGAGGAATGGGCTTTCTATATGAGATTCCTTGGGCTCCTGTGCCAAGGGACACCACCGAGGGTTTAGTGTGTGTGTATTCTACGTAATCTTGTCTTTTCCCCAGAAGCAAGTATCTTTACTAGCAAATATGGATATAGCGTCTGCTATCTCTGGTTACTTCCCTTCGCATGAGGGATCCGTGAGCTTTATTTTTTACGCATTTCTCGGCGGTCCGTACTAATAATACAGGATTTAAATACTGAGACGTCGGACGAGAGCCCGATTTGATTAATCATGCCCGTGAATGTTTTGATTTATGGAGGCTGCGCAGGCGCGGCTTGCGCGCTCTGTCTGTCCATCCATAGCTGACTGTAGATCTTACTTCGCTTGTAATTTTGAGTATTCTTTATCTTCCACACAGTCACATTTTATAATTTTTATTATTTAAAATCTTTATAGAAAATCCTAAATATAAAGCTAAAATAAGTGAACTTAATGCCTATAGGCATTCTATACCAGTCAACCTAGGAAGTGGATGCAGTGGTAAAACTATTTGAATTATGTAAAACAAAGATTTTCTCTTTCTCCACGTGATCTACCGTGCCGGAAGAATTTTGTTGTTACGACGATCGATTCGTAACATATCGTATAACTTTACGGATGTTAGGTCTCTTCTAGGGACCTTCTGGTCTAAGGAAAGTTCAGCTAACCCAGAACGGTTATTAAGCTATTATCTGTAGTCATTGTGATTGTATCTAGCAAGTTTGAAAGAATAAATTATCTGAATAATGAAAGTAGTGCTATACAGGGAAATTTAAGGTACTATTTGGAAATAAATCAGGTAATATTGTACACATATTTATTTTCAATGCCTGAGTCCTTAGCCCATGTATTCTTTACGATCCTTCTTAAATCTCGGACTCGCACAAAATTCGATCTGATGAAGCAATTGCAAGCTAATACGGCGGCTTTCATGATGATTGTAAATCTCGTTCGCGCCTGGCGGCTAGTCTCAAAGCTTCAATTAATATAAAATCGAAGCTTGGCAATGATCTGTATATGGACTAACTAGCAGTGTACTAAAAAGCCTACGTTATAATCCGACTATGTAGAAAAAATATCGATATTGGATCGCAGACAAGTTTAATCTCTGATTGCGAAGATGTAAGTTTAATCATTTATTACTAATCATTATAACTATATGGTATGTTTGTTAAAATAGAGTAGATACAAGTGATTATATAATTGTTGTGATTTGTGTGACATAACTTTTTGGTTTAAAGAGGAATCGTAAAACATTAAATATGCAGTTTGTGACAATTATTGCCTGATGGTACCATGGAGGAAGTGAATCATTGTAACCTGTGAATATAAATGTCATATGTTACATCAGTTTTGAGCGAAGGCGGTCAGCGGTTTCTTTAAAGGTTGGTGGTGGTGGGGAGTCAGTCAGGTGCGCGCGCGCCGCGACCGACGAGCATTTGTCACTGTAGCCGGCGATTATTCATCTCATTGAAACATTAACGCTCTCGGGAAATAATCACACTGACTAATGGAACCCCCCGTCGACACTCCTAAAGTTTCACACTCATCCGTAGTTGGCTGAGAGCGCCGACTCTAACGATGTACGCCTCCTTGTCAGATCTGATTTACTTCACGATAACAAATGTTCACAACTGACAAAGGTTAATGAATTATAATGTTGTGCGTGATTATATTATGGCATGTAGAGACATAAAGTGCGAGTTCCTCAATCGCAGTAATGATAAAGGCAAGGTTTATGTGCAGGCGCGTACGCAGGCACCGCGCGCACAAACAGCAAAAAAGTCTACCATAAACAGACCGTTTACGATGGCAAATAAAGCTCGCCATCTTCTTCGTAGTCCCGTAGTGAATTATTGCTTTATTGCTTCAGAAATATTTCACAAACAGAAAATATTTTATGATTCTCAAGTTAAGTGCGGTCATATATCATTTTAAGCCATAGATAATAAAATTCGTAAGTCACCAACATCGAGACAAAAGTGGGGAAACGAGGAGCTATGCGCCCGGCAGCCTGCAGTATTCGTGCATACGTATTCTTAAAAGGCAAACCTTGAAATTTTGTAAATATTTAAAAATTGTAGCAATATATATACAGAAACACTTTTTCCCTTTAATTTATTAAAAAGAAAACCTTAAAAATTACAATACATATGTGTATCTGTGTACAAGGTAACATTGCATACATACATTAGCTCTAATTCAAAGTAAAGAGATCAAGCGAGGTTTGTTTATGAATATATTTATTCGACTAAGACCTTTAGGTTATAGTTTATATATTAAATGAAAAATAAAAAAAAATCTATCTATCCTTTAGTACATACGTTTTGTTGTTACTTTCGTAAATAATTAATATTCCTTATTAATTTCTCAGATATGAATCCACGTGTTGTTTATTATAGAAGAGTATTTGCATAATTGTTAGACTATTAGATATAATTTATCTGTGTTATTATTAATATGCACTCAAGGGTTGCACTTACATCGCCCGTGTAATTGATAGTTGTAAATTTATATGAAAATAAGTTAACACACTCCCAAGTATTTCACGTTTGAAAACGGCTGAAACATAAAATTGGAATAGTTAATGCTCAGCGAAATCGTTAAAGCGAGTGAAGACTGTAATTGGAAGACATTAAACGTAACCAGACTCGTTATAGCTGACTGTTAAATCCTTTACCACGGGCATTAGTCCACAGTATTTACACACGCGTTACAATGTTCGAGATCGATATATATATATATATATATATATATAATATGCAATGATACAAAATATTATAAAAATTAGTATTACTGCACATTAAGCAGGTTGTCCCTAGGTGCCTTGTGCCTAGAGGATGTTGAACATACCACGTTCATGCTAGTCTAGACGTCAGCTTATATATAGAATTTCATTATATAAATAAAAGCTAATCTTTTGTAATGAGTATTCCTATATTTAATGATGAAGAGATGGATGTTATTATAGCTAAACCACGGTAGCGACATTTAAATGTGATGAAGTGCCGACAAATCCGTCAAAATGTTGTTATCTAACGTAAATATTGTCCCGGACAACGTCGTCTAGCTCGTTTCTATTGTCTACCAATTGATTTACAATACGTAACAATCTCATTTTGTAACAGAGATGTCACAAAAAATGTTTAAGGCGAAACTACATTGTCACGATATGTGTCCGAGCTGAGCGGCGACAGAAATCGTCGCCGAACTGATTAGCCTCGCTGCGAGAGCGGTGTCCGGACAAAAGAAAGTTCCCACTTCGTTCCCCGAACGATACTGAGTTTTGAGCAACAAAGTTGTAATTGCAGGCTGTTTTTTTTTTATCAGCAAATCCGTGCCGCATCATGGCTTCTCGGAAGGTCCAAGGACGTCGCAAGGAGAGCCCGTTAACAGAATCATTGTACCAGTTATGGATGACAAAGATTTGTGGTGCCTAAAATCATTAAGTTCACGGATATTAGGTAATGCGCGTTGAGGTTTAAAGAATTACGATTAATTATACGGTTTACATCATCTGATCTTGTACCGCGGTAAACTTTTTGTCGACTTCATAATGAACTCTCGAAGTTGCTTGTTTACATTTCTTTCCTCATTCGTGGATTGTGCGTAATACTTGAAATGAATTATAAATAGCTCCGGTTCCCCTCTTTATTTCCATTTCCACTGATTGATATTGAATTGTAACGTGAAAAGTTTTAAGGTTGTTTTGTTACGTTTGTGTAACAAATTATGCATTCTGATGTAACGGATTTTTCCTTAATAAAGGCTTTGATTTGTCAAAGTTTTGTGTTGAAAGGTAACGTAATTTCTCCGTAAAGTTCTATAAATAATTTTCCTATAAAAGTAAATTTCTGTGTGTTTATAAATGTGTATATTTCGAAATTTATAACGTACATAAAGAGCACTAGATATTACGTGTCTCTAGGTCTGCGATATCGATTAAGAAATGTATGATATAATCTCTCAGTACCAGTAATTGTGTATTACCAGTAATCTGCTATTTAACGGTCTTGCAGCAGTAAAGTGCTAGTTTACGGTGGTTGTTGACACGATCCTTGCGCCGTGGGTGCCATTTGAATATTCCAAATCTATATTTAGGAGTAGATATGTGAGTAGTTTAATTTGATCAATACTTGAATGTACCCGCGGCTGTACTTCCACAGTGACAGATTACTATTATTATTATACCCTATTATTTTGTCTCTAATTTTTTTTACCTCAACGTCTCAAGACGAAAATTTTTAACCAGCGCTTCCTCCTCACCCTCATTTACAGAGTAGAGACATGGCACCTGACTATTGGGCTGGTACACCGATGAAAGTAGTACAGCGAGCAGTGGAGACTGATATGCTTGGCATTTCTCTAAGAGACAATATTCGGAACGAAAAAAATCGACGGAGAACTAAAGTTGTCGAAGTAGCTCTCAAAATCTGCAAGCAGAAGTGGCAGTGGGCTGGCCATGGCTGTCACGTCAGTGACGGCCGATGGGAGAGAAAAGTCTTCTCATCGCCCTGATGATTATGTCCAGATGGACCGAGAACATCAGGGCGGTCGGAAGTGCAAGAAGCCGAGTAACGCATTTGGTAGAAGACACTGGGCAAGGCCTATATCCGGCCGTGGATAAACAAAGGCTGATAATGATCATGATGATGTTGTATTTTTGTGTTTATGTTAGATTTTTTAACATTACCGTTAAAAGTACCATTAATATTCAGGTTTAAAATTATTGGACATATTTGAATTTTAATAGTAGTATTTAATGATTCTATTCTTTTTTTTTATATTATATCGCCTTTTTCCCAATAGGGGTAGGCAGAGGTGAATAAACACCCACATTTCGCCAGGTGTGGTCCCCTGTAACAGGGGGGCGAGCCTGTTGCCACTTTACTGGGACCACCAGACACGCACTAAAGATGATTTCAGTGTGCAGATTTCCTCGCGATGTTTTCCTTCACCGTTTGTATCTCGCTGTTGTAACTAAAGTCCACAAATGTACATAACTTAAATATTAAAGTCATTGGTACATGCCGAGATTCGAACCCGCGACCTTCGGAATGAAAGCCGCACGCTCGATCCATTAGACCAGCGAGATACTGAATGATTTTAACTGTAATATACTTTAATTATGATTTCAGTATACTTAGATATGTGAATATATTTTAAAAATTAGAACGGCTACAGCGCAATTAAGAAGTTTAAGGGGCCCCGCATGACAACTTCACCTGCTCATGGTACACCCTGATAATCAACCAACGAGACTGACTCGCAACAATTCACATTGGTTCCGCTGATGAAAAATGGCTCAAATCACCGCATAGGATAACCTCGATAAACGTGAAGATCTTTGGGTGACGTCTAGGTATCAGGTAGACGCGCTCGTCTCGTTGCTTTGTAGAAAAAAAAAATGCTCGATTAACTTAGAGATTGAGGTTAAGTATTACGACGTTATTACAGATAAAATATTAACATGATTAAAAAAAGAATGTAATAAAGTCGAATGATGAATGCAAATGAGTGTGGAGCGATAGGAACAATAAAAATTTGCAAGCGAAAAAGAAATAGCGGTTGTCGGGTCTGATCGTAATGTATTAACTGCATTTGCGAGGGCCTGCCGTGTAATTTTTCAGCGTTGGCAGCGCAATCGGAAGTGCACCGGCGGCAGCGGCCTTTTTGTTTCGCGGCGGTCTCGTCTCTGATGGTTTTCGGAAGCGAGGTCGCCATTCGAAGCCATTCCACTATCAACCAATATTTCATTGTATTACTCATCGATGGATGACGAAAGGAGCCTTTTTAATTACAAATGTTTACATTAAAAAAAAATTCGTTCATTTATAAATATGATTTAATTATGCGGTTACGTTTTTTGTATAACTTTGCTTTCAATTTTTTTATTCAACGAATCGACGTGATGAACAGGATGTTCACCTGATGGTAAGTAATACGCCCGCCGTTAGAAAGATATATATTGCTCCACATTGCGCTCGCCTCTTGATACATAAAATGTTGAGTCTCTCCAGTAATTAAACTAGCTAAAGCTCCTTTCAAACCGGAAGTAGGTAATATTTGAACATTACTGTTTGATGGGAGAAATAGGCGCTGCGGTGGTACCCATTAGATTGTCTCCGGCAACCGAGACCTCACCGGTAACATGGTTCTATCAGTTCTAAGCAAATTCTAATTTGTGTGTCTTATGGCATTAAATAAACTTTATTTACGTATTGAAGAAATCAAATAAATATTTAGTCTTTCTATAATAGTTAGTTAGTAGTAACTACATTTAAATATACTTAACTATAAAATAAACTGTTATATTGTTGCTTAACGGCAAACTACCTCCTAACTGAAACTTTTAAACAACTATGTCGGATAGGTAATTAAAGAGCGTTTGCATGTTTCCATTTTGGCGTATCCAGTGGTTGCTGTAGGTAACTTCCGTGGGAATGTCTTTACTTTCCTAGTTCACTACAATCGAATGAAATATCATTAAATTATTACGCACAAGACCAAAATACACATGAGCCTCCGTGAGAACGTTTCCATTGTTTAAAGCGAACTGTAATCTCGGTCACCATCGTGTACCTACCACGTAATGTACCAACTGACATTACATGCTAAATATTGTATTCTGAGCAAAGATTTAAGTATCAAATCTTATATAAAAATCTATTTATTTATTTGAAACCCTTATTGTGACATCTAAAAGTAGGTTACAGAAGGCGCACTTAATGCTTATAGGCATTCCCTTCCAGTCAACATCAGTGCGGCGATGCTCTAGTAGGTGAGGAGGAGCATGCATTAATAAATATATATACGAAGATATAAATATGTAAAATATGAGGAGTCCATATATGAGGTAATTCTTTTTAACTAAAACTTTCGTTTCATTTATTTATTTTACTGTGTAAAATAGTAATCATCATCATCTCAATCGAACTACCGTTTGCCATAGATCTCTTATAATGTAGAATTTTAATCAGCTTATCATCATTTTGGTGCAGTCTATTCTTGTTTAATCCTACACCAATAAAAAAGTTAAAAATACGCCGATATAAAGAAAGTAAGAAAGAATTTCTCTTCTTTCTTCTCTTCTCTTTATCCACACATAATAATATTGGATAGACATGGATAACGACCAGTAAACCCACACAACTGATTTTTAGCGTAGCCATTAATATAACACGTGGCGTTCAACAGCAATACCTTATTTGATATTTTATCTTATTGCTGCCTTTTTGTATAATAATCATCTGAAAAAGAGAATTTGTAAAAAGTTGTAAAATGACAAAACATAATGTTTGTAATTATGTCTATAATTAGTTAAAAAAAATAGCTAATGAATTTGTATACGTCTTCTGCGATGATCCATTGCAGCTCTGACTTTAGCGATGGTGTGATATATTATAACGTATTATACGGAAATTAAAAGATTGGAAATTTATTATGTAAGTAAAATTGTACCAATTGAAACTTCTCTTTTGATTAACAAAAAAGGAAAATATTCTTTTGAATCTATTAAACATTTTAATGGAGGAAATAATCAGAAAGTCTTGTTGATTTTCTTCTTGCGATATATGAGTGAAGTTTAGGGTGCGATATGAGCGGCATCAAAACAATTTGATTTATCCTCAAGTAAATAAATGAGGAATGGTACATAACCGTGCTTGGGGTCGAGCGAGCGACGAGTTCCACGATTAGCCGTACAATCCATCACGCTGTCACGTTGCCTTTCCCGTCAGGCGCGCATTGTGCCGGTAACGGTCTAACGCTGTTATTAGCCCAACAGATTTGTGTATTAACTGCGAATAGGTATTGTCGAGTTTCTCTACATGCATCGTCCTCGTTCCCTCAGTCAACAAATTGCTATTTATTTGTTATATTCTCAACACATTTAAAATATTTAATAGACTTTCTTACATCATTTCAAATCAATCCGTTCTAACCATACCATAGAAGTTGATTTGATCATAAACGTACTAGCGGACCTAGCATCTAAATTTCAGGGATCGAAAAATAGAAAAATAGTGATTATATCCGTCTCGATATGATGTGTGTATCTTTAAGATAAGAGTGAATAGGCTACTTCCGGACAAGTGTTTTACTTTAGAGACTACATCGCCGCTTACCATCAGGAGAGATAGTAGATAAACCCTAGTCTATATAATAAAAAAATATTGTCAAAGACTTCGTCAATTCGGAGGAAACAAGTATTTAATTAGTCCCCTCTAAATTTAGATTGTTACAGTTAATACCTAAATGTTATGAAGAATTGATTTTGTCCTTTAAGGAAAAAATTAAAAAAAAAAATTACATATAAAAATCAGTCAATTCTTCAAGCTTAATGAAGACAGGTGTAATATGTAAGTGGAACCTTAACAACTCTAACCTCGTTAGTCGAATCCCTTTTAACTCGAAAAAGTTCTTATTTTCTACGCTTGAAGGCCTAAAACTTCACCTGCTCAAAATATAAGACCTTTATTACTAAAAAGCTTCTGACTTTCTCTTGAAGAAATTTCATCTAAGACAGCACTTTCTGCAAAGTACTATTTTTATTTTTAGGTCATTTTGTCATATTTTATGGGATAGTTTGTTTATATTTTTTAGCATCCCTTATCACACATATACATAATTTTAAAAGTTTTAAGGAAAAATTATGTAATTGTCATAAATATGACGGAATATTTCCAACTTGCACAAAACACAAGAGAATAATTAGGCCGAAGATGTAGCAAGATGTGGACGCATACGTGGCTGAAAAATCTCAGGGATCTTTGCCTTATTAGTCATCTACATCCACACTCTACTCAGCTGCTTCTAAAGCGAAAATTGCTACACTAAGAAAATAACTCGAAGATCTTTATTTTCAACTTGCTAAGGTTGGGAAAGAATCATAGCGGAAAATGTATTCATTAAGGCAAAATAATTAAAGTGAACAAATATAGAAAACATACATATTCCTTGTGCAGACAGTGTTGCCATCTCGATGTTGTTAACCTTCACCTTTTTTGTATCATTAATATAACTAATTTGTTATAAAAAAATATAATTAGTTCTTAAGCTGCACACCACGCGTCGTCCAAGGCGAGTTGGAGTGAACATGTCCGTAACTTAAAGTTTAATAACATATACGCTCAAGTACCTCCAACTACCGGATAGAAGTTATTATTTGGTAAGGTATTGCCACTGGTAAGAGGTAAATCATCAATCGAAAAACATGTATGAAGGTCAAATAATTAGTTTACAATTTTTTACTTGACGATATCGCATCGTTAATGATGTACAAATAATAAACAACTCGTGATCATACATAAAAATAAATTTATCACTGTAAACATTATTTATAGAAAAAAAAAAGATTTAATTCTCTTAAGATTTGTATTATTTTCTTGCTAAGAAGGAAGGCAATAGACTATAGTCAAGTAGTTCGAAGATTGTTGAGAAAGATAGATTCAATAACGTTAGATGATGAGTTGCTACTTTTGCTCGCATAAACAATTTTTTTTTTTGATTATTGAAAGTATTATACTATACTAATTACAAATCCAGTTTAATTTAAACAATTAAATATTACTATTAATATTGATTGTATAAATACAAATTTCTGATGAATCCTGCAATCAGAATTTGGTATTTGACATTGAAGAAGTTTTATTATACCTGTTTCTATATATAATAGAATCAAATGTCTGCGATTCTTTTAATCGAGAAATTATTTTTTTTCCTTATTCTTCTTTTTCGGGCTTTTATCCCTTAGGGATATGTCAGCCCCATTAGTTAATACAACATAAAAAACTTGTCATCCTAATAGTGTTGTTACATGTCAAAAATATCTCGTGTTGACGTAGACTTTGGTTCATCTAACATCATGTGTATGGCGCCAAGTCTAATATATTGATGCTATGTTTACGCATCAATACCTCTCTTTTACTCTGATGGTACATACTCTATCAACAAGTGTTGGCCATCGTCTATTCCATAGCTACTACAGTACAAAGATGTATTTTTTTCATTGCATATCCAAAACCTGTCGATAGTGTTCAAAACGTAGTCTAAGAGTTTTAATTACAGATTTCGTATTTAATTTGCAGTTAAAAGATTATAGATGTGAAAATATTCATGTTTTGTCTAACACTTGTTTCTTTATTGTGTAATGAACTTGTTTCTTTGATGATGTTAAGTGCTGCTTCTACTTTGCTCATCGCTTACTGGACTCGCGAAGTTGGAGTCCGCTGCCTAAAATAGTAACAACGAAAACTAAATTTATATTTGATATTTGGTTTACTTAAAAGAAATTGAAAGCGTAAACTTTTATAATTCATCATCAACATTGCAACGTCATTGTTCTACGTATATTAGAACCCAAATTTCACAAACGTCAATTAATATTAATAGACACCTGAGCCAAAAATACTGCGAGAAAAAACCGCGCGCCCGATGTGATGCCGGTGTGCTTGTGGCTGTTGTTTTATTTCTTCATTATTTTTAGGGTTCCGCGAGAGCGTTATTTGTTTTTGTGTACATGGCTTTATTTTGAGTGAGTTTTTGTGTTAAACCAATTTTAATCATTGTACATTCTCCTATCTTTTGTGAATTGCGACGCTTTAGTTACGCTTCTCTTTTATTTGAGACCCCCACTATCGGCCTTTGATTCGTATTTTTGGGGGGCTAGACTTTCTGTTGAAATTAATAACGAAACAGAGTGAGGTTTGCTTTTATTACGTATCTATACGGAATCCTCTTTTGTGTAATTATTTATAAATTGAAGTTTTTAAAACACTGTTCCGATGAGACCTTAGCAGACATAGTGCGATCGAATCCTTGAAATAAATTAAAAAGTGCTCGCTCATCATCAATCAAATGGACTCGATTCCATCAATATAATTTACTTTTTATAGTTTTTACCCAAAAGCGCCCTCCGTGACTGGCGAGTTGAGTACGTCGTCTGTCAGCACCAGGTACGAGTCGACTTTAGTTCCTCGCCTTCTATCCGCATTTCGTTATTTAGACTTGATGCACGAACTCAAATAGAAATAAATATTCAATGACTAAGTGAACTGCGGAGTAAGATTTCATTAATTATTTTTTGATAATAACTAAGTTTGTCACATATTAATGTTTTTTATTTATTACTACTTTAAACATACTATTTTGAATAAGTTACTGCTTCGTGTTATAGCTTGAGAATCTAAGGTCCAGCCAGCAAATCCTCGACTGACAGTTAATGTTAGTGAAAAGTTTAGTTTGCTTTGCAAAATTTAGAATACTAGTATATAAAATGTTTAATTGTTTTATTATAACAATTACATCCCGTTTGTTATATTACTTTATCTACCCCCAACTCTTATACATAAAAAAAAAGAAAAGAAGTAAAAATAAAAAAAGACACTTGATCTAATAATTAACGTAATACAATCTGAAAGATGCAATTATGAAATTTTAACGATGAAACCTACGTTTTAAGGTAAATCTTTTATTAAATGCGTAGTGTAGATAAAATAGTCTATTAATAGTAATAAAAAAAAAAATAGTGTTGATAAAATTATCATATGTAAGCAAGTTCAAAGAAATTCCATCAAAGAATTTTTCTATGAATATATTTCCTTAAGTCATATATATATATATATACATAACTTTCATAATTGTGACCATATTAATAAATTAGTGCTAGTAAATGGTTTTCGGCAATAGTCAAATAGCGGGTTATAACTTTAAATAGTATATTAGTCGCATCTCAAACCATATCATCGGGAATCGTACAAGCGTCAACAATAAGTATTTAGCTCCTTTTTTTTCAGATGGTCCAAGAATCTGCGCCAGCGGCGTCTGGTGACATGTCGCAATGGTCTGCTGTGGCGCTGCCGGTAATCGGTTTTCTCCAATAAACGACGATTAGACGCGCCGGCGTCAGCACGCCCGGGAACGGCCCGGTACAGTCACACACTTCACTTCAAACCTTCTTTATCAATATAACATTAAATGTTTTTAATTATTAATATTAATATAACATCATATTACATTATAAATATATGACAGCTTGATTGTCTTAAATATATATGAGGAAGAAATTACAATTTTTTTAACTACCTCATTCATCTGCACATCGCTAAAGTAAGAGGAAAGGAATTTTAAAGATGTTATAACATCAGACGATAGACGTTTACATATGGACATAGGTCTCTTCTAAGATTCCCACATCGATCGGGTAGGGATTCATATAAAGGATTTGAGCATTTTCCTACCGCACCGGCCCAATACAAGTTGGTGGGATCCAGAGCCTCGTTTGTTGATTAGTAGGTTGCACTATAAGAAGCTAAGATGAATTGGGTCTCGTGAGTTATTGTGCGGAAACCCTTACGCTCTCTTTGTATGAAGAACTAAATAATTGAATATTAAACATAATTATAGGCAAGCATATCACTTACCATCGGGAGTGGAATTTAAAGCAAATCTTCGTAATGCCGTCTTAATCATAGGCCGTGGATCCGGGTCCACGAGCCCAGTGTCAGATGAGCTGTAAGAGCCGCTGTAGCTTGCAGCCCGATCTACATCAAGAATATAGGGTGCCGTCTTACTACGTTTTATTAATTAAGAGTAGGAAAATTTTACTAAATAATTACCTAAGAAGTGTTTTAATAGATACTACTGAATCTTAATAAAACAGACCATTGTATAAACAACAAATCACTAAATTGTAATAACTGGTTGTACGTTGATAGGCTTGAAAGGCTAATTAGGTCAAGTTAAAGTCCCAGTTTCTTCGTCTATCGGGACAATGAAATGTTAAGCTGGGTACTTGACGAAAATAATTCATAGCCTATTAATAAAATTTATTACGAATAATGGATAAAATTGGGCAAAGTTTAACGTTAGGTAAATAATATTTGTTTTCACGAGTGTACGAGATATGGTCGTGACCAGACGGGCGGTTTCAATTATTATCTGGAAGTCGTTTCTTGAGCTGGCGCGATGGTAATTTTAATCATTTTATTAAAAGTAGAACATTTAAAATAAACATCATTTCATGGGGTGTACATAAAATTCGGGAGGAAATACAAAAAGTTCATAATTATCCTTCAAGTTTTCAATTACCCAGTGACAACACTACTAAAATAATTTAACGAATGAAAACATACATATTTCAATCACAAAGTATCATCAGCTGGCTGTACATAGATCTCTTCCAAGGAACTCTTCATTCCCAACATTTTGCTCATTAAGTATATGCGATAAGTTTTTATAATATAAGAATAAGTAACAGAGAATCAACTTGTTTAGAGAATTATCCTTTATGATCACCAAAACCTATGTCCAGCAGTGATCGTTTATTGTTTGATGATGAACAAGAACAAGTTTGTTAGACGGTCCTTTGTGCTATACTTTTCGATGGCGTAGGTTCGATCCGCAATGGATTTGAATTTTCGGTGAAGAAAAAGATGATGAGAATATCTATGTTTAAAGAATAGCTATCATAGACGTGTGCGCGCACATGACCAGTGGATACTTGGTGGATATATAGCTGTTTTTTTTTTTTAGAAAAGACCCTGAAGTGTCAGCAATGGGAATATTAAGATATTTTGATTATTACATACTACAGCAGTAGTTTTTATAGTATTTATCTTAAAATACAATTTGTCTATTAACTATGTGATTGTCTCTTTTGGTGGTTTAGAGAGATTATTTTTAAATATGCATAAATGAAAACTTACAGCTTATAATTAAAAACAGTTTTATGTTAAAATTCGATATTATTTCTATTATTTCTACTAATATGTAAACAGAATAAGTAACTTTGCCCGACTGAAGTGTACGGATGGCAAGGAGAAGTCGGCCCGAGGTGACGGCGCGGCTCAAAAGCTTCGACAGCCGTCCAGCGCGGCTCATAATTAAGAACGGTGACTGTTGAAAAATGGCCGCCGCCCCCGGCCGGCCGTGAATAATCGCCGTAATTACGATTCGGAATAATTTCCAGCCAGTCATAGCGATGCTATCGGTAGGTGTTGACGAGCGCTCGTTACGCGCACGCAGCAAACCGCGCGCCGCACAGGCCTCCGCTTTACGAAAATCACATTTCCTTCGTTTTCACCGCGATTTACACCACTGCTAATTTCACTTTACCATAAAAATACAACCCTCATCAAACATTAAATAACAAGAATTTAATCTTATTAACCAATGCGTTGGTCTGATCAGATCCGCATCACATTCAAATCCACAATGTACAATGCTCTCCGAGTAGCCGCAGATAAGACTAGATGGCGAAAAATCATGAGGACAATAGTGATGGGTGGATAGTCACGATCTGAGGAGAGGGAAACTTATTAATAATATAAAATACCATATATAAAAAACCATACAAATTAGTGTTATCTATCTTAAAATTTATATCCTTCTGTGGATCAGTAGATAACCGCTTACGTTGTAACACGGCGGTCTTTGGTTCGATACCCGTATCACTAGTTGTTGTGTTTGGTTGGTGATAAGTTAGGTTAGGCCATAACAGCATTGCTGTGTCATCGTAATCAACTTATGCGAGCTATAGTATTACAGATATACTTCATAATCCATCGCCTCTATGTTACTTAACACCACGTGAAATTGGGGTCATTTAACTGTTGTTTTTATTCGACGAAGCGGTGAGACGAATGGGATGTTTACCTGATGATAAGTCACAGGCTTACCCATAACAATGTGGCGTTAGTGAGGATGATCTACAAAACACCACATTAGGTCTGTCGCTTGGAGACATGAGATGTTGAGTATTGTTACCTACGTAAATTCACTAGCACAATAATACATGCACGCTAGTGTTTGGCGGCAGAAATAGAAGCTGCGGCGGTACTAAGATGGTATCCGGTAACCTAACAGTAATATAGCATAACATAGTAGATGAAGAAAAGTCTTAGGTTGAGACTTGATCTTTTTACTTATGGGACTACTGCTTCTATTATGAAATTACATTAATATATGTCGTAAGGACCTTTAAACATCAGGACTTAAGAATAAATTGTTTCGTTTTTATTTTATTTAAAAAAAAAGTATCTCTGCTTAGTCATCAAATACAAGAGTAAATGAAAGCAAAACAAAAGTAAAGTTTTAATCCTTTCTCTTTACTAATTAAAATAATCTTAGCGTCCGTAGCGGAGGCGTGTCGGTTGCACCACTACGTGGGTAGATTTAATTAGTTGTGAACCACCTTTTTTTTTACAGTTGCATCACCATCGTCTCCGTGGCTTCCAACGCTAAGTTTAACTGCCAGTGAAGATGCATTACTTGTTAAACGATTCACTAGAACTCGCTGCTAAATACTGAGTAGAAGCTGTTTCTTAAAATGTTTTAAATTTGTTAGTATCGTATATATTTGTTTAACAGCTTTTGCTGTAATATTGCTGTAATAAGCATAACGGATAAACTTATATAAGGAAAGCATAGAAAACTTCAGATTGATCGCTATTTTTACATATATGACATATATCTTTTTTTATTCGGATGGAGTGTGAGAGGTTCCGCACAACGGGACCCAAGTCAACCTCACCTGCTCATCATCATATGTGGCTTTGGCACCCACCAACGCGCATTAGGTCAGCATGGTGGGAAATGGCCCAAAACATCTCATATGAATACCTGCAAACGACCGCCTCTGATGCCCGACGGTACCGGAGGCGACGTTGACTGTAAGGTAAGGTCACGGAAGCCACTGGATGCGGCCAGCGCAGGACAGATCCATGTGGAGGAAGTCTATCTTCAGCAGTGGACGTCTATCGGCTGATGAATGAATTAGTGAACATTCCGATATTTCCTTTCTCCTCTTTTTATTCATTATTTAATAGGTTTTGTTATATTATCTGGTCACCTTCATACGATCGATACAAACATTTGTGGAGTTCATCTATTCTATTTCTTTTCCTAGCTATTATCCCATATGGTGGTGGAGTCAGTTTTCTTTATTTTTTTCTATGTAGTTCATCTAATGATTAAAATTAGATCGTCTATTAGAAATATAAAAATAAGTTTTTACTTCATTTGTATAAACGTTTATACGATTCCTTACAATACGAATTAATCGTATATTGTTTGTATTATATGAAAGAGATTATTTTCCTCAGTGTGTTAAAAGTGATTAATATTCGAGGATCGAGTTAAGTTCATCACAGAGTATCCGTTCACCAAAGGAAAGTAGAATAGAGGACACACATGTAAACACCGAGCTGGTTACATATTTCAGACGTTACGTGACACTCTATGTGGGTAAACATTTGTATGTGGAACGCACCTGAAACAACTAACGTCACGCGGGACAGTCATATGTAACCACATACCATTAGCAAACGATCTATAATTTTCATTACAACTGAAGATCTAAAGAGCCATAAAGCAATAGCCTGCCTAGCGACAAAACATACAAATTACTTTTTAACAGATAATCCAAACAAGTGCTTCTTTGACTTGATAGTACGTCGGCTTGAATAACGATATAAGTAAGGAAGTTTAAACACCGCAATCTTCAAGTTAAACTCAACATAATTCTTCTTACAGTAATTTCACAACATATAGACCCTTCAAACCAGGACATACTGGTAGTGTTGCTGAAGATCGTCTCGGTAGATACATACCATCGTAGTTCCTGTTTCTACCGCCAAACAGTGTGGAAATATTATGTTCCGGTTTAAAAAGCGCTGCAGCTAGTGAAATTATTGAGATAAGGAGACATCATATTATGTCTCAAAGTGAAAAACAATTAGAGAAACGTTTTTAGAGGCAGGCGTATCAATTATTACGAGGTTAATATATCACTCGTCTCGTTTTTTGGAGGAAAAAACACCTGCTAATGTCTTAGTGCTGCTTAGAACACTCCGATGGACTTCGATAATCTTAAAGAATAGAAACTTCAATCAGTACTGAACTTAAACTTCTTTATTTCTGATAGTTATCGATTAAACTAATACCTAGGTTAAATTTGAAAAGACACAGGGAATATGTATAAGAATTGATAATTTTATATAATTATGTATTAGTTTTTTATTATAACTTAAATAAAAATAATTGTATCTAAAGAGAGAGAAGTTCAAAGGAACTTACTCGCCGATCTATGGATATTACACTACTTTGTAATCGAAGACAACAATTAATACTATACTATAGAGAATATAAATATAATAAGCTTCTTTAGCAGTAGACGCCCACAACTGGAAATACGTCTGCTTTAAAATAACTACTACAATAATTAAAAAGGTAATTCTATAGTCAATTGAAAATTAGATTATTTCTTACCAGTTCTTCTAGTTACGTACTATTTCTATATTACCAAAAAATAGTTAACCCTTATCTATACAACAATCGTTACCCTTTACAGGACTGACCCTTGCGAATTATAATCATATATCCGTATGCTTTAAATATCCATTTAACTAGATATTTGGCACACAAGACATAAATCTAGCAACAAAGACGATTAACAAACCGTTCGTAAAGTTTTTTTCGGTGACCATTTTAGATTTCAAGTAATACTGGTTATTTTGATCTATGATTCTTGTTCTCTAGGGTTGTGTTTAAAGCTGTTACTGGTTTCTATTCACAAGTTTAGTGGTAACACATGCTTTTAGTGACGTTTACGAAGACTATACAATAAGGTGGTAGGTCGTTGTTGTCGGAGACTGTCTAGGAGTGTAATATCGCAGCTCCTTTTTATGCTGCCAAACTGTAGTGAGCGATTATTACAGTGTTACAGTTTGAAGGTTGTTGTAGCTAATGAAGTTACTAAGTAACGAGACTTAATTTCTTAAATCTCAAGGTGACGAGCACGATGTGTTACATATAATACTAACTAGCGCTATGTTATGGATAGACAGAACTTATCATGTGAACGTCTTGTCGCTTTGTCAAATATAAGATATTGAGATATATATCGAGTTTTAGTTGGAAAAATCTTAATAGTATATAATTAATGCTTTGTTGATATAGCGTTTAATATCAGCGTCGAATTTTTTTGTATGTCTATATGTCAATAGATTTTGTGTATGGTAAATAGTAAGATACAAAAATGGTGTAGTTTGAGAGCGAAAGTGTAATTTGCATATAACAATGCAACACCTGTTAGGTCGGCGGTAGGCGTGTGGGCGCTCTGTCCTCTCACAATAGCTCTGTTCATTCAAAATAACAGTTGCAGCGCGGTGTAAATGAACCTTTTTTATCATCATAAGCCGCCAAGGTCACCTCTTTTACGCTCCATCATACGGCTGCCGGTTCCATACACATATACACGTACATAACCATCAGCTGATTTAACGATTATGTCATCGAAATTGGTTCTATCTGAAGACACTAGTACGCATTACAAACTTTAACTTGAGTATTGCTTTAGAATTTATAACAACATAGTGTCATCATACCTTTAAACTTAAGTATGATGATCAGATTTAGAAAACGGTTAATGTTTTTACCCTTGTATGTATTGAAGTTTAAAAACCAAAAGGTTTAGATTGAAAAATACATATAAATATATGATAACTGAACAATCTCTTACTAATCTTGTTTATCAATTGTGTATGTATGTGTTAAAACTAAAGAAATAGTTGCTGTTAACTTTTTTTTCTAATGAAGTTCATGTTATAAAAAAGCGCAGGTCGAAATGTATTAGGGCGAGTGTTATCGTCAAATCTACAACCTTAACAAATGATTAGCAAGTTAAACAACCCGCTACAAGCATTAGAGCGAGCCGCTATCTTTACATCTATATCGAATAAATTAAACAGAGGTCCACGTGTTGCGATACGGATCTACACAGAACCTCTGTCCGTTCATTCTGTAACCGAATTTACGATCCAAAACATTTCTACGGCGTCATAATACAAGAATTTGCATACGCATAGGCCATTGGAGCAACAATGGGCAGTGGTTGACAAGTGATCAATTGTGCGACTTTCGCAAGTGAATAACTCTTAATGTGGTAGGGGATCGACTGGTTACGAATCCAACGATAACCAGGTTATTAAATTACAATAAATTTCTTTTTGTAAACGGGCGAGCGTTGAAAAAGTGGAATACTTAAAAAAAGGTGGTGGCAAATAATAGGTGTTACAATAGTTCTTTTTACATATGTCCTTAACTTGCCATTCGACTCTTGACGTCTCTTTCATATATGTATAATCCACTATCCATTTAATTATGTAGTTTTCATACTTATGTACCGATTATATAATTGCAGAAGATCTATTCTTAGCAGTAGGCGTCTTCCGGCTAATAATGAAACTCACATTTGTTATATAATATATTAAAGTTGTTCCCACATAGATTAGCACAAAGTTTTGTTACTTGTACTATATTTACAATTATCTTATTAAGTTAATGATACTATGATGATTATTAAAACTGAACAAACTCAACTTTAATAGTCTGATTCTGCATACTTTTTTCTTCTTGTTTAATTTTGCGCGACTAGTTTTTTTTGACAATGTACCAGCTTCATCAGACTTAGGGCTTTCGAATCTGGCATCGGCGAGCTTAATAATCCTTTGCATACGTGGCAATAGTTCATTTACTGCTCAGATTTTTAGTATGTGTAGTAAACAATTTTTCAACAAAAAAGAAGTATCTTGATAGTGGATCTCAGTAAAAAATTACATTAGTCATATAAAAGTTTAAAATGAAATAATTATTAAGTAAACACAGCAAAGTGACATTAGTGCAATAGCAAGGTGATCGCTACAACCTAACCTTGCTGTAGTGTTTTGGCAGGGATCCGGTAAAATATCGATCGATAACCTTCACTGTGTTCACACGCTATATGTTAAATATAATTATTTTTTTTTTATTCAATTAAGCGACGAGACAAACCGGAAGTTCGTCAGATGGTATATGCCCATGGATATGCTTGTCTATAACAAGGTGGTGCTGGATAGGATGATATATACTGCACCACCTTGCGCTCGTCATGTGATACAGAAGATGTTGAGTCTCGTTGCCTCAGTAATTAGATTAGCTACAACACTCTGTAAACCGGAACTGTTTGGCGGTAGAAGTAGGTGCTGCGATGGTACCTAGAAGGTCTCCGGCAACTGAGACCTACCAACAGTAAATGTTTTTTTACATTAAATAGCTATTGATCAACTATATAAGTACAACAATTTAGTGTTTGTATGAAGTCTCTTAGTTTAAGCCTTATTATTACAGCATTAGATGCTTTTAGTAGAAAAAAATATTGAATCAAAGACAACTAAAATAATATTTTGATCAAAGATGTAATACTTCGTAAGTTAAGCAATTTTTGATTAATTTACTAAGAGTCTATTTAAGTAAGGCAGTTAAGTGGAACAATACTGTACTAAATAGACATAATACTTAATCTTGCTTCATACTGATTAGTGCAACGTTTAAACAAAGGCTTTATTATTATAGACATGATCTATTATCATCAAGCTAACATCCTGTTTGTCTTATTTATTAAAAGTTGACGATATTCAAAAAACCTATTGAATTGTAACGAATCCCCGAAGAGCCGAATCTATTAAATTAAATTGGCCGCGAAGCTGAACTCCCGAATTGAGAAGTTGGTTTTTCGGCTACTAAAAGTTTGTTGTTTTCATTTTTGTTTGTACGCCCGCAAGAGTTACGTGAATCGGTGTTTAATTTGCTCCCGGTGATGTGATTTCACACTCGATTGCTTGTGAGATGCGGAATATTAAGGCTTTCATTAATATAACTGTACTAGTTTGCAATTGTGTGAGGTAATGTAACGGAGAAAGGTGTTTTTATTTGCGGTGTTACGTTAGTGAAATAAGTTTTATCATTTTAAGCTGGCGTTGGCTGTTTCTCATTTACGAAGCGACGAAAGGCTTGGACTTTGATAGTAACGTTCTCCCATAAATATTTCCGTCACTTGAGATTACCTACATTGCAACATGTACAAGTCGCCCTGAGATATAAAATGTTAATTCTCTTTACTCCAGAGTTTTCACTGATTATAATGTCTTTTCAAACGGATCATAGTAATATTTGCACACTACTGTTTGGGGGCAGAAATAGATGCTGTATTGGTACATACGTAGACGGTCTCCGGCCGTAGACCTACCACCAGTAGAATAGGTAATGTCATAGAAAGGACGGTTGTTGCTTATAGAAAATTCTGGTTTATCCTCTGCATATTTCTTTTACAAAATTCAAGTTTATCAAACTGTTCGTATATTGAAAGGTTTTTATGTTACATCCTCTTTTTAGTACATTTAGAGTGGAGCGTTGTTGGACGTGTATTAGACAAAAAATTACAACAGGTAGCAAAAATATTTATATCGATAACACTGAAAAAAGATATCCAAGATTTAAAACTTAATTTCACAAATTCAAGACGATCAATAAAATCATTATACTCCACAAATATTTCAGTATGCTTTAGATAAATGTTTATAAAACTCTACTAAATATTTTGATAGCCCTAATATAGTCTGTAAGAAATTTTTTTTAAGTCTGTAATTTAAACGGTTCCGGTCTGGTGTAATAATAATTGTTGCAAAACAGAAAGGACGTCCTGTATCGAATCAGTATATGATTTTGAACAACTCGCTCTATACATTTGTAACGAAAATACAAAGTAAAATATGCTTAATAACTTACCCGTTAAATAGTTTGCGATCGTAAAGTGTCGGCAGATGTGCTTTTTAAACTTGCCAATCTACAGAACATCCCTTACACGCGTGACGGGTCAAAATCGCGATTTTATTTATAACATGTCGTATTATAGCAGCTGGGGTATGTCAAGACGAAAAAACTAAGAAAACGAATCCATGGGACCCCTCCGGTTCTTCCCTATGGGCGGACCACCCTTTAAACGGGTTTCGCCGTCATAAATCCCACGTTCGTTTTCAAAAGACATTTTAAAATGCGTATAAAATTTATTCAGGGCAGAAATAATTTAGCGCGCGTTGTTGAGATTTATTTGTTATTTATTCTATTGCCAAATGCGTGCACGTGTTTATACAGGTAACAGCGGAACTACATGGTAATGATGGTAATAATTACTGCCGAAATTTGTAGCACATACTATTTCCTAATAAACTTATGTAATTTGAATGCAACACTTATCAATATAGACAATTAAATTATACAAAAATGTTGGCTATATCTTTGAAGTCGTACGAACGCCAAGTAGAAAAAGAAAAATTATCTGTATTATCATCATTGATAAGTTTTGTCATATCAATACCAAATCCTTCAAAACTTTCAAGATAATTTTTAAGTTCAGGTGATTCAGTATGATTAAGTTCTTTTAATTCTATAATATTAATCACCACATGATGAAGCTCGACGTATAAAAACTGAGCGCTAAAATTAACTTAATTGTTTTTATCAATAGAACTGCAATGCAAACGTCTAAAAATAAATTAAACAACAATAGGGGACCATAACGGGCACGCCTACTCACCTAGTGACCCACAGAACTAATATAACACTCCAAACGACGTCTTAATTAACCAACAATGACTTTATAAAAGTATTCAGTATCACCATCTTATGATAATCGGAGAGCAATCATAATAGAGCGATACAATGAGTCGCGCGGTGTGGTGTGGCCAAACATTGTATTGATCTTGAACAATTTACACCGATAGATACAATACAATACAATACTATGGTTTTTACATTGGTGTATTTGAAAAGAGCTGTAGTGTATAGACGCGCACGTAAGCGATCCAATAGTGATCTAAATCACCGTACAAATATTGTATTAGGAAATCATTCATCAACTTAACACTTACGATTTCATTTTTGTAAACATTTCTTTTAACATTTAAATCTAAACATATTGCAGCAAATTTTAAACAACAATATTGACCTCTTTTCTATACGAATGCTTTGCTTACCATACTCATGTAATGAATATGGGATCACAATAATGTTTTTATGGCGGTAGATTTATATTAGAGTAGGTAGCTAGGCGGTATATATAAAAATTTAACAACCATTCAAAATCCTTAACAGGTTGTCTAGAAATGGAACCAGAGTCCTTGTTAATAGTCAAACGATAAGACAATCCACTACGATAGCCAAAATATTCTTCAACTACCTTTGTGCTAAAGAAGTATTACAGTCAGTGTTATATATTTCGTTTGATCTTTCTGATCTCTATAAATATTTATTAATTTGTTACTTATAACTACAAACATAACCATGTAAATAGAAGAGAAAGACAAAATCTACAAAGTACTATTATAAACTACTACTATTAAACATTAATTACTATGGAGTAGAAAGTTTATAAATCAAAGTTTCAGTGTAGTAATGAAATGACTTCATAGGCATTACGAACGAAAGCCTGCAGGAATAAAGTAGCTATAGATTGTTTTAATTCTGATAAATGAATAAATTTATAAATCCAACGTATAGAAATTTACCTGCAGTACATTCTTGAATAGGTAATGCATAACAATATTAAACGTTAACAATTAAAATATTTCTTTACACAAGTATACCCACAACGCGAGTTCAATGAACGCTGTTATGAAATGATGACACATTTGAATATAGTCAGGTGAAATAAAATTTTGCATATCTATCGGGTTTTGTCGCATTTATGTGCAAATGTGATGGCACGGCGTTATATTGACAAATATGATCACAAGATGATGTGGCACGCGCTTCGAGATATTTACATAAACTTAAAGTGTCTATAATGATCATTGGAAATTTTTAATACTGTTGACATAGGCTTCAACAACTGTTGAGGGTATGATTTATTTATAACAACACATTCATTCAAGTCAAAGGTAAAGATAGAATTTGTCGAAGTACATTTTGATTTATTTCTTTCTAATACACCATTGGGTGAAGGTACAGAAGTTACAGGGTATAGAACGTGAAATGGATGCCAACTTAGCATTTTCTACTGGTCAAACTGATTGTAGTAGTTCATTGGTAATTTATCGTATTACTGGAGTGAAAAATGAAAACTATTGTTACAGCAGATATTTAATTTCTTAACTTAGTAAATAGGCGATTGTACAATATTAGATTTAATATATACCTGTGCATAATATCTATTAATTAACTAATGATTTCGTTTTAAAACAGATGAAATAATACGTGTTGCTTGACGTCTAACAAAAGACATCAACGGGAAGCTCAAAGATGACTGACTTTGTCTTCATATCTAAATAAGTATTTAATCACACATCGTATGTTGAATATATACTAGTACAAATAACACGTACATGTTAAAAATTTTAAACATATCAAGTAATAACTTTAAATTTATATTTATCTTTACAATAGTTGATGGCATGTATTTGTGCCGAGTATACAACGAATTTACTTTCTTCAAAAAGATCAATAAGCTTCTCCTTTGCCTTCTTTGCCTTCTCTCACGAGGAAGAAGAATAAGGCTGATACCCACCACGATGGCCAAGTGAGAATTGGTTGATGTCGCATAAGAAAGACGTTCTTCAAATATGGCGGTAATATCACTGTTTCCTTACAAAATGCCTATCGATCTATGTTTCCGTAAATAAAAAGAAATAAGCTTTATATTTTCTTGTAGTTTCAGATGTATATAGCACGCGTCTATTTTGTATTCGGTATTGTTGTTAATAGGTAATTTATAGATGTAGACGAGATCATGAGGTGGATGAGCAATGTCCGCCGGCTAGCTGTAACACAATACCGATACGCAGTAAGCAGGGAGTTGCGGGTAAAATTGACCATTAAACAATATAATTTTAGTTAAGCTCTATTAGATATTTCATTTGATTATTATTTATGATTTGTATGGTGTGATTGAATACAATTTATAATAATATCTGATGATGATGTGATACTCAAATAATGTATTGATTTGGATACTATGTAGAGGATTAAACATTTGCGAATTTTTGCATCAGTCGATCCATAAGTGCAAAAAAAGTTTTTAACTCACTCTTAAAGTACAATAGTAATAATTTTTCTAATAAAAAATAGAGTTCAGAGGTTACATGGAAATGTTTTATCTACTTCTGCTTAAATAACTTTTATTTAAAAGACATGTATAGCAATAACTTCAACATTTTTAAATTTGTTTGTTGTAATGTATAGATCACAGATATTGTGTTTATGTGCACATGATTTTGAATATATATACATATAAACTTTTCTTTGACACCCAAAACTGGGTTACAATAGAAAAACTTAATGCTTATGGGCATTTTCTACCTGGGAAGTAGGGAATAGCCGTGTGTGGTAAGTGAAGACGAACTTTTGAATTTTCTAAAATTCTCATAGCGTTAAATGTTGTTTTTCAATAATCTATTTTCAGACTTAAAAAAGCTCAATGTCACCCAAAGGCTATGATAGAGAGGGCTAATTATCGATATGATCGAGTTACTCTGCGAAATCAAATCAGAAATGTGAAGATCCGCAGAAGAACTAATTTTACCGACATAGCCCAAAACATTGCTAGATTGAAGTGGCAGTGGGCAGGGCATATTGATTGAAGGACTGACGGCCGATGGGGCAGTAAGGTTCTAGAGTGGCGCTCGCGTACCGATAGGCGTAGTGTTGGAAGGCCTTCTACAAAGTAGACCGACGTTCTCGGAAGAATCATGGGAATCCACTGGATACGAGCGACACGTTACCGATCGATGTAGAGATCTTTGGAGGAGGCCTATGTCAAGCAGTGGACGTCTATCTTCTGCTAATGATTTTCAGATAAATGCAGTTAAAGTATTTTTTAGATTTAATTAATTTGTCAATTAAAAAAAACATTGTGTACGTAAACGGCGCACTATCCCCGGTCGCGCTCCGCGGCGCGTGCAACCGCGGGCGCGCAGGAAGGAGCGTCTCGTCTCGCGCAGGATGCGGCCGCTCGCGCCTGTGAGCTACCGCCGCTAGATCCTCTTACTCTCGTGTAAGTGACCTTTCACCACTTATCCATTCTGCGTTAGAATTATGAAGACATCCATTCTGCATTAGATTATAGTACCGCTATTCTTATTACTGTGGTCAAATAATAATGCGCAAGCATTACCGTGTTCTGGGTTGGAGCTGGTGATAATTAGGTTAATGAGACTTAATATCGCAATGCGATGAGTACAATGTGGTGCAGCAGTGTATCATTCATAACGAGCGCCACGTTGTTATGGGCAGGCGAATCAAATGCTGGATATGGGCCTACCCTAACATCTTCCACCGATTTTCGGCTTCTCGCATCCACCTATTTCCGACCGCCCTAATGTCATCAGTCCATCTGGAGGAAGAGCGTTCTACACTTCTGGGTCCTGTACGCGGCTTCCACTCGACTTTTCTCTCCCATCACCCGTCATTGATATTAGGTTAGTCGAAAATTAAAAGCAGTATCAACATTTATTTCTATCGCTGATAAACGAATGTGGACGAAGTGATATACAGTTTTGCTTTAATACTTCAGCAACACATATCGCGTCTTATATTGTTTATGGTGACGTTGAAATAGATGATGTTGAGGTAAACATTCCGTTACGAATTATAATGATCGCTATGATATACATCGGTATTGTAATGTGAGTTACATGATTATATTGGCACTGTTATATAATGCGCAGTGTAAATTCAATTTGTAATATAATTAGACTTGTGCCGCGGTGCATCTCAGCCTTCCGTCAAGGCTTGCGGAAGCGTCAAGTGGTCGCGACGACGGGCTAATGGGGCCGCATCCGACGTCTCCTGACTCGCGTCACGCTGACGTACATGCGAAATTGATACACATCTGCACTAAGTGTTCCGCCTGCATCAAGTGTATTACCGCTTCCTTCTTTACACATTACAGAAATAAGGTTATACGTTAAACAATATCCTTTTTATTTCAACTTAAATGTAAAGCAAGGACCTTAAACCTATACCCAAAATATTGTCTAGAAATGTTGAGACGCGACCTATGTCATGACCATTATCATTTGATGTTAAGTGATATACCCTCCTATAACAATGTTGCTCTAGTTAGGATATTATACACAGTACCACATTGCGGTTCTCGTCTAAAACGTAAAAGTTACTCTCGTTACCCCAGTAGTTACATTAGCTACAGCGCCCTTCAAACCGGAATATAACAATGTTTTTACACTACAGTTTGGCGGCAGAAATAGACGCTGCAGTTGTACCTACCTAGACAGTCCCCAGCAACAGAACCTTTTTTTATTTTATTTTTTTGTGGCTTCGGGGAGGAAATCTTCGAAATATACTCTGCTTCTGTGGGGATGTCAGGGTTATGTGAGATTCTTACGCACTAAAACTTCCTCGGTGGTCTGCATAAGTGCATTCGGAGAGGCTCCGGGATCTCCTACAGAACGCTTACACGTGTCTGAGAAGGAGCCTAACCCTGTTAGGCACCATTGCTGTCTCACCCAGGTTCCCCTGTTGAGCGGTGGCCCCCACCCTTAAGTCCCGCGAAACTTCTAGACTCTTTTAGTCGCCTTCTTCGTCAGGCCGGGCTTACCTTAGTTCTATTTATACTAACCCGGGACTACAGAGCTGAGCAATTGAGACCCATCACCAGTAAATTTGACTAGATTTTATTTTAGTCCCGATGCTGTGTTTCTGATTATAAATTGATTGATTTGATTCTGATATAAATACTTTTAATATACTATTATTTGTATGTATGGACAAAATCGTATAGAGCAGTGTTTCTCAACCTTTGTTGGTTCCAGTAACCATTAAAAAAAATTTTTAATTTATTACTATTTCGCTGATAACTCCATATCTACTCTATCTATAGTTATGTTAAACAGTGGGCGTCTATCGGCTGATGATGATGATGATGTTATAAAATTGTTTGTGCTGCGTATTTAAATTTCTTTTTGTTATATAGTTACATTATTATTTAATTTAGTACATATATAAACATATATGATTTAACATTATATGCGTTAGTGCTTGTATTTACTAGACATTTGTTTTGTAGCCTAAAAAAATATATCTTAAATGGTAGATTTAATTATCATTGTAGGTATAATGGCTAATGCAATGTTAGTACCTGTGTACGTTGATAATATAGGACGTAGCGGTCGGCTGGTCTGTGCGGATGCTGCGCAGGCGCGCCGCCGGAAACGGAAGTCACGGGCGCGTTCGCGCGCTCATCTGTGGAAAAATGGCGGTCGGTCGGAATTACTAGGTTGGTCATCGTGTGATGCCGTTACTGCTGTTTTATATATAACATTGTTATATTATTGTTAATAATGGTTGTATGAAAATTGATAAAGTTTTAGCAGACTTTTAATTTAGTTCTTTCTTTGATAAATATGAAAAGAAGACGATTTGTAAAAATATGATATTCATAATACAACATAATATCCGGACTTATAAGTAAGTTTGAAAGATCCGTGATGGAACTCTTTGTATATATAATACAAGCCGTACTTTGACCTGATGGTAAGCGATTTAATTTATATGTAAGTAGTAGTAATAACAGCCCATTTACGTCCCCACTGTTGGGGCACAGGCCTACCCTCAATATGAGGGCGATTGGGCCATTGTCACCACGCTGGCCCAATGCGGGTTGGTGACTTCACACATACCTTAGAATAAATTCTAAGTCATGTGCGGGTTTCCTCATGATGTTTTCCTTCACCGTTTGTATCTCGCTGTTGTAACTAAAGTTCACAAATGTACATAACTTAAATATTAAGTCATCGGTACATGCCGAGGTTCGAACCCGCGACCTTCGGAATGAAAGCCGCACGCTCTAACCATTAGGCCAGCGAGCTACTTATATGTAACAAAAAACTAAAAAAAGAATTTTAGGTTATTTAAAATATTTGCAGTATCACGCTTACGTTTAGTTAGGCAACCTTAAGACAAGATCGAAGTTAAACTCGCAATTTTAATACTCGTTTAAACTGGAACGCAGTAAGGTTTGCACATTACAGCTCAACTGTACAACAGGAATATCGTATTTTAAGACTCATCCCAATTAGATATTTATTACCTTAAAAAATCTGGATATATTGCTTAAGGACGTTGTGCATATCCGTTCAGCCTTACAAAACGTTATTTAAACATACTAGGATCAATTTTTAAGTTTTTGTTTCTGCGACGGTGTTTATGCACGTGAGAGGGAGATGGAGATGGAGTATTGCCATAATGTGAGATTCTTCAATAGCGACAAGAAAGACAAGCTTTTAGATGGTATAATATTTTCGTAGTTCACCAGGTGTTAAATGTTTATTTCCTGGCGAATATAATACTTGCTGTTCCTCGCTTGCTTTGCTGGCTGCAGCTACCCTAGTAACCCATTTGGAAGAATTTTGTAAAAATCCGTCAGTACTCGCTAAAAGGAAGATTCGTACCAAATTTCAAGTCTGTAGAACTTATAGTTCCAGAGATATCGTCATTAGTCTCTATATAGGCGGAATTCTCATAAATATTTAATTCTCACTGCTAGTATTTAGGTTTTTTTTTATAAAGCTACATTCTGACATTTATCTACTAAACTGAACAATTGTGGGTTTGTAAATGTCAGATGTTCTAGTATGCTGTTGTCAGAATATGTATTTTTTACGATATTTTCCTTCACCGGAAGCACAGCTCAGCGAGGCACGAGTTTTACGCATTATCGACTTACAGTCAGTGCAAATATTACAAATCATCAGTTAATTTCTAGAATTGAGAGTAGGAATTGGCAGTCGTGTCACAGAAGAGACTTTCTTTCCGTGAGGTGATGGTGAGCGGGCAGCGTGACGGCGGGGCGTGACCCCGCGCCGTGACCCGCAGCAACGCCGTGAAACGCGGCAAATCGCCGTGCGCCCGCGCCGCTTCCACTCCTCTACGATCTCTTTCATTTTAGAACATACGACTAATCGTTACCGGGTCGTACCTATACTAAACTCTTTAGACTATAAATATTATAATACACATTTATACTAACCTTCAATTTTATTGTAGCATATAGTTTTCTATTCAAGAAGCGATTAGAAGATACTACGCCAATAATAATACAGAACTAGATAAGATGATACACACTGTATCATGGAGTGTACGGCGTATGATGTTAGTCTTCGTAGTTTTATTACAGCTCTTTTCAAATTAGTATACAGAAATGTTTGCACACTACTGTTTGAAGGTAGAAAAATACACACTACTGTTCTACTAAATATCATCCAGCAACAGTAGTAACCTACCATACAGATTAACACTTATAATAGATATGTAGCATTTGAAAAATGTTTATTGTTAACATATGGTGTTCACTTTACGTTGGCGGTGATGGTAAACGAATTTGAATATCTATGGAAAGTAATGAATTTTAGTTAAAGCGACATTTAAAAACCATCTTTTTTAATAGAAACATTTGTTAAGTAGTGAAGATAAAATTGTTCTAAATACATACATTAATAGCTGTTTCCCACCTGCTTTGCTGGTCGTAATTTAAATTTACACCGCAAATGACTTACAAGAGCAACCGTTACTATAGCAACCGCAAAAATAATACGAAATGAAATGTTTATAAAAGAGTAAGAATCTATGAAAATCAAAAAATAAATAGCCTATAACCATCTACAAGTAATTTCGCGTTGAATGGTCCTGTTCCCATGTTGATAGGATCACTAGTTTTCATATGATTGGCGAACAAAAAATCTCGTCGGCTACCTTTCACGCGAAAATACCGATAAAAGTGCCGATGATTTTTAAATTAATCGACTATGAAAAAATACGAAACTTACTGCAGTATAGTATATAGGAGCGTGGTAGTTAACTGTAAAAGGCAGCAAATGGGTTAACGCCGATGTGCGACCAGCGCGGACTCACACGTTCCTAATCGCCGAGCAAATTAGACAAACCAGTGCGGCACACGCCTCACCAGTAATCACATAAACATTATAAACAGTAATTTCTTATCGAAATCTACTGTGAAATTTACTAGTGGTATATCTTTGGCGATGGAGACCCTCTAGGAAGATATCACTACATCTTCACTGCCGCCAAACAGTAGTGTGCAAACATGTAATTATTAGTTAACAAAACTTTATATCTTGAGCCTCAAAACAACGACCACAATGCAGCTTAATAAGGATTATGTCACCTCAATTTGCACAGTGTTATAGATGTCACCATCCAATGTCCAGCTATGTACCATCAAGTGAATACCTGCTAGATTTATTGAATTTTAAACAAGTAGATTTTTAATGGTTACCAATAAACAGTTGGGAACTGGTACTGGTACAGGAACTGGAAAAATGTAAGCTGGTAAGGTCTTATGTATAGATTGATGTTTAAAGAGCAGAATTAGAAGCTACAGTTGAACCTCTTTTGTTATCGGAGCGAAATCTAAATATATACCCTGCTTCTTGGGGGAAGACAAGGTTATATGGGATTTTTACCTTCTAAAATCCCCTCGGCGTATTAACGGGCCACCCGTAACGCATTGAGGATTACCTCAATGCGTTACGGGTGGCCCTGGCATGTCCTTCGGAACGCACCGGTCCCTCCCGGCACTACACCTATAGCACGTCTCTGGAAGGGCTGTAGACCTTGGCACCCTCGCATTGGCACGATAAGCAATAGACCATATCGTACCTGTCGTTCATCCGGGCTCATTTAGTGGACACTGAGGGCTCAAGCCTTCAAACGCCTTCAAATAGGCAGGGCTTATTTTAGTCCTATTTTAATAGCCTGAGAATAGAGCATTGGTACTTACCTAGACGGTCTCCAGCATTGGAAGGGGTAAAGTGATACGAATCTCCTGTTTATTTATATATATATATATATATATATATATATATATATATATATATATATATATATATATATATATATATATATGATGGTAACGTTAGTTAAGATGATATACACTGTATTATATAGTGCTTGCTTTTCGTCTAGAGACATGTTAAGTTTTATAACCTCAGTTATTCCACTAGCTTAAACCATATCCTTTAAAGCATAATAGTAATGTTGGCATTGAACTGTTTAGCGGTAGAAATTGGAGCTGCGGTGGTACCTATGTAGACGGTCTCCGATAACAGAGTCCCCACCACCAGTTGAAAAGCTGTGTGGATATTTAAATAATTCCAGTACAGCGGTGTCCAAGCCCGTTAATAATAATTCACTAAAAATCAGATATAAAAACATGTAGGATAATTACTCCCGGGGACGGGCCCCATAAGGGCCGCAAGCATAAAGTACCACGTTTACATGTACCAACCGTGATTGAAATAAATATAAAACTTGACGGACTGTTTATGTCATGGAAGCGGGTTTGTGCAAGCATTCACAGATTTCGATGGGGTAGTGAAGTACCGGCGGGCACGAATTCGTTATGCATTTTATTAAAATATTAGTTATTTTACTGACATTAATAATTTATTTAGAATATATAATCTTTGAACTTGTCTTAAAATTATGTATTGAAATATAACAAAAAAATTATTCGTCATGTTAGTATTTAAAAATTTTTAGGAATACAACGTTATATCTCAGCATAATCTAAAATAGACCGATTTTTTTTATTCGTACCGACGAGAAATTCACCTGATGGTTAATGATACATCCGCCATTAAAGGCGTTTATTAGGAAGATGTACACAGTACGATATTGTGCTATTTGTCAGAAGACATAAGATGTTAAGTCTTGCTACCTCAGTAACTTCAATAGCTACAATGGCCTTCAACCGGGACGGAGTAATATTTGCAGAATTAGGAGCTGCGATAGTACCTACCTACACGGTTTCCGGCAAAAAAAAATTAGTCTTATTCAATATGTAACATTTGTTTATTTATAAGAAATCATTGTAAAATAGCCATTACGAAATTACCGATGAAATATATTTCATTAGTTAGAAAGTTATTTTAATATATGAACAATGATTACTGGTGTTAGGTTTCTGTAGCCGGAGACCGTGTAGGTAGTACCCCACCTCCTATTTCTGCTGCGAAAACGTGTACTCACATTACTGTTATCCGGTTTGAAAGGCGCTATAGCCAGTGAAATTACTGGGGTAAGAAGACTCAACATTTTAATGTCTCAAGGCGACGAGCACGAGGTTCACTGTATAGCATACTAACTAGCACTACATTGTTATGTACAGTCGTATCATTTACCATCAGAGAAACGTCCTGTTAGTCTGGTCGCTTCGTTGAATAAAAAAAAAATGATGATGAATATCTCAGTTGCGCTCGACGGTACTGTGTAGCGGCGGGTGGCAGGCGGCGTGCGGGGTGTGGTAAGTTCCGCGACAAGGGAGCGCGCACCTGGCCGCCGCAGCTGCGTGCGGGGAAATCTCACGCGCAGCTTCCTAACTGCGCCGTCGCAGACGCACACGCACACACACACACACACACGTGATACTTTATATATACATAGCACACAAACAAACGTTGCCCATCATGAGCTACGACGTGTGAGTGCACATGCCGCCATACGCTATGATCAGATTTCATCGTATACAACAGATTTCCACATATGCTTCACTTCTGTGTGCGTGCAACCAGATTTAGTACATGAGTTATATGAAAGTACAAATGATGTTTTGCGAATATTATTGTCTTATTACTACTAAGTAAACATTTAAAATTATTTCACTTTGATATTAAAAAAGGCTGTAACATTAATATATTATAGGAACACTGTAATTATAATAGTTTTCTAGAATTCTAGTATTTGTATGAGCTGCTCGGCTTGAAGTAAATGTCTTATTACTGTTTAAATAATGTAAAGAAAACGTCTGTATTAAATATAGTATTCGCTAATATTTATTACAAATTTAAACTATAACCTAATGAATTGTATTATCAATTACAAACAGTATATTATACTACTGATATATCATGCATATTAATATAATACGAATGTAAACTAACGACAATGTAAACGCCATTCGGTAAATGTTTACATTAACAGTTAAAAACTCGAGTTCAATGGTCAAATAGCGCTTACAAACAAGCTCATAGCATAACGTCTTTAATCTCATTCAATTCATTCAGTTATTCAAAGATGCAACAGGTTACATTAAGGCTTTCACCACAATATAGACGCATCTAACAATTTCATGAATGGCGGATTCCTAAAAAACATTCCTCGCAAGTTGTATTATCTGATCACAATAACAGGCGCCTTTTAACAAAGCGCGTTTACAAGTGTACTATTCACTATAGCTCTTTATGATTCTAACTATATAATAAGAACCGTGATGCTTAGTTCATTTACCCTTCTGTTGTATACTTTTGTCAACTTCCGCGGCGAGTCGCGGCTCCCGTAACGCTGGATAGGTTTTAAATGCGTTATATTGTTGTGATATCAATAGTGGCGGACATTTTGTCAGCGATCTGTCCTTTGTGAGAGCGATTAATGTAATTATGTGCGGTGCAAACACTGGGTCAGGGCTTGTGATGTAGTCTATCATTTAGCAATATGTTTTATTGATATTTTTAATTTAATGATGTATTTGTACAACGTTTAATTCGCGTAAGAATTATTTAATAACCACGTGATATGTTTTATATCGGTCAATCATTATGACAGGGGTGTATGGGGTACCACACATTAACTCGTGGTGCACTCCGCTAATCAACAAACGAGACTCGCTTCTATCTCTCCTCGTTGGGTCAGCGTGGTGGGAAATAGCCTAAATTCTGCTATATATACTCCTACAAACGATGGTCCCTAGTACTCGGTGGTAGCGGAGGACCTGTTGACTATGAACCTATGTGGAGATCTTTGGAGAAAGCAGTGGATATGTATCGACTGATGATGAATCAATATGAAGTATATTCATCATTTGTTAGAAAATCTACTGTTAAAATATCTTAATTAGATTGTTATGATAGGTAAAGAAAAGCTTTTACTGGTGGTAGATCTCTATTTCCGTATATATTAGATAGTTACTGCCGCATCTTCTATTTCTTTCGCCAAGTGAAATTAATGGGATAACGATACTTAACGGCTTATTTCTCAAGACAACGAGCTCAAATTGGTGCAGTGTATACTATTCGAATTAGCATTATTTTTTAATGAGTAGGTGCATCTGTTGTTCCTTAAATAAAAAAAAAAACTTTATCATTAATATATATACATATACGTCAATGTACGTTAACTTTAAGACACACATCATCATTATTATCAACCGAAAGATGCTCACTGCCGAGTATAGACGTATTTCAATGGTGTTCATACCAATCCGATTTATATTCCTCGTGTCCGGCTGTTAACATAGCTAATATTATTTCACTTATGTAATGTATATATATAACAGTCAAACATCGGTCCCCCACTACAGTTAACATACAATAATCTTGCGCCCGGTGGTGTTCAATTACCGGTGTTTTTTGCCGCTTCAGCCGTGAGACCGAAGGCGGGGTTCGGTTACCGGCTGAAAGACTACACCGTAACTTTGCACGTGCACGCGCTTGACGTCCGTGACAAAATGGCCGACGATTTAACTACCGGAATTCGGATTAACATGTATGTCATATAATAGAATAGCTCCATCATAGGAAATCAGTACGCCTTCATATAAATATCACATTATCCATTTTCCTTTAAGTAATTTTTAAACATTGGAATAGTTTTTAATCGAAAGAACAAAATAATTCATTGAACGTGTATGAGAACTTGATATACACTACTCAGCTTTGTTTATGTTGCTTCTAGACAGTAATATTCTATTCTTGGATCTTATTACTCCAGTAAAATCTCTTTTTCCAACCACCTAACATGCCGGAACAGGGCGACACACGCGAACGGTTTGCACATTACAGTTTGCCGGCAGAAATAGGAACAGTGATGGAACATTACTTACCTAGATGGTCTTTTGCAAGAACGACCACACCAGAGATAATCACTGAACGCATTTTTGAGTACATCTAAATTGAAACACCTTAGATAATTTGTTTTTATAATCTGTTCAAATAGAGACGGTCGCAAAGTGAACTATTTACAGTAAACCGTTCTATGATTACTATCACAAAGAAACGGAAACTCGCGCTTAAGTTTAACCCGATCCCGGATTTCATGTAGGAGTTAACTAATAATAAAAGATCAATTTTTTTCAAGTACCAGTTACAAAGAATGTTTAGAAGTAACGGTAGGAAGTCGTCGATTATTTTGTAAGGATTTCCGAACGGATGTTATGCGGATCAGGTAGATAAGTAGGCCCTATTAAATTATAGTCGACGGTCATATAAACTTTTTTGTTGTTACTAAATACGTACACAGGTTCTATATTGATGTACTCTGTCTATCGTTTTAATATTAATTATTATTTTTACGATTATTTGATCGATTTGAATATATCAACTAGATACCTTTTGAGTATAGTCTTACAGATAAAAAAGTAGTATTATAACTCTAATAGTTTTAACATACGTGAAGGTATTACTGAAATTTTAATATGGTCGTACAAAACTTTGTAATACCTATGTCTAGATCTAATAGATTGAAAATAACTTCGTTTGAATTTAACAAAAAAATGCTTACTTTATTACCTATCGGCAGACCGACAATGTATGTCCTAATGAACTTAAAAAACTAATGTAACACAAATTCTTATATCCCTTTCGAACGTTTCAATCGTGTGACGTGTCTATCAAATGTTTAGACCTTAATATATTTGATATATTTTAAATCGAAATAACTCAAAGGCATAAGGAAAATTTCTGTATTACGGGTCCGTAGACTCTTGAGGGCAAAACGCCGAGTCACCGGTACAGACGCATCGGTCCTCGGGGGCGACTTCTTTGATGCGAGCCGACGTTCGACATCGTCCGATAGCCAACAAAACGACAGGACTGTTTTGTTATAACTCAATTTAGAAGCTTAAGCGTTTTATGTCAACTTTTAGAATAATTTAAAATTTTAACACAACCCTTTCTCATTATATAAACTCAAGAATTTCTATGTCGCAGTGCACGCAGATTTAAGTTAAAAAAGCAAATATTTATGATGATCTATAAACATTAAAATATTAGCCATCGTGTTACAGTTGTAGTGAATTGGAATAGTTACCATAAAACTACAACAATGAAGTAATTTTTGATAACGCTAACTCCCCCGTTTTAAGCCAACGACTAAAAAATGACTCCGACGTCTCTCCTCCTGACACTTGTGAGATGATGGTGTGAATTGAACGCTAAGATGAGTAAGCTTGCCTGATAAACAACTACACGAGTGCAGTAATTGGTTGGTATACCCCTGTCGTTTGTATATACGAATATTTTGTCATTTCATTACGAGCGATACAGAGGTAGATCAATAAGTTTCATTTGAACTAATTTAACACCAACGTTAGAACTATTGATTGACCTAGATTTCATTTATCAATCTAGATTTAAAATGATTAAACTTTGATCAATGTTTCGTGTTAGTATAACACTGTTTAAGAAGCGAACGCAATATGTATCGTAAATACAGAAATAAGTAAACGGAGTACACGGTTTTGAGTCAAGTGATGATGTTCCAACATTGGTCGCAGGTAAATAGGCACCCTTGTCTCGTGTAATCTGCAAAAAAAAAAAGTCGGCGTAATCCTTTCCGGCGACGGAGGCGGGCTCCGGCTTTCGGCAGACTTTGTGACGCCGCGTTTGCCGATGAAATTGGTAATCGTTCGGCGACTCGGTGAAATAATTCAGGGCTGCGTATACTATCACCAAATTACTCCAGCACGTACCGATACATCGATATTGTACAGTTAATTAATCGAACCGTGTGATTTAATTGTCAATAAAGTTCTACACATGCAGTATTGGGAAATATACAAAGGACGATACAATATTTACAAAGATTAACTTTAGTTATAAGCTTACTATTGATCTAGTCGACGATGACTACGGCTTATCTAGACTGTTTTCTATTACTAATGCCTATAACTATGATGGTTATTGGTAACGAGTTGTCGGCGGAATTCTTTGGAAGTTGCCAACCCTCGTTCAGTTTGTTCGTTATCAAAGTTATCTTTGTAGCTCGCAAATTCCGTGAAAGAGGATTATTTAGTTGGCTATTACTGAATTCTAGGAAGGTGCACTCAGGTAGTCGCCTGCAATTATATGTGCATTGCCCGTCGGCCGATTGAAGAATTGAATTCGTTTATTTACACAAAAATATGCATTACCACCCTGCGATTAGCTGTATAATGAATTGTATTGATTTTCATAGTCGGTGCTATAGTATAGTAACTGTCCAGTTGCTTTTTTAAAACTTTGTAAATCTGCTATTAGACTAACATAAAAGTATCTAATTTAATCTTAAATTCTCATATCGTTACTTATTCATCTACAAATACTTCTATGATATCAATAATCATGACTCCGTTATAGTATTTTCGCCTTTACCCTAAATTATATTTGTATATATACAAAAATAGGTTATAAGGGTTATTTATATGGGTTCAGTCAGACGATTATCGGGTGGGAAATGTAGTAAAGAAATATTATTGAATAGTTATTTCTACGCAAACTATTCAACAATTTGTAACTATTGCCGGAAGTAAAGAGTAAGTATATTATCAAATGAAATAATGGTTCTGTAAACATCACTCTAATCGACGTAAGACTTAGTATTTTAAGGTTAATTTAACTAGTACTATATCTTATTATACTATCGAGTAGTTTGGTTGCTTTCAGTTAATTTTGTTTTATCCGCAATAACATGAATCCTGGTATCAATCTCATGTGATGGTATATGAAAATATCGACGATGGTGAAGCTTGCCTCCTTTGGCTTCTATCAATGTTATTATGATGGTATAAAAACAGCAACTATCTTCCACCATAGCTTGTCGAGTGGAATATAAAGCTACCGTTCTTCAGACTCCACTATTCGATCCTCGGAATCGAACCAGGGTCAGTCGTATTACAATGCAGGATTAGATTATATGTAACGGCGACAATTAAAATGCGTGCTGCATGCGTTTATAGTTGGACGAGTAGTTTAAGACGTTTCACTAGAAGTTTAATGAAAGGTAGTGAAGTGAACACAGGCGACCCGCCGTTGCCATTGAGCGATTGTCTATTAAAATTTCGTTAAGATATGTAATTACATTAGCTGCCCAAATCGGGACGTCAATCATCGTCCACGTGTGGGAGAGTGTTATTACTACACATATACGAGTGTTGAAGACGTAACTAACGCCTGTCCGGTAATTTTATAAATGAAACGAATTACATGTACTTTCTGTTACTTGCACAGTTGTGTTATGTTATAGAATTAAATAATTTATAGAGAAGATATCAAATATTTACAAGAACAGTAGAAAATAATTAAAAAGAGATCGTAATCTAAGTGAAATTTATGGATATTGCATAAAAAGTAAGTTCTTTACATACATTATACAAATGGTATAAAGTAATAAGTATCTAAAGCCAAATCTCGAAGATAGTTTTTGACCATTTAATTCTGAAGTTTTTATCTTTAATAAACGATATGTTGTAGTATCGTCATCATCATCAGACGTCCACTGCTGGACATAGGTCTCTCCCAAAGATCCACCCATCGGTCGGTCCTGCATTGCCTTAATCGCCGGGCTTAAAGGTCCATCGTTTGCAGGGGTTTATATGGGGGAATTTGGGCTATTTCCCACCACGCTGACCCAATGCGGGTTGGTGGTGGCATGTTGTAGTAAGTGTTAATATTTTTTTTATGTTACAACGAGACGGTCACCGTCGACGTATCCCTAGTTTGAATGTTATACACAGTATCACCAGTGCTCTTCGCCTTGGGACATATGTTATTCTTAGTTACCGCATTTATTTGCACTAGGTGCAGACTACTGTTGCAGCAGAAATAGCTACTGCGATGGTAACTATTGAGACGGTTCCAACGACTGAGACCTACTATCAGTTCAGTTCATTCCCTTTAATGAAGTATTTTTTTTTTCAATTAAGCAACGAGAGGAGCGGGATTTTCACCTAATGTTAAGTGAAACGTCTGCTCATAAGAATGTAGAGTTAGTTAGGATGGTATACACAGACCTGCCACCAGTTCAGTATATACCCATTCATTTACGAAGATTTCTAGTGTTTGATAAAAACCGTAATACAAATGGCTATGGGAAGTGGTTTCTGTTGTGAATTTCTTTTGGATTTCAGTATGATTTTTCTTAGGTTATGTTTAAGGAATCTATAGAATCGTGAGAACTTGACCGTCGTCCAATACTAAAGAAGTCATTTGCTTGTAATAATTACCGAAACGATTACTCCGTCCATCCTGGCGCGTGTTGACATATTACTACTAAACGCGTGACGCCCACCCAGAAAGAGGGAAAATAAAATTGGAAATAAAATAAAATAATAACTTACGAAACGGCGAAGCTTTGTCATGCGAAATGGGCATTAGGCCCGGATTCTAATTTCCCCACCCATTTAGATTTTAAGTAATTTATACGAAATTATGAGTAGGAAACCTCGTTCCGATCTATACAGGAGGGTGCTTTTTATGATAAATGTTAGTTTTCTATTCGATTAGTCAGATAAATGTGACCGATATGTCTCGAGAATTAAATGATTGATACACTGACATCCATTTCACTTAACCATTGGTTTAAGTGTGTAGTAATATCCATGAATTCTAACGATTTTTTTAACTTATAAATAACTTCTAATACTTTAGTATTCAAAATGATAACACTATAATTTATTATTAGCATTAGTTTATAGCAGTTATCGCTAACCCATTTTTAGTTCAACTTCATAACTTCTGAAAAACTTAGACTTTGCAGGCCAGGTTAAATAAGTTTTTTTACAACTTACTTTATTAATAAAGTTAGTATATTTAAAAGTCTATTTTTGTTATACCACATGATGCATTTCTAGTCTATAGTAGTTCATGTATCATTAAAACACTATAAAGGTTCTAGAAGTTTGTTAATTTTTTTTAGTACTTAATTAGTACTTTAGTAAGTATACGAATCCAAAAAAAATTTACGAGTAAATAATTATACGAACTATAAATATCTATACCTGTTTTGTATACGTGAATCTAACGCAGTGGCTGCTTAGTTTGGATACGTAGATCTAGATCGATATCATAGCTGAGATTAGATAACAGGGTAATTACCATTCTCATATTTTTAATACATTGTTATCACAGCATTGCTAACAGTTGGAATGCCAACTGTCAATATATGAGAGTCAGGAGTATTCCGACCGAGCTGGTTTAAACATCTTCGTCCTTATGGTAATTTATCTAAGTAAAATTGTACGTCAAGCAATAGCCCATTTGAGATATATAAAGTTTATTAGCAAGTTAATAAGTTAAGGATTAACACAGTATATTATTCACTAACCGCAGAAATCTCTAAATAAATATAACTTATAATTTCATCTCATTTTAATTGTTGACTGTTGCGTGAGAAACGCGAGCTGGTAGTAGCGAGTTTTAAGTCTTGGTGATATTCACGTGCGCAAACATACTACTTCTGTCACTAATATTAATTGTTCACTTATTTCCACGTGTTACGGTATGAAATGCAATGGATGTTTTTAAAAAATCCGGAAAGGTTAAGTTTGCGCGGATGTGCTAGGACGGTGGAAATGTCCAAGGAGCATTAATCACAACAGAATTAGCCTTGGCGATCCGCTCTCGACTGTCCGCTCACAATTTATATCTTCTGACCACGCCGGGGAGAGGTAAGATTGGTTTTATAATGTTCTCAACTTATTTTTAACAAGTAAAATAATGCGAGATAAGCAGATCTGCGATTTATTGCAGTCCGAAACTTATAATAACTTACTAGACCGCCGCTATGGATCATTGATTAGAAATATGCCTGTGCATAACTGCTTGGTGCCATGATATAAGTTGTTAGCTTCGTTATAAATTATAACGGTTGATATGCAGACCTCATAAATACTACTTAATGGATGACAGAAGAAATTGAAAAATAAAGTAAAAGACGGACCACCAAAATCAAGGTACGACTTTTTATTAATTATCTTGAGAAGCGGCGAGTAGCGGCACTAATGTGTGAATGGGATACCCTCTTTTAAATAATTTCGTTTTGGTATAAGCCATATAGATCCTGACGTAATTTATTCGTTAGCAACCCTCTTTAGTCGATGTCATTGGGTTAAAAATAAATATTTGGTCCTGACCACAGTCGCGATCATCATTTAAATGTTAATCGAGGGCTTTTTTATTTGAATATTTATCACAATACTAACTTATTTTATAGGAAGTAAATATAATAATGGTATATTGGTTGAAGTGATCGTTGTCTACAATGGACTTAGACTTCAACACGATCTGGCGTGATGATGTTGAAGCGTGCACGTTTAGAATATTTTGAATCTGATGCAGCTGAAACACAGGATTATTATATCAGTAAATTTACAATATGATAGTGAATCAGTCTACCATCAAACTTCATTACTATATCTACTGAAATCAAACCAGAGAACACTGTTATAAGGCAGGTTGCAGTCGCTACGCTACTAGAGATGTTAACAGTCGATAAAATTATGACAGTAATTTTGAGATTTACCATTTCATAGTTCTCTTTGTATTACTTCATCATCAGCCGACAGATGTCCACTGCTGTACATAGGCTTACAAAGATCACCACATCGAACGGTCCTGCGTTGGTCTGGTTCCGGAGCCTTGCCTGTATGGGTTTTGGTACCGCCGGAAGCCAGTGGCTGTCGTTTGAAGGGGTTCATTTGGAAGGACTTGGGCCATTTCCATCACGCTAGCAGAGCTTTTGTTGATAAGCAGGGTGCACCACGATCAGGTGGCGTTGGCTTGTATTACTTACCGTTCCGTTAATGTCCTGTTTGTTGCGGTTATTATCTTATGGTGGCAGTATACAAGAATGGTGTATTGTCGGCAGATTTGCAATATAAAGGTGGTAAGCAACCAGGCGAGTTCGAACAATCCCTATGACCAACAAGGTGTTATACATAGTTTTTGTTTATTATTTAAAATTCAACGTTTTCTTCATTAGAGTAACTAAAATTACACAGGATTAATGAATGTTATATTAAATAGATCTGCTTCCTATTTATCATTCATGATTCTGGTTTTTTTTTATTTCAATTAAGCCACGAGAGGAGCGTTATGTTCGCCTGATGGTAAGAGATATGCATACCCATAACAATGTGACGCTAGTCAGGATGATATAATATATTGAACCATATTGTACTCATCGTCTGAGACATAAGATGTTGAGCCTCGTAACCTCAGTAATTACACTAGCTACAACGCCTTTCAAACAGGAACTATTTCGTGGCAGAAATACGCGCTGCAGTGGTACCAATAGTTCGAAGCGCGAATTAAACTTACATGTACAAATAACGTAATCATCGCATTAACCGTGTCATTCGCGTGCGTTATTCGAAGCGTTGGTAACATCGACAGACGTTTCGGTGTTGCAATGGTTGGTAGATTTTACATGGGCTACTAACTGCCATCGTCAGTTTAAGTAGCGTGTACGGTCCCGGCACCGAGCGAGGAATGCGGCACCAAAACGTCACGGCAATTAAGGAATCGGCAAGCTCTAACCCCGCTGTCAGACCTGCATTGGGCACGCGGCTGATTGGCACAGCATCGATCTATCGATACTGGATTCGGCAACGGATGATATCGATTAAATACTAATGTCCAATTCATACTCATTCAACTTCTACATTAAACTATATTCTTTTTTTATTAGACAAAGCCACGAGACACGCGAGACATTCATCTGATAGTAACTTATGCTCTTGCTCTTAATGAAGCGCTAGTAAGGATGATATAGACAACCTTTCATTGCGCTCGTCGGTTTGGAACATATGTTATTAAGTCTCGTTATCCCATGAGTTTCACTGGCAACAACGCCTTTAAAACCGGAAGACAGTAATGTTTATACAATACTGTTTGGCGGCAAGAACAAGAGCTGTGGTAATAGCTATCGGAATTCTGTCATATAGAGATTTCAAATAGAATATTACAAATTAGAATAAGCTAAAGTTATACATTTTACGTTATTTATTTATTACCCTAAAATTTAGGAAGATATCTAGCCGCTATAGTCACGAAAAAATTTTGGTGATTTCTCTTCGATTGTTTTTTTTTTAGGTATTAAAGTCCAATCTATGTAGAACTATCTCAGCCTTGAAGTATCTTACTCGTAATTGCTCTCGCAGTAACTTTGCGTAATATTATATAATAATTTAATTATTTCTAAATTAAAATGAAGTTAAATGGTAATAAATATTGGAAGGAGCTAATCCATTTAAGTTATATTCCTTGATCATTGGCACACGCTTGACGCTTTAAGTAACATTTATCATATTTCATGCGCGTTCGACGTCTCCCACTGACGTTTTCTCTTCCGCGGGTGACAGCCCAAGTTATCTTCACAAGGACTTTATTGTGGAGTTCACTTACCGTGCTCGTACATAATCGAAAATATTTTACGTGAACCTTACGACGTTAGTTTATGTTAATTTTTTTATATACAATATTAGATGACAGTGGGATTGAATGAAGAAGCATGCTCGCTCTGAATAATCTGGCTCGTATATGTCGATAAATCAAACACAGCAACTCTACAGAAGCATATTTATAATATGATGAAGGTAGAATTCCTACCATCCAATCTCCACTGACTGTATTCTTGGAGTCGGAACAGATACCTATATTTAATAAATTAAACACTAAGCCACTGTAGTATGAAAACAAAGTTGATAAAATTATTATGTGATAAATTATTTGAGCTGTATAACGTATCAGTTAATGTTCAGTTCGTTTCATAGCTTTGTTATAACTTACTAGTCAATAAATTACTATTGAGTTAACGCTTCATAAGTATTGTTAACAGATAATATAAAATTTGAATAGTTCTTATATAGTATTAATAGAATTCAAGCAGTTTCTTGAATGATTATGTTAGGTATTCTTAAATAACAACATCATTATATGTTATGTTATTAATATCATGGATATAAAAACATATAAAATATCCACGACGAAGGTCTAACCTTAAATAAAATGATAATTTGAAAACGGTTCAAAATGTCTTTTCTACCTTAGAATAAATCTGATAGTGTCATCATTCCATCAGTCTTTTGGGAGATAGTTTATCTCTTTCATATATACATAATATATCTCATATGTATCTTATATACATAAATCCAACTGTATCGTATATAAGTTGTATGTACCTCCTTTTAGTTAGTTGTCAAAAGTTTCTTCAGCAATAGCCTAAAATAGCTCGACTACATATCTGTTTACAAAGTGTAGATAGAGAGAAAAAAAAAATGCGAAATAACGTTTCCGTCGTCGGCTGGCGAAATTGATTTGGACTTTTCAATTTTAAATTGCATAGGGAAAAGAAAAAAATCTCATTACATCCCATAAACAGTTCCGAAGCGAGATTAAAAGATACAAGGCTTAAACTAGTACGGTTTACACAGCCACCCGACGCGATGTCAACGAACGCAACTCGCTTGTGCTTTCTAAAGAACATAATTTACAAGTCGAACACGACACTGCAGTGATTGGCGGCCGACACACTTGCAATCCGTCCCGTTACCAGCCTCTATGGCTACCAGCGGACCCTACCATTAGTTACCACTCACCAATCGTCAAAGCTAACAACTACCTTCTCTTTTCCAAAACATTCATCAGATGGTATGTTACCTTATAATTATAATGCGCAGCTTTTTAGGATACACTTTTTTTTTTAAATCGACGCGACGCCGAGACGTTCACCTGATGGTGAGCGACACGTCAGACCATAACCACATCGGGTTTGGGTGGTTTACAAAGCACCACATAGTGCTCGTCGTTTTAAGACATATGATAATAAATCTGGTTAACTCAGTAATATCACTAGCTACAGCGCTCTTCAAACCGGAACATAATAATGTTTGAATACTGATGTTTGGCACAGGAGCTGCGGTGGGATCTATCTAAACAGTTTCCGGCAACAGAAACCTATCACCAGTTAAGTCATAAGCTAGTCCATAACAATATGGCGCAAGTTAGGATGACGTATACAACATTGTCTTGTACTCACCTCGTTACCTCAGTAATTTTACTAGTTTTAGTCGTCGCTTTATTTAAAAAAAGCTACAACGCCCATCAAGCTGAATAAAATTAAATTTCTAAACTAATTTTTTGAGGGAAGGAAACAGACGAGCGTGCATGAAGACGCTTATGAAAGTGGAGGAAGCGAGAGAGGTGTGCCAGGATCGTAGCAGGTGGAGAGAGGTGGTCTCTGCCTACCCCACTGGGAACGAAGCGTGATATATATATATGTATGTATGTAGGAAACGACGCACTACCTAGTAAGACAATGTAATGATTTATATGCAAATTTAAGTTAAAAAAAAATCACTTAGTTATCTAATTAATAATACATAAACAACTATTCACCATAATAGAGTAAGTTAACAGGAAACTATTAATAGAGATTTTCTTATGGCTATAACTTTACAATTATCATACACGTATATTGCAGTTTCTATATTACGTGATAGTTTCAGTTTCACTTCCGTTCTGCAATTGCTACTAAAGTATGTAAAATCTTATTAATGTTTTCTAAAGTATTCAGACGCCCACCTTACGAAATTGGTTACGCGAATAGTGTCAAGGATATTTGCGGTTAAACAAACAGTTAGTAGAGCGCACTTATAAAAGTTAATAATAGAATATATTAGTTTTCAATGTAGTTATTTTCTTTGTATAAACGATTACATCTTTTTAAAACAAGTAAGTAATGTGTTATGTTAAAAGCCAATTTATGTGCCCACAGCTGGGGCCTACTCTCAATATGAGGGCAATGCGGATTGGTGACTTCACAGACCTTAGAATAAATTCTAATTCTTTTCGTTTTCCTTCACCGTTTGTATTTCGCTGTTATTACTGAAGTTCACAGTACATAACTTAAATATTAAATTCATCGGTACATGCCGAGATTCGAACCTGCGATCTTCGGAATGAAGGCCGCATGCTGTAACCATTGGACTAGCAAGCAAGTAAATAGTATCGTGCATCAAACATTTTATCGATTATTTATCATAAGCGTTGCTTGTAAGCATCCTATTTAATGTAACCAATAATATATATATATATATATATATATATATATATATATATATATATATATATATATATATATATATAATAATGTAGCCTTTTTTGTAATAACAGTCTTTCATATAAATAATCGCTGTTAATATTTATTATACGTGATAATGGTTCTGATGACAGTGGTAGTGGAAACGCGCAGGCTGGACCACTCGATGCATTGTCACCAGAGTGACACTCACAAATGTTTGCCACTTAACAAAAAAAAAAAAAAAAAAGTGGTTTTTCTATTTCACACATAGTTTCAGATAATACATACGTTTGTGTTAACGAATTTGAATCGATATCTGAACGATGAAAATATTTTGCTTAAGTTCTCCATAAAGTTAAACCTATATTAACATTTTAGTTCAGTAAACCTTGTAGTCTGTTATAGAAAAAGTTAATTGATTGGCGGAAGTTATTTTATTGTTGGTTGTTTTGATTATTCCGAACTGAGCAGTAGAGTGGAAAGATTAGTTGTTTTTCAAGAATACTTGATGCCTGTAATGAAATTCAAGCTTAAATATAATTATGATCAACAATCTAATATTTCTACGTCAAATTAAATTATTACGTACATACTTTATTATTGAATAAAAGTATATATGTTTTTAGTACTTGTAATTTAATTGCTATTTGTGTTGAGAAATATTTTTCAAATTCATAGAGTATACCTTCTAATAATGTTCATCTTTAGTCAGCACACAGCATCCAATTTCTTTCACTCTATGAAACCTATACTCTTATCACGTAAGTCTATCACATTAAAAATAACAGATGATTATCAAAAACAACATTTCAGAACAATTTCTAAAGTTATATATGTCTTAATATTTTAGTAACGAACTGTAAAATGTATGATGATAATGATAGAAGTAATGAGAATGAGAAGGATATTCACTTGGACAGCTGTTACGTACGTATACCCTTAACTTGAGAACTTCTAATTAAAATATTTACAGAGGATGATAGATAGTACTTTTATGAACCGGAAACATTGTGTCTAAATAATTAAATACATTAAATAGCAGTAACATAATCTTGTACATTACAGCATGGCGGTAGAAAGAAGAGTTGTGCAAATGAAACATTACCATCATAGAAACTTTTTAAACAGTATAGTGCTTAAGTTGTCATCATTGATCTGAATTTAGGAACCAATATTTAGAATTACTTAGTATTGGACTTCTTGTGTTTCGATACCTAAGCACGATCTAGTATATAAAACAGTTTACTTCTGTGTTGGTTATTTCTATGGGTGTGAATGAAAGACAGTAAAGTTGACATATTCGATAGGATTTGGCGGTGACCTGATTATATATTGTTTATGCTGTGAAGCGACGAGAGGTGCAAGATGATCATCTGATGCTGTCATGCCTATCCACAATAACTCAGCCCTAGTTAGGATGCTACACATCACATTATGCTCGACGCTTCATAAAACGATATCTCGTTACCTAAGTTAATTCACCAGCTACTACTTTCAAACTGGAACACAGTAATGTTTAAACACTACTGTTTGGCAGAAGAAATAGGCGGTGCGTGGTACATATCTAGACGGTTTCCGGCAACCATAACCATCTCCGGAATTTTAACCATTAGATATACGCCGAGCATGGGCCAATTTTTGACGGACAAGTACCAATAGGGCAATGACCTCATAGTTAAGTATATGTTTATAATGTTGGAAAGACATGAAGTGAAGGCTGCGTACAAGATATAGGCGTGTCCGGCGACCTGGTGTCAACGGCCGGAAGTAGGTGAAAGCGAAAAGCTGCACACTAAAACCGGAGAAGGATATAAGGATATATATACATATATTATATATCACGCGTCGTTCCCAGTGGGGTAGGCAGAGACCACCTCTCTCCACTTGCTACGATCCTGGCACACCTCTCTCGCTTCCTCCACTTCCATGAGCGTCTTCATGCATGCTCGTCGTTTGCGAGTACTCTTGACCCGGTCTTTCTTTAGGACGTCTTCGATTTGATCGGAATATATCTGCCTAGGTCGACTTGCACCGATTTTTCCAATCATTCTTACTTAGGATAAGGATAGAAAGGTTTATATCCGCTAGTGGATTATGTACTAAATATGTTCGGCGTTTTTCGTTTGGGTGGTATGTAGCCGGATCGGAGATGTCCTTGGCGGCGTCTCCGAACTTTCTTACCGCTGGTCACAGTCACGAGCGCGTGCGCCGACCACTTTTTGCCGTCCGCTGGGTGCCGGCGCGGGCCAGATATTGAAATAATTGCTTTTTCAACGGCACGCCGTGCAAATGACATTCGAGATGGAGGTCGTTTTTTTGCCGTGTCGTACTTACGAGCGTACGAGCGGCGGAATCGACGCTTACGAAATGTTTAGATTAATAAAGATATGGCTAAATATATTTTCACTTATATATGTATCCTTCAAACCGAACATAGTCTAGCGTGATGGATCTAACCCTTTAACCCTCTCTTTGTGAAAGAAGGCTCAGCATTGTGATCATTTAGCCGGTAATTACATTGTTAACTTCCCGTCAAAACGGGACATTTTGTAGTTTTACGGGATGTTTTTCGTATCAAAACTGCCGAAGTAGTTTCGATCTAGTTTTTTTATTTAATTTAAGATTGTTTTCTCTTCAACATATATAATAATTTTCATCTGTTCCGATAATATATTTTTTTTGTATATATAATTGTAATCTAGACTACTTCGCTACAACTACCGGTTTGCTAATCATACAAGTAAATTCTCTTATATAACTTATCTATTATCAATGAAGTTTCTAAAGTTATTAGACCTAACAGTAACGTATAGATTTTAAATATTTCACAGGATCTGTTTCTTTTTGAAATAATTACGATTACACTAGCATGTTGAAGAGATTGCTACGTTAAATTCTCGAGTTGAGAATACAGTAAAATGATTAGCGACACGCTGGTGGTTTGCATCGCTGTGTCGCCAGCCTAATGAGTGGTGCAAGGCGACGGTGGCAGCAGAGTGTTAAAATCTTGAATTGTTGTGTGAACTTTCACAGTCATCGGCCATCGTCGCTCCCCCGTCGGATTTATAACTGGCGACGGAAAGTAAATCGACGACTGTCGATGATAGTATTTCTTTTGCCCGGCTCCGAACGCCCACGGCCCGATATGCGATAGCTCCGGGAGTGTCGTAAATGTTTCCTCAGCACGTGCCACGGTTGCCTTTCACTCCGACGCTTTATACGGTACAATATTAATCGTGATACTTCAGATCTGTTATATATAGTTACTAATGCCGAGCATATAGCTACAATTGTTCAGATGTACCTACTGTCCAGTAATAGACAATGAACTTTGTTATTTTCGTATTTATTTAGGCATCGTCATCATCAGACTGCTGCAATCCGTCGTTACACTTCTCTCAAGAACATTATTATTTTTTACATTACTAAGGGCAACGTTAACCTGATGGTAAGTTAAGATGATATATACAGCATCTCGTAACGCTTGTTGCTGTGAGTCATAAGATGTTAAGACTCGTTATTTCACAAGCTACAACGCAGTTCAAACCGGAACTCACTTATATTTGCACATTACTATTTGGTGGTAGAAGCAACTGAGTGATCTGCGGTGGTACCTACCTAGATAGTCTCTGGCAATAGAGACCTACAATATTATTCCGACGACTAGCAATATGCTGTAACTGCGTTTAGGGGCTAGCCGATAGCTTTCTAATATAGGAGGTGCCTGGTTAGATTCCTCGGCCACATTGTACAAAATGTATTATAAATTTTTAAATATACCAATTATACTACAATAGTTAAACGTTATGATAAATTTAAACGTACCACCATAAAATAGTAAATCATAGTTTGTATTTGTGTGGCACTGGCAAAACATAGCGCCCCGGTGGTAACCATGGTACATTATTTAACGAGAAATGGTAGAGTGTTTATACATTTTTTTTATCTTTTGTTATCATCGGCTATCACCGCTGCCTTCCACTATTGACATATTAGCTTTTACGCAAAAGTTGTAGGATGAATTTCGAAAACACATCGGCGAAGCCATCTGCAACAAACTTCAAAGATTAAGTGAGTCGAATCGGCGAGACAATCCTCGAAGACAAAGACACGGGTTGTTTGTCACGCGCTGTAAATATTTTGGACGGGGTTTTACGGGTCCCGTAGTTTTATGAGGCTTTCACGCTGACACCATTGTCTCGAGCATCGGCCGTCGCCTGATTAGCCATGCCCCGCTCGGGACGCCTATACAAAAATGTATTTGCGATTTATAAATTCCCAAATTTGTTTATAACTTTGACGTCTTTGTTCTAATACGGATGAGTTTATTTTTTATTACTTCCCAAATAGCAGGAACCAGTGCACTGTATGTTCCCGCTGGGACCGCAGACTTCTCTCACAAGGATACAAACCAGACCATGATACACGCTGGCCAACTGTTGGTTGGATAATCAAAAATAGTATATATTATAATATAAATATAATATTTTTATGTTTTTAAATGTGTTTCATAAGTATCACTATCGTAAAATTACCTTCGATAAGCTATTTAATACTTGGCCTATAATATTATAAATTGTACACTAATCGTAGAGATGTTTGTTCGAACCTGAATCGTAGTAATACGATAAATGAAACATATAATGATTTGTTGAGAATAACAATACATATTTATTATTTTCAATATCATCACCAACATCATCAGCCGATAGACGTCCACTACTAGACATAGGCCTTAATGTATGAATACATAATATAGTGTATATTCATTAAGGGAAGACCGAAGGAAGTGTGGATGGATTGTGTACAAGATGACATGTGTAAGAAGAGTCTGAATTCATATATGACGGCTGATAGAGGGATATGGAAGAGAAGTACATACTGTACCTACCCCACATAGCTGGGAAAAAGGCAGGAGAAAGAAGATATAATGTATATTTATCTAGTGTTATTTACTGGTGGTAGGATACCGTCTATGTGGGTAATCCCGCAGTGCCTATTCCTGCCGTCAAACAGTAGTGTGCAAAAACTACTAGTTCCAGCATGAAGGGCGCTGCAGCTAGTGTAATTACTGGGGTAACGAGACTCAGCATCTTCTGTCTAAGGCGATGGGCGCAATGTAGTGCGGTGTATAACATTTTTACTAGCGCTAATTTGTTACAGGCGGACGTGGTACTTAACATCAGGAATCATTGCTTAAATGTATTTAAAATAGTATGTTTTGTTTAATGATATGCAGAACTTTATACTTATTGATCATGGGAGACGATCGCCAAAAACGTGGACCTGGGAATCGCGATTGGTTGCTGATCTATCGACTTCCTTAAACATAACTGGAGGTAGACTGTAAAGAGCATATCCGAGCACCAAGCAGTTGACTGGCAAGGGACACTGCAATACTGGGGACGTGTTGAAGGCCATTCACTGCGCCAGTGTGAGTATAATACACCAAAGTACTAATCAAGTTAAATAATATGTTTATTAAGGTTCAACTCAATTATGAGATGCTGTCAATCGTTGTATTTTAATTAATAGTGATCTAAGAGGTCTCAGTTGAGAAATTAATTAAAGATTTGTTGTTCTATAAAGAGCGTCCATGTCTTCACCGCTCGTGTATTTATAGACAAGTCAGTGTCATTGTGTAAGTATTGGAAAAAAAGTTCGATTAATTAAGGTTTCATCATTTCATACGAAGCTCGATAGTTAATCGAATTAATATGTTAGCAAATTACATGTCCGTGAACTTACCGACCACGGCTCGTTAGTGTAATAAACAAATTGTTAGATGTATTTGTTAGTTGTAGCCGTCGTAGTCCAAAATGTCATAACTCCATAACGGAACATTTGGTATTTTAAACGTTAATTTTTATATATTACTGTGGTCAGTAAAAGTTGAATGATAGAAAAAAACGATCAGAATGTTAACAAGTACATGGGCTTCCGTTTTACAAGGCAATTTCCACAGAGCTACGAATGCAGTTCATGTTAACTCATCTGCACTATTGTTTGAAAAATTTAACTTTGAACTGCTTTACGTTAAACTGAATTATATTATATCAATACTTTTAAATTTCGATTTGGACCAAAAACCGTTTACTATCAAGAATTTTGTACTCATATGAAAAAATGTTCTTTCGTTCATTTTCAATATTGCTTCTGCCTTTTGTTCATGATACTTTAATATTGCTGACACTGACCAACTATTTATATTCTTGTTTGTATTACCTCCCCGGAAATTAATTTTCAAGCAAATTGATATTTATGACCTTTCGAGAGAATATTTCTTAAAGTTCAGCAGTGGGCATCAATATGCGGAAATCTTGAAAATATTAAAAACATGACACATACATCGATTTCAAATATTTTCCTTTGGATAAATTGACTTATGATTTCATTCCAAGTTTCTTTAATTAAAAACAATTATACTGCTGGATTTAAATATCTTATTACAGTTATATTTTAAGCTATTACTTCCGGCGCTAACCAGAACCGGAAGCCGCACTGGTCTAATTGTATCACCCAGTGAATCGTTCAGATGAATTATTTGCTTAAAAACAGTTGCTGGTTCTGTCCCGGTGCGCAAAGTGAGGCGACGACGTCAAGGCTGCACTAGCCTCGCCGTTTGTGGAGCGTGACGGCGACGTGTTGGCACCCACGCCGTGACGTCATCACCTGCTCCCTCCCCCCACACCAGCACCACTGCTTCTTCGCCGTCGGGTTGGGCTGGTAAGTGAAACTAGTGCCAAGGATGAAAGATATTTATGAAAATTATTGAGATGCAGTGTAACACAACAATTTATACTTTGTGTATTTGATGAAGCGGCGAAACGAACGAGCCTTTGACTTAATAGTTAATATTATGATACATACAGCATCACGTCGTGATCACCGTCTTGAGACATAAGATTTTAAGTATTGTTACCTAGGTAATTACACTAGCTACAGCATCCTTCAAATTGGAACAGTAATGTTTGCATACTACTATTCGGCGGTAGAGATAGGCGCTGCGGTGGTGCCTACCTAGACGGTCATCGTTTCCTTATCGAAGAGTACTAGATCTGATTAGTAATTGCATACGAATATTTTTATTTAGTATAATGAGATTTTGTAATGTTCCTATGAGAGTGACATGTTACGTGTAATGCAATCTTCGGTAATAAATAAAAGTTTCAAAAATACATTCATATTTCACAATGCGAACCGATGCGATATAATTTTCACGTTACTCGATTAATTTGCATAACGTGTAGGTTATTACGTGAAATCGTATCATAACAAAGTGAAAACTTCCAATAATCAGTAGGGATACGTTCGGCGAGGACCGCGCGGCGGGCTCGGGCCCGTCCGAAGCGGACCGCAACCCGAAAACACAACTTTCGAACCAACAAAGGGGACCGTTCGTGAATTCGTGATCGTCATAATGAATTTCCCCGGTCGAATGCGGCGTGTGTAAAAATATCCGCCGATCGGAGAAGCTCGTGCAAAAAGCTCCCTGCTCCGGCGTCATTATGGAATTAATGGTAAACAGGTGTGAAATTAAGCTCACTTTTTGTTCGGCTAATAGATTGCGGCGCACTTCTCCGTCCCGAGGCCTTGCGCAACACCCGACCATTAACGGCGTACGGTACGCTCTAAACGCCCCGTTTAAAACTATATAATTTCGCACTAAACACAATGATTTAGGTGTTTCGTCTCGTTATAAATTTCCACATTTTTTGTTTTTTCATTTTCGCCTACACCAATTACGAGTGGTTACGTACCGACAAAGTGTTTTTTGGTCAGAAGCCGAACGCATGATTGATGGGCGATTATTTCGAATTTGATCTAAAGATGCTCCCGAGTTGTTGTGTTCAAAGTTGGCAAGAATCTTGCTATACTGGACTAAAATTTAATTTGACATCTCCGATATTCAGTTAAGTTATTAAGATTTATGTGACAAAGCGGAAGAAAATTATTTGACGATATAAAGAAGTAAATAAGGCTTAAAAAGAGTCAAAGTTCAGTATGATGAAGACTCGAGATTAAAGAAACTATTTGCAATACTATTAAATTAACACGATAATCTTTATTGTTAGTTAGTTCCTACTTAGTATGTACTTAGGTAACTAACAACGCAGGCGGAGAAAGTATGCGTGATTACACTGCAACATAAAATTATCCGCGGAAAACTATACGAACTTCTTACGCAGTCAGAAAGCTTTGTGTTTCCTGTGCCCGAATAGAAATTCATAGCGGTGAAATTTTCAACGAAACGAAACGTTACAATGTTTGCGATACATAAAGATGTATCCCTTGTGCTGTGTTACAAACGTCAACCGATGTGTTCATGGGCCAGCATTTGAGCAGGCCTGCGCCCACTAACCTAGTGCGCAATATGACATTTGATTTTCTTATCCGACCCAATTTATTATTTATTTGTACTGAGTTAAGGCATGAACTCGCATTGTAGTCGTTTACGTCTGCGTTAAGAGGATACGTTGTTAGTCTACTGTTCATTTATAGCAAGTCACAATGAGAAGGTTGTATTTATAATGCATCGCATATAAAAACGTATAATACTACCTATATGTTAAAGTACATATTGGTAATATACTTCTAAGGTGGTTACTTACCTTAAATGTAATAGCTAAGAATGATTGTGAGTAATAGAAGAGTCTTCGTGTATACCGTTAGTTTCACCGTTCAGTAAATTAATTTGGTAATAGGCAACACTTGCTGTTGGTCTTATGATATTAAATCGATAAAAATTAATATGTTATAAATAGTTTACAATATAAAGGAATTGAGGTTATGAAGGAGGTTAGCAATAATTTATAACGTGGGAGTTCTTCATTCTAAGGTATTTCCGCGTCAAGCGGAGGTGGTAGTGATAATACATAAGGATATTGTTATAATTTTTTTTTTCTTCTTCCTATCATATTTTTTGATAAGAAAAACTATTAATGATTGTAAAGAGTAAGATATAATATAGAGGTAATAAGGTGTATTTCTTATTACAAATAAATTACTATTAGATCGTTTGTTGTCCTTGTTTCAGGTTATTAAAATATTGACGCTATTTTATTTCGTCGGTCACTCAAGAACTTTTTCGGTAAATAAACATTGGAGTCATTATGGCAACCCAACGTGGTCCTCATGGAAGGCGCCGGCGCGTCTCATCCATAAACTCGAGTGTTCTCCACATATAAATTGAATAAACACTTGTGCGTCATGCCGGGGCACAGTGCCCGGTGGGCTCTTGTTTCAAATCCGTTACAATTTATTAAATTTTCAACGTACGCGAAAAAATTACATCAGACACTAAGTTTAGATTTTTTTCATCTTTTTTCTATAAAACATCTTAAACTCTATCGTTATATGTAAACTATTATTATTTTGACTGTTGTCTTTCGACAAAGGCCTCTTCTAAAGATTTCCATGGATCTCTCTCTCTCTCTCTCTGTTGGACTATCCGAATCAATTCACGACTGTCATCCTTCCTATCATCTACTCTGTCTTCCTGTGCTCTTTTTGCCATCTCTTAGACACCACTCTGTAAGAATTTTTGTCTATTTTTCTCCTGTTCCTCATATCCTGTCCACCACTGTTTTATTAGCACATAAACAACTAGCTCGCTGGCCTAACGGTTAGAGTGTGCGACTTTCAATCTGAAGGTCGCGGGTTCGAATCTCGGCATGTACCGATGACTTAATATTTAAGTTACGTACATTTGTGAACTTTAGTTACAACAGCGAGATACAAACGGTGAAGGAAAACATCGTGAGGAAACCCACACACTGAAAGCATCTTTGTGTGTGTGTGTGGTGGTCCCAATAGAGTGGCAACAGGTTCGCCCCCTGTTACATGGGACCTAATCTGACCACATCTGGCGAAATGTGGGTGTTTATTCACCTCTGCCTACCCCTACTGGGAAAAAGGCGTGACAATATAAAAAAAAAAATAAACTAATTCTACTTTTTCAATTTCGTCAATTTCTCTGAACTGAATCTGCCTCTCCTTTTAACATCTCTCTATATTATTTTGACATATGATGATGTTGCTTAAAAGAAGCTTATTTTTAAGGACCATAAGTTAAACATATTAATATGTACGTTACATACATTTAGTTGTTTATAACAATAAAATAATTTCTGTGTATATTCTTAATATTTACAGTTTTTGATACTGTTAATAAAATTTAAAAGCTGTTGGTCATCTCATACATACATACATATATATCACGCCTCGTTCCCAGTGGGGTAGGCAGAGACCACCTCTTTCCACCTGCTACGATCCTGGCACACCTCTCTCGCTTCCTCCACTTTCATAAGCGTCTTCATGCACGCTCGTCTGTTGCGTGTGCTTTTGACCCGGCCTTTCTTTAGGACATCTCCGATTTGATCGGAATATGTCCGCCTAGGTCGACCTGCACCGATTTTTCCAATCATTCTTACCTTGTATATTTCTTTCGTTAATCTTCTTTCATCCATTCTTTCGACATGGCCGAACCATCTAAGCATTTTTTTCTCTATTTTTGTCACTACACATCTTCAACCACGCCGCACCGCTTCCTTATAACACTGTTCCTCACTTTGTCCATCCGTTCGTCGTTCCGGTCATCTCAGAGTATACATATTATTTGTATTATCAATATTATCTATGGCACATAGTTTATAGTTTGACATTTATCTTACAGTGGTATCATTTATTTATAGTAGGTTATTTTAATAGCGTCAAATATATCATTATAGATATTATTAACTATAGATTATTTGAAACAAAATTGTACGGATATTATCCTGAATAATCAAAATCGATTTCAGCTTGCTTTCACGTAAACTGTCCAAAACTATTAAATAAAAATTAATGCGTGTATAGATCGGGTCGGATAGCGCAATCCGTGTCGGACATTATTTGTTTTTAATTATTCAGGGGCCCGAGTTTGCCCCCAGCTAATGACTCTATCTCAAGCGATTTATGAGTGGCTCCCGGCCCTTTTGTTTTTTATTATTTCCACCTATTTGATGGTTGATTGAGAACTTACTGGAACCGCTGGAACATTATTTATTCAGAAACAGGTTAACGTTCCCTTGCTTGGGCATTAAAATAATTTCTAATACATCTTTTTTTAGCTACATTGGAGCTAGCAAATAAGATCCAATATCGCATTTTCACATGGTGTAAAGTTACTACCGGTCGTTTAAGGTGAACTAGAATATTTTCACTGTCATATTTCGACAGGTGGAACGGAATAGATGTCTTTAAATTTTCTAAATGAACATAGTAAATAAACAGGCGGGTCCTAAGAATCCATCAACAACCAAACTCCTCAACTTATTGCTTCAGAATCGACTGAGGAACAATCCTGGTTCAAGCCAATAGTTTTTTTTCCATTGCTTTAACCAGAGAGTTATATGTTAGTTAAGTTTCAGAGAATTAATTTTACGATGTTATAGTTATATGTTGAGATACAAATAAGTAAACTAATGATAATAATTTTTAAAATGATTTTCCATCTGTACTGGTTATTAGTGAATACAGAAGTTATATAAAAATATGGTAAAACACCTTCAAAATGCTCTGGTTCTGTAATGTATAATAGTTATGATATTGAGGCAGCATACGGATTGATACAGATGTTATCTTATCGTGCTTCTTCATATATCTGAAGGTTGGATGACAACTACGAAAATAGTCGAACTCGGGTCTAATGCCAGGTGGAAGAGTTCTACCACGGATATGATCATTATTATGAAAATGCCTTATAACTCCAACGACAACTCATAGGGTCTATTATGTAAGTTCAAAAGTTCTTATATTTGTAAATATGCCTGTTACATATATAACGGAAGAGGTTACTAACTGACCTTTTGGTTGGTTCTTTAAGATACCTCTGTTGTTTGAAGGAAAGTCAAGGGTATTGTGCGGAGGTTTACTATGATAGGCTGTCTTATGGCTCTACAACAACCAATTAGTTCTGACGCCAAAGAAGTATGAGGTCACTTTATCCAAGATAAAGATACCACGAAATCTAAGTTCATATCAGTTGTACGGACGATTGCCATAAATAGTGACTCATTAGAAATAACTCGGCCGTTTCATTTCGTAACGTTATCAGAGGAACGGTCCGAAACCTTTTAACGTGTTTCATTGCGACCGCTTCAAAGGGTAACACGCAATCGATGCATTACCAGTAATATTCGCTTAGCTTACAGGCGACCGGTAACATTACTAATGTCATAGTTTACCCTAATCAACCGGTTAAGCACAAACTAATTATTGAAATAGAGGTTAGGTGTATGCCGTTTAAATAAACATGTAACAAATGATTTTTATTCATTTTTTTTTGTAACTGTCTAATAAAACTATAGCATACTTATTTCTATGATCGTTCCTTAAACCAATAATTACATATGCTAGTATTTGTTGCTGGTGACCGCCTTGGTATAAATACGTTCCGATTTTAGGGCTGCTGTATTCAGTGAAATTACTTGGGTAATTTGATAAAATCTTACGTCTCAATATAACGAGTACATTATAGGTAAATATCTTTATTAGCACCACATTATTATCAACAAGAGTATAACATACAAACAGGTGAACGCCCGGCTCGACTAGACGACGTCTACATGAGTAATAAAGTAGTGATCCCTGTGTTGTATAATTTATTATTTAAACCATTTTACAATTAAACATTTATATATATTAATAGTCATGTTATACTTTTTACTAGTATTAAATCAAAATGTCAATTTCTTAATTTAATATTGGAGCAGCAACAAAACGTTGATAATGAAGTAGAGGTCACCCTGACATAAACCTAGTTTAAATTATTGCTTATATTGAACCTATAGCCAAGATTTACGTCTAGTAGATTATCTATCGGATGATGATGATGATGTATTATATAATGTCATTAAAGTAACATATAATATTAATATATTTTTCTACAAAAACTGTTATCCAAACAAAAAGTAGCTATTTATATAGCAGGAATATTATTCAAAAGTATCTCCATACATCAAGTGACGTCATCTCCACCACCGCCGATATGTTATCTTTATCACGAAAGCTTATCAGGCCTCCGTCAAGAATGTTTTTTTTATAATAATATAACCTATCATAAAAAATTAAAAAAACATAAAAAATAGAGATGAATCATGATCATTCTAATAAAGTCCCACTCTATACCTAGATGTCACCTTATGCCTCGAATTCTCCTTAATAATATATGTGGGCGTGAAAACGACACGTGATAGTATGATATAAAAGGAATATTTCCTCGGAAAGCTATAAATATCTGAATTATATGTTTATTGAAGTAGTACAGGGAAAAAAATTAATAGGGTATATAAACAATGCTCAGTGTAAATGAAGCAATTGTACAATAATTACACATTTTCAATTGAGCTCGAGTTAATCGTTGATTGATCTCCCGTTTATGATATTTAACAAAGGTAACAAACGCTGTATCAGTGTGATTGTTCGGGATATGTAAAGTTATACTGCCTTTCAGTTCTTCCTGTACAATAAAGTACACTATAACATACACGTAAAAAAAACCAGAATATGACAAAATAAGTGCCGTTGATGGTTTCGTTCGTAAAAGCTGTTTCTTCTCAATAAACTTTGGAAGAGAATTACATAAATCAATATATTTTAGCGTATGTCAAAGGAAAGTACTATTAAAATAATATCTGTACCTATATTAATAACAACCTGAAATATTGCTGCTGACAGTTCTCCTTGTCGGAGACTTAAGCACCATAGCGTCTATATAACCACAGTGTTTAGCACACTGTGATTATATATACTTTCGATTTTTAAGAGGTTAAAAATGGTGATATTTTTCTCATCATATTGATCACCAACGACAAGGATTTCATGCGGAGATTACATGTATCTGAAGACCACGACAATTTGGCGCTATGAATACCATGTTAACTAGTGCCACGTTGTTATGGGCAGGAGTATCATTCACCATTAGGTGAACATCCCGTTAGTTTCTTCGCTTCTTTGAATAAAAAAAAACAACAGCAATAGTCCTGGATAGTCTGGTTAGTATCGCATAATCTTCTCTCTGTGGTATTTCCATGAAACAACAGAAAAAGCACCGTTCTTCAGTCTGTGCCTTTCCTACTCTACGTACGTCCATAGACTACTGTAACTACTTACCATCAGGCAAGTCGCATGCTAGTTGCCCATCTTAGTGATAATAAAGTAAGCTCACAGTGGTGCCGTGATTCAAGCTACATACATACATATATATAACGCCTCGTTCCCAGTGGGGTAGGCAGATTCAAGGGGTATTCAAGAGGTAGTAGATTCAAGCTACAGCAAAGGAAAATCATTATGATTAGTTAAAGAAACAACTGTACGTCATCAGCGGACAGTTATATATAAGGAATTGGGCCTGTGAGGGTTGGTGGGTGCTCAGACCCTCGTCTATTATTCAGCAGGGTGCACCGCGTGTAGGTGAGGTTGACTTGGACTCCGTGAGATGTTGGGCGGAACCCTTTACACCTTAAAAACTGTACAACAATATTATTTTAATTGACTAATTAATATGATTCTATTGAAAGCCAAAAACACATTACTTAGTCGTAGTGTATGTAGCGTTCCTTGAGAGAGATTTATGTCCAGGCGTGGGCTAGAGATAATGATGATGCTGAAATTAACACATTTTACTTATGTTTCCATAATAGTATTATGTTTGGAAAAAAAATATACATAACCTTAAGTTAATTTTGGTTTACAACTGTTGGTACAGTTATAGAAAAAAATTATCAGCGGCGGCGCATTTACAAGCGAGGTACGGGGCAGTGGATTGTTTTATTACCACCCACAAATGTTCTTACCCCTTTGCAGTCGTAAAACTTTCTAAAAACATTTTTATTGCTCATCCCTTTTTTTTGAGCGGCAACTAAAGTTTATTTTTGTTGTCTAAAAAATATGTCTAATACCATCAGAGAGGAATGGCGACGTCTTATTAAGCTTCCGACCAACACCTGAAGTGACGACCACGACTACTCTGTCGAGAGTAATTCCGAAGAAGAAAATATATGTAACTACGCAACTTTCAGACATATATTTTCTATTTACTTGTAATTATATAAATTTGTAGTATATGGACTAACTATATAGATATATAGACAATTTAGTGGTCTATAATTTAAGGGCAGTTTGTCTGGTGTTTGGAGTAGTTGAATTAAATACAACCACCAATCACCATTCAACGATATCTCTATATAATTATAATCATGCCTTCTAAGGGACATATATTATAAGATATTCAATTACTTATTATAATCTTACATATGAAACAATTATGTATATTAAAAAAAAACGACTTTGTAATATGACATTGCCATGAGATATAAAATATTAAGTCTCCTTACCCCTAGTAATTTCACTAGTTACGCCTTTCTGACTAAAAGACAGTAATGTTTGCAGAGTACTCTTTAAAAGAAACATAGGTGGTATCCAGCTACAGCGTCCTATTACTAGTAATTCTCACGGTCGTCGAGTGTTGGACATAGGTCTTTTCATATATGGAGGGATTAGAGACATTTGCCACAACGCTGGCCCAATGCGGGGATACATGGTTAATATCATATTACTTAAATTATATTAAGATCTTAAACTTTTGCTTAAATTTCCTGATGTTTAAGCCTTAACTTGTTTTTGAGTTGCTATGTCGACATTTTTATTTTACACTGCATTATTTAATTTTTTTTAATGTGTGAACTATAAAGTGCTGTTTCAATTTGTAGAAATTGTTTACAGAGAACTGTGTTGATTTATATGAAGTCTTTAAGTAATAACTGGGTTTATAAGCAACGTATGTATATGTATATGTGTGTGTGTGTGTCTATTCGTAATTTGTAAACACCCTAAAAAGTTTTCCAGTTAACGTGCCGTGGTAATAGCTCGCAAGCGTACAGTGTACCTGAAGGAGACGCGGCCCGAGTACCGTTACGGCAACTAACGATTCCGAGAAGGTCATGCGCACTAAACTAAAGCTAAAATTCCATTTAAACTTTTTGCTGCGACCGCCTCGGCACATTGCTGCATAGCCACGATATCAAGGCTTCGTGTAATTTTTTTTCTTTAAACAACCACCTCTTACTGATCGTAGATCCCTGTCGCCAGAGATCATCTAGGTAACCACCGCAGTGACTACTTCACTCACTAAATAATACTCCATTATGCATTGAAGTGCATTGTAGCTGGTGTAATTACTGGGGTAACGAGATTTAACTTCTTATGTCTGAAGGCGATGAGCGCAATGTGGTGCTGTGATTAACCATCTTAACTAGCGCCAAGTTGTTATGGACAAGCGTATCACTTACCACCAGGTGAAGGTCCTGCTCGTCTCGTTACGTTGTATAAAAAAAAAGCACAGAGTTGTGTTAATAATCGACTTCACAAAATTACAACGGAAATGTATTTCGGTTGTCGCCGCATTAAAGTTACAAAAACTTGTGAAAAAGTATTGAAACTTTCTAAGTATAATATGATTTATATGTATAACGAAATTAATGTAACATTTATAAATACAATTGTCGGAGCTTTTGATTGATTTTTTTTTTCCTTGAAATCAAACGAAATAACCTCAGTAATTATCGAAATAGAACGGTTTAATATTTCGATAGTTACGGTTTTGTTTTCATGACCCTTTATAAAAACAGTTGCGAAAAGTATTTCTGTACTTAAAAGCTTTTTCGTTTTACGCCAATTATATAAGTTTTTTATCTACCGTCCATTTACTTTAACTATTTAGATAAAAACATTGTTTACGTGGTTTTTTGAAATATATTTAACGTCTTGTATGAGGCATTTTTTGCAAGTTTTAAATTATCATAAATACTGTTGAATTAATATGAAGTTATAATATCGATTCAAGATTTTCGGGAGATATATCCAGCACTGGACGTTGACGTGATTAAATCGTGCCCAAACTGAATAATATTTCTCTAACACTTAAGAGACGTTACGGCTGTATTCTGTGTAATTTATGTGAACAGAGTTCAAGTTCAAAAAGCCAATTCATGTTTATGTATCTATTCAAATATCAAGTAGACGACGAGACATGAATCCCACACAGCGCCACCCACTTTTTGCTCGCACGAAAATCCCACGAATGGGCGTTCGAAACCACTTAATGACAAATGGTACTAAATATTGACAAAGTGCAACATAAAAACAAAGGGAACGGGAAGCTTTGGGGCGGGCCGGTGTCAATCTGAAGAATAAATATAACGCGTGTTTGACGAACGAATTACGTGACAACTTGTGCTTGTTTGTTTGTTTGCGCCGCTGTTTGTTTTGTTCCGCTGCTTGGGAGTTTGAGAACATAAAATGCGACTTGCTAGAAAAAAAAATTTGAGTTTGGATGCAACTGCTTGGGGCTAAGCAGCTTCACGACGAAGTCTCGCATTGCTTAATATATGTAATACAAAAGCTTTATGTACATTGTCGAGTACTTGTTTGTGTGCTTAACTGCAATACGGTAGTGACCGCACAAGAATGAGTAGGATGTTTATATGATGATACCTGCTCCTGGTAGTAAGGTATCAGTTGGGATACAACACTGCCTAGATTCATAAGATGATGTTAAATTTCCTTAGCAATTTCGCCATCTGATTTGGTGGTTGTTTGTAAAATCTTTGACAGTTTTATACTGCCTTTTATACTCTAAGGGCCACTGGCAGGCTTATGGAGACCATCTCCGGCAATAGTTGATAATATTTTCTATGTTTCAAAAGTTAAATAATATGTTTATTACCAAAGTTTTTAACTGTTGTATTGTCGTAGAATTTCGTGATATTTGTCTTTCGTAAGAGATAATACAATTGTTATAATGACATATATACGCAACACATGTTTATTTTCAAATATATTTCCATGAAAAGACTGAATGCCTTGTTTGAGAATATATATTATTTGATAAGTATATAATAATTACGGTTTAAAGAGGAATAAACTTCTGTAAGATTTAGATTAGAGATTCATTATGCACCCCTATGTAGTTAGCGATATTTAAGATATCTTATTGGTAAGATTTTAATTTATTTTTTAAATACCAACTAGTCATTACTTTGGATAAGAGATGGAATTGTAAAGATGTTATTGCTTTAACTATTACACTTAAAAGATTTCGATAGTATTGTTTTAACGCGCGATTGTGTAGCTTGTCGCAACGGTAGTAGCAATGACATGTCGCAAACCGTGAGAGAAAACAATGAAGCGGCCCCGTGGGAACGAAGTGATTGCCCACCCCAGGGCCGCGCGTTCGGCTCCCGGGTCGCGACCGCCGAGTTACGCCGCGGAACGGTGGGGTGCGAAAAGCGAGCCCGCGCTAACATCCGGAATTTATGTTCGCGTTATTAATTTATTTATGAGTCGCATACGAAAATTTCAATTGAAAATCATTTCCACTGCTTCTATTATTATAAAGTAATATCGGAAATATTATATTTATTACGGCGTACGCGTTCAGCACAGATATACAACAGTGTAATAGAACATTTTTAATTTAGACTTCAGTTACGATTATATTAAAAGCAAAGGCATATAATTTCATTAAATTCGCTATTTATGAAATGCAATTTGATATACATATTTACTTCTATTATATTACATAAAAAAAAGCTAGGAGGGACTGAAATTACTGTCTATGCGGCAGTGGAGAAGTCGAGATATATGAATGGAGAAAAAACAGTTAACAACTTATAATAATTCCAGTAAAAAATTACGTTGGAATATGTCTAAAGTTAATTATTTATTTCCTGTTGTATTATGTATTTGATGATCAATATCTTTATTATTAAGTAATTTTAACGTCACTCTGTTCTTTTACTAGCTATAATGTAATACTTTTAAAATTTGTTGTTCGCCGATATCCATTATTTTCTAGTTGCAAAGTCCTTTTTGTTATTATATATCAAATATTACTTCCTTATTAATGGTAGTAATAAAGTTGAAAAGGCAAATAGAAATACTATATCCTCTGCCAATTGAAAAAATTAATAAAATAGATGTAAATATAGAACCAATTAATGGGATATATACGTCAAGTAATACTATTTGTATAGTTTGTAATTTTATCTGTTTTCGGTACAAATATTTAAAAGAAGTAGCCGTAAGTTTTATAAAGTTTCAAACAAAATTACAAATCAACTTCCGTGTATTTTCCAATTACATGCATTAGGACGGGAGCTTGAAGTGATTTGATAAAATTGATGTAAATACTTCTCCCGCGAGAGCAGAGTGCGAACGGACTTTGAATTAATACCGCTTAAACATTGGGGCGTACATATCTACTAGGATTAAGTAAGTTCAAGTCTCGAGGGACGAAAAAGTACCCGAGTTTAATCAGCGACGTGCGGGGATTTGATAAATCCCTACTCACCCCTTGCGTGTTGACTTCAATTGATTGAAATTCGACTTTCCCTGACGCAATTGACTTGGACATTTGGAATGCATTTAAACTGGAACTTTTTACGTGTCAGTATTTATATTTGACAACAGTTACATAACTCCTAGTCAAATTCTTTGTAAATTATAATTCTTTAAAGCAGCAGTTAGGGAAGAGTGGAGGCGTTTAATGAAATGGTTCACTTCTTGCTGACTACGACTAGTTTCATTTATTTTTTTCGATTGTGTAGAAGAAAATATCTTTAATATTTATGATATATTTTATAGATTATATCAGTCGTAATTGTTTCTAAATTTTATTTTTAGTTGTACGCATATTGTAAATCAAACTTTTCTTAAATTAATTGCTTTTCACTTTTTCCATTTATCTACATTGTATTATACTCTCGTTGAAGTCTTTTCTATGGGGTAATACATTATGTACTTTAATGGTGTTATAAATTTTGTAATCTACGTAATAAATTCACTTCAAAGAAAAAAAATTCCAAAAATTAAATGTAAAAAAACAGCATTTTTAAATAACTGTTTATTAAATTAGCACTAAAAATTAGTTTCATGGTTAACGAAATGAATGAAAGTAAAAATATATTCATTATATTGTTAAATAGTTTGTGTTGTGTTCGGCGATTGCAGGGGTAGTGTAAGGGTTATGAAACAAAAAAAGCAAGTACAATTTTAACGCGTCGTTTATTGATAACTTGATCTCTTCCTTCAATATACTTTTGTGTCCACTGACTATATAACACTCACTGTACATTTTCGTATTACAATATTTAAGTCTTTCGTGGCTTTATAACGTCTCGTTTTCATAACAAATATTTTGTACAATGCACGACGGGCGTACGAGTGTGGCGTCGTGGCACAACTTATCGATAACTACCTACATTTTACGGGCTAACGCTAATCCAATCTAGCCATTAAAACTATATTTACATATTGTTCAAATTTTTTTGGTATTCAAATTACCTCAATCACTACATCGTCTAACTTTCATTATCACACACCACGCAAATCCCACACGTCCGTCCGCATGTCACAACTTAGAATATTTAACTTAAACCATGAAAAAATACAATAATCGTAATATAATACAAGATAATCGTCAACAACATTTAATTGAAATTGATCCGACGGCGCGGGGCCGGGAACACGACAAAGTCAACAGTCCTCGCAACACTAACAGCGGTACGTTTTAAAACAAATAAATGAACATACCTAGAAGTATGTACGGCAGGGGGCAACGATCACTGTGTAACGCAACTACCGATTCGCAACAGAGTCACTGTGGGCAACCCGAGTGTTGAGTGGGCCCGCGGGCGCGGCGACACGGCAAGCTCATAGCGGCGGGATGTCGATGTCGCACGCGAAGGGCGATTCTCAGATGAGAGGCATCGCGCGCTCCCCGGCGGCCGCGTACCGCTGCTCGTCGGGCACGTGGTACATGTTGATGATGTGGCTCAGGTCCTGCTGCCCGTACTCGCGCTTCATGGCCAACTGGTCGTGCGCGTGGGCGTGGGGGGCGAACTCGCGCTTCAGCTGCGCCGGCGGCTCGTGTGACACAAACTCGCGTTTCAGACCGGGCGGCCCCGGCGATACTGGTTCCGACTTGGCCGATGAACCGCTGGGCGAATGCGATGCGCACGACGGCGGCAGCGCGTACCCGCCCGGCGAGCCCGGGCCGAGTCCGTATGCAGATGGCGACGGCGGCTGGGGTAGATAGGGCGAGCCCTGCCCGCCGCCGTATCCGTATCCGCCACCGTAACCACCTTGTTGCATTTGCGACACATCGTAGCGCGGGTATCCGTACGCTTGCTGTTGGTAAGCACTAGGGTCATGCATCATGTAACCGTTAGGCATATATCCGTTGGGTGTCATTTGGTAAACATCGCGCGGCTGCTGTGCGGCCGGGGCTGCGGCCCTTTGTGTGTCGCTCGCACCTAAGAGCGCTCCACCACCGAGCGGGTATTTCTCCTGCTTCTTAGCTAATGTCTTCGTCTTCCTCCTCGGTCTGTATTTATAATCGGGATGTTCTTTCATATGAACGGCTCGAAGTCTCTTCGCTTCGTCGATGAACGGTCGTTTCTCGGATTCCGAGAGATCTTTCCATTGTGCACCGAGACGCTTAGATATTTCAGAGTTGTGCATTTTTGGATTATCCGATGCCATCTTCCTGCGTTGCCCGCGCGACCACACCATAAATGCGTTCATCGGGCGCTTCACACGGTCGGTATTGGAGTTCTTACTATTATTGTTGTTGTTGTTATTTGGCGGTTGATGGTGTTGTTGCTGTGGCTGCTGGTGGTGTTGGGGCAACGGCTGGTGATGCTGGTGCTGCAGAGGCTGGTGTTGCCCCAGCGGCTGCTGCTGAGGCAGCGCCATCATGCCGCCGAGCGCGCCCAGCGAGCCGTAGCCGTGTTGGAGCGCGTGGTGCGGCGGCACGGTGGCGTGCAGGCTGCCGCCCTTGAGGTCCGTCTCCATCGTCAGCATGTCGTCTTCCTGCGGCGCGTACAGCTTGCCGATCCTTCTTTCACCGTACACAACGAGAGAGCTGTCGGTCGCTCACATGGACTCGCGGCGGTGCGCGTCGGGTAACGTGTCGCAGGAGCGTGCGGCGCGGAGGCTACGTGCGTTGTGAGGAGCCGCAGCGCCGGGCGGCGGCGGCTCGGCCCGGCGTCCCCCCGCGCGCGGCACCGCCCGCCCGCAGCGCGCCAATCGCCGCTCGCCGCTCGCCGCGGCACCGCCCGCCCGCCGCTCCCACCCGCTCCCACCCGCTCCCACGCCGCAGCCTGCATTTTTAATCGCGTGGCGCGCGAGCCGAGCGTCCGCCCGGCGTCGCGTTCGCCTCCTCATGCAAATCACAATTCTGTTTGCCGACGGTGGTTGCACCTTCTCGACCTTAGCTTATCTTGTAAACAATACACACTCTTCTTTATCTATTCACCACTTTTCCACCTATGTATTCTTAAATGTATATACTTATATCTAACTATATACATGCTAAGTAATTTTTATCTACAATATTTAATTCTCTAGCCGTTCTACGTTGTAAATGGCCGATTTAAAACTTATATACACATTTGTAGACTACGTCGACCTTATGCTTGGACAATTCAGTTTGTTCAGCTGAGCCGGTAAAGTTCAAGGCCCGTGTAACAACGCGGTTACAGCGATCACAATGAAATAATAATATCAGCAGACTTTTAAAGGTTCATTGATTATCATTTATATCTATAGATATATAGATTAGTTATTAATAATAAAAGATATATTATACATCTAGGATTATTTATCTTAATAATTCCTGCCTATCCTTCATCCTATCAATTATATAATTATATTATTAGCATTGATCATTGCAATCAAGGAAACGACATTGTTCCTGTTACTTATCGGGAAAGAATTGTAACAGGATATAAATGGCTTCTTTGCTAACTTAAATCAGTAAATATTTTTTTAAGGAATTTCTTGTTTTTCTTGTATTACTGTTGTAATTGATCTTTATTGAGTCCAAGTTTGATATAAATAGATGGAGATATAGACACTTTCATCATATTAGTATACCTTTGTAAGGTTTTTTCTTAACAATGACGCTAATAAGTTAAAAGTATGCATCTTTGTTAAGTATGGTATAAACAAACATCCTTAGCTTTATTAATATAAATACAATAGTTTAGAGATCGTTATAGATAATATTAGGTATTATAGTCGGTGGAATAGATATTACAGTAACCGTCGCAATAAAATCATTAGAGAGTTGTAAATTAGTTTACTTATGCTACTAAGTTTCCTTGTAATTGATACAAAACAACGAATACCTTATTCTTTAGTTATTTTTTTTTATCTATCAAATTCTAGGTTTTTTTGAGTGAAGTATTTGCTTGATACTGAATCAACTTATGCTATATATACGGGTTATTTGGCTGAAAATGGTTTTTCAGCATTATGTTCGTATTACGTACTTATAGCTTTAAGTTCAATGAAACATAAATCATTAATGATTTTTTTCCTTGCGAATACTTTATTATTGATATAAATTAAAATAAGAAGCGTTATGTAAATATCATAACGAATTCGTATGAAAGAACAAAGCGTGTAATTTCTTGTGTAAATCACAAAATGTGTGCTTGTAAAGTAATTTACATCGGTGTGTAGTCAAAAAAAATTGTAAAGGTATGTTTTAGTTGAAATAACGGTACTGTGGCAGTGGAGTTTGCCGCGGTACCGGCTAATACCCCAGGTAGAGTAAGTAATTCTTAGAAAAGTTAATTTAACTGCTGGAGATAGTGAGCCTCTCTAGAAGGGCCCATTGTTTCAATGGACATTCTTGTTAAATATTTTTTTATGTTCCATTCGAAATGGACATTTGCTTTTGCTTAAAAATATAAGTAGTTAACTCTCCATTGTTGCGGGTTACTTGCTAATTAGGGTTTATTTAATGATATTTCTTATTGTTTTATTGTTCTTGGAATAGGGATAGTAGCGAAATGAAATATAGTATACGTTTTGTATTCTTTATTTATGTATTCAATTAATAGAATTACAAACAGTTGCCGTACAAATATGATAAATTAAAAAGTAATAGTTGTTTACTAATATAAACAAATTTATAATTATAACATATTGACATAGATTTAGTGATAGAAATTGTATATATGTTGTTTATTTGGTATCTTATTATACATGTATCGCCTTAAAAATATCATTCAATAACCAATTACATAGTAATAATTCTTCATTATGAAAATTCATGTGAGAGCTTGTCGAATTACAATACAACACCTTGCACAAATATTTGTGCAATACACAGACATATGTACATGCAGTCACACTGACGGGGTCGTTGAATTCATAGTTATTTTTTTTTTCAAGAATTAGTTATCTACATTTCATCAATAATTTTCAGTGCGCCAAACAGTTTCGCATTAAATGCTTTCGACGCCATTTTGATCTACTTAAAAAGAAATAAAACTTAGTTAACATTGAATTTACTTAGTTTGATCATATACTTACTATTTTTTACGATTAAGTAACTAATATGGCTAATGTATACACTGTTTTCAGACTTAGATTTGAATATTGATTTGATTGATATCATCACCATGAACAGCCTGCGGAAGTCCACTGCTGGACACGGGTCTCTCTCAAGGAATAAAAGACATATCAATATTAAATTTAAACATTTTAGTGATTACGTGATATTGTTATTCCCAGTAATTTTCTTTTTATTTTCCCTAAATGATCTATTAGAAATATTAATATGTTGCAATTTAATGGAGTTATGTCCTGTATTAACCCTGATAGTAATTTTGTATTTTCTATTAAATTGCCCAAATTTCACGAGTAGTTTCTTAACAGATCGTGGACTCAGATCCACGAGCCCAGTATCAGATGAGCTGTAACAGTCAAAATGACTTTCAAACACTAAATATCTTCTGAAAACAGAGTACTTTCTCTTATATGTATATCGAACAAACAATCAGGATTAGTAAGAAGTCTATAAATTAAAAAATTACAGAATTGTCATTTAAAATGTCAACGAGAGGGAGGAAAATGTATGGATAAATGAAATAAAACAATTTTATACGATTAAAAGTATCGTAATTGGAGCATTTTTTAAAATAAAATCCTGTAGCACTTTCGTGGCACTGAAAAACCACTAGAGGCATAACGCATCGCGAGTCATTCAATAATTGCTGGTGTAATGCTTGTTTTAAATAAAAAGCGAGCATCAAACACTCCGGGCGTCCTAATTGGCGCGAGGTGTCACTAATGACAGCCGCGAGTGGCGCGAGTGCCGTTGCAAATTAATAATTATCGCGCCTGGCAACACTGAGGTGACGCCACACCGCAATATGGCCGCCGTGCATTGTTGCCGCTAACACAGTCGTTTTAAAATTTTAATTATTCATTTCTTTATTTTTATAGGTTAATTTGTAACGACTTACTGTTTACCGGTTTGAAGGGCGCTGTACTAAGTCAAATTACTGAGGTAACGACAGTTAACATCTTGTCTCAAAGCGACGAGCGCAATGTTGCGTTATAGGCGGGCGCATCACTTACCATTTGGTGAACGTCCTGCCCTTCTTATCGCTTCGTATTATAAAAAAAAGATTTTCCTTACATTTGCATATTTAAATTAAAGCAAATCTTGTTTATGACATGTTGTTGGTGGTGGTATTTAGCTCGCAGGTTTCTAATCCGCGAATTCTGAACCTGAAGCTGTAAATGTCATCAAGAAGACTGCTATAGATAAGTCACCTCTTATTTCCACCGCTAGACCACGGTGTCCAAACCTTACCGGGTCCCTGTTTGAAGGGCGTTGTAGCTAACAAAATTCAATAATATATCTTAGAATGAAACGAGATATAACATTATTCGTTTCAAAGCGACAAGAAAATTATAGTTTAGTATATCTTAACTAATATTTCCGTTAAGGGAACATATCATGCTCGTCTCCTCGCTTTGAGAAATAAAGAGAACTAAGTTACATTAACTGGTATATCTATATAGGTAATTGCAAATGTAGCGTTATTATAATTTCTACCTCACAGATGTAGTAAATCATAATGAAAGCCCAATATTAGGCTGGACATGATTTCAATGGACACAAACAAGACCGCACACGTATGAGCAAGCTATCATCATCTCTCCTTGCAAGGTGCAGAACCTCTCCCTACGTTTAACTCAACATAGATATAAGATTGCATAGAATTGTGCATTTATTAAAAGGAAATACTTTCATAGCAAATATATTTATAATCAATCTTTTTGTATTAACTATACACGTAATTACATACTATATGTGTTTGATATTATTAATACATTTCTACTGTAATTAAAACCCAAGACAATATGAAAATCATATGAATGTTAATGAAGGAGTGCAAGATATTAGAGAAGGAATATCGACAGGAATAAAGCTTGATAGAGACCTTAGAGTTGGATGAAAGATTGTACCTAGTAATAGAAGATGATGGTGATGATCGTGTTGATCCAAACCTAACTAGAGGGTGCTGGAAGAATACGAAGAAGGCTTTTTATTTCCGTATTATAGCTTAGTTTTATTTTTGACAGAGCATTGTTAAATACAGTTTTAGATACGAGGTCATTTCTATTGTTTATAACTACCACAATCTTAAACAAACAAAAAATAATATATATTGAATGATAATTGAAAGCACATCTATAGTTGTTTAGACTCTTTGTACCTTATTATATTTTTATATATGTTTGTTATATACATTTTTTGACTTACATAGAATTTATATATGCTTGTAAATATCAATGTAACATAAACAAATGTCTAGTTACGAGAAGCGCAAGTTTTAAAATGAATTTCGTGCTTTTCAGTAATTAAAAATGAAACTCGTACAGAACTATAATTTAATATTTAAACGAGCGGGACAGTCGTCATTCGTGTAGGCCTAGCGCACATTATGCGAGAGGGGTGGCAGCGAACCAGCGCCCGGAGGGTGTGGTGGGGGTGGGTCCAGTTCCGGCCGCTGTCTCCGTCTCATCAGGCCTATCTTGGGAGCGAGCCTCCCGCAAATTAAATAGTAACGTGCGTCAGACTCCTCGTACGCGTAGCTTGAGATACGACTGTTAATTGGAGTAGCACAGTTCTCCAAGTTCCAGTTAGGTTTCTTAATTAAAACTTTAAATGGTAATGACGTTAGAGTTAAATGACTGTATGCTAAAATTACTCTTAACTGAATTTATAACATATTAAACAATATTAAGTCTCAGAAACATTACTTGGTTAACTTTTAATGAACTTTTCCTTTACCGCATTGGCAACGTCGTGTAATATTTTAATTAAGTAAATTACTTGTAATACATGTAAGGTTGCTGTTTAGATTGTATAGTTAACGTATGTTAAGGAAAATGTATGGTTATATTTTAAATTGAACATGTTTAGAATTAGAGTGGAATTATGTTTTTTTATTAAGTAAGGATGTGTATTTCTAAGGACTAACTCAAATTTGATAAATATTAAACGTAGTCTAGGGGGATAGGATTTGATGTTTAAAATAGAATAAACTTATACTGTTTGTATTAATGCAGACCCAAATTATTTCATATTGTCTCATTATTTCACTAACTATAGTAAGAACATAGAGGTTTGCCGCAAAGGTTTAAACTTTACTGTTATCTCTGCCAAATTGTTGTGTGCAAACAATACTATGTTCCGGTTTGAAGAGCGTGATAGTTAGTGAAGTTACTGGGGTAACGAGACTTGAATTCTAGTCTTACATGATGTGCACTATATGGTGAAATGTATGTTATCCTTTCTTGCGAAATATTATAGGCAAATGTATACCTTTTCAGGAGAACGTACGGCACGTGTCGTAGCTTAGTCGAAATGAAAATTATCTACGGTAAAATTGTTTTCTCAATTGCATAGTATAACGACCATTGAAGTAATGAGGTTGTGAGAGAAGCGTGATAAAGAGATTATTGAAATTATAATAGTAGCATTCTCTTCATTCAAATATTTTATATCAACATCGGCAGACAGCAAGTACATTAAACGTCGAAGACCTTTGACACTTGGCAATTACACGCATTAATGAAAGCCGTTGGATGAGATTTCATACAGATCTGAATTAGAAAATAAAATACGTCTTCATTTAATGAATCCGCTGCTGAGTCATTTGAAATACATATATCGTGAATCGGTCGATATAGTTATACTTAAACATTACCGGTTTCTTGTATACGTAACGAGATTTACAGCCTTTCTTATTTATAGTCAGATAACACGACTGTTATATGTTATGTATGACTACAATAGCATAGTTATAAAATTATATTTAAATCAAGAATATCACATAGTTAAAAATTAACTTAATTTACAGTTTTACTTAGTAATAGTTTATATATCTTGTTAGGTGTTTACGCAATGTTACCGTCGGATAGATCACAATACTATTTATTACTGATTTACTAACCGCAGCATCTTTCAAACTGGGTCATATTAATGTTTGTACACTACTGTTCTTGGCGGCGAATAGAAATACATTGACAATCTCAGTTAAGAGGGATACCAACAATCAATATTGTTTTTGGTTCAACATATTATGAAAAATAAATATATATGTATAAAAGCGTAAAACTCACTTACCATGTAAATTATTTCATATTATATAAATATAACAAAAAATGTACTTCAATCGATATTTTCATTCTACATACATTAAAAAAAGTACATCTATGTCAACTTTATTTATAACAGACAAACTGAAATATAGGAGTTTTAGAACAAATTTCACTTTATTCATAATAAACTATATAAGAATAAAAAATATAAAACTATGTTAACCTTGTCAAAAGAAATAGTTTAATATTTCATTATAACACCGTCAAATATATTAAACTCATATAAACATAATATGACACATTACGTTTACTATAACTTTGATATATAAGAACGTCGATGTAAGAATAGTACGTATATGTTAACAAATCGGCATAACTTATATGATAACTATATGAATAAAATAAAATGTATTACACCGAAGTATATACACATAACACGCGGAAGTACGAACATCACACCGAAACGTAAAACACAATATAGTAGTTATATATATATATATGGTGGTACAATAACACCGCGATCAGCTGGTGACCGGACGGGAGCGCAAAGCTCCACTCGGAGCGTCCGTCAGCGGGCGCTGCGTGCGCACGGGCTCGTACCGCACAATAAAACACTAGACGACAAATTTTCCACGAGGAAAACACTCGTTTTCCGTTAAACGTGCGAGCGTGTCGCTCCCGATGCCCAGACTAAGCGCGGCCCGTGAAAAAGCACCGCCACAACGCCGACCGACAATGGAAAGCGGCAAAGAATCATAATAATAACAATGACAACAATGTGAGATGCTATAATAAAGAGCCGCGGCATTGTGCTGGGCTCGGCGTTCGTTCGAAGGGTCGCGGCAGATCGATACTCGGCGGATTGTCTGCGGATGGCGTGCGTGGGCCTTTGTCGGCCCCGGCCTCCGCCGCATGGCCCTCCGCCGCCCGTCCAGCGGGCCCGCGCCCGCTGATCACCTCATTCTAACATACCAACTCTAATACGCACGCCACTACAACATTCCGATGTGGAAGTCTTCAAAAAAAGAGTTTATAGATTAGTGCGCTATCACTGTAAGGGGTTTCACACAATATCTTACGGAGCTCATAACAACCTCAACAGACGAAGCTCGGACCATCCGCCAACCCGCACTAGGCCAGCGTAGTAGCTCTACGACCCAATTCCCCTCAATGAACTCCAAAGAATATATATATTTTTGGAGAGCTATGTCCAGCAGTGGCATGATGACCACATCACCACTTAACATCAGGTAGGACCGTAGTCTAGCGTTAACCTAAAAAAGAACCATTTTCTTTTTTTTTATTATATTAAACGACGAGACGACCGGTACGTTCACCTGATGGTAAACGATTCGTCCGCCCATAACAACGTGACGCTAGTTAGGATGGTATATACTGAATAATGCGCTCGACGTCCGAGACGTTGAGTCTCGTTACCCTAATTACACTAATTTCAGCGCCCTTCAAACCGAAATACGTTTGTACGCTACTGTTTAGTAGCAGAAATAGACGCCGCGGTGATACCTACCTAAACAGTGTCTGCAGAAAGCTGCCACCAGTAGATTTTAAAGTAAACGACTTCCCGATATAGAGAGACATAATCAGACACAATCCTAGTTCGAGAGACCGACACTATAATCAAACACATATACTACAGACAATATAATATCTATAGATTATATTGTCTTTAGTATATCTTAAGAAGATAATTGATTGTTACTAAATTTGGAGACGAGAAGATGATTGGGATATGAGTTCCAATTATATAACTAAAGTACGTGGAGAAAAAGTACACTAAACACGATTTTGGCGAAAATCTTATAATCCATAGATATTTGTAACTCAATAATTTTTTTTTTATTAATTATAAAAAATAAAATGATTAATAGTTTGACGTATTGTTTATTTTAGTCTATTATTATTTATATTGATTGCGTGTATTAAAACAGCTAACGTTTATTATCACTTAAAAATTCTTGTATATAAGATACGTTATTGAATTATATGTGAAGATATATATATATATATATATATATATATATATATATATATATATATATATATATATAATTAATTAGTTGTTTCCTGCTCACTTTGGTGGTTGTAACAATCCCGCAACTCCCTTCGGAGAAAAAATTAAAAAAAACCCGTTCTTAGTTGTTCTTTACTCGTGAAGGAAATATTTCTATCAAATTTCAAGTATCTAGGCCTTTATGGTTCCAGAGATATTGTGATGACTCTCTACAAAGGTGGAAATTTCTAATATATACACACATATCGTCATCATCATCATTTCAACCGATGGACGTCAGCTGGACATAGGTCTCTTTTAATGTGTTCCACAAAACAAGGTCTTGCGCTGTTTGAATCCAGTGGCTTCCAGGGACTCTTTTTGTGTTCTATGTCCATCTAGTGCTGGGTCTCCACTTTCCAGTGCGTGGTCGTCATTCCAATACTATAAGTCCCTAATGTCCATTGGTTATACAAGCTATGTTCCCAATTTCCCCTTCCCTCTTCAGCGTCGCGACTCGTAGGGCTATGTCGGTGACCCTGATTCTTCTGCGGATCTCCTCATTTATAATATGATCTCGGAGATACTCCAAGCATCGCTGTCTTCATCACCCGCTGTGGGATTCGGATGGGCAGCGTTGGGGAAACTTTGCAAGGTCTTTTTGTCCAAAATCCCTCAGTGCCTGAAGACCAAGAGTCTCCGAACAGTGCGTGTTGCCAGTGATGACCTACAGCTGCGAAACTTGGTCGCTAACTATGGTGTATATGTATACAGATAGTGTGTGGCATGAAAGACAGAATAATGGGAGCAGGCAATGATCTTCGTTAGTTGTAAACACTAACCAAAGAGTTTTAGTCTATTATTATAGAAGTGTTCTGTACTACGTGGACAAATAAACTAATTTATCTATCTATCTATCGATATTTATATATTCGTTTATGTAGAAATGTCTAAAAAAGCTGTAGACTTCTCTCTCTTACTATTCCTTCTATAAGGAACAGGGATTCTTTCTCAGAAAGGGATAGTCAAGGTAATTAATCCATTACTATAACTGAGTGCGGATTGGTGGATGTCCACGGATGCTGTTCTTTGGAAAATGAGTCGTTTTACTAATTTATCCTTTAATGGAAGCTCAAACTCATTGCCTTGCAACTGTGCTTTACATGAGAATCAGTCTTCCGTGTGAGCACACTTTACTACCCAATTATTATATCTTATGAAATTGAGGTTAAGTGTTAGTACATTGTAGTTGAAAAAAAAAATAAATAGTAGAAACAGCTCGAAGTCTTGTTACATAAAAAAAACAAATACTGCGGTCAGTCCGAACGTTCGTGATACTCGAGAGTAAATTTCGCCGGAGGTGCGAACTGGTGCGGGATGATAAAACATCCGAGTTTAATGTAATAATCTGTCGATCGGGCCTTATCATCAGTTGGATCGCGCACACCTCCCGCCGCTTCGCAGATTGCGTTCGCCCACTCTCATATTGTGGACATTACTTAGATACGGCTACTTAAGCTGTGGTAACACCTGTACCGGCGAAAATCACGCAGAATCTCGATTTACACAACCACATATTTAACAAAAATTTTACACATTAAATATAACATTATTAATATCTAATAACTGAAACAGGATCTTGAATCCTTTATTATGCATACTTTAACATATAAAATCCAACACAACATAAATCGAGATCAATTAACTTATTTGCTGTCAAAGCAATTTTTGTTTATAACCATTTCAATTACAGATCATTTGTTACTTACTTCTTAATATGATATAAAAATGGGGATGACATTAGAACTTTTTTTTTGTATTTTAAGGATAATGTCTAAATGTGCGTTTAAAATATGACTTCTATCATTAACTGATGATGATTTAACGGTGCGTTTGAATAAGACTAATCGATATCTCATTTTTCATGATTGTTTGCTATAACAGAAATGACGTTGATTACTTTATTTTTTTAAGGGAAGTCATAAAACCAGGTGTTAAACTTTGTTTTTGTTATCACTAATATATTGTTTTTTTTTTATTAAAGTGTAAGGCGTGTTAGGCCACATCCAGGCTAAGCATCACGCTCCCAGGCTGCGTCGGTCGGCTCAGGAAACACAGGGGACGCCCCGCGGCGTGCGTCCATCACTGCTGCGCGCGCGCACCACAATTAAACCCCACTATCGAACCATCGGTTAATCCAATTAAGTAACCGCAGTTAACACTCGCAGTTGTCTTTAATCGATAAACCGATAGGAAACTTAATGACAATCATTTGTTTGCGATCGTAATTACGGTCGAGATCGGAACGGATTTTGTTTCGGTATCGAAACAGTAACAGTTAATTTTCATGTATGACATGATGATGAACGTCATCTACACCAAAGCATATACTTTGTACATAATAATTATTTACATATATACATAGTTCACTAGTATCATAAATGTTGTAACGTACAATGATTGATCATTACGTGTAATTGGTAGTGAAGTGACTTAGCAAAGAATTTCGTGCTTGACTGTAACCGATCGAGATGGAATGATCTCCAGTTAATTGACCGCATGCTGTTCTTAAACCCTATTCCGTAATTTTATCTCACGATACTAATACAAAAAACATTTAAAAAAATGTTTTAGTGATATAAGAAAGTACATTAGCTACGCATATTAATAAAGTTATATGTTTAATGAGTACAATACATAATATGGTTCATACGTAAGGTAGTAGTTTAAAACTATGTTAAGGACAAATTTTATTTTGTCGTCTTATAATTATTTTAATTTTTTTTCTACGAACCAAGTAGACAATCTAGACATTCACCTGATGGTAAGTGATACTAACCTGCCCAAAATAACGTCGCGCTAGTCAGGACGATGTATAATACAATGTACTATATTGCGCGCTTTGTCGTTATGTACGTGATGTTAAGTACCAGTAATTTTACTAGCTACAACACCTTTCAAACCGGTATACGGTAATGTTTGAATACTACTGTTTGACCGATAGTACCTACTTAGACGGTCTCCGGCAATAGAAACCTAACACTAATAAGTATAATATTGTGTGACCTGGTTAATATCTCAAGAAATGATTCGATGTAAGTAGCATACGAAAGTGTATAGAGAGCAGTGGATAATAGTATAAAATGGTGATGATGATGAAGATTGTATAAGAAAGTATCTATAGTTTTTTTTTTTAATTGAACCTATTATTTAGAATTCATTCAAACATCTTCCAGATGAATTATGTATGGGATAATATAATCGTATTAATGGTGAAAAGTATTTCGAAACACCTAATATTCAAAAGATATATAGTATTGCGGGGAGGCCTTTGTCCAACAGTGGACATCTATCGGCTGATGATGATGATGAAGTATTCATTAGGGATGTAAGGATCCAACCTAATCTCACCTGTTCGTGATGCACCCTGCTAATGAACAAACGAGTTTCTGGCTACCACCAACCCGCATTGGGTCAGCGTGATGGGGAATGGCCCAAATTCCCCTATATGAATTCCCACCGGATCGAAGTAGATATTCTGGAGTGAAGCCTTCGCTCAAAAGTGGACATCTATCGGCTGATGATGATGATGATGATTCATGACGTCGACATCTGAATCTTAGATAGTTTAACTCTTTTTTTTAATTGGTTTTACATGAATTTTCAATATAAACATCATCATTATTATTTCAGTTTATCGAAGAATACTAGTTTCACCTTGTGCTACCAAAAGTACTATCATAAGCCCTAACTTTAATAAAATCGTAAAGCATAATTTTTTACTTAGGTATTGTTTTTTGTTTATTATTTGTAAGTTGCTTTTAAGTTCTTTATAATTCTAACTTTGTTTATCTCAATATTAGCCAACTCTTTCATAAATCTTTCCTAGATTTAAGCATATGCAAGCTGTTGGCGTACATGTTAAATAAAACAGGTGGTGCATAAAAAACATACGTATCTAATGTTAAATTTCTTTTTTACTGGAGAGTCTTTTTGTCTGGGTAGGTACTCCTAGGTACTATAAATTTAGTAAAGATGCGGCAGTTAAAATACTTTATTTTAAATACTAATGCTAGAATCACATTATTGGTAGATTGATCTATATATAACCGGCGAGCATGCATGAAGACGCTTATGAAAGTGGAGGAAGCGAGAGAGGTGTGCCAGGATCGTAGCAGGTGGAGAGAGGTGGTCTCTGCCTACCCCACTGGGAACGAGGCGTGTTATATATGTAGTGTGTATGATCTATATATCACCAGGAGAACTTTCTGGTCGTACATTCGCTGCTTTGTATACAAAACACTATTAGGAATTTTACGCATTTCATCTATCTATATACTTTGCAATTCTTTTTATTTAGGGGGCGAGGAGTGGGGTTTTTAGACGATTCCCTAATTCGAGATAAAGGCAAGGTTAAGTGGTCTTTCTACTCCCACCTTGCAACTCTGCGAATATGAAAGCTATTTCTATCGACTTCTCCGGCATTCAGGTATTATCTTAGTACTATTTTAAATAGCTCGTGACTGTTGGGCAAAAATAGGTTCGGATCTATACTTGGACCTTGTCTATTGCTATTTTTTCTTCGTAAATCGTACAATGGACTTGAGACGCGTGTACAAATACACAGGCGACGCGTTAATGACAAGACTGGCTCAAAAATTTTAAATGTAACCGTTAATTTACGCCGCCATTTTTAATTAAACGCGATGACTAAGTGCGGGGATCCATCACAGTCGGCACTCGAAGGCGATCTATTATTAATTATTATTTTGATCGATCACGTTTCGTCTTATTTCATTAAGGATCCGATGTTGTATTTCACATTTTTTTTTTCTTCATGTCAGAATCATTAATTGTGCAGTTTGTAATCGTTTTCGGTTTCGAAAGCATTTCGGTTGGGACCTCGTGCCGTTTCATTTTTATTGTATTACGTTTCGAATGAATTTTCCTATTTTAATACATCGATTCTTTAAAGGTTATTTTGATGTAATGTTAAAGATATAGTGTCAAGGCATATTCGTAAGTTACAAGTGACTGAGGACGATATCGAGAACAGAGCGTAGCGGGAGAGAAGAATAGAAAAAGCTTATGCCATCACCATACGGACAAATAGCTAGTAAGAGAGAGAGACAGAGATAATTATTTTAATAATAATGACACGAAATTAGGAATGAAGAAACAATTAAAATGCGATACAAACGAAATAATTCGAAAGTAGTTTAAAATTGCAATGCATAGAAATTTTAGTATTAGCACGCTAAGAAAACAATAGCATGTCCTCTTAATGCCTATCTCTTATATTAATTCATTTTGAGGATAAGTTAATGTCTTTTCTACAATATCCTTTAGGTAATTCACAACGTTAACGTATCTATCTGTGCTCAGGTAATTCTTTCTTGGATTACTGATCACGAGATTGGGAAATATCCGCCGAAATTAGAGGTGAGTTTATCCCTCGGCGAATAATTCTTTCCCGGGCTTTAAGGGAACATTATCCTTACGGCCGAACGACTTTTCGTAGAAATCAATAATCCTCAGCTTTTTAAAGATATTCTTACAGAAACAAACATGTTCGTATCCAGACCAACGTTAAAGTCAAAGACGCCGCGGATTAGCCGATGGTTTTTTTTTAATTCCAACTGTGTAAAATCCGAAACGTTTTCGATTAGGATAAAGATTTCGCCCTGCCTACAATTTTCGGTGTTAAATCGAACAATGGGCTTCCGGGGACTCTAACTTTCGAAACATAAGCCCGGATCAAATTTTCCGTGAGAATTATTTTAGTCAACGTCACACATATATTAGTGAGCGAAGATCATCGATTGAGTAATATATAGTTGTTTCGTAACACAGTGGAAATGGAGGACGGTGAGTGCAATCAAAATACCAGAGCGGAAGGAATATTCTTCGATATCTTTAAACAAGTAACACCTACATGAGGTCAGCACATTTCGCGGAGCGATCGCGGTGTGATACCGCCGACGTATCGATCGTATCGGAGTGACGAGGCTGTATCGATAATTCGAACAGTCCATGAACTGTCCAGTACACGAAGAAAGGGAATGCCGTTTTATAACACATCGTTTTTTTTATTGTTTTGAAATGGACACTTTAAATGGAATTCCGACAAGGGATACTTGGACCTTGTATAAAATTGTTAAGAGGCGAAATTGTGATTTTTTTATAAAGCCACGTGGTGCTGATGAGGTATAATACAAAACATCATATTGTGCTCGTCGTCAGACATAAGATGTTAAGCATCGACCCAGTTATTTTACTATCTACAACGCTTTCCAAACTGTTTAGCAGCGGAAATAGAGGCTTCAGAGGTACTTACTTAGTCTCCGACAACAGAGATCTACCACCAGTAAAATACCTAATGTAACATCTACAAGTATTGTAACTCAAGTATCAATAAATTTAGGTTTATATAAATTGTGTCTTAGTGAAAATAGTGTTGTAATTGACTTTCTCATCGGATTTTCTTTACCAAATTAGCTGAATAGTAATGGATTAATCTATTAATCTACACTAGTAGTTATCAAAAGGGAATAAATTATTCCAATAAACTATCTCTCTAACAAGACTAATAAATTATGCGGTCGCTCGTCAAGAATATCGACGACTCACGATGTCGATTTAAAGTATTCGAATAATTTCGATTCCGATGATACGGTCATTTTTTATTTTTTAATCAACTTGTTCTGATGTATTCTAACACATTTGTATGTTAAACCATTTTAAAATAATATCATGTTAAATGCTGCAAGGACAGTCATAGATATGGACGCCCGTTTCGTTTGTTCTTTGTGATCACATTAAAATTTCAACATGAAACAAATATTTAATGTCTAACTTTTTTTTTAATATAATTGTGATTTATTAAACGTAAATAGACATTGCCGGTTTTTAATAAAATAATATATGTCAAGCGATACTGTATGTACTATTAATTGTCACTCGCCGAAAGTAACTATTCCCGCTCTAAATCAAAGTGACAGGTAAGCAAATAGAACAAAACACTACCTTCTTCTAGGAATTCCGAAAGTCCTTTTGCCCATAAATCACTGGATTCCTGACAAATGGATTCTACGAGTTTTTTTTTTCCGCCACTCATTTATTAATAGGGCAGAGAATGTTTCGGAAAACCAATAAAATGTGCCCCGTCATATACCTGTCCACCGGCAGACAGCGTGGCATTGTTCCTTGGGTCTCTTTTTTCAAAGTTTGATCCCGCCCTCCTTATATTTAATACGTAACTTTTTATGCAATTTACCTCTTTAATGTACCTTATTAAATCAATTAAACTAATAAAAAAACCATTAATAATACATTACAATAAGAGATAACAATAGAAGTTTTATATCGATTTGGAAGTAATCATCATGTATCATGACTTTAGTTACTACTAAAGTACACTACAGTAATTTTTTTTTAATTTAAAATAAAAAAGAGAATTTGTAACGTATGCACGTTACAGTTTTCCGGTTTGAAGAGCGTTATAGCTAGTTTTATTACTGGGGTAACGAGACTCAACAGCTTATATTTCAAGGCGACGAGAATAATGTAGTGTTGTGTTTAACATTTTAACTAGCGCCATATTGTCGTAGGGCGGGCGTATCACTTACCACCAGGTCAACGTCTAGCTCATCTGATCGATTTGTTAATAAAAAAAAAAACATAAAATCTATTAGAAGTGGTACTGAAGCGAAAGAATAAGGAACTTTTGTTTTTCGATCTACTTTAAACCTTATTATTTATCAATGAGTTTCGAGGACATTATTATTTGCGTGACTAAATGAAACGGTGTGACATATTTCTGTTTTATAAAGTCTTCTGATAAATTTAAACATTAGTCTGTAAATATTAAAGTTTATAATTATTTAACATGAAACGAGATCGATGCGGTTGTATAGATTTCGCGAGTAACCTATTTTTGTGAATGGACGATTTTTTGTACGGTGTCGTGTCCGCGCGAACAAAGGGACTCCGTGGTATTTTGCGCGTGTGAAAGACGAGCCGTTCGTGGTCCACATGGATTGGACCAAAAATAATTGTCATTTCCTGCGGCGACCGTATATTGTTATTCGAATTGCACGGGGACGTGTTGCGGTGGTATTCGCATTTTTTTTGTCCTCTCCCTCACCGACACTTTCACGACGATTAAATTCGACTTCAGCAATTTAAGAGCACTCTCGAAACGTTTGATGTGATATTTACGTACTCATTATCTTAATAGTGTTATTGTTACCCTCAAACGTTTAAAGTATTCGAAAGGGTTTCGAATTGAAAACTTTAACTTAGTAATTTTATCATCAGCTAGCTGCTCTGTTAGACATAGAACTGTCTCATAGACGCCTTGCGATGGTTGTTGCTCTAGTGTTGTTATGGAGAGGTTTTAGTTAATTCACTTTTCTGTTTTGACGTAAGAATCTACGTCTAGTAAAATATAAGTAATGTGATACAATTTTCAGCTTGATTATTCTGATAATTTAGGGTATTCATTTCAACATTCGAGTAGGGAGAGGCTGGTCGCTCGTGGACAATATTACAATAGGTATATCGATGATATAGATAAATTATTTAAAACTTCTGCATTTGAGTTTTTCAATAATAATGACATTTTGTTTAAACATTTCACATTTGCTATGTAACTATGATCGGTTTCAATTGACATCACCATTGCTTACAGTAATTAACAAGTAGTGGTACTATTAATTAAAATCATAAATTTCTCTCAAAATTTACTCGAATGCGGTAACTAATCGCTGCAAAACATCATTCCGTGACGTCACTGTAACCTACACTCGGTAATAATAACAAATGTCATCTGTCAACCGCACCAAATGGAGTGTGGAGTGCTACTCCGAAGCGAGTAATCACGGAGCAAATGAGAAGTTTTGGGTCATGGCGTCTGCGGACACGCAGTATTCATTTTTCCACGCGGCAAATTAGATTTAGTCGAAACTAAACTTTATATATACTAGCGTTAGGAGTAAACGCAAAAATATCGTTTCACGTCATAACTTAGCTGTCACCGAAGACGTGAGGGTAAGTTTCATAGGGTAAGTTAGAAACGTGGGAGGTCACGGCGCTAATGGCTGGTGCTGACAGGTAACGCGAGATGCTAGACAAAGTGCATCGAAAACGACATCCGCGCAGAACTTTCCCTGATGGAGGTTAATGGCATACACTCAGCACTGTGTATATTCCAACGAACAGTTCCGATAGCATTTAATATGAACATTCCACATTATTTGTGTCGTAATTTATTGTTTGAAAAGAATTATTGTTAGCAAGTTTTTCATTTACATATTACATTTTATCATCATCTTCATCAGTCGACTGACTGTTAGACATAGGCCTCCCCTAAAGATCTGCACATTTATCAGTCCTGCTTTGCCCTCCATCCACCTGCTTCCCGCGACCTAAGCTAATATATTTATTAGGTTTTAATTAAGAGCAAGCTTTTACAAACTTAATCTCTTTTACATTCAGCTTTCCTTAACTCGAATGTATTTTTAAAACTTAAAGACGACATATTTGTCGCACAAGAAAGTCGGCGGACTTGTTTTTTTTTCTGTTTCTCTCCGCCTTTGTCTTAAGACGCCAGTGGCCACTTTGTGACTCACTCGCTTTGTTTTATGATCATAAGAAAATGCATGTAAAGTAAACATGTTGATTTTCATTGCTTTGAACGTCTCAAGCCTTTCTTACAAAAGGTAAGATTACACTCGCACATCGCGAACTTGTAATTATAAAACGTTCATGCTATTCCTTTGTCCGCGCTTTTTAAAATATTTCACCCCAAAGACCTGTACCGTAATTAAATTTATGGTACGTTAAGTTAGAGTAATAGGGCAACGAATTATTATATTCACTGTTAATCATTACATGTATGAAATATTTAATAGTTTCATTGAAGCCTTTCCATCTAGATCAAGGATTCCTAAAATATTTTGGGTAATAGGCACCGTTTTCAAAATTAACTGATACCACAGACTATCATAACCTAATTAATTAAAAAAAAATATTTCAATTTTTTTTTCTTATTCATACAAAAAAGTTACCAGTTTGAGGACAGCGGTGTGTTTGGTTTGGTTGGGAAACCGGTTTCGACCTATGTGAGGGAATCCCTGGTCTCGATGCACCAGCGGATGATTGGTATGTCATTTCATACAGTCTATCGTTGTATTTCAAAGATATAAACATATGAAGTAATAATAAATATATATTATATTTAAGCTTATAAGCAAAAACCACTTTAAACACAAATCTTTGTCTCTCGTGAATTAAGTAACGTTTAATTTTTTTTACGATTCATATTTATTTATATGTAGTTTTTCAGGTTAGTACCACTAGCTTTTTCAGCTTTTATTATTTTATAAAAAAAATTGTAGTAATAGAGATCTGTAAGAGAGGTTCATTATTTAGTTGTCTTTATTATAATCGTCTGTAAGTCAGTTGGTGTCATTATCTGGGTTTGTTTTACTATCATCATCGCTTATGAACAGAATAATTGGACACTACTCTGCTCCTATATGAGTCCTGATTTTAGTATTAAGGAGTATCTGTCTAGGTAGCCTGCATAGGTTGTTATCTATATACCTACTAATATATTTCTTACAGATTTAATAAAACAATAAAGGTATTTCAATATGAGAAGCTTTTCTTGTCGGCGTCCTTTTCATCTCTAGTATTGAAAATATACAGATGTGATGTTTATCGTGTAGTGTGCAGGATCCCTGTGGACACCTGTGTAATCCTTTCAACGGACACATAATATCCTTTAATTCGGTTGATAAGGCATGACATCTAACGCCTTTGTGTCTCTCGGTTTCTTTCACCCTCAATTAAGGGGCCGCTTTTGTTTCTTGATGGGAGATGACACAGTTTTTTGAAAGATTTTTTTTCAGTGGTTTAGGACTCACTGTTGTGAATGGTGACGTGATTTAGTGTGTTCCGTTTTGTTGTTCAGACGATTTATGAAGGAATTATGACAGGTATGGGAAACTTGTTGAGGGTGATTTTGAAGTGAGTTAACACTTTCAAGTTCTATGATTCATATTAAAGTTTCCTCCCATAATTTATAATGACAAAATAAAGTATTTTTACTTGCTTCATATATATGTTTATAAAGCATTTATATACAAAATCGTTGTAATAATACTTAACAGCAGTTATTGTACGATATTCGCAGTAGCAAGTAGTTAAGTACATTCCGGGAGAATAGTATGAAATCTGCATGTTTTTTTTTTTACAGAACCCCCGCTAACCGCTTAGTTATTTGCGTCATTGAGAGTTTTACATTTTACAAACAAAGTGAATTGTGCGCTGTACAGTCACCCTTGTAAAGCAATTACCGAGTGGGCGTTTAGTAGTATTACGTGTAATTCGATATACACCCCTTCATGACATTCATAAAATTTTATTGCACCACTTCAACCATATTTTAATTGTGATTGTCATAGTGATTTTTTTTTTTATTTCAGACGTCAAATTCAACTGTGTGTTTACAAATAGTTGATGTATGTGTTTGGATATATCAGATGAAATAGTCGCCTATCTGAAATGAGTTTTGTTTCTCTTTCAGCATACAATGTAAATAATAATAAATGTGTGTAAATAAACCTTCGAGTAGCAATTAGAATGGGTTAAATATATACTGTATCATCTCGATTGTTGGTTATCACAGGACCTTCATTTCAAATGATGACACTGCAGCTGTCGATGGTGAATCGTGCTATTCCTGTATACTCTAACCTTCATACGTTGGCAGAGGCAACATAGTCTATTATTTTCCTATTAAGGTAATGAAACCTAATCTAAATATTTATATACAAAATTTTAACATTTTTTCTTTTGTGTTTCTACAAAGACCTCCTCTATAGATTTTCATATGTTTTACTCTTTGACTATACGAATCCATTCTGGGCCTACAACTTCCTACAGATCATCTTCCCATCGTCTACTCTATTCTCCTTTAGTTTTCTTATATCTTGGGTACCACTCATGTAATACCACCCATAATGTTAATAATAGATAAAACAGTTGTAACTACAGATACCTCTAGATACATTGTTGTTGACAATATATTAATGAAACAAACTATTATAATTAAGAAATTAGAGGCGCGTTAACAACCATGTCCATTATCCACTGTAGACGCCAAGTAGGCTTCACAGGGACTGAATTAGAGCGTTATTTTTGCTGAGGATCAAAGCGATCGCGGTGGCACGCCAGTGACGTCACTTCCGGCAAGATGGCGGCGGCTGCGCGATTGTTTGATGTGCGAGTAATGAAGTGTGCCACCTCTCCCCGTTTCCTGTCTGTCGGGGTGTCAAGATACGAGCCCTGACAACTCCCGCGTGCATATTAGACGCCACTCGCGCTTGAACTCGCGGTGCAATATTTCGTTTTGTTTCAACAAAACAAAAAGGAGAAAAATTAAAACGGCTCCCGTTATGATACTGTGTAATTGTGCGAGGTACAAGATTGCTTCCTGTTAATCATTTGGGCATTGTCTTCTTAAGTCTATGGCGCATGTTAGAACGAATAACATAAAAAAAAGTCTCATGTTTAATATGATGCCATTCGTATTCCTAGTACAGCATACTGGTTGTAACTCTCTGTTGTTGAAGATCATATAAGTATATACCGCAATCGTCGTGTCGTGTTCCGGTTTGGAGGGCGAGGTAACTAGTGTAATTACTGGGGTGACAAGATTCGATATCTTACAACTGTGGTGTGGTATATACCATCCTAACTAGCGCCATTTAGTTAAGAGCAAGCAAATTACTTACCACCAGATAAACGTCGAGCAAAGCGATTAATTAAATAAGAAAAGGTTCAGTTTGTCCTAATAACCCTTAAAATTCATCATAAACCGTCTTTTTATTGACCTGATGGTAAGTGATACCATAACAATAAGGCGCTAGTTAGGATGATATACACGGTACTACATTGTTCTGGTCGCCTTAAGATATAAGATATTAAGTCTCGTTAGCTCAGTAATTTCACTACCTATAACGCCCTTCAAATCGGATACAGTAATATATGCACTCTACTGTTTGGCGGCATAATTAGGAGCTGCGATGATACCTGCTTAAATAGTCTCAACAGCAATCAAATGTGCCTAGTAAAGTCCAATAATAAAGATAGATTTATTTTATTTTGGTGGGGGAAATGCTTTCGATACCTGCCTTCGCGGAAGCAAGGACAGGATATGTCGGTATTGCACCGACTAAAACCCCCACGATGTTCCACCGTCGTTGTCTTACGGCGGGGTCACAGGAACGCCCTCGCACACTTTAGCGACCCGACCAGCGCCGGCTGCACCGCGCAGCTCCATCTCGGGTGGAGAGAACCTCCCTTCACTTCTCCAAGGGAGTGCAGGAATATATAGCGCGCTCTCTTCTTTTCGGCATCTTACTGTCACCTGGGCAACGAATCCCCCCGAATTCGTCACCCACAGGCTAAAGGAGCCAAGAGAGAACATTCACGCGGCTCTCTGCCAAAGAGACTAAGCCACAGCTACTGAGCCCTACCGCCACGAAAAGGCGGGAACCTGCATGGGGATTACAAAATATAGATATACTTATCTAAGAGAGTAAAATGATCTATTAAAGTTAAGGTTAATTAATTTTAACTTGATAGCGCTAATCAAAATAAATACATTGCGATTCCTATCAAAGTATATCGCTAAGCTGACTCGTTTCTAAATATTTAAAACTATTTTAATTACTAAAGTTAGTGAGCAAGTTGGACTAGGAACAATGACGGAGGTGGCGGTCAAAGTTGACAGATGCACGTTAGTTGCGGCGGCGACATACAAGCGGACGGATTTAAATTCAATTTCATATCGGAACGGGCGTATTGAGTTGTTACATACAGTATAATCGCGTTACCCAGTCCACTAGTTGGGATTACTTGCTTTTTAATAAAGTTGCGCCGGCGGGGGGCGGCGATGGGGACATTTTTACACAAAGAGGATTACTTCGGCCGCGTTTATCTGCACCTTACAGCTCCGCTTAGCCTCCTAAATACCCTCTCGCCGAGTGCACACGAGTTTTACGGATACCTACTCGGTACAACTAAGTTTGTCAGGTGCGAAGAGCTATACTTATAAGAAAACATACAAAAACATTTATTTATTTATTTATTCTTAAGGTTAGGGTACACCTGATACTGTGATATCTTCTGCCAGTCAACGCAAGAGACAAATCATCTCATGTCTAAAAAGTTTAACTAAAATATAATATAGCATCGCATGTGGTGGGAGATATTGGAGAAGGCCTATATCCAGCATTGGATAAACAAAGGCTGATAAGGATGATGATATAAAACCAAGCCTTTAACAAATTCGTCTGACAGTATAAGTAAAATAACAAGTAGATTTTAAACATTATGTATCTCATCATCAGGACATAGGCCTTTCCCAACGATACCCCCATCGATCAGGTGTGATCAGTGATTCATAAGGGGGATGTGGGCCACTTTTCACTATGCTTGCCCGGGATGGGTTGCTGGAAGTCGGAGCCTGGATTGTTGATTGTCACGGTGCACCAGGTGAATAGGTGAGGTTTTATGAACCGTGAGTTGTATACACTTCATCATTAGTTCGTTATGTATCACCATGTATTCAAACTGTATTCATAAGTAATTTGCGAATATATTTTTTTCAGAGCATTCATTCATGGTTTTAAAGTTCTAAACAGATGTATCTCTCACCGTTACATGTACGTTTTTTTTTTTAAATAAAAAAAACTAAAAGGTGTGTTTAAAGTTTACTTACTAGCGGTAAGTTTTCCTTGCAATGGACCGTTTTACTGACAAATAATAATGCGAATGGATGGCGATTTTACCAGTGTATAAGAAGGCTCATATCTTTTCAAACTGATATATAATACTTCTGCATTGTTCTTAACTATCTTATTCAGCAACTAACGGCAAATGTTATATGCAGGTCCCAGGTTCGACTCGAAGAGTACACTAAAGTATAAATCGTAGAATTTTTTTTTAAACAGTTTAGCTAGGAACCATCGTCATAGTATAAATCTGCCAAGTATTTATCATCTACAGCTTGACTTAAAATCAGTATTAGCTTGACTATGATAAAACTTGAGTAGCGCTGCTTTTGATCAGCTGGGCAAAGTTTAGTGATAGATCTCTATTGCTCGAGACCGTCTAGGTACCACCGCTTTATTTTTCCTGACTCCAAACTGCCGTGCAGAAATACTACTGTGTTCCTGTTTGAAAGGCGCTGTGGCTATTGAAATTACTAGGGTAATGAGACGTAATATCTTATATCTTAAAGCGACGAGTATAATGTGATGCTTTATTACTTATGCTTGATTACTAGCGCAACGTTATTATGGTAAAGCGCATGATTTTCCATCAGGCAAATATCTCGTGGCAGTGGGCAGGGCATATGCTCGAAGGACCGACGGGCGATGGAGATGGGCCCTAGAGTGGTGCACGCGTACTGGTAGGCCTCCCACATGGTGGATGCGAGCAACGTGGGACCGATCGACGTGGAGATCTTTAGGGGGGGCCTATGTCCAGCAGTAGACGTCTATCGGCTGTTGCTGATGATGAATATCTCGCTCGTCTCGTTGGTTCATCGAATAGAAGAACTAACAAGTGAATGTTCTAAACATGTCATTATCATGTCGTACACTGCCGGTCCTGGTCTCTTGTGATATATTCCAATAAATACTACCCACCTGTTTTAGTTCAATGGCGTCCAGTGATTCTTTAAATAACATCTATAAATCTAGTAGGGGCTTTGTCAACGTCGCTCTTTCTGGTCGGAGTAGCCTTTGCAGCAGTTTGAGTCTCCAATGCTTTTTCGAGCTCCTTAACCGAGCCAGCGTTGTAACGTCTGTGCGATTTTGTTCTTAGCTGCGTCTTGGTAAGATTAGCCTCAATTTGTTGGAACGAAACAAGGAGTATAGCCGGCGTGTTGAATTGGATAACGAGGGTGTAACGACGACAACAATAGCCAGCGGCTGCTCCACGGCCGGCTCTTCAATTATCTCGTTGAGAGACGTATGCGCGTGCGCTGGGAACCGTTCACGGATTCCGGGGTGAGCGAATATTGGCTCTAACGCGTCATCCGATGTCATCGAGACCATTCGAGAGCTGAATAAGCAGTCTCACAAGCAGTCCCGCACCAGTCCAACGCTAAATATTTTTGGGATGAAACTGACTATGTACTTCTGATGCGAAGTTTGCGGGGCTGAGATCGTAAATAATAAAACATCCAAGCTTTAAGGAATTTAATTAGATTGAAGTTTATGAGGTTGGTGGACAGTGGTTGGCGCGAGTAGTCTGTGCAATAGTTGAAGCTATTTTGATTACAAAAGAAATACTTCTGGGTACATTAAAAATGTCACTGGGAGTTATTGAATTAAGACGGCGCATAACCAATATCTAACAGTAAATGTCCACTGATTGACGATGATGATGACGACGGTGCTTATTCAGAATGTTATACAACTTACATTTCATATATGGGCTTTAAAAAATTAATGTTGTCGTCAGATACAAACATTTGCGATGTGGGAACTCCGTCGAATGTTTAAGATCACTTGGAAGCTGTTTATCTCCAATGCTCAAGTCCTTGAGAGAGATAACTGCAAACGCAGGCTGATGACAACCGTCATGCAAAGAAAGGTTGCATTTTCCGGACACCTTCAAAGAGGATCCCTTTATGAGTTCTCAAGGTTGATCCTGGAGGGAAAAATTCCTGGAAAATGTGCACCTGGTAGACATCGCAAGGAATGGACCGGGTTTAAATACTATAAAAAGAATAGCTGAGGATCGAATTGGGTACGTAATAATGATGATGATTTAATATATATAAAATGGCGGTAAATCACGGGTCATCTACAAGGTACAGCTAGTACGGTGTGAAGCTTAATTCGACAAGAGTGTCAAATAAAAGCAAATATATTAAATTCCCGGTGGTCCCATATGAATATCAATTTGTTTGCCTCCGCGACAACGTCATTAAATTAGCGTCCAAATTGAATCACAACTGCGACAACCTTGCCGGTGGTAACTTTTCCTCCTATTAATTTACAAAACATCTCCGCGAACTTTAAGCAAACAAATATAACTCTTCTCTTGATAATTCCAAGATTTAACTTCGCTCGCCGTGAGGGCAAGTTTGTTCATTATTTTTACATGTCATTGTGCAAGTGACACAATGCGGCATTACACGAAAACACACCTTAAACAGCAGCGATAAAGTTTTCATTCGTATTACCACGAACCGAGGGTGTATCTGGTGAAATTATGATGCAGTCTTTATTCGTGAGCCGTCGGGAGCGGTTGCAGTAATCACCGCGTATCTCCATTCCAGGGGTGGCCCGTGAATAGAGCCCTAATGAACTGGATTTAGGAGTTTTTGTGCCGGCGAGCCGTCAGCGCGGAGGTGCAACGGTGCAATTATGACGGACTAAACAAACGCGGCCCGAGCGGTACACACCATCATTACCGGATCGCAAATTGATGTACCATCGGCTGTCTTCTTTAATTGCGTTTATTGAACTCTGAAGGTAAAGCTTAATTAAAAAGTAATCGTATAGACATTTACGAGAATACGTATGTGAAAACTAATACATTTTGATGTTTCCTCTAGGTATACTCTGTAGGCGTGTTATGGAACGGTCGCCGATCGATAGAGAGCTGGCTGCACAGATTGATGGGCCATTCTCCAAGCTGTACCTGTATATCAGGCTATTATGTTGGAAATCGCGCCGAGCGCCGACCTTCTTGGAACATCCAATCGTTGTTAATCTTCTTAGAGTGGAGCGAGCGGAATTATTTGGAATCTAAGCATCTAATAAGCTTAGATAATAAAAGCTTTCGCAATTGTTGCGGATGTTTCCGTATGTCGCATGTACTCTGAGAATAGTACATTACACTTGGCATATTTTTGTGTAATTGCTTAATTAAGTTTGGAAATAAATCCTAAGGAACTTTAGTATTACAAAATATCTATAAACCTTTTGCCTTTATGATAAACGTCCACCAATTACTTGCATATAATATGATTGCACATCACTAGAATGTTTTTGTTTCTATTTCCTTAAAGGTAGTAAGGTAGTCTACTGAATTTTATATTGCATATTAGATTTAAATATAAAGTAAAACTGTTATCACTTAATTAACAGGAAGTCCGCACACTTTGCATAAGTGGAAAACAAGTTTACTGCGACCGCGGTTTCAAGATAGAAAGCCATCTTTAGGTTTTAGACTTTTTTGTTTGTTGTTAATACCTGCGATATTTAAAGGGCACGATTTTTAATTGCTTATGGTGAATAAGATTTTATGTAAATATTTCTTGAGACTCAAATCTTGTTACCGCTGTAAAACGTTCAGCAGGTAACTGTGAGGGTCCGCAGAATTTTCTTTTAAATGTGTTTCGATTCATTTTAACTTTTCATTATATACTATTTTTTAAACTAATTTATACCAGTGTATAAGTTTATATATTTGTTATAGCTTTTATGTTAACAAGCTTTTTAAAATATATTACTTAGATCGGTTTATATGTTTTGCTCAACTAAGACAGAATATGACGAGTAAATATTTCTATAGCAATTGGTTGTACAAAATGTATGTGATTTTTTTCTCTGCTTAATCACTATTATAGTATTACATGTGTGTAGCATTAATGATATTAAAGTAGGTCGTAGCAAACTTAACCAACACCGAAACGTGACACGACTTTGTAAACTAAAATTATAATATGAAACACAAGCTGTTATATGTATATGGCCATAAAGCGTTTATTATCTACACACATGAATCCAAAATACATGCACAGTTACCTACACACATTCACTGACAAACCATTCCACACAAAAACATCACAAATACTCGTACAGATGTCATTAGATAAGAAACTTTATAAGCTTGAGGTTAAGGAATCGATTCGAGTGCAGATGAAGAAGGCGACTGTAAAAGATGAGTCTGTTCCTATTTATTTACGGCGGTGCGGCGAGCGAAGTGGAGCGAAGATGATATGAATGATAAATGACCCTCTGAACGCTCCCCCTCTGCACCCGCACACCCCCGGTGGCTTCATCGGCCCCTCGTTCACACGTGAACACGCCGTGAGGTATTCTACTTATTCTGGATGTCTACTTAAGTCTGGGCTGTGAATGCCGAGAAGTGATAACCGCCTCAATGGCGAAAGAACTCGTGACGAATATTGATGTGATATGACGCACACATTCCGTGTTACGGCATACCTGAACTGGTAGGCATATATACTACAGCAAACACCTGGATGAGCTGATGATGAAGCGTTAAACTATTACCGAATTCCAGCATACAGTTGTTTTTAAATCATTACATACAGATGTTGTTCAGTGAAACAGTCTGTAAGTTATAATCGTCTGTAACTGTTATTCACATTATTAATTAAAGCATGTATTTCAATAATATTTTTGCAGTCATTTAAAGACTTTAGCACATGTTTAAAGTTTCGAAAACGTCATTAAACCTCTGTAGTTTTTCGATGATATATTTCGTATAGTTCAAAAAGGAAAGCAACTCCAACTCCACAAATGAGGAGCGATCAATCTCAATATCTAGCCAGAGTCACCGGAGCTAAACGGATTTTTTACAAGCCAATAGCCGCACATCAACATGCGTGACGCGCTGCACGATTGGTCGGCACTTTTTGTTCCATTTTCGAATCCTTTGTTTTTATTGGTTGACACTTAGCTAAGACAAAGGGGCGATACAGTGCGTGTGTGCGAGTTTAAGTAGTGTACGGTACGTTTGTGTGAGTTAAGGAGTTAGGCTTGGGGCTTCCTGCACATAACGTAGGTAAGGCGTGGAACGGCGGGTCATGTCATGTGGGTAGTATACGTGATCGGGGTCTTGATTTTGATGTAGGTGCGTCCGGCCCTCACATCGCCCATGTAAGATGGAGTAAATTGTTTATTTTTGATCTGAATCCTTTTATAAGTTCACATCAAGTTCACCACTCCTACGTAGTCCACATATATTTACGTAAGCTTTTATGTTTTCTGTAATTATAACATTAGTTGTTATTTTATAATATTTTTTTTAAGGTTAAACATATTTTCTGTTTTCTTACACCGGCTTTTAATATATCTCCTGTCCACCTTGGTTAACTGGCTGAGAATATCTTCTTTTTTTGTTCTCGGAGGAAAATCTAAAAATATACTCTGCTTCTGGGGGAACACAAGGTTATGTGTGTTTTCTGTGTCACCTTTAGTGTGTTGCGGAAGGCCCCAGGATCTCCTACGGAATGCACTGGTCCCTCCCAGCACTACTCCTAAAGCAAGTCTCCCGACATTCTCGCTTTGGTATGACAAGAACTAGACCATCTCGTACTTGTCGTTCATCCCGGGTTCGCTTAGTAAACAATGGGAGCCCCCACCTTCAAAGTCCACGAACCCGAAAACCCTTAGTCCTATTCTTAATAGCTCGAGACGACAGGACAACGCTGGGAATGTCTTTTAGGCTTTATGTCAGGGTTTTTTATTAAGAAACTTTTAAATCCATACATATTTGATCATTACTTCATCAAAAACTATTAACGTTGTTTATTCTCGTTTCTTGATAATTTTTGCTTTCATCATCATCATCATTTCAACCGTTGGACGTCCACTGCTGGACATAGATCTCTGTATGAGTCCATTTCTATAATAAAACTTTTTTGTTGCCGTTACTTTGTATATAACCAATAACTAATAAACATAACTTTTACTCGGTTCATATATAACCGGAAATTAAATTAGGCTATGGCGCCGCTAATTAAAACATAGATAAGCTTATTTTGAACATTTGAATTAAAAATTTACTTCAAAGAAGAAAACATAATGGAGTATTTAGAACAATAGATCCATAGGATGTCGATCCGTTTATTAGAAATGACTGAAAATAATTTTAAGTTCAGCTCCAGACGGGGCGCTATGATTAATGACGTGGATTATTCAATTAAAGACGCAGCAGGTAATAGGGTGGTAAAGGGGTGGCGAGCTCGTGGAGGGGGTAAGTGGCCTTCCTTTGGCCCCGTCCAGTTTCTGTTGATCGTAACCTGCGATGGACAAGCGTAATAACTTCGATTTTTCTAGAAAACGACGAACACATTTTGATCGCTTTTTAAGCACTTTAAAAGGTTTATTATTAGTTTAATTAGATGTCTTAAAATATTATTTAGTTAAAAGTATTTTCTTTGTACTGTCGATGTTTGTTAATTACAACAATTATTAAAGCTCTTATTTATTCTATTCAATACATGAACAACAACAATTCAAGTAAATGAAGAGGATCCAAGATACCCTTGTCACCTTTTACCACCACCACCACCGTTATGGTATAGTTTTAGATATATTTATGGTTGATTCATTAGTAATCACAACACATAAGTACTTTTACTGTTCTATTAATTAATGAATAATATGATACATTTAATACGATGAGATATAATGAATGCATGCATTTTGTAAACCGGAAGTAAGTCCCAAAACTCAATCAAAATTACATACATTAAATAAAAATCCGTAATTCAGGCATCTAATAATCTGTATCTATGATGACAGCAATACTTACTTTAGCTACCAAGTAGCTGTGTACATATTACTTTTGTTATACTCCGAAAGGCATTGGAGCCAGAAAAACTATTGAAATAACAAGCTGTAACATCTTATGACTCTATCACTTTGTCGTTGAAGGTAGGTTCAACCCTTACTACTAGACAAAGGATCTATTTGATTAATATTGAAAAATCTGTCAGTTTAACAGCTAAGAATGTAATCAGAATAAAAGATTCCCTCGTAAACCTCTCCAATTAAGTTTATACTAAAATAAGTTATAGTATTGATAATATATTTAAAAAAAAAAATCATAATTAATATGTTTATATGTAGCATATTAAATTTTCAGGTTCATTTGCGATTTCAACGAAATCACTCGTTTATGAAAAGCTTTCGGACCTGAATGCGCTATGTGCAGGCCACTTAGGCAACTGTCATTCCAGTCAAATAGAGATATGTGTATGGGCATAGGTTTGAATATGCAGCGATGACCCTCGAGGGGTTCTAGTGGTCGCCCGGAGTGCCATCCAGCGGCCGAGTGCCAGGAGACGTGTCAATGTCGCCGTTGGTTAACTTGATTTAAAGTTACTAACCACGAATATTTTACTATAAACTCTAATAAAGTTATTAAAATTATGTTACCAAAAATTACTACTAGTAAATAACCCCTAATAGTTACAGAATGTTATGAGTTGTCCTCATTTATGAGAGATGGATGAAAGACGGAAATAGGATGGAGAGTGAGAGAAGGGAAATGAAGTGTGAAAGAAGAAAGGAGGAAAGAAAGAAGGATAGGAGAAGGAATGAGATTATTATTAGATAAGAGACAATAGACAAGGAGGAACAGTGTGATAGGGAAGCGGCGTGGTTGAAGATATAGTGACAAGGATAGAGAAAGGGATGCTTAGATGGTTCGGCCATGTCGAAAGAATGGATGAAAGAAGATTAACGAAAGAAATATACAAGGTAAGAATGATTGGAAAAATCGGTGCAGGTCGACCTAGGCGGACATATTCCGATCAAATCGGAGATGTCCTAAAAAAGGCCAGATCAAAAAAAAGCACACGCAACAGACGAGCGTGCATGAAGACGCTTATGAAAGTGGAAGAAGCGAGAGAGGTGTGTCAGGATCGTAGCAGGTGGAGAGAGGTGGTCTCTGCCTACCCCACTGGGAACGAAGCGTGATATATATGTATGTATGTATGTAAGAGACAGTACAAAAGATAGATAGGGCCCTAGCTTAATCTGAATAGAGGGAACACTAAAAAAAAATTGTTACATCAAAGGCTGTATCCCCAAATGGTCGTTACTGTAAGTTATGGTAACCAAAGCAATTGGACAAGCGGAAGGATGTTCACTGCTGGACTTACGTCTATTGTAATGTATTCCACAAAACATAGTCCTGCGATGCTACTGGCTTCCGGCGGTTCAATTAATACTATCTGTTCATCCAGTAGTATGTCTGCCAATGCTTTGCTTTCCAGTGAAGGACCACCATTCCAGCACTTTCAGTCTTCAACGTCCATCGGTTCTACAAGCTACTATACTATCATAACTTCAACTTCGCGACTCCTAGATTGGACAATATCGGTAATCCAGGTTCCTCTGCGGATCCTTCCATTTCTGATTTGATCACAGAGTAATGAATTGTTAGCGTTGTCATATTTAATATAAATATCCTAATTTTAAAATATCCTTAAAGTACACACTGTTTTCAATCGTCACTTTCACTCTTACACAAATATATATAAAGACTAATTGTAGTGAACATCCTTTGAGATAAACCTAGTTGTTATCGTATATTATATGTTGAAAAATACAGAAGTTTTTATACGTAAGGTAAATAAAGTTTTGCATTAATTTGATAAGGAACATTCGTAATAAAAAAAAAAACATAAAGTAATACAGGTATGGGGCAGTTTTAATAAAAATTAAAAGCAATTATAGTTTTGCGTACTCCGCGTACAGCGTTAAGAGTATGGTAATGAATGTCCTGAGGGCTTAGTTAGCAGCCACAAGGCTCACACTAGAGGCGGGGACGGGCTAGACGCCGTGATAATTAATGATTTTTGTTGAGAGTTCAAATGTAATTAACAGTAATAAATACTGGGTCAACTAACTACCTACCTGCTACTAATTACGAAATGTTAACTGTTTATCTTATTATTCTCCTTGTTTTAATCATATTGTTCAATGAAAATTTTTCATATACTGAAATTTCAGTTTTTTTTTTTTTTATTATATCCAATTATCCCTGATACTATTATTCAGGGCTTTACATCATCCTATTATATACAACATCCTCACACAAAATTTACATTTATAACATCTACACTATTATAGGCTATATACATTTTTCCAACATACCGATATTTCTTTTTTTTTTATACATTATATATATATATATATATAATAATTTCAGTTTCGGACGTAATTTTTTTTTATTTAATTATGCAACAAGATTAGCGGGAAGATCATCTGATAGTAAGTGATACGTCCGCTCATAACAAAGTAACGCTGGTAAGGGTGATATACACAGCACCACATTGCGCTCGTCGCCTGAAACATAAGATGGTGAGCCTCGTTACCCTAGTCATTACACTGGCTATAGCCCCTTATGAGCCTTATAAAAAAGCTCAGAGTTACAGCGGGCAATGGAGAGGGCGATGCTTGGAGTATCTTTGCGTGATCATATAAAAAATTAGGAGATCCGCAGAACAACTAGGGCCACCGACATAGCCCTACGAGTCGCGAAGCTAAAATGGTAATGAGCGGAGCACATAGTCCGTAGAACCGATGGACATTGGGGTGTTGGGGTCTTAAAGTGCTGAATAGTGACCTCGCATCGGAAAGCGCAACGTTGGCAGATCCCCCATCAGGTGGACAGAGGACATAAAAAAAACCGCTGGGAGCCACTGGGATTCAAACAGCGCAAAACCTTCGTTTATCACAAGAAACCTATGTCCAGCAGTGGACGTCCATCGGTTGAAATGATGATGATAATGACTGCACCCTTCTAAGCGGAACATAGTAATATATGGCGGCAAAAATAGGCGCTAGCACCTAGGCACCTAGACGGACTCCGGTAAGCAAGAACTACCCCCAGTAATTAAAAAGTTCGATTAAAATTATGCACTGATACATTACAACGCATAAAACATTGAGTTAAATAATGATACCCTTTCCGAAAGGTTTAACATAAAATCGTTAAACTGGTTAAAAATCGTTTTTCCCAAACAAAACGTCCATTAAAAGCGAACTCTCGACCCCCATCCCTTCCGCGAGATTATAATAAATGGCGCAATAATGGCACAATATAATATTAACACAAAGTTAAACTCGTTTTTTATTTTCCAACCGAACTCCAGCGCCGCCCGGGCAGCGCAGCCCGCCCGTCGCCATTTTACCTCTTCGGGGCGCGGTCTCAAAAAATTACTTCTGGAACGAAATAAATTGCATATATTTATCACATAGTAGGCAGTTCGATACGGGGAGGGTGCTGTACGTTTCAGGTGTTTTTTCAGAATATTTAACAATCTCTTCTGAAACTTTAAATAGCTTGAATAAGCAGTTTTTATTGAATAATAAAATGTTTGGTAGATCTTCTTGTAGATATCATTTTCAAACAAAAGAAATCTTTATTTTAACATTTATGATTATTTTGTGGAAAGTATCCATAAGTACCGGTACTTTGGGGATGGTCACATTTATTCGCCAAAGTAAGGAGACAGTAGAAAATTTGACTATAGTGGGTACTTATTTATAACAATTAGATGCTAGTTAGGATTCAGTAGTACTAATTTACAATCAGACATAGCGGTTTATGACCTAACCTTAGGAGTTACTAACCAACATACAAGTGTAAACGTTTTTTATCAGATTACTTATATCTACACCTAAAAATCATTTAATATCAGTTTTAGTTTCTCTTAAATCTACTTTCTATATATTTATAAACTTATCAAAACTCATACTAAGTCATACTAAGTCTTCTTATTTACATTTAATTATACTTATATATATATAAGTAATAGTTATTACTAGTTTCTTCTGTTTACTTTTACATCTGGATCATAACGATATATATTGCAAATATTTGCAGGTTGAGTTATCATCGTCATCATCATCAGCCGACAGACTTCCACTGCTGGACATAGGCTTCCTCTGAAGACCTCCACATCGATCTGTCCTAGTTGAGTTATATTTATAGTTTATTCCCTGAGGATGTTTAATGCTCCTAGCCGATTGATACACTGATACTGTTAATAGGACGCTGAGCTTAGGGACCGGGACACACTAAAATATCCTAAAGGATATATTACAATTTACAACTAATTAGTCGCTTAATACTTGTATCAAATTAATAAATTTTTTAGTGTCCTCAGTCAGGGCAGTATACAATGCTGTGTTATGTTCATCGATTTGTAAATAACGGTGATCATCATCTGAGAATCCTGCTCGACCAAATAAAACAACCCACAATTTTTACATCATATCCGGGTGCAAACGGAAATGTAGAAACTAATAATATTTAATCGAACAGAAAAATATGAGTGTTCAACTGCACCAAGAATCCGATATTATTACCAGTAGACTGGTCTATAACAATGCCTGGCTAATGAATTGATCGCGTGCAGGGGTGGGCCCCGGGTGCATTCGGATGCATTAGCTACGTTTCCGGTTCGCCCACGCTGCGTACCTTTCGCATTTTTCGATCAAACATTTGCTGAGTTTTTTTCGCGTTACCTTAAGATTTTAATATCATAACATTTACATTCGATTTGTGTAATTTCGGAAATACTATAGTAATTGTTAAATATTTCATACTAATGTAACAGATGTATGGGATTTATGTAAATTATTAATTAACTACTATAAATGCCATAGACAACAATTAAATAATTGCAATCGTTTACAGCATTACTTGTCAGTTAATGTTATTCTATATAGGGTTTTATTTATTTAACTATTTACTCGACTAACAGTTAATTTCACTTGATAGTTAACTTCATCAGTATAATGTGTGATCATACTCAGTTATATGTGCAAGCGTTGTTAAAACAAATTTGTCATTAGCACACTTTAGGCCGTGGGCTAAAAATACTTTTTAAATTCTACGTAACTCAGAGTGACGCGGGTAGACCTTGCGATAGAAGGGTAGTATTTCCGGTTCCTGTTGGAAGAGCCGGGCGGCGGCGACGGGGTAGGAGGGGCGGGCCGGTCCTCTTTGTGTTGCGATAACCGGAAGCCGAGGGCTCGGAGGGCCGAGGGTAATGTCAACTGAGAGGAATTTTTAAGTTTCTTCCCGCGGAGTGTTGATTACTCAGTGCGAAACTTTATTGTATTTTAATGTCCTTTCTTACGAAACTAAACTCATAACAAGTGATTAGTTACTTTTTGATATGAATTCATTGCTAGATCCTTTGTTCTGTTTTAACGTTATAATAATTTAGATCATATTAATATATTACACACGTATATTTATATATTAATGTTCATAAACGCAGAAATATATTAAACAAAAATATCGCTATGTATGGAACAAATACGTGCTTAATCCTAAAGAGAGCTTTCTTCTGACATACAGTGGCAAAGGAAAAAAATATGCAATACATATTATAAAATATGCAACAAGCGACACAGATAATAGTCCTTAATTAATATAGATAAATAAGGAAGGATACAAGCATTTGAGATGGGTGGACTCCGCCGTATGTTTAAGATCACGTGAAAACAGTTTGTCTCCAATGATCAAGTTCTTGAGAGAGCTAACTGCAAACGTGAGCTAATGAACGCCGTCGTTCAAAGAAAGGTTTCGGATTTCGGATACGTGCAATGAGAATTCCTTTACGAGTTCCCATGATTGATAATAAAGGGTAAAATTGACGGAAAACACCTGGTAGACACCGCAAGAAATGCAATGAGTGTGTGAGGCCATTATACCAGTTAAACAAATAGTTAAAGACTGGATTAGTTTTCTCAATTTGATCGCAAACCTTTTCTTTGAAATTGACACCTCGTCATCATAACGAATGTTTGAAAGAATGTGTCAGTGTTTTAGGAAGTATAGATTTAGAAGAGCGATATTCAGGACAGTTACTCATACTTAAAGTATGAGCAGTATAAATATCTTCTATCAACTATGACATAATACATATGTAGGTGTAAAAGTTCAACGAGTTACAATAAAACAAATTTGTTCGATGTGTAGCAATTACGTGATCCATTAAGTACTTAATACTTAAGTAACACTTACATCGGGAAGCAATCAGCGGAATGGCCTCTTAGTGCGAACAATAATAATTTTTAGTTGAAACGAGTGCGCCGATAATGGCGACAATTTCCGACGATTAGCACCACGATTGCCCGAACATTTCGCTGGACACAAGAGAAGCACAGCACTACTTACTTGAGTCAGTCGCTACAGTTCCGGATTCGAAGCCATTAGTTGATACTCGTTTATAATAGAGAGAAGAATTACATTTTTTATATATAACTTAGTAAGTAGCATAACATAAGTAGTTCGCTGGCCTAATGGTTAGAGCGTGTGGCATTCATTCCGTAGGTCACGGGTTTGAATCTCGGCATGTACTGGTGACTTTAATATTTAAGTTATGTACATTTGTGAACTTTAGTTACAACAGCGAGATACAAACGGTGAAGGAAAACATCGCGAGGAAACCAGCACATGACTTAGAATTTATTCTAAGGTGTGTGTGATGTCATCAACCCGCATTGAGCCAGTGTGGGGACTACGGCTCAATCGTCTTCATATGCCTGTACCCCAGCTGTAGGGACGTACTTTGGCTGTTATGGATGAAAACATAAAAATAGCCGGATATAGATAAAGCATAGTTCATGTAAACCTAAGATTTAAAACATAAATTAACCGATCTATTAGTAACATAATGTCTAAATTATTATTCAATGTCAGATGTATAATAACATGTTTTATAGTCAACTAATTTTGACAGAATCCATCACAAACACTGTAATTTTAGCAAAACACTAAAATAACCTAAAAGTTATTCTCAGATTGACAAGGTCACCTTCATCACCTACTATATATGCAACAACCTAAGTCGTATACGTGAGACACTTTAAGCAGTATAATAAAACACTATATTACTTAGATAACTTTTGATATCGGCCATTTATCTCAAAAGTCACTCTCAAATAACGTTTCAAAGAGTTTATTTCATATTATAGTTAACTAAAAAAGATTTCTTTCACATATTTCTATGCACATCACATAACACCATCAGTCGAAAGATGTAAAACGCCGGATATAGGCCTCCCCTAAAGATTCCCATATCACTCGGGTAAGGATTAGTATGGGGGGATTTAGGCCATTTCTTACTACGCTGGCCCAATACGGGGTAGTAGAAGCCAGAGCCTTGTTCGTTGATTAGAAGGATCCGCCACGAGCAAATGATGTTGGCTTGGGTCCTGTGAGAGTCTGTGAGTTGGAACACTAATATACTTTTTTCTGAATTTCAAGTAAAAACTTAAATGGTTTTCTATTGTACACGATAATAATGAAATAAGATTAAACATAAAATCGTTTTGATTATTTAAACTTAACACAAGCAATACACAAGTTTCACTTGAGCTTAATCCAAGCAAAAAATTTAGCTTGCACAGTAGTCCACTTGTCAACCGCAAGTAGTTTACTACATATAACAACGTTTCTCCATTAACCCGTACCTGGTCAGTGGCTCTGAATAAAGAATGTATATATCTAAGCAGTATTGAATATGACTATTTACCAGATTTTTTACATAGTAATATTATTATACAGGAAATTTAGAATATAGTGGTACAGAAAAAATATTCTACAATCGTTCAAACGTATCTAAATGTAGCCTCGGCGGAATCGAACCAAGGACCTGCACCTTGTAGTTATTATTTTTCTACTTTTCCATTCGTCGTCATGTTGGCATTATGTACAAATCAAAGTTATTTGTAATATTACTGCTAAAAATTTAGTTTTGATACTACTGTATAAAATATGAGTTGATTGACCTTTTCTTTTTCCTTAACGAAGGGCGATCCATCTATTTCGTAACTTGTAAAGGGTGCGGAAGGGTGGACGTTCGCCTTTCTTCCTCACTTTAGCATACTATACTGATGCATACACTGGGGAGAAATTAACCTTTCCACTGCAGGAAAAATATAAGTGGTGGCTATTGCAATGATGACCGATAGTGTCATGATGACTGAACAACCTTCTTAATAGTGTACATAGATTTGTTTTTAATTTCATTAATGAAAACACTAATGCGTTTAAAGGATTTGTTTATTCTTTTAGACCAATACTATCTTAAAAGTTGGTTTTTAAGTACAGATATCTTTTTTTATTTGACGAATCAACGAGACGAAAGGTTTACTTCGTAATAACTGATTAGCCCATCCATAACGTAGTGCTAATAAGAATGATATACAAAGCATCATTTTCAGCTCGTTGCTTAGAAACATGAAATATCAAGTCTCGTTACTTACATTAACTTAGCTACAACACCTTTCAAACCTGAATACAGTAATGTTTTCTCAGTAATATTTAGTGGCAGAAATAGGAGTTGTGGTAATATCTATCTAATCAATCTCCAGCAACTTTGACGAGACTTGCCACATCTGAATAAAAGAAAGCACTTCATTGTTTTAATACCGTTACCATACTTTGTAAAATATAACATTATAATTTTGGCAGATCATGCATATCAAGTTCCTTTTTTTTCGGTTGTATGTACTAAACTTAATATTATACTTCATTGAAGGTTACCGTCCACATTGTGAAGTGACACTCAACGAAAAACCAAAGAATATTCAAAAATAACATAAAACAAAATAAATCGATGATTCGCATTAAAATGGAGCGTGCATGAAGACGTTTATGAAAGTGGAGGAAGCGAGAGAGGTGTGCCAGGATCGTAGCAGGTGGAGAGAGGTGGTCTCTGCCTACCCCACTGGGAACGAGGCGTGATATATATGTATTATATGTATGGAGGTAAAGTAATATTATTTTTTGGAAAGATTTAAATTTTTAAGAGAAGCCTTTTATAGTTATGTTAATATATTATGAAAAAACGACTAATTTTTTACATGCAACAAAAAATATCAATAAGAGAATACTCCTTTTTGGTGATTACCGTAACTAATAAACAGTCCTACTAAAATTGGTAATACAAAAAAAAGTAATAAAGTTATAAATTAAACATACCGATATTTATACTTTCTATAATAATGGTAATCGATAATGGAGTACTTTTATTAACGATTACACACCACCCCATCCCTACTGTGATGTGTCAAAATTATCATGTTATGAGGTACATTTAAAGGTTTGACATACACTAAAGATAATATGGTAATACGTAAGCGATGTACTTCTGACAAATATAATAAATATATATTACTTCGTTTGCGGAAATATAGTTCGATCATTTATGTAATTAATAAATAAAAAAAAATATTTTAAAACTATGTGAAATACTAACCTGTTATTTACTAATATACATATAAAAGAGATTTCCACCTATGTAGTGACTCATCTCGATATCCCTGGATGCGGCGATGCAGCAAGGAAACGCGTCTCCGTCACGCAATTTGCTCACCGTGACCTCACAGAAGGAGTCTCTTCTGTGACACTACTAAGAATTGATGCTCTCATCCCTAGAAATTTACTGATGTTTTCTAATATTTCCACTAATTAGACGTCGAAAAATCGTCAAACCCGTGCTTCGCTGAGCTGTGTTTTCGATGAAAGAAAACAATAGATCAGCGTAGTAGATAGACTGAATCTAGCTTTGTAAAAGAAGACCCAAATCCTAGCGGTAGGTATACTATATACACGTTTCATTTATTTATCTATTTTCTTTATATTTAAGAAATTTCCATCTATCTCATCACGATATCTCTAGAACGGTGAAAGTCTAAAGAAATAGGTGAGTTAAGACTGATTTTACAAAATATTATTTCCAAAGGCAGTTGCCGGAGTGTTACGACCAGCAGGTGGATGGTGAATAGTTAGTAATTTAGATTATTATGATTAGTATCCAAAATTAAGTTTTTTTTTTAAACTTGATACTAACACTCTATGTCTTTAGAGAGCGAAATAAAATTTATATTTTTATGTACTATAATTAAACAGAATGAACTCCCAACCAATAGACGTCCACTGCTATGTTCAGTGGTAAGAATCTATCGGCTGATGATTAAACAAAGTGAAAATCTTTAAATTTAATAACGCAGGTTAAACAAAGTACGGTTAAATTTCAGACACTGAACGACCGTAAGTTCTGTATGTACATGTATGTGATTGTTTTAAAACATTAACCAAAGTTACCGGCTAAGTCGGGCGCGGCCCAGCGACAGTTCGCTATAACCGTATATCTTGTCTTTGTACCGGACTATTTATGGCCATCCTTATTTTTATTTTAATGCTGATGCAGCCGGTGCCGCCATGTCTCGACGCCCAACCTTCGGACACCCTGCCCCGCACTTAAACACTGTTATATCTATTTATATGTATTCCTTTTATTATCCTATTAAAAATATAGTTACAAAATCAAGAATTGCTATTATTAATGCAAACACACACTGGTGGTAACACTCTGGTGCCGGACACCACCCCCTCTATTTCTATCGCCAAACCGTAATGTACATTACTGTGGCCTGTTTTGGAGGATGTTAGCTAGTGAAATTACTGTGGTAACGAGGTCTAAGATCATGTCACAAGGCCAAGAGAATGTGATGCTGTGCCATGTGTGTATATATCGTCCTAACTAGCGCCATATAATTATATGCAGGAAATTACTTGTTAGGTGAATATTTCGTTCATCTCGTCACTTCATCATATAAATGGATAATTATTTCTCTTTTATAAAAACTGAATCATTTTGAATCATTATCATCATCGTCCGCCGATAGACGTCCACTGCTGGACATGAAACGTCCAGCAGTGGACAGTAAGCTGTTGCGGTTGTTCAAATGACGAACAGCAGTGTACATCATAATCATCATGAGTTGCTTACTTTAAACTTAACCATGGTCAGGTTAAGTAAACTAATCCGGTCTTTTTTAACTGATGCTTTTGAAAACCTGTCCACTCTTTTATACATCATGAGAGAATATATATTTCTACTCAACTCTTCACCATCAGCAGCTAATAACCTTTGACTTCTTTACATAAGCCTCAAAGAACTCCACTGGTAAGAGGTTATGTAGTCAATAACCAGATTCAGAGTTTCTTCCCTTTGCCAAATATTTATATGGTTTTTATATGGTTACTTAAGTTCCTTTGCCAATAGAATCAAACATTTTGCCATAGTAAGACTATAGTCGTTGATTAATTAAACTGAAGTTTATTCTAACTTGTTCTTTATACTTCTTTCTAAATTTTTTAAGGATTAACATTAACGTTGGTTTCATTCGCAGGACTCGATACATCAATTTTCGACATTCGTCTATTTCACTTGTTTGCGCAGGTCCTTCCTCGAAGATTACTCACTTTCGACACTTAGAAGAAATCCAAGGGTTGTACCCTCTTACTTCACACAAACAATATTTCACGGCTATAAGTTTCCGATACATGAATTTTATTAACTTTCTCTCCCTACCCGCTGATGGATGAAGTGTTATAGTATTTGTTTTACGCGTCATCAACGTGCCGTGCCGTGTACACAAATTGTTGTGGGGTTACAACCTCGTGGCGATAAAGCGGTGGTGTTATTTGATTACAAATGGGTTTGCTTACGACTAGTGATCCAACACTTATTGACATTAGTTATTTAATGACCTCAAATCATGCATTTAATCGGAGTTTTATAATTCCTCATCATTATTCTAGTCCATTGCCATAGCTCCTATGTAATTTGGTGGAGAGCTGGCGATATTCACAGTGAAAGATGTTGCCCTCTGTCTGGAATTATTCTTTCATATGTCACTTTATACGACACCAAGCCGATTAACAGGAATGTTTTGTAATATAATATTTATATATACAATAACAGTAGTCCATACCTGATAATATAAATTATATAATAAGGTCGCTTTTAATTAGTGAAAGAACTTTTACTTGAGTAAATGTTACTTAAATATTACTAATTTAAAGAACGATAGTACTACTGGTCTTTAAATTTCATATATGCCAAGAGAGACTTGTACCCTACAATAGTTTTTATTTTCTAATTATTTAAGATAATGATCATATCCTTATCTAACTTTGATATCAATAAAACATGATTTTAACAGTATACTTTAAAAAGATCTTACGTAAGGTAATTATTAACTGTTGTGTGTAGAACATTCTACAGAAGGAACATCTGCAGTTTTCTGACGAATTACCGAACGCCAGCTATAAGATTTCTAACTTCGCCGAGTGAAATTGGCTAAAAAATTCCTTGGCAAAATAAAATCGAAGAGCAACTTCCGAAAGTTATCGAAGTTCCCAACAATCCATTACACCGAGTTTTGCAAAAAATTTACTTGGAACTTATTATTTTGAGTGAAAACATCTCAGAGTTAGTCGCCCCGAGCAAGTTCCTCCTCTCGGTTCAAGATGTCGCCCACCCTCGGCCATATCTCCACTCGCAGTAATATGTTCTTATTTTATATAGTTTAAGTATTATTCTACTCGTTTGTATTTAGATTTTTGTTTTATTCTAAAAAAAATAATTTAATTTATCTCTTTACCTACTTACTTTTGTTTTTAATTTTGAATATCAATTTTAGGACAATCTTCTTGTATGGCTGAATTAAGAGCATTTTCTTTGTGTTTCTATCGCCTAGTTGCGCAGGTTAAACTGACAGAGTTTACTAACACTAAAATCAGAACTTTTAGAGAGCGACTAGCACTAAACAGCAAACAAAGCTAGTGGTGGCGGCGAGCGGCGAGCGGCGTCCGGTCCCGCCACAAAGGCTTTGTGCCCGACTCACTGACACGCTTTTTGCGTCGCCGCGGCCGCTATCGCCCGATGACGTCCCCGTAGATCGATAAGAGCCTCCCACTCGACGGGAATGTTCCATTGTATTACTGACACTACGCCGTCTGAGATGTGGAAAATCGAAGCCCTAAAATGTGCTGTGCCACGTGACGGTGACGGTGACGGTGACGGCGACGGCGACGGCCGAGGCTTTGCGTGACCACGATAATAAATCGGCCCCGGCACTTCTGCTGCGCCGCTACAATTATTTTCGTACCGTTTGACAGCTGTCAAAACTGACAAATGACCTCCGAATTAAAGTATTACGCGACAGTACATTTGTATTATTGATTAATTCACTAATATACCTGTACATACATCGCAGGTTAGAAACGTAGACGAGTTTTTTTAATATATTAAACCATACATCGTTCTTCTTCTTCTTATAGTGCCTCTCCAACTAGTGAATGTTGGCGATCAGTGTAATACAGTCCTTTCTGTCTCTGGTTTCAATTCAGATATGCCAGTCCATTCCCTGATATTCCTCAACCATGACTTTTTTCTTCTCCCTTCCTTTCATACATCAACCACTATCAATTTTGATAAAGATATTTATATATTCTAAACTAAATAGCGTTTTATCTATGTCGACTAGAATCGATAATTGAGTTTTATTGATATAGTATAAGCGCAAGTGCCTAATAGTAGATAATATTTTGCTTTATTAGATTAATGTTACAAAACCATAATTAAGGCAGAAATAAAAAGGAACGGCAGCTAATAGTAGTTTGATATAGGATTATATAAAGCCTGTTCAATATCAATTGAACAGGCTTCATGTCGCAGTGATTAAATCCATTCCTAGTAACACGAATGTCGATGGTATGATTCTGAGACCTGTTGTAAAATTTGGTTAGTGATAATATATATTTTTTTTATATCTACCCGATCTACTCTACTCTCATCATAGCACTACTGTATCCCCCTATTAATAGTTTAAGGCCAAAGCATTCTGGGTGAGCAGACTTCACCATCTACAGCCTCATAGTCATTTGATTAATGAAATTGAGATAGAGCCTTTTTTAAGTAAAAATATAAATGAAATACTTTCGAAGACTTTGGATTGATTTTAGTGGGAACAAAGACGGAGTATTTAATTAATAGTCCAGAGAAGGGAACAAAATAGACATACGCGTACCTACTTTCTTTCCCTGGTTAACAAGATGAGTTTCATATTGTCGCAACCTTTAAGACAAGTATAAGGTGAAGATGAGGACCGGAGTGGCTACGTGCGGTAAATATTAATGCGTAAATGGTCGGTACTGATTTACATAAATTATTTGTTGCTGGCGCGTGAAAAACGTGAGTCACGTGTCATGTTTGTGAGAGAGAACGCTGTCCGGGTTCGTGGACGTCCCTTGTTAAGAATATTTCACTTGCACGTTACGCCGGTACGATCTCTTTTATATTCCTTTAAGGCATCAACTGCAGTCAGTAGCTCCTGGGTCGTCGAACCTGGGTTCTATTGCAAGACTGTAATATTTACAATGACGATGTACACATCTGTTACAGTTCTTGAGGGTGCAATTACTTCTAATACAGTTAAAGAGATAAATATTCTTGAACAGAACATTGAAGTATATGTTTGTCTATGAGTTTATTTTGGTTACAATAGCCTTACCTCAATTTTAGATGATAGTAATTACAAAGAGACAGAAGATGGTGAATATTACGAGAATTGATGTATACACTGGTGTTAGGTCTCTGGTGCTAGACACCGTTGAGGTTGATAACATCGCAGCGCCTATTTCTGCCGACACACAGCCTATGTTCCGGATTGATGGGTTTATAGCTAGCGAATTCTCTAAGACAACGATGAATTAAAATCTTATATTTACAAACGACAAGAAAAATGTGATGCTGCGTATATCATACTGACCACCGCCATGTTATTAGCAAGTGGTAAGTGACTTATCATTCGTTAGATATCCCTTCAGTCTCGTCGCTTTGTTCTATTAAAAAACAGTATGAAAATAAATTACTCTTTTCCACATCTAATTACAGTGGATTACTTCCTGATATGGAGAAGGAGAAAAATTTAGAGCACACGTCACACGCTCTAGTACATAAAATAAATAGGCGAGGAAAGGAATGAGACATGGTCACAATGGCGGCACGAATCAGGGTCACGCACCTAATCTCTTCAAATGGACTAGTTGGGAGGTGTACCATTAACTGTATGGACCAATAGACATGTTCGTGCAGCATAATGTGGATATAACGTTAAATTAATTACAGAGTATTAATTATAACAAATATACTAATATACAGAAAGATAACATCCTACGTCTCAAAGCGATGTGGTTTTTTTGTTATTCTACAAAGCGATTACAGGAGCGAGACGTTCACCTGATGGTAAATGATACGCCTATCCTTAACATGGCGCTAGTTAGGAATATATACACAGCACCACATTGTCCTTATCGACTTGAGACAGATTTTAGGTCTCGTTACCACCTTAACTTGGCTAACTATAAGGCCTTTCAAACCGGAACACATTAATGTGTGCTTGACCGTTGCGTTGCAGTATTTACTCAGTCGGTCTTCGGCAAAAGAGACCTTCCAGAAGTAAAGGATACAAATGCTATGTTTTTATGAGAAGACGAATCAAACAACATCAGGGTCACGTTCGCTCTTCTCGTGGATTAAAAAAAGGATCGGACAAGACATTACATCTATATATTATCCTGTTAACTGGGGAATTCCGAAAAATATTTTTTTTTTTTACTCTTAAAGTAAATGAAACGTATATCAAAGCTTATGTCCAGCAGTGGATGTGTATCGACTTATGATGAAGGTATTTCAAGGACGTATTCATATCCTACCCGTACTCACTGTGATGTATTCATACGTCTCGCTCGGTTAATAGGTTAAGTTTCACTATCAGACGTCCTTTCCAATTTAACAGCCTCCTATATGCAGATATTAAATAGTGTCTAGATTCCGTAGTTCCAAATTGAAGGTCCTGGTTAATATGGTTTCTTTGTAACCAGTCAGCTTCTGTCGCCATATCAGCATTCCTGTTTCAGCTGTTAACGCTAATATGTCTAAACTTATCGTCCTAGATGTGAGTAGAGTATATTAGCTCATTGTCTATAAAAAAATTAGGTCTTCTATATCTATTGGATTAGTTGTACTGAAGTATTTATAATGAAATACTGTAGTTTTGGTAGATGATTGACGAGCACTCCAGTAAAATGTAGTATTAATGTAACTAAAAACAAAGAATATATATTTCATCGAGTTATATAACATGGGAAAGGTCCAGCAAGAAGAAGAAGAAGACTAAGTAATATAATTTTACAGTCCATTTTCTTAAATGTTGAAAAATGGTAGACACTTCGGTTAGTGTATATATTTTATAGTCCTTAAATATTTTGAATGTTTACTGTCATAGTTGTTTATTATTTATTGTATTATCTATATGTAGATTATAAAAAGGAAATTGAAAAACCTATTCATATATGATTTTAGTTTATTTACTTGTGTTTCTATCATTTATTGTACGTCATCTATGTTATGGGATAGGTACATTGGAAGAAGATCAATCTGATTTACACAAAGCACAGTAGTATAAAAGCCTTATTATATATTAATGTAAAGTAATTGAAACCCTTTACTCATATTGTACGTAGATACAGGAAAATCCTATTTCGGGCTTTGAACGTAATGTCAATGCAATATTTAGGAGGAAAATGTGCCCGAGCTACTCGAATCGATGAGTGACACTATTGCTCAAAGCCTTGTCTGGGAAGACGGAGGAAGGGTGAAGGGAGGGCTCTTACGTTTCCGAATTCCCTCACGCACCGGCAGAGGGCGCGCTCGGCGGCACACCAATACGTCCGAGATGTGATGGAGAAATAATTTCCTAAAATGCACTGGATTGAGTCGAGGCAGGTACCCGTTCGGGTAAATTTGAGTAGTTTTCACGGGGCCGACCCTCAATTTAGTTTATTACAGCGACCGATGTGATCTGAGAGGCTGTAACGTCACTTAGATTTCCTTCGTAGATTAAAATGTGAGCATTACTAAGTGATTTTGGTTTTGATAAGGAGTTTCTCAAACTTTATTATTTAACCTGAATTTTTAAACGGATTTAACAAAAACATGTAATTTATGTACACTTTCCCCAACTAAATCAATCAATAAAATTGCGTTACAAATAGTTACCAGTCCAAACAAAAGGTGGGCTTAAGGTTATAGGCAATGTTATGAAACGTTCGAGCGCCATTGTACTAGCGCTAGGGCATTCCGTAGCAATATTGCAAGTTGAATGCTGAGATCGCCTATACGGTTTCTCGAAGAGGCTTATCTGACCAATATTAATAGCAAAAACATTTGTTCGAATCCACGGTTCTTATTATAAGACGATCTTGAGACGAATGTTTCACAGAATATTATTTAGCAAACAACAACGAAACAAAAAGTTGAACGATATTTGCAGTTACACAAACAATTTTTATAGTGATGAGAGATGAAAAAAGAGTTTTTGATTATATAGGAAAAACTATTACCTATATACAACTCCTTCCTACTGTAGTAATATTAATTGTGACTACCTTTACAATTCGAAAGAAATCGTAGAATACCATTGCGGTATGAATTTCTTCATGCAAATCAGTAATGTACAAAATTGTGTATAGCGAAAAATGTAACAGCAACATGAAGAAACATGCTATATTTTTGATTACACTATAGAAGCAATTTACAGGATTTATGTTGTATGCAAAAATCAAAACAAATCTTTCTAAATGGAGGCAAGCAAACTTAGTCGAGGGACCTCGCAGCAAAAAGGGTTCGCTTAAATCATCAAACAGAAGCCACTTCAAAACTGCAATGACACATGTCAATGTTTCGGTCGCCCGTACGCATAATCGGACGATCTGTTGCCAGATTTGTCTAAACATATAATATAATATTAATGCTTTCGAATGTTGTCATCAATTTCATAAAAACGTTAGTTTCGTTTCACGAGAATGTCATGGTTGTTGTCAATGTTACCCACTTAAGTAATAAGGTAAAACAAAACCCACGTTAAATTTACAACGGAGGAGCGTGCAAATCATTGTAATAAGTAGACAAAGAGGCCCTCGAACGGAAACAACATGAGTGAAATCTGAAATAAAATTCCATAACTCATTTTCAATCGGCCACGTCGACATCACTCGACACGCAAACTCTAGGACGCACGCAAAACGAACATTTTTCCGAACGGAACGCCCTCTCGACGCAAAACTCTATAAAAACGTCGAAAAAAAAAACAACAGTAACATGGCGTATAATGACAGCTGGTCCACTTGAGAACAAAAGGGGAGAGCCGAGCCTCGTCGAGGAAAAAATACACGAAGAGTAAAAACAACTGCGCGTACATGCGCCCGCGGACCGGCGGCGACTGTCCGCTAATAAATTCGCAATCGCGTTCGATACGAGCTCGCCGAGTACCTACTCACCCAAAGTGGACTACAGCTAACACTGCGCAACTTACCTACGCTCAAAGCAGCTACCCTCGACCTGAAATTAGGTAGCAGCGCTGAGGAAACTCGTTACGAATATTGCTATATACGTCTCGGGGAGAATGGCGCCGCATTCGAGTTTAAAATGCGAATAATAATCGCGCCATTCATAAAAATCCCGTGCGCGGAATGCAAGGAGAGGCCGTGTTTTACACGTTATAATTTTGCGCCGAAAGCGGGCCTGCGAGTACCGGTGCCGGCGGGCGGTTGTTTTGTGCGGAGTGTAGGCTCGGTTCAAATGCCGCGCACGGACCATTAGTTGATGAGCGCACGTGTATACCCGCCCTGCGCCAGACGCGCGCCGCCCGCCATCCGCCGTCCGCCCGCCAGCCGCCCGCCCGCCGACCTGCGCCGCGAAAGAGTAACAATTTTCAGCTGCAATATGAAAATGTTTTGTAGCTCTCTGTTAAAAATATGTTTACTAAAAGTACCATTTTCACGCACAATAACTTTTCATAGAGCATTTTGACCATATTCGTAACTAAGGTAGGGGAAGTAATGGCTGCTTTTTGCTTGTATTAAAATAAACCGCCGGTTTCGCGTGCGTTCCGATGCGATATGCTACATTTAAACTGCATCGCAATGCTTGTGTAACCCTTTTCGTTTTGAAAGTTAACAAACAGTTAAATCGGTTACTGATTAGATATTAATTTAATTGATCGATGAATTAGGTTTATTTTTACCAACTGTACTAAGGATAAACGAATTATAGGTTAATAGAACTACGACAAAACTAAACTTTTATTGTAAAATAAGGTATGTAACTCATGACATCTTCAATTATATATAACACAAACAATAAAGTAAGTATTTTAGTTGTTGTTAATATGAATAATCATGTGATGAGTTTCAAGATAAATAAAACCTCTGTCCGTTTACTGGAGACGTAGTGATAGGTTTTATATCGGACGACGCTGATACGAGGCTCTCTACGAAACGATGTGTGTTTTATATGAATTAATTCCTCGGCTGAGGGAGCTCGAAAGCGTTTTACTCACGGGCCAGATGGCGCGCGGGCAGATCAATTTGATGATTGCAAAAAAAAAAACAGCAGGCGCGGACTTTTTGATGTCACCGGCCTCCCGCTATTCGATACAACGCGGCTTCTATCAAGCATGCTCCATTGCAAACTAACTGCCACACTAAGCATTTGTACGAGATTATTTAACTACCATTGATATAGCTAGCTATATATCACAGAATCATCTAAGACAACAGTTTATAATTCCCGACAAAGTATACGTTAAATTAAAATGAAGAAGAACAGAAGAAGAAACATGAAAGTAAGATTAATGCTGTGGAGATGAGAAGCCTGAGAAGTATAACTGGAGTGAAACGGATGGATAAAGTGAGGAACAGTGTGATAAAGAAGCGGTGCGCCGTGGTTGAAGATGTAGTGACAAGAATAGAGAGAGGGATGCTTAGATGGTTCGGCCATGTCGAAAGAATGGATGAAAGAAGATTAACGAAAGAAATATACAAGGTAAGAATGATTGGAAAAATAGGTGCAGGTCGACCTAGGCGGACATATTCCGATCAAATCGGAGATGTCCTAAAGAAAGGCCGGATCAGAAGCACACGCAACAGACGAGCGTGCATGAAGACGCTTATGAAAGTGGAGGAAGCGAGAGAGGTGTGCCAGGATCGTAGCAGGTGGAGAGAGGTGGTCTCTGCCTACCCCACTGGGAACGAGGCGTGATATATATGTATATGTATGTATTTCTCACTAAAACTATAGCTATAATCTACATGATGACTCTCAGAACGCACTGATGCCTATCGACGCCTTGGTTCAGCATGTCTCAAGGAATACTCAAAGTCTCCAGCACCATATCTAAGTTAATGCAGATACGAAACCACGTACTTGCTGTTATATGCGGCTTCGCTTATAGAATGATAAAGTTCCCCAGTCTCAAGACCACGAACTCCGTAGACAGTTTTAGTCGCCTGCTAAAATAGGCAAGGCTTATATTAGTCCTATTCTTACTAGCCCGTGACTACAGGATCGATAAAAGTATTTATTTACCACCAGTAGATATACGACCGATATTTACTGGTGGTAAATACAGTCTACCACCACAGTAGCACTACACCACAGGTGATGTAGTACTGCCGGAGATTGTCTGGGTAAGTACCACTCGCAACGTTTACTTCTGCCGTCAAACAGCGCTGCAAAAACATTACCGTTTTCCGGTTTAAGCGGCGTTCTAGCGAAATTACTGTCGTTAATATGACCTAACATATTGTCTCGAAGCGACGAGCACAATGCGATGTCATTGTTTATCATTCTAACTAGCATCGTGTATCTCAGGTGATATCGTTTCATTGTTTCATAGGATTAAAAAAAATACATATCACTACCGTGTACATACCTAATGGAAATCCAAGTTCAGTAATGATTGAGTAAATCTTGAAAAGCGTAGAAACTTTGAGCCGATTTGATACCTAATAAGTTACTCAAAGCAGTATATGTCGCGTTCTAACCCTAAGTACTACAAATAAGGTTCTAACTTACCAATAATCGAGATTTTAGACTCACCACGGAATCAACTTCCTCCACTCAGATTCATATTTAACTGCTCATAAATTGTTCGTTAGCAATCAATAGTTAAATACTAACATTATGAAATGGTTTAATGTCAATTGTTGTAATAATTCAATAGATTTATAATTTTAACGCAGTTTATTTTGAACTAGAGTCATTAATTCTAAGTTAAAATAAGGTAGTGTATACGTGGTAGTATATATGTAATGGGTCCCGCACAACTTACGGGACCCCTTACATCTATTCCTGCTTGTGATGTACCCTACTAATCAACAAATGAGGCACAGTTTCCCACCAACCCGTATAAGGCCAGTGTGGTAGTAAATAGCCCAAATTCCCCCATATGAACCCCTAACAACGATACCCCTGATACCTGACGATGCGGACAGCGCAGGACAATCGATGTGAGAATCTTTGGGGGAGGCCTAGATCCAGCAGTCGACGTCTATCAGCTGATAACGATGATGATATATGTAATTCAAGTGCCAATTGTACAATAGTTTGGTTTAGGGGTAGTTATTCAAATATCGTCCTAAGCGTGGAAGTCGCGAAATGTTTAATACTTTTTTACTTTTGTATTTAATCATCATCAAATAGATGCAATGATCGTTCGCCACGGTAGACATGTATAGACATTCCCCTAATCAGTCGGTACACGTGTAATGACATTTTACCATTTTTCTATCTCCGCCCGTGCCCAAGGCGCCCTGATTGAGGGTAGATAGTGTCAGCGCAGTGAGCGACGTGTTTAATAAGCGATATCGGGTTTTGTTCTCCGCTTTAAACAAATATTCAATGTTTCTTTAAACCGAAACATATGAGATTTTTATCAAAAAAAAAAATACTCTATTAAATTCATCTCAAACAATAATCTTTGAAGAGTCAGTCATCATATTGATAAAGGACATACACTTAAAAAAGGAAATCGTTATAAAGCTCTCAAACAAGAGAAAAAAAGCAATACTTATCAAATGAATGTTTCGAAACTTTGTAATGAAATTAACTTCACTATCCCGTTTTAGACATACATATATATATTTCATAAAACAAGAACAAAAATTGGCATTGACAGTAATCAACTTCATGTTGCTAACCGTGTCCAATCTTTAATTATGATATAACGTAAAATACTTCATATATCAGATACGATGTTTACTTCGGAAAATAATAAGCACCGTATCGAAGTAAGCCCCTGCAGGACCCCAAGATCAGATATCAGAGGAGGACGTGCCTTGAATTAATCCCTCTATATAACATCCCAACAATACGCAGTCGGCTGTAAATATATACCAGTTTATATTACAGCCTTAACTTACTGTGTTTATGTACTGAAACGCTGTAGACAAAATACATTTCGACTTCATTATGAAAGTGATATAATTAAAAAACAAAGTTTATAGAGAATTGGTAACAATATTATCAGCAACAGTCCACAGCAAGGAAAAGGATAATGACATGTTGATAAGTTAACTTAAATGCATCACTTCCTTGTTTTACTAAAAATTGACACACGTTTCAGACAATTTGTATAAGGTATTAAAGAAGACTTTTCCGAAGTATTAGCTTATACTTAAGTCCTTAAATTACAAGGACTATTTTTATGGTTCCTTATATCATATTAGCGTCAAAATTATAAAATGTTTTTGACGTGTAACATTCACTATTATTACTCCAGCGTCCCAATGTAAGTCTTGGCCTGAATAAAAGGGAGTCTAATGCCAGTCAGCTTCTTGGAAATGTCTTCTTGGGCGTCCTTCCAGTGAGACATTCGCAAAATAAATTTAAATCCTGTTTTCTTAGTATACATACCAATTTCTATTTGATGAATTGCCAGCTGAAAAAAATATACCAATAAAGTATTATTAATAAGAGGCAATTTGGTAACAAAATTTGTACCGCAATTGATGTAACATTTATGGTATAAAGTTTAGGGAATAAATCATAACGACTGGCCGCCTTATTGAAAACACGTTTCACAAGTAGGGGGGGACTTGGACGACAATCGAAAGCCCCGATGAAAGTCGCTAAGAGATACGATAACATCGCACTCCCGATAGCATGCGACCGCTGCCCCTATCGCCCCCATCGACGCACCAATAATGAGCTTACAAATCGTGACGGAAATTGAAAGAGAAAAAAAAAAAAACAACTTCCCAAGCAACCGATCTTATCGCTCTTCCTAAACGCTCTCGTAAAAATATTAATAAAACATAACTTTTTCCACCCAAACCCACATTAAACTCCGATCCCGTAGATATTTATTGACAATTACGAGTCAATAAGTGGCAATAAAAGCACAAAGCGACAATGTCCACGGATTTGAATGTCAATTGTACGTAATTGTGTAATACTGTTTTGGTGCACACACACACACACGTCCACTACAGCCCGCTCAGTTTCTTTGTCGCATTTATTATGACGATAAACACGACGTTCAGTATTGTACACTAATTTAATCACTAAACACTATATCCGCCACTAAAGTTAACATTTGAAATTATACATCACTAATCTATCTTCTCCACCGGTATCACTCTTGACAGAGTATTCGTGATCTGTGCTGGTGGAGCTTTACAACACGCCAACCTTCTTCGGTGACCGCCTTCCTCGTGCATACATATAATGATTAATAATTAATAATGAATAATTCCATCTCATAGGCGATCTAAATAAAAAAAATCTAATCTATAAATGAATAAAAATCACAGATACTTTGAACAGACACGTTTAATTCTGTTGCATAAATTAAACAGAGGCTGAGAATGTCGCGTGGTTTCGTACTAATAAGAAGAGCTCGCTTAACCTTATCTCAAATCGAGGAAGTCTAAAAAACGGTCGAGGGGCTAGAGAGGGCCGGAGGAGGGTGGAGAGCCAAGAACAAGAGCCGTCAGTGAAATAGAGATAGATGAACAGTGGGAAATGAAATTCTTTGTGGCATCGCGGTCCCGCAAAAAATGCACAGATTAGATTTTTCCCCTCGCCGAGGGCCGAGGGTAGACGGAGGCAATGATTTTTTACAACATTCACTGGAATATATATAGAAGTTTTAGTGCCGTGATTCGTTGTAACTGCCCTCTGTTTGAGAATTTTAATTTCCTCCATTCGGTGCGATATTGCGGCTCCGCCATGTAAATGTGATTACAAGATCTCGAACTTGAATGACTACGCCTCAAAAATAATTACGTACATTTTTTTACTAATATCTTACCACAGCGAGATAAAGACTTTTTGTTTTCATATACAGATTGGTAATTTGTTATTATAATACAAATATCCCCAAATAGTATTTTTTCACAGTCTTAAATCAAACATATGATTAATGTGAATAATCTGAATGAGGGAGGAGTTCAAGTAATATTTTTATTTAAAATTTCCATCAATATGGGATCTTAATAAATCTTAAAAAATAGATAATTTTCTTTAAATATCTGTTATGGTAATAGCAAGTCGTGTGACACAAGGTAATATTTGTGGGGTCACAAAATTACTATACATCATAAGCTTCTTTATGTCTCGTAGATTATTGCGGACCCTCTGTAAAAAACAAGAGGGACAAAGCGGTTTGAATTGAGTAACGTGTCCTCAACATCGTGTTGGTACTTGTATTACACATCTGTTACAGTTCTTGAGGGCGCAATTACTTGTGACACCGCGTGATAAATTTGGACCATAAAAAGTCTGCAGCGATACAGTTATTAGACTCGATTAAAGCGATAAATACTCTTGAACAGAACATTGAACTATATTTATGTCATAAAACGTTACAAATAGTTTATATAATATTTTTTTTTTTAATTATTAATGTAATGAAAATGAGGATTTTTTTTGTTATAATAGCGTTACCTCCATTTTAGATGATAGTAATTACAAAGACACAGAGGATGGTGAATATCACAAGGGTTGTATATAACTATGTTCATGTATTCACTGGTGGCAGATCTCTACTGCAGGAGGCCGTCCAAGTAGGTACCACCACAGCTCCTATTTCTGCCGACAAATAGGAGTGTGCAAATATTACCGTATTTCGGTTTCAAGGGCGTTGTAGCCAGGGTAATTACTATGGCAATGAGACTTAACCTCGTTTATCTCAAGGCGTCGATACAATATGGTATCGACGCCTGAATCCTAACTAACTCAGCTTTGTTATGGACTCGTAATCACTTATCATTTGACTCTAGCTCGCTCGTCTCCCTGTTATCACCAAGTGGAAATAAAACTTCGTAACACAGCAATACTGTTGTGACAGTAGATCGATAATAAAAGAGCGGAAGACAGCTAAATAGATATTAACACTGCAAAATAGTCTTTTCATTCGACGAAGAAAAGGTACAAGCAGAATATTCACCTAGCTCAAGTTAGGATGATATACACTGCACCACATGCTCGTCTCCTGGAGATATATTAATTGTCATAACCACAACTGAAACAGATAAGAGCTGCTACAGTTTCCGCTGATAGAAACCTGTCGCTAATGAGTTACCTAGACGAACAAGTACTAATACTAATTATATTAATCATCCTGACAAAGCTTACGTAATAATTTAACTAAACACAGATTTAGTATAAGTATAACGTAATGTATATTGTGTGTGTACATGAGTTTGGCTTCAATCGATCTAATCCAGTGCATGAGCGTGTGTCATTTGGGGAGTATAAAGCTTTGAATCCTGACAAGTATCCTTTGCAATTTGTTTGGCCACTTCAAAGGTTTGTTTTAAATCACTAGCTAGACACCGACTGAAACGAGTCCGCTACCTTTTTTTTTTGTGCTTTAAAAATCTAAAGTAGCTTTTAAAACGTTTTAAAAAACTATAAAAATATAACGATCACTTATTTAAGAATAACTTTCATTGATTATTTTGCTATATTATTTATCATTAATCTATGTAACTTACGTATAATGTTTATTATGAACTGAAGCCTTCATAGCGTTTAGTTGATAGTTTCATCAATAACATAAGTGGTGCTGCTTGTGTAGTGATTATATAGTACCACATTACGCTGGTAGTAGGTCTCTGTTGCCGGAGACCCACTAGGTAGGTTACCGCATAGGCTATTTGTAGCACTAGATAGTAGTGTGTAAACATTACTGTATTCTAGTTTGAGGAGCGCTTTAGTTAATATCATTGGGATAATGAAACTCAACATCTTATGTCTCAAGGCATGTCGCAAGTGTGGATAACATCTTAAGTAGCGTCACGTTGTTATGGGCAGATGTCTCACGTAACATCAAGTGAACATCCCGCTCGTCTCGTCGCTTCAACGAACAAAAAAAAATACGCTCATGTCTTCGAGACATTAGAACTTATTTCTCACTACCCTAGTAAATTCATTAGATAGTTTAGGCACTACCATTTGACTGCAAAATTAGTCGCTGTCATCAATAAATGGAGTAATAACAATAACTAAGTGGTATTTTATCCAGAATGAGATTTCCCTGTAATTAAATTGTAGCATAGTTATAATTATCAACCACTTGCCTATTTAATCTTTTCAACTGCGAGAAGATCTCTCGATTTTCTCTACTTTCTTAAGATACCCTTCTTTTCTAAGTCACTCCACTTTTTAATGCCGTCTTAGACTATAAATTACCTCATTAAACGAAGACAAGTTGTTTTCGCAACGAGATGTAAGAGGGAAAAAGAGATCGTTTCTAGAAACTAATTATCAAACAAGGTAATTAAGAAAACAGATTTCCTCGCCGAGGAGACGGGGGAAATAAAGAAAATGCAAAGTGTTTCCCAAATTTCCATTATAAGAACTTCCCTTTTTTTTTTCGTATCTAAAATAACCATTGTCCTCTCTCCGTTTATATATATTTTTTTTCTTTGATGTGTCTCATTTTCATTTTCAACGGAGATATCGAGGTTTTTTATAAGATATGCAAATTTATAACGCACTTGGAATAACTTTATTTAATATACGGATAGATGTTATGAAAGTTTCGCTTACTTAAAGGATACTATGAATAGTATTATTTTTGAAAACACAGCACTTGTTTTTTAATATTATTATAAATGTAGAATCAACAAAACCGTATTGTTTCATCTGTAAAGTATATGTGTATTATGAAATTAAAAAAGTGTTATATACTTGTGCCTTTAAATCAGTTTATACGTTTGTGATCAAAGTGATACTAACGATGAATGATAAAATAAAAAATTAACAATCATCTCCAAAGAATTAAATTATTAAAAAAATATATATAACAGATTGACTATAGTATCGATGGAATTAATTACGATTTACTTTTCCTCGCTTAATTACTATACAAGAAACAGATGAGGGTATTTACCTTATACAACTACACCTATAAATGCAGACTGTATACTTTCACACATGTTTAAAACTATAGAGTATATATCTATTGGTTTAAATATTATCACTTATATTCTGAAATACAATATTTCTTTCCCTTTTGCTCTATATTGTTCCTTTGAAATATTTCGTCGTGTATTAGATATGTTTGAACTCTACTGTATTTAAAATCGACAGTCAATGCATGCAAAATATGCAATGAAAAAATCTTCGCCACTAAATTAAATCACCCACTAAATGCGGCGCATTAAAAGTCAAATCACCCCTATAAGGGGTGGTTAAGTAAATAAATAAGTTGCCCGAATATGGTGGGAGTATAATAACAGAAGGCAAACAGCATCAGAAGCCGTGAGATAAAATCGTATTGCGTTGTCAAAAATAAATGAATCCGGGGATTAGTCCGGGACACGGGCAGCGCAATATTGTCGCCCGCCGCCCAACGTGGGGCTGCGTAAGCCGCTCGCCCGGCTACCACTTCGCCTCTTAATATTTCCGAACATATATTTACTCAAAAATTTTAACATATAATACATCATCACCTCTACTGATAGACATACACTTCTGGATATACTTCTCTTGCATTTCAATAACACGATCTCGCCCTGGATATTTGTTCATAATGTTAAAGGTTTTAGCGTTTTCTGCGCGGAACCCTAACCCTTATTTCATAATGAAGGTAGCACGTGTTATGCCTCGTACCTTCAGCTATATCCATTGAAAGTTATATCACAATTGCCACAAACGTTTCAGAGAAAAAAATATTTGTCATTAATCTTTGGTATAGGCAACGTGTTGTAACGATATTCCAGATATTATAATTTTAATTAAACAATGGTTATAGATAAATGGACATGATTTATGATATTATCTACTTCATCATCAGTTGATAGTCATCCACTGATGGATATAGATCTCGCCTATCGCTCCTGTGTTGTTCCTGTCACATGTTTCTCGCGATATTAACTAAATCTTTAACTTTATTTACTTAAACATGAATATTTATAAAAGATGTATCCCTTGCGATGGACATAAAACGAAACGTTCTTTCTGCTTCCGGTTGTTATCGGAAGTATCAAGCGATAATCGCACAAGGTTCCTTTATAAAGTGAATCGTGGGAGCAAGTGAACGGGCTAGATAAACTACTCCGCGCGATTTCGCTGCAAAGAGAGGGCTCAGCGGCTTCCAGCGCCGGCATCGGGTTTTATTCCGATCGAATTTACCATCCGAGTGAGATTTGTGAACACAAAGATACCATATGCAAGTGGAAAACTGTTTAATACAAGCTTCTCCTAATAGTTTTAATGATTACAACCGTCAGATGTAATTATATAAATGTATAAATTATTCAGTTAAAAATGTACAACAACTACATACATATAAAGGAATCAAATAGACGCGTATAACCAAACATCCGATTAAGAGGCGTTCTTTGGGCTAGGCCTATATCCAGCAGTAGATTGCTGTGAGCTGATGATGATGATTATCATGAAAACATGAAGTCGAAAGCCATTAGTCTGTTTCAGCTAATTTGGTTTTATGTCATTATAATTTACATTTATACTGGCGGTAGACCATGCTATTGTCATACCATCTAGGTCTAGCAAACATTTCTATGATTACCATCAGCCGGTAGACGTCCAATGCTGGACATAGGTTTACCCAAAAGATCTCCACAACGATCGGTGCTGTGCTGCCCGCGACCTTCGTTTGTAAAGGTTCATATGGGAGATTTAGGCTATTTCCCGCTACATTGGCCAATGCGGGTTGGTGGGAGCCGGAGCTTCGTCTGTTGATTGGCTGGGTGCACCACGAGCAGGTGAGGTCGGCTTGGGTCCCACGAGTTGTTATACGGAATCCCTTACACTTCTTATAAACATTTCTCTATTACCTTTTAGAATGATAATAAAATTACTGAGGTTTACACGACAGGTTATAGTGTAAATATCCTAAGTTACGTCTTAGATGAACAAATAAATTATTACTGATTACATACATACATATATATCTCGCCTCGTTCCAAATGGGATAGGCAGAGACCACCTCTCTCTACTTGCTACGATTCTGGCACACCTCTCTCGCTTCCCCCACATTCATGAGCGTCTTCATGCATGCTCGTCGGTTGGGAGTACTCTTGACCCGGCCTTTCTTTATGACATCTTCGATTTGTTCGAAATATGTCCGCCTAGGTTGACCTGCACCGATTTGTCCCCAATCATTCTTACCTTGTATACCTCTTTCGTTAATCTTCTTTCATCCATCCTTTCAACATGGCCGAATCATCTAAGCATCCCTTTCTCTATCTTTGTCACTACAACTTCAACCACGCCGCACTGTTCCTCAGTTTGTCCATCAGCTTCACTCCAGTTATATTTCACAGGCTTCTCATAAACATTTCTGTGTTATCCTTTAAATTGATAACAAAAACTGAGGGGTACACGACAGTGTTATAGTGTAAATAATTACTTAACTTGTCTTAGATAAACAAAAAATTATTACCGATTGACAACCATGAATGTATAATAATGAAGGGCATCAGAAACGTAATACAGCGAAAAAAAAAAGTTGGAGATATTGAAAAGAGCGCAATTTATCAATGGTGCGTCAAGCAGCCGATCGGCCGGGCGTCATTTTTAACGTATTTGCGTATAAATAGTGGCGTCGCGACGTTCCGAGTCGCCGCTAATGATACGGAAAATGACATCTTATTTCGAGGCGAAAATCGAAGATAAAAAAAAAACCGCTCGTCTCCCGCCCGCCTGCATGAATATTTTATAGGCGCGTCAACAGCGAAATGACAGGTTTTATCGTTTGAAAATTCGACGAAAATTGCGCGAAATGACGCGTCGATATTTTTTTTTATTTAGTGAGAACATCCTTCCGCCAATCAAGCGCGCTCATTGTGACCCGACAATGAGACCTCTCCCTCGGGACTTTTCTGTCGTAATTTTTATTTAACTGACGCGCGCAACAGTTTATTTGCAAACGCTTAGGGCTCATGACCGTTTATGGTTATGCTCGAGCATTATAGACATGTCGAATTGTATTTATGTTCATTGTTAATAAATTACGTACGTAATACCACTCACAGATGTCTGATGACGGAGTTCATCTAGGTGGATATAACCGCAGCGTCTATTTCAACCGCCAAACAGTACACAAGCCTAGAACTAATCAGACTTAACATGACATGTCTCAAAGCGATGAGCAGGATGTGGGGCAGTTCATATCATCCGAACTAACCACCACGTTGTTGGACGTTTAACATACCATCTGGTGAACGTTCCGCCCGTGTCAAAGCATCTTCGAATAAAAAAAAACTTAATTTCAGGTTTCATCATCATCATCAGCTGATAGACTTCCGTTGCTGGACATATGCCTCCCCCAAAGATCTTCAGATCGATCGGTCCGACGTTGCTCGCATCCAGCGGGTTCCCGCGATTCTCACCAGATCGTCGTTCCACCTTCGGAATTTCAGGTTTAGCCATTGATAATAATACTCTACTAATAAAATAATAATATTTTTACCTAAAGAGGCGGTAAGGTCTTCGAGTGGTGGTCGTGTACTAGAACGCCAGGATTCCCAGTATGGACTGACAACCTGATGAATGTTACGAGAGCCTCGAATGTGGACAGCGCTGAACTGACCCTGTATGTACCTCCTAGAGGGAACACTATGCCCAGGTTTCTTCTAGCTGACTGTTTTCGGATGCTTTTAATTCTTTTAATGGTAACAATGTTAGCACAACAAAAAAAAGAGCTTAGAACGACGAAAATAAAAAGGAGAAAGAGCATTTACCCTTAGCTAATTATAATTATAACCTAAATTTATACTTACCTTATTAATTATAGGTACGCTACTGACCGAGAGAACAATCTCTGCGAAGTTCAACAGCCAAGAGACGTTCACTGCTGGACATAGGCCTCCTCCAAAGATTTCCACATCGACCGGTAAGGATTTATTTGTGTGGATTTAGGCCATTACAACTATGCTGATCTACTATAAGTTGGTGGGAGCCAGATCTTCGTTTGTTGATTAGCAGGGTGCACCCTGTGCTGCGTGCCTGTGCATGTGAGGTTTGCTTGGTTCCCGTGAGTTGTTGTATGGGAACCCTTATGCCCCTGCGGAGTACAACCACCTCGTGACAATTCCGACTTAACTATTTGGTATAATAACAATACGTTCATTGTGACATTCGCAAATTAGGCATAAACATTGCAATATAATCACTGTGTAACAGAAATGTTGAACAATAATCACAAATCGATTCTTCGAACAGCTTCAGTGGTTCAAAGGTTTATTGATAAGTGTACCAGGCTCAATGGCAAATTGCCAGAATGGTTTTAATATAATAATTAATCTGTTTAATTGCTTATTAGCGTTGTGACGCCGCAAACCTGCCTATCGACATGTTAGCGGGAAATTCCCGTAGGCTTTGATCGAGTGGCGCGGATCCCCGCGTGTTAAACATTGTATTGTACAAGCTTCAAACACACTCATCGTATAAATTAGTTGAGAAATTTGTTTCTGCTACAACTTTCATAATTTCAGACCAGAACTAATTAATGTGTACAGTAATTTAACAATCAAACATCTGTCTTAGAACATTTTTATGTATGAACTGTCTTAAGTGAAGTAAACGCATATAAAAAAATAATTTTATGTAGATTCAAAAGGTATTCGGCGGGAGCGCAACATGAACTGAATTTTGTAAACAGTCGTTAGTAGTGATCCGCATAAGTCTAAACATATTTGGTGAATTTGTTGTCGCGGGTAGGGAGGAGCACCTGCTATAAAGATAAGCCTCTGATGTCGCGTAATATTCCCCTAAAATAACTTCTTAGTGCCTCCGGTGCCATAGCGACGGGCGCCCCTAGTTTCGCTTCTCCTTCGATCCGTTATTGGTGTTCTTCCAGCCCTATGTAGGCGATCTTATGTACATATTTAATTTTAACAGATATAATACAACATAAGGTTTTTATACGTTAATGTTTTATTCGATACTGGACTTTTTAAATAATATAACGTATCATTTACATTACTAAAATTGACATATTTGCTTCTGTGCTGTAATAAATGTCGAGAATACGAGGGAGAGAGAACAAACCTAATGAAATACTATAAACATTGATTACCAGTTAAGTATATATTATATACGATGTCATGACCCTAAGACATGAGGAATAAGATTTGAGGAAAGGGATATATAATGTAAATTAGATAAAAGATAGATATATTACAACAAACAGAAGAAAAATTATTAAACAAGTATAAGACATTTAAAGCATGACCAAACCAAGGACGTTCTTATTCTTTAAAGATCGTACCTATATACCAGTAGAAAGAAGAGAAAACTTGTGTACAGTAAAACTTTATGATTTTTATTTATTAAAAAAACGTTATAAAGGCTTATCAGCTATGTCTAGTTTAAGTCTGGTTACTACGTTTAGTATACTAGCTTCATAACTGGACCTGATCTGTATAATTTATATTTTCAGTAACAACGTTCCAGTACTCGATTTGGTGAGGAAAGCCGGGGGAAGGTTTCGTGGCAATATTGCGAATTAATTAAGGAAGTGATTACGCACCGATAGCGCATTAGCCCCACGCGTGTAGGGAAATTGCCGCCACAAAGGATATTTCCTGCGTTTTCCTCGATTTAAAGCAATTCACGGATTTTGATTAAGCCCCCGCTGCTGTAGCGAGATTATTCCCCTTTCAATGCGAAGAATGGTTTATTTGAGATACCGTGAAAGTGAATTGTATTTCCTTATGCTATTGATTTTATAGCTGTTAGTGATTTGTTTGAAAAGTTAACGGTTTGTTAAGTTTATAATGATTACTTTAATTTATGTCTTACGCCTGTGTTCCTGGAGACCGTCTATGTAGGTACCACCACAGCACATATACCTGTGGCCTAACAGTACTGTGAAAATATTGTTGTGTTTCATTTCGAATGGTGTCATAGCTAGTAAAATTACTAGGTTTTGAGATTTAACAACTTATGTATTAAGCCGACGAGTATTATGTGGTGCAGTGTATAAATTCCTAACCTGTGCCCTGTTCTTTTTATTTTCTTATAGGAAGCCGTATTACTAACTAACAGTTGAAAGTCTTTCTTGTTTCATAGCTTCTTAAACTATTAAAAAAAATCAATCAACTTGACGAAATTTAACCCTTATACCATATAAAGAAGATAGAAGATCTTGCTTATCGAATCGAATTGTAAGCTTTGAAATTTATGCAAAAATTAGATTAAGGATATATTCCCAATGTGTAAGAATACAATATCCTTTTTCTCTTTTTAAGCCTTTGTATCAGTGAGCGAAAAAACTTGTATGTCTATATACTCCCAAAAATTTTGTATCCTCATCATCTTCATCAGCCCGCAGCTGTATAAAAAGTGTACTTATCAATACCTTTTATTCTCCGTTGCGGCAAGACGAGTAAGACGTCCACTTGATGGTAAGTTAACACGTTTGCAAAAAACGTGGCGCTTGTTAGGATGATATACACTACACTACATTGTGATCGTCATTTTGAGGTAAAAGATGGTGATTATTGGTACTTCATTAATTTCACTAGGTATAATGCTTTTCAAACCGGAACACAGTAATGATTGCTCGCTACTATGTAGAAATTGACGCTCTAAGGCAACATAGACCTAAGACCTAAGACCAAACCAGTAAGTTTATAACAGAATTACTATAACATGAGTGTAAAGTAGAATAGTTAATATTATAATCAAATCTATTTGTAAAGAAAGTCTCGATATTTTGTTCCGCTATAAAACAACTAAGGACTAACTCGAAACTGTCTCGAAATGTTTAATCGTGTAAATGAAAAAGAGGTTGTATTTATCATGGTCTAAGATGACAAAGCTGTTGCCGACGGTAACTATGTTCATTAGATATCTTCAAGAAAGCTGAGGTGCCTTTAGCATCACAACTAGGGCCAACTTTAAATCACCGCAATAATTATTTATTCCGCTCACTCGCCGCCCGACTCCGTGGAAACTATTCAACTGAGAAACGCTATTCCGCCTTGGTCAGATAAGACGTTTGATTCTCCCTATTTACCGCCCGGGCTTTAATTATGAACCCCCCCATCGCCGGTTTTGTGTAAAATAGTTGGCCGAGTAATTTAATCGTGAGATCTGTATGCGAGGAGGCGCTTCTGGACGGCAGCCGGGTGCCAATGATTTCTGTATTGGTGCCGAGAAAAATCTAAACAACTTCGTTCCACGACACCACGATACAAGCGAAACGTTCATCTCATGGTAAATGATACACCAGCTTGTAACAAAATGGTGTTAGTTAAGCTGATATACAGTATATTATGCTCATAGCTTCGATATGTAAGATGTCAAGTGTCATCACCGCAATAATTTCACTAAATACAACGTTAAACCGGAACATTGTTATGTTAACACACTACTATTTGGAAGTAGAAGTAGGAGCTGTGGTGTGTCTCTGAAATTCCTATTACCCCAACAGACTAAGTAGGTAGTTTAATAACTTAGAAACCTTTAGCAAATATAGAAGCTATATTAAACAGTTGGTTCGTTGTAAGAACAAGCTAACATTATGCATCATTGAATTGAAAAACAAAATTGAATATTAATCACTATTGAATCATCAATTTCAACAACAGTCAATAATTAATTTTCTCCTATGCTACCCACAAACTGTATCTCCATGTCACCCTCCGCATTAAACTCGTACTTATTCTTAGAACCGCCGTTTACCTTTGTTCTTAACTTCTGCTAAATCTAAACTGCAAACAAGTTTTGTTTACGTACTCAACCACCCTCTCGTTTCTTCAGTCGTTGAACTGCGTAACTATACGAGACGCTGTAAGCACGATATAGGGCCGTAAAAAATAAGCGCACATCAGACTCGAGCATGTAATTCTAGCGCACTCTTCCGGCCCGAACAAAGGAGAGAGGGTAAGAACACGAGTTACTCGACACCCTGTACCTTACGCAGATTTGTTTCTCACCGCCATAATACATCACGAACCAAAGTAAACTCTACATGCTAAAACACAAGTCGCAATTTAGATTAAAAACCTCACCCACCATCAAACATTTCATAGCCACAGAGATGCAGGAAATTCGCGATAGTCAAATTGTAGTCTTACAGGGCGTGTTGCCATTAAATTATTTCATTTGCAACTGTGTTACCGGAGTATAAGGCCTCATTTGCATCATAACAGACACGAGAAGGGTCCTCGGGATATTGCAAGTACGTAACATGAGGACTGCAAAAGAAAAATGTACCTTTAACGACGACGTGAGGATTCTGGAAGTCGAGAGAAGAAATAAGCTGTAACAGGATGTCATTTAGGATAATGCCTCCTTCGTTTTATTTTCTTTTCACGGGACTGTAAAGCGCATATATTTAATAAAGTACCACATCTTTAGAAGAGTAATCTAAAAGTATTTTCTGTATGTTATATTCATCTACATATTATAACCAGAATTGTTCTTTCGAATAGAAACGATCATATATACATACATAAACTTAATAAAAGCTGCTATATTATTTGTTATCAATAAAACTAGCTCAAAATTAAGGAAGTAAAGCATTGCACTTTAATCAATGCATCGATTTGAATAAACTTAGCCAAGTGATCACCCAGCTAGACGCAACACAAACAAACGATACGCCCACAAAAACTCGTCCTAAGCTAAAAAAAAAATGCTTGTGTGTATCGGACGCGAGTGTGCGAACGCCGGAGCGCGGCTCTACTTATAATCGCCCCTCGCCGGTAGCTACTTGTAGGTAAGTAGCTATCGCAACTCCTTTGTTCTAGCAGCTGATTGGAGCCGGCACCGGAAATGCGTGTCACCCCTCCCCCTCATTGGTCCGTTTCATTTTCTTAGCGCGAGAGAGACGCAGCTAGTGAAACGTGTAGTTAAGGATAGCGATCTCTGTGTGTAAAATAGTAGATAGGTGACACGAGTCCTCGTTTCGCTGGTTCACTGTGTTTGCGCGACGCCGCGCCAAGATAAACTATTTGCTACTACCCTCGCGCAAGTTCGCGAATTGTTACAAAGTTGATCCAGTCGAAGTTCGATTTTATTAGATTGAACTGCGAAATCAAAATTAAATGAATAATAGGAAAACTTTGCAAGAGCGACGAATTATCCCAACCCCTGGTTGATTTCATCATGCATATGTTAATTTCATCAATTCAATAATTATCTGCAAGTAAATATTAAGCATACACGTCATCTTGCTATATATTATATAGTAAACTTTGTGCTCAATTTTTAAAAATCTATACAACTAATACAATACTAATTTTAATTTGAATTACTAAGGCAAAGATACTTAACATATCATCCTAATAAGACGTATTCACTTACCGTTAATTGACTTTCTAGCTCATCTCGACATATAAAAAATAAACGACTTAAAAACGAATTTAAATTGTTTAATAATATAACTATATCAAATAGCGTAACTGTAATATAGTATGCGAGGGTAGAAAAATAAGTGAGGAGGAATTAAGGCAACTGTCATCGATTACTGTACTAGGAGTAGTAATATAAATATTGCGGGAATAATAACGTTGCAAAGCCTAGCAGTAAGCTAAAAGAAATTGCGAAGGTAACGTTAAAAAATAAATGAGATATACAATCTTCTTTCTGAGTAGAAAAAAAAACCAACGTGGTACATAAGAGTAGCTCGGCAACGTGATCGCGAGGCAGCGATCGACCAACCGCCACTTATCGCGGCTGTCAGCCGCAGCCGCCGATCCAGCGGCGCGATATTGTTTATAGAACGTGTTGAATAGCCGCCGCCTAATTGCGATGCCATAGGGAACATGTTCGAGACGATAACCGTTGTTTGCCGGTGCCCAGGGTAAGGTTTTTAAAGGAGGTTGTTATTAACGAACGAGCTTTAATCAGCGCAGGCGAATTATAATGTTTTTACCTCTATTATACAAGAAAAGTATTTTGGTCACGCCATGTTTTATTTGTTGATGCGCATTTTGACAACGATTTAAAAAAAGAACGCTAGTACTGTGATAATTTGACATTCTAAGTGAAATAACAATCTCTCTCTCTCTCTCTCTTTAAGTCCCTCCTTCACAACTTGTTCTTATTGATGTTACACCAGTTACTTCTATTTGATGATTTTTGTATAGTGTCATACACAGGTGTTTCAATGGCCTCCTTCAGCTGGTCAGTCCAATGTTTTGGGCCCCGTCACCGTACCATCAATCTTGCCAGTAACGACTAGTTTCTCTAAGACATTTGCCTTTTTTCTAGCAAAATGACCGAAAAACTCAATTGAAATGACAACAAAAGGCCACAAGATCTTCGAAAAAAAAGGAGTGAATTGACACAATGGTACAATTTTACTACCCGTGAATTATTGAGAGTAACCTCTCCTAGTTTTTAAGAAAGGATATTAAGTAATTATTGAACTAGTCAGATATATAGATATCTAATAATTAAATAGCAGTGGGTATTCCGTGATAAATATAAAGTGATATCACCTTAGTTCTCAACGAGTGCTTGACATCAATCTAAGCACCGTCGCGGGAATAAATAATACTATATACTATTTGTTTATATAACTAATGCGATAAATTACCTATTACACTAAGTTACGGGAACCGTTATAGAAATAATACATAGTAAACAAAAATAATACTTTTTCGTTTTACATATTATGAAAGTACAAAGTCTTTGCTTTATAATTAATTCAAGTTTAATTATTATTTGGCTTTATGAGCCGTAATCAGTAAATAAAGCATTCGGACAATAATCGAATGAGTAGACAGGCGCTGCTGAGGATCTGATGCGGTCGGGAGCAGGCAGTGGGAGGCTAATCGGCACTCTATCACCGGTGTCAGGCGCAGGCGACCGCCACGTGGCCCGCACAGTGCGGAACATCGGAATTTTAAGAGTCAAGCAACGTGTCCCCAAAATTACACAGCTTCACATTTTCGTACATATAATTTACATAAAGTAAGCAATGTTTTGTTAACATAATTTAGGAACAATTATACATATAATATGTTTGTTTATTATCGTAAAACTAAGTTAAGACAGGGCTAACAATAGATATCAATTTCGTGGCAATAACCAGTCATAATTCTTACGACCCGGAACTTATATTAAGAAAATTTATTATAAGTTCAATTAATTATCAAGTAGAATTCCCTAGATCAAAGAGATATAATTGTTAATAGTATGATATAATAATCCTTCATTAAATATAACAGGATTACTATCAATGAATGACAGTAATAAAATATAACGTTTGTACAGAATCTAATTTTACACCGTCCGCGTTGTATTAAGAAATCTTAACGTAATATCATTTAATCCCTTACGAAACGTTAAACTTAAAGTTAAACATAATCAATCACGAACATCTGAAAACCATTCGAGAGCTTTCTAAAGAGGAATTAAAAACAAGATGTCAAACTTGACGGGTAATTTGAGAGTGCGAGAGGCGAAGTTTCATCCGAAATAAATATTGCCAAATCGTAACTTACGTAATCGAAATTAACCTTATTGTATAATCGACCGATTCACGTGAACGGAATGTATTTTTAAACTTTTAATTGAGTTTTTCATTCAGACCGAATGTTCAATGTTGTGATATTTTTGACATGTTACGACATCGCGCTGAAAGTAACTGAAGTACAACTCTCTGTGCGAATGTTTAGGCGGTGTTATAAAACTGTTGGTAACGCAATTGTGCTCACTCCGTCGCAATCCGATGTAAACATTGGAAAATTTTCCTCGCCTGTGGCAATAAAATGTTATACTTAGAGAGACTTTAATAGATACCTGAATGCTCACACGGCTTCAGTTGCTTTGAAGGCTCTTTGAATTTATTTTATTTTATATACAATTTGTACCTGAACGATAAAAATAATACGGGAGGTCTTTGAAATGAAAAAAATATATTGAATCGATATTGAATGTCGATAATCGATATGTTTTCGGCTGTACACATAATAGAACTGGTGACTCACATTGTTGAATCTAACAAACAGGTGTAGTATAAGTAAAATTGAGGCATAAACTGCACCAGAAAAAAATCTCTTTGATATGTTTATCAACCCTTTACATTTCGGGGGCGGTCTTTTGAGGAGCGAACAATCGGTGGTTTTTCAATGGGTTTTACGATGATTATCGTTAAAAGGCTTGAGGTTACTGACAGGTGAGATGTCAACCGCATGAATGGTACTACCATCGGCTTCAATAGTTTGTGTATTTTTAAGTAAGGTGACCCGATAAGATAGTACGCATTCGTTAACATTCATTCAACTTTAACAAATACATATACTGATTTATTTATGCGATGACATATAGGTGATATGAAAAAAAATGCTTTTAATAAAGTAACAACAATAAATTCAACTATAGTATGATACTAAATAACTCCGAAAATCTAGGTCGACACTGTCTTTGGATTTTCTATTGGGGTTAGGTACACAATAAATTTCGTATCCGTATATAAATATTAAAAATTACCTTAATTTATGACCTAACACATAACAAGATAAGAAATTATGTATAGTTTCCATTTGTCATTTAAATATATTGTTTATCGGATGTCTTGTTAGTATTAGACTTATAATCTTGCACACTAATATTGTTATCGACAACATCAGCCGATAGACGTCCACTGCTGGACACACGTTTCTCCCAAAGATATCCAAATAATATTGCAATAGTAAAATATTATTTAAATGTATACATATGAATAAATTAATAGAGATGTCCACATTTATTCTTGATAACATTTGTATGAGGTACCCGATAACATCTATACGTATTTGAGTAAAGAAACGTTGAACATAAAATCGCCGCAACAGGGGAAAAGAGGAAGTATAGTGCTGCAGTTAACTAAAATAGGATCGAGAAAATCTCACACTACTTCAGTATTAAAACAAGTGGGGACCTACAAAAGCGATACTCTAAAAAATGCAGTGGAAAATACATCGCGAAGTTTCCGTTGAAAGTGAGGTAACGCACGGAGCGTTGCAACTAACCAACCGTAGAGTTAAGGAAGTGGTGCAAGTTAAGGGAGGCGAGCGGGTAACCTCTATGCGGAAAATTTTAAAATATATGAAGTAACTTGTGGTAAAACACTGACAACAGGTAGGCACAACCGCAGCTCCTATTTCTGCAGCTGAATATATACATTGATCTGTACCGGTTTAAAGAGCGGGTAACTAGACTTTCGTCTCAAAGCGAAGACCACTATGCATTGCGGAGTATACCATCCTAACTATAACCACGATGCAATCGATAGGTGTATAACTTACTATCAGGTGAACGTCTAACTCGTCTCACTTCTTCGAATAAAAAAAAATGCATATAATAGGTTAGTTAATAACGATTCCTCACAATAGTATAATTAGGCGGAAGATAGTTGTGCATGCTAACACAAAAAACTCTGACCCACGTAAATTGAAAGAAGGTACTAAACAACTGTTTTGAAGATAGATTTTAATATCCATATTTATAGGAGTTAGTTAGACGATAGAAAAACCTTAAAAATCACACAAAAAACCTCTATGAAGGAAGACAAACGACTACATTTTCATGAATATATTTGGATTGGCAGCTCTTTTGTTAAGAGATCTAGATATTCCCAACCTGATTTGCTAGCCATAACATCCTCGCAACTCTCTTTGAAGAATGAATTTTCGTAAACTTCGTTCTTAGCTGATCTATGCTCAGTAAAAGAAATATTCCCACCAAATTTCAAGTCTAGGCTTTAAGGGGTCAGAGATATAGTGATAATTATTAGAATCGTTCTGTAAACATAATGTTAAATTAAATAGATCGCTTTAATACTATTTCAGTATAATGAAATGGCATCTTGTTGGCCGCTTGTCGTTTGGCACGAGTCTTCAGCACGAGCTGAATAACTAGTGTCGGCAAGGCGAGCGCCTACCGCTGCATATTTATGAAGCGCCTCAAACACTATAAATAGTTGATACGAGCCACGGCCTCGTCGGGTAATGGAGTAAATACAACGGACTCCGTGATTTGCACTGAATGTTGAACATGTACGTGTAACATATATGTATACAGGTACGTGTATTGTATATGTGTTATCGTCACGCAGCTCTATGTAACACATATTGACAAGTGTTTTGAGTTAAATTATGTTAATTACCATAGCAAATCAGACACCCTCTAAACAAACTCTTGATGTATGCTTGATAGGAGAATTCCCGACGTAGACTGGATGAAAATGCATTAGAGTCCTAAACTGGCGTGTATGCGTTACTATATTAAAAACAACCTTTTGATATCTCCTATATGTTTTCGCGTAAATAAATCTGTATATGTATTTGTTAAAGTTGAATGAAAGTAACGAATGCGGTAGTCAGCGTTTTGTTCTGACCGTGATCTGTCTACATACAGCAGTGAGAGATAACCACTAGCATATAGTCGAAAACGAGCTTATTAAATACAGTAGTAGTGTATGTAATAACATTTATATAGACCCGTGTTAATGGTAAGCTAGTTCGATGTTTTAGACATCTAATAAAGCACAGTAAAGCGTCGTGCCGACCCGCCAAGCCCACGTCGCCGACGCCTGTACGGACCGATATAGCTTAGATAAACGCGCACATAACTATGCAAACTACTTCTCCGGACTCACAATCGTAATAGAACGACGTATGTTCTTATCGCTACAAACAATTGTACACTTTAATGTAAACAGTTAGAGTATAAATTTGTTTGCGAGTTGAATTCCCGTGTTTGCCGTAGGGATGCATCAGGCTGTACGGCCGACCATTAGCTAGGTACATATCTGTAAATGCGGTGGGAACGCGAGTTGAATACGCTATGGGCGTTGTAGTGAGCCTAAAAAATTAAAGCCGCCGACAATACTTAGAATGCTAAGTAAAGATTTGTAAGGGCCGGGACGCTCGCAGCAAACCAATGACGACTTAGTAACGTCGCGTCTGCGGACCATTTTTTATATCACATTCGTAGTTGAACGTTTTCACTGGGTTATAGTGAAAAAATCACACATTAATACCTCGTCGTATAATTTAACATGAAGTTAATAATATTTTTTTGTTACATACATTATATATTATACATAAATAATAATTTGTTTCAAATTACTACTATGTTTATACTGGGTTAGTAACATTTAAGCAGTCCGACGAGAGGAGCCTGACGTTCTGATGGTAAGTGGTACGTCTGCTCGTTACACAGCACCATTTTATACTCATCGCTTTGAAACAGTTGTCTTTTTACCACAATAATTTCTCTAACTATAACATTCTTCAAACCGGAACACAGTGGTATTGGCACATTATTGTGTAGCGGGAGACATAGGATCTGCGGTGATACCTTGATAGTCTTCGGCAACAGAACACTACCACCGGTGCTATTAATAGTGGGTTATAATTAATTTATATTCTTTATCAGTGATTTACATTACTTTGTTTTTGTACAAAAACCCTTGTTTTTAATAAGTTAAAGATAAGTTTATAGAATCAATAATTTCTAAGTCTTTTGCATTTATTTTTGTCATTGCTTTCCATCGCCGTATTGTACTTTGATGCTATTGAAGCAAATATGTCATCATGTTTATAGGTAGACCAATTTTAGTGGATGCGCCAATGGATAATTTTAGAACAGACAGCGACCGGTGGAGGCGGACGTTGCTGCAAAAGCTTCAAGCGTCAGTCAAATTGAATCACCAAGTGTAAATCTGTGGCGCTCACCATTCCGCGTTAACGACGGAAACACGGTAGAGGCTGCGGCGATTTAGGGTTCAATGGAAAGCCGACGAGTGTGAATTTTCGCAGGCGGACGAGGCTGGTAAACTGGACAGTGGTCGAGCGTGCTAATCTGCGTGGAGTGCCGCGTGTGATTGGACACACGGCGATGTCCAATTTTCCGGTGGCGACGGTCTGCATTAGTTGGTCGGACAACGGGCGCCGCTCGGTAACTGACCAACATATTTACACACCTCAATACACCACACACACTCTGCAGCTCCGTAAAGTTACGAGTCTCTGTTTTATGTTTTATTGCGACTATATATTTTCCTTACAGAACATAAATCATCAAATTATTCCAGTTGAACAACATTTATCAATATTCATAATATACTTTACTCTGTACAAGTAATATTACAACAGACTTATATTTTTATTATTTATTCGATGAAGCGAAAAGATTAACAAGTTAATGTGGCGCTAGATAGGATGATATACACTGCACTGATCACTTTGTGACATAAGATGCTATATCATTACCCCGGTAATTTCACTAGGTACAGCGCAATATTTGTGAATCTTAATCCTTAGTAATCTATTTCCTATTAACTCGTGTAAACTATCACTTTCCATTCTTAACCCTATCTCCTGCTCAAAATCAGATATAAAATGTTAAAGATTAAAAAAATTCAATTGAAATCCTTTTCTTCTTCATGTGCCCATAAAACTAGTGAAGATTGGACTTCAGTTTTGCAAATCCTTTTCTATTGCGAGCTCTTGATGTAGAATCACTCCTTGATATAGTTTAACCATGATTTCTTTTAGTTACAAACAAAATAATTAAATTTTGATATCTACGGAACCTTAGATTGTGTTTGCTTAAGCAGATATAACCTAAAAACTAACAGAAATCGTTACATTCGTTAACAATCATAAAAGTCAAATAGTAGAAAGCAAATTTGTTAGAAAAAAAAAAATCATTTCATGCATTTATAATTTATGAACGCGATCAGTCCGTCAATAGGAGTAATGTAGCTTGTAATACACACACAAAACATCTTGACGTCAATTTGTATTCGCAAACAAATCAAGAAGCGCAAACAGCAGCAGCACAGCGCGGCGCAGAGCAGCGCAGCATCCCCGGCTCCTAATAATTGTTTACCGTGGGCGGGCGGCTAGTTACCGGTTAATGCAATATTAATGCAATTCATTAAACGTGCAATTGAAGTGAGCGCAGCCCTCACCCTCGCCTCCCTTGTCGTGCTACCCGTTTTTATTTTATTATTTCGATAATCCAATTCGACAAATTTTAAAATCTCACTAACATTTACACGTAGTACAGTTCCTTTTACAGTTCCTCTATATCATTCTATGTAATGAGTTTATCATCTTTTCGAACCAATATCTCATATACAGCTTTGAAATAGTCTAAATATAAAAAAGTATTCATGAATCTTTTAAATACTACTATTAAAAACGAAAACTCTGGAAATCGATCGATTACGTCTATGAGCAGTGGATGATAATAAACTAAATGATGATGACCAATGAATATGAGATAAATCATATTTCTACTTTGAAAGTATAAGTTATCGTTCGATCGTTATTGTACTTCAGACATCTGAATAATTTTTAACATTGTGGTGCAATGATAAGATTTTTTTTTTATATATTAATTCATGAAAGACATTGAATTGCGGTTAACATGATAATTTCACTTCTTCAGCAAATAATCGATTTTACGATCTATCGATTTATTCAATGTAAGCTTTAAAGCTTTAATATCGTACAACAGTTATTAATAATGTAAATAAATTTGAAGTATGAAACATTTGACAATTGGAGAAATAAGTTCGCTTGAAGAAAACTCTTTTTACAGTTAAGGTATAGTCTCTGTCTAAACATTAAAAATGCTTTATAAAAAAATTATGTTTATTTCTATGACTGTAAGGAATAAAATAAATATTTTTTTTTTCAATAACTTATCCAAACATTAGACTGTGTCACGATCGGGGCTAAAGGAATTAATCTCGTCCGAATCGAGAGCACCTCCGGGCCCCATTACGCCATCAAAGCAAAAATATATGAAGCGGAGGAAAAGAAACCAAACATATGACGGAATAAATATTTGGACTGGCGACTGCGACCTCAGCGCCCTCCTTCCCCCGCCACACTCAGCCCTCCGTAACTCGCCCCTCTATTACGTCACATTGTTCTCCCGATCGATTAGCCGGCGTGACGTCGCGACGGCTTTCACAAGGGATACGTTTGCACCCCCTCTACGGCGCGGAAACCTCCCACGGCCACCCGTAACCTGTTTGTTTCTAATTATGACGGCGGTCATGTTGCAATACTCTTTTGTGGCGACTTTTGACTCAATTCTGACATTCATTATGTAAAATGATGTAATAAACTCGAAGTATTTTCTAAATATAGCGAAACTTCTTATAACACGGGCCCTTAGAAAATGCTGTGTTGTATAAGTTAAAAACGAGAATTCGCTTCTGACCTGTTCGAACTGTTTTGTAATGTTTAAGACTGCTAGCTGCGGCTTTATTATTACATTGTTATACTAATTTCCTAGTTTTCTTATCGTATTAGATAAAAACTTGTTATAATGGTGAAAGAGAGGTATAAGAATAATTAATTTACCTTTTTAAAAAACTATAGAAAAGCAAAGCACTGCTGCAACAAATTTAAGTAAGATTAGATCATATTCCAACACCCAAACCTGCGAAATAAATAACTATAAATTCACTATATAAGGACAGGTATAGATCAAATTTAGATCCTCGATCTCTCCTACAAATTATAGTGATGAGATCGTGTGAAATTAAACAGTAGATAATAGCAAACTATCGTGAGAACAACTCGCGGCGAGTACTGATATCAGAAAAATGATTTCAACAAAAAACAAATCTACTTCAATCGTCAGCCTCAGGGCACATAATAGTGGTTGAACTAACCTGTCAGTCCCATGTTAAGTGGTTGAGACGGAAACTTACGGCCATTGTCCGTATAACCAGTAGCGCGTTTTCTAAGTAAACGTTTGATTTGGTACACCTTTATGTTTATTGACATAACCCGCGGATAATACTCAAGTGTTTTGGTACAAAATTCGCAGCTGAAGAAAGATTTATGATGCCTATCATAATAATTTGTTTACACAGGTACTTAGATGATGCTGTGTGTGTACGGAGTTATGTACACTTCCTAGAAAGCTGTTGTTCTTGGTACATATAGTTTCCTTATTGTGATTTCTTTCACAAGAACCTGGAGCTGAGTGAAGATGAAACTGCTATTATGTATATGTAGTACGATTGCTTTACAAACTGATCTATTACAACTTCAAATTAATTCCGAATTATTTCCATGCCGATAGTTGATATGCAATGAATATCCATTGAAAGATATGTAGATATAAAATATGTGTATACTTGCAGGACTACCTTTGCAGAGTATCTAGTTATCAGCCAGATAAGTTAAGTGTTTATACCCGCTGGATGCTGGCGGCGCAGGACTGATCCTCGTGGAGATCCTCAAAGGAGGCCTTTGCTGCGGGCATTATACGACTAACGCATGTTCATATTATTTTCAGCTATAGAGACTGTTCCGCTTTGTATTGTATGTAATGTCTATCTAAGGAGATTCTTATTCTAATTGATGCAAATATTTCTCCGCCTGCTTTGCTTGCTATAACACCCCTGCAACTCCGTTGGGGAAGGAATTTTGTACCAGGTCGAACGACAACTACAAGGTGGTGCCAAAGAAAGCTACAGCCCTCCCTGGGACGTGCTTTAGCGTAGCGACGGGAGGCACCGATGCATTCCCAAGAAGACGCCGTAGCCTACCGCAACGCACTGAAGATGACTACTGATGGGGTGTTAGAGAGCGGAAATCTCAGATAGCCATGTCCTCCCAAGAAGCAGAATATCGTCGTACTAGAATACCAAAACAAATTCATTATTGTTCCAGTGATATCGTAATAATTCTCTATAAAAGTGGAAATCTCGTACATACATAGGAGATAATCATAACATTTGTTAAAAATTTCTATTCAAATCTGTTGCATCACTCCGGCGCAAAAGAAACTCATATACTCAGTATACCAATTTAACGCCAAATGAAAAGTTGAAACAGGTTGAGCGTGCAGAGTGCTAAAGATGCCTTTGAATGGAGCACAATCGGCTCACCATCGGAATACGACTCGGCAGCACTCTCAATTTCAGTTCGCAAGTCGCATCCAAACGTTTCAATCGCGCATATATGTTCCTTTGTCCGCGCTCACAATGCCGGCGCGCCCGGCTCCGCGTGCCATTCAACCACCACAAAAGTCTGTTTCGCTAAACTCCTTGTGTGCTGTAACATTGACCTATTGAGCCAACAGGTGAATCTCACAAAGCGTTTGTTTGGGTGTCTCCGCTGAATTAACGCCCTTTGCGGCTTATGCCACTGCGAATCCTACGCTTTACATTTTACCTCTGCTTAAAAAACATGCTTGCATTACTTTTTAAATAAAACGAGTCAATTTATATTATAGGATATGTAATAAACCACATTTATACCTACCTTATATGGTTAGTTACCGTAAATTACATTTAAGCAAAATGTATCATTTACCCTGAACATCGCTTACCTCCGATAGTAAGAGACGCGCCATAAGAAGGCGAAGAAAATATATAATCGGTGGTAGGTCTTTGTTGACGGAAACCGTCTAGGTTTAAGCTATCATGCATTATTTTAATGACAGAGTACTAATAAAATTATGCCACTAAACAAGTTAAAAGAGGCTCAATATTGTTATAGATTAATAACTAAAATAATGTACTGCAGAGACTATAGAGATGGAAAAATCGTCGAGGTTACCCTATGTCCAACAATAAACGTCTAGTGTCTGATGATAATGAGGGACTATAGACTTAACAAAAAAGTTACTATAGTAAAAGGCAAATATACAAAGCTTGTGAGCAAATAGGTTTAGCTCTTCGTCCTTGATAAGAACAGCAAAGGATTGGAACTTCTCACCATCATTCAGTATTCCTTTCGAAATACGCCATACTCGTCGTTGAGAACTTTTGAACAGGATGTTATTTGGTTAGTGTCATTTATGGAAGACCACATCTCCAGCATCCCACACTAAGTGGGGCTGTAGTCAAGCTCTAAACTATTAGATTAAAAAAAACAAATAATCTTTGCAGCAACGCATCGTCTATACCTTTAATAGATATAGCAGTGCAAACAAGTGATTGTATAATAATGATGATGCACATAAAACAGCTAATGTTTGTTATAATGAATTTAAGGGGTATAATGTAGTGAGGAGAGAGAGGGGGTAGTTTAATATAGAAAAGCTTTTCACATAAATGATCCAAATTAAATAAACATTTATTTAGATGTAATACTGATGGCAGATTAAAGAGTATATCTAATATATCGTCGATACGAAAACTATGAACGAATATTCTATACATATAGCATAGCAACATAAATTCCGGGCAGACGTGCCAATACCTATTAATTAATCGGTCCACGCTAATTATACAATACAAGTGCCAACACGAACGGTCAATAGCACAAAGGGCTATCGGTGTACTATTGCTATATGCAGCTCCGAAATACTATATACCGTGTAACATTAGCCGGTTTGATCGCGCTTCGCTCTTTGTGTGGGCACATAGGCGGATTTGAGCGCGCGTAGGTATTCAAGACATTGATCTTGGTGCACAATGCTTTGTCCTGGCCACTGACTGGTGAATGGCCGATCTGAATGGAAACTCGCATGTGTACAACAAACTGTATTTCTGTGACAAAATTACCCACAGCTCTGTCCAACTCCGATGCATGCTTTACATGCTGGAAAATAATATTAAAGTTTTCATACTATTTTGTTATTTATTATGTCTGCTGTATCTTGAAGGTCTTTGTCTAGTTATGATGAGCCGATTTATATGGTGTGTTGAATAGTATATTTAGTATATTATCTGTTATATAGCCGTCATTTCTAGTCATAATTATTGCCCTCCACAAAGAAGACCGACTATCTGGAACAGGTAGCGAGACGCTTTAAGTTACGGGTATTTCAAGACTGTTCGGTACAGAGGTTTTTAAGAAAGACCTATATCCTGCAGTAGGCTTCTATCTTCTGTCTATAGCTGAAGAGGTTAAATTACGTAAACAAGTATCAAAATATGCACATGTATATGTCATTTAAAGCCTTAAAAGATGATTAAACGATAACTACACTGTTATATAAATTCATATTATACTGCCATTATATAATTATATTACAATAATAAGGATCAGTAATATAACTAACATTGTAGTAAGATTTCTTTTTATAAATATGTCGATTGCATTCATACGATGACGTGAAATTCTGACTATATTAACGTGCCATTAGTTAGAATGATATACCCTGCATCACATCATGGTAGTCGCCTTAAGATAGATAATGTTATGTATCGTTACTCTAAAAATTTCACTAGCTATGATGCTTTTCAAACCGGACCACAATACTATTTGTTTGCAGGGATATAGGCGATACCTGCAAAAACTATTTGCGGAAACCAAAACTCAGTAGCACTGTAAAATTATGTATTTCACATATTAATGACATTTTTATTAAATAAGTACATACATAATATATTTTTGTTTATTAATAAGGTTAGTACTTAACCATTACCTCGTTTGATGTTAAATGATATTGTCTGCGGCGGTTAAGCGCATTAATCTAGTAATAACCTATTCGCTCTTTCCTTGATGACACTCTCGTCATATTTGCATGGAGACACTTCACAGTTTATATATTATGGTAACTATTAGCAGCATCATTTCACCCAAGGGGCTCGTCAGCAGCTAGTCACTTTAATTTAGTCGTTGGGCTATATTCATATTTGCAGGGTTTTTCCGGGGCGCGGGCGGCTGACTTCCCGAGATGGCGCGAGTTCTCCTCGACAGTTTCGACGTTTGTACCTGCCTATTGTGTATACTATGGGGGTGGATTTAAAAATTTTGATACTTTATACTTTTTATTTTTGACAATTATTTACAATTTGAAAATTATATCAGTAATTACAATTCATATATAATATATCACCATGAGCAATTGACGTGATGCTGTTCACTATCATCAGTCTAGACTGATACGGCTTTAGATGGAGAGCAATTGATGTATATAAACAAAATCCATTAATTTTGTTAAGAAAACTAACTTTAACTAGATTTGAGTTTAAAAAAAAATTAAACTGTGATTATGAAGTCTATATAGACATTATAATTACTGTCTCAAATCCATCCACATAAAGCATATTTGCTGTTTAAAGTTTCTTTCTTCAACATAATTTGTGATAATTTATCGATATAAAAGTTCCTAATGATTCAGTGAAAATAAGCTAGATGAATAATAAACTGTGAATTCAAGTATTACATAAAAAATCATGGAAATATACAGATAATAAATAAAATTGACAGTCTAGTACACATAAAGTATTCGCAGAGCAATAACTATAATTATTTGCGAACAAATATTAAAAACTTCAAATATTGTTTATTTAAAAGCGTCCCATACAAAGCTTACAAAGCTCATATTATAATGGGAATAGCTGAAATTTTTAAACAGTTTCATTATTATACGAATACGAAGATATCTCGGTCACAGTGGATTCTCTCCGTCCGCCCTCAGTTCGGTTGCAGCGAAAAATAGCAGCATCCGTCGTCAGGCTAAACGGGTAATGTCGCTCGTTATTATCATAATAACGTACTCCACATTGTATTGCCGAATTTTTTTTTTTAACGAAAAGCCCAACAATTTTACGCATGCGGCGCTTTCTATCCGCATACGAACAGACCCAACCTGGTATTGTTAATGATGTTCAAAGTTTTTAATAAACGAAGTGAAAAACTATGTCTTGTCCCAGTTTTATGTTACGTTCGCATTTATGAATAGCTGCTTTTCGTTTCGTTCATATTTCAATGAGACATCCCCGTTCTGTGTAGTGGACTGAAGTAAGTTTTACGAACTGCTTTTTTTATTTGTTGTAATATTTTTGATGAATTATACTAAGGTCTACCGGTGGCCGTACGGGCTGTTTCACGTTAGAAATAATCACAACTAAACATAAACAGCTGTATATGAAAGCGTTTTGTACTAATTAGGTACACATTAAAAATCTGAAAAGGAAATACGTCATATGTATAATTTTATTTCAATTATACAACAACGACAAGGTCATTAAAAAGATCAGAAGTTTTAAAAAAAAAAATAGTTTTTTTTTATTTACAATGGTCAGAATTTTCAGTGTTAAGTTGCAATGAAATGATGATAGAAGCTTGATCACCTAGAATACTATAGCCTGTATATGTTGACAGTCAGAACACAGCAATGCTGTCATAGCGACAGATTTACGATATGAGAATAATAACATGATAGGCCCGATAAAAACACTACTACCGATCAAACTCCACAACCTGGATTCGAACCGAAGATCTCCATATGTCGAGCAAGTCGCCAGCCACTATAACACGGAGGCAGTAAACTTAGTTTTTCATTAACTCTCTTGGTTCAATAATTCCATTAAGGAGTTCATAAATAAAAATGGTTTGTGCAAAAATTTTCCGCAACACTTTGTTCGTGACAATGAACTCCGAAGTAGGTATCAAATTAACAGACGTCGAGCACAATACGGAGCTGATGTGTCGGCTCGGAGGCCCATCAAACAACTGTACGCGATCAAAGTATTCAGTCGGATTAAGAATAATTAGTCAATTTGTCATTTTAATGTCACATGCCATCACGTACCGCAGTCGGGCCACGAGGTAGACGAATAAAAATGCATAAATATTTAATCCATGTTAGTGTATCGTAAAAACTACAAGGCGGCATAACTCATGCGCCTTTGCCTTTGTGCTGTTTAAAAAATTAAAAAGGACGGATTTTAAAAAAAGAACATTAGTTTGCGCGTCGGATCAGTCATCCGCGCGTCTCGCCGAACGACACGTCTCGACACATTCAACGCGTACTTCGCCGTATTTGTTTAACCCTAAGCATTTATTCATTAATTAATTAATATAATTAATTGTTTTATTTTCCCATACCATAAAGTAAAGAGAGCAGATTAATTCCTAAACGACAAACTCTCTAAGTAAACCCAAGAAGACTTTACTAGTAGTATACTGTTGTCACAGACCGTCTAGGTAGCAACCACCGCAGCGCCTATTTCTACCGCCAAACAGCAGTGTGCAAACATTACTGTGCCGGTTTGAAAGGCTCTATAGCTAGTGAAATTACTGAGGCAACGAGACATCTTTTGTCACAAGCAACGAGCATAATGTGGTTATGTGTGTAACATCCTAACTAGAGCCATATCGGTATGGGTGGGAGTACCACTTACCAACAAGTGAACGTCCTACTCGTCTCATCGCTTTATAGTATAAAAAAGACAGAAAGCAAAACTAGGGGACGGGAAAAAAAACTAAGTCTTAGAAATCATTAAAAAATTACAATTGATATACAAATAATGATTTATATATATAAACTTATAGAAATATATGTGAATTACGGAAGACTGGATGTTTTTAAGTAGTAGTAGATGAAACAGATATTTAACTATCAAACTGTAGAAGATATATTCACGAAAAAAAAAGTATAATAAGCAAGTTTAATATAATATGTAGTAATTTTGGAATGATTATAGTTATGACAAAACATCTAAATAAAAAAAAAAATTCATAGTAACTTAAGTAATTTTATTGGTCATAGTTTAAATTTAATACAGACAAAATAGGTGTTTAAAGGAACGTATAACGATTGAGATAAATCTCTAATAAGTGTGAAATTTTATATTACAAATATAAACGTTAAAGATGTCTAGATGACTCCAACTATCATCACCTCTTTTTATCCGTAAACATCGTCAAGTTGAAAGCCATCAGCGGAGCAACCACCCACGGGCGGCGGTCGTCAGTCAGCCATTCGTCCGACTCCTCATGATTAATACCGACTCTCAACTCATTAGCTGAAGGGCTTAGGAACGCCGTCCCGGGGCACTTAATCACTCGAACAAAGCACTACCTACTCGCGAGGAGCCGAAAGCATCATTCTTCGTCAGGAATGTGTTTATATGCTACATGTGAAAGAAGTGCGGCGATTTTTTTTTCCTCTATCTACAACATAACACCTATTAAACGGGGCGTTATGTTTCATATAAATATACGTTCATTTGATCAAACGTTTATCAACTTTAAATGTAGTTTGGGTTTAATAATATAACAGAGTGATATAAGTATTAAAAAATTATAAACAATTAAGCTTTTTTACCTATTTGATATTTCTCATAAATTATAACCGTGAGTTTATGATTTGTTTCGTTATTAAAGCTTTATTTAGAAATTCCTGTATTAAAGGAAAAAAAACTATTGATGATTCAAAATAGCAGAGGTAACTTCAAATTATTCCTTACGATTCTTAATAATAAAAAAAGTGATAATAACAATTAAAATTACAACTTCCGTTATTAGAGAAGATATACATCAAAAGGATATGACATTAATATATAAATATTATTATATAAAGCAATGGCAAATATACACGCATGGGTATCTAATACAGAAACCGCAACTAAAACGTAAAAGTAGAAGCCATGAGTTGTATAGTACTGGACATCCTAGATCGGACTTCTCCAACATAAACAATATAAATTGTTACTATATTATTCGATGGGAGTGGAGACCTATACCCAGCAGTGGACAATGATGTTGATGAATATCCGAAAACACACAAAAAATGGTATTCAAAGAGTTTAATGATATATACTGTTGTCACAGACCGTCTAGGTAGGTACCACCGCAGCTCCGATTTCTGCTGCTGGACCGCAGTGTGCAAACATTACTACTACGTGCATTTCAGGGAACTGTAGCTAGTGAAATTACTGGGGTAATGAGATTTAAGCTCATATGTTTTAATGCGACGAGCACAATGTGATGCTGTGTATATTATCCTAACTCTACATTGTTAGCGTCTCGTCGCTTTGTTGAATAGGACAGATAATTTGTAATTTTGTGGGAGTAAAACCAATGGATGAGTTTTTAGCTATTGCATTACTTTATCACTTAAATTTTGGACAATCATGAAAACAAACAAGCACAATACAAGATGTGAGATTTGGTATTCCCGGTGTACTAACACGTCCGCAGCAGCGTCAGGCTGTTTAATTACCATAATTAATTAGATCCCTCGGCGCAGACGTGAGACGCGAGCAGAATGGAGGATTGATGCGTGTAACGTATCGACGCCATTAGCCCGCCGTGGTGACGAGTATCGCATACTATACTTTTAAAAGCCTGTCATTAGTAGGAAGTGAGGTTGTTTTTTTTTTCGTGTCCATCGGCCCCGGTTCGCCCGCTATCATACCGCGCGCGATCAATCATCCTAACGTACATATCTACTCGAAAGCCGCGGCGCGTTCGTTTTTGGGTTTTGTTCTTGAACCGTTACGAATCGTCTGTACGGTTGGCAACACTTTCATTCCCACATCCAGCATAAACCCCTCCACCGTACACACCCCCCTTTCCCTCCCCAGCCTCCTTCCTTCACCCCGCATTCGGATATGCACGGGGAGGCTTTAATTTTGATGATCGAAAAAGCTACGGTAGTGATTTTCGATTTCCTATTTAGGTTACGTTCGAATGAAATCTGTTTTTTTTTTTTTTAATTCTCCGACAGCAATACACGTTGATATGTATTGAAATGAAAAATATTTATCCGTTGTCTACCGTAATATAAATGTTTTATTAAAATAATCAACACACAGTGGTTACTAATATAAAATTCGTCTGTACGGTAGACGTTTCCATATTTTCTAAAGATCAAACAAGGATATTCGTAAGTCGTCATACAATTTCAAAGAATATATTACCAGATTACTTTTTTCGACGTTCATCTGATGGGAAGCGACTGTCCATATCAACGTGGCGTTACTTAGGACCATATAAACAATACCATGTACCATGTTATGCTCGTCGCCTTGATACAAACTGTTAAGTTATATTATCCAAGTAACTTCACTAGCAACAGCACCGTTCAAACGGCAACAGTAAAGTTTGACGTAAGAAATATTAAACATCAATGATAGTATGAATAAGTTCGTTTCCTAAGCTAGTTTATTTTTATTAACTGCATCAGACATACTTGGGCAGGAGGAGCAGCGGCAGCCACTGCAACCGGCAATCAATAGGCAATTAGCGACCGCGGGCGGTGGCCGCCGAGTGTTCTTGAGGGTGCGCGTGCCGCCGCCCGCCCTACGCACACACTAATTGTCTACCCTAACTCTTATCGCTTATTACAAATATTTTCACCAGCTCTTAGACCTTTTACCATACATACGCATCTCGTATAACATTAGAATAAAATAATTTTAACACAGTCACCTAGAAGATGAAAAAGCTAGATCCCAGAAGATTTTATTCTACGAAGCAACGAAACGGTCGTAAGTGATATAACCTGCCCTTAACAAAGTAACGCTACTTACGATGATTTAGATTGCACCATATTGCGCTCAACACCTTGGGACATTAGATGTTAAGTCTCTTTACACCAGTAATTTAATTAGCTAGAATGCACTTTAAACCAGAACATATAAATTTTTGGAAACTAATGTTTAGTGGTCAACGCCAGTATGTTCCAAAAAAATCTGTTTAATAATAACAAATCACTAACTACAAAGGAGTTCATTATAATTTAAAAAAAAATATCTACTGAGACGTATTTTACAACATTTTAGAGAAATGTTATCAAAAGGGTATTTTTTTATTGTATGAAGCGACGAAACTAGCACGACGTTCATCTGATACTAAGTGATACACTTGCCTATAACAAAGTGGTGACAGGATGATATACACTGCACCGCATTGCACTCGACATCTTAAGGTATAAGGTGTTAAGTCACGTTACCCTAGTAATTTCATCGGCTACAGCGATCTTTAAACCGGAACACAGTAACGTTTTCACACTACTGTTTTCGACAGAAATAGGCGCTACAGTAGTACTTACCTAGACGATATCCGATTAGAGACTATAACTTATTTTTATTCTTAATGGTACAATACCATTAAAATACTAAACTGTATGTAGATTAATATTTACACAGTTAAAAAGCTGACGTTTAGTAAACAAAATGAATTATATTTCTTGAAAATATGTGAATTTGCCGGCGCGATATTCACAAAGGCTTTTAAAGCCAAACAAATACATAAGCTAATGAAAATGAGGAGTAATGGAAAAGAAAAAGCAGTCCGTCGGCGAAATGATTAATCGCGCGAAGAATAATGGATGCGAGGTGACGCGAGTCATGTTCAAGGCACCGCGTGACACCAAACCTTCCTACAAGCAAACTATGCGCGGTTAAAGCTCCGGCGAAAACGTACGACGACCTACTGTATTCTCTACGTATAAGTGTGGGTCAATCAGGATAGACGCGCATATCGTTGCAGACCATCAAGAAAAGGAAATTCGCATATCTAGGACATAGTGCGATACGACAAATATGAACTCCTGCAGTTAATAATGATGGCCAGTCGCAGGTACGAGGCACGTTGGACGTCGAAAGAAGTCGTGGTTGCGTAACATCCGGGAACGGACAACCATTGCCAGCGTAGCACAACTTTGTCGCTTGGCACAAGATCGGGAGAAGTTCGCTAAGGTGACGGCCAACCTTCAATATTGGAGAGGCACAAGAACAAGAAGGATCAGAATAGGTGGTAAGTCTCATTTTTTTGTTCAATTAAGCGACTAGAAGAGCGGGACATTCACCGATGGTAAGTATTACGCCCATAATAATGTGGCGCAAGTTTTACATTGCACTCATCGCCTTAGTCATATGTTGACTCTCGTTATCCCTGTAATTACACTAGTTTCAGCACCCTTCAAACCGGAACACAGTAATCTTTGCACATTACTATGTGGTGTTTGAAATAGGCGCTGCGGTTGTAACTGCCTAAACGGTTTCCGGCAATATACCTACCACCAGTGAGTCTTACGTGAGGGTAGATAGACAAACGAGCAAGCACAATACTTTCAAGATTTGCAGGCGTGTAGCCAATCTATGAAAGGGACCTTAAAGGTCTTCAAGTCATATTGAATATTTCTAAAGAGTTATGGCTGCCATTTATAATTCACCTCTTCTTTTCACTTATACAGAAGTGGACTAGTTCATCATCGAAGTAGAAATATACAAATCTCTCAACCCCTATTAATCAACGTCGTCATCTTCCATCCCTTTGCTCCTCTCTCCTCTACATCCTTTATTTTGTTTTCGTTCAAGTATTTACAAATATGAGGCAGCGTATGACCCCTCATTGGTACGAATTCACCGTCGATTAACCGTGGAATGGATTTATTTAGGGTTCCGGCGACGTATGTCGTGAGCCTTAATGTGTCCAGTGAAAAATGACCAGTGACTGGAAATATACATACGCAATTTATGCTGCTCATACGCATGATGGGATCCATGACGAGGTCTGAATAACAAATTAAAGAAACGGCGAATCAATTTGTGAGCGTTGCTTTTAATTTATATCAGTTTTACGCCAACTACCAGGTCTACATTTTATGAGTTGATCGATTTATGTTTGTGAGACGCATTGTAGTATCTCATGCCGTCTTGTCTGTCTTAATGTCTGCCTGCAGGACGCATTGCGTCGCTTTACAGACCGAGGGCGTTCCACAGGGCGTTCCGGAAGCGTATTACTCGCCAACGGTGGCCGGAAATCGGCAATATATTGCGAACGCCACCGGCCGTCGCCCGCCCGCCCCGACCGGCCGGCGCGGATAAATAACCTCCCTGATAAGGAGCGCCAGTTTATGTCTTCTGGATCTCGTAAATATTCCACTTCTATTGTTATACAAGAAAATTAAGATAAAAACTCGTGTTAGCAATTACTAGATACTTAGCTGAAGTACTTAGTCTAGACTTTCGTATTGATGAATGTGTTAACTATAAAAAAAATAAATTGTGAATCTTATAGTTAAGCGATATACGTATTTGTAAATGGCTCTGTTTTATATGGATACATACGACACAGGCTTTGTCGAGTACGAAAGGTGTAATTTGTACAAATTTCATGAACTTGTTTTCTTCCCATTTATTTCCACTAAATGTCTTAGGTACGCTAATTATCATTACACATCTTCAAACCTGTGTAGATCATGAAACATACAGTTGTCTTCTTCACGTTGATTTTTGATATCAGTAGTACTACCAAACATAAAACTTTAATACAATTTAACGTTGCGCTAACATTGTAAGTTCAGCTGACCCCATCGATCAGATCTCCAGATCTCAACTACAATGTGTACTATGTTGTAATATGTACGGTATCATTAGGCGGGGCCAGCGATGGACCGCGACATTTATTTTACGGCATCCGGCTATAAAAGTGATCCACTGCCTGCATTCTGCAGCGTTGCCCGCTGCCCCGCGCCATTGCATGTATTATTCGCTGGAAGCGTCACAAAAAAACATATTTTACTAAAAACTACATAAAGTATTGATGTAAAAACGAAATAATTTTTTCATCATCAGCAATTTTTTTTATTAACATGATCATTTTAATCTAACCTCACCTGCTTTCATCATGGCAAGTCAAGTAGTCATCTCACGCTGCGCTTGCCAGTACTGATTTCCACACAATCCTTCTCACTCCATATATCAATAAACCTTCCACTTTCATCAGCTATTCGATATTCACGCCATTAGACCAGCCCATCATAACTTCAGCTTACTAACCCGCTGCTTTATGTCAGCAACATAAAAAGCTATATTATACTTTTGTTTATTTAAACTAAAATGATATTGCACATACGACTTTAAGAAAGAGCTTTTTTAAACTTTTTCTTAGATAACTTTAAAGACTTTTTAAGTGATTTGTTATTTAATTATATTAAAATTTGAATGATGTAGACAAAGGTATGTGAAAATTCATCACAGACTATAAAAATCCACTATGATCTACTTTGCCCAGTGCACCAAAAGTAGTGTATCTTCTGGGACCCATATTTAATCAACAATCTGTTTATTAACATATAACAATTTTATCATATACTAGTTTTTTTCCTGCTTGCTGTAAATAAGGTGAAAACTATTGATAGCATATTTTGTACTAGTAAACTTGTTTCATTTAATAATATTATTTTACTTCTTTCGCTTCCAGTCGCGAGAGATTTGCTTTAAATTCCATGTCCGTGGTACCCTGTTCGCGTCCCCACGGAAGTGATAAAGCTTTTTGGCTAAAAAAGCATTTGGGTGGTGATGGTGCGGAAGCAGAGTGGAAATTTCTCACTATGGTCGAGATAATCTTGAGATGGTCGGCTTATGGCCACCGACGGCGGGTTTTGTTCCGCCGAGTGGAACGATAACTTTTTATGACCATATAGAGCAGTGACCGCAGTATTCCTCTAGACTTGTAAAACTGATAATAAATTTTCCAAGTAAAACTAAAGTTTTAACTTGTTACTTAAAACTTACTATATAGTTTTGACAATAACAGTATATTTGGGAGATTTTTTGCAATATACTGATACAGCGTTTATCTTACTGCCAAGTAGTTAAGCATGTAAATTTTACTGTCATATATTTTAATAGGCATTGTAAAAATTTGGAGACCAGTGTAAACACACTTACCTCATACTGGTGGTAGGTCACAGAAGCCGGAGATCGTCTAGGTAGTAACCATCGCAGCGCCTGTTTCTGCCTTCAAACAGTACTGTGAAAACATTACTGTGTTCCGGATTGAAGAGCGCTGCAGCTGGTGTAATTACTGAGGTAACGAGACCGAACATGTTATGTCTCAGGCGAGCGCAATGCGGTATTTATCATCGTAACTAGCACCATGTTGTTATAGGGTATCACTGACCATCAGACGAACGTCCTACTTGTATCGTCGCTTCGTAGTCAGTCTGGGTAGGTACAACCACTGCTCCTACTTCAACCGTCAAACAGTATGCAAACATTATAGGGTTTCGATGAGAAGATTGTCGTAGCTAATAAAATTACTGGGATAACATGACTACATATGTCTCATAATGACTAGTACAATATTGTGTATATCATGTTAACTACCGCCACGTTGTTATAAGCGTATCACTTACCATCAGGTGAAAGTATCGCTAAGTAGTATGAAAAAGATATTAATTAAACATAGAAACTGAACGTTGTAAATAACATAACAAATTGAAATTAAAATATAAATAACTGTACTATATCACCATCAGCCGATAAACGTCCACAGCTGGACGTAGACCTCGAAAGATCTCAACCAAGTTGATTGAGGGGCATTGGGCCTTAGCCCACCACGCTGGCTCAATGCGGATTGATGGATCAGGGTCTCATCTGTTATTCAGCAGGGTGCACCGTATACAGGTGAAGTGGACTTGGGCTCCGTAAGATGTTGTGCGGAACCTCTTACACCATTGTACTATATAGTGTATTTACAGTTTTCTACAAATAATAACTATTAAAGCCGTAATAATAATAAATTCTACATAATAGCCATAACACAAATGCCAAAATTAGCCGTTAAATTGTCCGTTTAAATAATTAACGTTCACACAAACTCGCATAGCGGTTTAGTTGATAGTTAAAACTGGGAGTAACGGTACAATGCCGCCGCCGGCGCCCTCAATTGTATCAATGTCCTACTTCCTGTGCATCAGATTCATTTCCTTTTTACGAGCCGATGTTACATTTGTCAATGTGCTATACGGCGATAGTCTTTTAATTCGTCAATTGATTCTGATGACGGCTGCCCTTGGACCAGTTTAACAAATAATTCTATATACAACTGAGTGTATGCGAGATTTATTTTCGAACCACGTTTAAGCAACAAATTCACTTCAGAAGGAAAAAAAAAAAAATCTATAAAGTTATTATAGCACAAGTTGAGTTTCAATCAATCACTTTGTTATTATGAATAAGTTTAGCATGTGTTAGTGAGCATTAGTATATTCCTGTTTTAATAGCACTATAATTAATAAAACTTCCTTGCTAATTTGGCAGGACTATCTAGTACTTAAGGTCACTGAAGATTTTATATTTAAGGACTTTTGGAATCGCAGGAATGGTTCACACTTTTGAATAGGTATCACTTATCATCATTTTATTAGTCACTTGTAAAGCTCCTTTAATCAAATAAAAATATAAACTACTACATTTCAACTAAAATTAAGATAATACAGGAAAAGGTGAAAAATATCTTGTTTTAATATAAGCTAGTGCTATAAGAGTTGATAAATAATAAGTATAGCGGGAAATATTATTAAGCAAAACAAAAGTAAGAAATGTACTTACACGTGCAAGACAATAAGCATCCATGTTATCTGAAAAAAAAGGAAATATTCATTAAATTAAGCAACATTTTAGTATTAAGTTAAACTGAAAATATAATAGGAATATTAATTATATTAACCGGTAACAAGGAGTGCACTGATTTAGGATATTTTTTCCTTAAAAACATAACCGGTAAGATGATAGATACTATAAAACTGGAAAGATCAATATTAAGATTAGGAACATACATATCTGTATATATATATAGTAAACTATCTGCACGTTTAAGCTAGAATTATAATATATATAAACACAATTGAACTCCTGCTGAATTAATAAATAATAATAGCTTTCAGGAGCAACAGGGTTCAATTAGAAAATGATTTTGTACGGCAGTCCGTTCACCCCACTTTCCCTGCAATTAGTTGCACTCGGAACAATGTGCAGTGATTTTTAAATGATCAACCCCAGCACCATCTGTCGGACCCGCCCAAAGCACAAACACCAAGTAATATCGGTAATTGCTCCCCAATAGTTAATCGCAATAAAATCTGCCAGGTTTTTATTACTGATTATATGTTCGTTTTGTTTTCATATACAATTGTACGTTTTAGCACAATACAGAAGTATATCATCATAGAAGCGATAAAAGATATAAACATATATGAAATGTAACCAAAGATAATTTGACAAATCGTGCTGAAATTTATGTTACTCTTAAACTTGGAAAATTAAACATCTATATATGAAACTACAATTTTTAACTAATATCATAGACAATCAAAATTTTCATTAAACTAATCATTCATATATTTCGAATAGAATATTTTCATATAATTTTTGTGTTTTTCAACACAATTTCTAATTCAGATATATACACAAATAACCACGAAACACGCTATTAAAGTTATAATAAGATAGGAAATAGTACAAGGATTATTACTCCAAAAAATAACTAGATCATAATAGTAAACAAAGGTAAAATAAACAATTGATTCATAACCTCAAAATCTTTGATACGTTTGGAAATAACCACATACAAAAAGTATATCAAATTCGGACTTTACTATGAGAAAAATAAACCTATGCAACCTTCTTTTCATTATATGGTTCTATTTCAGCCTTACTAGTCCCATCTTTGGACATAAACCTCCTCTCCATTTTTCCACTCCTGTCGATCCTTCGCTTTCCGCATCCATCCTTTACCCGCTTGCTGGCAGACATCTTTCCACCACATCGCTGGTCTTCCCATTCCGCGGGTGCTTGCGCGGGATCTCCCCTCCAAAGTCCTCACCCAACGACTATAATCCATAGCTAAAATATAATCTTTTAAGCGTACGACAGAAAATTTTTTTTTAGATATTTTTGTATATAGTTACATATATATATCACTTATTTATTAAAAAAATATATTGGACACCTAATATTACGTTACATTAAGCGGATCTAATGCCTGTGGACATATTCTCCCACTCCGCCTAGGAAGTGGGGAGATGTAATAGATAGTGAGGACGAACATATACTAGATTAAGATTTTAGTAGATTAGAAAAAGGCATATTTTATTAGATTAAAGTAAGACTGTTATTGGTTTTTGGAGAAGACCTATGTCCAACAGATTCTGGTTCTAAGCTTAGTATGGTGAGCTGTCAAGTGGAAAAAATGACTAACAAAGTGACATACGTCACCTGAAAATATTAGTCGCTAATCATGATCGGTGAACGTCTATCGGCTGATGATGATGATGAATCATGATGAAGACTATTATTTGTAGTACACTTTTAAATAATTGTTTGAATGGTTTTTTTTATAATCTATGCGCTCCTCCAAGCATTTGTGTGCCTGGGCCTCGAGTCTTTTTCTTTATATACCTTTCCTATTTTGCTTTTCTTTACTCCTTTGTCTCCTTTCATCTTCTTCTTTGAGTTTTATTGGCTCGTTCGATCTCCATCCCATTTCCTTCTTTCATACTTCGCTCATAAACGAGGGAGACAGACGGTTCTTTATTTGTTTTCCCCATTCTTATATCTATTACAATTTCCCTACTCTATACAATTGTTCTTATTCTACATTTTTGCTCTTTTATACATTTACATTTATTATAAACTATTTACATTTCCGCTTGTATTTATCCCGTTTTACAGGAGGGTTATCGATTGATAATTTTACTTATAAATAAGACGGAGCCGCTGAAAGGTCGAGCTTAAATTTCCAATTAAGATAATTATCTAGTCCGGGCACGCGGCAGCGGGCATTCAAAACGGAATGATTTAAAACAATTTTCATCGCAGCTAATGCCGATCCATAATTAAAATTTCCAACGGCATAATGTTAAAGGCACTCAACTTAATTTGCCGGCATTACGTACGCTCCGCTGTTTATTGGTGTTGAGAAATTAATATTTCGCGCCGATATCAAAAGCTCACGCTCAACTAGCCACCTCATACCCCCGGGGGTGGGTAATAACTACACGCCGGACGAATTGTCGCAGGTGACTCGCAAATACGCTTATATTATTATTTTTTCACCTTCTATTGCGAGGATCAAACGTTGTCGTGACGACACCGTAGCACAGCCGGGGTGGCATTGGGGTGCGGTGCGGAGGGGGTGAGGGTTTGTGAGAGATTATCGCGAATTATTCACGTGCCATAAAGCGCAAATTATACAGGCAGCACGTGCCATGACGCCGGCAATATTGCGAGGACAATCCCGCGGGCCTTCCGTCTGGAACAGTCGCCGCTGGAAGCCAATAAATAAAATTCGCAACATTCGATCCTGTTTAATAAAATCAAATTTTAATTATTTTTATCATATTTACTTGATTCTTTATCATCCTTAATTTAATTTCAAACACGGTGATCTCATTGCTTAGATAGGAATGAAAGCAATAAATAATAAGATCTAAGTACTCCGTGCTAATCCTTAAGATTAGCAAATGTCTGTTTGACAACTTTTCTAGATGCGAACACCTAGATCTGTATTTCCTTGTATATACCCATTTAAGGGAATATAAATGGCTACCCTAATAACAATATAATGATAGAAATATCACACACTATGACAATCATATTGTATAAATTCCTGCTATAGTTTTGCTACTCTTGTCTCCCTTAACAAACAAAAGAGTTATTGACAAATATTCTACCGGCTGCGCCATGTCAGGTTGGCAATGTCCATCTATCTCTCCTAGATGAGTTAGATGGACACTTGTCCTTATTTTTTATCTATTTACAATTGTATTTGTATCTATTTATCCGTGGGTTCTTAGTTTTTTAACGGGTGAATCAATGTTGAACTTATATATCAGTTTTTATTTTCAAAGGATTTGTCCTAGTATGTTCTTTGAACATTTAGTTCATTATAATTTTATTTATTACTGATAATATAAAAAAAAAATCTTATTATTGGCGTCAGATTGACGTCCACTTTGGATAAAGACCTCCAAATATCTCCACATCGATCGGTCCCGCGCTGCCCTGGTACGTCAGCATAGCCTCCGGTATCGCCGGACACCAGGGACCGTTGTTTGTAGGAATTCGTATGAGAGGATTTGGGCCACCCCACACATGTTTCGGGATAATTACTTCAAATTTAAAAGTCAATTTCAGGTGTAAGCTTTTGTTAAAAGTTTTAACTACAGTTTCATACAGTGATTCATTGTTCAATATAATCTCAAATTCATGAAGCATAATGATTAGAGCGTGCGGCTTTCATTCCGATGGTTGCGGGTTCGTATCTCGGCATGTACCGATGACTTAATATTTAAGTTATGTACCTTTGTGAAATTTAGTTACAACAGCGAGATATTATACAAACAGTGAAGGAAAACATCGTGAGAGAACCTGCTCAATGAACTTTGTGGTGGCCCCAATAAAGAGGCACCAGGCTCGCCCCCTGTTATGACCCCTGGATCTGATCTAACCACATCTGGCGAAAAGTGGGTGTTCATCGCTTCTGCCTACCCCTACTGGGAAAAAGGCGTGATAATATTAAAAAAAATAATTATGAAGCTATGTCGTTAGGCTCAGTAATATGATTATTGAGAGCCATAAAAAATTAATCGATGGAGTGAATTCCAATTGAAATGATTACCATAACGTAAACAGCGTACCCATGACTTACATCTGTGAAAGGAGTGCCATTGAGCGCGTTATGTTTTCCGCGAAACGATTAATTCGACATCAATAAACAAATAGCGCTATTGGGGACTCGAATGGCGTGAGTATGGGCGTCTATTCGAGCACCTATTAAATTCTGAATGCGAGGTTAATCCGCAATTACCGCCTAGTTATCGCCGGAAGACGGCGGAGATAGTTAGGGCCCGGAAAATATTCCGTTCACTAATTATTCCGCGTAATTAAACGCAAGCATTATCGCGGCAGCCGCCGCCACCTGCCGCCATTGTGCGAACTTGATTTACTGCGGTCCCGTTGCGATTCCGCTGCGATTCCAAAACGGATCCCCGGCTCTTTTTCAACCAATTAATTATCGAATTATAAATATATCATTATACGATTATAAAATAAACATTATATAACACAAACAAGTACATTAATTTATAACGTAATGTCGGGCGAGGTAATTACACTCAGAGGTCAATATTTTATAAAGCAAAATCCGAAAGCTCCATTTTTTCGTTATATTTTTCCGAATGGGAAAGAACAAACGGAACGAAAAAAAAATAAACATCTGCAAGGAGCTTGGTTGAATGAAAAAATAATACAACAATATGGGCCTCAGTTAATAGGGAAGTCCCAGGGTCCACTCTTATTACGGAGGCACGCCGGTCTCTAATTTGCTCTCCGAGTATTTCCTCTTATTCCTTCGTCGCCTCCCCAACGGAGATGGCATCCTACACCTCTTGAAATGAAAAGCATCACGGTAACATAACGTTTGTTCATTTTAATTTAATAAGGGTGATATCATTATAACTACTCTCGTTTAAATACTAATAACTGTGATAGAAAGTTAATACTTCAATAATACATGAAAGATATGGTTAAATGAATCGAAAATACTTTCTGCACATTGACATGATGTTTATTTTATTTATTTGCTCGTAAAACTTTGTAAATATCACTATATACAAGTTATTGATATTATAAAGTTATATCCTAAGATTTCAATACCATTTACGGGTGTAGATTTTGTTTGCCGGAAGCTGTGTTAGGTACTACAACAGCATCTGTTTTAGACACCACGTAATATTTAAGCATTACTGTGTTTAGATCGATGTGGGGTTCTTTTGGGGGAGGCTTATATCCAATTGTGGGCGTCTATTGGCTGCGGATGACTGTTTTCAGGTTATAAATACGTTATAGCTATATTTAATTTTATATCTGAAGAATTGCACCGTGATAGCTTGACATATCATTTACCACGAGTTGTAAAACGTGCAATACATTCATCTAGTTTTAACTTGAACGTCGTGTTTATAACAGTAATGAAATGTTTCCGTAGAAGTTATTAACTATAATAATTTAACTTGTAGGCATTAATAAGCTCATTAGTAATTACGGAAGGCTGCAGCGGACGCGTTGCTAAATATTTTCTCGAGGCACCGCCCCGACCGTAGTAATTAAAAGAACGGAGCACGCCTAGAGGGGTTGGTCCTGCTCGAAATCGGAAATTATTGTTCACATACATATTAAATAATTACAGTCTTTAAAATGCTCTTAATTAATTAAATTTATTACTGTAGAGACTTGATTTGTAATTAACAGTAATAACAATTAATAATGTCTTTTTATCATTACGTTTTCCAGTCACTGACTTGGAATAGACACTTATTATACTTAGCTAAGTTAGTAATATATATGATTGAAGTATAATATTTATTTTTTTCGTTAATGTAATATAAAATAATATTATTCACTTCTGTGAGTACTGGAATCAAACTGCGCAAAGGAATTTTGTAAAATCCATTCTCAGCTGACCTCTAAATGGCAGAAGCAGTATCTCTACCAAATTTTAAGTGTTTACGTCTGACAGTTTCGGAGATCTCGTAAAGAGTCAATAAATATATCCTATGTATATATTACTTAGTACCTATATCACGAGCTTATTCAAAGTTTAATATGTTGTTATATCGTCAAAGATTGCGCTTAACCGAGACACCGCATAATGTTAATTGGTGAAGTGATCTGTGGTGATAAAGCGCGCTAACCTAGTAGCAGTCTATTCACTCTTGAAGACCTCCACATCGTATTTAGATGGGAACACCGACGCCGGCAAGTTGTTCCACCCCTTTGCTCTTCTCATAAAGAACGAGGAGCCCCACCTCTTTGTCTGATGTCCGACTTGTAAATTTAATGTCAAGCTTGGTTGGAGTCTGATGACAAAGCTTCATCAATACATAGTTACTTCTTTACAACATTTATCCTCGTTACCACGAATACTTTTTAAATATAGAGCGATAGTTAATGTATCCAAACGTAAACTGTATTCCGTGTACAAAAAAAAAGAATAACTAGCATATGCTTAAATCGTTTCATAACTCACGAGTCCTTTGCGTCAGTTTTTTTTTTTGCAGAGAAATTAATTTCACGCAGTAACGCAGATAGATGCTCATCGGCCGCACAATGCGGGAAACCAACGTAATCGCAGCGCAAACATTAATCGCGGGAAGCATTTTGTTAATGAGGTAAAAAACAACGTCTGAGTGGAGTGGGGCGCGGCGTCGTTACGCAGCGGGCGCGGTAGCGGGTTCGAAGCGGCACAAAGCTGGCGCGACTTAATGACACCTCGTGAAAAGCCCGAGATGAGTCATTTTTGAGAGGAAAAGGCGAACGACGAGTGGCGCGGTTGTTTTACGTACGGCGGTGGTGTTTTGTTCGAACTAACGAGGTCAATAGTTGAGCGACGTTAACGGCTCGCAGCCCGCCGGTAACGGCTTGCCTGCCGTGCGTTTGTTATTCTAAGGCCCGCTCCCCATTGTACGTGGCGATGGCATGTATAAAACATTTAATGACACATAGCAGAAAGAATACTACACATTTCAGAACAAATACGCTGATTTAATCAAACGCTTGACAGACATACAGGTCACGACGGGTCCCATTTAAGCCGGAGATTCGACATCCGCTACCTTACTAACCTATAAGGTATATATCAAACGACCAACATTAGTCAGTCTCTGCAAGAGACCGTCTAGGTACTAGCGCAGCGCCTATTTCTGAGGGAAGAGTTATATCTAGTATAACTAAAGCAACAAAAGCGTCTTGTTTTCAAAGAACGAGTACCATAAGGAATTAGTATATTATTCTGATTAGCTCTATATTAATATATTATTGGCGGATGTATCAGTTATCATCAAATGAACATTCAATACTTATCATATACTCGTTGCATAATATAATTGTGTAGGTAAAGATACGTTTTAATGTACAGATAATATATTTTTTTTATTATTTCTAATATACTACGACCATGGTTCACCTAATATCTTAGTTATAAAGAATCTCTTCTATAAATATTAATATTTTTTTTTAATTACTGCAACCTTTTTTATAATATACTCTAAGGCATATGGTTAGGTTCTCGTATTTTCTTAAAAAAATCAACAGTTCCTTTAATATTCGCAATAATGGGGGAGAAAAGGTTGTTGTTTATTACATAAATAAATAAAATAAATATTGTAAAAATCATTTAAGAACGTATTCCTCAGTATATAAAATCAAACAAAGGCAAGGTTCTTATGGTTCGTTCTCACGCTTTGCGTATACATTTTAAACGTAAAAAAATCCTCTTACGTCACTCGATGTCGAAGCTTAAAAAGACGCGAAAAAATCAACTCCCGCGCATCGTATCGCGTATCGCTCCCGCACAAACGCATCTTGGTTTACATTCAAAAGAAATAATTATAAAAACGGTGTAGTGTAAGGTTGATCACAGGCACCGATAACGTTCATGCTACCGTTTACAAGCTCTTTGTCCAAAGACAATAATAAAAACTCAAACAATGAGCCACGAACAAGACCGTGTTGTTGCCTCAAACGCGCCCCACTTGAGAGATAAAAATGATCACGTGTTGTGGGCTCGTTCGTCTTTTACCATACCTAATAAAGAGTGTTACAAAACACAAACTCACTACTTGTTGTGTATTAAAAGGAATTAAAAATATTTTTTCCTTTATACTTCGAAGCGACAGGACCCATAACGTAGCGCTGATTAGAATGAATAGGTCATGTACTCCATCATCAGCGATATGATCTTCTGCAGTTAATTATTGTGGGTAAAGTTTATAGAAAACGAAAGGTGGGGAAAAGGAAAAGTCACGGTTGAGAAATATTAGGAATATCAGGGAATGGACTGGCATATCTAAAGAATCTGAATTGTTCCGCCGAACCAGAGATAGAAAGGAGTGGTTCACTAGTTGGAGAGGTACTTTAAGAAGAAGAAGAAGATTAGAATAATAGGAAATATAAGAGGTTAAGTTCCATTACCCCAGTAACGTCACTAAATAAAACGGTATTCGAACTAGAACACAGTAATGTTTGCATATTACTGTTTGACAGCAAAAATAGGAGCTGCGGTGATACCTACCTAGACGGCCTCCGACATAAGAGTCCTACTACCAATAATTATAAAATGTATGTTGGCGTTATAACTATTATATTTTATAATTAGGTCATTACCATAAAATAGATATAAATAGAAAAAAAAAGGTTAAATATTAATAAAAATGGAGATCAGTGAAACTTAAAATCATTGCTGTTGTGTAAAGAAAATCGTGAATGATTTTAATTCGTATGTTAATTTGGACCGCAAACATCGCCTATTACATCTGGTCATCCATTTTAATTTTTGCCAGCTCGCATTTAAAAAAAAAAAAAAAAAAGGGAAAAACTTTCGGACTCCGCCTGTACCGGCGCACCTGGGTCGCCGGGGGCTCTCATTCAAATGCAAATCAAACGTCCCATTTTTAAAATCTACCATCTCGGCACTCCTTGCTTCCGGAACGACTTATGTCCAATCCCAGCCATTGCTTGTCCACAACAACAAAGCAAAATGAATCTTAACGTCTAGTAAATAGAATTCAATATTCTATACAATTAGGGTGTCATACGTCATTTGTATACTGAACGTTAATGTCGTTTGGGACCTTCTAGGGCAAATTTCGAGTACCCAGGTGTGCTCCCGATCCGGTTAAGGGAAGCGTCCTTGTTAGGGATTCTCGTACAAAATCGTTTAATGGTTTGTTTTTAATTTCATTTTTACATTCAACGATGCGACGCCCTTTATTATTAATAAAATTATGGGTGTTTTATGGATATTATAGGGTTTACAACTACACATAGAAACGTTGTCCTTAGTGTTTAATTTGATAACGTTAGTGTTAATATTACATCTGTGATAAATAACATGAATGATGAAAATAGTTCTTAAGGATTTATAACAGTTCTCAATGGTCGATCAGAGGCTTGAATATTCATACTCTATTATAATACATTATTTAACAGTAACGTACGGCTATGATGTTGGTTCAAGGAATAAATTTAGTAAAGTAAATGTAAAAAAGCTAGTGAGTGACCAAATAAAAATGAGATATTGTCGGCCCGGGCCACACAAAGGGCTCTAGTAGTTTGCCAATAATAATAGTTAATAGTTTTCTCAAGTTCTATACAAAAATGATTTAGTGCGTTCGAAAGTCGAGCAGTAAATCAAAGAGCTATCTCGGTCCGAATCGTTCAATACGCCGCTGTAATGACCCCGTAGGACACGTGCTCGTTCATTATTCGAAACCATTCCAGGTTCGTTCCCGGATTTTAAATAAATAAATTTTATAGCTCCATCTGTCATACAGGAGATAAAATTTGTAATGGACGCCATGCAGGAGTCTACGCCTGCGCCCGACGTCATTCCCACACTGACATTTACTGTCGATGGGGCTTAAGTTACTGTTAATGTTATAACCTATGGTGTTTTCCTCATTACCGCATTGACATTCGATTTATTACTTGTCAAATTTTAAGACGCCTCTTGCGGTGATGCTACGCATTTCCTTGATTTGCAGCCTACTTTGGTATTTATTTAACGACTTACGTACGAACCGTTCGATAGAATATTGTTTTTTTTTTTAATTTATTTAACCTCGTAAGTATTCAAGTTGGTGTGCCGTACGTCTAATGCAGTGTGACGATGTGCGCACACGGACTGACCTTTTTCGTCCGTTCCGGCTAACAGACGAGTCTTAAAGAAATACCTCGGATCGAGGACACGTACCCTACTATTATTCTTAAGCATAGAAAACTAGATTAGTTTTAGAAAATGTTGCTACTAATACTCATTTAAAAGGTACCTTACGATAAACTACTATAGGAGCGTTTAGAAATTCATCACTACTGAAAATTTTATTGATGTTTAATACATCACCACCGCACAGTTCTGTGTTTCAACTTATTTCAGATGGTAATAGAAATAAGGCTAATAATCTATATTTTCTTCTTACATGTAGTAATTACATAAATTTTTCATGTCTAATCAATGTAATTTATAATTATAACAGTTTGCATCCACCTAACCCACCTTCCACTCCACGACATAGGAGTATATAGTCTTGGTCTGTCAAGAAGTTCTCGCCACAGGTCTCAACGATTCCATTGTTATTATTTGATTAAATGATTTAATTACTTAGGTAATGCTCCAAAATTATACATATCTAATCGACATACATTCAAACATATACTTAAATTTAATCATTATTAACGAGGAGCTTTTATCCGGACAATAAAGCTTGAGTAAATCCCAAAATTTCCTATAAGGTTTAAAATAAAAAAAAAATGGATAAAAGAGCACTTACCGCTTCAAACTCCATCCAAGCAAATTAAATTCATACACGAAAAGTAATAACAGCGAGCATCAAAAGGTCTCGACTGTCCGTGCGGGGCTTTCCTTTTAATTAGACTCTAAGTACTCGTTAAAAAACAGGATCTTCCCGAACAGACAAAGCGAGCAGTACTAACAAACACTGCGAATGTAAAAAAAAAAACTCTGGATAAATAAGTGGAAAAATACAGGTAAGTCGAAGAGGGGTTTTTTGTACGGTCCGACCGGCCACTTAGGTCATCCTGCGAAATAAAGGCCCAAGTTTTTTTTATATCGCTTTTAAATGCGAAGCCCGTACGTTCAGTCGGACCTGCCTCATCCCCTTTCACGATAATATGAAAGGAAACAAACGAAAGAAAATGTTTCCGAGCGCCCCGTTCGCTTTTATTGAAAACGTCTTGTACGTAGTTTCGATTGCAAATAGTTCGTGTAATTCAGTTAGCCCGTTTCAGCGAAACGAATCTCCATAAGAGCAATGTATTCATTCATTTTATAATTCACTTTATATTTATTTTGAACCATTAACATAATTTACAACAACAAACTAACATAAGTTCACATATTACTACGTCACCATTGCATCTCTAACAACAGATGGAGAGAACATATCAGGCGTTAGAAAGGTTAGTGAAAATTAAGTATATCTAAAATTTTATAGAGAACTAGCGAGAAAACATGCAATAGATTTTTAATAAAAATAGTCTATGTTGATTATGCAATGTAACATATAGTTACAATTACCACAAATCTATATATAACAAAGTATAACTGGACGCTCAGTAGTACTTGGAGGAATAAATATTGTAATAAAGAGATTTGTTTGCCAATAATTTCATTAGCAGTGAATAAATTAATTTATAACAGTAGCATGCTCCGGATGGGTGATCGCTTACCAAATTTATATAAGTCCCGGTTTGTTTACGGGTAGGCACAGCCTTTGATATCGGCGTCCCCGTGTGTGAAGCTATACATTTTGAATTCGGGCACAGAGGGTGGGTTAGTGCGCTCGACGGCCGCGAGGGGGCGCCGCCGACTGTTTGAAGCGGTGATTAGTAATGCGGTGGCGGTGGGGGCTTATGGCGAAATAATCTTAGTGGAGACGTTAATGAGAAAACATTTTACTGGTCGCCATGGGGCACTTGTCGATTAATTAATTCCGCATTCGTCATTCATGTATAAAATTTTCTATTATATCACTTTTGTTACATACAAAGAATTTCTCATTTCTACTTGTGACTACCTAGGTGAGTTAAAGTCGCCTGTACTAATTCATATCCGTGTAAACGTTCTTCGTACTTGAATTACACTTCCGTTATTAGATATATTATTACAAAAAATTTACGGTAAGAGACCTTTAAGCGATAGCAAGTGATACGAAGCATAATAAATGCAACTAGTAAATACCCTCTTTTCCTTAAAAACTTTGCTTTCTTTAAACAAAGGAAACCTGATACCTAATAAAATAAAACAATGGCGTATTATATATATACACCAAAAGTGAATTCTGTGGCAAAAAAAAATTTGCTAAATTGTATTGTTACGAAGCATTTCAAGAAATCATATCAAGACGTTTTTACAAATAAAACACGAGCGCCTCGGAGACGGAAGCTTGCGAATACAAAATTAATTTTAATCCAATCCGCATTTCCAATTACTTTGTATGAGGGAAAAAGAAAGAACGGGATTCATTTAACTGCCATAATGCTACAGAAGAAAAACAAGTAACTGTCGCGGGCAACACAAGGAAAAATAAATCGATTCCGTCTCACTCGAACGAGTAGAGGAAGGGTTGTCTTTGTGTCTGCCATCTCAATGTAACATCAAATGCGTACAGTCGTATTGAACATACCAACTTACTTAGCCATTAACTTAAATCTAGTTAAAGGATGATGAAGGTAGTGAAATTACTAGAGTAACGAAATGTAACAACGCGACGAGACGCTTTATGATGCTATCTAATCATCCTAAGTTCGTTTCGTTATTTCTTCATGTAATATAAAAAATATGTTAAAATTATTCAATAACATTAACTATTGACAGTAAAACCTAATAAGCTATTAAGCAAACAGCATAATTATTAAAAGTTAATAATTCAACAAGGAATAAGGTATTGATGGATTTATGTCGTTCATAGTATTTAGTTGTCGGAGACTTACAGTTTGTTACTATATTAATTATATTTCATTTACTAAATAACTTAACTTACAGATTATATAAAGAGAAGAAAGTTGAGAAGAACTGTTTTCTATTACAACATTGAAAAGTTTAAACGGTATTTACTTAAACACTATATAACTTAAAGAGTGAAAAATCAATGGACAAGCAATTTCTTTTATCAAGTGTTATACACTTTGTAGTATCTAATACAAAAATAGAAAATAAATTGTATACATATTAAGCAAATTAAGTATGTGCAAAGAACTTAAAACACAAACTGTACCAATGCTTTATGCATTTTACATTACTGGTAACTAATAATAGCTCTTATCAGCTAAGTAACTAAGTGGTAATTAGGTTAAACAGCGGGGGCAGTTGGTGCGAACGGTAAATTCCTATTGTGGCGTTATCGGCGTCCCCCAGTCGCCGACCCGGTCCAGTCGGAATGTTGCTAGCTGACTTTAATTCCCTTTTGCTAGGCGAATTTTTAATTCGACTCGTTTATTAACTGTTGAATTCATAATTCTAACAAACAACGGGCAACATACGCAACATCGAACTTAGGTATGATTGGACTCATTGAATTTCCTTTAACATTAACTACATCACTGCATATACCTCATCACCATCATTATCTGAATGGAGAAGGATCCTATCTTTGCCAGTACCAGCTCACATGATAACTACGGACCTTAAAAGGAGGTCGAATTAAAACGGAGTTTTGAGAATCAAAGGTCGTCTTTAGAATGGTTGGACTGATTCGATTCCTTTTTACATAAGCTTCAATCCATCTAATCTAGTATATAATGTGTAACATGCTATCATCATTGTACTGTGGACATTATTCATACAAGTATGAAGAAAAGACAGCATCGTGTACAACAGTGCAACTAATATACTTAAATAGATATAATAATAACAAAATATTTTTTCAAATACCTAATTCATTGAATATATGCTATACAGCGTAATTTCTTTCATATGCAAATAAGAGTCTTAACTCACTGTGGTCTATGGTTAATCGCTTGCTTTGTTACACGGAGGTCCCTGATACGATTCCGAAATCACATAATATAGAGTTTTAGTTCGTGGGGAGGTTTCCTCCGAACCAGGATAGCTACCACATTCATATTACAAATATGCATAACAGAGTTGCTGTATTTCGGCTATCAATATATCAGAACCAAAGTATTGTAAGCGAGCACTCTTGACTATCGACGTCCTCATTGTTACTTACCGTTTCAAAATTGAGGTCAAGTATTTCCAAAATCCACTAACAACAAGGACAACCATCTGTATATTCCATGAGGTTCTTTAAGTGTAAATTCTTAATACATTATTCGTCTTATGTAACACTCGGACTCCATTATACTTTGTTCAAATTTCGAGGCTAGTTTTAATGCGATAAATAACGAAATTCTTGCGTCATAAAAGCGATATAGAATAGAGACACGTGCGGGAGTACACTCCATCGAATCGCAATACGTACCCAATCAGGATTATACAAATCCCCCGCGGCCAAGCGGGCCCCGGGAAATAATTACGATCGACGAGAGTTAATCAAGTGCCCAGCATTGAGGAAAAACTCCCGAAATTCGCTAGCAAAATGTTTCTTACCAACCCGCCTTAATGGATAATTTCTGACGTGATTAGATTTTATTATTTGGATGTATACAATACATTTTTATAATAACACATTATTTAATTATATTAAAACTGATGAAACTGAAACATACAGACTCCGCTGGATCAGACTCACGCTGTTTATGGGAGACACCAAAAAATCGTACCTTGTCAAGTTATGGCTGGAAGAGCACTGTGGATATGCACATGCATTTATCATCATTATCTTAACGGATGTACGTCCACAGCTGGACATAGATTTTATAATGTATTACAGATAATACGCCTTTGAGCTTTAAGTCCAGCAGCTCTCACTTAGACATAAGACTTTAAAAGAATCGCCACTGAATATACAAGTATTATAAATTAAATATTGTAAAGTTCTGACTATAACTTTTCTGATTTTAACCACAAAGTGATCTCTGTACTTACATACCAACGTAAAAAAGTACACATAATTGTGTCAGTACTACCAAAAATAATACATATATTAAATGTTGAAGAGAACAATGTTTTAACAGTGAACCATGTTATCTACAATGGCTTCAATAATATGATAGTGAAACAGATTTTTTGAAGATATATGTAAGTATGTAATGCAAACCAATAAGCTAATGTTCATCGGCACGTGATGAAGCGTCAATCAACACATCACTGAACTCTATGACCGAGCCAATGCACCATTGCACACCCTTCCATGTGTCGCCTTTCTCTATATATGAGTTAGGCGGGAATTGAAAAAGAAATTAATTGTTCATCCTCCCATTTACATCCCTACCAAACGAAATCTATTAATCTTTTAAACCATACCCTTTATTTATATTAACTTTATACTCATTAAAAGGTTTCTATTTCATTTGAACAACGTTTAATGTGTTTAATAAGTAGACTACTTAAATATTCAATATACTAACTTAATACTTTTCATTAGTCTAGAATCTAACGAGTATTTCTGTCGTTAAAAAGTCTTGCTGTTCTAACGCCGTATTCTGTATTTACTGGTGGTAATTCTCCGTCTAAGTATCATCACAGTTGTTGTTTCTGCCACCAAACAACAGTGTGCGAATCATTACTGTGTTCCGGTTTGAACGCGCTGTAGCTAGTGAAACTGGGGTAACTATGCCTAACATCTTATGTCTCAAACTTACGAGCTCAAAATAGTGCTGTGTATACCATCTTAACTAACACTACGTTGTTATGGGAAGTCATACCTCGTCTCGAGGGCTGATTATCTAAAAAAATCCTCAAAGCGAAAATCTAGAAAGACACTGGTGGTAGGTCTTTGTTGCCGGAAACTGTCTAAATAGGTACCACCACAGCTGTTATTTCTGCCGGCAAGCAATGGTGTGCAAACATTACTGAGTACTGGATTAAAGAGAGTTTTAGTTTATGAAATTAATGAGGTAATGAGACTTAACATCCTAAGTCACAAGGCGACGAGCGCAATATGGTGCAATGTATACCACTCTAACTAGCGCTTCATTGTTATGGGCGAGAGTGACTCTTACCATCAGCTGAACGTCCCGCTCGTATTTATGCTTCATTGAATAAAAAACCACAAGCACTATATTGAGCAATGTATAACTTTTAAAATAATTATATGATACTTTTCAGGAATATACATCAGTTATTTTAGTAGCTATATTGCTATTAAAATTTGCTTTAGAATTTGGTTTCATGACTTACACATATTAGCGAAACAAAAGTAAAAATTTTAATAGTTTAGTACAACAATTAGTTGATGGTATAAAAAACGTGATAAACGGGATCTTAGTAACAATCGAGAAAATATTGTTTAATGGTTTAAATAAGATATTAAAGATAAAGTTGTATGGGTAGAGGAAGACCGAAGAAAATGTGTAAGAAGAGTGTGAATTCAGATATGACGGCTGATAGAGGAATATGGAAGAGAAGTACATACTGTGCCGACCTCACATAGCTGGGAAAAGGGCAAGAGGAAGAAGAAGGTTTAAATAATTTATTACCAAAATTATATAATATATGTTAGAAGAAAATGCTCGTTTGTCTTATTATAGGAAAAAAAACTAAGCTCTGCTTTCCGTCTGTTCATAAAAGATTACCGTGCCATGTCCCAAACCGACTACTTGGACGAATCAGACCTTCGTTAAAACAGCTTTTAGGAGCTCACTTATCGTATGAATGCCGGACTACGTTGTCCTTGTGAGTCGTCCATTCAAACTCCCCTGTATTTTTACAAGCCTCTATTCAAATCGGTACGATGCATCTAGTGGATCGAATTTAATATATTAGGTATTGAAACTTTTTGTACGACACAGCTACGGGATGAGCGTTTGATCATATGTGATACGGTTGTCCATAAAAATGTTGTGATGGTCAGGCCGTTTCTACAACGCCACATTTCTCCCCTCGTTGATGTTAGATCTTGTTTCTTTTGTATTTTTACTAACTACAGCGCGTTTTAAAACAGTAATTTTTCTACACTGGCAAAATGGCATTCCCTGCGGAAAACCTATGTCCAGTAGTAGGTTGTTGATCATTTGGATTCACGTAAACATCATTCTTTGATTAATTAAATGCAGCAATCGAATCATAAATGAAGAAAATCCGTACAAGAATTAACAAACATAGCCTTCAAAAGGCTAGAAGTAGGTCACAATAGGCACATTTGATCAAAGGGCTGACGGCCGCATTAACATCCTTGAGTTGCGACCCACGATAGATGTGATGCTGGAAGACCCTCCACAAGTTGCACCGACAATCTGTTGAAGATTGAGCGACGCCGCTAGAGTTGTCTAAGGAAAGCTTATGTCCAGCAATGCACCATTATCGGCTAATGATGATGATAGTTAAAATAGTGATAGAAAATCATGCAGCAATTTTCAGAGGAAACGAATTAATGAAAGAGATTATTCTTTTTCTTATAGTGCCTCTCCAATTAGTGTAGGTAGGCGAAAATTATTAGATGTGGTTGGTTTATGAAAAATATTAGAGAGAGAAAGGTGACCAAGCAGACCCCAAGTCAACTTTATCTGCTTGCGGTGTGCGCTGCTGAATAATAGATAAGGATCTGACCACCAACCAACCCCAATTCCTTTAAATGAATTCTAATAAAAAGATCTTTCGGGGATGCCTGTGTGTGCGTCTAACTATGGACGTCTATCGCCTGATGACAACTAACCTATAACGTATTTGACGAGGAACAGGTACGAAAGAGTTAAACTAAAAATGATCTCGATCGTCGGTTGTAAAGTATTGTATACACGGTTCGGTTTTCGCGAAAGTAAAGGCGCGTGCACACGGGGCGCGCTATCGCAGTTCTGGTTCATTAGGCGGGCGGCAGCGCGGCCGCTATCGCCGCGAGCCGCTCATTTTTCACGCTACGCGCTAAAGCTGGTCGCAATGCGAGGACCATCAGCGACTGCTCCGCGCGCGCAACCGCACACCGCATCAGACAATAGCTTCCATACGTAACATTAAAAAAAATCCTCAACATATAATGAATGCAACTAAAACAGGAATAACATTTGTTGTTTATTTGAACAAATCACTATTAACTATAGTAAGTTTTAATTATTACAACTTGCTGAAACTTTACAGAAAGACTTCATCAATTTAGAGAGAAGTTTACCTTACATAGTTTTAAGCGGATATACAAAACATTACTATTGTTTTTTTTATTCTACGCAACGACTAGACTATCAAGGATTTCACCTGATGGTAAGTACGCCTACCCATATCAACGTGGCGCTAATTACAATGATATACCCGCCACCACATTGTGCTCGTCGCCTTGAGACATAAAATGTTGTCATGTTATTACAGTAATTTGCCTAACTACAGCGCCCTTTAAACCGGCGATGCGGTGGTGCTTACCTGGACGATCTCCGGCAACATAGAACTACCACCAGTATAGATCTCTATAGCTGTAACGCTGTAACTAGCGCCACATTGTTATGGGCGGGCGCATCACTTACCACTACGTGATAGTCTCATCCGTCTCGTCACTTCGTCGAATTAAAAAAGCTATTTACGATTAACGTATATAACGATTAACATATTTACATCAAGATTAAATAAATAAGAAAAATTACAATTATTTTATACCCTCAGTAAACTCTTACGGAAGCCGTAAACTTGAACACTGTTATTGTTACACACTATAACTAAAACTATAGAGTAAGGCTTACGTTTATCTGGGAATAGACTAATTAACTGAGGAATATGGTACATTTAACCTGCATTATAGACTTCAAAAAATTCTTCTTCGCCAGCGCAATCTAAAGAATAAAATACTAATATCTCTGGTTGTAATCTACGTACATACATAAGAGATTACCGCCCATGTAGGGATTTTTTTTTTTATTTATTTTATGAGCACATAAAGGCGGAAGGCGTGTTTGAGGATACATTATCGTTGGGGAATTGACCAGCTCCCCGAGGACGTGGCTTACGGTGTAGAGAACGACCACCCCATGTAGAGACTCATCACGACATCTCTGGAACAAGAAGTCCTAGAGACTTATGGTTCGAGATTTTAGTAACAATATTCCTTTAGCAGAGTATAGGTCAGCTAAGGACGGATTTTACAACCTTCCTTCCTCCAAAGTTGCGAGGGTGCTACGGCGAGCTAAGAATACATGGAACAGTTATATACGGTTGTATATGATTACTTAAATAGGCACTAGTACATAGAATACTAATTAAAAATATTATAATTATTATAACTGTAAAGTACAATAGTTCAATACGTATAAGACATAGGTTTCTTTCATGATCAGATCCCGGTCTTTACTTTGTGTAATGATTTGGAAATTATTAGCTGCTTGGACATTATTCACTTTACAGAAGAATAGTCCTTTATATAAATATAATATTCGCTTATAATTAGAATTATTTAAAATTTTATAATTTAAGCGTTATTAGTAATTATTGTCAATGTAATTAGAACAAGACCCCCGCAGATTTGTGCGAATCATAATATTGCACGCCGTACCTGCACAGTAGGCACCTAGCAATTTAATTTTGACTACCCCCCGCCAATCGGGGACAATATTCAAATAAGGCTTCATCTATTAACGTACCCCATCGCGACATGTCCCATTATCTATCACTTCCATCTGTAAAGACCCTCCGCATCGCTACCCCTGGTAACCCATACTGCTCTATACACGTAAAGATTTCTAAGGCAATCAAATGAAAACCAAGTTTCGTAATTACTCTACAAATATTATATTAATACAGAAGTTAAAAAAAAAAAAAAAATTATACCTTTCATAAAAGTTCTTGATCATTTGTAATTTTCGACCTTTATCATACTGATAATAGTAAAGTTAGTTGTAATTGAAAACATATACGCCTGTGCTACAACAAAGTGTCTTTCATATTTGAACTTTTGTTTAGTTTTTACAAAACATATCTAATCTGCAAAATATCACAATATACATACAATTAAACAATCACATCTTAATTATCATAAGTAGTAATAAAACAAAACGAATGTATCCTTAAGGTGTTTTTAATCCAGAAATTGATGTAGCACCTGAATAGGTAACCTAAGATTCGCTGCTTTAAACTTTACTATATAAAAAATTTAAAGCACATTTTAATCAGCTAAATTAAATAGGTTCGGGTTGTTGTCACCACTGTGCAATTGAATTGAAATCTCGGACCCCAATCTGTGGCGAAACTAGGCGGGTTGATGGGGTGCCGGCGTCACCAGCAACCCCACGGTGCCCCGCTGGGCTTCTCGAACACATGACCGTATCAATCAGCGATATGAATAAATATTTGCTTTGTGACAGATTCAGCTTTTTTATTACAGTGCTTCTTAACTATTGCGTATTGAAATACTTAGAAACAATTGTTTTTAAACATATATATATATATATATATATATATATATATATTATACATATATTAGAAATGATATGCTAATGATGAAATTTATTAGTTGGAGGACTCTATAACGCGAGCAATTAAGAAAAACGATCAAACCCAATGAATTATCATATTCTTTGTATTCCATACTATTATTATTCTTAATTATTATTAATTTATTAATTACATTCTCGTTAGTTCTTTGTTGTTCTTATTTTTCTACATTTATTTAGCTATCCTACTTTTATTTAAGACTGATGTTATTTGTTCATAACGTATGCTGTGATATCTTTAAAATGTTGTTCGTTAGTAGTTATATACCAACAGCGGGAACATTTAAATAGTATATATATTAATTACATTTAAATAAATAAATTAATAATCGATATACCAAGATTTCAAACATTTAATAATCTATCTTAGATCATATTAAAATATTTTCCGAATTATGTGTGCATTGACGACGAAAGGAAATGGGACGCGTCTCACGGGCAAAAGAAAAATGCATATAACCGCTGCAACAGTGTAACTGTGCCGGCTATATTGATTTTAGTTTTAATTTTTGTGAACGGGAGCTCCACATCGGGTAGCGAGTTGATTTGATGGGTCGCACTTTATACGGATGGAAATAATATCGCACCAAGCACGGATCATTGGAGAGCGGAGTCTGCACTTAAGAGTATTTTCATCCGTAGTGAAATCGACAATGGAAAGCGATTTAAAATATTGCATCGAGCACTTCGAACGGGGCAAGATGCAAATTTTTGTAAGAAATACGACGATACGACAAAAAACAAGTTTCTAATATCGCCGCCGTTATCGTTTTCTTACATTAAATATGTATATATCGATCCATATTCCGCAGGCGGTTCATAAAATAACGTTGAATCAACTTCACTTGACAGAACAAGGGTGAAGAATGAAACAATAGCGCATCAACGCAACTTCACCCCTCCGAAGCAAACCGCAGGAGAATATCATAAATGTCGGCTTAAACACTCCTCTCGGCTGATGGTAAATAAAAATATAATAAAATAATAAATTCCATGCAACATATGGCGCAAGACGGAATTTCCCTCTAAGTTACAAGGGGCGATGGATTTGGTAACTTATTGATAGATTTCAGCGAGAGTTTATTGTTTAATATTTACTCAAGTTCACTTAATGTAACAATTTCGTACTAATACGATATTTAAGTGACGAAAAACTGAAGTTCCATTTTACCTGTTTCTTTTATATTTTTTTTACTTTATTGTCAAATCTTAAAATAGATATAGAAAGGACCGGCTCAATGTCTGCAAGCATTTCCTACTACACAACTTTTTATATATATTCTACAGGTTCAGTCCACGTGAATTATTTTTGGTTGAGGCCTGCCTTAGTGTTAATACTACAACAGTTAAAAAAATATTCAAATCTAGAAATGAAAAATTACAAAAACTTATTCTATTATTTTCATTGAACTATATACTGTTGATCTTAGTCTCTACCTTACTAAAGATTTGAAAATTTGTAAAAATATATTATCGCACTAGATTTCATAATGAAAAATAATATGTATCTTGAACCTACATGTTGTCCTTATTTTTTCTTAATAATTGAATATTAGAAAAGGCTAACTGAAAACAAACTTTTCAGGAGTTCAGAGTTGACATGCCAATAAGTAACGCTATAATATATATCTCTCTTCATGTCTTTGAAATAAATCATAGATAACATAAAAAACAAAAACCCGTGGATTTTTTTTTTAAATATGATAGATCGACTGATCCGTGAACAAATCGGCTAGAATGGAGCCCAACGGTATAGGTCTCGGTGTAATGCAGCTCCCCCGCGATGCATCGAGTGCTGTATCAAGATCGAGACTCGAGTAATAATCGAACCCTCACTGCGCGGTGTCCCGCACTCAATCTCAAAGTTGGTAGGTAAGTACTGATTATGTACTTATTACTTACAACTAAATTAAATTTTAATATATAAACACAGCTTTATTTATGTAGAGACTCATGACGATATCCTGGCACCGTAAGGCCTACAGACTTGAAATTTGTTGAGTATATTCTTTCTATCACGTATAAGTCAGCTATCACCGGATTTTACAAAATTCTTTATCCAAAGGAAGTTGCGGGGTGTATCTTAAAAATATTACTTTAATACAGAAACTATATTCATACATATACATAAACTAATAAGAAATTTTACATGTTTTTTAATATTAAACTTGTAACACTATAGAAAATTTTGTATATAATACAGCGAAAGAATTTGTTACTGTTATTAGAAACTTTATTAGTTAAGTAATGCCTAACTCAACACTCAAGTAACAATGTGCATACATTAGTGTTTTAAAGGACACTGTAGACAGTTAAACTTCAGTAGCAACATCTACAGAGACAATTTGGTATTACAGAGATATCTTAACACATAGTAACATCTGTTAACATTATATGAACGTTTTATACAATACATCCGATAAGCTGGAAACCAGAAAGAGTTTTTCCCAACAGTACCAATGGAATGAATAAAAATATTAATCTATCTTTAGTAATGAAATTGAATATTTATCGAGAGTAGTAAATTGTATACACGTTAAAACTACAAATATGAAAGGGTCCATTTTTCACTCAGTGTCCCAAAGCGATTACGTTAAGTCGTCACTTCAATTACGGCGACATGCGATTGAAATTAATTTTGTCATACCTCGATTAAACGATACAAGTAGCAGATTACAGTCGCCGATATACGTCCTCATATTATTTCAATACCATCAGCTCTGTTTAACGTGTCACAGATTAGATCGAAGCAGAAACGCCATTTCAAATCATTAAACAATGTTATGTCGTGGCTACGAAACATAAGGGAGTGTACCGATATCATGAATGTTGGGCAACAGTTCCATATGCTGAAGATAGGCACAGATTCCCAAATCTGACCACCAGTAATGGAGAGGCACTATACAAAGAAGAAGAGACGATATTATAAAATATATATGATTGATAAAAAAATTATAAGAATAAGCATCCGACGACCATTGGAACTATATGTTCACATGATGATAAGTGATACATACCATCAACAACGTGACCTTAGGATGATATACACTGCACTACACGTTTATCACTTTGAGACATAAAATGTTGTCTTATTTTTGTAGCAATCTCACTAGCTACAACGCCATTCAAATCGGATTAGTCATGTTTGAGCACTACTGGTTGACAGGTATAGAGAACGTTTTACCATCTTTTGCGGCTTCAATGTTATTTACTTAAACATAATAATTAGGCTGTTTAAACTTAACAATTCCACTAATGGGACTCAGCGCCTTTATTCACTAACAGAGAGTCAATGCTTTTTATCCACCACTTTGGCCAAGCTGATTAATTGTTGACCCACGAATGATGCATTTGTTATATCTGTTATGAACGTAGTTATAATAGCGACAAATGTGTTATGATAAAATAAAATTGTTTGTCTATAAACTGAGGCGTCATTGCTTTTATATGTTTTTTATTAAACTTTGGATTTCGGCACTGGTTACATCAGCCGCGGTCGAGGTGCACCACAAGTTTACACTAGACGTTATCCTTAAAAATGTATAAATATAGCAACAACATAAAGTATATTAAATTGTAATATCTTATATAAATATATAATGGTTAATTTAAAAAAAAGTTCTGTAAGTAATAATCTTTGACAATATTTTAGCACAAGAGCAATGATGTCGCGGTAATGGGGTGCCACTGGCGACGCACGCCGACCGCCCGCCGTCCGCCTGCCGCCCGCCCGCCGCCACGTGACCTGCGCCTGCGCACACTTCCGCACTCCCACCGATTATTCGTTACCAGTACGTGAGAATTTTTATCAAAATTAGTAAAGCTTTTAAAATTATGACTTAAATTTCAATAATTAAATCAAAATCCTAACATTCCGATCCAGCTCAAAATTCGCATTTACCTCTAAAGTTAAGTTTATTATACTTTTTGACGATTAGAAAAGCACACCCTGCAATAGATTTAAGGACTTTTCCCGCGCAGTGCTAGCGAAGCGATGACACCGCAGAGTAATATCTAGGTGTCAACTGCAGGCGATAATCGCGCCGTAAAAAATTGCCAGCGCACCGACGTCGGCGAACTATTTTCACCCTTGCCTGTATCTCGTTTATCGGCCGATAGTATCTGAGTGAGACATCGCCGCTGACGTTTGAAATATGATCGGAGCGGTCCCGGGGGCGCGGGAGGCCACGTGCGGGGCATATTCAAATCAGAATCGCACGCGGCGGACCCCCGTGTTGGCTAAATACGCCGCCCGCACCGCGCCCGGCCCACCCACTTACCGAGGGTCGGCCCTATGTAATCGAATTTGAAAATTATTCTAAAACACTGAATAATGTATTTGGAAGGGACCGCTCGCCGGAGGCGGCGCGCTCGCGCTCATTTTTAAAATAAATTAAACTTAATCAAGTGGGTTCGCGCACCTAAACGGATTAACTTGGCGCTGATTTGACTTTGCCACTGTTTGTTCGGCGTGTGGGGGTGACAACTTAAATCTGCTCCAAATACTAACGGATGCTTACGTTGAGCGCATACACAAAAATTCCAACCGATGAATACACTTCAACACCGCGAAAGTCTAAATAAATTTTCAGTCCTTGAAGGTTGTTAAATGCTTGTTAAGTTAATGGGCACAATCAAATGGCTGCACAGAGAATCAGTTTTGTGGGTGCAATCTCACATGTAGTCTGAGCGTAGTCCATGTTTGTCCATTTACAATGTTAAACACATTAATTTTTATGTATAAATAAAAAGAAAACAGGTTTTGGGCGAATAAAATATTTCTTTCTTTCTCTCTAATTAATATCCTTACTCCTTATTTTCAACAAATCATTATTACAACAATATACCTAATATATTAGAAATTCATCTGCATTTCTATTCTAATCAGTTATAAGTACAACACTGAATAGATGAGAATTTCTTTTTTATTTAACTAATACACGTTGATCCATAAACAATAAAGATATCGTTTGTATCTTAAAATACATTTACCGAGTTGATTCCAGACCAGACAAATATGGTAGTCTACTTAAATACTTTGCCTAGACAGTATCTAAAGCATTAGTAATCTAAGAAAGTAATAAGGACTAGCCGTTAAAGTAAATAAAAATAAACAGCTCTATTAGTGTTCTCAATATTAAGAGTCCGGATCTTCTCACACAAAGAAAGACTCTAGGCCTATATTTATATACAATGTTGGTCTAGTTCTGGTTGGTGGATATCACATATCCTCGAAAGCCAACTGCTTTTCCCAACAGATCGGTTTACTCGCGATACTATCCTTCACCGCCATCACCATTGTTAGTCTATAAGCAAATACTTTTGACTGAAAATTTAAATACCTGCAATATATAACCAACAATTGGATTATCGTTTAATTTCTTTTTATCCTAAACTGTCGTACACTATACGGTTTAATATTTAAACAAATTAAGGCTGTGTGACTCCCAGTGATTGTTCTTATATCCTGTGTTTACCTAATGGAGAGTCTGTCTCCGTGGTTTATAGAACACGTTACAAAAGACCCATATTCAGCAGTGGACGTCCATCGATTTGAAATGATAAATGTTGTATAATAGATGCAGAGGGAAATATTTGTTAATTCTTAGCTTGGTTAATGAGGGGTTGAAAGATATGTATCGCGAAAATTGGGTGAATTTGAAAATTAAATATTGAGTAAAACAATATTAGTTCACTCGCTACATTAAGTTTTATTACTCCGTGAATACATTCGCTCCGACGCGATTCGGCACGCAGGGCTGCGGCCCCGCCATTAGCGCCCGATATGAAATGAAAATTAAAATATATAAAAAACTGCGACGAGCACTCTCGACAGACCGCTAAGGGCAGCCCTGAGGATTTAACCCTAATGGCAAGCATAGAGTATTTATTATCACTAAAATTAATTATTATTTTATTTTATTGTCTATAACAAAACATTTTTTTATTTGACGTAGCATTAAGACGAGTGAGACTTTCATTAGGTCAACACCACATCGTGCTTGCTGCCTTCAGACATAAGATACTAAATCTCATTAACCTAGTCATTTCATTAGCCACAACGCCTTTTTAACCGGAACACTGTAATATTTGCACACAACTGTTTGACGGTGGAAATTGGTACTGTAGCGATACCTGTACAGCTGATCTCTAACAACGTGGACCCACGACTGTAAGGAAAATGATAACAGTATAAAATAAAAAAAAATGTCAAGTTCAACAGAACGGGTAACAACCCCAGTAGTTTCATTAAGAAGCTCGCCTATTCAACGGAAATACAGTAATTTTTGCAATCTACTGCTGGGCGGCGGAAATAGGATATGCGATAGTAGTAATTTGGTCTCAGCCAATATAGACCCAACGGCTATTAAGAAAAATGATGACAGAGCTATATATATAAAAAATCGAGTATTAATAGCAACTCCATAGACGACGTTAAAACTATCATGTAGCGGTATACTGTAGGGGTGCTACTCGATGATTTGGTTTTTCGATTCGTTACGCCGTCAAACTACCCTCGTAAGCGTACCCTCGAATATGTTCCCTCGCCTTGAATATTATTTATACGTTTGTTAAGTGGAGTTGTACGGCGGCCGAGAGGATTATAGCCTCGGGAGCTCAGCACTTCAACAAACATCCGTTATGATTTCTAATATCGATCTCTGAATTTTAACCGACCGCATTTCCATCTAGAAACGTTCGACACGTCATTTAGGGACATCAGAATATTCAACTTTATTACGATTGACTACTAATTTACTTTATCTTCTGACGAGCTAACACTTAACGTTGATTATCATAGTAGCTATGACAATCAAGTCGTCGATGGTAAAATGCACTCGCCTACAATACTCTAGCTCACACATGATGACTGTTCTACATTATGAATGCTAGAGTTCGAAACATTTTAGCACTGTCTAAATACAACTACATATGGCATAGACCTGTTTAAGATACCTTCATGTAATAAGGCAAGCAATTAAGCAATTCCTTGCAGTACCTTTGCGTATGTCAATGTAACCAAGTCAGTTACTCGTAATAATTGCTATATGAATGATTTGATACGGTTTCAAACGTTCTTCACAAAACGAAAAACATGAGATTCATATGAAGCTCTACTCAACTCTACTTCGATTCTAATAATAATTGGAACATCCAAGTATCTCCCATTTCCAGATACGTTGTTATCTTTCCTCTTATATGTGCTTTCTGCATAGATTCAAAAATATCTGTGATATTGGTTTTATGTAAAATATCATATAACATCTTTAGTATATAAAAATTATAATACAGGAACTAACATCTAAATCCGAATTGTTCAATAATAGTTTTTTACTAACTATGTATGACATAACACAAAAAAAATTAGTGTAATTTTGTTAGAAAGAAAGATTGTGAAAGTTTTTTGAAAAAAGCAGTATAATCAATTGCAGGTGAAATTCCTCATCGTCACAATCAACAGACTTAGTAAATACTAGAAAACACGGTTTAAGTAGTATTCATTAAAAATTATTTAAACCCGTAACATATTAAAAAAAAATTATTTAATATATATTTTTTTGGTGCTTCTAGACTTCAAAGAGTATTGTTTCCTGTTGAATGTTACATTATGATATTAAATATGGTTATATTGTGTTTAGTACCGTAGCAAACATTATGATGAACTTGGTTAAACAGTATTATGTGGGATAAAGCAATATTAGTTTTTCCGGTCCGCATCTTTGCGAAATATCTTAAAAATATGTCAAAGAAAACAAGCGTATACGGTTTCCGAGCGAGCTGCAGTTGCCTACGTATGCAAAGCAAACATAGTTTCTCTTGAGACTAGAACGGTGAGCAAACAGTGGCCAACAGGAGCGAAGGTTGGGCCGTGTTTACCAACGCTGCGTCGCCTACCCTCATATATTAAACATGCCCAAGTCTACCTCACCTCGCCTTCCGCCGGCCCGCACACAACTATACCTAGCTAGAAGTTATTGCGGCCGCAATTTTATATACGAAATTAGGAAATTATCTCTCAATGCTGGAACTAAATCACGTGAGAGATAATGTCGACCGTACACAGCGATGAATCCGTTTTTCAGCAGTTTTACATCGGCATAAAAATAAGGTCGCGGCAGTTAACACGTTTATCGGGCGCTCATTAAAGCGGAGGGCGATCTTGCTTCGGAGTCGTTAAGCGCGCAATAGTTCGCGAGCTCCTCATAAAAAATATCTCGCAACCGACTTTACGAGCGCCCTTTGTGAATGCATCATTAAATTTCCATCTAAATTTAAATTACGAGCGGTGCGATCCGACGCGCTCTCTCTCCTACGTGTTTCTGTTTTCCTAGTCGGTGGAAATGTTATAATTGCTGCACAGAGAGAGGCAGCCGAGTCGAGAATTCGAAAAAAAGATGACGTCAGTCGGAATTATCTTCAGCGCAGCGCAATTGAAACGGCTTTGCGACGGGGCTCAGTGAAAAAGTTGGCGTTCGTTTTAATAATTCCCAGCTCCGGCGCCTCGTCAGAATGCCGTTGTCACTTCGCGGATTAAGCTACGACACGGTTGAGTTGGGATTTGAGAGTTATTTTAATTTGCATTTTTCATATGATTCCGAAAAAAAAATGAACGTTGTCACCGCTGTGAAAAACGCGATTATTACCTACCTATTTACCGACGGAGTTTTACGACAGTGGTCTAAGACGAGGGTCGACGTTTTTCTATGAAGGGGTATGGATACCTTCTCAGGAAACGCATAAAGTCAGCAGGTGAGACGCAGGCAACATTCGGTCACGTTGTTTAGATAAGGACATTTTCATGACCTTACTTTCACTTGAAGTAGAAAATATGACTGATATCTTACATCGTATTTTTGCTGCCCATAATGCTATATAAACATAAAAGGTACTTTATTTATCAGTTTATTTAAACATATAATGTAAGAATTTAAAAGGCTATAATTATGAGATAATTCAGATATATAAGTATAATTACTGGGGTAGGTAGAATAATATTTTATGTCTTAAGCTACAATCCGACGCAGTGTTTATTATCATAACTAGGAATACATTTCAATGGGAAGGAGTTTAATTCACTATCAAGTCTTGCTAGACCCATCAATTCGTCAAAGAAAAATAGAAACCTGAGAAATACCTCCTCTATCTAAAACTTTACTAGTATACTTGTAAAAGCTAGGAAAAGCTTTTGATAGGCCTGGTATTACAAGATATCAATAGGTTTTTTCTAATTAAACGGACAAACAGGGACTCCATTGAGCTGTCTTATTTGATTAATTGTGAGGCATTATATACTTACCAGGGTAATACATAATGTGAAGGTTTGGTACTGTGTGTATTAATTCCCTTTTAAGAATAGAAGACTTGATGCATTTATACTAAAACTTAGGAGGCGATTTTGATAAATATAAATTGAAAATCTAATGCTATATTTCAGAGGAAGCTGAAAACGTGTGTGGGTGGAATGTGCTACTAAATACCTAAGTTGAGTTTTTTTTAGCTAAAGGTAGAAGGAAAATTCTTAAAGTGTTCAAACGAATGAAAAATAGCATAAACAAAAAACAGGAAACGTCTTCGAACAAATACGGTCATTCGATTAAGCGGAATGATTTGCGAATCACTTAAAAAATCCAAATGGCACCGTTTTTCGACTTCCCCGCCGACTTCTGTCGCTGTAATGGCGAATAATGCCGAGTAAGAATAAATTGTGCGACTGGATAAAGCAATATTTGTTCATCTACCCCCGCATTACAGCGACGGCGGCCATTAGCGGGATGCAAATAACGTCTTGTCATTTTTACTTCTTTATTTTTCCTTTTTCGCCATGAGATTTGTGCTACTTAGCCCCCTCCCACGGACGTCCGATATGGAAACCAGATTAAGTTGAGCGTACTTTAAACATTCCGCATTAAAATGCTAGTAGCTACTGTGTAACGAAAATTATTTAATTTTAATAACAGTTATAATAATAGCACAAATGAAAATAATCAAACAACCGTATTAATTTGGTAATACTGGAAATCGGGACCTTCTCTCACAAGGAGAGAGTCTAGGCCATTTACGTACCCCACCACCTAAGTACGGGTTGATCGATGTTTTTTCCTCTATATCTCATTGATATTATTATTCAGGGTTTTTTTTACACCACTTCTATATTAAATCTTAATTTACAATATTTATGTTTATTCTTACATATTTTTTTTGCTTTAACTTGTATCTATGATTTTACTTATGTTATATTATTATGTATCGTTAATTAAAATATTATTGCCTATATATAACCCGTCGCAAATACTTTATAAATAGTTACAAATAAATAGTTGAATAACAAAAAAATCGATTTACCAGACAAATGTGGTGTCATCTGTTCGAGAGATAAATAACAACTGGTGCAAATTTACCCCCACTACCGAAACTACTTCACTCGTTTATATAATGCGCATGCGCGGCGGGTACTTGCAATTTCTTCGTAGCACGCAAGACAGACGGACCTGTAATACTGTTCGTGATAATTTTATTAACACGTTTATGTGATTCATTAGTTTTATGGTACCTTTATATATATTATTTACTTATTGACTGAAAGAAAAACTTTAACCGATTGAATAAACTATGAATCAAGAAGGTGGTATTAATCCAGAAGACACCCCTCCTCTTAAATGTAAAGTTCATGAAAGCTGTTTTTTCTGTCTGGAATTTATACAGTTTATATCTTTGATATAAAAAATAAGCAAATGAAGTTCATTACGATTTAGCATATATTACATATATAACTTAATAAACTATTTACACCTACCTAATATTCTAAATGCGTCGTAAAATATCATCACAAATGTAACAACTTGATTGAATGGGCAATTCATCTCTGGTGTGGGCACGAAGAGGGAGGAACAGTGCGGCGCTGCGCAGGCGCAACGAGTCGCGCGTCGCGCTCTCACAAAGTGTAGGCGTTCGCCATAACTCGCGCGCAACAAGCATGCACGCCACCGCTAACTACCGACATCGAACTGTACAGGGTGTTTTATTTTTTATTTATTTATTATTAACACACCGAAAGCATGCACGTTAATGGAAATTACAGATATGTTAATTTAATTATTTTATCCATGATTATGTGCATTATTATTATACGTTAACCTCATTATTAAGGTTAATATCAAAAATGTATGTGTACACCTTTTTTTTACATTTAATATTTATTCTGTTATGTCATATTGGGGAAACCCTTAAAATTCCCACATATATGAATCTCTAGAAACGACGGCCCCTGGTGACCGACGGTACTGGAGGCCATACTAAATGTAAGATCACGTGGAGCCGCGGATGTCGGCAACGTAAGATCGATTGATAGGGAGATCTTTGGAGGAGGCCTATGTCCAGCAGTGGACGTCTATCGGCTTATGATCTATTGTATAATAATAATATCCTCATTCTGACTTATACATTGATAACTCGCTCTGAACTATGTTACCTAAAAATCAGTGCTTTATTCACACTTTAGTAATATTTCCACTAAACTATAACCATTTTGTACCATTACAGTCCCCAAAATTAGCTAAAATCTAAGTGATAAATTTCTAGTTTATATTTGTATGTTTATATCCATGTTTTTATTGTTTTATGTCCATCTATGATATATAACAATACAATATTTGGAATTCATATAACATGTACGTAATGTAACACATGAGTTAAAACCATCTGGGTGATCATCTTAAGTCTCTTTTTCACTTAATATGGTGCGATTATAAATAAACGCTATTGCCGAAACTTGTAGACGAAATTATAATTGACTAAGATCTTGAATTTCATCGACCTGTATGCATTAGTCCTGCAAATTCAAATCATAGCTATATCCATCCAGGATAGGTACTTGCACGCCAACGGATCACTCTTTATGGCCTATAAATGTGTAATTCACGCCACCTTAATCCGGCGCTGTTCGTATAAATCTGGATTAGTGTTGTCCGCTGCGTGTGTACAGGATACCTCGTGATTATGCCGTTAACAATCGCACATGGAAAAAAAAATCTACACTCTCGCCCATTCGGAAGACATGAGTTGTATTTTTGCATGAAATTAACTTGAACTCGAAATGTACGTAATTAAAAAGCTATGGACTTGCATATAAATGGAAAAAGTCGACTTAATTTAGTCAAGTCGACTACTGAAATCATTTATAACATTTATCTCTATATTGTAGCTAAAGTTTGCTTAACTTAAACTTAAAAGTTTTGATAAAATTAATTTTCATTTTAGTTAAAGGGGTGTAAGGGTTCCCGCACAACAACTCACGGCAACCAAATCAACCTCACCTGGTCGTCGTGTACCCTGCTAATCAACAAGCGAGGCTCTGGTTCCCACCTACCCGCATTAGTCCAGCGTGATGAGAAATGGCTCGAACCCCCATATGAATCCCTATTCGATCGATAAGGGAATCTTTGGAGGAGACCTATGTCCAGCAGGGGACGTCTATCGGCTAATGATGAAGATTTTTACTGTAAAAATAATAAATGACAGCTTAAAAAAGTTAGTAACAGAATGACTACATAATAAGTTCTGTTATCTTCACAAATAAATCATTTTAAATTAAATCATCTTTGTTTGTATATTTTTTGTATTACAAAGCGACAAGGACAGAGAAAGGGATGCTTAGATGGTTCGGCCATGTCGAAAGAATGGATGAAAGAAGATTAACGAAAGAAATATACAAGGTAAGAATGATTGGAAAAATCGGTGCAGGTCGACCTAGGCGGACATATTCCGATCAAATCGGAGATGTCCTAAAGAAAGGGCGGGTCGACACAACTGACGAGCATGCATGAAGACGCTTATGAAAGTGGAGGAAGCGAGAGAGGTGTGCCAGGATCGTAGTAGGTAAAGAGAGGTGGTCTCTGCCTACCCCACTGGGAACGAGGCGTGATATATATATATATGTATGTATGTATGTAAAGCGACGGGCACGAGCAGGACCGCACGTGATGTTAAGTGATACTCCTTCCCATAACAACGTGGTGCTTCTTAGAATGGTATACACAACACCACATTGTGCTCGTCGCGTGGAGACATAAAATTTAAAGTCTTGTTCCTCCAGTAATTTAACTAGCAACGATTCTATTAAAATGGGGACCTGAAAGGGCATTACGATGAAATTGTTTATTAATTTCGGATGGTTTTACTTGCATATTACATAGATCCTCACGCTCACCTTACCCGGGTGGTTGGGCCTTGTTGACGCAACCCATAAATTACCTAAAACAAGCGGCAGATGCCGTTTGGGGGCCGCCTCCCACCCGCACCCGGTAATGGGAGCATTAGCAGCACTAATGGCCACGGACGGTGACGTCTACACATAAATTCGTGTCAAATTTAGGACGTGTGATGTCTAACCCATGTCCCAGGTAATACAATGTTATATCAAATTTATATATTATTATTGCAAAATTATTTCTTCATTTCTAACACTCCTACACTCTACACCTACATTCAGAAAGAAAGAGACAACAAAAAGGATACAAATCACTGCTACAAGTACCTGTAACGAATAGTATGTTAAGTATTACTAGAAAAACTCAATAATTGAAAAAATACTGGCAAAACCACATTAACGACAAAAATACAATAAATATTTCTAATAGATAACTATAAATTTTACATCAATTAAAAAGCCTAAAAACAATGATAACAATAAAAAAAATGGCTAAAAAACAGACTAGGTGTTACAGGACTTAAGTTTTGTTTATAATAGCTACGTTACTTAATTTGAAACATTTGACTTTTACTCAGAAAACCAAATAGTTGAGGTAATTAAAAGAATCGCCATACCTCACATAAAGTTTAATGTACAAAGCAATGAATGAAGATTATTATCCAATAAAAGGGATTCACGTTTCGTGAGAAAACTATCCCCTGCTGCATCCTACAGCACCCCTGAAACAAAGTTATCCCCGCTCGCTGGGGCACTAAAAATTCCTTATAATTGAATGAATCAATTCTATCGCCATTAAATCGAGTTACTGAGCATATTGGGTGAGCAAATTTATTTAGCTAATAACCCCTCGCTCCACTCGTCCGAAATTTATCCCTCGTACCTTGGATAGATGTGCGCCATGAGGCACCAGATGCACAGTGGTTAAATTCCAAGGCGAACAGTGCCTTTGCTCTTACGATTTTGTATTTGATTCCTTCAGGATACAAATATATTTGAAATAAATGGTATTTCATTAATATTTTGATTTCATGTCTAAGTTCTGTAATTATCTAAAAAGAACATAAAAAACTCATAGAATACTGTGGTAGATCGACAATTATCTTAGCGCTAATTAACTAGATATAGTACATACATAGTAAAGATCTATTTTATTTTTATACAACGATCCTGACCCAACTATTGGGAAATAAAAAAAAAATATTTCACAAAATTGTATGTAGTTATTAAAATATTCATTTTTATTGTTCCATATTATTTAACGTATGTATGTACATAATGTTCCATCACCTATACTGAACGAATATGTTCCATGTTAATTATTCCTATAGCTTTCAATACACGAACAGCTGAGAAGTTACTCTGACAACTCCTTACTCAGTTACTCATGAAACTCGCATAAATATTTAATCGTAGCGAAGAAACCGTCACCGCCATGTTCCGAAGTCGAACATCCAACAGGGCTGAACTCGACGAACAAACTTAGCAAAGCTACAACTAACGTAAATTATTAATACCTGACATAAATTTGCCATAACACTGCGAAGTTTGCGAGGAGTGGGCTGCCTGAAGACAGTTGTACAAACGACTTACAAATCGCGGAGCCGGATGCGACTACCGTCTAATGGTGGCATAAAGCAGCGGGGCTCATAATGCGACCCTTCCTTCCCTCAAGCACTTGATCTTATCAATTTGCAGGACACGATGCTCCAGATAGCGACCGTCTCGAACAAACGGTATCATATAAATTCATCTTATTTTATCATCAGTATTATTAAATGATTAATTTGTATGGACATTTTTATTCTAGTTAAGTAATAACTATGTACACCCCGCAAAAATTGTTCAGTTTATCCAATCCCTTAATTAAAGGGTGTTTTTATGTTCCGCTTACTAATGTGCTGATTTATACCATAAAAATTGTACGTATGTCAAAATCAATATATAAAAGAGATTTCTACCTATGTAGAGACTCGTCACGATACCTCTGGGACCATGAGGCTTCTGACTTGAAATTTGATGGAAAAATTTCTGACAAATCTCAAATTTAATTCTACATTACGGGTAGCAAAATAATTAGTGTGTAATCACACAATAAAGATAATTTACATGTCATAGAAAAAAGAACTATGTAAACATTCAACGAAGGCTGACAGCGTTACGGGCTGGGCCATACCAATCAAAGCGATTGCCATTCAGGTCACGTCCTTCTAGCGAGTGGTTCCAGCGTCCAATCACTTCGCTCTAAACTAATAAATCGGAAGGAAGCGCCGGCGCATACGGATGACAACTACGTCAGACTGCATATAAATTAAGGAAAAATCGTGACGTGTTTACAATATGTAAATGTTCACTATAGTATCTATGTATTATTTGTTATCGTGGCTCAGTTTACTAGTGGTTGAAACTTTCCGGAGACTATCTAGGTAAGTACCGCGATAGATCCAATTTTTTTTATTATAGTTCTTTTACTCTAGCGCAAATTGTAACACGTGAACCATCCACATCTGATTTCATATGACACTATTGTTTTAATTTATATATTTTACATATATCCATATGCAATTTATTTTCCTCACTTATATACAGGGTTACATTGTAAACTCTATAAACAATATAATATTCCTCATTAACGATATTTGTCTCCCACCAACCCGCATTGGGCCAGCTTGTGGTGATATGAATCCCTACCCGGTCGTGAGGGAATCCTTGGAGGAGGCTATGTCCACCAGTGGACTTCTTTCGGCTGATCATGATGAAGCATATTTTTGCAATATTTTCAAAAGCATTCTAATTAGTAGCATTTTGTTAAGGGTAGAAGAACAACAGATGAATATCCTAGTTTCCGACGAATAAAAAGATTAAATTATGTACTTATACAACATTGTAAACATATGTAGGTGCCAGATTTTTGGGCTAGTAGCAGATCTCTTTGTTAGTGTTTGCTGTCTTATGGGAAGCCACTTATAAAAAGGTAGGTAAATTTCGAAAATTGTAAATAAATGAGTATGAGCTTTACATCATCTAATAAACTGAACGTATATATCACTTACCTCTCAGGGTCGACTGGCAAAGAATGCTGTTACAGCATTTAGTCCGCCCCGAGTACCCTAATCGCGTACCGTAAGAATACATATATAAGTAAATATATATGTATTATTAGTAGCTCGCTGGTCTAATGGTTAGAGAGTGCGGCCTTCATTCCGAAGGTCGCGAGTTCGAATATCGGCATGTATCAATGACTTTAATATTTAAGTTATGTACATTTATGAACTTTAGTTACAACAGCGAAATACAAACGGTGAAGACACATGACTTAGAATTAATTCTAAGGTGTGTGTGAAGTCACCAACTCTCATTGGGCCGGTTTGGCGCCATCATATTGAGCAGCCCCAGCAGTGGGGACGTAATTTGGCTGTTATGGTGGCTATGGTAAATGTATTACAACTATATTAATTATATCATTAAGAAAATATTCGTTGATTAAAATTTTTAAAAATATCAATATACAGGAGTAGCAAAAGTATAAAATATTAAAATATATGATCACATAATGAAAGTCACTAAAAGCGAAATTCTATAATATGAAAGGTACGTAATGAAAATTGAAGTGAAGCAGAGCAACTTCGTACGGATGATCATCCATCCCGAACGCGAGGTCAATTTATCACCTAGGGAAAATGAAAACACGACACGTCCATTAAAAATAGTCGCACATAGTCGCATGACCCATAAAACGAGAGAGCTACGTGAAAAGAAATACAACCCGTGGAGAGAGAAAAAAAAAATAGTCGGCACCTCGTCAGCCGAGGCAGCGGGAGCCAAAAAAGAAAACCAATTTGCCCGCGTGAAAAGGTTCGATCCAATCGCACCTCGCCGTATCCACTCATTTGATATTTTCACTTGGCGATAGAGAACAAATTACAAACTGTCGGTTAACTCACGGAAATATTAGTGCTATATATTTTTCTGTCACCTGTCGATCGCTACTGAGCACGCTTATGGAAATCGCTCAGTGGCTTGTGTTCGAAGTTTTTCTATTAACGCCCGCAATTGAACGCCTTGTGTACAAACCCATTATAGCATTCATATTTGAAATTGACGGACGTTTAATCAAAACATTTTTAATTCTATAAAAAGCTTAATATTTACTAAGCATTCACACAAAAGTTTCATCGTTCACTTCTCAATCTACATATGTAACTTAAAGTATGATCACTGAAATAATAGGTTGGGGAAAAAGAAATCCATTATTTTTATATGAACTTCAGGACTTTATTTAAAATGCTTCGGATTGTCCGATTTGGGTCAAATATGCACCGTTTTGTTCTATGATTTGTTGCCATTTTAAAGGTAACTTCATAATGCCTCTCTCGTAGAAGTCCTGGTCTCTATTTGCAGAAAACTTTAGTAGCCGATTTTCACAATCTTCCCTAGATGCCAATTATATATTCAACATAATATATTCAACATATTCTTAGTTACGTTTTAAATAAATCCATACTTCTCTTAATAAGGTATTGTTAAAGTTAACGAAGGTATAAATTATAAAATCATTTACCGATGTTATTACTACTTAATAAATATCATAGAGAGATTGTCTCCAGATAAATCACTTGATTAAAATTAAGATCTAAGTTATTTCACAGAAGCATTTGATTTATGTAATCGTCTATTACACGCTATATCAGAGCGTATTTGAAACGTTATTTGTCCTAACTGTTGGTTGTTACTTAAAATCGAAATTGTCATTAATAAATTGATGAACGATCGACGTTTTTACCTGTTGGCTCCAGTTAATGAGAGTGCGGCCATATTTTAGCAGCGCCGGTCGATAAATCATATCGGGGCGAGATTGATGCGACGTCCGGCGAAAGGGAAACGCTTTTGATTTGTGAACTCTGACGGTCTGCGTGACAATGCTGTGACGTCACACCACGAGGAGCGAACCAGACCCGTATAAACTACCCGACGGGCATATATTACAATCAAACTAACTTGTTTTGCTTCATTATATATACAACGGTTGTTAATGATACATAGATACATTGAACAGTAGTGTACAAATATAAGTGCCCATATCTGAATGGCTTTGTGTAAACTACACTGACCAGCGTCAGATTATTATGGGTAGGCGTATCACTTGCCATTGAGTGAATTTTTTCTAGTTTCGATGATAAAACATAATATTGTCTGACGAAATGTATATTAGATGGCAGTAGATAACCATGATCTGATGACGGTGATAATGATGACAGATTTATCACTAAAGCAGAATAAACATTAGAGTAATAAATCGGTATGAAGTAAGTAATGTATGTAATACAAAAGATGAGAAAATGATTTCTAGAAATTTCATTAAAATTCCGCTTCGTCAAGTCCGAGGGCGTTCTTTTTTAGGGGTGCCGCGTATTATAAAAAAACTTTTTGAAGTATATCTAACACGCATTCTATGGTGATATATACTATAAATAAATAATATGATGGAATATTTTATCTAAGTGTCATCCAAAAATTTCTAGTAACATGTTTCGATACCAATATTTATAAGAAACAGGAAATCTCTATATATATATATATATATTATACCATATACTCTACAGTAGGGTTCGGTCTCTGATACCGAAGACCATCTAAGTAGTTAAAACTGCAACGCATATTTTTGCCGCCAAACAGTAGTGTGCAAACAAGTTCCGATTTGAAGGGCGTTGTAGCTTGTGTAATTACTGGGGTAACTATACTAAACATCTTGTCTCCAGCGGCGAGCGCAATGTGGTGCAGTATATACTAACTAGTGCCACGCTGTTATGGGCAGACTAGTCATTTACCATCAAGTCCCGATTGCCTCATCGCCCTGTAGAATAAAAAAAAATCATATTAAAAAGCTTTCTTTTAGCTGAAGTTAAACGGTGAGATTGAGAAAACTATTACCAATCTATCACAACAAATCACTGTTGTATTTTTATGAAGTTTATACACCCTTATGCAATTCTTTTTTATTGTGTTGTATTAAAAAATATATTTACAATTGTTAACTTGGCACAGTTTTGAAGAAGTAACAGCCCTACGAGTCAAGAAGGGCCTCGGGTGTAGGCGGGCTGGCGCGGCGGGCGGATTTGTCGTGGCCCGGAAACGGCGGGGAATTCATTTGGGCGTAATAGGTTTCCTGAGCCGGCGTCCGGTCTCCGTCCGACCCCGTCCGGGTCCCGGGCTACGCGTCCGACACGCAACGGAAACGTCGCGCGTGCGATGCGACATTGCGAGCGATGCGGAACGCCATCCCGGCTCACTAAGATAAATATTTTATTTTAATTAATATTTTTGTAATGTACATTCTTGTAAATATAAAACAAATACATTTTCTTCTCATTACTCTCGCCAGCTATATCTCTTATTTAAATAACATTTACCGTATGTAAAAGCACTGCGCAGTACATTCTTTTAAGCAAACAAAACGATGTTACATGTCTTTTTCTAACATTTTAATATAAAGAAATATTCTAAACAAAGTTGTAAAATTATTTTTAACACGATACGAAGTGAACAATCCATATAAATACACCTCGAGCGGAACCCTTAAATTCTCGCGGAGCTCTGACAGAAAATCCATTCTTCGCCCCAACTCATAATTTCCTCTGAACGAACTTCGTAGACGAAAGACCGTTTCATTTAAACTTACGTGACGTGTCATTAAGCCGCTGTTCGCGATAATTATTATTATTCAAATCGTAATTCCAACTTGGCGAAGTGAAAAAGTGGTGCCGTGTTACACTTATGAATAATTTACTGAATTTTTTTGCTCATATTGTTTATAAATCTGTGAAACGTTCGTTCTAGGCCGCAAGAACAATTATTGTTCTTTATAGAAGAATGTAAACACAAATGTCACGATAAAAGGAACTAGAAAATATATGTGATATGTTATTGATAGATAATCCGTTTATTCGCTCATGCAGTACAGATAAACAAAAATGAGTAATACATAAAACTTTGTTAAGTAATATTTCAGATTATCATTGCTGCCGTGTACTGAAATGGAAGAAAATGGCCGTAGCTCAGTGTAACTGTTCCCACGTAGTGAACAACGTACTAATTTTCAACTACTACCACATTAAATATCGACTGTATTATTAGATTTACTTATTTAATAACTTAACTGATAATAATTTACTTTATATATCGCTCGTCTAGTAAAATATAGTACACCGTCTTTTATTGAGAAGTTAATTACTATCGATAGATCATGCTGTAATCTATCTAAATATCTCTTAAGTTACTCAAGTTACGCTATTATACTGAATCAAAATTGGTAACTTTATTTTTAACTATAGATAAGCACAGATTTCGGTTACGATATGCATACTCTATCCGAAATCTCTATACACGCCTCTTCTAACAATGTTCTACGTAATACTAGGACTTTAATGAAAGTAACCCTAAGTAATGTAACAAATACTAATTGTTTGTTCGTAACATAATAAAATATATTTAAAGTTGCGATTTAAAGAATCTTTTAATGTTATATCTAAAACTCAAATTGATATCTTTGTAGTAGGGATAATTTACTATCTGTGATAAATAAAACTATATGAGATTCAGTAAGATCTATTTTAATACGTTCAAACGGCTCTTAGTTGTGTATAACAAAACCTAACAACTCGTAAACTGGTATGAAAAACAAAATACTAATGCGATTTACGTTCAAGAGAGCGCAAAATAAAATAACACGGCGTAGGCGCTGCCTCGCGCCCGAGGGCAGAGTGTTGTAATCTCTCTAGATATTTCATATTTTAACCGTAGACGCCCGCCGGCGTTGCTACGACGACGTAGCACGTCGTAGAGCTGCTACGCCGTACTACACTTGAGTAAGCACTATGTATATTTCATACTTTTAACAACCTAAATAGGAATTCATTTTTATTTTATCCGACAAATTACAATTTCAGCTTAAAGTCGATTCATTCATACAAGTTTTATACAATATAAGATATTAATCATGGTAACACCGGTGGTAGGTCTCTATCATGGTGGTAGGTGAGTTATGAACGGAGATACCATGACCTTTCCAAACACCGAAGGTAACCACCACTATGAGACCATATAGGTACGTATCTCCGCGTCTATTTCCGCCGCCAAACAGTACTATGCAAACATTTCTGTGTTCCGGTTTGAAGAGCGATGTAGCTAGTGAAATTACTGAAGTAACGAGACTTAACATCTTATGCCTCAAGGCGACGAGCATAATGTGGTGCTGTATCTATCATTCTCACTGGCACCATATTAAGACATCACGTATCTTAAATCTAAGAAGACATAGCTTGCAATACTTAAATTAAGGTATAATATCCTAATATCCTAATATACTTTCAGAATTATTTATGAAAATTGGTAATTTTTAATAACATTACTTAAAAACTTAATAGTTAAAGTCCCCAAAGAAATAAAAGTACCATTTAAAACATCAGCGAGTTTCTGTTATTATTATATGTTACAATATATAGTACATGTTATCTCTATAAAAAAGAAGGGATGATAAAACATAGTGTTCTTAGTCCTCTAACAAAATTTAAGTTTGTTATATTCTGTTATTATTCTATATTCATTAATAAGTTAAATACACTAAGTCATAAAAGTTTTATACACTGGATTATTCATTACTTTATACGCATTGAATACTTACATAAAATTCTAAAAGGCTCACTTAATATAGATGAACGCACACAAAGCGTACCCGCGAGTCCCGTGACGAGGTGTCGGTGTGACGTGTGTAACTCATGTACTCCGACTTCCTGCTCCGAGACTGCCGCAAATCAAGTACGTCAAATGCAAGGCAAAACGACCTTTATGTGAACCAGCATAAAGCCCAAGTTGTGTTTAATGTGTTCCCGATCGTTTTACAAACTGAAAACATTCCTGCACCAAACGCCAACGGCTTCGCATTAAAACGGGACTCCGCGATCGACGAGGTAATTACATAAGGTATACCCGTGTTTCACAAGTGTTGTGTTATTATTATAAAACGCCCTTGAAACTTGAAAGGATTCAGCTATTAACTGCGGTGCATGTTACTTTATAAAGAAAATCTAATATTAACTATGTTTACCTTTAAATAAAACATTCATCGGTCTCGTGTTTCAATCTTATCGTAATCATACACTGTTTTGATTTAAGTTATGAAGTGACATAAAATCTAAGTTTTTATGTAACCGTAATACTATCCATAACACTAAGAAATCTGAATCTGTTCGTGGCTTTAAGATAAAATCTCATTATAACATTATTTAAGATTATTTGGGTAAACCTGTAATCTGTAACTACGGAAGTCGGTAGATGGAAACATGCTTATAATACGATTTAGTAATAGAAATAGATATTAAAAAAATATTATTTCCTTAGACGGTTTCTAACAAAGAAAACCTGCCACGAACAACACAAAAAATGTCATAGTTAGTTTTATATCTACTCATATGATAAAATAGCTGTTCTCCACTCGATGTGGGCCATGATACAAAATTAGACTTGAAATTTGTCCGAAATAGTCCTTGACGACAACCGCAATCATAAATGACTTTCTAAACCAACCGTTACTATAGCGACCGTTAAAATATTATGTAAAGATGTTCATAAAAGTTATTTAGAAATAAAATGATGAATAAATAGTCTATAACTCTCCTCAAATGGTTCCGCAACGAGTGGTAATGTCCCAGATCGATACATTCACTAGTTTTCACGTGATTGGCGAACAAAGTAAACCCATTTTCATTATATATATATATATAAATATATAAGACATGAATATTTCGAGTACCGTAATCAATTTCGGGAACTATGAAATTTATTACCGCTAGAAGAAAAAGAAACAAACTTTCTTAGTTTTTTCTTGGAGTAACTTTTTTCATTATCCTGTAGTATCTGACTACCCCTAAATGATATCTTAAATTATTCCAATTTTTATGATACTTAAATAAATTTGATGGCATCAATTGGCAGGCATTATTGTCATATATATAGAAGACATTATATTAATTTAGGAAGACTATATATTTTTACTTAGTATAGTAAAAGACTATGTATCCTAACTAAATATTTTATTCGTTATACGGACATTTACATATTAAACAAATCTAATATGGACAAAAGTAATATTGTAGCTAGTTACTGAAATAAATATTATGGTAAAAATATTGTACGTGTATATAAATTATTCAGAAACATCGTTACTTTTAAGCAAGAGCATGAAATTTAAATTAAAGACGTGTACGCAGTAAGTCTTACCCTTTTCGCATATAATGATCCTTGCAGTCATAAGAGAGACACGGTGCAGCATCATACTCAGTAATCTAAGAAGTTGCATATTAAAAAGACGGTACGTTAAAGTATCTAAAGGCACCGAGTTAAAGTTAGTTAAGATAATTTAATGAGGTATGTTTATGCGCTGTATGATACGAAATGAATAGATTAAGATGTCGTTACTTAGATATATCAAATTTATAAACTTTTTAATGACAAAAAAAATGTTAGTTACGGTACACTGTAATTTGCGTTTTGAACACCACATATATACTTTTTAAACCAGCCCAATTAAAAGTTGTGTATAGACTAAGAGCAATGTTATACATATTGTAAACGAAGTAAACTTTTTTTGACGAGACGAGTGAGACGTTCACGAGAGATGCACGATGGTAAGTGATACACTTGCACAACATGATGTTAGGATGGTATACACAGCACCACATAGTGCTCGTTGCCTTAAGACAAGATTGTGTCTCGTTAAGTTAGTAATTTCTCTTGCTGCAACATCCTAGAAACCGGCACGCAGTAGTCTTTAAGCACTAGTATTTGGCAGCCTAAATAAGAGCTGCGATGATACCTACCTAGACGATTTCCAACCTTGATACCTATCACCAATAAATAAAATATTATCATTACAATTAAAATAATATTGTTTTTTGTTGTGAAAAATACAAAGAAGTTGTTTTTTACAGGTAATTGAAGTTGGCAGGTAGGGGCTGTAATGGTTCCAGCACAACCACTCACGGGGTCTAAACCAACCGCACCTACTCGTGCTGCACCCTGCTAATCAACAAACGAGACTGGCTTCCACTGACCAGCATTGGGCCAATTTAGTAGGAAATTACCAAAATCCACCCATTTAAATTCCTATCCGATCGGTGTGGGAATATCTGGAGAAGACCTATGTCCAGCAGTAGACGTCTATCGAGTGATGATGATGATGATGATGGTAAAAGTTTTCCGTATTTGTTAATGCGAAATAAGATATTCATGGAATGCTAAGAAGACAATACCTTACTGATTTCTGTTTTCGACTGTTTACTTCCTACAGCGTTCTTTTCTAATTTATTAAGTAGAAGGTACATAGAAATGTGTGATACTCGTTCATACGACTTCCGCAATCTCACAATTAAACAAAGACACCGCTCTGCTCTCGCGTTAGGCATGTTCGCGATTAAAATTATAAAGTTACATCAGCATTATTCACAACAAAATTCATCGCAGCGAGTTAAACTCCGATATTAATCTCTCGGCGGCATCCGAGCGCTGGATTCGCCATTTTGCGCCTAAATATGATAAACTTTCCCCCGAATTTCTTCTTGGACCCCCTCCTGTTTCTTGGCGCGAAGAATGCCCACCCGCGACTTCGGGGGGGTAGAATCCCCACCCGAGCCAAGTCTTACGGCCCTGCTTTTAAACTAAGCTCGTTAATTAATTACAGCCAAGTCGACTGCCGGGGGTACTGGCTTACATAGCGCTATGTGCCAGTTTATAGCGCTGAAAGCTATGTAATAATTGTTTTCCTTAAAGATATGATGTTTAACTCATTAAATGAATTTAAAGTTTCACTCATATGTACTTAATATCTTACATATAAATATGATTTTTGTAAATATTACAAACATACTCGTACCATTCATTAATGCTTTTTCAATTTTTTTTACTGCCGTAAAGTGACCTGTAATATAATTATAGTATAATGAAGCGTTGATTACATTAACTAAAAGTTTTTTAGCATTTAAGGAAATCAAATTGAATAGAAAATATATTCTAATATCACATTTATAATTAGCAGGCTTAAAATGCGAGGAAATACTCTTTCCACGGCTCTATAATTAATTGCTACTAAATTCGCCCCAATTTGAATCCGGTTACCGAGTCCGCTAAGAAACTTACGAGGTACATAAGACTTAAGGGCAGGGCTGGCCGGAAGGAGGGTAAAATGGCGGTAGAGGGCGCGACCCTCCTGAGGTGGGGGTGGCGCGGGGTGAGGCGAGGAAGGACGTGCGATTTACTCTAAGTAATTGCAGTAATAAACACGCAAATATATCACAGCGGGGTAATGAGAGGAAGCGGCGAAAATTGCCAACGCAAATTGCGTGTGTGAGATAAGCTCATTTTTTTGTTGAACAAGTCGAGAGATTTTAGCTCGCTTTCCATTTTTTTTTTTTGTTTCCGACGTTTTCATTTAGTCGCTCCCGGTAATGAACGACGCCGTTAGTACCTTTACAACGAGAAAATTCAGTTTCGTCCGTGTTAACTTGTTGACGAAAATATTGACTCGTAACGAATGGTTTTTGTGAATTTCAACCATGAAGCAAAAATGTACAACAGTAAAACACTAACTGAATAAAAACAGCGTCTATGTTATTTATGATGTACCAAATGAAATATATATCAGAGTAACATTTTCTGTATGAAATTCACTAACTAAAGCGGGTTTCTACAAACTTTCCTCTATCTGGCTTTTAGTTGTTTTAATGGTATTTTCATGTTCAGACACGGCACTTGGACACCAGTGACAACACTCTGTTTGTTATAAGTTAGTTCAAATATCTTTAGGCTTTGATAATAATTGATTTTGTATTATGTTGTACAATGTAGCTAGCAGACAACACGACATATGTATGTATATTTAGATTCGAATATAGTGCTAATTAGGATGTTTATACAACATCATATAGTTGTGATATACGCTGAATATATACTTTTCTAGACAGTTTTTAGCATTACACTCACCTTTATAACGTTTATTTATTTATAATTTCTCGAAAACCTAAAACTTTTTTATACCTAGTCAAAACTAGATATATTCAGAATTGGTGAATAAATGAAGTTTACTATATAATTAATATTTTAATATAACGCAGGCCATGCCCACCTCGTGCTAGCCAATTTCTTGTTCGACAACGATCGCTTTTGGCAACAAAACAAGCGACAACGAAACGATGCCGCATTAATTATTCGACCGAGACAAGAAAGGGGCCGCCCCATTTCCAATATTTATGTGATGCCGATGACTGTGTGAAAATATCGGGCGTCGACTCCTTTTTAAAACCTGAAGAAAGGGCCAAGAAAGGCCGCCGGAAAACGGGGCCTTCTTAATGCACAAACAGCACTCTCCCACCTCACCTGCCCGCCTTGATTTATTGGACGGCTTTGTTCAACGCTCGTTACAAGCTTGTTGTTGCGTTTTTAATTTATTTCCAGGGAAATTTTGCGGGCCATAATAATATTTAGTTAGATAATAAACGCTCACGTTGTACTGGAAAATCGCTTCCTAGAGTATATAACAGGTAGAGTTTCACGAAACTTCATGTAATCACATTAGCATTTACAAATATAACAATACGAATGGCAGAACATCGGTCTAGCGGTAGATTACCGCGAGCTGATTATGAAGATTTGAAATATGTAATTTTATGACAATAAGATACATACTAAATATAACAGCTGTCCTAATGTTCCCACTATTGGGTTAAAGACTAAGAGAGAGTCAAGTCCGTTTAAGCACGATCCAAATGGAAATAGTCGCAATTCTGCCAAAATTATGTTCTTGCAAAATCCCTGTTTCTTCACGATATATTTCATCATTAGCTTTCTTCAGCTCAAGTTAAAAATTTCTTCAATTCTTCAGTTTAATAAAGATCAAACTTATACTTTCTAGAGTTGCATTGGAGATTCCTTAAAAAATTACCAGTTGGGTAATAAATCAGTTCTGACAATGAGCATTAATTAACTTAGTGAAGTAATTATTTAAATATCCAAGTAATTAAGTAGTTAATAACTAACCCACTAGTTAAATCACAACTGTATAAATAGCTGTATGAATGTGTAGGTAAGTTCCACAGTTTGGAAACTAGGTCGCAACGGGTAACTCTTCTTGTGTCCATTCTACCCATGTTAAAGTCCCCAAGTTTTATTTCTACGTATAAAAATATAAGCCAGAGATACATTTAGATTTTCATATAAGCATTTTATAATACAACAGCTAGTTTCTATATAAAAATGTGACATATTGTGAGTACTTAAAACTACATATATATATATTTTTATTATTTAACACATTTAAATTATTATTATATTCCTGTTAATACTATTTTTTAAGTAATTAAGCAAATGATACGCTTATAACAATGTGGCGCTGGTTAGGATGATATACACTGCACGATTTTGCGCTCGTCGCCATCTTGTCGTGTCATATCAGTAATTACACTATTTACAGCGCCCTTCAATCCGGTATACAGTAATGTTTGCACACTACTTTTTGGCGGCAGAAACAGACGCTGCGGTGGTACCTACCTTGACGATGCGTCAACAAAGACCTATTTATTTTCTTTTTTTTTTATCGGTGGGATATCTACTAAAAGATACTTTGCTTCTGAGGGAAAGACAATGTTATATGGGATGTTTACCCACAAACATCCCTTCGGTGGCCATCCTCAGTACGTTGCGGGCGGCTCCAGGATCTCTTACGGAACGTATCGATGCCTCTCAGCAGTACATCTAAAGCACTTCCCAGGGAATGCTGCAGCTCTCCATGGTACCCCCGTTTAGGTACGACAAGCATTAAACCTCCTCGTACTTGTCGTTCATCCCGGGCTGGCTCAGAGGTCTCCCCCACCTTCAAAGCCCACGAATCGGGAAACCCTTTAAGTCGTCTTCTACGACAGGCAGGGCTTACCTTAGTCCTATTCTTAATAGTCCGTCAGTACAGTATCAGTGCGTTAAGAGGTTTATTGTTTCAATTTGCGTTATATATTGTAATTTTTTTTCTTAAATGAATGTTCATTTAAAGGCAATAAAAAGCGGTGGGATAGTACGAGCGTTTACAGAAGAGCAACAAACATTTGTAGATTGTAACGAGCGTTTGAATTACGTAAAGAATACATTAGGCGGGCGTCAGGCGGGCCAGCAAGTTGCCGCCAATGGCCCGTGAATGAATGCGAATTGGCGTCGCCGCAAACGGCCTCTGCCCGATTGTCGACGCCCGAACGCCACGACTCATTGCCGATGCAATGGTAAATCCTCCGAATTCAAACCCGCACCGTATATTTGGGGGCCAATCTTTGCGACGATTGCGACTTGGACGTGGTCGATGAATAATCAAAAATATTCAATGGACCATAGAAAACTAGCGGCGTTGAATATTTTCGATTTGTACATCCAATTTTTTTTTCAGCCACGCGACGAGCATATTACCTATATTGTGTCAGCTCATAACCCTTACACAATACTACGATACTACTTTTACTTGTGGTAGGTCCCTGTTGCCGGAGACCATCTAGGTAAGCACTACAGCGCCAATTTCTGCCACCAAACAGTAGTTTGCAAACTCTACTCCGTTCCGGATTGAATGCCGCTGTAGCTAATTTACTAGAGTATCGAAACTCAACATCTCATGTCTCAGGCGACGAGCGCAATATTGATCAGTATGTATCATCCGGACCAGCACCATGTTATTATGGACGGGCATGTCACTTACCATCAAGTAAACGTTTCGCTCGTCTTGTTGCTTAACTGAATAAAAAAACAGCAGTTATTAGCAAGATACACACTGTACCACAAGATACGTACTCGTCACCTTGATAAAAGATATCAATAATTGTTACCCCAATTGTATCACTTGATGCAACGCCCTGCAAACCTCACTAAACGTTTTTCGGTTGCAGTAATGGGGGCTCCAATAATACCCACTTACGCAACGGAGATGTATCACCAAGTAGTTATACATTGACGGAATTTTTTTTTTTTATTCGGACGAGACGAGCAACTCGTTCACCTGATGGTAAGTGATATGCCTGCTCATATACAATGTGATGCTTGTCAGGACTATATGCAAAGCACCACATTGTGCCCGTTGCCTTGAAACAAGATATTGCATCCCTTACACAGATATCGGTGTTAAATGTTATCACTTCCCTTTATGACGTAGTCTTCCTGTTTTATTATCTATATCCTCTTCGGCCTACGTAAATATAAAGAATATTAATTTACTGAATTCATTTTTTATTTATACAGAAAACTACTTTTATTTCAATTTCAATATATATACATACGTACCTATATACAGTAGTGGACGTCTATCGGCTGATGATGATGACATACGTACCGATGGATTACTGTATATAACAGATACCCTTTGATTTTAATAAAATTTTAAAACGAGAGTTGCATATTATATTTTTACTAAGACGACATATAATATTATAAACAGCATCAGTGACAATGTCTGATCATACTGTCTTCACCCTTCCCTCATCAGTCATAGCGGCCGTCACACGGCTAAGCGACCGCATTCAAATTACCATCCGATGACGTGGTGCTTTCGTGACCCTTGGTTTGCTCAAAGGCATGATTAAACAGCTACAGATCCACTTTCATAGCTACCACCATGAAGCCTCTATGAGTCCATCATATTTACGCCTAAAAACATTTTTTTATTCTACTATGCAATGAGACGAGCGGACGTTCATATGATTGTAAACGATACACCCGCACATAATAATGTAGCGCTAGTTAGAACTATATACACAACACATTGTGCTCGTCGCCTTAAAACACTTAACTCACGTTATTCCAGTAATTTCACTAGCTACAGGGCCATTCAATCCGGAACACAGTTATGTTTGCACAGTGTTAAGTGGCGGCAGAAATAGGCGCTGCAATGGTGCCTACGTCCACGGAGAACTCCAATCGAAATTATAAACTTTTTAATAAGAGACCTCATTCCTGTAAAAACTAAAAAGATAACAGTAATAAAGTTTGATTCATCAGACAGTTGTACCTTCTGAATTAATATCTCTAACTGTCTCATCTTTATTTAGTCTGCTCGTAGCTTTACTATGGCAACGTACTTTTAACATCATTAACTACGGGCCCTATACCAATGGGAGTTACGGAAGTTATGGTAAATCGATTATAATTCATATCTGAATGACAACATAATATTTAACGTTACAGATTATAAAAATAGTTTTTAGTTTACTGATGTTCAGGTTTCTATTCATAGCAGTTCACGTTTTTACCGCCAGACAGTTTGATGTAAATATAACTGTTATACAGTTAGAAGACCGCTGAAACTAATCAAATTATAAGGTTATCCAAACGGTATAGTGATGAGTACAATATGGTGTATATACATTGATATTGGTTCAATCAGTTACCCTCAAAAGAACCATTTGTTGGTCTCATCTTTTCGCAAAATAAAATAATACATGTTATATTTTGTTACCCCAGTAATTTCACTAGCTGCAACACCCTTTAATCCAGAACACAGTAATGTTTGCTCACTAATGTTTGGCGGCGGAAATAGGCGCTGCGATGGTACCTTACATAGACGGGTTCCTACAACGGAAACCCACCATCAGTTTAGATATCGGATGTTATACATAAGTAATAACATGTACCGGAAGACTATTTTTTCTGTTAATAGAATCTAAGGAAATATATATTATTTGTCACTATATCGTAATGTAATAAGTGTTTTTCATCATCAGCCGATGGACGTCCATTGATGGACATAGGTCTTCATCAAAGATTCCACCATCAATCGGGTAGGAATCCATTGGACAATTTAGGCTATATCCCACCACGGTGAGCTAGAGCCTCGTTTGTTGATTAGCAAGGTGCACCAGTAGCAAATGAGGTTGACTTGGATCCCGTGAGTTGTTGTACACAGTATTAGGTGTATATAATAAAAAAAAATCCCAGATCTCTGTTTGATATATATCACGCTGTCCCGGGCATTGATAAAAGCAAACGCTGTAATAATAAAGTAACATTTGCAAACGCCATAATAATAAAGTAACATTTTACTCATTTAAATATTTCATGTATATTAAAAAAAAAATGAACTAGTGTTATAGTGAAACGAGCGAGTGTATAACGAATACGTACACAACGTAATTGGAAACAAACCGGAAACGCGGCAATAAACATTTCATTTCGAAATTAAACACATCTCTACCTGCGTGTTTACCATCGCGAAATCACTAAATGAATAAAACAGTGAGGAATTGGACGCCGTAAATTCGCATTCGGCGAATATCAATTTGGCTGAGGGCCGCCGCGGCGTTGGGGGTGGTGGTGGTGGTGGCGGTGGTGTTGCGATAAATAAAAAATATACATAATATACACGGTACCTACGTAACATGAAAGCGGTGAATGGCACTTGTGAAAAATGGACTTGCCGCTCTTCCAGGGAAGCAATCATTCAAACTGGCTGTTGTCTGTTTGCGCCTCTGCTCTTTTTCGCCTAGCCTCGAATATTTTTTGCAATTTTTTTTTTTTACGGCAGCGTCACTCGCAGAGTTCAGGTGCGGGGACACGTGGTGCGGGACAAAGAAAACAAATATTAATAACCGATTTTTTTTAAAGTCCTCGCCGTAGGGCAATAATTTATTGTTGTCAATATTTCGTAAATGATTTGAGTATGATGCGGCATTTTTACGCTCGCTACCTTGCGATACGCTTTGTTGGAGAACTGGGTGGATCCACGTTAACACAGCCAAATTCTTCATTTACGTTGTGTTTATTTATTACCTAATGGACAGGTTACAGTAGCGCGAAATACCCGCTAACGATTTATACTTTATTGTTACGTTTCCCCTTTTGTGTTTTCAGGTCAAAGGTCCGTGGCGCGGGAAATATCGAATTTACTTAATGAAAAGTAACAATGTTAAAATATCTTTTTGGTTTCTAATAAAACAGCGGACGTACGAAAATACGTTGAGCGAACTCAAAATGCAAAATGTTTGTATCCGTTGTGTACTTGGCTTGTTCGTTTATACAACGATACTTGTGTAACGGTAGCCTCTAGCCTGCATACACTCCATTTACACGCTCCCGGGGCCCCCGAGTGAAATTCACCGGCAATTTTTCTAATTAAAATAATGCCTACTTCTCATTCTTCCTCCCCCATTCATTAACCCAATGTGCTGTAGATAAACGTTGTTTGCCCGAGAGGACGTTTCCCTACTTACAAATATACCGGTTTTCGCCCGTTTACCTAAATGAGAAGGGAATTTTATCGTTCACTTTTTTTCTACACACTTTTTGATTTCCGCATTTTAATTAGCTCCTTCCCGATGCTTACTTTTGTATAAATTATGTGATAAATTAGCCAAGTTTAAATTCGCATCAGTTTTATATCATAGGTTATATTCGAAGGCTAGGTATAAAGTTATGGTAAAAAGTTCATTGAACATTATCGATCTTAAAACTTTCTTGATTTAATATAAAGAGGATGAGGGATAGTGCTGAGAATTAAACATTTTTCCCTAGGCTCGACTCCTCGACCTCACATTTAACCCGAATTCCAGCAAACTGCATAATTTCGCCGCTAATGAGAGGAGAGTCGGCATCGTCTAATTAGCGCAGCGGAGTCGGTAAGACGCCCACTAAATAGAGGTTGGAGCAAGGAGGGGACTGGTGCCAGTGGGGGGGTGCATGAGCGGTCGCGCGGGGGGGGGGATAGGAGGAGGCACCGTGCCGAGAGAGGAAGTGAGGGCCAGGGTGCGCCGCGGGGGCGGGCGGAGAGCGTCGCTCACCTAATGAAGTGTTTCGCTTTGACACGCGTGTTCGTTAGCAGACCACTTCAGCGATTGCAACGAGTTGTGTTCAGATGACAGCTTCCTCGAATTTACCACTTAAGTGGCGTGCAATGCCACCGCACTTGTTAACTAGTCTGCAATTACTTAGCGGGATTTCGCAAGTTTCGTGTACGGCGAACGCCTCACATTGTTTTACTTTTATATTTAAAAGCGGATCAAACATTTCTCATTTTATTTACCTCAGTATAGTAGTAGGTTTCTATTGCCGAAGACCGTTTACATTAATACCACCGCAGCACGTATTTCTACCGCCGAACAGTAGTGTGCAAACATTACTGTATTACAGTTTGAAGGGCGATGTAGCTATTGTAACTACTGAGGTAACGATATCAACATCTTATGTCTTAGACGACGAGCGCAATGTGATGCAGTGTGTATCTTAACTAGCGCCACTTTGTTATGGGCGGACGTAACACTTAACATCAGATGAACTTTCAGCACGTCTCGTCGCTTAATTAAAAAAAAATTATATGTTTTGAGACTTATGTGATTTATTTAGAACACAAATCGTAGTTGATAACAAATATCGTTCTCTATTCTCTGTACAGACTTAGGCAAATGACTGTAAAAAAAAAACTTAAATAAAATGTTAAGTAAAAATTAGCAAATAAGTTGTATAAAATTTTCAGTTTAAACAAAAATTTTTGACGAGTTTCCAATCAGACGGAAGACGTCCACTGCTGGACAAAGACCTCCCCCAAAGATTTCCACTCAGACCGGTCCTGGGCCACCCGCATCCAATGGTTGCCAGCGACCTTGACCAGGTCGTCGGTCCACCTTGTAGGGGGTCTGCCCACATTACGTCTTCCGGTACGTGGCCGCCACTCGAGAACCTTTCTGCCCAAACGGCCGTCGGTTCTGTGAGCTATGTGCCCTTCCAATTGCTACTTTGCGACGGCGACCCTTCGAGTTGATGATGAGTTTATTCCGATTTATTGTAGTTTAAAAAGAGGTCCTTCCTTTGCTCTGCTCGGGGCGCCTCCCTGCTAATGTAGTTGTAGAATTTTTTTTTCTATTAAGCGACTAGACGAGCTGGACGTTCACCTGATGATAAGTGACACGTCTGCCTATAAAAACGAGACGCAAGTTAAGAAGTTATACACAGGACTATGTTGTGCTCATCACCCTGAAATACAAGGTGTTAAGTCTCATTACTCTAGTATTTCACTAGCTACAACTCCCTTCAAATCGGAACACTGTTATGTTTGAACTGATTGGTGATAGAAATAGTAGCTGCGGTGGCCACCTAGATGGTATCCGGCAACAGAGATCTACCACCAGTAAGAACAGAAACAATACTTTTGAACTGTACTGAAACTAATTCTTTGAGTTATTTACAATGACAGTCTAATTAAATCGATAATATATGTTCTAGGCAACTGGGCAAATCTACAGGAACGATTTTATATAAATGATAAATAAATCCTCTCACTAAGCCTCTTAAGATTATCTGATATGCACTAGATCGAAGCTATACACCGGGTCTAATACTTAATTGCGTCCAATGTCTGGTATACAATGGTACACGTAATCAGCTCCCGAGTCTACAACAATATACCTGAACCCATAACCAGGGCTGCGATTTAAGGTAAAAACAATATTTATACGTACTTACATATAATACAATATTATACATAATAATTTAATTAAAAAAACCCTCAAATAAAACTTAGAACGGTCAAAAAGATAAATATATAGGACATAAAGGACCAAAGTTTAGAAGACTTGAATAAAATAAATAATATAAAAAAAAATTCTCATGTCCTCGTCATTTTTATAAATTTTTCTTTGATTTAAGTAATGTCTGATTATGACAGACTTACTAATTATTTCATTGTGGCATATTAAATTTTATTTTAACATATACATTAATATTCATTTACATATATATACTTCCACAATGCGTTGAATAGCAGAGTGTTGATAATATCTTAGTAATATATTTCATTATCTACTGTTTAGCAACCCTAACTCAACCCCTGTAGTTCGCGTAATCCAACTATTCAATTTTCAGGCCAAAGGATTGTCCACGTCTTACTTTTTTTTTATCATCTCGTTCATCCACTACAAGACGTTATTAGAAAAACTGTTTAAGGAATATTGTACCTTATGTGCAACCCTTTTCTATTTTTTTTTAAATTCGTCTGTCTGCTTTATCGTTGCAGTGATTGATTACAGTACTTGAAGTACAATTGTATCTTTAATTAATACTAAAGCAGTTAAGACTTGATCAAGTAAAGTACAAAGCTGGTATCGACCTAAGCAATAAATAAAGAAGTCTTCGTTCGCTTGCTATCGTAAATCAATAATATGATCCATGATCGATAATTCATTATTGACTTGGCTTTTCTAAATACCTATAAAAGATCATCTACCGTCCAAAAGGAAACAATAGTAAGAAACTTTTGAGTGTTTTCATAGATTTTCTTTAACGCCTTAAACTGACCATCGCAATATAGCGCCGTCAAAATTTTAGTACAGCTGTTAAGTTACTTTAAAAAGGTATCACTTATGATCAGAAGAACAATCTGGTTAAAATAATCGATTAATATTATAACTCCATAACAAACGTTTTCACTGTGTAACTCAAGTTAGAACAAACAAATCACGTGTAATCATCGAGTTCATTGTTCGCGTCAACAACACCAAACTTCACAGTATTAAACTCATGTTTCCGTATTTAAACTTGAAGGACGCCTATCTCGAAGTTTACAGCAGAATCCTTCTCAGTGAAACATCACCAACTTTCCTAATTGTAGCGAGATTCGCGCCCGGGGAGGACTTGAAACTTAGCAGAGGAAAAAAAAAAGCAATTATCCTTTCTGTTTTACGGAGGTGAGGAAGCATATTAAAAAAACTTGAAAGCGTTGTCAACCCTCGAGAGTGGAGCAGACAGTGATGGCTATTAATTAGAAGGGTTGGATGAAGATATTTCATTATTTCTTCTCATCTACCTTTCTTTTCATTTTACTTTTTAGGGTTACGGATACTTGCAGTATGCGCACTTTTATTTGACGTAAACTGTTTTTTTTTCTACCTTTTTTTGCTGGAAAGAGCTTATCATTCAGAATTTTTTGAATAGAAACAGTTGTAAGTAAGTTTACGAAAGAAAATAATACAATGATTTTCGGTGCCTTTTGCATCAGACATTTTGGGAATAATTTCCTTCCTAAGTCGCTGAAGCTTCCTTCAATTCGCTTCCAAATTAGAAGTGTGATTATACCACCACTGGTCGTATAAAAGACCTATTGACTAACAGAAGACGTAGTAACGAAGCATTCGACAGTGGACCGGCTTCACATCCGCCGATCTTTTCCAGCTTTAGCAAGAGCCCCGATTTAAAATGTCAGAACTTTCAAAATTAAAACAGTGTATGTACTCTTTTAATGTACTAATCTCTTCTGAGAAAGCGTCGCAGTAAACAAAACGAGAAAACAAGGCCCCATCATAATCTAACATTCGGCTTCCATTGAAGTTGTTGACTTTAAAATTTATGTAAACTGTGCTCAGCCCGTTCCACTTATCTGAGATTAAAATCAGCTCAGTTACCGAGGTAGGCAGTGCAGTAGATGCCGGCAATCACTCCTCCGGGACTCAGCTTTATTTTGTGGGATCTCTAATCTTTACATATCTCCATACTCAAAATAAGATCGATCAAATTAATGCGCTGAATCACAAAGAGAAACAAACGTATATGGAGTATCTAATGATAAATCCGACGACGGAATTAGATATTTACGGCATTGTTATTATGCCTTTTATGTTATATTACAGTTATGTTATTTTGAATCCCATGATTATACTTCAGACTTTCAAACCTTCACGCAAAAGGTAGTTGACTTCTACTGAATATAAATACATTTAATATAACTTAAAGTTATGGATCCTTTTTAGTGATAAAAAACAAAAAAATAGCTTTATGTAAATTCTATGTACATAACATATGTATAGATATATTCTATTCATTATTATACAGGTGTGGTTTTTTAGTAGACAGTAATGAGATGATAAATAAGGAGGACCGCAAATATCAATCAAACTAAAGGATGCGGTAGAAACAATCGTTAAAGAAGTACAATGCATGTAAATTCGTAAAAAATCTAACAGATAGAAATCGGATAAGGTGGAGTATTAATAGTCACAAATGTCCAATTGTCCGGTTGAAATGTTCAATAATTCACCTTGCACTGTGCCCACCCAACGTCGTGCATTCACAATGCAATCATTGTCTCATGCTCCATTCACAAAACTGTATCATTGATTGTTTTATAGACTCCACGTCGCCGACTTCGGACGTTACGGACTGAGCGTAGATTTTTCTGTTATTGTAATGGCGAAAATCACGGGACCTCTATCAATCAGCGCAAGGACCCCCGGGGGCCGTTTCCGTCCAGGTGTGCATTCGGAATTTGCGCCGAAAAACTGCGCTTAAACGGGGATCGTTGGAAAAAAAAAATCGACATCCATTGTGCACTTCTCCGTAGTGCGCTTACGGCGTTTGCGAGGACCCGCCAGGTAGGCGGGGGATGAAACGAATTATGTACCCGATCGCCTACAATCACTCGAACTTAATGCAACGATGCATATTAGTTAAGATACGACTCCATAGTCAGTGTATCTAAATTATAATATTAACATTAAAAAAATACTTTAAAAATATTCATCCTTTAATGACAGAATAACCTAAGTTAAATTATTTATACATGTATGTAAAAAAATAACAAAAAGGCAGACTTAGCGCCAAAAGGTATCCTTTCCTAGTCTACCATAGGGTTGAGCAGACAACAAACATATAAGGTTGGAAAATATCTCCCTTCCGCTTTTTTGCTCTTTATTCAATGCTTTATAAAAAGTGTTACAGTCATCGGATTTAGTTCAAATATGCGCCGTTTTGTTCGATAATCTGTTTCCATCTAGACGGCAACTTCATAATACTTCCCTCGTAGAAGCCCCTCTCCTTATTTGCGAAGAACTCGGACAGCCACTTTTCATAAGCCTCTTTTGAGTTCAACTTTACACCACCAAGGGCGTTCACCATGGACAGGAACAGGTGGTAATCACTTGGCGCTATGTCCGGGCTATATGGTGGATGCGATAAAACTTCCCATCCAAGCTCCCGTAGCTTCTGACGAGTCATCAACGAAGTGTGGGGTCTGGCGTTGTCCTGGTGGAACACTACACCCTTCCTGTTGGCTAATTCTGGACGCTTCTGGTCGATCGCCTGCTTCAAGCGGTCCAGTTGTTCGCAGTAGATGGTAGAATTAAGCGTCTGGCCATGTGGGAGCAGCTCATAGTGGATGATTCCCTTCCAATCCCACCAAACACACAGCAAAACCTTCCTGGCCGTCAATCCCGGCTTGGCCACTGTTTGGGACGATTCACCGGCCTTCGACCACGACCGTTTTCGCTTGATATTGTCGTATGTGATCCATTTTTGGTCGCCAGTCACCATCCGCTTCAAGAATGGGTCGAGTTCGTTCCGTTTCAGCAGCATATCGCAGGCGTTGATTCGGTCCAGAAGGTTTTTTTGCGTCAAATCATGCGGCACCCAAACATCAAGCTTTTTTTTGTATGCAGCCTTCTGCAGATGGTTTAAAATGGTTTGGTGACTAACTCCCATCTCCTGGGCGATGTCACGAGATGCCACATGCCGGTCTAACTCGATGTAGTCCATGATTTGATCGGTATTTGTCGTCACAGGTCTTCCGCCGGCTGGCTTATCCATGGTGTAGTTTTCACCGGCTCTGAATCGTCGAAACCATTCCTCCGCGGTTCGAAGTGATAGAGTACCATCCCCCAAAACACCATTAATCTCACGGAACGTTTCTCTAGCGGATTTGCCTTTAACGAAGGAAAACTTTAAAATAGCTCGAATTTCGGCGTTAGTGAACTATATGTTTACACGTCTATAACTGTTGAACGCAATATCCAAACTAATTATGCATAGCGTCGTTTTGTAGGTTATGTCAAGACTTTTAAAATTATGTATAGTATTGCCAGATACGAGCTCTGTAGCGCTTTGTACATAGCCGCGAAATTCAAAAGACAATAAGGCGGAAGGGAGATATTTTCCAACCTATTATAAACACAGTAACTCGTTTGTATATAAGAAACTGTTTCATTTAATTCGATTTATATCATAATAAATATAATGCACACAAGTGTTATTAGTGTATATATTCTATGAGACTAAAATATATTACAGATATATGTATATATAAATATTTGTATAGATATTTGTGATAGCCGATGTGAGGAGGTCTGAAAAAGAAAGAGAAGAAATATTTTATAGTGACATGCAGTGTTCCCATAATATTCGCTTAAAGGAAACCTTATTGATCGAGGAGTGGAGGAATTGTATAGAAAATTGGTTTGGCAGAGAGGGATGTGAAGTGCGGTGTTAGGAGAAGACCGAAGACAACGTTCGTGGGAATTTCCCAGAAATTCTAAATTGCGTTTTAAATATCCGGGAGTAAACTTGGAAACTCAAAACCGGTTATTGTCTTTGGTGTTATATCAACTAAAAGGGTAATACCTAAGCAATTTCATGACGCTACAGACATTTTATCCCTACCCTTAGCAACCTATTTTTTGATACAAAAGGTCGTGAACCTTAACGGCAGATAATTCTTTACTTCAATATTTTAATAATCTTAAGTATTTTAATAAGAGATGAAGTAAATTGTTAATTGCCGTAATAAGCTCATTTAACGGAGACGAAAGTTCATAGATAGATTCCATAGCCAGATGGGTTGATTTTAAAAATTTTTGATCTAGCAAGCCTACTACTCATAGTAAATCTACCGCCATTATTCCTGTTTTCCAGCTGTTATGAAAGTAGCTAAAGCATTGTGGAAAAGCATACCTCCTCATCTTCTACCCCACTGTCATTTAACAACAGAGTAAATTTAGGTCAAGTTTTAGCTCTTTGTATAATAATTTAAATAATACTTGCATTACACTCCTGTCTTTGCCTTCAAACAAGTATATAACATATATATAACAGTAGAGATTAGAGAACAATATGGTGGTTTTATCAACCCAGCGTCCTGTTCGTCTCCGCCTTTCGAAAATGAGAAAATTTTTTGAAACTTGTTTTAGTTAACGTTAACATCGTATTCATAGTTAAAATTGGCGACTCGGGGTCCCTTGACCCTAAATCAAAGAGCATGTTAGAATAACAACAATGGCGTATTAAGGCTTCTTTGTAGGATGTATTATTGTTGGCCACGTGGGACAGGTGAGCGGCGCGCACGCGCACATCTGCCGCCACAAAAACTCTCTGTCGGCTTGCGCAAGATTTTAATCACTTTTTTTTCTTTCTGATACGATGACAGTTCTCTAGGTATTTCACGCCAAAATTATCGACTACCCGTGGCTTCGGCAGCTGGATGATATTTTTCATACAATTAAGGTTTTCATGTAAGTTAAGAGCAGATGAAATTAGTCGAGGTAACAAGACAGAAGTAATTGCCAAACCCATACCAAAATAGCGTTAATTAGGATGATGTACACTGCACTACATTGTGTTTATCACCTTGAGACAACATATTAAGTTTTGTTACCCCAATAATTTTAGTAGTTACAACGCCGAATACACAAGAACATGTATGCACACTGTTTGGCGTATCATGTATCTATCTACCCAGTCTCCGGCATAGAGACCTACCACCAGTAATACTTAAAATTTTCATTATAATTACAAAACTAAATATAAACGTAAAGGTCTTAATCATTTTAGTTCAAATTTTAACAGCGTTTTACGCTAAAAGCACTAGATTTATTAGTAGTTTTCTCTACATCCTTTTACTTATACTGGTCCATTACAATTAAGTAGTTTAGAGAAGTACCTTACATGTGTATATTAATGGAACTACGATGGACGAGAAGATATATACTTTCTCATATACATTATTAGATGAATAAACGCTTCCTTTATTTGTTACCACCACCCTAATAGGTGATACGAATTTTTGTAATACTCAAACAATTTTTTTTTTAAATTAAAGTTTATTCAACTTTGTGAAAAACTAAAAGTTTGTATATTCACTTAATGAAAATGTTAATATATAGCATATATATTAAAATATTGTTGTATCAAAATGACAAAGTTATTGTTAAAGTCTATCACAAGGTTAAAGAATAACTATGGAAACTACAAGATACAATATAAATAGTATATATCGCATTATTTCAAAGATTTTTTTTTTTATATAAAATATTAAAGTCCTATTCAATTGATAAGAAATTCTATTCCGTTCTCAACCACTTAACATGTTCGATAAAAATCGGATTTACAATAACGTGAAAGGTATTCCTATTGCTTTGAGTGCATGTTAGGCGTATTAAGGGTTGTCGAAATGCTAAATAATTTTTACTATATGTAGTAATTATTGATCTTATATATTTTTACATCATCATTAGGAATCGTAGAAAGATATTTAAGTCCCGACAGAGCGAATCAAATTAAATATGTCAGTCTCACAAAGTAACATATTATTGTGATATTAGTAAGTGTGAAGTCAAACTGTTTCTTAACGTTACATTAATTACGATAACCGTCTTTTAATTACAGTCTATTATAAAGGAATAACTTATTATTCTGTCTATACCAATAATCTAAAGATAAACATTACCGCAGACTTAATTGTAGGTTATCAGAAAAACCTGCAACTGATATATTAGATATACGACAAACAAGTTTCACAGCAACAAAGATATATTTAAGTAGCAATATTTTTAGTTTAAAGGTACGTTAACTTAAAACCTGACTAAATCTGTTTAACCGCTGTCGATTAATTTTTCTATAAAATTTTAGTACTTTTCTCAATTAATGTGGATGCTCTTAAACTTGTTAACGACTACAGCTTCTACGAGATCATGGCGTGCGGGTCAAGAAACGGGTAAAAATATTTGAAAGCGGTTTTGGAATAATTAGAATCATATTTCTTAAAAACTACTTTAATTAGGTAAATGTTGGTTATATTACAATATTTTTGAAAGTATATTGTGGTATTTCGCAGCCCGTGTCACCAATATGAGGCATTAGAATAGGCACGCGAGGAACCCGCGCGGTCGCGATTGCTTCGGATTACACAATGAGGTGCAAACGCGCCACTACAAAACGATTACCCTCTCGTCGCGTGAGAGGCTTGGGTACTGCGGATCCGCGACTTGTACCTCCTCAGGAATCAAACGCATTTGATACTTTACTTATCAATAATACTACAGAACCTCAGTATGCAGAAAGACAGCGAACATTAATTTTAATATCCACTTTAGAAACGTAACGAAAATCACATCAAAGCTAATCCATTTAAGAATGAACCAACTTAAAGTGATTTTAAATATATCCAGCAACATTTTTGCTTTAAGAGGATATCTACAGAAACACAACCAAATTTAGTAATAAAATTTTATGGAAACTTCCCGATCGTGGTTCACAGCCTTTGAAAAGCTCGAAGATTCCCCATACGTAGTCTATCTAAAAATACATTGTCATTACCTTAAATCTTATATGAAGAAGTTCCAAGCACCCGTGGGTAAAATGACTATGGCTAGAAACCGCGTTCAATCATCGTCCTCCTTAGCTTCGTTGTGAAGGCCAATAAAAATATCTCTCGTTACTTTCCACAGTTTACTGTTGGAAGGTATCTGCTGACGAAGACAGTCTAGATGGGTACCACAGCAGCGTCTATTGCAACCGCTAAATAGTAATGGGCAAACATTACAGTATTACGGTTTGAAAGGAGTTGTAAGTAGTGAAACTACAGGGATAACGTGATTTAACATCTTGTGTCTTAGGATGCAGAACGCAATGTTGTGCAGTGTATAATATTCTATCACCATTTTATTATATGCAAGCGTATAGCTTACCACCAGATGAACGTCTTGTTCATCTTGTCGCCTTGTCGAAGAAAAAAAAAGTATCGTTCAAACCTCATCTTGATATGACATATGACTTTCATATTAATGAACCCCTCTTCACTAGTAAAAAGTAAATAAATGTAAAAGGCACATTATTCCATAGAAATTATAAATTTTATATATACTTTCGCAGTTTAAATGAAAAATTAAAGATTGTTTTTTAACTAGTGAGTAAAATATCAAAATCGTTTAATCTGTACCACACAAAGGCGAAAGTTTGCGAGGTACGTATGGGTGGTTTCGTGGAAATATTTCAAATCAGGGCAAAGGCGGCGCTGTACAGGCAATAACGACTAACGTGACGCGCATACCGGCCGTGTGTAGATTGCCTAATGTCTCCCTGAAAAGCTCGCGTTAGGCCTTTCAACGATATTATCGGCCTTATTAATACACTTCAGGAAAACCTGATTTAAGTGCGTCTTACGGTTTGATTAACTTAAACGTATTCCTCAATTCTTTTGTGTTATTCAATTAAGCGACGAAGCGAGCGGAACATTCTTCTGATGGTAAGTGATACGCACACCTATAACACTGTGGTGAGACAAGATGTTGAGTCACGTACAATAATCACACTACTGTCAGGGAGCAGAAATATGCGCTGCGATGGTACCTACCTAAACAGTCTCAAGCAACAGAGACGTGAGTTATAAAAATTTTTATCCTTGCGTTTGGGAAACTCCCTCACATTCCTCGCCTCACAAATACCCCGATGTCTCAAGACAAAAAACTTTAACCAGCGACAACCAACCTCCCCATCCTTACCGCGCAGAGAATTAGCACCCGACCATCAGGCCCCACCGATTCAAAGTAGCACAGTGAGCGATGGAAAGAGTTATACTTGAAATTTCTCTTAAGGACAAAATCCGTAATGAATAAATACTATAAAGAACTAAAAGTATCGACATAGCTCTTAAAATCTGCAAGCTGAAATGACAGTGGGCCGGCCATGTCTGTCATGTTGTCTGTCATCATGACGGCCGATGTGGAAGAAAGGTCTTGGAGTGGAAGCCACGTACATGACACAGTAGTGTAAGACGGCCTGCCTTCGGATGGACTGACGAGATCATCACGGCGGTCGGAAGTAGATCGCGTTTGGTGGAAATCTTTAGGAAGCTCTATATCCAGCAGTGGATAAACAAAGGCTGTTAATGATGATGATATGGTACATATGAAGCGACAAGGGCGAAACTATCATCTCGTGATATATGATACACATACCCATATGGCATAAACCATTTAAAATATTCCAATAAGAACATTTTCAGCATATCGTCTTACCCGTTCTATTTCAATAGTACATAATGTCCTTTAAATAGTTAATGTTTGCATACTTTTTCACTATTGAAGTGATGGATTGCAATTTATCATTAAAAATAGCATCTTTTGAGAGGTTTTAGCTTGGGTAATGTGGGATCACAACATTTTGTAACTCTCTCGAATATGGTTAAAATGCATTAAGAATAGACCCTGTCATCTCCTATGGAACGCATCGAAGTATACACAATGTTTTGAGAAAATAAATTCGTTCAAGACAAGGTAAAAAATAAGTGACATCAAAGAAATAACAGGACATTGACATGTTTCTATTGCAATGATTATGGACCCTGTAGCCTACGTAGAATATTTGTCAATAGCGAAGTAGACCTTTTTTCACTTAATTCAAATCTAATTTGGGTGGATAGCGGAGAAAAATTATTACAATACCTAATAAGAACGTTTGTAATAACATAATAGTCATCCGTGAATAGACCGTTAGAATCTCATTAGAGGGTAGGTGTGGAATGCACGCTGGCGCCAATATCAAGCGTATGTACGACCGGCCGGAATATCCGTAACCGCGAATCTCGAATGCCGAATGCCAAATGCCGAAAAGCGAAATGGTCGGACCCCGCTCGGTGACATATTGGAATGTGACTCCATTTATCCTCGCTTCCTATTGGAATCCGGAGTGACGCGGCAAATTGGAAATTGCGGTTCCTATTTTTGGCCGTTATTGATACCGCCACTTGTAACATTGTTCGCGGAATATACTGCAAGTAAATATCAACCGTAACAAGCCCACACTGGAAAAGTGTGTCAATTACTCACTACTTACTACATACTATTTGTATTCACTAAGCAATGTTACAATAGTTTCGCAAAGAGTAAGAATATTATAAATAAGACTAAACTATCATAAATTACTAAATATCCAAGTTTTATGACTAAGTTACAAATGCGTTAATAAATTATGGTTAAGATAGAATAAAACAGTGCTAGTTTTCATTAACAATTTCATCAAAAATTTAACCACCGGCACAAATCTCTGAACATCTCGCTCACTTTAACATAACACAGTTGCAACTTCAGTTAATCAATTCATCTGACAGTACCTATTTATATGCTAATTTATTTAAGTTAAAAATACATTGTTTTGATAATATTACACATCATTATCATCAGCAACAGCCGATAGACATACTAATAATACACTAATATAATATTACACTATTTGATGCAAATTATTTTAAGATGATTAATTGTGAGGTGAAATGATAAAAATGTTACATAAAACGTTCGCTTGCAGTTAGTTCGTACAGTTAGTTAAATGTTTATACCAAAATGTGAAATGTAAATGTAAATGAAAAGCGGAAATCAACAAAGCGTACACACCGCCGGCTGAATCAGAACGCGTGAACGATCGTTTAGTTTCATCAAGTTTTCTAAGTCCGTAACCCCAACAGATTTCGGTGCGGTCCGGCCGCCGCGCGGCTGTACGCATCACACGTCAAAGCGGAGTTAGTCAACCCCCGCTTGCCATATTAAATCACATTTTGACAAGCGTACCGTGAAAAATTAATCGAGTGTCGTCGAGTGAGCGGGTTGGGAGAGAGGAAAAAAAAAAATGGAAATGCGATGGCATTTCGCGCGGTGCCGGTCCCTGGTGGCGAAAGGTCAGGCGGGCAGTCGCTCGTGAAATGTCTCGCCCGCGGATAGCGACGCGACGGCGACCACTCCGCCGGGGATGGCAACTGCGACGCCCGCATAAACAATATCACTGGGGCACAATGAAACAATGCCTTGGACTTCGTGCGGAAAGAGGAGCACTTTAATTTTTCTGATTGCGGCCGTCCGGCTGAGTGCATGATGGGGCTGATTAAAAGGAATTCCAATTAAAAGAACAAGAATACGGCATTACTTGTTTATGTACGCAATTATATTTTAATATCAGTTAAGTATACAGCATAGGCTTATTTAACAAGCGGATATATTACTTTATGTAACACCTTCATTATCAGCCGATTCACTGCTGGATATAGGCCTCCCCCGAAGATCTCCACATCGATCGATCCTGCACTGCCCGTATCCAGCTTAATAAATCACAATATAAGTGATACACTGAAATTACAGATACGACAAAGAAACTGAAAAGGAATATTAACCATACCGTATTAAATATATAACTGTATATGACAGTGTGATAATGTTTAAATGTGTATGTATTAGCCTGTAGGCATCCCATAGTTGAAAGGTAATACTTTAGCATTTAATAGTCCTGTGATTAAATTAGCAGCTGCATCTTTCATAGAGGCCATCTAATAACGAACCTGTACTACCAGGTAATATATTATTGGATAATAGCGCCTTATATTTACGTGGATATCTTATAGTATACATATCTATAACAGAACACTACTAATCGTTAATATATCAAAAACCAAATAAACTACTACTAATCGTCAAAATAAAGTAATATCATTCTTCGTAACTCTGATTGAAATAAAGTATTAATTAAAACTTATAGGTACTATGTGATAACTATGACATCAGAGCTTTATCACTACACTGATAACTGTTCTTTCAGCTGTCAGTTGTTTTTTCTCTTTTAGCTCTTTATATAATACCTTTTCCTACCTCTTTCAGCTCTTCCTTCTTAAATTAACTTCTAACTAGATTATTAATAGTAATTGTTTAATGGATTGAACGTATCTTAATTGTAATTAGGTAATTGTAAAAAGGGGTGTAAGGGTGTAATATTTCAGTACGTAAAATGTTTAGAACTTAAAATAGAAAATAAAATGAAGAACACATAATGGGATGTATGGTGTCCTGCACAAACTCACGGAACTCGAGCTAAACTAAGCTGATCGTGGTGCACTCTGCTAATCAACAAACGAGAGTTTGGCTCCCACCAAACCGCATTGGGCCAGCGTGGTGAGAAATGGCCTAAATCCCCCCATATGAACCCGTACAATAGACTGCCCCTGGTGCTAGGTAGAAAGGTAAACCATGCTGATTGTGGCGGAGGTTGTCAAGGCGCTTGAACCAGGGCAGGGTAGGACTGATTAATCTGGAGATCTTTCGGGGAGGCCTATGTCTAGCAGTGAACGTCTATCAGCTATTGATGATAATTGTAATTAATATCTACTTAGAAATCATCATTAAGATTTTTTTTACGTACGTTAAACTCATTCTTTTATAAAAGATTACGATTTTGGTTCACTTAATACTAATACCTATAACATTTGAGGTTTCTTCTTCGAATTGCTTATTCGCATACTGCGGACTGCGCTTATAATTAATCCTATAATTCATGATCTCGCTTTATCTCATAATAAACGAGATTCTATAATTATAGAAGGGTGTATAGCAAGCGGCCGCGTCCCCTTGATAGTTACCATTAATACTTATCTAACACGGAATATAGCAATTAATCTCGCAAACTGTTTTATAACTAGGTCTACCATGTGTTTGTTATTTTAACGAAACTTCCAATTAATTAATATACACATTTCGATAGTTTTAATTCAGTTTTAAATTTAACTCTGCAGTATATATTTACTATATATACAATAAATAAGTACTATATTTCTTAAATTACAAAGATTACTTTGGTTTAACTTAATGTGAAATAAAGATCAAATGTAAGCAAATTTCATATAATAAGTTTTTTAAATACATAAAATTCTAATTAAATAAAACTTTTTACTTAATTTATGTGTAGTGTATATTTTCTATGAGGATAATGTCATTAACAAATTGGATTAAACATTTGTGTCTTTTAGTTCCGGGACTTACTGCTACAGCGGATGCTGATGTATAAAGTTTGTAGTACATCTTTAATATTTATAAGATCTCTAATACATGTAAGAAACTATTAGACCAATGAGCTGTGAATGATAGTATAAATATACTATATTTTTTATTCAACTTCTTCATCGTGAACAAGGATTTCCTTTTGCTTTATTCTTCACAATTAAGCTATTAAAGTAGATATTTTGAACTGAAACTGATAAGGCAAATACTTCTATAGTACAAAATTTCATTCATGAATAATATTAAATTATGTATGTACAGTGAAGACAAGTTGTGATGGTAACTTGACTGTAAATTATCTCATGTCCCTTTTTATCTACCAAAAAATATGGACGGTGCATTTATAACTGAATCGTGAGAAATCACACTTGTTATTGATGGGGCGTTGCTTAAAAAACAAGAGGTATGGTGGAGATGTTGTTCGGTATCTTCCAGCTATCCATCACACATGTCAGATTAGAGAGCATTATATCCTACACAAATAAAGGCAGAAACGATCAAAAGCAGTCCCTTAACAAAGTATTATTTTCCGTTCACGAATTTGAGGGTACGAATAGCAACATCAAGCAATTAATACTTCTACGCAAAAAGATTAACCGGTGAAAGAAATAGAGATTTAATAGTATGATTAACAAGGTGACATGATTATGATGAAAATAGAGCGAAGTGGAAGAGAAAAATAAGTAAAGCTCAAACTACCCCACCCTATCACGTATACTTAGAAAAAGATATAGAGACATACACAAATAAATATATACAAATAAATGGAGGTGAATATAAAGAAATATCCGGCGAATTGGTGGTCATTAATTAGCAAAGATATTTATAAAAAACGTGTCTATGAAAGTTTTTTTTTATGTAATTAAGCGACGAGACGAGCGAGACGTTCATCTGATGGTAAATAATACGTCTGTCAATAACAACGTGGCGCTAGTTAAGATGGGATGTATTGCACCATATTGCGCTTGTCGACTGACATACAAGATGTTAGGTCTCGTTACCTCTGTAATTACACTAGGAACAACGCCGTTCAAACCGGAACACAGTAATGTTTCCACACTATCGTTTGTCATCAGAAATAGGCGCTACGGTGGTACTTAACTAGATGGTCTCCGGAACTAAAGACCTACCACCAGTAAAGTAGAATGACAGTGATAGAGCTTATAATTTTCATTAATATGGAGACTTTTAAATTACTAGTAAATTACAAATAGACATTCTAGGTAATAAAATTAGCATTTAAAGAAGCATTTCTTTTCGCTTTTAATAACCTAAGTCAGCCTATATTAAAGTTCAAAAACATTGTATACGACTAATAAGTATTAAAGAGAATTTAAACATATACATTAATGTTATAATTATAAGCAAATATATTAATAGAAGCGACGTTTAATTGCTATTGACTAGTCCCTAATGACGATAATTAGCAAACACTAATCATTGGCTTCGGCCAATTAAGCTAATAAGGCAGACAACGATGATCTTATCTGACAATTGTCTACTACATCTGCTTCTACATGTCTTGGTAACGCTTGGTAACAATAATATATTTTTTATCTGTACTTATATATATTTGCATGTATATATATAGTAGATCTATAGACTCATTCACTCATATCGAGTTCTTCGAAACTATTACGCTAAAAAAATCAAAATTTGGTAAAGATATTGCTTCTACTAATTAGATGTCACCTAATAATGGATTTTACAAAACTCTTTTCCCAAAAGCAGTACGAGGGGGTTCTGTGTTACAGCCAATAAAGTGGCGAAGAACAGTAGTAAATACAGTACACAAATACTTAATGAATACACTAGTTAGCTTAAAGAAGTTCTCAATTCCGAGTAGTACTTTATTTCCATGTATTACTTTCATTCAACAATCTATTACCCTTTCCTCAATATATGTTCTCTTATAGTGAAGTAAATATTTATTTCAGTTCAATAAATAACATTAATAACTAAGTTTTCTCTTGTTCAGAATTGAATAAACCGCAATATGATATATGACACATTTCAATATTAATTACGAACAATAACAAAGTGGGGGCGAGCCATACAATCGGACCGTATCAAAACCGGCGGCGGTTGTAATATTATTATTAGCGTTCTAATCAGCATACGTTACCACCGCACAATTTCCGCCGGAGTGAGCCCATAACAATATCCGACACTAATAAAGGTCTCAATCCTTTCAACCGTACAGATATTGTCTACACTAATTGGCATTAAAATCCGCCGAAAGAACTGAGGTAACCCCCAAACAAGCGCTTATCATCGCATCAGTGCACTAAAACCCTCGCCCGCCGCATCCCGGCCTCTGGCTTGCATATAATGAACGTAATACATCGCCCCCAGGTATTATAACGGGATCAGTTGAAAACGATCGCTACAACAAACACTGTATTCAATATTCCCTAATATTGACATCCAAAGTAAACAAGAAAGCTTATAAAAGCAACCTAATTACCAGACCAAACCTACCAACGACTGTAGTTGTGTCTAATTGTCTCAAATGATTGTTATTCTTCATTACTCTATCAAATCCATGATAAATAAAAATCTTTAGGTTGTTTTCTACTGGTGACCTCAGTTACCGGAAATGATTCCTCCAGTAGCCACCACAACATTGCAATACACCAAATTATACCGTTTCTGTCTGAAGAGCTCTGGTTGCAAAATTGCGGAGAGAATTTCAGCACTTCAATTCTCTAATCCATATTCGCAATGATTCTCTGTGTAAATATCCTAAGTACAAACAGGTATATCTTAATCTTGTTATAAAGTTTAAACCAGGATCCATGTTAGAAGCGCAGGTTGCTATATGACTCTTAAATCTTTTATTACAATAGCACCATGTGTAATCACAATAAGAGTATATTAAACCAATACAGCATCCAATGCTCTTCACAATAACACAAGTAACGAGTGATGTAGTTAATATAAATAGGTTATACAGTTCCAATACCTATTGCACGAATCCCAATTGACGTAATCTTGATAATTGCTGTTTGCGGTGCATTCATCCGCTCGTAAGACCTTTTATTGTTGCCTGAACAGTTAATACAGGCTTAAACTTGACATTTGTATATAAAATCTAGCTTTATTAAATCTAACTGTTAATATTTTAACAATATTCCGATATCTCATATATTATTACAGATATAAAAGTAATTTAGTAGTGTTGCCATCATTTAAATGATCATAAACAATAATGTCTTTTGCACGAATCACATTACAAGAAACAATGAAATGTATTATATCATTAAGTCATATGCTCTAGAAACAAAAACTTTGATGCATACCATCAATGTAACATATATATATTATCCCAGAAAGATTATTACTGAAAAGTTTTACTTACTGAGCATCTTCGAAATGAAAACCACAATATAATATATATCTACCACCAAATACTTACTTTCAGGTTTTGATTTTGTAGCCAATAACGTTTAACTTGAGATAATATTAAACAATATAAACATATAATTTTTTTTCATGAAAACGGTTTATACATAGCTGAAATAAACAATTAAAAATTATAGCAACGAAACTTAAATTGTTATGCTAAAAAAAATAATAAAAAGCACTGCCCGCCGCGCGCATCGCCGAAGGGTGAAAGCCCTCCAGGGACGCGACGTATTATAACCGCGCATAATATCTGCGTCGTCACTCAAGCGCAATAAATACCCAAATAAAGCGCAAATAATACCCAAATCGCTCATCACCGCTGACGTAACTCCCCCTTAACTATAATCATCTATAATCAGAGCCCACACTGTCTATAATCATAGTGGGCACGGCGCGAGGTATTCATTACAGTTACTATGATTTGCATTAACGTTGTGACTTTGATTGCAAGGAAAAGCATAACTTGTATATTTGTGTTTCATTCAAGTCGTACCAAATGCGTTCCACGTAAATATATCCGGCGGAAGTATCACAAGTTCAAACGTACAACTGATTTCGATGTGTTTGCTTTACTCCATTTCCTTTCAGAAATAAAGCAAAGAACAGCAAAGTTTCAATGGAAACGTATGTAGATTTAGATTTTTTAGTTTGTTGCCTTTTCTAACTATTCGAAGGCTTGAAAGCTTATTTTAATATATTTTTTTTTACTATATTTTTGTAAAGCTATAGATTACACACGGCAAAGGGACGCTTCGACCCCGACCTCGAGTCGATTAAGCATCACTAGGTCTTCCTTCAATTTCATATTTATAAACGGGGATTACGCAAAAATGCCAGCGTAATGGATCACCTACAGGACTTAGGCCGGGCAAGCCGTTGTCGGACAGGGGGGGATTGGGGAAGGCAAATTTCAGAGGGGGCGGCAAGGGTCTGATCGCCGGGCTCATCCATCACGCGGCTCACGCATGTGAATTGGGGCGTTTTATCTGAAGATAGCCGCGGATGGTGGGTACCTATTTAAATATTTTGTCGTTTAACGCAAACTTTGTGCTCATAACATGCCGCTAATGATCATCAACGTATACCAACGTAAAGCCTATATAAACAACATTATAATTGAGCATTTGATTAAAAACTTAAATGATAAGTAATATTGTACTTAAGTTTATCAAATACAGATGACTGAAGTAAAACTTCGTAAATCAAGCACGAATATAACTACTACTGGTGGTAGGTGGTCGGAGACCGTCTAGGTATTTACTTCAGCGTCTATTGCATCCGCTAAATAGTAGTGTGGATATATTACTGTGTTCCGGTTTATATCGCGTTGTAGTTAGTGAAACTACTCTGAAAACGAGACAGTTACTTCTCATTATCAGCGAAGTTTAACATCTTTTGTCTCAAGGCGATGTGTGCGATATGGTGCAGTGTATACTGTCCTAACTAGCGCCACGTTTTTATTGGCAGACGTGTCATTTACCATAAGGTGAACGTTTTTCTAGTGTCGTAAAAAAAACTCATTTTTCATTCGACAAGAAATCATACAGTGGAAGCTCATCCTACAACGCAAAAAGCTTGTTATATTAATCGCCTCTTAAATTATAGAAAACTTTAATTAAGTAATAGAAAGGCAAACTAGAAAAACTTTTATATCAACTTCGAACAGCAAACGTTTAACTGATGATAAGTATACGCCCGTCCATGTGGAGCTGATAAGTATGATAAACACTGCACCACAATGCATCTCTAGTAGATATTAGATGCTTATGCTATTCACCCAATCTTATTAACAAAAACACCCTTCAATCTGGAACTGAGTAAAATTAGCAACCCTACCCGGACGAGGTTTTGTCACCTGAGAAATATATCTCTATAAAATAGGTTTACAAAACTAGAACAAAAGCTCCAATTACTCCTATTGTAAAACATGAAAAGCTTGTTGTTGTATATATAATCGAGTAACAACTGTTACAATTTAAACCGACACTTAAACGCTAAAAACATAAAACTCTAAAAATAAACTCCTATACAGATTTTATCTCTATACAGACGAAATGTTTGCAATAAAATTAACAGAGGAAACTCCACTGAGCACACTTTTAAACTGTACCTAAAGGACACTTGATATTCTTGCGCTACTGTTTTTCGAATACCTTTCAAGTTTCCCAAAAAAAAAAAATGGTCCTCTCATTACGCTACACCGAAAAAGTTTATCCTTGAATTTGTTCGAGCTGTGATTAGTCACTTGACAAAACTGTAAAAAAAATTATCTGTCTATAATGTAAAGCCTCTCTGTTTGTCATGAGCTTTAAGTTTGATTTCCGAAAGGGACCAATCGTTTTTGGATCTACAGGTGTCTGTTTCAGTCTGTATGCACTTTACTAACTCTACATTTGTACAGTTCTCATTCCATTTTTTTTTATTTAATCTGGCCCACGAGACGAGCAGGATGGTAAGTGATACAGGCGTATCGGTCCATAACACCGCGGCGCTAACTAGGATGACATATAGCACCACATTGCGCTCATCGCCTGAGACATAAGATTCTGAGTCTCGTTAACTTATTTCCACTTGCTACAGCACCCTTCAAACCGAAACATAGCAATGTCTGCCCACTACTGTTTTGCGGCAGAAATAAGAGCTGCGGTAATTACCTTCTTAGTCTGCAGCAACAAAATCTTACCACCAATAAAGACTATATGAACTTAATATCCTAGAATCTGTATACAATCTTGACAAGATATCATAAGAAGAAAAACCAAAAGTGACTGTTTAACTTGGCTATAGAGTTATGTATATAAATGAAGTAATCTTCTTGTGCCTCTCCAAGTAATGAAGATTGGACACCAGTTCTGCGAATCCATCAATGAAGCAATAAAATAATATAAAGAAGTTAACTGCTTCTATATTGTTCTAATAAATTCACTCGATAGAGGAAATCTATTTTCAATGCAGTACAAGATCTTAAAGATTTCGTCTAACAAAGCAATAATTACATGAATCGTTGAGTTTGTAATGCTCCATTCAAAAGTTCAATGTGTCTTACATGCTTTAGACATGTTATAACATGTCGAACTTATTGGATATTTAAGCAGCACGAAGTTCACGAAGGTTGGGGGCCCAGGTTGAGACGACTTTCATTCGAAATCGATAACAGTCCATGTCGAATCGCTCTCACAACAAACGACGTGACGCGTCTATCACTCCGACCCGTTGAAAATGGCGTCTTCGCAACGTGACAGGTATAAACGCAACCAATTGAGACTGCGACACGTTGACATGAAGCCATCATTTAAATTTGTTTTACAGTGGTTCCCAACTTTGTCTATATAACATAAGGTACGTTTTACATTGAATAAAGCGATATTACATGTTTGTCTTGTATTTGAACTCCTGACCGTGATTGATTTGAGTGAAGTTCCTTTTTGAGGATCGTGCTCTCTAGTATCAAACGTTTTCGTGAACTTTCACTTAAATAACAAATACAGTATATATTCTCTACGTTATCAAAGACAATTTACGTCCCAACTGTTGGGGCATAAGCCTACCCTCATTATGCGAATGATGCGGCCATAGTCACCACGCGGGCCCAATGCTGATTGGTGACTTCACACACACCTTAGAATAAATTCTAATTCATGTGCCGGTTTCCTCATGATACTTTCCTTCACCATTTGTAATTCGCTGTTGTTACTATGGTTTACAAATGTACATAACTTAAATATTACTTTCAACTACCAATACCAATAACCTTCGGAATGAAGTACGCATTCTCTAACCATTAGGCCAGCGAGTGACTATTTTCCACGTAACAGGTGTAAAATGAGCATTGACTACATTTTTCTCGACGAGAACATAACGAAACAGTCATAAGACCTTCACAGTTTGAAGGGGTACTTCTCATACTAAACATTCAAATGCAAAACTGTCAGCCGAAGATCGATCCTTAATAATGGCTTTATTTCAACATATATCGTATCATTATCGTAATCAACAGGCCCTTGATTATAATAATGACAATAATGATACAATATCTCATAACAACTAAGTGAAACTTAAAAGAAAATAATAAACTGAATACATTGAAGTTATATTGAGTTCGTATCTGTTTCATAATGTATATTAGAAGAAAAATTTTATTCAAGAAACCTTATTTTCTGAGAAAACTATCAACAGGTTCTCAGAATAATAAATTACACCAACAATGTCATTAAGCAGAAGTCAACAGATGAGACGAACGTTCAATGCCCCCTAAGTCATTAGGTCTCATACAATTTTTGTTTTATATATAAACCTTCTTTGAAAATTTTAAAAATAACTTATATATTTCAAAATTATAGTCGTCTTAAATATAGTATTAACATACAATTATGATGGCTTCTATATTTTATTACTTTCCGAATGGTCTGATCTGCAAGAGACCACTTCTTATTATATTACAGTTTGTGGGGTATTGTGGCTAGTAAAGTTATTTAGCTAACTAGACTTACAGTCATCTGTTCTAGGAAGATAAACTCAGTGTGGTGACTAACATATTTCCTTTATTCAACTAGCAAGGCGTTCACCCGATGGTAAGTGATACACCTGCTTATACCAACGTGGTGAGAGTTACAATGATAAATACATCACTACTAATGTGTTTAGACATGACGATGTTGTCACATTACAGTAATTTCATTAGCTAAAACGCCCTTCAAACTGTAACACAGTAATATTTACTACATTACTGTTTAGCAGTAGAGATATGAGCCTGTAGTAATAATCTAAACGGTCTCCAGCAACAGAAATCCACCACCAATAAACATTACATTATGACGGTCAGGATTACCGCTTATTATATGAACAAGTGTTTTCGCTTCTTTGTTATATAAAAAAATACTCTTTATTTTTACTCTATTAAACGATTTTATTAATAATTTTTGAAAAGCAGCAAAATATTTACAACTAAATAAACCCCTGAGAACTTATTCAGATTCTATGAGTAAGAGTTTTAATCTAAGCATTGATTTTCTATTGTATATGTAAGATGAAATAAACTCTTCTATATAAACAAATCTTCGGGTAATATGATGCGGTATAAACTAGATAAAATTTGAGACAAAACAAACAAACAATCCTTGATGTAAAGTTTAATTATATTGATGTTTTAAAGCTTAAATCATTCGTGTAGTTGTACGGCGAGTTCGCAGCCAATCAAACTTTATCGATAGAGAACAAATTGCTTTAGTTTCCTTAAAGTAAAATTGTTTAATGAAACCTGTTTAGAAACTGTGGCGATTATGTAAATTGTAGTCAGTGGGTCTGGTATTCAGTAATTTAAGCTGATTTGGATCTCACACTGTTTCTCTATTTATATATTTAATTTTTGTTCTATGAGTATTATTATCAATAGTATTATCAGTAAATTTCAGAAGCAATTGCCCAAACGGAATTGCTTCACGCTTGTGAAATATAATTTGTATACAAATTATGAACTCGGCATGTTGTGGTCGTCGTATATCAATATCGAGACATCCGATTGATCGTCGTAATCGGTTATCAATTGTGGTAATTGTTCCATCATTAAGTTTATAAATAGACGGGAACCCAAACAAGTCGGCGCTCGGCGTCGCAACCGCCCTTGAACTGAACACGTCCGAAGGCTCGCGCGGAGGCTGCGGGCGGGCGCGGGGCGGGCCCGACGTGGCCAATCAGCGCCCCTTCACATTTTTCAGCCCCCGCCCGCATCGCCGGACGCTGCCCAAAAACAAAAGGATCAAAGTCGGCGAAACCTATCTCTTTCTTTGTGAGGCCGGCGAGCGGGCATCGATGAGAGGATAGATACAGTGTGTCGCGCGGGCGCGAATCGATAAGCTCTCTCTCCGTCCCCCTCTCCGTCCCCTACTTTCCCTATGCCCTTACCCCCCCACCGCTCGGGCGCCGCCCGCCGGCCATTTGCACGGATGTTTACTATTATTATTTTATTGAACGGACGCTCTAAGTGGCAATATAAGATTTACAAATTACGTGAACGTAGTTCAATACGGCGATGTGGGTGCAGGTGGAGGCCGTTGCGGCCTGAACTTCGCCAAATTAAGTTCCGAGCTTCTCCTGAACCGGCCGCACGGCCGATGACACCGTTTTCAACGAGATCATAACTTAGATACGACTGTTAACGTGACAATAACTTTGACAAATAACTTTCAGCATCCAACTTGCATTTAAATGTTCTACATTCAACTCCAGGCTTAGTATTGTGAAATGTTCAGGTCCTATGAGTCGATCAGCGGAGGTTTTTCACGAAAATTTCATTAACTTTATTACATAATGTCATATTTTAAGTAATGTTACAGTAAAAAAATTTAGTACAAATGCTTTAAAACTTTAATAAGAGATATTTAAAAAATCGATAAGTTACCAGCATCGACAAGTTATGAACAAAAATATTACTTATTAATTACATATACTACTATATTATTACTTACTATAACATACTGTTTACTATATGATTACAGACTATATGCAGTATAAAATAGCTTATCTAAATTTACTGAAATCTAGAAAATAAATATTTTTCTATACGTTCTTTAATTTTGAACCCCGCTACCCTTTACAAATTCGGATCGACTGTATTGTAACATTATCGATTGCGATCTTTCAATATCTTATTAACATATGATATTAAAACTATCAGTATATAATCATATAATATTTTCAACATTACTACTATTATCGAAGTAATAATTGTTAAAATTTCTTTTAATAATAACAAGGAATAAAACTAAAATACTTATCATATACGTATCACTTTCACGAATTAATCATAATAAAAAGAGTTATATGTTAGAAAGGACATGGATATTTCCTTGTAGGCCTCCCTCATACGGTCGGGTAGGGATTCATATGGGGGGATTATTAACTTAAAACAAATATCAGTATCTACAGTTTTGGTAAAGGGTTAACTGACACCTTTTAGCTTACTGGTAATAAAATAATCACAATTCAACTTACTACGAATATATTCTTGTGATCTAGTAAACAAAAAACATATACAAAACACTTCATCGTTTACTTTGCTTGTAAATAAAACCTCATGAGGCTCTTTCTAATACCAAAATCCTAAGCCTTAAGTATAGATATGTTTATTTACATCTTTAAAAGTAAATATAATACTTGTTCTTATAGAAAGGTTGTTGCCGAAAATCTTCTAGGTCATCCAGAATGCTCATTACCATCCATCAGAAATAATTGAGGTAATGAGACTTAACATATGTGATGCTGTGTATATTATCCTGACGCTACAGCGTTATGGTCAATTACTAACCGTATTACTTATCTCGTTAGGCGATAGGCACATTGTGTATACTATGATAACTACCGCCACTTTGTATCAGATGAATACTTTGCTCGTATCGTCGCTTTCTTGAATAAAAAAAATGTACATAGTGTATAAATCTTCAAATACTAAAATGAACGAAAATAACCATAGACCGAGAATAATTGTATTTAAATAGATTACTGTCCTCCGATTTGAAGGTCGCTGTAATTAGTGAAATTACTGGGGTAACGAGACTCAAGCTCTTGTCTCAGGCGAAGAGCGCATTGTGGAGCAGTGTATTATCACCACGTTTTTATGGGCACGCGTATCGCTTACCATCAGGTGAACGTCCCGCTCGTCTCGTTGCTTAGTTGAACAAAAAAAACGGATCAATTAATACTTTTACTGCATAATTAATTAGAAAATATATTCGCAAAGTGAAGAAATGTATATATGTTTTTGCATACAGTATTCAATGATATAAGGTGATAATAATATATCAACTTGCTTCTAAAACAAATTAAGGCTCTGTTTATTAATAACTGAAATATTTTAATTTAATATCAAAGAATGAAAGCATTTTCTCCACAATTGATAATATTTATCGATCATAACATAACTATACAATGTTTTAATCTAATTAAGAATGTAAATAAACGTTCAATACCAAAAGGTAATATGTACATTACGAGAAATTATTATAAAAATAAACATTGCAATGATAATGAAAAACAAATGTCTATATTTCGTTTCTCACTGATAAGTAGGTAATCAAAAATAATGTTTATATAAAAAAAAAAGTAATATAAGTTACTAAAAATAATCCTAGTCATTAAAAATTGAAGAAACCAAACTTTTTAGATAATTAACTATTTCAGATTTTTTTTTATTCAATTAAGCAAGGAATGAGCAGAACGTTCATCAATAGTAAATGATACGCCCGCCCATAACAATGTGGCGCTGGTTCGGATGATATACACAGCAATTTCGACCGGTAAGTGGTTACACATTTGTGTCTATTGAATTCGTAAAAGATTGATTATTGATTAGAAATATAATTTAAAATTTAGAACAAAGATTTAAAATTAATACTAAATCGACATGACTGTATACCTTAAAAATAACGAATATTTTTGAAGCACAGTGCCACCTAGCGAAAGCAAATGCTACTAACTTCACTGTTAAAGTACGTAGGTGCTGCCATCTGTGATATTGCTGCGAAAGTTCTTGTTATGAATTTGGAACTAGAAAAAACCTACAGAGGGCACTGTTTGTTCAAATTATCATACATTCGTTAAAGCATCCTTATAATTTATTATTCATCGAAATATATTCATTTCAAATTTAATTATAATTAACATAGTTAATAAAATCTAAAGTTATTAATATTTTCAATCGTTCGTTGTTTGCTGCGTAATAGACTACTTTATCGACCCCATACCATTTCCGCTTGCCGCTAGAAGACTTCACGCATACGCAAACTCGAACTAATGTACCTAACTTCACTTCGTAAATGTTCGATCTCTTTTAACTACGTCGAGGCTTGTACATTTCGGAGATTACGCTTTTCGGTAATTATTGTTTTGCTCTTTGAAATACAGTGCAATACAAAATAAAATATTTATATTCTAGTCAGAGGTGAGTGTTGTGTAGTTTTGTGCTAAATTGGGATAATTTGGCGCGTTAGATACTGTCAACATAGCTAAAAAAAATTATCGCACACAGTGGCTTTTATGCACGTGTAATTACAATATATATGTGATTTTCCATTTGCAGAAATGGCTCTGAGTGTTGCACTACCTTTAACTGGATTGGAGACAGAGAATTTCAACTCCTTCAGCTCGTTCATCGACATAGCGGGCTTGTCTCAATCGCAGACAAGTCCGAGTCCATCTGTCTCTAGTGAATCTAGCGGTATCGGCTCGCTGGGCTCGCTCAAATCGGAGTCGGTCAATAGCGACTCCCTACCTTCTAGTCCTCAAACAACAGAGAAGGTAAGTGTTATCCTTTATTTTATCTATTTTGTTTGCAATTGTTCTGGCCTTGACCTCTCTATTTTCATAATATTCTGTAATGGCGAATCTCTTACGTCGATTATTGTGTACAACAAATGAGATTTGATAATGGAAAGATTTAGCGGTCATTAGATAAGACACTTTTGATAATTGTTTTTAAAACAAATTTCGTTTGACTAATTATTAAAAAGTATAATGTTTTGAATATCATCATTGTTATTTCAGAAAATATTCGAACCATTCGTGCAACCTCAGCCGCGTGCAAAAGAGCAGACGGCTGAAGACGTCAAAATAAAATATGAACAACGTGACGTCCTCAACCTGATGGCTAATCTCACTGATCCTCGATGGAACTACCGCGCCACCGTGCTGCCACCGAATAACCCAGCACTTTTCTTCGCCAACCGCTCGCAGTACCATCGTTTGGGGCCATTCGGAACACGCACACAGTACGTAAAAGACTCTTGCGGTATGTGCGGCTTCTCTTGGGTCGTGGCCGCCACAGATTGATGTGACAATGTTTCAGCATAAACTTCTGAACAAACGAATGTTGTATAGGTATGACTGGGACACATCAGGGTGCATACTGACTTCTATCACCAATAATAGTTTGGTGCTTACATTGCAGTACCAGTATCCAATAAATCAACAACTTGTGTTCTACATAACTGACAACAAATCATTTTTATAAATGATATGATACAACTACTACCTAATTGAGGAATTTTGTATTTCATTTAGTAATAATTTCTATAAAATTAGCAAATATTCTAATGGTATTAAAATATTAATTTGACCAAATCACTGCAGTTCCTTCTCTCAGGATTGAGTTGTTGATTTATTGACATTATATTAATATTTTTCTGTCACTGTGCCGCACTGCTGTGGTCCAGTTTTGCCGATGACTGTGGAATATTTTTGTGGTTATCGTCCTGCGTATTTCGTAGATTTTACATTTTGAAAGTGACTTAATACTGTGATCTTAATTTAAAACAATTTTAGACGAATTCTGTGAAATGTGCGACGATAAAAAAAAATATTTTCGTTTTAACTTATTTGTGTGATACAGTTAGGCTTAATTAATATGTTATACAACAAACAATGCCATAAGAATAAGATTAAATATATATTGGCATTTTCCTTCCTAAATGACTGGATTAAAACTTACTCTTCCATCAATAGAACAATAATTATTTGTATGAATTGAATAAATCTTCTTAATAATATAATATGCTATACTTAGTTCCTTTTAGAATTGTTAATAATTTGTTATCCAAAGAATCTATTCGTTTTAATATTCTTAATATATTATCTATGAATTGTTAATCTACACGATTTGTGTTTAATGTAAAAAAAAAAAACAATTGGTTGATAACATCAATCATTGGATTTTGTGCCCAAAAAGAAAATCAATTTAAAGCAATATTTAAACTATAGACATTTACTTATTTGATCATGAGTTAGTATTTCCCACCATTACATGTAATAGTTATTATTTAAATATTGTTTTATAATATTCATTAGGCTCTAGATATAATGATTTTAATATATTCCACAGTCATTATTCAATAGGATCGTAATTGTTTAAACCAAAAGGCTGCTTCTTGGATGTTTAAATAAGTTATGATTTTGATGAGATGGCACGAATTTAAAGCCAAGCTATAGGTTAATTTTAAGGTCTAATTATGATTGATGGATTTACCGTCCGAGCATTACATAATGATAGTGATGACATAATCTAGACTTGATCTTGATGCGCATTGCCCTAAAATCAAATTCCTATCAACTTTAAAAGAAAGCTTAAATAAATGACTCATTTAATTTATATGACAAGCCCATACTGAACATAGTCAAAGTGGGTTATCAGTGCATATCATCACAAATTTTTGCAGTGATTAGATATTCTAAGGTATTAGTAGATGTTACAGACCGTTTTAAAACGTTTCGAGTCATTGATGTGCCCAGGTGCTGGGGTTCTAGTGAAATTAATAGTGTGGTTGACAGACTGGCAATATCTCTATGTAAATGCATGTTTAAAATGTAATATCCATGGTCTCTTAATTTTAGTCAAGATATTTAATAGTGTGAGTCTCTTCGATTACGTGTAAGTAATGTATAACATACTAACTATAATAATAATTGATACTGTCCTTTTGTGCAACTTTAGTTCTGCTATGTTGTGATCAGCTTTAAATTTGAACTGGAGTATTTGTACACGTAAATGTTGAAATATTTCCCACAAAGTTATTTTTATAAAAAAAAATGTTGATATGTGACAATACAGTATGTAGTTTACCAAAATTTTCCTTTATATACGGAGTTCGCTAAAGGTATGGCAAATTTTTGGAAGGGACCAACATCCATTAGATTGAATTATATTATTTTCGAGCCGGGTTCTCTCTCACCTTCGCGAGTAAAGTTCTCACATCTCGGGGTCAAAATTAACATTGCATTTTATCAAGCGCTTTATCTTTAGTCATTACAGCTGATTTGCGTTTATGTCGAGTGACGAACACGACCGGGCTATGAACATTAGATGTTTGATTAACAAAGGAATTATTTATATATTTATTTATAGTGTTTCAGTAGGTCGCGACTGAACATACGGCATGGATCTCAGAATGCAGCTAAGAATTATACATTGCAACCTATCGGCAATCATCATTCCCATGCTAGGTGGGCTGGGCTGTCTAGACTTTTAATGTTTAGATGCGCCTTCGCATAAGCTGTTGTGCTATATCAAAAGTCACATACTCACTAAATGGTTGTTATGGGTTTATTGTTTGAAATCCAATTGTTGCATTCAGATTAATTTTTAGTTTTTACTTTAATATGACAAAGCTTGGATCGAATGTAGTTCAAAGAGGAGGGATTTGGAGCGATACGCACAGTTTTTTTTTTTTTTTTAGATAGCTCTTGTTGTGTCTTTAGTTTTAGTCCGTGTTGGGCCCCTGCGACCGCGGCCGACCGCTGGCCGCCTCTGTCTGTGCGAACTAAGAGGCCGAGGTGCGATGCAATATTTGCATTCCAGTTTTTTTTTTTTAAGTAAGCAACAGAGGATAGTAATTGTTAATGTTTGATTCACATTGCCAAATATTTTGGTTGTTGTGCTATTTATTTGAATGAATATTTTTTTTTCACGAAATCAATTTTAAGTACCTTCCAATGACTAATATGGTCTTTAAGTAATTTTACAATGTTTAAATCATTTCAATTTTATGCATTTTATTTTGTTTAGTCAAATCATTATACATGATATTATTAATACTATTATCTGTTGTATTTATATCTATTGTTCATTCATATATTTATAATAAAATATTTTTTCTCATTGAACTGTAGTCAAATGACAGTATTTTTATAATGAAAATTGTATAAGGACGAAGGGTTTTTTGCCTAGGCGTTGCGACCACAGCACCACCGCCGCACCGCCGCGCCGGTGCCAACGGTCGCGAGCCCAGTGTGTATTACATATATCTGATAAGCATTATGTAGGTTTAGCGAAATAGAATTAACTCGGAGACAGACTCCAAGTACCAAAACTTATTGGTTCAATGTTGTTCTCGTATTATGGTGATATAGTGCGTCGCGCGCGGCGCAGAGCTCAATATTTTAGTAACCCTTAAGAAAATTAATACCTCTTTTGAAAAGAATATAATATATATATATTGTATAGTATATCCATTCGATTATCACATTATGTATTTCCCTGTTTATTTTGATGTGATATCATAAATGACTGATCTGAATTTAGTTTTTAAGTTGGTTATTGATATGCAGTGCTATTTCATGAGTGTAATTAAGATTTAATATTGAAGTGCCAATGCTCGTAATTTAATCTTTGACTGTTCCTTTAACGTAGCTGTTTGTGAGGTCGCGGGCCACCGGCTCCGCGCCACCCGTACCTGTCGACTTCAGCACGATCAATCGTTATCTTCCTTAAACAATTAAGTTCTCATACCGTTATGCGTTATTAATTAACTGTAAACGATCCACGTAACGTGCACAATCTCAGTAATGCTTGCAATATTATGTATAACATGTTCAACTCCTCACTTTTATAATTTAATCCAGCGTAATGTTAAGAGTACAATATGAGATGATGTTTTATCATTCTAGTATCAAAATTAGCCGAAGAAGTTAATATTATTATTAGTTAGGTAAAATTTTAACATAGCTTCGTATAATTGGGATGTTTTAGTATTTAGTAGTGTATATTTACGGCGTAGTGGGCAAGCGGAATGTCGTCTCGTGAGTGTGGAGTGGAGTGGAGTGGAGTAATGTTAGTGGCAATAATACTCGATGGTAGGTTTGATGCCAAGAGAGCGCGCGGGCCTGCGCCGGCGCACCGCGCCTTCGCCCCCGCGCACCGCCCGCCGCATACACAACTGAACGATAGACACTAGGCGTTTATTTGTTGTAATTATAATAATAGCCGTAGGTATTTTATCGTACTTAAATAATTATTCTTGCGATGCCTTAATTCTGGTTGTCAATTAGACATGTCTGCCTAGAGTGTTATCATTGTTTTTATTTATTTTAGTTTTTGCTGTTCCGGCTTTCCTCCGTGAACTTCCAGTCCAGGCTGTTCTTTTGAAATCATTTTGAGGTCGATTTATTTTTACCTAAGTGTTCTTATTAAATGTTACCAAAATGTTTTTAATAAAATATTTTTATATGTACTCTATATCGTTTCATTTTTTTAATATATATATATTTATATCCGCTAAATTTTATACTCGACGATAACTAAATGTTCTATTATTAAAGTAGTAGTAAGTGATATTTTTATACATCTGCTTTGTGAATGTATAAATAAAACTCACACGTGACTTTATTTCTACATATTTCTGTAAACAACTCTAATTGTGCAAGGACAAAAATAAAGCAGTGTTTCTCATTGCGTATGATGTTTTACAACACTTTCAGTGGCGCAACGTTTCTTTTTGGGCGCCTCGCCAGCTATACATAGACAATATATACTACACGTCGTTAGGATTCCGCACTTTAGAAAGATACGCTAATGTATAATGTGTATACTCGTACGACTAATAATAAACTTCCATCGAACCGATGACAGTTTTAGTACATGTATTTTACAATCGACAATTGAAATGTTTATGTTTTATATTCCAAGTTTGTATTAAATCGAAATAAAATATCGAAATTTTTTGAGTTGCCTAAATACTGAAAATTAGCGTTTCCAGATCAAATGTCAAGTATTGGTAAAAATTTACATATCTAGGTAAATTATATCAAATCTTCTATTTTGTTAATAAAATGAAAACGACAGTTATTAATTTATTTAAAAAAAAAAATACGTTGACCAATTGATATATCACCGGTAACTTAGTTTGTAAGGTAATTTTAATGAAGTTTAAATGTGTTTGAATTGTCAGCAAAATAACTTAGATCTCAGCCAAACTTTGTAAAAATATAAATCACAGTTTGTATTCCATAATATTAACATTATAAAGATCTATTTATATATTAAGCCATTTCAACTTTGGCTTAGTTGCAAGCCGAGCTAGACTACTTTCGATGTTATGTGAAAAATATATTCATATTTAAAAAAAAAAAATTTGTTTACCTTCCATTTATAACCTTGTCATCAAACTAGAGGGACGATTTGCCGGCATGTATATTACCGTACAAATACGACGTGGGTGTCTTTAAAAAAGAAGGGAATTGGCTGTTACCAAGTAGATGCGCTTTACCTCTACAGACCACATCGTAACACTTAGATCGTGGTCAAGCAATTATTTTTTTTTAAATAATCAGGATAATTAAATTAACAAAAATCTCAATATTTAATATAGATAACTTTTAATTTTTCAAAACAAAAATCATTAATAGGCATTTTATGGTTAATTGTGCATTTATTTAAAATGGTATATTTAGTCCAAATGTAGATGGTTAAGCAATCGAAATTATCCCAGAATAAGTATTACATATAATAGGTTTATAGAAAAATAAATGTAGTACATTTTCGTTTAGTAATACCTATAACAGTTAAACAATACACTCTTGTAGAAGCTATTTTTAAATAAATCAATAATGTGTGGATGTAGAAGGTCATCATCGACAAAATGGACGCATTGTTGACAAGTCGTTTGTAATTTATTTTCAGGCCATCTAGCGGATAAGTTAAACACCAATGTAAATGCCACTGGTCGATATTTAACAAAACGCCACCTATACTCAGGCGATGAAAGCTTACAGTACTAATATGTAGTTAAGATAGCGCTGATACCAATATTCATAATAAATGAACAATATTAGCAATCGGACATTTATTTTTACATACTTGAATTTGCTTTTTTCTACTGTTATCTTTATTATCAGAATAGGCATTTATTTCTGTAATAAAAACAATGAATTTTCTCAATACACAACCTTTTGCTGTGAAAACTGATGCATTATTAACTTGAAGTTAACTTGAATTATTTAATTATAATCGCATTAATATTACCTGACCACTGGGATAAGTATAGCTGTAGTTAGAATCCGTTATCGTTTAAAGGAAAAATATTTAAGTTTATTAGCACCGTCCAAAACATTTATTATTATATTTTTATTAGATTAAAAATATAGTGAAATGTATATATTTTTTTTAAGGTAATACAAATTGGTTTGTGGAAAAACTTTCGAATACAAGCCCAGGACTACATTTCGCTAGGATAATACTTGTTATTGCAAAAAAGTAAAAGCACCGTTTGCCCTAACAATAGCCATAGAGAAGCTCACACAAATTTAGAAAGGTTGCCGCTTACAATCATCAAGGTTCGATTAATAACATAATTAGTATTACCTATATATGGTGAAGGTTGCAGGAAGCAGCTCGATGCGGACAACGCAGAATCGATCGATGTGGAGACCTTTGGACGAGGCCTATGTCCAGCAGTGGACAACTATCGGCTGATAATGATGATGATGATGATAACATAAAACAGTATTGTTCGGTTTTCTACCGCTAAAACCGATTTTAAAATATAATTTAAGATTGGCATTCCTAAAATGCAAAGCTGGAAGCTATTAATGATAAAGTGTTCCGATTACCGCATCACCGCCTCCATTTTTTTTAAATGATGAAGCGACCATACGAGTGTGACGTTCACATGTTAATAAATACGTCTGCCTCAAACAACGTAGCGCTACTTAGAATAATATACACTGCACCACATTGTGCTCGTCGCCTTTTACAACGCCTTATAGTCAAATAGGAACTGCGGTGGTATCTACCTCGACAATCTCTGTTGTTTGTTTTTTAATCATTATTTATTATTTGTAATTAAAAGAGCTTCGTATCAACAAATTTAAAGAAATAATAAAATAATGCCCATCCTGTTTAATTTAAAAGTATGTATTAAATACACTAACATTTTGTTTAATCAAAATGACTATGATAACTTACCTATGAAAATTCAAAAATATGTATAATACGTATAATGTTTTGCATATAAATTATAACTAATTTTATGCAAAATAATTTCGCTGGAGTCTGTGCATTCTGAAATGTTTTTATACGGGCTCTATTATGAAGGCAATGATGTTTTTGTTTGGAATATCCACTTTTGTGCCGGTATAATGGGTGTATTCATTCAGATGGGAGCGAAAAGTGTCGCTTTTATCAGTTGCACAATGGTTGGGAATCAAAGAAATTACAATTTCCACAGACCGTCGTTCTCCACGGCGAAATAAAGACGCGATTTTGACTCTATTGTTGGATAATTTAAATGTACATTTGTCTCTTTTAAAATATTTATTACTATCTTTAAGTTAAATTGAGGGAATAACTTTGTTTCAATTATGTAACGTCTCTTAATTATCTAAGATTAACTGTATGAATTTAAAGTAAACATTTATGTTTCTTACTTAAATTTCACTAGTAATATGAAAAACTATATAGATATGAAATAAATATTATAAAGTAATAACAAACAAAAGCATTTATAATGTCAATTTATAGACTTATCTACGATAACACTTCGTAAGCCAAATAAAATATTGAAGAACGGTCATATAGAGAAAACTAAAGAGAATTTTGGTACCGATTAAGTTAGTAAACAAAAAACGTAAGTTTGTCTAGTCAAGCTTTAAAATGTCAATAAATTATAAACAATCAAAAACTTGTCTTTTAGTAAATGTTATTGTAGGATAAAGGCTTTTCCCAAAGATGTTCCCACCGATCGTGCAATGAGCATTGATTGCCATCCAACGATGTAGGCATGGGCTAATAATCCTTTAAGCATGATGGTGACCTTAGTACTACTGATCTATTATTTTTCTATTACTTACCATCAGGTGAACGTTCCGCTCGTCTCGTTCCTTCGTAGAATGAAAAAAACACTGTAAAAGAGGCTAACACATAAATACGTATACGTTATGATTACATCATTAATATATGTACATATATCGTCTCTTGCTGTTTATATTACTTTAATAATATAATTATATACATAAATATTAAAAATAGCTGTCACGTGCACAGATATAAAAGAGAAAGATATTTTATAGTAAGTTGACGTGTTCTCACAGAATTTGCTTAGAGGAACCTGTTTTACGAGCTGCCCGTATATTTCGTGGAAGCACATTGCAGAGTCTAACAGAGTGAGGAGTAAAACAATTGAAAATAAAAATGGAGAAGTTTTCGATTTGTGTGTTTATTGTATATTTATTACAAGTTTCTGAAAATACCCACATCGTCATTCAACGGGTATATTCTCGGTTATTATTCATATTAAAAAAAAAGAGTAAACTTTACACAAACTCAAAACATCCTTTTTTATAACTATTAAAAAGTTATATTATGATTTACTTAAATAAAGTTATGTACGCAAAAAATACTCTGGAATTTTATTATTATGTAGGCTCTTGACTACGATTCAACGTGATGGTAACGGCGATATAGTCTTTGATGGTAAAGCGCGCTAGAAGTCGCCTATTTGATCGTCTCTTAAAGATTCCCGCATCATATTTGAACGGAAACATTGACGCCGGCAGACTATTCCAATATTCTATTTCGGTTCGAAGATACTATACTGGTAATATTGTATTGAATAGAGTGAAATTCAAGGCGCAGGGGTTGGTGATTACCCTCACGTTTTCTTTCATGCCAATTGACATTCCTGATTCGCGGGGATGAAGGCGGTGGCACATCCTTATATCCGCTACTCATCAGTGCTACATTCATGAAGTATGTCGAATATCACGTCTGGAATTAGTATAATTTTTTTTTTTATCAATAATAAGCTAACACTTGCTTGCCGATTTCACGAGATGTGAAGTGACAGAAGGGTGGATGGTGACGGTGGACGCCAAGAATACCTTTGCTATAATATATTATATTGATAACCGGAACACAACAGTGCTGTTATGGTTTTCAATTATTAGTAATAATCTTTAGAGTAGCAAGGCCTATGCAACATTGGATGTGTATGTTATAATTACTTTATATTTTAATATAGACTTGTAGTAGTAAAAATACAGTTCTGAAATGTCACTTTACGGTATTAAAAGAAAATGTTAAAAATAGCTATTATGCTTGGTGTCATCGTAATATAAACAAACACAATAAATCTTTAGTATAAATGTAATCATGACTATTAAGTACACTCATCCCTTGATTTACACGGTACATATTCTTTGGGAATATGGTGCAAAACGAAACCGTGTAAAACGAAACACAGAGTTCATACAAAGTAGACGGATATCTCCAATTAATCTGAACACCGTGTAAATCGATCTATAAAGGAAATAAAGAAAAGTCGAAGACATGTTCATTATAATCGTGTAAAATAAGATAAGGATTGAAGAATAAAATAAGGATGTTGACCCTTGTTCAGATTTTAGTCTAAAATTTAATTTTTTTTTTCAAACTGGTCGTTTTCCTTTAATTGAGTTTTCTTTTTGTTCACATTTATAGGACTATAATAAAGTTGAAATACTATTACGGAATAAATTTTTAAAACTAACAAATTGCCCTTTTTAATCTGTTATTACAATTCAATCAGAACATATGACTTTGAAGTTTCTTCTTCTTCCAAAAAAGAGGCTGATGCCAGCAAGAGCCCCGCATCGTTTTGGAAAAGGGTGCGTTCGGTAATTTTGAACGAGCTTATAAAAGAGTACATTCATTAATTTGATACTGATAAATGACATAATACAAAACTATAAAAATAAGACCAAAAAAAAAATTTTTTTTTAGGTTTAAAATGTGTAAAAGCGAAACCGTGTAATTCAAGTACCGTGCAAATCGAGGGACGGGTGTATTAGAATATACAGTTTGTAATTAATTTTTAATAATTTATTATAATTACACAAATATTACATATGAAAAATAATAACGATTTTTAATCGCTTTAATTCGCTTAAATTCAGTTACATTAAGTTATTTTTTGTTCATGAAGTACATAACTCTAAAATATTATCGAAGGTATACTTCATAGTTAACGAAGTTCTTTACTATATATTTAATCTTGTTCGAATCATATAGCATATTGTCTGTTTACGTTGGATAGAAGATTCTTTAATAATTTTTAAGTATGCGATAATGTTATACAATCTTGTGTTTTTTTTTTACTTGTATATAGTTTTAATAAGTAGCAAAAGTTATAAATAGTTTACTGTTTACAAATCCGATAATATATGAGTATGTATTTTCTTATCAGCTGGGTAACGCCCACAGCTGGACTTAGCCTTACCTCAAGAATCCTTATTGGGAGGAAATTGTGCCTTAACCCCACCACGCTGGCCCAGTGTGAGTTGGTAGGTGGTCAGTGCCTTGTCTGTTATTTCGCAGGGTACACCGCGGGCAGGTGAGGTTCACTTGGGCTTCGTAAGATGTTGGTCCGAACCCCTTACACCCTTAAGTGAATTATAACTTTTATACATACACATTAGTATATAAGTTTTTAACCGCACATTAACATATATACAAAGTTATGTATAAAATAACCAACACAACGAAGAGTTTGAATATTAAGAAATAATAAAAATGTTATACGTAGATGTTTGTATTTACACTCTGAATGTGTATAAAAGCTTTGAGTTTTCTAAAGGAAACAGAAAATATCGCTCAATGAGCAATGTTAAACAGTAACGTATTGAAAACAGTTGAAGCCTTCAGAAAATCACCCTCCTTTGGAATCGCTTTTCGCAGCCCCCATTTATGTTTTCCACATTTTCCATATACAATTTAGATTCTGTTATGTAGACTGAAGCTGCTATTGAAATCTCACACTCGGGAGTTGTGCCAATTCAGAAGTAAATTAACACTATTCAGTAGCAAACCAAAACATTACTATAAAGACCTTGATCTCTTTATTGTCATCTTCAAGCACTTTTTATTTTCGGATAAAAAAATCTATACGTTATTTACCTTCTATATATATATGGATTTCATAGATCTTCATCATTCTAATTAATTTTAGTAAACTTTTTCATTTCGTATTATTTGTAAGATTGCTATAGTAACGGTTGCTATAGAAAGACTCCTCCGGTTACGGTTGACCTCAAGCAATATTTGAAACAAATTTCAAATCTAATTATATTAAACAACTAATATATATAATAATGAAACTAATACTTATCAAAAGTTTTAATATAGAAATCGCATATCGCTTTAGACCTTTCATTCAGATATTTGTGTGTTTAACAATATGGAAGAAATGAAGGAGTTTCGTGTTTATAACTCTTTTTATCGGCATATAATAACATCAGTTTTCCATTGTACATGTTTTCCTATTCGGCGGTGAACAAAAAGTGGCTGACTGGTAACACAATTGGGCCACCTTTTGTTCCACCGTCCGCTCCGCTGAGCATTCTTTCAGTGGCGCCTGGAACAACTGTTTCTAGAACGATAGCCTTACAATGCGAGCGCACCATTGTCGCCGCGGTAATTGTTCCTTGCCTCATCTAGTCGAGGGTTAGCTAATGGCACAGTAATTTGGTGTTATAAATAAAGACCGGTTGAGAACGCGTCAAGTAACCATGTCATTACTTTTGTCAAGTGCCGTGAAGGTGCGAACTTTTGTGAGGACTTAATAGTTAGAAATTAAAATAATTAGTTTTAGATTACCTACTTCTATGTTATCCAGACTACTAATAAAGGCTAAGATTGGAGCGTAGAATGTATTTTAATCAAACAAGTGGTATTAATTTTTATGATTTTTTTTTACTTGTAGACAATGTTACAAAGCAGGATAAAATTAATAACTTTATTCAATAGTGATATGTCATAGTTATAATATAGCATCATCTCACAAGAAAAGCGACACAGGCTACGGCGTTTAGTGATAATCTCCATGGTATGATATAAGGCAATCGGAAGAAGCGAAATTTTTAAACTGAGGGGAAAGACCATTTTAAAAATTAGATCTACGCTTGCGCTCCAACTAAAATATAGAACATTTTCCATAAAGCTATTCAGCGAGCCGGCTAAGGAGTGAATCTTTATGAATGCCACCAAATTGTATGAGAGCAGTCCTCTTTCAAAACTTCTCATGAATAGTGTTAATTCGCTATAGCGAGTTTGCTCGGCTCTCGTCAATGGACTATTTGGAGACTTGAGAACCGTGCAGCCTCACAAAGTCGCAATATTGTGTATGGAAAACGCGGGAAATATGAATGGCGCTTCGTGGAAAGGGACACGCAGTGGGGGCGATTTTGTAAAGAGCTCTCGACGCTAGTGAATATTTAACAATTCTCACAGTGGCGTATTTAACATTCTGTTGCTGTATGATGCACTCTTTCAGAAACACTTTCTTTTCACTATTTAATATAAAATGTCAAATATTGCTGAATGGTTAACATTCAGACATCGATGTCGCTTGTTCTACCTTTTTTTCTTTATAAAAGATAAAAGGCAATTACTTGAATAATACAACGGGCAACCCTTATAACCCTTAGTTTTTCAGGCTCTACATCGCATCGCTTCGAAAGCTAAAAGGAAAAAACGGGGCGTGCCTGAACAAAGCAACCTATACAATAGAGCCGCGCGAACAATGCTAACTAGAGGAGACGTTGCTGTAGCTTGTATCATTCGTAGATAAAGACGCGAGGAGATAGCAATAGTACCGTCGACGTTTAAAGTAATCGTGGGCGTAGAAATATAGCAGCAATTATCTCCGACTGTCTTAACTATAACATAATATTATGTTATGATTAATCGAATAAAACTGTTTCACATCTGAATATGTTGTATATCAATAAATAGAGGTTAATTCTCTTACATAATACGTAAACATACGAATGAAGATGATATTAAAAGGTGAAATATAAATTGTAAAGAAGTACATATGACGATTCGTATGAAAATTCAAACGACACTTAGAACATTGCACATCCGCAAGCTCAGCACTAACAACGGAGTCCACAACAATGTGCCCTCTGAAGAGCTCCGAACAATCGAATGAAGACAATAAGCAGCGATACTCCGAGACAAAAAGAGGCGAAATAAAGGCTCACTTGTTTCCTGGCCGCATTGTGAGGAACGGGAGAGGGCAGAGACAAAAGCGTAATGTGCCACGGGCCCAAACAATGGGGACTGAGCCATTATTGTTACTGTAGCGGCGCTTTAGCGAAATATGTACGTGGTGGCAGCTACGAACTTGACATGCTATCATGGCCTTGCGGTGTGAGCGGGCGCGCTATATCGCCTCATTCCTGGACCTTCTCACTGGGTCATGTCACAAAGCGACGGTAAAAATTATGAATACTATATTTAGACATTATACTGCACATTTCAAAGTTTTAAATTTAACTCAAAACTTGAAAAAAAATTAAAGCAAAATATTTTATTTTATTCATGGAACACACTCACATGCTGGCGTTTCACCTGATGGTAAATGATACGCCCGCCCATAACAACAGGGCGCAAATTAAGATGGTATACGCACATTGTGTTCCTTGAGCTATAAGATGTTAAGTTTCGTTGTCTCTGTATTTTCAACAGCTACAGCGCTTTTCAAACCAGAAGACGGAAAAGTTTGCACAACTCTGTTTCGCGGCAGATACGGCGGCCATACGGTAGTACCAGCATAGACGGTCTCCGATAGCAGAGACTTACCACCAGTAACTTCTTGTTTTTTCGGCCACCTTAGGACAAAACAGAGTATGATCTGCTCGTAAAAGACTGAATCGTAGTAGAGCTTAATTTGCTTAATATTGTCAAAGTATAATCATTAAAAACAAATTACTGTTACGTCTGTACTGTATAAAGAGCGCAGAACGTCACGTAACTCTCCGAACTGGTTTCCGTTTTATCACAGAGGTTGGGCTGAGTAGACCTGGTCACCCACGGTAAAGCTAAGAGAGGACCTACGCTTCCGGCCCAACGAGTAAAGCAAACTGAATTTTTCCTGCTACCAAAATATTTATATCATAGTCTATAGCTAACTGTATATTGTAACATTCCTTGTCAAAAATATAAAATTAAGTATTTAATAAAGTATTGACTTAATCAATCACGATACACCATTGGATACATACAAAGCTTTTATGGTAAAGCTTCCTCAATTTTTAAGATATTTAGTAATTTAGAGATAGATCTTAGAAGTTTTATATTTAATAAAAATGTAAGTAAATATTATGGAAATTTCTGTCATTGAGTAAGATTCTTAAAGAATAATTGAAGGAAAAGTCAGAATCATAATGATTACAGGCAGATTACATTAAAGGGTTTCGGGAGTACGACTACGAAAAATAAATGTTAATATATATTATTCATACATATTTGATGTACTACATTTATTTTTTTTAGTTAGTCGCTAATAGTAAATTTATCATAATTTTTAAAAATCTAATTAAGTTGCGAAAGAACAATTTGTTTTTTTTTAAATTTATATAGAGCATACTCGTATAAGGTCTGGTCATTGGGTCCCTTGCGAACAGAATCAGTTCGTTATCCGACAAGAGAGGACACCATCCCCAACATTGCCGACCGTTTGATCTTACGCTCCTTAATTTCTACAGAGCCTGGAGCCACTTATACTTTATCATGTAAAGTGTTTGTTTTTTTTTATAATAAAGAGAATTTTTCTAAATTGTAGTATTCCAACTTTACCAAAGTTAATATAACGTTGCTAAACTTACAATTGAAAAATATTTTAAAAGTATTTCCTCTCTAAGTGCCGGTTTACTTCTAATTTGTCGAACATCGTAGCAATTGTTACCGTAGAGGCTGCTGCACAAAAGAGTTTATATATGTTTTAATAATTTTCTTTCACATCTTATATAGTGCGATAATTATACACATGGCCATAGAAAAACACGGATTCGATATTTTGAATATGTTACATACCACTATACTATTCCTGCTAATAATTAACAAAAATAATCAATCATAAGGGTGTGAAAATAAGTAATGATGATCTCGACGTTCGTCCCACGAAAATTAAAAAAGACAAAATTTTTAAAAGTTTTTTGTTAATTTTTTAGCGAACTGTTTTTTGATGTAAAATGTATACATTTCAATTCACACTGTCTTTGGGACGGCGTGAATTGGATTTTATGAAACGAAGAAGGAAACTTTAAAGGTTTTGGCTCTGTCAGAATGAGATAAAACGGGTTTCAATATAGTTTTCCCATTCTTCGTCACTTCTTTGTGCTAATTATAGTAACATATCCACTACTCTAGCTGGTACACAGACTCATATTTTAAAGACTATTAGAGAGTCGTATAGGAGACTAGTAGTGTTACTAAGTACTAAACTCTAAATATGTATGAAGAGAGCCGTTAAAATAAATCGTTGATTAGTCGCTCTCTCTGTTCAACACCTCTACTTATCTTAATAAAATATCCCTGAGTACAATGATTCACTTCTCTCTCTTATGAACTAATCATTTTGTAGTGAACTGTTTTGATTCAACTATTTCTGAATTTTTTTACTTATTTCACGTATATTCTTAGGAAAATTAAATGCATTCTATTATATTAGCAGTGGCTAGTTCATATTCGGACATACTGCATAGGGTACGGTCGGGTGGGCATGAATGGGTCGGCCGCGGCTGCGGGGCACAAATCTCACAGAATCGTACCGACGCATCAAAATTCAATCTTTCACCGTTACATTTTCATATTAAATTTGAATCGAGGCCCTGCCATTCATTTTATTAACTGATACGCGTTTGAAATTCGTTGTATATGATAGAATTTAATTTGTGGAATTGTGTGCTATGTACTATATACAGGTTCTACTGTCTGCTAAGTCTTTATTGCCGTCTATGTAAATAGTTTAGGTAGGATCATAGTGAAATTACTAGGGTAACGAGACTTAACATCTAATGTCTCAAAGCGACGAACGCAATGCGATGCTGTGTATACTATCTTAATTAAAGCCACGTTTTTATGAGCAGGGGGGTTAATTACCATCAGATAAACTTCTATCTCGTCGCATCGTTAAATAAAAAAAAACTATAGTTCCGTAATTGTGTTACAAGATGGAAATAAACGAGGTTTGAACTTGGTGTTACATTGCCGCGTATTTGGAAATCTAGTTTTGACTTGAAAATTTGACTTGAAGTAAATAATATGCGCATTTACTTAAAAGAAGAGATTGTCTAAACACAGATACTAATACACATTGATTTCAACCGACATTTATTATACTGTGATTTATTTTATTGGAAAGCTTTGTTTTTTTTGATTCAGTCATTGAAGTTTCACTTTAAATGTCTTGTTAAAAAGGGCATAAACATAAAAAATTTAAACTATAAATATTTTACATTTAAATAATATTATATTTATCAGTCTGTTCGTAACATAGCGTTATATGAATACATGAATTCAACTTATTTAACTACAATGTCACATTGAACAATGTTTTCTTTTATCTTTATCGCGTCATCGCATAAATTAAAAAGAAATTTAGTACGATTCAAGGCGCCCTTTCTCTAAGAACGATTAATAAAATTTTGCAGTACGCAGAAGGGGTTCTTTGTCCACTTTATTCATATGCTAAAAGCGGATTTCTATTTTGTTGGAGGAAACCTTATTGTTCCTGAATGTACCTACTGCGATTTAATTTTTTGCTGAGTAAAAACGTAACATATATTTTATTTTTAATATTTATACAATGAAAACATCGAAACATTTAATCGACTAAATTATTGTAGATAGAGATTCTGTATCTATATATTGTTTTTCAATTTGTTTAAATGTTCTATGTTTATCTGTGTATAAGAAACGCAATAGATAGGCAGGAAACTTACTAACAAAATATAGTATTATAGTTCCCTGAAGTCCAGGTTCGGTTCTATCATAATGAATTAATTAATAAAATAAAGGGGATGGGTGGGGGAGGATCTTTTGTCTTGTATAAGGATGGATCTGATCTCATTAACCAGTCATTGTAATGGTCGCAGAACAATAGATGGCTGGTCAGCGGCCGCTTACCTAAGGCAATGTCGCGACGTCATTCCCCTACGCAACCTGTAATAATAGCTTTGGTCAAGCTTTTGATTTTCGTCGCTACGAGTTACTAAAACTTAAATCTATTTATTCATGTACGTACTTTTTATACATGTAACATTTTCTCACTTCAGCAGACAGCCACACGACGTAGACATTCGTAGAACTACTACGAAACGCTACGAAGGTCATATTTAAAAGACTGATGTCTGCATTTAATATATTTTAATTATTAAAGACGTATCTAAAGTTGTCATTTATTTCTTGCTTTATATAACTTAATTTAAATCTAAATATATACTTAAAGGCTTTTAATAATGACAGAATTATTTACTTTTAACTAATTATATAGATGACGCGCTGATATAAATATGTATTATATTAACAATTTAAAAAAAATACAACGACATATATAATCCATATCAAGTTAGCGATCTGTCTTTAGATAAATTTCATTTAATTACTCTATTGAAATCGACATAGGCATCAAACTACCACCACCAGCACCACCACATTTACCACCATTAGAAATCATAGTAACATAACAAAGTTTATTCCAATCTTACCTTTTGTAATTGTTGATATAAAGAGCTATTGTTAATAAAGATGGCAATTGTGGAAAATCTTAAAATCATAACAAATTTAAAGCCTTATAGAAATGCTTGTAGAAAAGTTTCCACCGTCGGACAATAGATGGCGCTTGATCTAGATAAGGATATGTTAACATTGTCACAATGGAGTCGGTAATGGTGCGATTGTACTGGTTGGCACAATGCTTTTAGTTGTCACCTCCAACAATGGACTCGTTCGATATCTGCTACCAGTGTGCTCCACCAAACTCCCCAATCGAATCAAAATATCATTATATGAATAAAAGCTTATGAGATGAAAGGGTTTATGAAAAGGTTTCTTGTATTCAACAAAACTAAATAATGATTAGTGAATCACTATCTTCTCTATCAAGTAAACTAAGATGTCGGAAAATAGAGTTCAAAAAGGTTTTAATATTTATACATATAATATTTTTTCAACAATGTCTATTGCTTTAGTATATTATATGTGATTTGATTATTAGAAGCCTCGTATTGAAATCATAAAACCAAGGAAAATTTTAAAAGAAATATATAATGTAATCTAGTGATAACAAGTTTAATGATGAAATAATTCCAATCACACCAATGTCAATGGTCCATTGCCATGTAAATGAGACATGGTCTATTTGTAAGGACTTGAATAATAAGCAATTGATAAAATCGTTTTACATCGCTGCCTATGACAATTCGCACTTGAATTCGACGAAATAACAAAGGTCCACCATCGCCAAATTAACTTGATCCACTCTACATCCCTTTTTATTTGTTATCCTGACCCTGTAAGGGTAACCCGGGTTGTTTTCACGGTTCTAATGCCGATGGACGCGAAACGAAAGCCAGCCATCATCTATTCAATGTGATATTATTCAATCGTGATGGATCACATTTATAAAAACATTGAAGGGTACAAATAATAAAATAGCATAGAATGTTACATATAATGATAAATAGAATTAAGTTTCATTCAATAAATATGTATTTCATCACATATGCTAAAAGAATTTAAAAAACGTGTATTAGTTAAATTAAACTGTGTATGAATATATAGATATTTTTATCAAAGTCAAAATGTTTACTCGACTTAGGATAATTTGTTCACTTATTTATCTTCTTTATCCTGATCTATCTGTATTTGAAAACGATAAATGTTAATAAAAATTCTATATATACGAAGATAATAATAATGTAATATATTAAGGATCGAAATCCTATCTTTGAAGAAACCCAATATTTCGGGGTTTTAATATGGAAAGGCAGGTTGTTTACTGCACCAAATCATAATCCTAAAAAGAATAATTTTTTAGATGCTCTCAGAAAAAAAATAAAAATCTGTGATTAATACCTGTTTTAATGTAAACAAACCTATCGAGCTCATTCAGGAAGTGCTGATTAATGTACGTCGGAAACAAATACAGGTATCGCTGACCCGTGAGGGACGATCGCCGATCGTGAGATACGGGTCGACTGGTAATTTATGATTGGTGATGGTTACCCAATGTAACCTGCACCTACTGTTGAGCTACCCAACAACTTATTACTTTAAAAAAAAATATGTTACCCGACAGCATTAGCTGGCAACAGTGATAGAAGAGAACTGTCTAAGCTAGAGAATTTTTTTGAGACATAAATTTTTTAAATTTCTTCCAAATCAATATTACATATTTATTAAACAAGATGAAGCTGCTTATTTAGTACTTCACGACCAATGTTTTACATGATTACGTGAGCTATCAATACATCATGCATGTGATCCTTCATAAGGATAAATGAAATCATTAAATTATAGAAGAAAGTTTTAAAAAAGATTTATCCCTCTAATGAAAGGATATTTTTTTTTGTAGTAATTAATGCATTCGTTTCAATTAAACTTTACTGATAGATAACTGTCAATCGTCATCATTGACAGTTCAGGCATATTTGACAATTGAGGGTGCAAAGTATTTCTAGAGGATGTAGCTTAGTATGTGAGGTAAAATTAGTATTGGTAATATTCAGAGTCAAATAAATACAGAAAGATAAAAAAACAGAGTTCAAAGTGTAATAACCTCTAGACACTGGCATTTTTATCGAATTCAGTATTAAAGTCAGAGATCCGGACACAATTTCTTTCTCTGTTAATGTAATTATCACATTACTATATTATCAATAATTTGTGTTTAGTAAAACTTTATCCATTAATAATTATTTATTTACAAATATATCTATATCTTATTGTTTAATATTATTTGTGAAGAAAGTAATGAGAATGAATGTGAAGAGAAGAGGAAGACCGGAAAAAATGAGGATGGATTGTGTGAAAGAGGACATATGAAAGAAGAGTGTGAATTCAGATATGACGGCTTATAGAGGGATATGGAAGAGAAGTACATACTGTGCCGACTCCACAAAGCTGGGAAAAAGGAGGAGGAAGAAGATATATTATTGTTTTATTATAAAAAGAATCTTTTTTCCAAATGATAACAAAAGGTAATCATCCCGAAGATGGTGAACCTAGCTAGTCCGGAATACTCTGGCATTATTTATGCCAGAACACAGAAATTTTACTATGACTATGTACCTGAACAGGAAGTTACTAATACTTGCGGTGCCGTATTTCAAACAGGGATTGTCATGTTACAAGTAAACTAACTTAACCACTAAGTAATTAGGGAAGCTTGATATTCATTGTTCCTTTTAATTTTTATCTTAATTTATTAAATGGATTAAGACTTAACTAGGAACGGAGAATTATCTACGAAGCACATTTCAAACCAATCACTACAGAATCAAAAACGAGGACACACATTGACGACGCCACAATAAAGCGTAAAATGAAATAATTGAAGTACAACAAGTGGGAACATTGCTCGTTCTGATAATAGGAAAATCTGTCAACATGGGAACAATGCCTGACGTTACATGGATCAGGAATTAGCAGTCATTGTCCTTGATACAATAGACCGCGGACTGCGGCGTCGACGATGCGAGATCTAATTAGATAACATTACTATTTCATATAATTATAATCTACATGAGATTATATGTTGATCAATGTGTACACTTGTGTGGAAACCAATTTAATACAACATCTTTGAAGTAATTAATGAATTTCGTAATATCTAATCAATGAAATTTTTCTCCTATAATTTCTAAGTTTATACTGTTTACTTATATAGTCTTTATTATAATATAAAATATATATTCAATTATTTAGCTTTAATTGGAAATCCAAATTTTTGGTATCTATGAACTTTGATAATCTAAGAATTTCGATATCTATGAACTTAGAATTTTCTTAAGGCGAAATTTTATACTTTAAGGGACAATTGTTGTGATATTTGTAATTACAGGTTTTTGTATTTGTAATGATCCTGCCAAAATTAATATTTCTGTTATAATAATGTGTCGATATGTATTCAGTTTAAAAAATCATTCTCTTGCTCTGCTCTTAACTCAGAAATAATAATTTTTTTTGTCATGCTCGTGGATTTGTATGGGTTGGTGGGTTACCAAATTGTTACAACAAGTTTGTTTCATTTTTAGAAGATTATATTATTTAAACATAGAAAAAGGTGTAAATATCGAGTATATTGCAAAACGATATGTTGTCTTTGATTATATTTGCACCGCAAATTGTGTCAATGAACGTGTTGATATTTGCTTCAATTTGTGTCCCCCCTCCGTTAAACGTTTGACAAATTGAGTGTTTACTTTGCACTCGACGCAAAAGCTTCCTGTATCCATTAATTTAAGAATGCATCTATTAATTGACGTATTTTTATATATTTAACACTTTTAACATTTGACATAAACGGTTACCATTTGTATAATTTCATGACAACATTGATAAATTATTTGAAGCGAATTTTGTATGTGATACTAGCAATATACATTTAAAAGTTTTGAGTATAAATACTTTGAGGTATCGCTTTGTTATAAGCAAATCCAATCAATAAGGCTAACTTAAAACTTTTAACCTAACGTAAAAATTATCTCCATCGAATCACCAAATCAATCAATAAAGAAAGAAAATCAGATTACAATCACCCCATTTTTTCTGATGATATACAATGAATGACTAACAGAGTCATTTCACCGACTTTTACAGTATCAATTGTAGAGCTCCAGCTAATGGAAGTTAAACTTTAACTATTAAATGTATAAATCTTCGACGACAGTGTAGCGTGATTGTGTTTTAAGGTAGCAGGTCTTGATCTTCGAGAAAGAGCTCTGTCTACCTTCTGTTGAAAACCGGAAAGCGACAGTATCTTTTATAAATTCACCGCTGCTTGGAGGCAACACACATAAATATAGGTTCGTTGAACGATACTCGTTTTTACAAAAGGTTAAATAGTCAAAAGTCGCGGTAAAATTGCTGGTAGCCAAGTCGTGGTTTTCTAATATGTAATGTATTTCAGTGACAATGGCGACGGGCGGTGCAATCCTGCCGCTCCAGCGATCGTATTCACTCGCGGTCACTTTAACTACTCCGTAATGTGCGGGCCCTTTATGTCTGAAGGCCGCAACTTTGTACAGAAACTCTTTGTGCGAAATATGCTGATATGAATTTTCGAATACGAGAATAGATTTAATTTATCTTCTATATATCGCAAGTCAGTGAATGAAAATACAAATAATTCTTCATTACAGACTATTGCTATTCTATACTTTACAAGCTATCTATTTGTTTCGTTTAAAATATGAATAATTTTAAATTCTTAACCTGTTCAAAAAATTATATGAATGATATATATGAAATTTGCTGTTGAAAAAACTTTTAATATTGTATTTCATTGCACGAAGTTTTTGTCTGTATATATAATTTTGTAAATAACACAAGACGATGTCATAAACGTATATGTACATAAGTGTGTGAATCAGTGTGTATGTATTCTAACTTTTTTTGATGAAATAAATATGTTGATGCATTTAAGTTACATCACGTTGCCTAACTCAAGAAATCAAAATGGTTTGTGCTATTTGAGTACTGACTTTGTTCTTTTCCTTTTCTAACCAGTTAACATTGTAAGATATTTAATATGTAGGGACCTTCAATTTAATTACAAAATCCAGTGACAACAGTTATAATTGTAACTTATTGAAAACAGTTTCGAAAAGTTAAATGTTTTTGAATAAACAAAAGTTAATCTATTATCTTTTAAGAAGCCATGAAAACTCACGGGTAAATTCGTTCCGTTTAAAATATTTTCCCTCTTCATTAAAAAGCAAAACAACTCGATAAACAAAACTGTATCCGCTGTACGGGTCGGTTCATTTGTCTCTACTCATTTACTTTGGAAATTATTTCGAAAACAATGTACGATTTCGTCCACATTATGTACAAGTACTTATACTTCAAATTAAATGTTAAAAGAAAAAACTTTTCTTTACATTGCGAAAATCATTTGACCAAGTTGTTGAATTAATGAACTGCCAATTAAACTTGGTTAATATTTATGACTAGCTTTGTTGTTAAGTGATACGGTTGTAAAGAAAAAGATGAAAAGAGCAGATGCAAAGGCTTTTCCTCAATTTTTTTTTTTTATATTAAGTGACGAGACTAGCGAAACGTTCACCTGATAACTGATAACTGCTATTAACAAGTATCGCTATTTAGGATGGTACACGCGCATTGTATTCGTCGCCTTGAGGCAAAAGATGTCAGGTGTCGTTACCTCTGTAATATCACTAGCCACAGTATTCTTCAAATAGGAATACAGTAATGATTGCAGACTACTATTTGATATTACTATTTGACTACAGAAATAACAAATGGGTGAAACAAAAAAATACTAGGCACATAATTGTGAAAAAGTATCTAATAACAATTGTGTTTACATTTATAAACATAATATTATAGTGGACTTTATGCATCAGTCGTAGGTATTAAATATTTTCTATGCTTCGTGGCGCATATATAGCTATGAATGAGCTTTAACATAATATAATAACTGCAGTTTTTTTCATAAAACCATGATTAGTAGAAATCATTTATATTTATACTAAGTATTTTCCTTACTATACATAACGATAAAAGAAACAATAGGTGACTCTTTTTTCCACTATGAAGATGACTGAGAGGAACTTTCAATGATTTAAGAATAAATTGGCTATAGTTTTGATTAAGTTAATCATGCGATCTAACGCCTTTAATGATTCATACTTCGTGTACTGATAGTAAATTTCATAACGTTAGATTTGCATGTCAACTCCACACAATAGCCTTTTAAGACCATCGTAGACATGTTTATGCGCATCGTATAAATTTTAAAGTCTTTGTTTATAAATCAAATGAACACGATATACTATCGATAAGTGCCGATCCGTTCGTGTCGATGTGAATAGAACGGCGGTCGTATGCGTCGCAACTCGCAATAGAATATACGGCGAGTCCGCTGCAAAGTTCTTTTGTCACGATTATCGTGGAAAATCCGATCGAGGGAAGTGTGGCGGTAGCTTTTCAACATCGGCTAACTGCATTATGAGATATCGGAGCCGCTGCTGGCGCACCGACTATATAATCAATTTGTTTTCTGCGTGCGACTACGTTCAACTTTCGAAGAGCTTTTATCTCTACTGTCTGCATATGAAAATATACTATGTATGTAACATAATACAAATGTGTGGACAAGAGGACTATGAAAAGGAGGAGTAGAAAGAAGTAGAACAACTTGCTGGCATCGGTGTTCCCGTCTAAATACCATATGGGTTTCTTCAAGAAATATCTGGTTGCCGACATAATCCAAAAGATAGGCTATATCCTAGCTAGCCTCAAGTGGCAATGGGCATGACACATCACTCAAAGGATTGATAGGTCTACTGGTACGGGCTCTAATGTCCTCGAATGGCGACCGCGTACCGGTAGACGTAGTGTTGGCAGGCCCTCCACCAGGTGGTCCGATGATCTGGTGAAGGCTAAGGGAAGTAGCTGGATGCGGACAGCGCAGGATCAATCGATGTGGAGATTTTTGGGGGAGGCCCATGTCCAACAGTGGACGTCCATCGGCTGATAATGATGATGATGATGTCTTCAAGAAAAGAGTGAATAAGCTGTTATTTAGCTTTACTACCACAGACCACATCATCACTTAACATTATGTAGAATTGTAGTCAAGCGCCAACCTTATCGATTAAATATTGTATTGCTACCTGTTATATGTACTTAGTTCAAATATATTAAGTACACATAACAGGTACTATAAAGCTGCAATTACATAGTTTTGCAAAATTTAAAATGAAGGTATTTAAAGGCAATGTTAAAACTAGTATGGTACAAGAAGTAATTAAATATATATATATATATATATATATATATATATACATATATTTATAATATTATATATAAATATACGTTTTCAAGGATATATTTTGTTATATTAATCAATGACAAAATAAAAGAAAAAACTCGTTTTGCTTCTTTAGTGAAATACTTTGAATACTTCTTACTGTTTACGTTCAATCTTCTGAACATTAATAGTCTGTTTACATCGTTTTAATCTGTTAACATGTTCAGATCGCTGAAATCGATTACCGGCCAAGAGTTCTTAACTTCATTCTTCAGATTATAGCGATCCATTGAAAATATCCATAAAAGTCGAACATTACCCGAAACAATGGAGGGGAGGGCCGGAGTATTAGGTGCTGCGCCGCTATTGAACAACTTTTGTTCCATTGTATTGTCCACTAGAGGGAGGCCCGAACACAAAGACACGACGCAGACATAGACCGAAATTCATCAGCAACACGATTGTTTGCTACATAAAGGATGCCATTGTCGACAAATATGATATAGTAATACAAAGTGGATGTTGTAATTACAACGCTAAAACGCGACTTATGAAACGTTACGACCTAAGATCTAAACGCAAGTATTTTAATGTCCAGATGATGTTTCAGCTCAGATCCAATGGTCTCACAGACTGTTTAAACTAAATGATATATGAATACATAGTCATAGATATTTGAGCTTATATATTATAACTAACTGCAAACGCAGGCTGATGACAACCGTCATGCAAACAAAGGTAGCATTTTTCGGACGCCTTCAAAGAGGATCCCTTTATGAGTTGGATGATCCTGGAGGTCAAAATTCCTGGAAAGCGTGCATATGGTAGACAGCGCAAGAAATGGTTTGATGACATTAAGGAATGGCCCAGGTTTTAATATAATCAGTTAAAAAGAGTAGCTGAGGATCGAATTGGTTTTCTCAATCTGATCGCCAAACTTTAGTTTGAAGAAGGCACCTAATGATGATAATGATGATATATTATACTTTTGTTATCTCTCATCGGTGGATGATCCTTTGTTGACAGGGGCCGTCTAGATAGACACCTTCTCGGCGCACTTTTCTGCCACCAAAGAGTATTGTAAAAACATTATTATGGTCCAGTATGAAGAGCGTTGCAGCTAGTGAAAATTCTTAAGGGAAAAAATATTGTGTCTATATATATTTTTATTTATGTATGTATATATATTTATGTGTTTATTTGTGTATTATATATTATATTATATTTATTTGATGCACCTACCTCATCATCTCTGCATTACCCAAGGTAGACTGGAAGATAATACCAATGGCATTAAGCCCGCCTTTACACGAGGTGTATAAAGTTAAATAAATAAATAAAAAATTTAACACCTTTTATCTCAATGTGACCAGCATAATGTCGTGCAGGGTATATCATCCTAACTTACCATAACGTAGCCACCAGGCAGACATTACTGAGCAGACGTTTTATTAACCATCAGATAAAGGTGTCTCGCCGCCTTGTTGAATAAAATAAATACATGAAATGGAAGTTACTATTAGCCTAATCAAAAAACTACACCAATAACAAAGTAGAGATTTCTGAATTGAATAAATTAAAACCCTACTTAACATTACTTTTGCGCTCTTTAACTAGAAACAGAAATCGCATTATTTCATAACCATATAATTTTACGCGTAAGAGCGTTTTCAACCCGAAAAGCATATTGTCCTAAACCTTTTTTTATACAAAATTATCCACTGTAGTCATAATTACCAAATAGAAACGGTCGTGTTTGAAACGTTAATTATTATTTAAAACTTATATGATCAGAAAAAAAAAAGAAGAAAATAAGAAGCAACGATACGTGCTAGACGTTCATCCGATGATAAGTACGTCCGCCCGTAACAACGTAACCCTAGTAAAGATGTCATACACTGCATCACAATGTGCTCGTCGCCTTGCGACATAAGATGTTAGGAGTAATTACACTAGCTACAGCGCCCTTCAAATTGGAACATACTAATGTTTGCAAGCTACTGTTTGGCGGCAGAAATAGGCGCTACGATAGTATGTACTCATGTATTATAAAAATCGTTTATTTATTAACCTATTAAATATATGTACGTTTTAGAGGAGCAGCTGAATGGTTGTTTCTGAGCTTCTACATGCTTTTATTTATAATATTAATATATTTTATGAATAGTTATTTTATATAAATAAAAACTTCATTCATCCAAATGCCTTAACGAAACGACTTTCTTATTAATAATGATAAATTTGATTGTGTTTAGTCTGACAGAATAATCATCCGCCATCAAAAACTTCATATATTTAAAAAGTATTTAATTAACCAAAATAATAAAATTAAAATGTTAAGCAAGTAGAATGTGCTGTTAGTTATAAAAAAGGCAATTATTTTGACAAAAATTGACTGTTCCAGGCATAAAGAAAAGTCATTACCAATGAAGCTATGAGTAATTCGTCGCTCCCCCATTCCACCATGTGCCGTCGTGGTTTCCACTCACAATAGCTCCTGCCATCAACTTTCCCTTTTTTTCGTATTTGAACTCACTTAAACTGACTGCGATTTGTGGTTTCTCCCGCTTTTGTTTACTCTATTTGTTTGGAGCTTTTGCCATGTCCCGTACGGGTTTTAGCGATGACATTATTGTATAGTATTGTTGACATACTATAAGTAAATCATACTAATGTATGTGTAAAACGAAAGCATCTTTTTATATTTTCTACCCGATGACAAGAAGAGTTCTCAATATTTTTCTGTACATGTATTCTGTTACTTATTATCTGTATGAAAACATTTAACTTTTCGCAGAACGGTACGATTTCTATTTTTGTTGGAATAAGTACGCAATAGGATGCTCCATTGAAAATTTTAAAATGACAAACAAAGTGTTATATTGTATTTTTCCTCGTGTTATCAACTAAATAAATTTGTGTAAGCTTTTTTTATACTAAAGAAGAAACAAGCAAAAGCAGCCTTTTCTAATTGAAAATTATAATATTCGAAGGCATAAAAGGATGAAAAACGATAACGAATGAAATTAATTAAATAATGGCTCCTTTCATGATTTAAACAAAAGCCTTCATGGATTCATTATCTATAACAGCGATGTCAGACTTCAATATGTTAGAGGCATAATTAAAAGGCACTTGGAATTAATCTTTAATCAAATTTATTGTAACATATATAACTATTTTTTAACCGACGATACAGAGGAGGTTGTCATTGCTTTTGTAAGATAAATTGTTAAGTGATAATTAGGCTATGAATGGAAAACTGTACACGGAATAATCTAGCATTTAAACTTCATACCAAGATATCTGCGAATCGAACCAGAGGTCTCTATGTTACAACGAAAGCAGATAACCGCTGTCCCAGTGTTAAAATTAAATTGAAGGTACCTTTCTTTTACTAATGATTTGGATGATATCGCGTAACTCAGAGAGCGATCCGATTTTTATAGCTCTATGAGCATAAAGCAGAATTGCTCTCAAAAAAATAGTAAATTATTATCTTTCTAGAAAATTATATAATGCTACAATTGTAATGATTTTTGTTAGAAACATAATACCACAAAGATGGTGTCGAAAAATTAAAAACCCCTTTAGAGATAAGAGTTTATTATGAATATGTGATTGATAACTTCAAACTGTCGCATTTTTTTAATTTATCATAGTTTGTTGTAGAAGCATTATTACAATTCTATGCTTACAATACATGAGATATGGGCTGCCTTTGATTATACGAAATCAGCGAGCCCCGGTTATTCGAGGAGCTGTGGGGTGTTACCATGCCTAATCTACCATCGCGTGCCATTCAAAACTATTGTGTCACATCGCTTGGCCATTGTTTAACCAATCGATAAAAAAGACTCTTTGGCTGTTTTCCAACCGTGGTTTCTTGACTTTAGTATATTAAGTGCGATAATTAAAAGAAATTGTCCCCTCATTCTCTAAAGCTCGTTATTTTACTATTCCATTGAATCTAAAGATGCATAGTCTCTATTTACAATTAATGAATTATGATACCTACTACCTCACGTTCTTTAGCTGCGGTAGACTTTAAATTTCTGACAATAATTAAGAAAAAAATGTATTGTAATAAATATTAAGCTCTAACTTTATTGGTTCTATAATATTTGAGTTCTAGTAAACAGTCATCTTAACTGGATGTCTAATAAATGTCAGAGAAAACAAATTATATACATAGATCGATTTTAATATATTGTAGGTTATTACTTAGTATACTAATTTCTAAATCAGAAGAAATATAGCTAGGTTTTTGTTTTATTACGTGCAGTAACTATACAATATACTGTATTATGTATACTTATAGTTTCGAACTCTTAGTACGATTACGAAGTCATTTTAATAGATATAAACTATTATGGCAACTAACTAACGCGTGAAACTATCCTCTGCAAATCAATATATACATAGATATTTGACTTGATGTATCTTATTACTTATCATTATATAATACTACACGTAATAAATAATAGAAAAACAGGCTATATTTCTTCTGACTTATAAATTTTAAATAAAGTAATAATCTACAACAAATTAAAATAATTGATCTATATATATAATTTGTTTATAATATATATCTATAGTCTAGAAATTTTAAACTAAACCTGAACATAATTTTTTTTTATTTAACATATTATGGTTTCTAACAATACATTTACCATTTTTGTCACTCGTTTACTGTTACCTATGCTAGGATAACGATTCCTTCACATGAACACACATCCATTTATTCACTTTGCTGGTTGAAATGACGGATGTCCATGAAAGCTGTTGTTCCAGAAACATGTCAGTTTCTTCACCATGTTTTCCTTTCAACAGAATGTCAGGCTTATTAAGAATTTATAATAATATACATTGACGATAACTCTTCAGGTCTCTAATTACAGCGCGCTCTTAACTCTACTTGTTTATGGTCTCGAAAATTAATTAAATTAACGAGTATAGATTATGATGATATGATAGAAATATAATATATAGTTTATGGTATGGTAATAGTTTATGGTGGGTGGTGTACTTGCTATTTTAATGTAGATGAAAAGATAATAGACAGAAAATTTTTCTGCGTTTTTACTACTTACTTATGTTTTCATAGTTTATAAAGTTTTCAATAATTCAATGCCATTGTCAGTTTATAATTAAAATTAGTATTGAAATTCGATTTTAATGAATCTTTAAAAATTCCAAGTCCAACTTCAAGAAAGAGATCTCTCGTCGAATCCAAGTCGGATGGGCAGCATTCGGGAAGCTAAGACATATCTTCTCGTCCAATATACCGCAGTGTCTCAAGACAAAAGTCTTTGACGAGTGTGTGTTGCCAGTGATGACATACGGAGCAGAGACGTGGCCGCTTACTGTGGGCCTTGTCCGCAAGCTTAAGATTGCTGAGAGGGCGATGGAGCGAGCTATGCTCGGAGTTTCCCTGCGAGATCGAATCAGAAATGAGGAGATTCGCAGGAGAACCAAAGTCACCTCGCATAGCTCGCAGAACCGACGGCCGTTGGGGCAGAAAGGCTCTCGAGTGGCGGCCACGTACCGGAAGACGTAGCGTGGGCAGACGCCCCACAAGGTGGACCGACGACCTGGTCAAGGTCGCTTGCAACCATTGGATGCGGGTGGCCCAGGACCGGTCTGAGTGGAAATCTTTGGGGGAGGCCTTTGTCCAGCTGTGGACGTCTTCCGTCTGATTGGATTGGTTTGGATTAAAAATTTGAAATATTCGCAAATCAGAAATTGAACTGAACTGAAAACTACAACTAGGAATAAAATAATAATACAGTAGATGATGTAATAATGTAATAGTTAACTTTTAAAAAGCAAACATTATACCCTCGTTTATATAAAATTAACTAAAAGAATATTTATATTACTTATAAAGCTTTAGTTTGAATAAGCTTAGCTCACATTGTTACATCGAAACTACGAAAAAATCTAAAGTTCAAACATCATTAGGAGACGAACAATCAACTCTCTGATGAATTTCGGTTTACGTTCCACGCCGTAGTCTTTGTGGCTCTACTTTCAGCAACACAATAGGGACAAAAGTTATTCGACGACAATGCGAGCACCAAATACCGATCGTCCAGACACCCTACACCCCCTCTTCAAGTAGGAGCCTAACCATTGTTTACTTTAATACTCTACTTTTATGTATATTATCGATACGTTCGACAATGTAATCGCGAAATTGAGTTAGTTGTAAAAAAAAACGTTTCAACTTCGTCCCATTTGTAGACAAGGTAAATAATTTATATCAATAATACGAAATAAATTACTATGTGTATGTATAGGCTTTCACAAATAGATTGTTATGATAATAATATTATATTCACTCTATGTATGACATATAATCTTATTTCAATGTGCGCTTGCTTTTTTAAAAACTGCTCAAATAAAATGGTATAATATTTTGAAAGCTAGTATTCATGTCGACAGCTTTACAATAAAAAAAAATAACGTTTCCACAAAAGACGTGAAGAATGAGCGGGCGAGGGTAGGGAGTACCGTCGATTCAATAGGAGAAAGAAGGGATGTGTAGTCATATAAGAATGTTTTGTGTTGCGCTTTGAAAAACAGATCGTTCTAGAATTTTATACTTATAACAAATAGGAATAATATTCTTTTTTTCACAAAAAAGTCAAATTCAGAATTAATTTAGATATTTTCATAAATATTCTTAAGATTAACTTTAGGATAACTAAGGGACTTTCCAATAAGAATGTATTATCAATGCAAGTACTCGTTATGGAATAGTGATGGTTTTTTTTTTATTTAGTAAAATTCTTCGTAAGTGCAACGAGTATATTACTGTTAGGCGCTTTATGATCAGCATTGAAAATAAACTGAAGTGCATAATCATAGCATTATCATGCTATTCAACATGTATTTGAAATCATTGATCTATTAATAACTTTCTTTTAAAATAGCATAGGTGGAAGGCAAGAAGCGATTATTTTCTAGTAAATATAAAAGTAAATTTAAGTTCATGTATTGGTTTACGAATTAAACGTTTTTTAAATAAAATTTAACTTGTGCATTTTCAACGGGAGCTAAGAGTAACCGTAGAGAACAATCCTGTCTATTGACAAATTGTAAAGGTGACACTGCACTATTACAGTTTCAAATAAGCATAACTAATGAGTACTTAACGATTGAAAAGAACGAAGGTTCTTTTACCATTCCCTCCATCGTGGGGGTACACAAAAGTCGTATACTCACTGGCGGTTTCACGAACAACTTTAGTGTGACCCCACAAAGCAGTGGAACGTCATTTAAATGCGCACGTTTCATTGGCTCCGAATGCTTCGGGGAAGTAGAAAAAGAACGGGCCAATTACGAAGCTTTTGTGGCGTAGCGACCTCTCGAAGTCTCAAGTGTAACTTTATATATCGCAGGTTCAAGTTTATTTTCGGTTTTTGACGATTACTCCGCAGATCTTCAATTAGATCGCGCTCTTAACTCTATGTGTTTGATAGTACTTGGAAACGAATCCGAATTAGCGAGTATATCATAAAACCAAGCTCCTCTACCTAGCGGAATCGGAGGAGATGAATACGAAAAATTGAAAACATTTTACTAATTAATTATATTTGCGAAGTTTTATATTTATCAGGTACTTACCGCTTATAATTATAACAATATTTATAATGTGAATATCACATGAAATAGGCAAACATAACCATTTTGCCATAGCACTAAAAATGTACCGATTAGAATCCTCTTTCAAGAAACTACATGTTACCACTAACTAGGCAAGCTCGGAGCGATGCCTTTGTGGTTTCCATTTCGATTTACCGAAGCTTTTAAATATTAGGGAGTTTATTGAATCGAAGGACTATTTTTTAAAAATTTCTTCATCCGTTCATCAAATATTACGAAAAATATATTAAAAGTCAATCAAATAACTGAAGTGGTCACAGCTCAATTTGTAGGTGCTATAAGTTTACACCACTACACATCACGAAGAGGCGTGAGTTAGATCGCTACTAAGCTTAAGCTTCCGGTAAAGCAAACATTCATCTGAAATTTCGTGAGAAAACTGTCATGTTTTAGGACTACAATATTTAGTGGAAATGCTACGTCCGCCAACTCGCACTTGGTCAGCGTGGTTGCTACTTTCCTTGTGAGAAAAGCTTCGAGTCACAGATGTGGTGTTAAGAGATCCATTTACAATAGATTAGTTATGTATTTATTTATATTATTACTAATATTACGTTTACATATTTTACTTTACGCTTTAGACATATCTTTGGATAACGTTATTTATTTAAACATGTATAAGATTTGTTGTTTGTTTTGCGACTAATTTGCCTTTGATAATATGAGCTAATAAAAATTATTAAAACTCTATTCGAATATAACTAAGTCGAATATCTCTAACAATACAGACATTTTTTGTTTGTAAAATTTGAATCTTGAATGTTTTCACTAAATATCGTAATTTTTAATTTTTTCATTTTAGAATTAAGAGAAAAATTACTGTAAAAAAATCGCAAAGCTGTTGTTTGATTCAAAATTATAAATAATAATGGTACGCAAAACGAACGTACACAAAACATAAATGTGTTTTTGTATATATTAAAACTAACAAAAGGGTAAGGGTCATGGGGAATGTATTTTTTGTCTACTATTTATAATTAGATTGCTTAACTTTATGACAATAAGAATATTCTTTGAAAAATACAGTAAAAAATCAAAATGTAATTTTATACAATTGTGAATTGCCATTTTTATTGGTCTAGGGGTATTACAGGAATAATCAATATAAACTAAAAGTAAATGCTACGTGGTAAAATATAAAGAATAACTGTTTGCTTACAAACCTCGCAGTTCCCGCCAGCGTTGCGTGGGCACGAGTGGATGTGGAGAGCCGATCAAAATGCATTTGCAGCGTTTGGCCGTTCGTTAGCAGGACGTCAATACGGCTCTCGGTCCACTCGCAATAAATTTCGTATTGAGCGGACACACAACAAAGCGCGTTTTGTCTTGCAAATGAAAACGCGCACATTTCGCGGCATTGTGCGCGGCTGTTTCGGCGCCCGCCATTATTAACGGCGAACATGAAAGACAAAAGGTTCGTCTGCAGCACTGAGGCTGGCCTAGATAGCGGATTATTGTACTAACACAATAGGAGCGTTAATTCCGCGAGTCCGCCATTATTTCGCTGTTTGCAACTTTATCGCATCAATCGACGATCGCGATCGGCTTTGTTTGCTACTGTCAGCGATTATCGGATGTGTTACTGAAATCACGCGTAATCAACTACATTGTTCCGGTTTCCGCTATTGGACGTTGTCCACACTATTTACTTACATACGCATATATGTATAAACACCTAGTACCAGTGAAACAGATGCATAAGACTACTATAAAAAATTAACATACCAAGATACATAAATAAATATACTCTGCCCTTGAAGTCGGTTCCTCAATGCTGAGGCTCCTGACTCCATATTAATAATCTGTTCTTAATATATTTAGATACATGTATATATATACATGTGTATGTAGGATGACATATATATATATGTGTGTTATTCGAAAAATTCTTAAATTAATATGTTAATTAATTTTTACATATGAATATTATTCACTTAAAAATGTTGTACTAAATTTGAGTTCATATTATATCAGTCACATTTTGAATAGTTATTATTTGAAAATAATATCGAATTTGAACTACAACTTTCATACACACTGCAGCTTTCATACTTATGTAGAGCTTTTTCTTATTAATATAGTCTCAAGTAATTAAAGAACTTACCATTTATAATCTGAAGCGGGAAATTTTTTAATCCAAATTCCATAATAATGAGTGGCACAAAACACAATCACACCAACACTATTACAAATATATTCCGTATAATTAAATTATATATAATTTTGTTAAATAACAATCCAAAAGAAAGTTTTGGCGGGAATATATTGATAACGTCGAGAAAGTTCAATATGCGCGAGAGAGGTGGTTGCCGCGGTAACAAGCGAACGCGCTGAACGGGAGTCACTACTAGACTGAGAGTGAGCCAACACGAACCTACCAGCGCGTCTTCCCGCGCCGAATCCTTGCGCACCACGCATCATCAAACGTCACCCTTTGTCGTACTTTTTTATTGCACTAACCTCCCTCCAGCATTTCAACAAATACGGGTGTCATTTATGCTTAAATTAAAACAACCTCACTAGTACAAACTAAAAATAAATTATTTTGTTAATACACAATACTTAAAAATTTTCTCCTTGACTAAATATTTTATCCTTTTTTTGGAATTCTTAAGTAAAACTTTGACTGACATAAATACTATCTAAAACTAGAAAAAAGCAGTAAATTGATGTTATCTCTTAACTTCTAGAAGACTTTAGATCTTCGGCGAACTTGAGAATTGGGTTTTCTTGGATGGTATTCTCTTTTTTTCTAGTACTGCACTGGATAGTAATATCTGAAGTAGTTGATATTAAAATTTATTTAACTTGCTCACCGAATATAAGTAGAATCAATTTAAATATCATGGATTGGTCTAATCCGTAATGGTGAATCTATTCGATCGTCGAAAACGAGCTGAGCATTTTCTTCGACTATCTTCGTCTGTGTCATATACCCTAAGTGGTGAACGCTGTGCGTTTTATTGCAGCGTTGCGCTTAAAAGGTATTATATCTGGAGTATATAGCTAGGAGATATAATTTAATAACGTTTGAACCGGATTCAATAACATGCATGTTACTGTTGTAATGAACTCATGCATGGTGTGTAAGACCTCATGGGATGACATGATTTCCGCGTGACTTGTTTTACGCACTTTGTTCTTGGATTGTTGCCGAAGAATATTAAGCTGTTTGTTCCCAAGAATTATTATTTCATTTTGATATGTTTTGTGAAAAAAAGCAAAGAAGTTAAATACTTACGACATAAAAAACAAAGTTCTAATAGAACTAATTTAGCGATGTGAAGTTTGAAGACAAATCAGAAGAAAAAAGAATAAAACCTTCCATATTGGAAAAAGTAGTGCCTTTGCACTTATTTCTATACATGTTACATTTTCATTGTAATTTCTATGTGCATAAATAAATAAAACTGGTATTTTTTTCTTTTCATCGTTTATTATTTACCGTATGCAAATTAAAAATAAAAGTAACACAAAAACACTTCATTATGTATTAGCAACTTTTCCAAAGTCCACTTGAAAACTTATGCACGAGTTAAATAACCATAGAAAATCGGATGCAGTGTTTTTTTTTCATATATGCCTCGATACAGGGATTTACTCTTGTCACATTTATGTAACAAATTCTTACAATCCTCGCTAAAGCCAATTTTTTATACATTTTATGTTAAAACCAAGTCATTTAGATATATGTGATGATGAATGCTATGTCCATGCTAGCTCTTCCTGTGTCAATAATAAAAAGTTTTGAATAAATGAAAGAAATGCAACCAAAAATAGACACCATTAGCTCAACGTCAAATAAGATACATGCCTCATCAAAGGAAGAAGCCAGAGACGAGAAGAGCTGATACAATGTGGAAACGTTGGGTAATATGTCCGATGACAATGGCGCGAATGGAAGACACAAAGCCGCGCGGTGTATTGTGTGAACCCGCACAATACATCTTGCATATACAAACATAACCAATTTACTTTCGTATTCACTAAAAATGACAAGCAATTAAGTGACTTATGTAATCGAAATAGAGCATTAGTTTGAACCACAATCCAATCTTAGATATCTTATTCTATTGACTGTCAAAATACGTTTATATTAATGGATAATTTGATGGATAAATAATTACTCACAGCATAGAGAATAATTATTAATATGTAAAATTTGTTTGTTTATACAATACTTTTTGTGAAACATTACCAACGTAGACAAACGCCAATAAGCACGACGTAGATTCATAAGTTGTGGACAGTTTTCGTAGCATATATTTAAAAGATTAAGTTGTTGGTTATGAGATGAATAGAATAGTCAATGATTTTTCATTCGTTAGCGCTGACCTGCTACACAGCACATTAATCTAGTAATTTCGCTAGCTATAGCGACGTTCGGATTTGAATACAATATTGCCAAATAAGGCTTAATCCTACAAAATCTAGTATACCTCCTGTAACAAAATTTTTAATTTCTTTAAAATTCTTTAAATTTCTCTACGTCTGTAACTATAAAAATCATTAGAGTTAGATTAATAGTTGAATTTTTATATATGTCGTATCGATTTTATTAAATATTACCTACAATTTCTAATCATCGATTTTGTGAAAAAGTCTTATTTTTTAAATTTTTACAATGAATTTTAATTCTTTATAAAATGACTGACTACGTTCACGTGGAAAACTTGAAAAAGAATTCAGTGGGTACTGAAAATAAATAAGTGTTGAGGAATAAAATAAGTTTCGCGGTCCACCATTGTGCGGAGGGCGGGCCGCCTCCTAGTCCAAACAGTATTTCCATTGTGTCTGCCATTACCTAGCCCTCTTTTCGTCTTTTGTATTCGCCTCTTCTATTGAAGTGAGACCTTCCCAATGACGCTTTATGACCGCTTTGAAGTATGCAAGATATGGTGTAACATATCTAGACGTGTCTTAACATTTTCCAAGATTGAAAATGGTTGCAAGCACACACTACACTTTTGTATTACCAAATTGTATTAACTTTTTGACACAATACCTTTATATTATATTTCAATTCTTTCAATGTAATATTTTGATAATATAATTAAAGATCACTTTAAAAAAAATAGGAACTTCTGTGACAAACTTCAACAATGCTTTCATTATAAGTAGGCAATAATTAAAAACCAAAAAAATTAAGTTCCATACGGCATTGTATGAAAATTAATACCATTCAACTAAAATTGAGATCAGTTTTTATTTTAGTTCAATAGTATACCTGATTTTGTATTAATTTTAAATGTAAGTTTATCTAAATATTTTTTAATAAATACGAACGTAAGTCTTACTTTTTTATTAACATATTTTACTTAATAACTTCATTCTCTGAGACATGTTAAGTATGTATGTTGTTCGTGTTGGCGTTGTGTTCTAACTCGAATATCCTAAGCTGTGAATGATTAATATGACTAGACATACAGCCTAAGAAATATACATCACATTCAACGATGGTGTTTTACTTCTTAGTCACTCACATTGAAGTAAATTACTTTATTCACTTACAATAAATATGTACAAGTTCATAGAAAATTTAAAATATATATATATTTAAATAACGCTGTTGTTCAAATAATGTCCAAATATGTAATAAATTGTGTTTATTACTTCAAAATTATGCTTTTACCAAAATTTTAATTACACTTTTTTAGAACTTAAGACCTTGAAAAATTTTTAGACAGTCAATGTAATATACGTTTTGCGTTAATGCATTTTGTAGAGACGTAAAATAGATTTCATTTAAAATGTCGTTGGGTTGAACTATTATTTTAAACACTTAGTTTCTTTAAACTAACTAACATTGAATTTCTTTAAACACTTTGACAAACCCATGAAAACTGTGGACTTTTATACAATATTATAAAAATAGTCTTTACTTCTAAAACACGGGTTGTAAATTAAAAACAATCGGACTAAATAAAAACTATCCTAAATAATATTATAATTAAAACTCCAAATATGTAATTCTGGAATCTATAATAATGAAAATAAAGAGCTGATAATGAGAAATATTTTAATATTAATTATGTGCTGATACCACGTCACCTGCTTGTTTATTTACATATTTTTACTATGTTATATTTATAAATATTCTCTAATGATATATAATACTGTCAATATTTTGACTGATTATGACATGTCATCGGAAATTAAGCTCGCGGACCCGCAGTCTGCGCCTAATTATAATATTTACAGTTTACTATATTGTTTTACCTAGCTGATGCTGTAACAGCATGCAGCACATTAGTGTATTCATTGTATAATAGTATAGATCCGATAGACAAAATTGATAGAAAGAAAGTACATTTCGAATCGTGTTACCGATTTATTAAAACTAATTTAATATAATCTTATAAACGTAGTTAATATATTGCCGTTAGCAAAAGACACGGCGTATCATACCACTCTTAACGCAACTTAGATGACTATGCCAATAACTATGACAAGATCTAAGTTTAAAATTGGACTAATCATGCATATACGCTGTACAAACCATATGGATATTGTATATATATATATGTGTGTATATATATATGCTAATGATGGACACAATATTAGTGTCTGATGTTTGGTTTATTGTTTCTGTCACCTCCCTCTCGAAAAATTCATCTATGGGTCCGTCGTGTTACGTTCTTTTGATGGTTAGTCTTGGCTGTTGGAAGATAATTATTTATCTATTTATTTCTATTTGGTTATTTACTTTTTATTTGCACAATAAAATTTAACATAGTATTACAACGATAAAAGATGAAGAAGCCTCCTTTTCTTCGGCATGTATATATTTATTTTTATTTGTTAATTTATATGGTAACCTAATTGTCATACCTATGTAAAATTTCACCTATTCAAGTGTTAAATTTATTTTTATATAATAAATGGGGGGTTGGGTAAAATTTTCAGCAAAATTTATAATACTGTAATATAATCTATGCTTTTCAAGGTATCAAGGTTTTTTTATTAAACTTAGTACTTACGCAATTGTCAAGTAGATGATGTCATTGCAAAATAGTTGATTTTTATACCTGTGTGCTGCTTGTGTTTTTTTAATTAAAGTTTATTACTTATATAGTAGATTACATTAAATTAGTTATATATTTTATATTTATTGATGTTGATTTAGGGGTGTAAGGGATCCCGCACCACAACTCACGGGACCCAAACCAAACTCACCTGCTCGTGGTGCATCCTACTAATCAACAAACGAGATTTTGGCTCCCACCAATACGCATTGGGCCAGCGTGGTGGAAAATAGTCCAAATTCTCCTATATAAACCCCTACAAACGAAGGTGGGTGATTGTTTATTCACCTCTACCTACCCTCACTGGGAAAAAGGCGTGATAATATAAAAATAAAAAAACAAACGAAGGTCGCCTTAAGCTGCAGAATACGGGAAACGCAAAACCGATCATTGTGGCGGTCTCTGGGGGATGTCTACGTCTAGCAGTGGATGTCTATTGGTTGATGATGATGATGTTGATTTATGGATATTTTTAGTAGCTTTTCTTAGCTCAATAGAACAAAAGCAGATTTGATTAATTCGTTTTATCTCGATTTCTGTCTGAAAGATTAAAGATAATTATTTGTTGAGTTTTAACAAATACGAATAATTCAATACGAAACAGCATATTCGTTTGTCATTTCTCTGGATTGTCACAGCTCTATCTATATTCAAGTAAAAACTTAAACAAGATTAATCTTTCCGTAATTTTTTCAGTTTTGTGGTGCCTTTTTTCTATGTTTTCGTTCATAACATTTATTGTTTATATTTATATCGATGTTGATTAATTAATAGATATACTTTTATGTCATCATCATTATTCTTTTCTTTCATATTACCTTTTTGAATCTAACAGATATGATGACGATATGTCTCAAACTACTTTTATAAGTTTAATTATGATTACTGTATTTATTCTCAAAGTTCTTTAATTTTAATAACTGTATGAATTTAATGACCAAGGTGTCATCGTTTCTATCATTACGATAAAAAATATTGATAAAATTCTTATTTCCGTTACTAATAAATGTCTTTAATTACTTCACTTTTTTAAGTAATTTCAATTCTTTTCTATACATTCACTGTGGTCATCAATTGTAAATAACTTATATCTTATAAGATTTACTTGCCTACTGGCAAGCGCCTGTCAATAACATAGAAAAGCAAAGCGTAATTTTATTAAACTTCCAAAATTGTTTGGGGCACTACACGAGATTGCCATGTATATAACACAATATGGCACAATGACGTCATTGCATTGCAGCACCCAAGTTAAGAAAAAAGAGTGCGTAACTTACAACTCTTTCCCTAGTTTTGAGCGTTAAACTTTTGAACGATTCTAGGTCGAAGTGTCTCCAAATGGTATCCCCGACAAAATTATTTAATAATAAATAATATGAACATGGGTATAATTGTGTAATATCATGAATTTCCATATGTAAATCAAAAAATAAAAAAAAGAAAAGATAATTTTAAACTTCTTTAAAAAAAATAATATTACTATTACAGAAAATATATTTTTGCTTAATTAAAAAAAAATATTATCATTATATTATAAAACGGCTTTTGTTATTGGACCTTATATTATTTAAAATTTTAAAATTTATTTCTATACTTTTTAGTTATTTTGTTGTATAACCTCTTTTTTTTTAGGATAGACATAACAGACGTTTTTTTAACATAGAACACTATCATTTCTATTTCGTCGCCATCTTGTTGTGTGTTGAGTCCGGCAGTGTGCTACGTGATTTTATTGAAAAATAATATGTCTTATACAAAGTAAAGTGTTTTTTGGTTTCACAAAAAAAATTCAAACGACGGTAAGTTTCTAAAATGTTTATACTTATAAGTTACGTAACAATTTTAGAAATATGCATCCACGGGTCTTTAAAACAAAATGGCGTCGTTGTAATCTAATGTCTGAGGTTATGACCAACGTTTTATGTAAAAATTGCTATATTTACAGTATAACATGGAAGCTCCTTTGGATGCCTACCTGGTCGCGCAATCCATTAATTACCATGGACAACAATTGCAAAAAACATGGGAGTCCGAGCGAGGGGAAGACGATTTATCGAAGATTGGAGTAGGTGGTTTAGATTTTGCCGTGTACCAATCAAGGCATAAACATCTAACTTTCCAAGACCGTAGCAAACGTTTAAAACTTCATCAATTTATCGCTAAAGAAGCAAACGCGTTATTCGACGCATCTTTATTGGAGGAAGCTCCATCATCTTCCAGCTTAGGAGTTGATGCTACTACACCAGAAGATAGTAAGTAGAATTTTTTTACGAAATTGTACTATAATGAACAAAAATAAAAAACACATTCACAAAGACGACATTGAGTAACGAAATATTTTTTCATTTTGTAACTTCTATGCCTATGATTTTAAAGATGCTTATCTTACCAAGGGAAATTCTTAGCCCCTTCTTATAAAAATAGTCAATGAATCATTCACAGATTTATGTTAATTACTAGAAACCGTAAATAACTATGCTTTGTTTGTTTCAGATATGTATGCCTTGATGCCTCCTTTTGAAACATTTTTAAGTGTTGACAAATCTGCACGACTACGACATTTTTTTGAAGTAAGTGTACTTTTTGTGTATATTTGTTTACTGCAGCTTTAGTTATTATCTTGCCTATTATTAATATTTTCATGATATTAATGATTATTAAAGCAAGTCAAGTATATTGGTTGGTAGCAACACATTAACTCACTAAGAACTCAAAACAATAAATAGGTGCCTTTGTTTACAATTAAGTATACATATACTTTATCTTAGCCCTAATTTTCAGAATGTCAAAACAGGAGAACTGATAATAGGAGCAGTCATCAACAGAACTCAATCAGGGATGATGCTTAAGGTGTTATGTACTGCGGGTCCTACATCTAGATTTGTTGCCGATATCAACGTAAAGGTATTACAAAATTCAAAAATCATATAAAAGTATAGAGATAAAACATATAAAATATTACTAATATAACCTCTTATTTGCCAGGCGTTCCTACCTGTAGCAAATATCATACCAGCCGTGGACAAGAAAAATGTATCAAGAAACTACCTGATGAATGACACTGTTTGCTGTGAAGTTATAGAAGTCATTCCAGATACTGACAAAATGGTGTGCGGCATGAAAGGAGTTACACATGGGCCGGAAGACCCACCTCCAAAACCACCGCTTGGACTACTCAGCACTGACGACTTTCCTCTTATTTACAAGTATGTAATAAAACTAATACTGTCAATTAAATTATTTTATTTTATATTTACAGACCTTTCATGGCTGTTTATTTATGACATATTGTATATGTAGATTTTGTATGTTTTTGTTTTTGTGAAGATGGTGAATCTATAAAATCAGTGGTATCAGCAATATGTGCACAATGATGCAACAAAGTCAAAAGCGTTGATGTCAAGTAAAGAAAAACCATACAAAGAATTAAAAATCAACAGCCAATGGAATAATGGCATATAATGTACATGAAATGGGCTTATACTTGGATTATCTTTGTTATGATGTGTAATAATACCTCTGCTTTTGTAGAACATTAAAAGGATTATTCTATGTGTGATGTCAACCGTCTTGTCTGACTGAGAATTACCACATAGTTAAAAAGTGAAGAGGATTTATTTATGAATATTTGTATCACTGGTTTTTGGTCACATTTCAGTACAATTTACACTGCTCACTCAAGTTTGCAAAATAAAATGCATGATAACATTGCTATAAATTGACAGTTTTAAATATATACATGGAATTCTGAAGGGTACTACTGTCTTTTTAGAAGATTTTATTTCAATTTTACAAGGATTTTATGCAAATATTAAGTGAATTTGACTATTACACATTTTTTTTTTTTTTCTAAAAGGAGAAGGTCAGTACATTTCTATAGGGTTCATGCATTCTGGAATTCATGTAATTCAATATTAAAGTTAATATTTAATATTCCAGCAATTATCTGAAACAATTGATTGGACTTTAATGTAATGAACCTTTATTGGATGTTGGAGTAATTTATTTATAATAAAATGGACTAGTCACAGCACTTATATGTTTAGCCGATGTGTGGCTCCCAAAGAATAACAAAATAGCAGCGTGCGTGCAAGGTGTTGTTGGTTCGCATAGGTGTTCTGAAAAGTACTGGGCTGTTAAGGAACACTGTTTGTCATTATTTTAGGGTGTTTTTTTCTAGGTTTAGCAACGATCCCAAAGACCTGTTTGTCACACCCACCACATTTTATTGTGACTGTAGCTGAGACAATTTTGGTAATATTAATATCACATCTTGAGGCGGCATCACCTAATCTATGATGTACTATTTTGTGTGAAAGAATAATATACCAATAAAATAACATTTTTAGAACAGCTTCATGGGAACAGGTGAGGATTATGTTCGTGTGACATTAAGCAGACAGTTATGATAGGATAATAATGTTGAAAATAAAACAAAAGTTAATTTTAACCATATTTTTTTGTTTTTAAGTACATTGACATTGTAACATAAACAAAGGAAAATGTGTTTCTTTAAATCACTCATTGAATAATAAACTTTTAAACAGGAAAACATTGGATATGAAAGGGGAAAGCTATGAAGCCATTTTAGAGAAGAGCCCTGGCTTCAATAACCCTAACTGCGTCCAATATCTCTCTGAACTTCTTGGGATTGCTAACATGCATTGCACAAATTTTGCTTCTCTAAGGTAAACTTAGCTCTGTACATGATATTTCTGTGTTATTTTTATATTGTATATGTAGTCATGAAAATTATTAAAATGTTAAATTTAAATAGGGGCGGATTTCAAACTTCCGAATATGCAGAAGAACTACGTCAAGCTCAAGCAAGCAAGTGGGCATTCCGTTCAGTTGCAGAAGGTATAGAACATTTCAAAGCTGGAAGACATTCAGAAGCTTTTCAATGTCTCAATAAAGCACTTAGCATTGATCCAAGAAATGTTGAAGGACTTGTTGCCAGAGGAGCTTTATATGCGAATAGTGGAACATTTAAAAAAGCCATTGAAGATTTTGAGACTTCATTAAAATTAAATCCTAATCATGCTAACGCTCGAAAGTACTTGGGGGAGACTTTAGTAGCTTTAGGGCGCAGCTATGAAGATGAAAATAAAATAACAGAGGCACAAAAAGCTTATGAAGACTGTTTAGCCATTATACCATTTCATGAAGAAGCTCAAAACTCTCTTGATTTCCTTAAGAGCAAGACATCCACCACTAAACCGTTGATTGAACCAGCAGAGTTATTGTTGCCGGGACTGACAGGAGCAAAGTCTTTTGAAATGAAAGAAACATTGAAACAGTTGCTGAATCTAACAGAGAAAAAAGATAAGAAGAAAAAGAAAAAGCGCGGAAAAGGAAAGAAAAAAAGATCTAGCAGTTCTTCATCATCATCAAGTGATTCCTCAAGTTCAAGCTCCTCATCAGAATCGTCATCATCTTCTTCTGATTCTAGTGGTAAGGGAGTTTCACAACTGTGTAGTTTAGTATGTATTCTTTAACATTGTATATAAATAGTTGTCAATTAAAATAGCAATAATAAAATTTTATGACTAGTCATTCAAGTTACATTTTGGTAAAAGGACCATTTTATTAAAATTGTTTGTATTTTTAATTGATGATTGATTCATGGTCATGTTATTTCATTGTTCTTTATGCTATATAATCTAATAGTAGTAAAGCTTGCTCTTCATAGTACATCACAACTATTGATGTTTCTTATTAGATTCTGAAGGTCCCAATCGTAAGAAGAAACGACGGTCGCAGTCGAACAGTAAACGACAACGCTCCCTGTCACCGCTAAGCAAGCGCATGGCAATACTTGGAGACGCTGACTCAGCTTCCCGCACCCACAACTCGCAGTTCAACCACCCCTATGGATACCAACCACCACCACCGCCTGTTGAGGAACCCAGCAATGTGCCGATACGTTCTCAAGCCGATATAGATTATGAATTGAAAGTCAGTATTAAAAAAATTAAATATTTTAATTATTAAGAAATATTTCTTACAAAATTTTAGAAATTATTATCTTCCTTGCAATATAACATATTTTTTTTTTCCTGAAGCTTTCTTGTATATCATTATTTGTACAATGCATTTTTCTAAAGTCACATACAATACTGACATAATGCATTTATAAATTAATCAATAAATATTGCCATATATTAATAATATTAATATATGGCAATATTGACATTATTTCTATGTATCAATCAGGTGCGCAAGTTCCTTGAAATGACTAAAGAAGATTCTGACTATGAAGACAAAGTGCGTAACTTCCTTGAAGAGACTGCTCAATACAAACGAAACCGCAAGATGCAAGAACTGGGCCAGCAGCCCCAACCAGGAGCTGATCATGATAAGAAAAAAAAGAAGAAGAAAGACAAGTAATGTTTACACTTTTTTAATTAATTTAATTATCACCTTTCTTATTATGTGTTAAATATAATATATTTAATCATATTTCATTAACTATTTTATATTCACTTCAAAGATATGAACGTTATTTTTTAATCTGCTTTTTTTTAACATGACATGATAACCTTTTATTTAATTTACTGCGCCTATTTCTACCGCCAAACAGTAGTGTGCAAACATTACTGTGTTCTAGTTGAAGAGTGCTTTAGCTAATATAATTATTGCAGTAATGAGACTCAACATCTTATGTCTCAAGACGAGCACAATGTGATGTATATAACATTTTAAGTAGCGTCATGTTGTTATAATCAGGTGTGTCCCGTAACATCAGGTGAACAACCCGCTAGTCTCATCAATACACTGAATAAAAAAAATAATTGTGTCATAGTAACGTAAGCGTTTTATACTTCTCTTAATTTTATATACCTAATCCACACCAGCTAAGAGGTACTAGTTTATTCTTTGGAATTAAATGGAAATACAAACAATGTTTCCTTAGGAAAAAGAAAAAGGAGTCTAAGAGGAAGCGCAAAGAACAAGAAAAAGAAGACAAGAGAAAAGCGAAGCTGGCGCGCACTGCGGCTAATAACTCTGAGTACCACTTGCGAGACTTGGAGACTATTGGAGACAAGAAGCTAAGAGATGCTATAAGGTATTTTTATATGTGACTTCATCTATACATGATTTTATCATCATTGAAAAATATAGTTGACAATCATAAATTGACATAGCGTTAAATAGCTGTTTTTAGTAATTAATAATAATTACCTTGTATTACTGGCATTAAAGTTATGAAACTATGAACATATTTATGGTAACGTGTTTTAAAAAAAGTATTCAAAGACAAATTTTTATAATAAAACCAAAATACAATTTTTAATGAAATTTCATCTATTATATTGTAGTTTTTTTTTAACATTAATTACACTGTGATATATTTGAACATTGTTGCCATCTGCATAAATGCCACTATCACATAAGTGCCAATGAACCATTAAATTACGAAAATTGCAGGAAGGAATTGAAAGGAAAATCTAAGAGGGACCTCAGTTCCGATGGAGAATATGAAAGAAAACACGGTGATAAAAGGTACTTGTTTAATATTTGTATGATGGTACCAATTTAAATGTAGATTGACGTGTTTATTCTTCGCAAACTCTGCCAACAAAATATATGCAAACTTTAAAGGTAATATTGTGTAATGGTCATACAATAATTAAATATTATTTTCAGATTGTTAGATGACATGCCAGGGTTGGAAGAATTGGAGTCCAAATTAAACGCGTACCACGTGATGGTAGAAAAAGAAGTATTGGGCAAGCGCGACGGTCGCGCCTCTGTCAGCCCCATTGATCAAGTGCCGCCGCCTCCACTGGAGAAACCTAAGTGGAAGATGTCGATGAATGCCGTCAAAGAAACGTTAGTATAGTTTAGTTTACGTAATGTTATGACGATAAATTTTTTTAAGAACTTTGTATTTTCTTAGAATACAAAGTTAAGATTTAATTTATTTCTTCAAACAAAAATGTACAAGTAAATTTTTTCAGTAGGGTTAAGAAGAAAGACACGCCTGTGCAAAAAGGTTATAAAGAACGCTACGCCTTCGAAGACAGTTCTGATGATTCACAAGACCCAAATAAGGTAAAATGATTTTTGCCTAAACATTTTACTCAGTCTCATTTATTGCTCAGTAAAAATTATCATTTCTGCAAGTTTGACATTCATATAAATCAAATACTTATAATAGTACAAAAATAGTCATAAAGCAGGGTTCTATAATCTCTAATTGTTAAATTTGAAACCTTTATTTAAATGATGCCTCCATAAAGACAACACTGATTTTCAGCCTTTGCACAGGAGGAAAAAAATTATTGATCTGGAGTAAAGATTTTAGTAATTGAAATAAATCATTAGTAAATAAAGTAGAATAGTGTATACAATTAATAATATCATGTAAAACAAGTAAATAGTTTTAAAAAGTAATATAAATAGTTAAAAACACCATTAAATATACTTAAAAGTAACAATTATCACAATGAATGTAATACAGTAATAACAACAGGTTTTTATAGAGTGCCAACTGACACTATATTTTCTCAATGGCTGACACTAACTAATAACATTAATTAGATGCAGTTTTAAAAGCTTTTTAAAAATGATTAAGGCCGTGAGGTTTCCTATTGGGGGTGGTAAGTTATTCCAGTAGTTCCCTGAGAGTAGCTCGCTGGCCTAATTGTTAGAGCGAGCTGAAACTGTCACGTAATGCCATTCAACTGTACAAGATTTGCAATAAACGCTGGCGGTTAGTTCCGGGGCCACATCGAACATGATTAGATGAGAACTGCATTTTATCGAAAAGGTGTTCTGGTTATTGGTGTCTTATGACACCGAAAACAAGATTTATGAGTTGTAGTTTTCTGCGCGATTCCATGTTCAGAGCACCTGATGCATTTAGATAACGGGAGACGTGCCTTCAAGAAGGAAAGGAATAGCAGATTCTACAGCGCGCATTTTGTACTCTTTGAATTAATTTTTAGTTCTAAACAGCAAGCGAGGACCAAAAATAATACCCCCATAATTTAACCTGGATAGATCTAGCTCTTCACACAGTTTTTGCCGCATTTTTTCACTAACATACACCAACCCAATATATGAGTTTCAAAGCACAGATGACTGTCAGATGTAATATTCAGATTTCTAGCCTCCTCAACTTGCTCAATACTCGCCATTGATTTGCACTTAAAAGTTAAATCCCAAGATCTTACTGACTTGCTTTCTTGTACCAAGCACCATGTACATAGACTTGGTGGGATTAAGAAGCAGAGCGTTTTTACATGACCCGTCAGCTACCCTGCTAAGATCATTTAATTCACTGACACCCCTTGAAACACCGGACACCCACAATTGAATATAAACAATGTTATTTACAATGTTGGGCTACTGTTACGAGATCTGCGCTGTAAATGATAAATAACAGTGGTCTTAAGATCGATCCCTGAGGTACTCCTCGTGTAATGGGCTTCGGATTAGAGAGAATAATTTAACCATCTGCTTTCAAAATGTTAACTGACTTTTGACACTCACTGAAATAGCTATTAGGGGGACCGGAAAGTAATGTCGTTTCTGCGCATGCCAATACTTGATTGTCATTTGTCAGCTCATTGTTTTGTTCAGAGGCGTACCAAAGACATTGTGAGGTTATAGTGATTTCTTTACTTATAGACAATTGAATTACAATTTTTTTTTGTAATTTTGGGTAAAATGGCCAGCCAAATACCAGAAGAGGTACACATCCGGCATTGCATGCTCTTTGAGTTTCGCAAGGGAAATAACGCAACAGTTGCTACCAAAAACATTTGCGATGTTTATCCAAATGCACTGGACATTCGTAAATGCCAAAGGTGGTTTTCCAAGTTCAAATCGGGTAATTTTGATCTTTCCGACTCGTATCGATCAGGAAGACCATCAGCGTTAGACAACGACGTGTTAAGGGCGGAAGTAGAAGCAAATCCGTGTCAGACGATCGAGGAATTGTCAAACAGTCTCAACAAACCTTGGTCGACCATCCAAGAACATTTGAAGCAGATTGGAAAAGTAAGCAGAGCAGGTGTTTGGGTCCCGCATAATCTGTCCGAACAGAATAAGGCTAACCGATCAATCACATGCAACTTATTGCTTCAACGACACAACACAGAAGCGTTTTTTGATCGCTTGATCACAGGAGATGAGAAATGGGTCCTGTATGATAACCCAAAACGCAAAAGGCAGTGGCTCTCTCCAAATGAAATCCCTCGGAGTACTGCTAAGCCAGGTTTACACCCCAAAAAAGCGCTTTTGTGTGTTTGGTGGAGTATTCGCGGCATTGTTCATTTTGAATTACTGAAACCTGGAGAAACTGTTACTGCAGAACTCTACAGCGAACAATTGCAGCGAGTCAATCAATCTTTAATTGAAAAGTGGCCAGCGATTGTCAACCGAAAAGGCGTCATTCTCCAACATGACAATGCAAGACCGCACTGCGCAAGGCGAACTCTAGAAAAAATTAATGAATTGGGGTGGGAGGTGCTGCCTCATCCACCATATTCGCCCGATGTTGCACCATCGGATTTCCACTTATTCCGAGCGCTGCAACACTTTTTAAGTGGCAAAACATTTGCAAATTTGGATGATATCCAAAATGCCATCTCTAGATATTTTGCCGAAAAACCAATTAATTTTTATCGATCAGTGATTGAAAATTTACTCACTAGATGGCAAAAGGTTATTGACAATGATGGGGAATACATCATTGATTAAAAATAAAGACTCGTTAAAAATGTATGCGTTTGTATTTGTATTTAGCGTAAGAAAACGACATTACTTTCCGGTCCCCCTATTATTAAACCATTTGATCGCCAAATCGTCACACCCATAATGTTTAAACTTGTAAGCAAATAAATATTAATACCGTTAAATGCATGTGAAAAGACAGCAGTGCTAGGACGGTTCCACGACCATGATCTTGATCAACTAATACATTATGTACTACGTTTAACAATGCCCTGCGGCCTTTTCTAAGTCCCGATTGATGGGAAGGCAAGATATCGTTATCTCCAACATATTTACAAAGTTGAGTATGTAAATCCTTTTCCAGAATATTTGACATAAAACGTAGGATTCTAATAGACCTGAGGTGCTTGAACACTTTAAGATTATCCACTTTTGGCAGAGGTATGATTAATGCTTCCATCCACCTTCGTGGCGCGGTACCAGTAATAAGGGGTCTGTATATGATGGTGTTAATAATCCTGCGCTGCGCGTAACAGTTAAAATGACCATATAGCTCACACCGTCGCTCCTAACAGCATTTGATGTCAGCGATGTAATAATATTGTAAATGTCGTTCTCACATATTGACTGCAAAGTGAAGCTCATATTACCAAAATGCTTTTAATGCTGCTATGCTGTACGGAATATCGAAAAAGAAGTCGTTAATTGCACTGGCATCATTAAAATGCTCTGGAAGCTGCTCATATTGTAATTCATCAATAAATATTTGCTCCGTCAAGTTTTTCTAAAACGTTTTATCATTACACAATTGCGAATTAAGAAAATGGTCCAAATATGCTCCATTTTCACTATACATGCTGACTTTCACAAGTCAAGAACATTCGCTTTATATTATCAGTGATCCACAATAGGGTGTGTAAGAGATTTTTTTTTTCACCGTTTTCACTGGAGAATGTTTGTCTAAAATTAATTAACGTAGAATAAAATCCATCAATCATTCCATTAACACCTGACATTTGAGAAAGACCTCACGGACTCACGCATCAGTGCAAACCACATCAGTTAACGTAGCCGAGTCAGTAGTAAAATGATTGGGCTCTCCGTGATGACTCTAAAAAGTCGAAAACGTCAAAGGATTACACAAGTCGAGACTCAAAACTCTGAGGAGTGATTGTATATATAAAACTTAATTTTTCTGGATATCAACAGCCGTCTCCGTCCAGCGGAGACAAGAACGTGTCGGTGCGTCGCGCGATGGCAATTAAAGAACCACCGCCGCTGCCGAGCGCACCACCACCAAGCAAGTCGCGCGAGCCGGACCCACCCGGCACGGAGCCTAACCACCACCAGCACCATACCCACGCGCCGGTATAACCAACGCACTGCCATACTATACACTAGCTACGCTCTCGATGCTTTGATAGTTTTTCTACATTGTTTACTCAAAGTATACTTTAAAGAACTCCAAACGTTATACTATAAGCATGCATATATGGAAAATGACAGTAAAGTCGTGGCAGCCATTCCATACAAGGAACTGAAAACATACCTAGCGATAAAGTAGTTGCGTTATACACACATTTTTATGTATATAACTACATATTTGTTATTTACGTATATTTCAGACTTCGTATATAAAAACAGACTATATAGTCAGTCAATATTATTATTGCTACTTGCATAAGCGTATGTGGATACAGCCTTAGCATTGTGATGGAAGTTCCTTTAAACTGTAATAGGTAATACAAATGGTCGTACATCGTCAAAACGACTTAAGTGGAGTATTAATTTTTAAACACTATTCTACTAAATAAATTATTAGGAACATTCAATCTATTTTCACAGGTGCGCAAAGCCAATGTAGTGCTAGACAAATTCGGTTCATTCCGATTGGCGCAGGAAGGCGAAACTCCCGTGTCGGTTGGCGACGGCCGGCCGGAACAGTTTGTGACGCGCATCAAGCCGCCGTCGCCCTCCGGGAGACGGCCGCGGTCGCCACCCTCGCCCCGGAGGCGCTCCTCTAACTCTTCCGAAGAAGACCGTCGCTCCCCCAAAAGGTCAAGAAGCAGGTTAGCATGTACAATTAACAAAGATTTAGCATTTAAAAAAAAAAACATTAACACGGTTGTTTAAAATACGATTAGTGAACGTATTACAATTTTTTTTTAATATTTACTTTTTATTAAAAAAAGATATATAATATTTTGCAATACCTTTCTTAATCATAATTATGTAAAAATTATTTCTTTAATTAAAAGAAAAATTCATCAACTTACCAAATATAGTTAACTCAATTTTGACAATAAACATCTTATTCATTTTTTAATGATAGTAGGCCTGTGTTGCCAGCAACACTACATACGTACTGCCACAGCTATATCTACCGCTTACAGTGGTATGTTCACATCTTATGTCTCAAGGCGACGTGCACAGTGTGGTGCAGTGTTTATCATCCTAACTTGCGCTACGTCGCTATGGGCAGGCGTATCAGGTGAACCTCCCACTTGTCTCGCCGTCTAGATATATACGAGTGACGACAACCTTCCCAGAGCAAAAAAAAAATTGTGTCTGAGCTATGTTTCACGTATATTAAGACATTATGTATATATATGTACTAATATGGTTCCCGGTACTGAACTCACAAGAATAATACCAGTGGTAAGTTGCTCCCATTTTAAGCTTATGTTGACTTGGTGGTCAGGTCCCGACCGCGCAAGTACCGGTCCCGGTCTGGGTCGCGGTCCCGCTCCGCCTCCAGCGGCAGCGCCTCGCCGGCGTCGCGCCGCCGCCGCTCGCCGTCGCCGCGCTCGCGATCCCGCTCGGACGCGAGCCGCTCGTACTACTCCAGGAGCCGGTCCAGGTCTCGCTCCGGTTCTAGAGACAGGTACTAATACATTCGGTTGTTTAACTTACCTATAAAATCTATTTAAAAATAATATTATTAATTAATAATATAGTTTCAATAGTATTCAATACGAAAGGAATCTATTTGTTACACGAAAAATCTATCTATAACTAAAAGTAATTCCAGTTCTATGTATTTATTAATGGTTATGTATAATATGAACGCAGAGATTTTTAATCTGTTTTGAAATTATGATTTCATTGGTGATTTTTTTTTTAATATTACATTTTGTTTCCCTCACAGAACCCGTCGCTTCAACCGGCGCGGAAACTGGCGTGGTCGCGGCGGTTTCGAGCGCGGCACGTACTATCGACCCCGCTTCCACACGTACAACGGAAACAACCGGGGCCGCGGCCGTGGGGGCGGCGACTTCCGCCGGGACGACGGACGCCGCTTCCAGCCGGAATGGCGTGACAACCGCAACAGGGGTGGGCGGCCGTTCAGACCAAGGAGAGGTGGTGGCGGAAGGGGAAGACCGTTTAGGTATTGACACATTTAATCAGACTAGATATTATATGGCTCCTTAACTGCGATCTGAATCTGTGTGAACTGTTTACGAATTATCAAATCTGTTGTAATAATTTGTTTTTAATATATAGTAGTTATATATTACATATAGTATATATTTATACAGATAGCATTCATTATACCTACATTTGACTATATGCGGATTGATTATATGTCTTTAATTTATTCAGAGGCGGTTTCCGTGATATCCGCGACAGGAGAGGCGGGCGCTACTCCCGCTCCAGAAGTCCCGACAGAACTCGCCGCTCCAGGTCTTACAGCCCTGAACGACGCGACAAGGACAGGGATAGGTTTGCATAATTATAACATTATTTTAAATAGATGTAACAAAGTAAAAAACTACTTCACAATTTATAGATAGTACAACACTTCTTGAACTGGTGGAAAGTCTCATGCCGAGCACTGTTCAACTTGGTGATCGCAAAGAATATTTTTGATGCCACACAATAGTGTGTAAAAAAATTCGTGAAATTGTGCCAAATTTGGAGCACTAATACAGTTCCGGTTTGTACCATACATTGATATTACAGTTACTCTCGTTTGTCCGAACGCAACAGCCACCGCAGCGAAGGTGAATACGAAGAGGAGAGGTACGTGGACAGGAAGGAGTACGACGGCAAGTGGGCCGACGGCAACGAACCCGAAAGGAGCCACCCGGAAGAAAAAACCGTTGAGGAACCACCACCCAAAGAATAGCCTGTTCGATTCGTTCTCTTCAACTTGTCACATGATTGTCGGTTTAGAATTAGACATAATTAATGTTATAAGGTGCTTACGTTTATGACATAACCGTCTCTTAATTCCTTTTTTTTTTTTTTTAATGTAAATAAAATATTAATCGTATCTATTCATTTAACTTGTATTTTCATAATATTCATTTAAATAAACACATAGACAAATTTAGAGGGATATAAAAGTGGTGTTTATTAGGACACATGAAATAATCGTTGCAATTTCATTCATTTTGTGTTGTCTTATTATTTTAATTTGCAATGTTGGTAATAAACAAAATAAATATCCCTAAATAGTTACAATCTAACGTATTGTATTTTTTTTCTCGAAATGCAGAGAAAAGTTTTATGTTATATGTTGTTACTCATATTCATTGCTTCTCCACTGTAGTGACCGGTGGACAGGCTGATATGAATTGTAATTGTGACAACTGTGTTTCTCCAAATTTGTCCGCGAATTTATTTAACTTGTAAACAACTTGCATTGTAATCATAATTGTTGTCCCTATCGACATTTATGGCTGAAAATGACTTTTCAAACGTATTGAGTAGCATTTTGTAGCAATCATTCCAAAATACAATGAACAAGTTAATTATATTGTCACTGTTGTGTGTGTGATTATCATTAAATACTTAAACTATATTGTGTGTTTACATTACCAGAAATGGTTTTTAAATTACCTATGTGATCGTTGTGATTTTTATTTACTGGTGGTAGTTACCATCGCCAAGTCGTGGGTTGGTACCCTCATTAGGCCAGTATGGATAACAATAAATTTCCTAGCTACACGGCCCTTCAAACTAGAACATACGTGTACTATTATTATTATTTTTTTTTTTTATATTGTCACGCCTTTTTCCCAGTAGGGGTAGGCAGAGGTGAATAAACCACCCACGTTTCGCCAGATGTGGTCAGATTAGGTCCCATGTAACAGAGGGCGAGCCTGTTGCCACTTTATTGGGACCACCACACACACACACACAAAGATGATATCAGTGTGCGGGTTTTCTCACGATGTTTTCCTTCACCGTTTTTGTATCTCGCTGTTGTAACTAAAGTTCACAAATGTACATAACTTGAATATTTAGTCATTGGTACACGCCGAGGTTTGAACCCGCGACCTTCGGAATGAAAGCCGCACGCTCTAACCATTAGGCTAGCGAGCTACTGAAAATTAAAATAGGTCTAAATATTTTACGATGTTATGTGGTGACGTGATCTATGGTTGTAAAGCACATTTTCTTAAAGAACACCCCCCACGTGGTATTTCGACGGGAACACTGACGCTGGTCATTTATTCCACTCCTTTGGTGTTCTCATGAAAAACGATCAATTCAATTCTTCTTACCCTCGCGTGAGACAAAAAGGCCATAATGATTTATTTGCTTTTTACGATTGTTTAAAATTTTAATGATTTGTAATCGGATCCATAGAATATGTTTTTTTCATATTTGTAGTGAGCGCGAAATTCAAAAGTTTAAAGTCATATTAGCCAACCGTAAAAGACAAGGTTAAGTGTAGCTGATCCTGAGATATAGACGGCAAAGTTAAACTTTGGACTATACAAATCATTGATATAATGTCATTATCATCAGGTATGATTAGATAGCTTGATACTAATTAGAATGAGAATAGAAATATTTGATGATTTTGGGCGAATTGTAAGTCAATATATACCTAATTTGGTTATTTCAAAATTGCACAATTGTACTATTGACTCCAATTTTACAGTAATTTAGGTTTTTTTTTATACGATGAAGCGATAAGACGAGTAAGATGTTCACCTGATGATAAGTGATACACTTTGCCCATTACAATGTGGCACCAGTTAGAACGATGTACAGAACGCCACATTACGCTCGTCGCCTTGACACAAAATGTTAAGTCTCGTTACTCCAGTTATTCCATTTGCTACAGCGACCTTCAAACAGGAACACGATAATTTTTTCACAGAATAAACTTATAAGAGGAATTGTATAACATTGAAACTTAGCTTTTTTTTGGTATAGGTTGTGGTGAATGAAACTAAAATTTTTATATAAATCTTCAGTTATAATAAGAAACATTGAAATGCTTTGTATTTATCGTAACACTATCAGTCTGTACTTATTATATATTACTGACAATAATCAGCTCATGGTTTCAGAATATTTGGTAATTATTGTAGCCATATGAAAGTAACATTGTCTGGACAATTGACACATCAAGGCACTAATGCACTTTTACAGAATTGGGACCAGTATTGTACTCATATTTATAGTTACTGTAATGTTTAACCTATTATTATGACATACTAATAAAGCTCTTAAAATAGAAAACAAAAAATACAAAGACAACTTTCAACTATTTCCTTACAAAATCCATCACCATTTATAAATTTTTTGTCCATAACAGGTATCCTATGAACGCTTCTTCTTCTTCTTGCTCTTATTCTTACTGGATTTATCAACATTCCAATACCAGAACAATTGTAAAACCAAAGCACCATTGGTGGCAGTGGAAACACAAAATGTGAGAATCATAATAAAGTCACCAGTTTCTTGTATAGACGTAAATATTCTTGCAATACTTCCACCGAATAACAGCAAACAAGTTACAGCTGATAACTGGCCTGTGCTACCATTTTTATAGTTAGTTAAGATTTGAATAGTCTGAAAATTACATATTTTTCATTACAAATACAATATGCAAATTGATATTTAATAGCCAATATAAAAGTACTTCCTTAATAAAGATAATAAATTATATGTTCACAAATTAATTATAATTACCTTTGCAGTAACAATAATAGGTACATTAATTGCTTGCATGGACCATAACATATCTTTAGGAGTAAAGCCACTAACAAGAGTAAAAACAAGTCCTGCATAAACAGCTAAAAATGTTACAGCTTTTGCTGAACTCCCTCCAAAATAAAGCACAAGAGCTGCTATGATGGCTGTTTGAATGGCAAGAAATGTTCCTTCACCCCATGCACTAAAAAGTTTTTTTTAAAAAAAAAGTTTAGTTAACATTAAACTTATTTATCAATACATGACCTTATTGTATTACATTTTCTTACCTAAAGGGAAAGTTCATGACGTAACTATAAGCAAAATTTGCAGTGATAGCGAACAGTTCCATGCAAACTCCATATATATTAATTCCTTCAGCACTTTTACTGCCAAGTATTTTAAGTATTTGTGGAACTTTTACCATTATTGATCCAGCAATAATACCAATTCCCAGACCTTTGCTCAAAGTACTTTTGAAACATGGTACTAAAAGTAGAATGAAATTATTATTTTTTTATGTTATATAAGCAATTTCGAAATTTACAAAAAGAAAAACTAACCATCAAGAAAATTAAAGTTGAGAAAATACTCGTCGTAGCATTGTTCAGATAAAATCGATATCAGAAGACCTTTAACGAACTCCATTGTACAAATAATTTAACTTTAAGAACTTATAATAAAATTATTTGAATATTAAGGCAAATAACAATTTTCTACTTTAACATTACTACATAATGTACTGTAGTCTGCTATGAAAATGAGCTATGTGGATATATCTACAAGATTTGTGACATCGGCACTTTTTGACATGCATGGCGCAGTGTTTTCTCATTTAATATTAAATATTTTACATAAATGTAAATAAATTCATGTAGTTTTGTCACAGTTACAAATTTTAAAGTTGCAGCAAAATTCATAGCCATTTTGCTGCAATTTTTTTTATTACCTATCACAGTCCTTAATAAAAAATGACGCACTTAATATTTATCAGTTTTTATAATCTGCGAACAAATGCTTTTAGATATTAGCATTTCAAAAATTTAACTTTTTTAAATAATGATGACAATTTATTGCATAACGAACTTAAGTAACAGTCGTACATGTGTTTATGAAAGTTCTGTTGTGATCAATCCAGTCACTGAGATTATTTTCCTCAATTTCAATGCTGCTATGTAAACATGCATATATATTATATTACATTAAAATTATTGCGTTTTTATATTGTAAACTGATAGTCAATTTTTATTTATGAAGTTGTAAATAATCTATTTTATTATTATGTGCGATACCGTTAACGTTGGCTTTAATGGCTCAACGAAAATAGGACTCGCAGAATCGAACGTTCAACAATACACAACCTTATACATTTTATATAATGCTGTTAGATCTTTGTTGCCGGATATCGTCTAGGTGGGTACCACCCCAGCATCTTTTTCTACCGCTAAACAGAAATGTGCAAATATTGCTGTGTGATTGAATGGCGCTGTATCTAATTATTGGGTAACGAGACTCATTACCTTGATTTAGGTGACAAGCGCAATATGGTGCAGTGTATATCTTACCATCAGGTGAACGTACTGCTCGTCTCGTTGCTTTTTTATTAAATAAAATCTAAAGCATCTGCCAATGTATTAGTAAAACAAAATCGCATTTATAGTTCACCAACAGATGAAGGTCTTACTCGTGTCGAGGTTTACTTAATTAAAAAAATAGCTTTACAGCCTACCGCTTTAAGCTTTATGGACTACTAATGGCAGAAATTTGCGGAACGTTTTTCTAGACGCTATAATATAGTCAACTGCGTAGCAGATTTAATATAATAATATAAATCCATATCTGGCTGATGTAACGTTATTTATTGCAATAGCCGTCATTGTGGCGAATATGGAATAAGAATAATACATTGCTTCGGTCGCTGTGGCATATCTCACGCTTCCTGAACCAAACGATAATTACGAACATCGCTGGTGAATTAAATATATAAAACAAATCTAAGATTGTATTATTACTTTAAACTAGTAACATAAATTTAATGAAACGAAACAATTTATATAAAAGAATTTATTTATCAAAAAAAAAAATCATTTTGTACCACATCATACAAATAACATTGCAAGAATTTAGATGAATGTGAATGTACAATATCTTAGGATAAACATGTTTCTCGTCTTCGTGGCTGCGTTTTATGTGAAAATAAAACAATAAAATAGACATACCTTTTCATGTTACAGCTTCATCATGCACGAAATATTAAATATTAAAAATAAAACTATTGATTTGGATCTATTCAAATAATAATTTGTCCAGAAGTTATTAAAATAAAGTTGGTGATTGCAACATTTGCATGGGTGATAACGATTTTTTTTAACATTATTTCATAACAAAAAAAACTGTTACCATGCTATGATATTGTCCTGTATGATCATTACAGTATCAGATCATGATGCAGAAGTAGTATTTGTGATTGCTTTTTTTTTCCTTAATGATAGTTTTGATTTAGTACAGCTAATACTATTGCCCATGTTAAGTCAAAATATCTGGACGGTGTCTGCTGCATTGTAGAATCTTTTATGAATGTTCTTACTTTGCTTTTAATGTTAGCGTTTATAGCACTATTTATTGGTGGTAGATCTTTTGTCTGGGATGCAGCATGTAGGTACCACTGCCACCTTTGACCTAGTTCCCATTATCTCTTGGAGAGGAGGCGCTAACCACAGTTGTCACTCTTGTTGAAAGCAAAGTAACCTAAGTACCGCTTAGCCACAGAGGTTGTTAAATGTTAGTGATGCAGTATAGACATACTCACAAATGCTTACATGGTCAGATATATCATTTATCATCTGATAAATCTGCTCACGTTATAATTTTGTTGTACAAACAAACTTTTTACACTCCACATTCACACAGACAGATGATCAACCAATGTATATCATAAATATTGTGTCTGTAAAAATTTCTTAACACTAATTACCGAATGATCTAAACATTTGATTTGTTTTGGGATTGTTAGGTGTGGCTTATGTTCACCAGTGGATTTCAATCACATGATGATTATAGCAATATATATGAATGACAATATATTTTCTACCTTACACCAATAACTTTTTTGTTGTGTATAAAACAATGAGAATACTTATGAATGAGATACGAGTGGATTACAATAATAATTATATCTACAATATTTTTAAGTAAGGTAATATTAAATGTTGAACACGAACTGTAGCTAAATCAAATTACATTATTTTTATATCCATTCAATCCAAACAATTATATGTATGATTGTATGTTCATTTCTGTATGTTTATATATTGATGTCTGAAAAACTTCAATAATAAAAAAAATTATTTCTAATACATCTGTGCTTCACTTCACATTATTACATTCACAATGTTCACAAACACTCATGAAAGAGGTTTAAGAGAAAATGATAGCTTAGGTCTCGAGTTATTTTTGCCAAGTATTTTCTTTTGTTCCTCTTTAACCCTTTTCTCTTGTTCCTTTTTCAGTTTCTGCCTTTCTTCATCCATTTTCCTTTGTTCTTCTATCATCGCCAATCTTTCTTCGGCCTAGTAATAAAAAGACGAAATGTATTAACACAAAGGTAATGGAAATTAACAAAAATTACAAAACATACATAACATTTACAAATTAAACCTGTTTCAAATGATAACAAGTTTGCAATAAACCAGTTTACAAATGACAATGTTGTGAAAGTTTCGTATTTATTACCACTTATTTCTAAATATAGTTAAGTATATTAACTATAATATATGTATAGAAATTGTTTCTATTGAGACGCCGTAAATAAAATGTTAATTTGTTTTTAAGACAGTTTAAATGCTAACACAGGACCCATTAACCAAGGAATGAAATCGCTTAATATATTCATAGATATAGCAAGGTTTCAACACTATCGGATACTGAGAATATTGGTAATTCAAATCAGTTTTCACTTACCAATTTTCGTTGTGCCTCTTCAATTTTTTTATTATTTTCTGCCATGATTTCCTCCAACTCTTTCCTTTTACGAGCTTCTTCCTCCTGTATAATAAAAAAATCATGTTAATCATTACCCCCTGCATCACATTAAAACAAAGAAAATAACAATGACAACGCCTGTTCAATTTGCTAACAGTTTTTCTATGTATTGAACATGTGTTTACAAGCCTGAGAATAACAACCCAGTCACTGTTTAATACAAAAATAAAATAAATAAATATATATATACATATATATGTATTTGTGCAGGAGAAAAATCATAAATATCCAAGAAACCATACTCATCTGTGTGCCTATATAGAATTTTACACTTTTGTAAATGTAATACATTAGAGTCACATCTTTGTGTTCCCAATGTTTACAGTCTTTTATTTTTTTGAACATAAAATGTTGTTATACAAAAAATAGATTCAAAAAATACCTTCAGTGTTCACGACAGGATCCTCAAGCTGCGTCTCCAAAAAATTCTTACGGCTTCTGGTCTTGTTCAGTCTTCTGACCTGACTTATACACTACGTGACTGCCAAGGACAGTCAAGTGAACAATTTTAAAATGCTAGCCGGAAGCCTTAATGGCAAACTTACAATAAGGCAGTATAAAGCAAAGACAAGTCTGCCTTGAAGGTGCAAATGTCATGCATGTGGATTAATGGAGATGTCAAGTTAATCAATAAGAAATTGTCAGAGTGACATCAAAGAGTTCAAGAAACTAATTCTTGTAAGCACTCGAACTACACCTGACTGGACCTTTAACAGATATGATCGAAATAATACTTTAATTAGTTACTCTTGTACATATGTCGGTATTACTTAAAACATTGAAATGTACAAATAGTGTTTATTAGCTGTGAAAACACTGTGTTCTCACAGGATGAGCTTGGCCATGTATAAAATCAACATCTTAGGTTGTTTTTGCACATGGCTGATAGAGGGAAGTTAGAGTTACCTGTCTAGCAAGTTCCTCTCGACGCTGTTGTTCTCGTTGTCGCTCAAGCTCTTGCATCATTTCAGTCTCCATCTTGTGTTTAGCTTCCTCTACTCGTTTCGCAACTTCTTGTTCAATTTCCTCCTTCCGTTTCTCTAATTCTTCTTCTACTCTTTTCTTCACTAGCAATTCTATTCTTTTTGCTGCTTCTTCTTCAACAACCTAATTTTAAACGTAAAAAAGATGGAGTTTTATTTTGTTAGTTTTAATGCTACTATTATCTAGTAGGTAACTATCATAATTTTCATATTAAAAAATATAATACAATCAAAATTAAAAACATTGGCAATAGTCATTTTGTATATTGGCCATATAAATATGACAAAGTAAAATAATAAATTGTGCAAAATTGAAGAATGTTTCAAAACAAGATGACATCATCTTGTTATGAGGTATTATTTAAACATACATTTGATATTACAACTTTATAAACAGAATTTAAAAAATAATTAATTATTTAGTTAAAATGTTACTGCCTTTTACAAAAATTTAATTTCCAAAATTCTAATGGCTTAAATTTAAACAACTGAAAATAATGAATGAAATTTGTATTTAATACATACGAAAAGTTTGTCTAGTTTTTTTTTTACACACCTTTTGTTCAGCTTCTCTGATGCGTCTTTGTCTTTCCATTTCTGCTAGGCGATCAACTTCATCCATTTTATTGCGGCCCTTAGACTTCTTCCTTCTACTGCCATCATATGAAGCATCACTAGTGCTTGAAGATGATGCTGAACGTGACCTCTTTCTACAAAAAAATTTACATATTTGTATAAATTTACATACTATGTCTCCAACCTAGAAAATATTTAGTAACTAATACACTTTTACTTTATCAATTACTTTATCATCCATTGAAACCTCATTAACAAAGAGATACACATCATTCAGCCAGCCATCACAAACAATGATGTTTTGTCTAAATACTCTGTGAAGGTTGCACCATCTTTACAGCTAAAGGTAAACTTGTAACATTCCATAAGACTTAGGTTACATGGAGACAGAACAGTAATATCTGGGTATAGAAACATAGCAGTAGGATAATTCTTTATTATATTTTTGTTAATCTGTTTCACACAGCATCTATTCATCCTAATACAACTTTTAATTATAGACAGATAAATTATAAAAACTTATTTTGTGCACGTCTAATTGTACTGTTGGAACTTGTATTATGGCAGCCTAAGATACATGTAACTAAGCTAGTTTCGATACCACTACCAAATATTTTAAAATTATTTGTATATAATTTGAATTACAATTTAATAAAGTAGTTACTGAACTGAGCTAATGTACCTGGATTTTGAACTTCTTTCTTTTGACTTTTCGACATGTTTTGAATTCCTACTTCTGGATGAAGAACGATCTTTAGATCGACTTTTCTTCCGGGAATGTTTATTGCTTTTATGATGACGCCTTGGCGATTTGCTTCTTGATCTTGATCTACCCATTTTAACTATTAACGTAATTTCTACTTTTTATGTTTAATCTTGATAGAATGATAAACGCTACCATCAAATCCTTGCTTTAATATTCCACAGATAATATACTTTAAAAAAAATTAACTAACACATCTTACATACAGATAATATATAATACAATGTGCACTACAGGAAAATGTCTATTATTTTTTATCTTCATTATAAAATAACAAAGACACTTTTGTTCAGTAATATTTTTAATCGTATAAGTAATAGTAGTGATGGGGGCTGGTTAAGATCGATTGGTGAGATGATATTTGGAGGAAGTTTATATTATGTAATGAATGTCCATCGATTGATAATTATGATAATATTTATAAATGAACTTAACTTTAAAATTAATTTAGCTTCATCTTAATTTTAAGAATTTTTATGTGATTTTTATAGGATATTAGCTAATATTTAGCATATATTGTCTTGCCATAGAACATTTATTTAGTCTCTGCACAACTGTCACTATGCAAGCTATAAAACTTTAAAAAAACTGTCACTATTAAAATGGTTCAACTGTTTAAAAGCGGATAAACAGCACACCATCTAGAGGCGAGTTACAACAATAAAGTAATGTGAAAACATGACACATTTTCCATGGAGAAAATTATTTCGTTACTCCATTTTAGTAATGCAAATCTGATTATTATAGAAAAATTTGATAATTACAAAAATATTACAAATAAAACACGATTGTGTTTAATACTTTTATTTTTTAATACATTGTTCACTTTCTTCTTTCATTTTTGGACACAACTACATTGTTACGTTGTTTTCACTTTTTTTTATTTTAAACACAAATATTTAAAAAAGTTATGGGTTATAGCGTATACACAGTTATTAAAGTATTATAAAACAATACCGTGTTATATAAGTTAATTATTGGTATATGCTTTTTCTTTTGCATTAATAAATGATACGATTTGTGATGTTGCTTGAAGGACGTAGTCTCTCGGTTTATTGCTTGTAGTTTTTGAAATACGTTTAACATATTTTTGTACCAATTTATTAACAGCGTTATCATCAATGTTTGAAAGACTGTATTGGTTTTCAATAGTCTGTGGTTCAGTGGAAAATTGTTGAAGAATTTGATTAAAAAGTGAATTAATTATAGTTGCACTTGAAGCATGATCACGTTTAATCTTTAATTTTTCTTTTGGTTTTATATTATTATTTGAGTGCTTGTTATTAAACTTGTCGATAGCTTTAGGTGAAAGTTGTGAATTATTTGTTTTAATATTTTTTTTATCTGTATGACCCACCGAAGGTGTTTTCAATGTAGAATCACAGCTTGACTTTCTATTGTAACTGGAATCATCCATCGTATCCTCGCTGTCAATTAATTTTAATTTATTAAGCCGTATGTCATCATTGTCATCACTGGAATCAACGATGTTATCGGAAATATCCAATGCTACATTGCCTTTAAAGAAATAGTCACTGGGTAACGATATTCCTCGTACAGACAGTTCCGTCGACATGCTAAATCTTGGCACAGTCATTGGCTGTTGATAGATACATTCAAATTTTCCCGTAAATGCTGTGGGATCAGCCACGCGGTCTATAACAACTATTAATACTATTATTATTTATAATCGATATAATCAAAATAAATATACTCAAAATTAAGAATGTATAATTTCATTTAACTATGTCTACATGTAGAAAATGTGTAATGTGTGATGTATAAATTTACCTTTAATAATGTCATCTACCACTGCTGGGCAGATTTTTGCGGTGACCTCCGTTGTGCCAGTGAGATCGGGACACGAGTTAATTTCTATCAACCATGGCGAATACTCCTCGTCTAATAGAAAATCGCACCCATAGAGTTCAAAACGATTCTTGCAGTACGGCAAGGAATCTTGGCCACTTAGCATAATGCCAATAATCGATTTCTTCATACCCGGGTATATAATATGTTCCCAAACGCCTTCTCCCGCAGTTTTTTCCAAATAGCTTTTATATTCATTTAATTCCCACATGTTATTTATGGGAAGGTCGGGATGACGGCCAGCGTAATTATTGTATTTCTTTTGCACGGCGTTGTTTGTTAGATGTATAGACTCATGATAGTTTTTTAAATCGTATCTTTGCGAACTAAATTTTAAGTAGCAGTCTTGATACATCCATATAACCAAAGGGTATGTACTCGTAACCAGATAATATTGTCTTATATCAAATTTAGTTTCGTAAATTAACAATGGTTTTTCTGAAAAGAGAAACGTATGAGAATTTGCTAATTATTACTATTTTTTAATTATTTTTATTTATATTTCTCTAAACGACAAAAGCAATCGGTGTAGAGACTTTTGGGACAGGCTTATGTCCAGCAGTAGACGACTATCGGTTGATAATGATGATGATGAAGTGACAAGAAGAATAGAACATTCACCAGATAATAAGCGATACATTTATTCATAACAATGTAGTTGCTAAATACAATGTATATGAGCGACAATTAATGCAATGATATGGGTAGCGTTCGTCGCCTTGAGACGTTCAATGTTAAGTTTCGTTACAAACAATCTCGCAAAATAAAATAACTCTTTTTTGAAATACGACAAATATTCACTATAAAGCAAAAATATCTCTATGATATCTTTGCTTTATAATTAATTATCATCAACTAGGCTTACCTATATATTTTTGAACCACATATTTGGAATTAGCTTTTAGCAAATCTGTGATGACACCCAATTTAGAGGCCATTCTTATTCCCCTGCCTCTTGACCAATGGCCTGGTTTAATAATCCAAATGTTTTGATAACCTTCACATTTTATTTGTGGTCGGTAAATAAGAAGTTTTTGTAATAAAATTTTTGCATACTGTAAGTACATAGGGAATCTGTTTTCTTTATCTGCTTCAAACATTTCTTTATTTGTTGTAAGTCGATAATATTTTTTCAAAAACGCATTCCACTGTTTACCGCTCACGGATTTTATTGGCAAATCAATATCCATGTTGCGTTTTTGGAATAAATATTCTTTGCATCTGTTTAAAGCAAATGTGACTACTTTTATTGGAATGGTACCGTTTTCGTCAATTGTTGGTATATTATTTGCATGCATTAATATTATCCATTGTAAAAGGCTCGTGCAAGAAGTTATTTTATAATCACTCACAAATTCGTCTAGTTCACCATTATCAAAGCTATTATATGTTCTTGGACAAGTAACTTCAGCTACATCTTCAATATAGAACCAGTAATTTATTTTCATGTAACTGCATAAACCTTCTTTGGTAGTCCATAATGCGTCTGTTTTAAGCTTATTAACAATAGTTTTACATTCTTTTTTCATGTCAATGGTAGTATTATAATCATGGTGAGTATCGCGCCAAACAAAATTAGGATTACATTTTTCAACTAAATTTGAAAGCATCAATCTCTCCAATTCATTATATATGTTTGCTTTATTAGTTATTTTACCATTTTTTATTTTGGCCAAATTCATACGGTTTGGCGGAATCTTTTCTACCCAACCCCTCTCTGTCAATGCTTTTCTTACTGCATTACACGTACCAAAGATACAAAATATTTTATTTTCATTTTTAGCTCTAGCAGCAAGATCCTTTAATTTGGTATAACGAATAGATTTACTTTGCAATCTCAGTATTATGTAACTCTTTTCTTTCGAAGAAAGTCCAAACGAATAAGTGGTGTTTCTATGGGTGGTATCTCTTTTGTTAACAATTTTTTTGTGTTCGTTATTCGTTATTTTATTATGATTTGAAGGGGGCTTACGAATGTCACTATTGTTATGAATGCTTGAACACATTTTCTGAAAGAGGTTAAAATTCATAAGTACACGTGAAATTATAAAATAGAGTTAAAGCACATTGTCATAATTTTTACTATTAATAAAAAAATACAACAGTAACTTTCTTGCTTGTTTACCTTACATTTGTTCGATGAGTCGATTTTTGTCAAACATACTTTTTTCCCACTTTTTACCTTGATTTGGCGTTGATATGTAAGAACCTGGTAAGCAATGGTCATGTGTAATATAAAAAATTATAAATGCTTATAAATTCCAAGTAGAAAGTACCTTTTTTGTGCGTTTGTTGTATGACTTTTTATGCGGCATTTTGTAAGGTCATACAAACCTAGTAATTCAAATGTTTAAGCATTTTAGTGAATTTTAATATTTTGTTTATTATTACACTTTGTATTATTATACTCTTATGTTTAATGTACAAGCTTTAATATCGTGTACTGGAAAAGTAAAACAATGATTACACGAATGTGCAAAACGGTTCTTGAACAAACAACAAATAATACGTTTTCAGTTCACAGTAAATACAGATATTTTGATTTGATATCAATATAAAATCACAATTAGTTATTGACTGCAACGTCTCCTTTAACAAATAAAAATAATTTTTTGTTTGTAACTTGACAAAATGTATAATTTTAAAATAAACTAATGAACCTTTATTATGAGCATAATAAATACTTGTTAACCTGTTAAATCTAAAATAGTTAAACTGGTAATCATATTATTCTTTGTGCGTTAATTGATTTATAAAATAACAAGAAATTTTATTGTATTGACATGTTTTCTGTTTATATGACAATAGTTTGCCCTCGTGAAGTAATCAATCATAGACATTGTTTAATTTTTTTAAATAGGTTGTATGTCATTGGTTTAGATCCATCACAGCTGGGGGAGACTCGGACGTAAAAGAAGATTAGGGACGGAGTAGGAAGACAGAAAGCTCTTTTAACCTAGGTAGATTTTTTTTATAAGGTTATAGAAGGACGCACTGTGGCCAGCGTAACATCGTGATGATTTTAGTCCATTGAAATTAAATATAACGTTTTTTTTTTCATCGCAAGGGAAATTTATATGACCTTGTTTCTGGGGGGAAGACAAGGTTAGGGGTTTCTACCTACTAAAACCACCTCGGCGGTCTCCTTCATTGCATTAGGAGGGGCCTCGGGATATCCTACGGAACGCACCGGTGCCCCTATGCACTCTGGCGAAAATATCTCACGGAAGGGCATAGCCCTTCTTAGCACCTACGCTGTGCTACTACAAATACAAGACCAACATGCAGTTGCCGTCCTCCGAAGGCTCGCTTTTTGAATTTTGAGGGCCACCACACTCAAGGTTCACGAACCCAAGAAACCTTTTAGTTGCCATCTACGACAGGCAAGGAATACCTTAGTCATATTCTTAATAGTCCGAGACTACAGGGCTGAAGTTTAATGTAACCTACCTTCGCATCGCAAGGACAGGCATGCACAGGTATTTTCCTTACATCAAACAAAAAGCATTTCTCATAAATTATCACTAATTACTGTTTAACAGAATTGTACAATGCACGTGGTTGTAAATTATTAATTTTTCAGCTGGGATAATTTTTTTATTATAAAAAGATGAAGTGAGTAGGTCTGTGTACATGTACCTGTACCTGAAAATTATTGTTTGTAGGTACATGTACCTGTGTGCATTCATGTACCTACAAACAATAGCTCGCTGGCCTAATGGTTAGAGCGTGCGGCTTTCATTCCGAAGGTCGCGGGTTCGAATCTCGGCATGTACCAATGACTTTAATATTTAAGTTATGTATATTTATGGACTTTAGTTACAACAGCGAGATACAAACGGTGAAGGAAAACATCGTGAGGAAACCTGCACATGAATTAGAATTTATTCTAAGGTAAGTGTGAAGTCACCAGCCCGCATTGGGCCAGCGTGGAGACTATGGCCCAATCACCCTCATATTGAGGGTAGGCCTGTGCCCCAGCAGTAGGGACGTAAATGGGCTGTTATTACTATTATTACAAACAATAATTTTAAAATTAAAAAAAATAATCTCACATAATAACAGTCGAATACTTTCATTTTTTATTTGTAGCATAAAATTTAAAAAATTTAACAAGTTATGTAAAGTGTATGTTGATTTAAATGTTACATTTCTTACTTTTGCAATGCTCTATTTCTTTTTAATACTGTATTAGGTGCTTCATCTTTTGACGGTATAGATACGAGTTTATAAGGCGAATATATCGATGTACAGCTTTTCGAAAAAACTATAGACTTCTGATGGTCTCTATTCTCATCTCTTAGTTTTGAAATATTCCTTCCAATGGCGCTTAATTTATTTAACGAATTCGAATCATTCGTACAACTTCGGGAACTTAGTGGTTGAAGCAAGCCTTTATGGTTTATACCAACCAGACCGGATTTAATCTGTCGGACTGGTTTGTTTTCACTACGATTTGTTGTTTTATTTTGAACAGAAATTGTTGATCTTAAGATACTGGCAGTTTCCCGTTCCCATTCCACAGGATCGATGTAACAACGTTTGTTTCCAACTGACATATCGCCTTTTTGTTTATCCGTTTTACTCGCTGACTCGGTCCGATATTTTCCGAATTGCTTGGCTGTTTGAATGTCCTCAGGTTTGCAGCAAGAATGTCGCACCACTCGTCGTTTAGGCTCTGGATTTTTTTCGCGATTTCCTCGAATCCTAGAAGAGAGCGCGGATGTTTTACGTTTTTTGAAAGTAGATTTTAGAGCGTTATTTGTTTTGATAACAGTTACTGCTTGGCGTACCGTAAGTGATTCCTTCGGTCCTAATAGGATACCATCTTTATTAGTAGGTAAAGAATCATATGGATTTAACCAGGTTATGAAATCTGTAATAATTGGTCCGCTGTATTCAGGAGGTACTGGCTGCAGAGTATCTTGGATTACGTCGTCAATGCTTATACGAGGTGCGAAAGGAGTTAGGTTTTTATGCTCAATTTTACGTTCCTTGTGTTGCTTCTTATGGAGACGTTTTCCGTTGATGCATAAAGATAAACCTAGATATGGGGGAGCTTTTGGGATGGTCTGCTTGTAGGCCAATTCGAATGTGCCAGTGTCAGCATCCACGTTTGATCTTCGATCGAGCACAACTGAAAACGAAATATAATAATTGCATAAGGTATGTTGACGTTTTAAAACAATTTATAGCCATTCTAACCTTTAATAACGTCTTCAAGGCACTGGGGACATAACCGAGCTGTGACAGATGTGGTAGGCGCTAGGTCCGGACTCGAGTTAATTTCAATGAGCCACGGTGTAAAATCCTCGGTTAACATAAAATCAGCTCCATATAGTTCAAAGCTGTTTTGCCTCTTGTCCATAGTGTCTTGACATGCTAACATAGCTCCAATCAAACATTGTTTGATACCGGGATATATCTTCGTGTCCCACAATTCATACTTTCCTATCTGTCTTCAAAATTTTTGAGAAATTAAATGATGTGCAACAATTTTGTTATAGAACCAATGTCTAGAAATATTGAAATTGTTCGATTAACTTATTTTTACGGGTTACGGTCAGATTGTAATATAACTGACTGACGAAACATCAGATTCCAAAGATGACCAGGTTAATAAACATTGGTAATAACTAAGTTGACGTGTGATATATCATTGGACTTTACTCGTACAAAAGTTTTTTTATTCGAAATAAGGTTTCCTTCTACAATAAATTGTAAATTAGGTAGATTTTGATGCTAAATAGATTTTTTCCCAATATTCTATTAAATAGAATTTTAACGACAATTTTAATCGAGAAAAATCTGACACTTTTTTAGTCTTCAGTTTAACACTAATACTTTTCAAATAATTTAATGTGTAGATAAACCAAGTATGTTCATATTTACCTAAGATAAGCTTTAAAAGTATGACAATCCCACATGTTTTCGTCCGGCAGAGCCTTGTCACGATCTCCATTATTTTTATATTTACTCTGTACTGCGTTGTTGGTCAAATGTACTGACTCGTGGTAGTTCGACAGACTGAATATTTGCGAACTAAATCTTAAATAACTGTCTCTGTATAATTATAAAATGAGATTGATTAAAAAAATATTACTCGTAGTTAATTGAACCAAACCGTAAATACTCACTTATACATCCAAATAGTAAGTGGTTGACAATTTGTTATTAAAAACCACTGACGTATATCAAATTTTGTGTTGTATATAATAAGTGGATTTTCTGTAAAAGAATAATTTTGGTAGTACAAGGAATACATGTAAAAGAAATTAGCTTAGCTTAGCTTAGCTTTTATAGGAATTAGCTTACCTATATATTTTTGTACGACGTATCTGTTTTTTTGTGCCGGAATATTAAGAAGACCTATAATATCTTTTATATTGTTCATAAGGTGAATACCTTTTCCACGACATTTGTTGCCAGGTTTTACGATCCAAATGTTTAAAACTCCATCTATGTCCATTTGAGGCCAAAAGCTCTTTAACGAAGCGAGAGTTTTGGCTGCTCTTTTTTCTAAATGCCTGAAAAACTCACTATGACTTTATCACAATAATAAAAAAAAACTGTTTGTCTAATAAGCTACAATGGATTTATAAATAACATACATAATTAATTAACATTAGACAACATTGGTGTAGGCGTAGAGTATCCGTCTGTGTGCACCTACAATATTGATTTACAGCACAGTCAATAATTTGATTGTTCCCGTGCATACCGCCAAGAACGTACTTAAAAATAACACAAATATAACAACATCATACATTTTTTTCTTCTGCTTTATGGTAAGTAAAAAATTTTTAAAGCAAAATATAACTAAAAGAAATACTAAGTAAAATCATACATTAAATTAAAGACCAAAAAGACGATACAAAAATAAAATTATTGTTCTTCTGACAATTTTTTCAACTTGGGGATTCTATAAAATTGTTGTGTTCAGGGATCCTTTAGGCATAAATCTAGAATATAGTCTTTATCTTGATAAATCGTAATTAATATACAAGTAGTAGAAAGCTCTCAAATTACGTAGAATAACATTTCACTTGATGATACATGTGAATTGGCTAAGAATCATTGAATATCGAAATCAGTGCCGTTTATCTAGCGAAAACTGCATCCAATGACACGTTGATGATTATGATGATAATGATACGTGAAAACTTACCTAACATTTATATTAATATTCGCTATAAATGTTGCCTTTTCGTGTACCAGTAGATAATGGTGTGTCAGAAATTGATCCCATTCGTGTTCCCATATGTGTTGCACTTCTTCAGGCTCATCTATGTCTTTATGGGAATGGAATAACACAAATTCATTCATTCTATTAATGGCAAATTCTATGGCGCTGAACGGTACTTTCCCTTGCATTGTGACTAGATTCGAATCGCCATTCGGTTGGTATGCTTTACAAAACCATTTTACAAGGCTAATGCAGGCTGTAATTCGAAAATCCTCTATAAACTCTTCCAAATTATCTGAGTTGTGAATGTTGTAACAACGAGGGAAATTTGTTAACGCTGTACCGGGTTCCGTGTACCAATGCATTTGAGTAAGCGATGCGGTAAGACCTTCTTTTGTTGTGAATATTGATCTGCAAAATCTATTACAAAATTCGTGTATATTTAGTTCAATTTATATATAATTTATTAACATTTAATAACTTTAAATTTAAGTTTAACGAATACTTGCTTTATATTGATTATGTTTACGAATACCGATAATTACGTAACTAATATAGATCTAGGCTTGGTTTAAGAAAAAACTACAAATTCTGTTTACGTTGTTTGGTTTATGGTTTAAAACACGGTATGATTAGATTATATTACAATAGTACTTCACTAATTCAAATTAAAAAAAAAAAACTTCGGTTGTATTCAAAAATCTTTAAAATAAATCTAGTCATTTTACCTGCTAATTACGACCTCCTTACTGCTTAATAACCAGTCGTATTTGTCCCTTTTTGTGGTCCAGAGAAAGTCGACTGAATGATGTTCCATAAATTTATATAAAATCATTCTTTCCACTTTTGTAAGCTCTTTGCCACTCACTCTTTTCGGGTCAACGTTTGTTGGTGGATGACGAACCTAAAAATAAATAATTATAACGGTATATTAAGACATATTTTTTCATTTAACGTATATTGAAGAAAAGACGTAACATAAATTTGATGGTTAAAAATTGTATGAACATCATCATCAGCTGATAGACATCCACTGCTGGACATTGGAGCATAAATATTTAAAATCCAGAGATGACCAATTTGGTAGTATTGCATTAAATTTTTAGTCGAGTTCTAAATGTAGAGTATACAAATAAGTTACTCGACAAAGAGTTATAAATTTTTTTATTTTTGAACAATCCCTAGCCTTTAAATGAATTTCTTTACTGTTTTAAAACGTATGTACTCAAATTCATAAAATGATTTACCTTATGAGATTCATATTTTTCAACCCATCCGCGGTGCAGGAGGGCTCGACGGACCGCCGCGAAACCTCCACCTTTTATCATAAAAACTTTTTTTTCCTTCATCGCGGTGTCTGCAATCTTTTTGAGCTCATTCCATCTCTCGTTGCTGACCCAACTCTTGTACTGCTTCAGATGTTCAATAGACGATGTAGTTTCTGTTTGTCAAGAGTTTTTAGATTTTAGCAACTACCAAATCGTAGGAACTCATATTTATTTTCTATTTAGTACATGATTTAAATTGTTGACTTATTTCGAAAAATTTTTAAAGAAAAAATATTAAAACGAATGAATTATTAGAGAATCTGCAATGAACAAAAACAAGGTACAAATAAAATAAGATTGATATCACTTTATAACCAATTGGCAGGTACACATACCGGGCCCATGTTCAGATCTTGAATACGATACGGCGCTTAATGGCCGCAACTCTTTCTTGTTTACGCTATCCTTGTGAAGCTTTGAGTCCGACGTACTTTCTTCTAAGGCCATTGTTACAGCCATTGAAGCTTATTGAATTCTCTGTAATGCATCGTTAGATTAAACGTCATATTTTATTCTCAATAACACACAAAGCTGTTTCCTGTTCACTGGTCGTAGATAAAATGAACCTCTTAATATAAACCCGTGCATTAACCTACTTTACATTTTAACCTACATAGTAAGTTTCTGACTATCAACGTAGAGCCGGGCACATCTCCGCCTGGTACTATTGGTATTCGTGGCATCATACGCTAAGCTCCTTCTTCGGAAATTGCAAAGTGTAACAAGTAAATTAATAAACTCAAATTAGTCTTACTGCTGTGGAAGGTGAAACAGGAAACTGAGTTAAGGGGAACACAATAGTGTTCATATAAAATATATATTTCAGTAACTGTAAATTTTTTCCGACGACAGTTTTGTAGTGACTTAAGGTTGATCGATTTTGTCACAATACTGTCTAATTTATTTAATTGATTACCTGCGATTACTTTCTAAGAAATTTAATGATGTTTATAATTTATGTAGAGCACTATTTAGAAGATTACAGTTAATTCCATTGTCTTTTTATAGTTCCTTTGTTATAAATTTATTAGGAAGTCATTATACATAGGATTTATACATGCTGAAAAATGGTCCAAAAATTTACGAAGAATGCGTATGCAATAAAACTACTGTAGAACAAAAACTCTGTTCACCTTCACTGACGATACTTAAAAATACTATAAAGTAATTTATATATTAACTGTCGTAAACGAAGAATTTAAAAAAAAGTAATAATTCTAAAACGCGGACTATTAAAGCAAAAGGCTTGGTTTATCAATATATCAAAAATAACATGTTATTTAGTTTATTAGTTTTTTCTTTAATTTGCCTATTTCTTTAGATTCTGTGTTTAGCCTTCAAACCAGATGGCAGCACTGTGAATTATTATTTATAATTTTTTGTAGTTCACATTCATTACTTATTATAAAACTGATAATTATAAATAAATTGTGTAAATAAAATTTTTATTATAATACCTAATGATGTTTATTAAAGAAAAACTTGAAAATATTCTTTGGTTTATTTTATGCTCTTTAATAATAAATTATTTAAAATTTAGATAAAAAAAAATTCACTAAATAAGTAACGAACTCTGATTGTGCAGAAATTGATAGTTAATGCGTGAATAGGAATTGTATGAGCCAACTTCAGTTCAATTTTATTACGTTGTCAACCATGTCAGTATTTGACAGAGAATAATCCTGAATGTTGCCATTTCTGATTATGACATGAAGCAAGATGGCGAGTTCATCTCCGTTTAATAGTTTGTTCCGTGTTACTTCCACATATGTTAGATGATTTTATACTACTGTTTTTATTAAGGTAGTTAATATTAAAAATATATAAAAAACATAAATTTTGCCAGTGCTGCAAATATTTTAAATATGACAAATATTGTATTTTGACTTAGATATACTCCACCTGAGGAATGTTGATTTTTTTTCAGTGATTTGTGATTCGGTCAGGTGTTTTCGTTTTATAATTAAAATTTGGTTCTTGCGCAGTGAGTGATGTTACTGAGTTCAGATGTATTTGTGTCGTTGGGATGTTAGATGTCGGGACCGTTTTCAATGTTGGAAAACAAAAGCGTAAACTATTTGTTTTGATAGACCGTGATAAAGTAATTTAAAAAGTTTGAAATAAAAGTGAACTCCAGCCGGAGTGATGGCCTTCAGTGAGGTGAGTGTCTTGGTAATATTTTTAGTATTATTATTTGATTTTAAATTAATTCACCAAAAGCATAATGCTGCAGTGTAACTTCACTACGTGTCATTTAAAATGTGTACATTTTTGAGACAAATTTAAATCTATTATTTTTTAAACTAGTTGAGAGTAAAAACTTGATTGTTTATATGTTAATCGGAGTTCTTTTTATAAGTTTTTCACTTAATTGTGTTAATTGTTAAAAATTTTATTTATCTTTTTAATAACTTTTTTTTATAAGAGTTTATCATATTATTTGGTAACTTTTGAGACATTTTAAAAAGTTTTCTGATAGCATTATTAAGACAAAAATTCTTCTATTTTTAAGTACTATAATTTTGCTTTATTGACCAGTATATATACATAGCTATACATAGTATACATAGCTATGAATCAGTTTATACATAGTATACCATTTAAGACTACTGAATTTTATTCACATCTAATTCATGAATGAATTTATATAAATTTTTATGGTGAATATAATAAGTAACAGATGTTTTGATTTTCTTAGTATGTATTAAATATAAAGTAATGTAATTTGAAATACTAAAATGCTCATATTTACTCATACATGCAGCATACAAACAATTTTTATAGATGTAAATTGATTCACTGAGGGGTAATAAAAGAGATCTGGTGGATATATTCATGAGTTACATATTTATATTTGGTCGATTGTTAATTATAATTATAATTTGCATTTGTGTTATAACAATAACTATGAATATCTATTTGGTCATATTAACACAATGATTGGAAACATTGTTATGTTAAATGTAGTTTACTAATAAGTTGTCATTAATATGACTAATTCACAAAAACTGAAAACAGAACATCTAGAATTTGCTTTTTTAAATTGTTTATTAATTATTAAAATTTATTTTAACCAATTTTTGTCCTAAATATTAAATTTGTTTTATTTCTATCTTTGACACTACTTAATAAATACAGCAATAATAATTTATTTCTATATATAAAGTGATTTAAGTTTACAGAAGAAATTATAGTCAGTATATGTTATTTAAATTTGACTCTATTTCCATTTTTAATGTTGTCATTATATTCTGCAAACTTTCTCGCTAATTGTCATATCTATAGCATCAATGAAAATAAATTGAATATTTTTTTTTCAGATTAAATAGGATATCTATCTACTCAATTTATCTCACTCATATAATGGTTTTATACTATCAAATATTCATTTATATAAAAAAGGGCATTGCCACTTGTCTGACTTGATGTAATAATATTGGTATTTGATTATGTCACTAGCAAAGACAACCAAATAAGTAAAGAATTGGAGCCATGCTAATTATTCAATTGTTATTTAACATGTTGGAAAACATTGTTCTTTTATTGTTGTATCTATAAATAAAATATGCTTAGTTCTCACTTACCTTCTATTTTACTACCTAACTAGTCTCCTATTTAATCAATTAAAAATGTCAAAATATTCAACTACCCGTTCATCTACACACTATGCATTAAATGACATTTGCTTGGATACTGTTTCTGATATATCTTAAACATAAGTGAATTGAATGCCATATTCTGTTTCTGTAATATGAATCAATTTAGTGTGATTCATCGTATATAACATATAAACACTTAAATGTTGAAATTGAATGTTAAGATAACAATCTATGTTATCTGTTCATTTTATATTTTCATATTGAAGTTATATGAATCACATCACAGTCGAGTCTCGTGACGCAACAACCGTTAGCGATTCGCACGGGTCCGTTTCTTTACGCTTTGAAAAAAAAAAAATAAGAGTTTATAAAACATTTCCAGTTTTATTTACAGCATGATTCGAAAAAACTTTTGCGGCCTTAATTTTTTTTTTTTTAGGATTTATGGTGTTCAATGCATTAAACGTTTCGAAAATATGACGGTTTGAAAATTTACTTTAAAGGAAGTTTTGATGAAACGTGAAAGTTAAAATTATGGGTTGTTACTAAAAGAACTGCAATTTCCTCTTATTATGAACTGGTTGTATTTTCTGAAAAAGGCGGTTCACAGAATGCGCTAAAAGCACCTTCATTACCTTCATTTCTTACAATGTTCTTTGAATTTTTATGACGTATAAGCGAAAAGGCAAGCATCACGTTCGCCTTATATTACTCGTATACCCTTTTTCGTGAGTCAGTTCTACATATGATCTCCGCAGACTACGAAAACGTTACGCCGAAGTCTGGCTAAAGCATTGTCAGCATGAGATCCATGTAAAATTCCGTCCGCGTCGACCCTTTAACTTTATGTTGAGCCCTTAATATTCATAACGGTACGATCTAATTTAGAATTTTGTAAAAGAAATTCTCGGTGGAAGGGTAGGCCGAGAGGTTAATTGATGACCAAGAACTTGTTAGCTAAATTAACTAGTCTTACACAGAGGCGGGCTTGCTGGTCTTTCAATATACTATAGAAAACATTTCGGTGCGTGAATTCCGAATTGCAATACCTCCATCCAATTCTCTTATCGGATATCTACAAGAGCTACGGTAGTTTATCTTTTATTGGTCAATAATTCCGCAAATAGACGATATTTTCATAAAATTATTTCCCAGTCGAAAAGCAAACTATTGGTACAAAACATATATTCAATCGGGTAACTCCTCACGGCACCTAACCCAACCTTACCTGCTCGTGGTGCACCCTGCTAATCAACAAACGATGCTCTGGCTCCCGTCAACCCAAATTGGGGCATCGTGGTGGAAATGGGCCCAAACCCGTTCATAAGAACCCCTTACATATGAAAGCCCCTATTGCCTAGATCAACCAGAGGATATGTGGAGATCTTTGGGCGAGGCCTATGTCAAGTAGTGGACGTCTATCAGTTGATGATGATAATATTCATTTTACTGGCCATATTATAATGTGAGCCTCTCCAGTAGAGCTTGTGTAAATTATCTATAATATTTAAACCGTAGGAAACCATAGTTTAGCACTTTTGCGTGCTTTGAGCGCATGAATATTATCGTGACTACAAATTAAAATAGTTTTTTTGATCTGACTGTCCATTTAACAGTGTGTTCTCAAAAATGTTGTGTTGTACGCAGATTGGTGGTAGCTGTTTCATAATTGTGGCTCTTATCTGCGTTTTCCCACGGTTCCATTGTTATTCCGGAGCCGAAGAGAGGCACATAGTAAAACCGGGGGTCTCGTATCGCTGCGTGGGAGTGTATTATATTCTCTTTATATTAGTTTATATTTATGATACGAAAACGACAATGAATAGCAAAAATTCTTAAGCTAATAAAAATGGATAAACTTTTTTCCTACCTGACATGAAGTTAGTGAACCCTGCTAACCTAACTTCTGTTGCGATGAAGATATCGTCCATATTCCTTTATTGTTTTACTTAATATCTTAATAGTGATTTATGTTCATTTGATTATATGTAAAGAGTAATAGAGTTGGAATGGAAAATTATCAACACATTGAATGATATTATAATTCGCCATTTAACCATACATGAAGTGGTTAAACTGTATTTATTTATGTTAGTCATTACTTCTATCCATTAATCATTATTGTTTGTGTGCGGTGTAAAAGGCAAATTACTAATTTAAAAAGGTAATTAAATCGCATTCAATAGCAGTATACTAGTAGATAAATGTTGTGTTGTGTGGTGTTTGCTTGCATTGCTTTCTTATCTTTTCAGGCCGTTGTTTCTTCGTGGTAGGGCTTTAACCTGTATATAGTGTTAAGTAATTATTTAAGAAGATAACAGCTATTATCTTTTATAAATGTTGTATATAGCCACTGTTAAAAAATTTGAAATAATTGTACCATACTCGTGCACTGTTTCTTTCGCTGCAAATATGTCTTGTTGTCTTAGTTTGTACAGGTCTTATTTTGATGGGTTCAAAATAAGCCGCCCTGTATTACTAAAATGTGAGAGTTTGTCTACAAAAGAAAAGGCCACCATAACTGGAGTTTTATTTATCGTGTTTTAAATTTTCTTGAATTTTGTTTTTACCAAAGGTGCACTTAATAAAATGTGAACCGATCTATCGAGTCGATCGTGACTATTTGAAAGAATTCCATTAAATCAAACCGGAGCAAAGTCGCCTCCTGCTTTAGCGTGAAATTGTTGCAATAAAAAGTTTATTGAATATTCCCGTCAGTCATCGTGTTGATTCAGGCAAATCTCTGTTGGGCATTGCGCATAAGGTCATTGAACCGGACTTATCAAAGTTTAAATTTGAGTCTCTCAGTTTAATTTGAAAATGCATATGCATGGGAGATACACTCTCGTGAACACGGTCTATGATTGCGACAATCATAGATCGTGTGTGTTTGTGTGTGGGTAACATACAACGTCGCCGCTGGAATTCAAATTGACAAAAAAGACAGCAACGATCCGCAATGGTAATGCCAACTCTCCGACTTGGACGATGTCCAAGATGTTTGTAGTAACGTTGTGCTGTTTGTCGTCGTTCATTGTAAACACCTGCCCCTGCCAGGCATTCCTGTCTTCATGACTTTTTCTTAATCATTATACTGCAATTTTATTTTTTGATCTTTTCAAAATTCTTCCGTCTTTATCAGTACCATAAAAAATCATTTAAAGATTTATAATACACATGTCAAGGTGAGGCAATGAATGTCATGTGTCACTACGCCCGTGTTTCGTACAAAATAATATTCATTAAAGTTTCTAAATTATAATATCAGTACTACATTAATATTTTCATATCTTAATAGTTTATCTGATGTTTCAGTTAAGAAAATATATTTAATAAATATTTTAGTCAGAACGCTGTTCTTAAAACCTTGCGATGCGATGACCTGACTGGTTTGTGATGGTAACTATGACTTCGAGAAGTTGAGTCAAAGGTATGTTGTGAGATGGCAGTCGATACTGCATAACTTTACAATCACCCCCCTTTCGCCCTATTTGCTAATTATATTCAACAAGGACATATTCTATTATTAAGTATCATTGTATGAATATAGCTGACAAGGGTCCGTCCCCTTAAACGGAAACAGCCGGAACTTTTCATTGACGTATGCGTTCTATATCACGTGTTCTCTGATTGATATACTAATTAAAAAATTATCACTAAAAGCAATATTCCGGGCTCTATTTAAATCTTATCTTTCCGACTGTTTTTTTATGGTTTATTTAAAAGATGACTCAAGAGTGATAGGTTCCCACAAATATAATAATCCATACAAATAGATTGAGCTATACAAATATATATATTTAAATTAATTTTGAACTATTGTTAATTTTATTAAGTTCTATAGATTATGTAAAATTGTAATTTTTACTTCAGTTGTACTTTTCACACGTGGTAAGTCTGTCATGCCAAAGACCATGTGGTTAGGTACCACAGCAGCACCCTATTTCTGCCGCTAATTAGTGTGCAAATGTAACGAGACTCAACATCTTATGTCTTAAGGTGACGAGTATAATTAGGTGCGGTGTATAACATCCTAACTATCGCCACGTTGTTATAGCCATGCTCCCGCTCGTCTTGTTTGAATAAAAAAATATATCTAAAAGTACAAATACAAAACATTTCTTTTATTTATATATTCCCTGTTCATACTTTAAGAAATACAAGTAGTTCTACCAACCATTTTTTTATCTCCTTTTCATATTTCACAAACCTTTGTAATTTTATTTTTGTGGGACAAAACGTAACCCTTGTCCTTCTACGTGATCCCATCTGTGTTTTGACCAATATCGGCTCAGGGTTCCAGTCGTGGTTACATTACAGAAACGAAAACTATCTCATTTGTAATATTAGTATGTTGCACTTAACTATAATAGCTACAGTAAGAAGATATGCAAAAATTTATGTAACAAATAATTTACTGTAATTAATCAGTACTCACTAAAACGTTGACTTTGGACTGAAAAGATGGCAGCGTCAATATTTATTACACTAGCTTAATGGTGATGGGTTTCTATTGCTAGGGACTTTCCAGGTAGGTACCACGGCTTCTTGTATTCCTACTGCCAAACAGTTGTGTGCAAAATTTACTTTGTTCCGGTTTAAGTTACGTAGCTGGTGTAGTTTTCGAAGCAATCAGGCTTAACATCTTAATTCTTATGACGGTAAACACAATGTGGTGTTGTGTATATCATCCTAACTAGAGCCACTTTGTTAAGGAAAAGTATCACTTACTATCACGTGAACGTTTAGTCCGGCCCATCGCTTAGTTAAATAAAAAATAACATAACGCTCAGCCAATAGAAATTTGCTAAACCAATAAAACCATACAATTGTAGTGAGCGTATTATATTAAATGTATTTATGTTTCCGGTTCCTTTTAAATTGGGTTTATAGGTCGTATTGTCATGACATTAATTTATAGTAAACACAGCGGCATCCTGAATGATGTCATAGATATGTTCAATCTTTTTCCGCTTATATAATATTATATTCTAATTTGTATAATGATCTTTATTCAATAAATTAATACAGATTTTAAATAGACAACATATAAACATTCAGAAAAGTATATTTTGTTAGTGTACTTAAAAATTTCTTTAACTTTTTTAGAGATAGAAGAGACGTTGAACGTAATTGATAATGTTTTACAATAAGTTATTGTTTTATGAATAGTTTTTAAACTGGTTCTATACATATATATGACAGTGTATGAAGTTATTATCTATTACTAAAATTTATATAACCACCCACAGATCTAGGTGCGAAACTACCTTTCGATGTTTGTCATAGACGATTGCATAAGATAGGCTAAAAGCTTTTCGATATATTTTGTAGATGTGGTATACGCATAATATTTTCTCCTTCATATTATATATTTTTTTATGCTACAAAGCGACGATACGAGCGGTACGTTTACCTAATGATAAATGGTACGCCCGCCCATAACAACGTGGGGCTAGTTACTATTACCATTTTGGTATGCATGGCACCGCATTGTGCCCGCCGCCTTGAATCAAAACATGTCTCGTTACCTCAGTAATTTCACTATATTCATTGCCCTTCAAACCGGAACACAGTAAAGTTTGCGCATTACTGTTTAGCGGCAGGAATAGGCGCTGCGGAAGTACCTATCTAGACTGTCTCCAGCAACAGAAACCAATAAAGTGTAATTCGAATAATATGTTTTTTTTTTCTGACTTATTTTAAACTTAGCCTTAAGTAGAACACAGAAGCGTTCCTGTATGGCACCGTTTACGTTTTACTTGGATACAATATCGATTTATCATTTCGTCCTGATTCCGTTCGCCGCTGCGCCGATCGATTTCCCGTATCAGCTACTCCAAAGTTATTTTGGGCCTGCAAGCGCTCTGTTCTAACTTGATAATTGTACCTTTGGAGCGAAGGCTTCAGGTAATTGGTTTGCGTCTACATGCGTCCTTGTCTTTTATTTATTACAAGCAGCACGGCTAACACGCATGCCATTCTCTACACACGCACCATAAGATACAATAGGAAATTTGTCGAACTGATGGTAGGTCTCTTTTGCCGTATACCTTCAAGGTAGGTACCACCGCAGTTCCTATTTTTGTATACAGTACTGTGTAAACATTACAGTAGTCTGGCATTATAGCTAGTGAAATTACCGGGGTAACGAAATTTAACATCTTATGTCTCAAGGCATAATATGACGATGAGCACAATGTGATGTATATAACCTAATAAGTACCAAGTTGTTATAGACAGGCGTATCATTAACCATCAGGCGAACGTCCCGTTCGTCTCATCGGTTCGTACGATAAAAAAATATGAGCGGATGCTTTAACTATTTATTGTAACTATTGTGTACAGTTAATTATTGTATTTTTTTTAGATGTCTACCTGATGGTAAGTAATACTCCTGCCCATAAAAACGTGGCGCTAGTTATTAGTATGAAATACATTGCACCAGTATGTTCGTCACTTGCAATATCACTAGATCATAATTTCACTAGCAAAGACTTTTTGTATACTCCTGTTTGCCGACAGAGATAGGAACTGCAATGGTATTTACCTGGACGGTCTCCGGAAACGAGGACCTCCGATCAGTAAAAATTTCACACTTGATTTTATACCGGTAGTCATAAAGAAATTGCTACTTAATTGGCTGTGTACTTAAATCCTGTCCATACATACTATGGTTTTATAGTAAGGACCAATATAAGCTAAATTTTCTTAATGCTTGAATTTAAAGTATTTCAGTTGCCTAGTAAGCAGACCGACTAATCTGATTGCCATACGTATACTTACGTATTTAACAGGTGATGGTACTAATTCAATTACTTTATTGATTGGATTAACAATTCCATAACGCAATTTAAGGCCATACAAGTAATAGATTAAATATATCATAATGCCTTTGTTAAATATATTTAATTTAAGATTGTTTTATTCCTAAGGCAAAGAAATATGCTGCTTTTGTTATTAGAATGTTTATTGTTTTGATGTAATAATATACCTGTGTAATATTCACATAAAAAAAAACTGGTGTTTAGGTCTCTTATGTCGGATGTCGTCCAGGTCATATTCTACCGCCGATCAGTAGTGTACAAACGTTACTGTATTCCAGTAAGAAGGGCGTTGTACATTGGAGTAGGCAGAGACCACCTCTCTCCACTTACGATCCAGGCACAATGCGGTGCTGATGATATCCATAGCACTAGGGTAGGCGCAACACTTTACTTCAGGTGAACGATACGCTAGTTACATCGCTTCGTAGATTAAAAAAAAATATTGTTTATTACATAATGTTTTTCTTAATAAGTTACGGTAGGTGTGGCAGTATTGATCTTAAGTGGATAAATAGGTTGTTATATTATAATTGATTTTGAAGTTTTCTTTAAACATTAGCAATGTCATCTCCTGTCAGATGCATCGCAAACATTGTATGATATTTAACATTTACAAAGCAGCTATAAACTCTTGCTAATTGCGCGGTCAAACTGACCTTGACGCAAATTCCCCGTGTGTTTAAACCGAGTCGTGTGTCTTAAGCAACATATAATGCAACGCTTATGTAAAACCAGCCTCGTATAATGAGCTAGGGAAATATTTCTCTCGTACGTCAGCTAGTAACGTAATACGTGTGAGTGTTTACTCGCCTCTTGTCCTGACTGGACACTGTTATCATATGACTGTGACGCGGGGGCGACCAATGTCCACTTACCTAGAGATATGATGATACAAACAAGTTTTTGTACCGATTTTTACGTTAACGGTGGCTTATCGTCAAGTCTGTCACAGTTGAAAGGCTGGACAGTTTTAACAACTTTTTTTTATTACTTTTTAGATGTGTACTATAATCATTTATTAGTTTTCTTTGCCGTATATAGTACAGATGTTTCATTTACTGGCTATGTAGTATTATCTGTCAACGTTGAGTCTGCAGAAACTATGGAGGTAGGTTTACAAACATAAAATATCAATAACACTTATAAAGACAACAAAACTATGACTTTGTGTAGAAATTGTTAATACTGTTACCTTAATGTATATTCCATATTAGTAGTGTGCAAACATAATTGTGTTCCTCTTAGAACGGCGCTGGAACTAGTCATATTACTGGCGTAACGAGACTCAACATCTTATATCATCAACATCTTATGTGGTGCAGTATATATCGTCCTAACTATCGCTGTGTTGTTATGGGTGGACGTCGGACTTATCATCAGGTGAACGTTCCCATCATTTCGTCCCTTCATTGAAACAACAAAAACTATTTGGCAGCTGAAATAGGAGCTCCGGTGGCACCTACCTAGACGTCGACAAAAAGCTACAGTAGATCCTCTGTATTAGTCGTAGTAAAGTAGTATAATTATAATAGTCTTTGCATATACTTTAATCTAAATAACACTAATTTGAAAATTTCACACGGTTGTCATATTTGTGACAATGTGTGGCCATGACCATGTGTATTTTACTGACCTACTGTAATATATTTAGTGGCGTTTAAGGGTGCTACACGTACGTTCAAATTGGTACATTAACTGTTCACACCTCGCCAGTGGGCTCGATTCAGCTCGCGTTCGTTTTAATCGACTATTCGTTGTTGCGTGAGCGGCTAGCTGCCCGCCGACGCTTTCCAAATGTCAATCTATACCCCCAACACGCGGCTTTATCGCTATTATAGGTTTCACTGAAGTATAATTTTGTCAATTTAACATTGTTACCATTCGATAACTTCTTCATAGTCTAGGTAAACATACAGAACAATTTAATATACATTTTTTTAGCGACGAGACGCACGTTTACCATGTGGTGGCCGTTACGGGAGCATCACTTACCATTGTATTTTATTGTATTACAAATACTAGTCAATATGATGATAATTATACTGATAATTCTCTACGTTGTGCTCGTCACCTTGAGAAACAAGATATTAAGTTTAATTACCCTGGTAATTTTACTCGTTACTATGCCCTTCAAATCGAATCTTGTTTGCACACTACTGTTTGTTATAAATACAATGTATAAAACTTAAAGTTCATATTGAAGATCAGAAAAGAGACAGGGCTGTATTCTCTGTACATTTTGAATTTCATTAAAGGGCTCTAGTTTCTTAATTAATACTCAGTACTGTAAGATGTAAATTCTTCTTCATATTTAATAATGTTACAGTAAATTTGCATTATTATTTTATTTATTGTGTTGTTTTCTGTTTATCCTGTGACTTGGGAGATCATCATTTTCTTTCTTGTATTGAATGTGTTATAAAGCGTTATACCTTCTTTATGTACAGGTTTTAATAAGATGATCAATTAGTTATGGAAATCAATGTAACCATTAACATGACATCAATTACTTTGCTTTATAAACGCAATTATTTTCCAATCTAGTAATAAAGCAGAGACTTTCTGTGTTAAATGGCAAGTGTCTTGGCTAACTATTTTACTATTTACGAATTTTGAGAATTATGTCGAAAAAAAAATTTGTCAATGTTACTTCATAAATCTTTCAACCTCTCCGTGCTATTAGCTTATGAAAAAAAAGCATCTCGATATTATTTTAGATTTGTGTGATTGGAAACAAATACAAGCGATGTAGAGAGAGTACAGGCGGCGCGCTTCGTGCCCACCTTCTATTTCCTTTACCTCCGCCTCGTTGCGCTCTAGTTGGAAATGGCTCTTTCGGACCATTGCCGGCGCTGCATTCATTTGAACAGATCGTACTCAATGAACAATCGACTGCTCTTAACAAGGGCACAAATAAAACGTTAACATTTTATTAGAATTTAACAACGAAACATCGCTTGTAAGTAAAAAATTTTTGCTTTACCTGTACTCGACATAGCAAAGTCTTTCTACGTATTGTACACTGATAAATTATCTACATGTCGAGAGATTCATTGAATCATCACGAAATCTCCGAAACTATAGAACATAAAGACTCAAAATTTGATACAGATATCGCTCGATCATTAGAAGATATATAGAAGTAGGCTAAGAATGAATTTAACAAAATTCCTTGCCCCAACAGAGTAGCAGGGATGTTACGGCCAGCCAAGTGGGCTAACAGCTAGTACGTAATAAAACAATGTTTGATATTGACATTAAATTTGTTGTACAAAAAGCTACTTGAATGATTATACGTCAGACAGGTACAACTGTACGTATATTTTTAAAACAATATTTCCATCCAAGACCGGTATGTTTATTTGTAAATTTAATCAAGTAAAGTGTTAGGAGAGTGTAAAGTTGTATCGTAACAGTTTATTGAAGTTTCGCAAGCGTTCGTGAACGCTGTGATGTCAGTGTATATGTAAATGTTGCCCACAAATCACGTGGCGAAATAAACAGTATCCATCCCGTCATAAATCGTAGCAATATTAAACCTTCCTGACAGGCGGAGCGAACTACCGGTGGGGCGAAGTGTTTGACTAATTATTATATGTAATAATATACGATTTATTTACGTAGGTAATAAGGAGTAGAGTTAATGTGTGTTTATTTGGTCAATTAATGAAACTAGCAGGAGAGCTGTTTACACATGTCAATGTGAAGCTAATAAGCACATGACAATGCACTAAGTTTTGCTTGTCAGCTTGATATCCATAACGTTAAGTCTCATTATCCCAGTAATTTTATTGTCGACAACGCTCTTGAAATCGAAACATGATCGCTCTATTGTTTTGATACAGAAACAGTTGCTGTGATGGTACTTACCTAAACGGTCACTGGCAAAGGAGCTAAATGATAGTTCAATCAATTAAGATCTTAGTTCATTTTCATTCTTAAAAATTGTAAACTTCTGTCATTAGATAACAGTGAAGTTGTTTTTGGATATTTTGTTAAATATAATCTTCGCCTAAGGCTATTCTATAAATAATTGAGTAATCTATTTTACAACTAGTAGATATTAGCGGGTAGTGATTTACAATGCATTGATCAACATAGTTTATATTGATCAACTTGCATTTAAACACGGACAATGTATTAATCAGCTTATTTATCAACTGCATAATATACTATATATACGTAACTTTATTTCTGTAACTAAAATCGATACAAGTAAATTAATGCGATATGAAATTATTTTTTAAAACTTTCAAAACAAAGACGTACTGGTTAAACGATTGATCAAGCTATTTGTCGAGTTTATTAATTTAGAATTAATCATTGAGATGAAATCACTTGTTAATCTACTAATAATTACGTTAATAGTTATGACAGTAACTTGTTAATATATTATTAATGACATATATATTATGTTATAAATAAATTTATGCATAAACTGTATATTTGAGAATTTTTCATTCGTCAATGTCAATTCTGTCTAACCCTTACCATGTTTAAAATAGACTTAAACTTTTTCAAATTTATATTTACGAAGATTGAACACTGCTTTGATATTTTTATCTATTCAGTAAGATAATGAATGGGAGTTATAAATAAATCATCTAATAATATCCATAACAAAAATTGACAAAAAATGAAGCATGCCTTAGGAATTTATGCGAACGTCCATCGTTTCTGCTTGCGTTAAACCAACGCGTATTGAATTTTCAGCGTGAAATTTTTTTTACGTTAAATATATAAACAGTAAACACCTTGTACAAACTTTACAAGGTAGAACTTTTCATGGAGCAATTAATCAATGTAACAGTTTTTCTCTCACTGTACTGCCGGTGCACAGTGCCGCGCCTACCGGTCGGATATTGCGATCTCGTGGCGTCCTCGGCGTTCGCTTAATGCGTTTCCGATGTGACGCAAATGCGATGTTGGAAACATTCGCAGCTCGCTCTCTATCTGATCGCTTCTAACAACAATTCTGTGAAATCGTCATGTTTTTACTGGTGAGCAAATAAGCACTGCATAACCTATCTATGAACATACCTGAATAATAATAATCACTCAAAAGTTACTAAATTGAAATTGCTTAATTTATCTTTAACTATAAGCTCTAACATTTTATTTCTGGTATGGGATACCTTACTCGAAATCTCTGCGTTTCTTGGTAGTAGGTCTCCATTCCCACAGATCTTTGGAATGGTACCACCACAGCGTTTATATTTGCCGCTATACGGTAGCGTGCTAACGTTACTGTATTCCGGTTTAAATGGTGCTGTAGCTAGTGACATTACCTAACGTCTTATCAACTCTAGGCTCAATCAATGTGATGCTGTGTAAATCACCCCATCAAGCGCCACATTGTTGTTGGCATGCGTATAACTTACCGTCTCGCTCGTTTCTTTTCTCACTTATTGTTGAATTTATTAGTATAAATAATTATAAAATTTCCAAATTCGTTTGTAAAACCCGTCGTGTATAAATTCGTTTTTATTCATCATCCAGGCGATAGACGTCCACTGTTGGACATAGGCCTCTCCCAAAGTTCTACTGTTAGCATCGCGTTCGGTACCTCCGGGCACTAGAGGTCGTTTGTAGGGTTCATTTGTGGGCCCAATGCGAGCTGGTGGGAGCCAGAGCCTTGTTTCTTGATTAGCACGGTGCACCACGAGCAGGTGATGTTGACTTGGGTCCCGTGAGATGTTGTGCGGGGCCCGTTACACCCATTTTTATTGTTATATCGTATTTTAATAACAGTGCTATTTAAAAACACTGCGCTATTTCAAATTGATTTAAACTGGATCTCGTTTTGTTTAATTTCGTTTGTCATAATACGCAGAGCCGTTTTAGTTTCTCTCGGTTGTGTGCGTTTATTGTTCGAAGTGGAATTTATTGTGAATTATGGCATGTTTTAACATTCGAACCTTTGTTCTTTGTACGCATTGTTTGTACTATTTTTAATACGAACAATAAGAGGAGAGTTATCACATGTTTTACTGTTTCGAAATATTTATTTGTTGGATGGCATGATTATTAAATGAATCATCTCTCTTTATCATAATCATGATGTTATGATTCTATTTAATTCCAATAAACAGATCAATATCATTCAGTAGAATCTATTCTTCTTTAGTATTTACACGTGCACTGATCTTATTGTCTAATGTTTAGTTATTTTAGAAGACTTGATAGTTTATTAAAAATCTTTGTATATGGAAAATCCGTGCTTGTGTAATCAAATATTTTGAATCCATCGATTCGTGCAAATACCGTATGTTAATTTTGTAAATCGCTTATTTGGTCGTTCGTAGGGCCGTATAGAAAAATAACGGTTCGTAAATCAAATAATGTATGTGGGTCGCGTTGCCCAATGTCGTACGGTTATGGTGATGCGTAACTTTGCCGTATACCATGGAATGCATGCAGCCCACAAAGGTCGGTATTCGACTCACGGTTGCTCGGCCGGTGACTCCTTGGGACAGTTCAGGCAGCTACCAATGTGCACCATATGTAGAATACTAATGGCTCTTATTGTGTCCATATTTACTTCTCCCGGTACAACGAAAGTTTTGTAACGCTTTTGTGTTTGTTATTTACGTTATTGAAATTCCTAAGCTTGAAACGTATTAATGTTTTTCTGAGCGATAGATATTGTGTTTATAATAGTATTGCCATAATTATGCTGTAATGGATAGTGCAGGTTGTGTTTCTGTGTGTGTTAAGTTTGCGCGGTGAGTATCCGCGTTGGCGTACCGCGCGCAGGTTTCGCTTCGGCTACAAAGCAGCTGCTGCACGCTCCAGTGCGGCCGCTCGCCGCCCGCGCGTCGCCGCCTCGCCGCTTAGCCCCCGCGCGCCCTTGCGAAAAATCATAATGCAATTGCCAGGACGGTTGGCGTGGAACGCTCCGCTGCGTGGAACCAGCCAGCACGCAACCAGTCTATACCCAAGTGCGTTCAAACTCACACGCCGTCCATCACGATGGCTTTGACGTGCCGGGACTGATTTCTCTTGCACCGCTCGGTCGACTGCAACCAAGTCGCGCCTAGTTACCATTGGATACCGATATTCAGTGTTGTAAACTCAAAAGACTAGCTCAACAACAATCCGCCACTTCGTTCTATTATTTTACACGTGACGTACTGTTTGTTCCGCTATTGTCAACTGTTGCGGTCCTCGTGTCGGATATACCTTTTGTACAGCTTCAGTGACCGAAATTTTGTGTAATTGTATACTGCGCTAATGTCTAAATTACGCAAGGTACTTTAGTTACCTTTTGCGTTTCAACAATTGTCCGTCAAATATAAATTATTCTTTGCACGAAGCATATGCATCCGGCGATGCTTGCTTTCCAAGTGTACGTTTTGAAACGATTGTTCCATCGCGGACAGTTGCACGAATCGCTCGCTTCAGATTGGTAGCTCGAGTCGCGTTTTATCATTATATGAAATAATAAAAGGAAATGATCAGCTAATTATCACTATTTGGTCGATAAGATTGTTTGTGAAAACCTGTGGAATGTCGAATTACGTTAGTGTGCAATCAGTTTCGATGCGATGAGGTGATGCTCTATGTACAGTGAAGTGTTAACGACGTGTTAAAGTGTTACATTAGTATGTGGGGTGCCGCTGTATCCAATCCTCCACACTACCATTATGTTCAAGGACCGCCGAATGGGGGACCACATCGCGGTCCCGCTGGACCTGTATTATCCGGACCCAACTTGAGACATCTGAGGCCCCAGTCCTCATACTCCTTGCCTCACGGTGCTAATGGACCTGGTCGATGGGGTTGGAATGGCAATCATGTATCTTCGTTCGATCGAAGGCAACCGAAGGTACCACCACAACCCGCACGACCTGCGCCTTCACGGCCGTCTCAAAGCAAAAATGCCGCTTATGTGAGTAAAGCAGACAAGGACTATTATCCAATATAACATTTGAATCATGATAAATTGTCGATGAAACGATCAAAAAATTTCAATGGTCATAATATTACGAGTAATTGTCGGTTTTTGTTGATGAAACAAAAAGTAAAAAATTAATGAGGTTGTCTAAGTCGTTTAATTACGATTGCACCAATAATTTCTCAATTCCGCATTATGAGCGTAATAAAATTTCGTTTGCTGTCGCAATGGTCATTAGTTGGCAGTTTGGTACGATTTTTATTTCCTCGTGTCACGCAACTTGTGTGCGTGTGTGTGTGTGTGTACGTGTGTATGCGTGGTGCGCTTGCGCCGCTCATACGCGCATTTCTTTTCGGTGGAAAACATTTACACACACACATTATTTTACTTATACATACATTACTATAATTACTTCTCTTACTTAAATACGAGTTTATATATATTTTCGATATCATACATTTAATGTTTTTTTTTTATATTTACTTAGATATTTGTCAGAAGGAAAAGAATGTTTTAAGTTGTTTTGTATATCGCTCTTCCGCTTCAATGAAATATGTTGAATAATGATCATTATACAATTATCGATATATTTTTCAAGTTAATGTTCTAGTCACATTTAAAATGCATTAACTGCACATAACTTGGACATTTGCCTCACTTTCATTCGCAACCGGTTGTTGAGCAATGCTATTGTATTATTTTATAAAATTTAAATTATTTAAATGTTATCATATAATCATTATATTGTTTTCACTTTTTTTTATACACGTTACAGTTATGTTATTTTCTTTTTATTGTCAATTGCGGCATGTATGGATTATCAGCAATATTTATATTTACATTTCAAAGATATAATGTGATATATGTTCTATGCTACTACAATATGAACAAATAAATCCTTATTCGTGTGATCTCTTATCGTCATGTTTTTCTTATTATACTTCTTGTTCTGGAATAGCCATGTCTTTTGCCAAAGAACTTATGTCCATTAATAACGTACTATAAAATTTCTTATACTAGTAATTATTTTTAAAATTTAATAGTCTTACATTTCTATTTACTCTATTGTTACTCTAGTAATTTTTTAGTTGGCTTGTGTAAATAATTAAAATCTATGATACGGAATCTAACCGAGTCAAGAATTTGAATTTTTCTTTACATCTCTCTGGGATATGTGTCGTATTTATTTATTTATTTACGTAACACAAAAGTTTAGTGGAAAAACGCGTGTAGTTGAACGCATTCCGATAGTCTTTTAAGCGATGTAGTTTTCTTTATAGGGCAGAATGTAATGAATAGCAAATGCGTTTGAGGTCGTTGCGTCCGCACCACCTCGAACCACTGCTCAGTCCGCGGTACGATACACGACCTAAAACTTAATACCGCAAGTACCAACGGTATTAGTCTGTGCAATATTATTGTATTTCCTGTTATTTAATTCTTATATTGGCATTTGAAAAGTATTTGTTTCTTTGCATGAGAATAATCAACAAATTTATAAGTTTTAGGCGACTAATAATCAAGTTGTATAGTAGGGTATTTGTGAATATATGCTTTGTAACCATCGTCTATCGTTTAACAATTTTTATATAAATACTGGGTATAAACGTGTTCTTATATAAAATTAATTAGTTGACCATCTCCAGCTTTGCTGGTTGTAAGGTCCCTGTAACTCCCTTTGTGGAAGGAATTTTGTAAAATATGATCTTAGCTGATCTATATTCAATGAAAGGAATCTAAATTTCAAGTTTCTAGGTCTTATGGTTCTGGAGATATCGTGATCTTTACATAAGCGGAAATTTCTTATATATATATATAAATACAACAAAAATACTTTTACCATATCTAAGTTTTGCAATGTGTTCATTATTTTTCATAAAAGAATTTTTTTTTAACACATAAACATCTTCTTTCTCTTGCCCTTTTCCCAGCTATGTGGGGTCGGCACAGTATGTACTTCCCTTCCATATCCCTCTATCAGCCGTTATATCCGAATTCACACTGTTCTTGCACATATCGTCTTTCACACAATCCATCCACACTTTCTTAGGTCTTCCTCTAGCCTTGTAACCATCCACTTTCATTCTCATTACCTTCTTTGTTATATGTCCTTCATCCGTCCGCATAACATGCCCGTACCACGCTAACCTCTTGCTCCTCAATTTCTCTGTCACTGGAGCAACTTTCAGACTCTAATATACTCATTCTTAATAACAAACATATTGAAATAATTGGTGTTATTAATTTTTTTCCTTCAACGAAAAATAATTCTGTTCGTTACTATCCGTAGAATGTGATTAAGATAACAAGTGTGTGTTGTTTTAATGTAATTAACTTTTTATGTTTTAATAAGCACATTATAACGTAACGTATTAATATACGATAACTACACTATTAAGCGTGTAAATTTGAAGAAAAAAATTTGCTGTTTGTAACTAAATATCGCCATAACATAATAAATAGGCCTAATGGTTAGAGCGTGCGGCTTTCATTCCGAAAGGTCGCGGGTTCGAATCTCGGCATGTACCGATGACTTTAATATTTAAGTTGTGTACATTTGTGAACTTTAGTTACAACAGCGGGATACAAACGGTGAAGGAAAACATCGTGAGGAAACCCGCACATGACTTAGAATTTATTCTAAGGTATGTGTGAAGTCACCAACCCGCATTGGGCCAGCGTGGTGACTATGGCCCAATCGCCCTCATATTGAGGGTAGGCCTGGTGCCCCAGCAGTGGGGACGTAAATGGGCTGTTATTACTAACTAAATATCGTATCGCGCCTTTAAAAATGTGCTTTATTACAATTCATATTAAAACTTTTTAAGAAAAGTCAGATTTTTTTTTTCTTGGCTCCGAAAAGAAATAACGATGAAACTTTTTCAATAAATTTCCACACTTAAGTGATATTACTTATCGTGTTAATAGAAAAGTTTCGACGTAGTCATTTATTTAAGTGGACTTAGTAGAGTGCTAATTTTGATGAAGAGTTCTTGGCTACTTTATTATGTAGGTTATATTAGTATTAATAAATATTTCATGAACACGAATACGAAAATTTTGCTTTATTTTTATTATTTACGTAAATAAAAAAAGATAATCATTATCTATAGTTATATAAGAGATTTCATACATACATACATATATTAGGTTGGGGAAAATTAAATCCATTATTTTTTCGGTACATGGCTGTAGTGATAAATTTCTCGTAAAGTATCGATCAAACAGTTTCAGATTTATGCTCGTTGGAAAGGAGACATTTCGCAGTAAAAAAAATTCTTTAGCTGTTTTTTGTTTGGTGTATTCAATTGTGAGTTACAGGGTGTTAAAAATGGAAGTGAACAAAGAGAAAATTCGGTACATTTTACAGTTTTTCTTTGACAAAGGCGAAAATGCAAGCCAGGCGGCTAAAATTGTGAATGGTGTTTATGGACCCGATACTGTAACAGCCAATTATGTGCAATTTTGATTTCGTAGATTCCGTTCAGGAATGTTAAAGATGCACCTCGCACAGGTAGGCCGGTCGCCGAAAATGTCGATAAAATCGGAGAAATGATCGAAGTTGACCGGCATGTTAGCAGTCGTAACATCGCCCAGGAGCTAAAAATTGACCACAAAACAGAGAGCGGTGAAGCACCTCAAACGGTGGCCAAACCAGGACTAACGGCCAGGAAGGTTCTACTGTGCATTTGGTGGGACTGGAAGGGGATTATTTATTATGAGTTGTTTCCATATGGCCAAGCACTAAATTCTGATCTCTACTGTCAACAACTGGACCGTTTGAAGATAGCAATTGACCAGAAACGGTCAGAATTGGCCAACAGGAGAGGTGTCGTGTTCCACCAGGACAACGCTAGGCCACACACGTCTACAGTGACTCCCCAGAAACTTCGGGAGCTTGGTTGGGAAGTTTTAATGCATCCGCCATACAGTCCGGATTTGGCACCAAGCGATTACCATCTCTTTCTTGCATTACAAAATTTCTTTAGTGATAAAAAATTGGCATCTAGGGAAGATTGTGAAAATCGGCTACTAGAGTTTTTTGCAAATAGAGACCAGGACTTCTACGAGAGAGGCATTATGAAGTTACCTTTAAAATGGCAACAAATCATAGAACAAAACGGTGCATATTTGACCCAAATCGGACAATCCGAAGCATGTTAAAGTCCTGAAATTCATATAAAAATAATGGATTTATTTTTCCCCAACCTATTATATCACGCCTCGTTCCCAGTGGGGTAGGCAGAGACCACCTCTCTCCACCTGCTACGATCCTGGCACACCTCTCTCGCATCCTCCACTTTCATAAGCGTCTTCATGCATGCTCGTCGGTAGCAGGTGTTTTTGACCCGGCCTTTCTTTAAGACATCTCCGATTTGATCGGAATAGGTCGACCTGCACCGATTTTTCCAATCATTCTTACCTTGTATATTTCTTTTGTTAATCTTCTTTCATCCATTCTTTCGACATGGCCGAACCATCAAAGCATCCCTTTCTCTATACTTGTCACTACATCTTTAACCACGCACCGCTTCCTTATCACACTGTTCTTCACTTTGTCCATCCGGAGATTCCAGACATCCATAAGAGATTTCTACCTATATAAAGACTCGTCACGCTATCTCTGGAACTGTAAGGCCTAAAGACTGTAAATTTAGCAAGAATATTCGTATATGGTAGTTAAAAACACCAAGAACACAGATTTAAAAAAAAATTGAGGGATTTGAGATGATATTTTTAGGAAGATCAAAGAGAGTTGCTACAGCAGGGGATTGTTACAATACGATAAATATGTAAGGAATTTCAAAATATCGCGTATTACTTTAACAAATTTTAGTGACCTGTTAATTAGTTAAACATTAACAAATTTAACTTTTCATTTCCTTCATTAAGGCACTTAATTGTGCGTTATACATTTAATTATTTTATAATTTAATTTTGTAAAGTGAATACGATATCAGATAATTAATCTTGTTTCGGCTTACCATTCGGAACATTTCCTATCTTCCTCCTTTGCCTTGTTGGGTAACATTATAATTAAAAGCTTAAAGTGAAGGTTGTTGAAATAAAAACGCGACGGCCTCGCCACCCCGCTCGCCGAAATTGGTTTTTTAAACGCTTTGTCTATAAAGTTCAACGGTGTAATTGAATAAAACTGAAATGTGATTTTCACCTTACATTAATGTTCAAATTTGATCTTTGAAATGTAAATAATAGTTCACTCAATATATAATCTGTTAATAACGTTAAACATGTAAACATCTTTAATACGTGAAATTATAACTGGTAAAATATGTTTCATACACACGAATTGATAATTATGTTTGTAATTTGGATACAAATATTATCTTATGTTCAAAGTTTATTATTCGCGATGTATGAGAGATACAAATGTATTTTATTAATGGTTTCATTTTCAGTAAATTCTAGTCAGAGATTTACATTTCAATATGTTCTTTGAGCACCTGATTGGTAGTCGAGTCACGTCCCTCTCACGTCTCTTGTTGCTGCTGCTGTTACGGCTCTGATATAATTCCCACCAGCTTTAAAAAAAAACTATGATTTTCTTTGATCTATAGCGTGAAATGTGTCTTTGTACCAACATCTCCATTTTTATTCGTTTGATATTAATAAAATTACTTTAAAAAAAAATTATTTAATATTACACGAAAATACCGATACTTACATTAGTGAAAGCAAACATGTTTTTCACAATTTAATAAAAAACTAGATAGTATTTGTTTAACGAAGTGTTATGTATAGATAAAACCACATAGTAACAGTTGTTTGAAGTAATTATAATTGAACAAATTTTAATAATTAGCAATGTTAAAGTGTCTGTAATCAACAACAGTAAATTCCTTTTACAGCACATATAACGGAACTAGTTTCAACAGTTTTCGATAAATTCAAGTTGATCGACGTAGAGAATTACTCGTTATCAGTAATAATAATTTGTGTAAAGTCGATGACAAACCGCTAAACAATTCCTCGACAGAGTTGGGTAAATTTGAATGACACAGAGCGCGATGCTTCACGCCTCCAAAGCTTGACGTATTCATAATAAAGCGAGCCTCCTAAGTGCTTTAAGTAAACTCGTCACGTCGGTAGCATCTCTTTCTTACGGAGCCTTGACTCTTTCGGAGACAATATTAGCTAAAATGCCATGATTTATTACTACTGTTTTGTTTTGGCAAGCAGCCTTTGTTTCTACTTTATTACATTCATTATTTACATAGTCTTTTTTGACCTATGATAAGGACAAGCTTCTCGATTAGAATAAACACATAACTTTTCAGATTCTGATAAATATTTTTTGTTCGGAATGGGATTTTACGAAGCAACAAGAGTGATGGTAAGTGATGCGCTTGCCTATAGCAATGTGGTGCTAAATATAATGGTATAAACTTCACCACATTCTCGCTCGTCGTTATGCAAGACGTTAATTCTCCTTACCCCAATACAACAACAGAATACAGTAATGTTTGCACATTACTGTTTGGTGACAGAAATAGGTGCTTGGCTTATTTTATCGCGGGGGAAATCTTCTTAAAAGATATCTCTTGCTTCTGAGGGGAAGACAAGGTTATGTCGAGCTTCTACCTACTAAAACCCTGGGTGGTCTCTCTCAGTGCATTAGAAGGTGCTCCGGGAACTCCTACGGAACACACCGATACTGCACTCTGGCTAAAATATCCCACGGAAAGGCAAAGCCATCCTTAGCACCCACAATGTGCTACGGCAAATACAAAACCATCATGCATTTACCATTTTCTTAAGGCTCGTTTATTGCCCTCTTAGGGTCCTCACCCTCGAAGCCCCCGAACTCTGGTACCCTTTTAGTCGCCTTGTATGACAAGAAGGGAATACCTTAGAACTATTCTTAATAGCCCGAGACTACAGGGCTGGGTGGTACTTACCTAGACAGTCTCCGGCAACAAAGATCTACCACCAGTAAATCGAATTTATTTATTTTTTCATAAGGTACACGATTATAGTAAATATGGAAGACTTAATGCTGTAACAGTATTCTCTGGCAGTGAAACCTAGAAGCAAGAAAAGTCAAATCAAAGTTATAGACCCATATAAAAAAAAATGAATTCTTCAACGTTAGAAAGTTAATTAACAATAAATAATTTCTACAAACAAAAGAAAGCGCTATATTAAAATCTTAATGGATCTACATTATATTCAATAAACTTCGTAGTTGGACCCATAACTTCAGTTTCCGTTATAGATCGTTCATGACAACGTTGGAAAGGTCAATTCGACCGATTCCATTATGGCTGATCTACGAGCATGTTCCCAGTACATTTCCGTAACATTTTGTTGTCTAACGATCACTATTTATAGTTTCGCTTACCTGAAATTTCGTGCTTCCGACGTACGAAGGTCATGGCATGCTGTACGCAACTGAAATTTATTAATAGCAGCGCCGTACGTTCTCATGACGTCGGAAGTGGAAAACACGCGAAGGAAGTGGTGGTGGATGGTGGATAGCTATTTTAAATTTACTTACATTATTTGTTTTCATGTATTGTTATGTAAAAGTTCATTTTGCATTTATTCGTATATTATATTCCAAAGCAGATACAGGTTTAGTTTTGAATATAGTCTTAATTTAATGAAGCTGTATTTTGTGTATACTGTTGGTGGGTCTTTGTTGCCAGAGACCATCTAGGTAGGTATCACCTCAGTTCCTATTTCTGCCGCCAGTACTGTTAAAACATTGTAGAGTTCCAGTTTGAAGACCACTGTAGCTAGTGTAAATACTGGGGTAACGAGACTCGATATCCCGTTTTAATCCGACGAGCACAACCTGATACAGGGTGTAATATGCTAAGTAGTGCTACGTTGTTATGGGCAGGCGTATCACTTATCATCAGGTGAACGTCAGGCTCGTATCGACGCTTCGTAGGATTAATGAAAAGTATTCAATATACATGGGTACCACTTGAGTGCTTACGAATATCACTTGGTAAAACAAATATGTTACTTATCGTATTTACCTTATGTATGTTCAAAATTATTAACAATAATCTATTTTATCTCATGTGTTCAACATTAATCCGATGTTATCAAATTCCTTTGAGCTTTAGCGGTTTTGTTATCAGTTAAAAACCATTTTTATTCCCTTTTACTTCATCTCAAACTGATTTAAAGGGGTTTTTTTTTTAATAATTTTTTTTATATAGTACTCTGTTGGGAAGAGGTTTATGGAGAAATTACATTTAATAAATGAAATTATCATCATTAACACTATTAATTTGTTCATTCTTAGTCTTAAAGCTAATTAGAATAGCATGGCTAATAAATCGAGCTACATATAGCTGAAAAATTGAATGTAGCTATTGGTTGCTACATTTAATTCTTAATACAGAAAAGTTTTTATGAGACGTAGTTGAGGAAATTAAATCGACAAAAATCTTACAAATACTTTATTATCTATGATGGTCTTATCGAAACTATATCTAATGATACATAGATTCATTTAATAGCGGTAGAGCACGCGATAACGTTTCTACAATTTATTCATTTGATATATTGATATTATTGTACCAATAGTTATATGCTTAATAATTATTGTAGTTATCTACGCAACGTATGAAATATAAATCTTTTTCATGATTGACTTAGTTCGAAAAGACGGAATTCCGCTAATGCAGATAGATACTAGTTTCCTGCCTTTTATTTTTTCCGATTTATTAACATGAGTTACGTACATTGATAAAGCTAAAATTGTTTGTATAAGAGATAGGTTATCAGTACTATGTACATACACTTATGGTTATCATTCGCGGCATAACCTAAGTACTCAACCAGTTTTGACTTGGAAGAATTTTTCTTCTTTATGTATATTGAAAAATGGTAGATGAAGGAATCCGTAAGCTAAGTACTTTGACTATTCCCGTAGTTATGTTTTTTTTTTTATAACACCAAAAATTCAATTTCCTGTAGAAATAATTCAAGATTGTATATATACTTGATGGTATTCAATTTTAATTTAGAAGTAGGTTAAGATTTGTAAACGAACAAATACATAAGTATACATACAGTTCATATAAAAATCAAAATCGCAGCGTTAAATAAACTGGTTTTGACGAAGCTTAAGAAATCATTGAACAGACATTATGTCATAGAACAACATTTTAGTACTTAATAGGTAATATTAAATATTTGAGGTTACTCGTGATTTTAATATGGAATGTGTCTGTTTACAGAAGGTCGACCCCGAGCTGATCTTCACGAAACAGGAGAAGATCGGCAAGGGTTCCTTCGGCGAGGTCTTCAAGGGTGTCGACAACAGAACGCAACAAGTTGTCGCCATAAAAATCATCGACTTGGAGGAAGCCGAAGATGAGATTGAAGACATACAACAGGAGATTATGGTGTTGTCACAGTGTGACAGCCCGTACGTCACAAAATATTACGGATCATACTTAAAGGTAAGTTAGATGCCGTAAGCATTTTATTTACTTTCTTTAAATTAAACTATTATTATGTTATTATCGATTAGCTATATTTCTAGAAATAGTTATATAAAAAGGATATATCGAATTATCATATAACTAAAATTGTTTTTGGCTTGTTATTTATATAAATTAAGATATAATAGCAAATAATTTCATATTCCTTTCCTCTTATCAAAAATACATCATTCAAATAGTGAAAGTTTACATCTGCATCGGTATATAAACTGCGGACACAGTATAAAGTATTTCCCATTGGGCTTGTCTGTAACAGAAGCCATCAATCATTGTCTGTGTCCCCGGCGTTGCGGCTGTCTATCGCCGAGTCGTTTTAGAAGATGAGAGTAGCATACGCAATATGCATTATGTCCAGTATGACTTCTCCAGAATACCCATATCTATATGAAAACATAAAATATAGCAATTAAAATAAAATAAGCATTAGTTATTACACCCGTATCTCGAGGCAAATACAACATATTAAGGTGCAGTATTTATCATTCTTACTAGAGCCTCATTTTTATTGGCAGGCCGAAGATTACTTACTATGAAGTGATCTAAAAAAAGTTTCACAACAATTTAAATAGAGATATTAAGTAGAAATTCTTGTGAACAAATACAAAACTGTTAAAAGTGTAATTATGTAATTTTTATGTGATATATTCACAGGTTCATACTCCGTTAAGCTAATAGAATTTTGAAGCATATAGTTGACTTTGTAACCTCCACATTTTGTTGTAATCATGAATTTGTTCCTTATTGCAAAAGTTCCACTCCATGACGCACCATTACGCACCGTATTGTCGCGATATAGCCCGCAACACAATAGGAATATCGAAAAGTGTCTACACAGTGAAACGTTTGTTTGTTATTGGACACAATTTACTGGAATTGTCTTTGTCTCTATAATTGTACCTAGATTTCTATTGCTCAGATCCAGATAATTTAATAAGCGAAATTACAATTGTTTACACATTTACTACATAAATAGAGAATACGCACTAGTACTAGGTAAACGACGATAAATAATGACTGTTACATGTTTGATAGATAAATACGTTTGTTTGTCCACGCAGTACAGATACATAGAAACATACAAATTTTACATTTTGAGATTTTCTTGCTGCTGCTTGTACTGCATCTCAAAATGGCAGTAGTTCAATGTAACTTTTGCCACGTAAAGGAGAGGATGACATATGGATTTTTGGCTACTACCCTGCTTAGGAACGATTGTATTTGCAAGATGCTCGTGTGTGAAAATTAAATTAACTGGTTCAAATTGAAGTCAAGATTTATTACATTGATTGCATGCATTAAAGTAGGCGCTATTTTGTTGGTTAAGTAGTAACATTCACCGGATCGCATCATGAGTTCGCGTGCACCACCATCGCGCACTAACAACTCCGCCGTCACGAAGACGTAAGGTCAGAACGGGCCATAACGACCGGTTTATTATATTCAGAAGCGTATGAACTCTCACGAAATCTGGGACACAGTTTCACAAACGTATCCGTTGTGGCTGATTCACGGTTGGATAATATCATTGTACTTTTGGTAGGATACACAATTAATCACCGGCTCAATGCCGTCCCTAGCCCGCGCCGGTGGGTGCGCTGGCTGCCTTAAATGGTGACAAGAACAATGGCTTATTGATGTTTGTGTGAATTCTATTAGGCATAAATTGGTTATTGTTAATTATTTGTTTGAAATGTTTATAAATACACATGTATATTCATGATCATAATTGAAAACGTTTTTTGAAAATTTTTTTTTAGTATTTTACACACTGTACTGGTAATAAATAATATTTTCCAATGTATACAAATTTAATTATTGCCGTTATTAATATCTTTAAAAAATATTAGGTAATAATTAAAAAAAAGGGGTGCTATTCCGCATACAACGCTTCAAAAGCTCGTTAATAACGGGCGGCATCCCGCTGTAGTTTGAACAATAACGTCATCCCCCGCGCCTATCCCTATAAAATAAAATCGATATTTGCATTTTTATTGCTCCACTCAACCTCCTCGGTTTATTACTCAATGGTCTCCTTTATTTGTTCAAAAGTCAGAGAAAGTAATATCCAAAATTCGCCAACCGGTAAATTTGTAAATTCAATATTAGTCTTCAATAAACTTGGTCCGTTATCACAGGAAACAATATTATTTGTATTTTTTTTTTCGACAATGCAACGACACGAACAGGACGTTCACCTGATGGTAGATGATGATGGTAACCGCGGCGTTAGCTAGGAAGATAGCACGCATAAGATGTGAAGTACTCCGATAATTTCAGTAATGCCACTAGCTTACAACACCATTCAAGCTGGAACATAGAAATGTTTTCACACTGTTTGGTGAAATGAACGGCGATTGAATATAACTTGGATTTGATCTCTACTCTTGTAAGACAGAAGACCTCGATTCTAAATAAAGAGAGCAATAATAGAATATTTTTTTTTTATTTCCAAATTCAATGTGGATTTTTTCATTATCAGCGTATTTTTCATATATTTTAGAAACAGTCTGTTATGGTTGTGGAATGTTTAAATATAACTTTCATGTAATTTTGCAAGTTACAAATCAACGTTCACTATCCGCCCGTTTGGTAGTAGTTGCTGTAAAATGAAGGGGTGGATAGTGTGCGTGTGCAATGGTTTTTGATGTGTTGCATTTCACTGTTTGTGAGCGTCGGCTCTGCGCTATCGCAATCTTGACACACTTTCGAATGTTGTTGTTGTGCGTACCTTGCAAAACACGATGCAACGTGAACCAATGGCCACTTGAGACCTCGCATCGGCTTTAATGTAGATCATACTCTTTATCATCTACTATATCTAAATAGCTTTATACCCAGACATTTCTTACAAAAGATACATTACCTACGTTAAATAAAAATTGAAGATATTTAATAGATATTGCAGATATTGTCTCAAAATTAAAGTTCATTGTTTTAGTTGTAGTATATGAAATTGCATCATTCTTTCTTCTATGACAAGTATACACACATTACATATAACACTCGACCTTGTTTTATCCATCTTAAAATATGAAATGACATGATCAGATTAATATTTTCTTTACATTCCTATAATTATAGAAAGTTATGTTACAAAGGAACAAATATGTCAGTGCTCTAAGAAAAGTTAATTAAACATAATCCAACTGCATTTTTAAAAATTAGTATATATTACCTTTCGTTTGCAAACAATTTTATTGCTATCTGTTATTCGTATAATGTAAGGATTTTTTATTTTATTTATTTACTTACGTTATATTAGTCAGTTGTAGTTCATTGCATCATTTACTTTGTCGTAGTGACGTAAATGCTTACGATGTGGAGGTCCGCATAAGTCGGTGATAAGTGACCGTGAGACCGACCACGCTTTGTCGCGGCTTATCGATGTCTAGCACACACGTACGGAAATTATTACTGTAGATACTTGATTAATATACACAATGATATATGAAAATAGAAAAGTTATATATAGTTATCTCTGGACTCAAGATACCACCGAAATGACTTTTACAAGTACAGCGAAAAAACCAAAATGAAAAGAGATTACTAGCATATCTTTTATGTTATTATTGTTATAAAGAATTGATGTAGGACAAACCTTCTTATAATTGTATTGGAATCATACTTATCTCGCTAAAAAACATAACTTTTTTGTTATACGACATAAAAATTGCAAAAAAACATGGTAAGCATCACAAAAAAGTAAACGTAGTGTATTTGCGAATATTACAACTTTAAATATACTAATCGATAGAGCTAACAAACTGAGTAACACTGCATTTAAAAGTGATTTTCCCAGAGCCCTGAGTAATGGCTAAATGGCCATATCTTTCCAGTGTGAAGTGTTTATTCTATCTCGTGACTTTTACTCTCGACTAAGAACAAAAAGTATTGCCTTTCTGTTGTCATAAATAGAAAAATATTTACAATAAATGTTTCTATAGAAACAACACTTTGACTTATTTTCCGTAAAATGTTTAAGCGGTCTTCATTCAAGTAGTTCAGCACGGCATTGACGTCAGCGGTGTGAATGAATTCACATGTGACGCGAATAATACTGTGCTACCTGCTTTAGTTGTAGTAATTCCAGGTCGACGGGGAAATGAGGACAATGTGGCAACGGCTCTGATGATTATGTATTATTTTTGAAAAAAAAATCTACATAAAAACATTTATCGCATCATAATTGTAAAGAAAAAAAAAGTTGATATAACTTTGAATGTCTTTTTATTACGATATAACGTTTTGAATGATTACAGTTTGTAGGTTGTATCATTTTATCGTCTACACATGTTATACTCGCATAAGGAATTCAAAATCCTTTCTTCGCTAACGTTTGCTAGAAGAGAAGTTTAATATTTGAAGATGCATGTTTTTTTCATATTGTGTACAAAAAGAACTAATTTATTAAGTTCCTGTACCAAATTTTGATTAATCTGTCCGCGTCAAAACTAAAGGTTTAGTCTTTATAGTTGAATTTTAGCAGGTAAAATACTAAAAGCGGATGTCGGGCGTCAAAGACAGGTGAAGGACGTATATGACTAAGAGGGTGTTTAGCCTCGGGGGAAATGTCAAGAAACCACGGAATAATGCCTCTTGTATTACGTGCGAATGTGTGTGCTTATGTTATTTAGTTTGCGTAGTTGGTCCAATGGTATTAATCGGCGACGAGAAGCTAGTTCTCACTTTACCTTATTATATATATGTATCTAATATTAATTCTCTAAAATTTCATAAAACCCACCGTCTAATCATTCACAAGGGTAGGCAAATTTTAACGCTAAAGATTCTGCGATACTGTTGATTCGTTTGGTTCTTTTTAGTAAAGTTTTTTTATAGTCTTAGTTGATAACAAAAATTTTTAGTTAACTTTTTTAATTAACTTTTGCCTGATTTGTTTTTATAAGATACCCTATTAATTTCAAAGAAACAACTTGTTTTTTATTTTACAGCAAGCCATCATTTATGGTAGCGTTTTTATTCATCATCACGTACAAATAGACTACTGAAAACCTTTTCGATGGACTTTAATATTGAGATAAAATGAATATGCATTAAATAGTAAGACCTAAAAGATTGTATCAAATTCTTTACAATGCCTTTTAAATTCTAACAACACTTCACTACGTTTTCATAAACTTTATCGGTTTTAATATCAAAGTGAAATAGTTCTTTTGTTAGTACTCCGTACAGATTTTTATTTTGGGTATAAAATGGCAAGGTTGTAAAGAGTACGGTGACTATAAAGTTCGCAAGGTCGAAAGCTGTAAACGCATTATGGTTACCTTGACCTCAGTAGTGCGTAGTGTCAAGGCTTGGCCTGTCCTATTAAGCGTTTTCACGATTTCATTTCTGAAAAGGTGGCCCTTGAAGCCTCCTCGCGAAATAGCCAATTGTCTCGCAACGGGGGCCGTCTAAATTAGTTTCTTCTGTCTTTACGATATTAAGGGCAACGAAGCCATTACGTTTTATTCAGTTGCTGGGAGCACTGACATTCCTTTAGTTACGTGCTATATCTACAAAACTTATGTATCTTAATGCATATACATATTTAACAAATATACTTACGGTACTATTGCCAAAGTACATTTATGGAATAAATAAGAATCGTTTTAAATAAAAACGAAGCTGCACAGTTTGAGGTCATCTCATGATAAAATTATAAATGAGTTGTCTTTAATTTCTGTATATGTATATAAAGCTTATCGACTGATCACCTCCGCCTCAAGACGTTTAGATGTGATTTAGTGCTTATTAATCATATAATTTTAGTTTATATCGCAGGCTTGCAAAACCTGTTTAGTTAGTATTATTTAGACGTTCAGTTTTACTGCAATGCGGGCAGGGAGCACGGGTAGAGACCCGCCACCGAACTTGGAAGGTCAAGTTCCGAAAGTTTGCTTTCAATAAGGCGAATTATTGGAATCTGCAACGGAAAACGCGGCTGCGAAGTAGTCGCTGTTATTGATTCGTACGAAGTTTTTGAATAACGACGCAGCTTTAGGAAATTTATTGATATTTTTAAAACAACACTTCTCAATTTTCTGCAGTGTATTCTTTTAATAAATATTACAGTAGCAATATTTTGAAATCTACTCTTTAATTATTTTTTTGTACACGATACAATTTTTGTCATATTGAAGCAAAGTTATTAAGGAAGCATTGTTAGTTTTGATAAGTGAAAAAGATCCTAAATATATAATGATCCTAATTAAACATGATCAAATATCAAAAGCAACTCTGTTCCAGTCATTTTCATTCATGAATTACAGCATGTACAAAAGCAAAGCACAAAAGGAAGAGAGGCTGTGAATTATACTGTTTTCAAAAATTGCTTTTCTAATATCACTCTGCTATATATTTCAAACATTAGGCATTTTGTTTCATACAGTAAAGTTGTTATTAAAATTTGTTGATATCATTACGATACATGCAGGACACATTAAAAAAACCTATAATGTCCTTTAACTTCCACAATATTTATGTGATAATTGGAATAGTTACCTTTAATCAGATTTGGATATTTCTAATTCGGGGGCTCTAAACAATCGTTTATGATTAATGGAGCTTTTATGCTCATATCCAACAGTGGACTGCCGAAGGCTGTTGTTGATAAATGGAGCTTTTAATTTTAAATTAATAAAAAGTTAAAATAATGTTGCTGTCTTGTTAAATTACTTCCTTTCAATCCTTTTCTTCCAGATTTACGATATTTAAACTTTGAACTTTTGTTTACTGTGATAAAAAACGTTTATTTACTGTGATAATATACATATAATTTCAAAAGTACTACTGATTAGACGAAAAAAAATGTAACAGGTGATAAAAATTTAAGCACTTTGTAATTCATTATAAAAAATTGTGTATCGCTGGTTAGAAATAACCAACATAATCCGGAGGAAGCCGCATTGTGATCCTCGCATTATCCTTAAATGCGGAATGGACTAAGTTAAATTAATGCTAACGATCTGAACTCCTGTCTGGTGTCGTCGTTTACTCCCAACAAGAGGTTCGCCAGCTCACTCCCATTAATAGCTCGACTGAACCAAATTACGTTATTATGTTTAAATTTATAGGTAAACCATTGATAGACGCTGGAACCATCACCTAATGTTTTTATTGATAACTTTTAGAAATGTAGCATCACAAGACATATAACTTATTCCACATAATACATAAAGCATAACTTATAAATCACTTTATTTATTAGGAGGTTAAATTGAATCAATAAATTATGAAAAAAAAAAAAAAAACGCTGGCGCATTGATCGTAAAACGGTACATTTTATGTTTATCAGTTATTTCTACCTCGGCCGTAATACGGGATTAAACAAGTTCTATATGATCTCGTGCTATCATATTTCGCTTGTGGTCTGATTATTTCTGTACAACGGTCTTTAGATTCACAATCTTACTATCACACGCTCTGTTAAATAATATAACACGATATAAAGAACAACCTAACTTTGTGAGTGGCAGAATTTTACTACTCTAATTTTAATGTGGATAATTTTGATTTAAAGACTTGTTCAATATTCATCGCATGCGTACACTATATACTATTATTTTAACATCGTAAGGTTATAAGAAACATTAAACGGTAGACTAAGTAAATCTATCTTATAAGGCTTTATCGCTAAGTAAGTTAAGTCCCTAGTATTGATCCTTTTTGATTTAAAAAATATATTTCAAATATAATCAGATGTATTGCTTCCAGCGAGCGCTATTCTCTATCTTCGACCTGATTGTCATTTAAAATTAAATGAAAGTGTTATCTGTATGTAAAAATATTTCCATCGCTAAAACATTGCCTAACTCTAACGTAACCGCTAGTAAACAAACGTATCTAAAATCTAAGGGATTGAAAATTTTGTATAAATTATTAATTAAGATTCATACATTATCAGTGCTTTAATTAAAACAAATACAATTAAAATTTTTCATAAGCTGGTGGTAGGTCAATATTACATTCGACCGTCTAGATAGGTCCCACGGCAGCTTTTATTTCTACCGACGAACAGTAAATGTGTTCCGATTCGAAAGGTGCTGTAGCTAGTGAAGTTACTAGGGTAACGAGATTTTACATCTTATGTTTCATAGCTATGAGCACAATATGGTGCTGTGTATAACATCCTATCTATCGCTACGTTGCTATCAGCAGGATTATCACTTACCATCAGGTGAATATCTTGTTTGTCTCGTCACTGTGTAGTATAGTGTTTGTAATAATGATTACGCTATGATTTCTAAAATGTACATGTTGGTAGAACAGAGCAAAATATAAAATACTACCTTTAAAGAAACACGAATGCCTCACAGCGTTCAATGAAATTATCGGATAAACGCACCAATACAACAAGGCGCCCGAGGGGTGTAAAGATACCCTTTACTTATAAAAGTCAGGGTTCAATAGTAGTCATCGTTAATGTTGTTAACATTCTTTAATCTTGTTCAATTTTAACCGATAACAAGCAAAGAGGTTCTCATTAAGCCTATATTTTTTTCTCATTTTTTAAGTACGTCCTCTTATAACTTTGTACATCGCTGTCAATTCTGATGATACGGTTTTTGCTTTGGGTAAGGAAAATGAGGATTTTGTACATGTTCTTATTTACCTACAATTTAATATTTTATTTTAGAAATATATTATAAATAATAAGATTGTATCTATTTTTAATTGATGAATTATATAAAAGCATGATTTTTATAACGTTGAAAGAAAAACCATCGCATTATAGTTCAAAGCTCTTGTAGTATAAAATTTATAGAATCAAGAGATTACTCCATCACATCATATGAATAGAAAATAATGAACGTGTAATAAAACCGTTTTCGATGTGGTTATTTCAAGTTTAGTTACCGCTGGTAGGTCTCTGTTACCGGGTCTAGGCAGATACCACCGCAGCACCTATTTAAGGGCGTAGCTGGTGTAATTACTGGGGTAACGAGCACGATGTGGTGTGAGGTGGGCGGGCGCATACTATCAGGTGAACTTCCCGCTCGCCTCGAAGCGTCCATGATAAAAAAATGTCATTGCTGTGAAAAATTTTATATTGATCACATACTAAATAGCTAAAAGTAATTCTTCGAATATAACTCAATAGCATGATTGTTGTTCGTTACTTTTCCATTAAACGCCGCAGGCTTCAGCGAAGCCTTATCCATGCGTTAATCAGGGCATGGTGCAAGTATTTCACTCCCCTTTTGCACTGCTGTTGGCGACGAAGTCGGGAATATCAGAATATTACCGGCTCCGCGTCAGATTCTATCCTCGACATTACGCCGCGGCGGCTAATCTCATTAAGCGGCGTAACGTCGGGGCTTCCTTAATAACTTAAACGCTACGGTCACTAATTCCGGGACCCTGACGAGCTGCGGACTAAACGAATTGAATATTAAACTTAATGGTCAACATTATGGCGTTTGTTTCGCGTTTACTGTGAACACAAAATTACTTTATTACGTAAACGGACTTTGTTATAAGCATGGCGTGTGTTGGGGGTGTAATGAGTATTATAATATCATGTAATTATGATGATTGTTTATTATGATTTATCGCACTCGATAAGATGTGCCGGAGTTGAGGTCAACGAATTTAAATATTTTTCTACAATTAACTAATATGCATTAATGTATGGTGTGAATCGGTAGTGGGTAAAACAGCAGCTTTTATTTTTGCTGCCAAACGTTTATATGTAAACATTATCGTATTCCAGATTGAAATATAATTAGTGAAGTTATTGGCGTAATAAAACTATGTCCTATGTCTCAAAGCGAAGAGCACAGTGTGGTGCAGTGTATACCATCCTAAACAGCGTCACGTTGTTATAGGCAGACGTATGACTTATCATCAGGTGAACGTCCCGGCGGTCTAGTCGCTTCGTAGAAGGAATCGAGTAGAAATATGTAAAGTTAACACTCATTATAAAACGACTATGTAATTTAGTCCTCTTTTTTTTTCATTTATCCGATCCACAACAACTAACAGGCGGTCGCCTGAAGCGTTTCAATTATCTCGAAGCTAGATTACTTGTACATGTCTCGTGTACGGTGAGAGCTTTTTACGATCGCGCAGGCCTATTCATTAGGTACAGAGGTCATCGTCATCGTTGCCTTTAATTGAATAAGTTCTTAAATCAACTGCTCGTACTATGTAATTTATAGCATATTGCCGGTTTATAATGATTATGGTCAATTTACACGTTGCTATTGTTGCGACTAAGGTCATTGGCTCCTTGGGTTTATTGTAAATGTTTCGTAACCCTACTACAGGTCGGTATACTCATGCGACCTTCTTTTTGTTAGTACGTTTGAAATACAGGTTAGTGTACATTTAGAATATATATGTAAAAAACTTGTATGACAAATGATCTTTGCAGAATAATTGATTGCTGTTTATACTCACACTGTTTGATTAATCTATAATGTACTAAAGCTGATTGACTGTCCGCTGATTACAATGTATTATTAGATCCATGCTTAGAAAGAACCGGATTTGCGCGAGCACCTGTAATGGCACAAGTCGATGTAATTCCACCTGTTGTAGATACTAGTTTTTACAGCTACAACTGTAACTTTTATCTGTATGTATTACCTCATAATAGGCGCAACCATTATGCCGAAGAAATGTTTTATTTATTTATAGTTTTTATTGTGCTTCTCATTAAGTCTACTGTTATTGGGCATGTTTATATACTTAAGCACGTTTAGTGTACGATTAAAAGACGACGGGCCTTATCTCCTACAGACTGGCATATAAACTCAACTTTATCTGATCACGAAGGATCCACTCGGAAAAATGGAATTGGACTGATCCTTCGACTCCCGATTTATCTTACTTTATTATAACAGGCATGATTTGGACGTCGTGAATTTATGGCAAATTGAGATGTGTTGTTTTTTTTTAATATGGTTGGACTAACAAGAAATGTTTTACATCGATAAAGAACAAAGTTTAGAAATTTAGTCACGGTGCACGTCTATCTAGGTCGACACGAAAACGTCGTTAATACGGGGCGGCAGGCAATTAGGCCAAGCCAATAAAATTTCGCCATTAACGAACACGACCCGTGTTTCCTTCATAGTTGATGCACAAGCTGACGTACGGTCAGCTTAGTGCACTTGGAAAATGTAGTTAAATATTTTCTCACATACATGACTTGTGAACCGCAAATTATCAATACTTGTAGGTTATAACGATGGTGACTTTTATAGAAGTTACATCTATTTCACTCGCGCAAAAGATGTCTGAACATCGTCCCAGTGGTACGTCGCCACCGATGTCAGAGTTAAGTGCCGTCGCACTCGACGTATCCGTACAAAGGCCGCTCTCTCCGCTTTGTTCCGCCTCTTTGTTTGACTTGACGAAGGCATAGTAAAAAACATCCAACTCGAATGATGGTGAGCGACCTCCTCCCTCGATCTTTTAAATGAGAGAAAACGAGGCTTTTTTGGTCGTTGTCGTCTTCAACTGTCTTGTTGGATGATAAGGTACTTCCAAATTATCTTGCCTATACTTATAATGTCTCTATTCATGTACCATACTTAATCGTTTAACGATGTTTCAGATATTAATCGTTTAGTGTAATAACGACGGGGTAGGAAGTGTAAAAGATTATTGAATTAGGTTTTTAGGTTTGGAAACCGACTAAAAGGGTCGCGCTTATAGGCGTTTATGAAGCGTCATGTTGCGGAAATGACCCATTGTCCCATCCCACATCGTTGGTTACGTATGGGGTCCGATATTTGCGACATCGCGTGTGGATCAAGTGTCGCTTTATTAAGTGCCTCGGCGTAGGTAGTTTTATTACATGTTATTTATATTCGTTATTACGTAATGAATTTGTATCAAATTGCAAAGACATAACTTAATTCTTTGTTGAAGGTTCTTTTCTAGCTTTTTGGCTGATGCTTAATCAAAAGTAATTATATAAAATGAATGAGAGATGTCTTAAATAGCTGTCGCCAGCAACCGAGTCTTTTTTTGTATCAAGGCGGATATCTTCAAAAGATATCGTGTTTTCAGGGGAGCACCACAGAGTTATGTGGAATTTGTACTAAAGAAATCCTTCACTAAGAATGAACACCATTCTTAGTGCTTTGCAAGAAACCACCTTGTACTTGTCGTTCACCTCGGGCTCGCATATTGGGCGTAGGCGGCTCTCATTTGCCACGAACCCGAAAAACTTTTTAGTCGCCTTCTACGACAGGCAAAGCTTACCTTAGTTCTGTTTATCATCTGTATATCCCGACATTTCAGGGCAGAACAACAAGAACCAATTCATTGCTGGTTATTTAAACAAATTATTTTATATATCACGTTTTAGTATAATGTTGTAAACGCACTTCCGGCACCCCATTATTTTCTCTATTCTGACGATATAAATACATTACCGTGAGTAAAGATAAATAGAGCAGGCACAAGATTGTCGATCTGGCGGCTATTTGCCCCTTTGAACGTTCGATTTGTTTCTACGAAGCACATGTTTGTTGATGTGAAAGGAATTTTTGTTTGTAAACATTGACTACTGAACGTAAGCAATTGCTAACATTGTCTCACGGGCTTGTTTATCATTTGTTCGAGGCGGAAGTGTGTAATGATTGATTAAATGTTACCAAATATATCAATACGGTTGTCATAGTTGCATATTGCATCAGATGGAATTGTTTTATAAGGAATTTTCGTATTATTTTCTATTCTGTTTATCCATCTACATTAATTGTGTCTCTTACGCGAAAGCTGTTTGCATCTCCTATAGTTATTATTTTTATTCCAAAATTGTTTCTAATGAGCACAATCCACATAAATGGTGGAACGTCCTTGTTGCTGGAGGTTATCTGGGTTGGTACCACCACATCTCGTGTTTTCCCTGCTAATCAATATTTTGTAAATATTCAAGCGTACCACTTATCAAATGAACATCCTGCTCTTCTAATCGCGTTGTCGAATTAAAAAAAAGATCTTTTTAGAGCTTAAAATTATATCGAGTATTCTTCGACAGTCTGTATATGAAAATTACGTCAAGCGGTAATTTTTTTTAGTTATATTTAATTCATTACACATAAGTATTTATCTAATTACCCAAAGAAAAGTTAATCGTATTATTAATGTTTGATAGAGAGTTGTTCAGAATAATTTAACTGAAGTTAGCTGCGTGGTTGGGAGCTAATCAGCCGCGATAAGCATCTGCTCGCGACAGCGGGTAATGAGTTGCCAGCCGTTCTCTAATTAATAACAGTACATTGCGAGATTTTAGGCTCTTATTATCATTTTTTATTTGTATAGTCCTTGTATATGATTAATAATAAGCTTATCCTTTATTGTACACCAATTACATGATATCGAATACATTATATGTATATTGTAGTTTCCGAAATACAGGAAATATTCCTAGTTGGAGAATTACGGACCATAACAACTCTGTATATAGCTGTAACTTTTATAAGGAAATGAATAAATAAAATAAATTCATAAACGTACAATGGGCGGTTTTATTGCTCAGAAAGCACTTTCTTCCAAACTACCCATTGTAAAGGAAGACATGAACTAAAAGGAAAGAAATGATAGATGTGCGCTAAATAATTAAAAACTACACTAACACTTGATGGAAAATGCAAGCAAAAGCACAATTAGACAGAATTTATAATTTAAACTTTATGATAGTAGTTACTTAAGTGTCTTTTGAAAGAAAATAGGGATTTGGCGATACGAAAATGGTTCAGTAAAGAGTTCCATAAACGAACCGCCGTAACCTAAAGGAGTTTTGGAAGAATGCAGAGGAATGCTCGGCGACGTGAAGGAAAAGGTTTATTGAAGACCGAGGAGTACGACTGTGGCAGTCGGAAATAAATTTGAATTGATTTTTTATGTAGGATTGTGTTAGAGCATTGAACAATATCTTGTATAAGATACAAAGAATGTGAGTATTGCTACGAAGATGAATTGGCAGCCACTTAAGTTTTTTGCGAAATTCAGAGATGTCATCATGTTAACGTAGCCCAAACATAAATCGTATACACAAATTTTGAATACGCTCAAGCTTATCAAGCTGCTCTTCAGTTAAGATAGCAAACATCGGCATAGTGGAGAATACGGAAATACCAAGTGCAACCTTTGTGGCTGTTGGAAGAAAATGCGGAATCTGCGCAAGGAGCTCATAGCCCCATACATCTTTCTACTCTCGTTAATTTGCAGTGCCCATGATAAACAGGAGTCAATGTCAGTAAGCTTAATTGGTATACAAACATTTTTCATTTCAACTGCTCTCCAGAAGTCCTCACGCAGCATTATTTCATCCAATCAAATGGGTGAAATAATGCTGACATTCAATCAAATTGTCTTCTGCAATAGTGAAAGTTTATATTGCTTTGCTTGCAGTAATTTCATGAAGTCTGAATTGTACAAGTGATATTGGGTGTCGATGACCGCACGTAGCGGCGGACTGGCCGCGACGCGAACTGATTGCGGGACCAATAAGCGATTTGCATATAGAGCCCGCCCGCTTGCGTCTGCGCACCCGTGCTTCGGTTAATTGCTACTGTCTGGACTCTTGTACTTACCACTTTGGTTTATTGTACTCAAGGTCAGATCACAAATTTCCAAGATATTTTAATTAAGTAGGCGACCTGCTATGTTTTTAATTTTTAATAAGGTTTCTTCGTCATTATCAAAATTTCAATATACTGTTGACCAGTGCTGAAGAAAATACGGCAGGCTCGCATTATTACTGTATAATGTTTTAGATAGCCTATTTAGGTGTTCAGGCTATTATTATATGTCTGTCTCCATTGACATGTAATCTACATTAAGTAATGATGAAGCGACGAATCACTCCAGACTTGTTAAGATAGTAGGCTTTTATCATAGTAATATTGTTTATTATAGTTATTTTTGATATTTGAAGAGCACCACAATGTATATGTGCCTGTCGTCTGTACATCCACGATGGCATGACATAGTACACCAAACATTCTAATCACATAAAATTTTTTATCCGTGTTTTATATAGATATAGAAATTGTGTAACATGTTATGGGCAGAATTCGTCCTTTATAGCTCACAATCCTGGAAATATTAATCTAACGTGGGTGCTACCGAGTATTTAACGGAGTTTGGGTCTGAATACCCAGCATCCGGTGATCTGTATCAGTCGTTCAAACAACAACTACTATTGTACTTAATTAATAATAGAATAAAAATTATACATCGTCAGTTGCGGCTTGTTCCGATTTTAAGCTATTCTTTTTAACGGATGGGATGGTATTAAAGATCGATCCACTCCTTTATGCCGCCTAACTACGAGCACAAAGTGGGTTAGTGTACATCATAATATATTAACTAGCGCCACGTTGTTATGGGAGTCACCATCAGCTGAACGTCCACTCGTCCCGTAGCTTTGTAGAATTAAAAAAAACTGTCACAACTTCTACATTTTAATGATTTTGTGATATTTAACACGCGTATAATAAACATCATTATTGGAAGGAAAACAGACTTGATCATTAGTTTCTAACAGATCAATATATAATAATATGAAAACACTTGAAATAAGTAATCACGATATAAAGTGCCGAGAACAACTATGGATTTGATGAATCATGCCATTTTATCCGGTCAGTGGCAGCTACTGCGAAGTGGTTACATTGAATTTATAAGGAATTAAACAAAAATTGTTTTTATAAGTAACTTTTATCTATCAGCAACAAGCGCAAAATCCAATTTATACAACAGCGAGAATAATCCAGTTCTGAATATTTCAAATAGCGACAAAGTTACCAACTGAAATTAGAAACTACAGATTGTCTATGCATGCTAAATTGCCACGTGACGGTTACATAGAACAGTCAACACTATTAGATAGAAACTAACACTGGATAGGGATGTGATGATGGAAACTATTACAGTGCATACTCACTACTCATTGAACACAAATTGTACCGATTGTCTGTTCAATAGAATTAAATTTTCTCACACATGTAGTTTCTTTGATATACTGACATACACATATATATTTTTATAATTTACCTTAATAATAACAATACTATAGTACTTGAACATTGTTCCTCTAAATTTGTGATTATTTTTCCTTATAGGTACATATCATTAGCTACACTTTTATCCAATATATTTTAAATTTCAAAGCCAATATTTAAATGAAGCTTGATTAGGAAGTAAAAAAATATATATAGGAATCGTCATAGTTATTATCTACAATAGACTGTCACTTGACATCAATTGCACATAATGTTAAGTGACAATGAGGCCGTAGATGATAAAGCGTGCTCGTCCAGAATACTCTGGCCGCTCATGTATTGGCAGCCGGAACATAATATTTCTATTATGGCAGCAAATTGACAATGCGAAAATGATACCCGTTCATTGTTGTCCAGTGTTAGTTATCGAGTAATTAGTGGTGATCATTTCACTATTTTAATTATTGTCAGTCATCGTCAAAGTATACTTACTTACCAAAGCAGCATCTATTTGTGCCGCTGATGATAGATGTGATAGTGTTTGTAGGACGGTGTATGAGGCTGAATATTGTCTAAATAAATATCGATATTGATCTTGTATCAGGCTTCAATATTTTGGGCATACGTATTAATTACTATAAAGCGAACATTATACTCGTGTTGTTGTATATAAAAAAATATGCAATTCAACTCAATTGCTTCAATCGTTTTCATGTAATATAGTATAGTTGATTGAATTATTAACGCATTAGTCTTGGATAATTGAACATTTCTATTTCCCTACGCATTTCCGCATATCTACCGAGTTGTGGTGCTGGTTTAGCGAAAGTTACCAGCGTTAATAACGGCATCCAATAGTTTCACCGTTGTCTATACGAAACCCTTTATAATAGTACATTTTTATCTTTATACAAGAAACAAAGTTAGACAGCGCTTACTCTAACTTGATGAAAGTTACTCCTGAAATGTTTCCGTGCCAGAACGTCCTATTTTTCTTTCATGTAAGTTCGAAGAATCGGATGTAATATATATAGATTAAACTTTTCCAATATTACTTATAGAGGGTTTAAGGGGTCCCGCTGAACAACTCACGGTATTATGGCAACCTCACCTGCTCGTGGTGCACCCTGCTAATCAACAAACGAGGCTCTGGTTCACACCAATCCGCATTGGGCCAACGTGGTGGGGAATGGCCCAAATCCCCTCATATAAACCCCTACACACGACAGTCCCTAGTACCCAGCCGTGCCGGAGGCTACGCTGCCTGTACGTGGAGATCTTTGGAGGAAGCCTATGTCCAGCAGTGGACGTCTATCGGCTGATGACGAATATAACTTATTCAATTCTTAGTCATTTAAATTATAATGAATTTTTATTGTTTTGCTTTATCATTTGTTGATATTAATCTGTTACTGTCTCAAGTGTATTTACCACTATACAAATTAACATTATTTTGTAATTAAAATGTCTTAATACAATATGTATGCAATCAATATGGTAGATTGATCAAATCGGCGTACATGAAAAAATATTTGCTAACGAAATGGCGTTTCGTAATTATGAAATACAAAAGTCGTAATTCTATTCCAAGTTTCACATCAGAAACATAGGGTATATGTAATTTTAGTTACGTAAACCTTAAATATTAAATATAAACCTATAATAGATTTTATAGAATAGATTGAATGCTATAGGTTTTATTTTTCAATGACTGTGTACCTTACATATGGTCATTAAAAATATGTTAATTCCTTAACCATATGCATATTTCATGCTCCTATTGACGTTACGTAGAATATAAATAATATATAGCAATATATTCATATTGAGGATAGACCAGTGGTGTAAATTGGCTGTTGAAAAAAATAGGGTTTATAACGCGTGAGCCATGGACGGATAACTTTATTTATTTTACTAATTGACTATTAAACGGCCTACCAACAAAATCGTTGGACAGGAAATTTAACGCTGTGATTAACCGATTTGTTAATTTAGGCTAATTTTAACCGCTTAATTAGTTCAATGAGTAAACTTTGCGTGCATGGTTACTCCGTTGGTTATTTTAAATCTATACTCATTGAAATTTATACATACATTTATATATGTATTACTGTTTCGTTTAGTGCATAGGTTCGATTCGTACATAAAACCTGCATTTTTTTATTCAGCGATGCGTTGAGACGAGTGAGACGATCGCCTGATGATAGTAAGGGCTGCGCCTGCGCATAAAAAGTGTGGTGCCAATTAGAATTAATAATGTGCGCAGTACCACATTGTGCTCGTCGCTTTAAGACATGCTGTTGAATCTTGATTCCTTAGTAATTACACTAGTTACAGTGCCCTTCATATCGGACACGTTAATGTTTCTTCAGAACTATTTGGCAGTAGAACTAGTGGCATTTTCTTATTTTTTTTGGTATCCGAGAGAACATGAGGGAGTGGAAGTCTTCAAAAGGTTACCGTCTGGGGTTTGTTCCAGTTAATATTCCCTTGGTAGTCATCCTCAGTGTGTTAAAGTGGCTTCCAGGTCTATGGAACGTTTAGGTTTTTCTCTGTACTTTGTCTAAGCACATTACAAGTAGGGCATAACACTCCTCAGCACCCTTACTATGCTATGAGACACGTGAGACCACCTTCTATTTGTCGTTCGCCCTAGGCTCGCATAGTGAGTAATGAGGGCCTCCACCCTCAAAGCCCGCGAACCCTAATAGCCCGAAACCAGAACGTAAGCGGTAGTAACCGAGACGACTACCGGCAACACAGGCAAACTTCTTAGATCTTTAGGAACTTGGTAGCAAAGCCGATTTGATAAAAAAATTATAGTGTACGGAAATGTTAGTAATTTTTCTGTAACCCAATATCTAGACTAAAAAAAAACTAAAAACGTAAAACTTTTTTTACTTTCCATTTCTGATAGCTTATAAAAATTTTAATTTATAAAAAGTATACATAAGTTGTAGGTGAACCGAACGTTTTACTGAAACACAGGCAACAATTTTTGCTCGTGTTTAAAACTTTATAAGAAAACTTGTATTCGAGAATAACTTTAGCGGTATGTGAAGTTCGCAAACTCGCGCAGCGGCGATGTGACGCGGAGCACGCTTCAAAGCCTCTTGTGATGAGAGCGCTCCCCTACACTGACGTGGAACGTATTTAGAATGCCTCGGTTTTCACTGATACGTTTTTTTTTATACTCCATACCAACTGCAATTGCTATGCAAAATTTTAAAAACCTTTGAGGCAACATTAAGAGCAGGGCGGAGCGTGCGCTTCGTATAGGGAAATAAGCACTCCATACTCCAGCTTCCTAAACCTATCTAAATAATAATCTCTCAACTAATTCAAAAGGTACACAACTCTGCGGAATTTTGATAACTTTATCTTTCACTACAGAGATATCGGATATGGTATTCATGAAGCGGTGATTGATCAGTTTGTAAGGCAGTCTTATAAATCCACTAAGTCGTATAATAACTTGAACTTTTTGTGATGGAAAACATCGCGAGGAAACAGACATGTTCCAATAACGGCAATTTCTTGGGCTGTGACTTGTGACCAACCCGCACATGCCTAGCGTTGTGCATAAAAGATCATCTTGTGGGAGAGGCCTGTGTAACCTTTATTTCGTTATGATATAAAATTATTAGGTGGACCGGAAAGTAATGTCGTTTTCTTACGCTAAATACAAACACACATTTTTAACGAGTCTTTATTTTTAATCAATGATGTATTCCCCATCATTGTCAATAACCTTTTGCCATCTAGTGAGTAAATTTTCAATCCCTGATCGATAAAAATTAATTGGTTTTTCGGCAAAATATCTAGAGATGGCATTTTGGATATCATCCAAATTTGCAAATGTTTTGCCACTTAAAAAGTGTTGCAGCGCTCGGAATAAGTGGAAATCCGATGGTGCAACATCGGGCGAATATGGTGGATGAGGCAGCACCTCCCACCCCAATTCATTAATTTTTTCTAGAGTTCGCCTTGCGCAGTGCGGTCTTGCATTGTCATGTTGGAGAATGACGCCTTTTCGGTTGACAATCGCTGGCCACTTTTCAATTAAAGATTGATTGACTCGCTGCAATTGTTCGCTGTAGAGGTCTGCAGTAACAGTTTCTCCAGGTTTCAGTAATTCAAAATGAACAATGCCGCGAATACTCCACCAAACACACAAAAGCGCTTTTTTGGGGTGTAAACCTGGCTTAGCAGTACTCCGAGGGATTTCATTTGGAGAGAGCCACTGCCTTTTGCGTTTTGGGTTATCATACAGGACCCATTTCTCATCTCCTGTGATCAAGCGATCAAAAAACGCTTCTGTGTTGTGTCGTTGAAGCAATAAGTTGCATGTGATTGATCGGTTAGCCTTATTCTGTTCGGACAGATTATGCGGGACCCAAACACCTGCTCTGCTTACTTTTCCAATCTGCTTCAAATGTTCTTGGATGGTCGACCAAGGTTTGTTGAGACTGTTTGACAATTCCTCGATCGTCTGACACGGATTTGCTTCCACTTCCGCCCTTAACACGTCGTTGTCTAACGCTGATGGTCTTCCTGATCGATACGAGTCGGAAAGATCAAAATTACCCGATTTGAACTTGGAAAACCACCTTTGGCATTTACGAATGTTCAGTGCATTTGGATAAACATCGCAAATGTTTTTGGTAGCAACTGTTGCGTTATTTCCCTTGCGAAACTCAAAGAGCATGCAATGCCGGATGTGTACCTCTTCTGGTATTTGGCTGGCCATTTTACCCAAAATTACAAAAAAAAATTGTAATTCAATTGTCTATAAGTAAAGAAATCACTATAACCTCACAATGTCTTTGGTACGCCTCTGAACAAAACAATGAGCTGACAAATGACAATCAAATATTGGCATGCGCAGAAACGACATTACTTTCTGGTCCCCCTATTATAAAACTTCCTGAAGTACCGAGAGATTTACAGGTCTTTATATTGTTAAAGTTTTCGCGAAGAAAGTACTTTCAGACAACTTTTTTAAATGCCCTAAATATTTAAAAATGATTTGCTATGCTTATACCTAAAGAAATAAACAACTGTAAATTGATTCATGGGTTTTGGATTTTAAACTACGAATAAAGGTAGTGACTTAAGTATTTCTGATTTTTATATTGACTAGTATGAAAATGATCATATGATCAAGAATTCGTAATGTTTGAAGTAAAAATATGCAACCTTTTTTTTATACAGTCACTTGAATGTGTTGTTGATCATACTGAACATACCGGTCTTTGTTATTAATACAAATATTTGTTATTGTACAAAAACTTTGCATTATCCGACGTGTGATACGTGGAATGTACAGAATATTATTGTTGTGTACCATTACGATGATTGACAACAGGATTTTTGTTCTGAATGCGTTAAATTGCTTTTCTTACATCATTTCATATTTGTACTACACATCTTTGGATTTCAATAGGATTTCCTTTAAAAATCATTATTATGATCTTTTATCAACACAAATTATTATAGTCCTAGCGATTTAATCTGTCATTATTACTTGAATTACAGGTTTAGACCAGATCATAACAGATTTCTATGTAAAGTGTATTTCTGTATTTTTCATTTATTTATATTAAATAATATTTAATTACTTGTGGTAGGTCTCTTTTTCCAGAGACCGTCTATTTAAGATAGTAATGCAGCTCCCGTTTCCGTCGTCAAACTGTATTATGCAAACATTACTATGGTTCCGGTTTGAATGTTGTAGCTAATGAAATTACTGAGGTACTGAGACTTAAGGTTTCAAGGTCTAAAAGCGACAAGTAGAAGATGGTAGGAGAAAATATATCATCCTAACTAACGCTACGTTGTTGTGAGCCGGCGTATTACCATCTGATGAACGTCTCGTTGGTCTGGTAGCTTTGTCGAAGAATATTTATTTAAAGTGATATGTTATCAGGCCGATGTGTAAGTGCTTGCTTGTCGACAAGCGATCTCGCGGCGTGGCCTAACTGTTGCACTAGCGCCGATTGACACCGTTGCGCATCGAGTGCCGGGTTGCAACACTGCCCGTTCGCTTAACCTGAATATTGCCTGGCCTGACTGACTCAGCTGTATTCCTGCATCATTGTTTATGACTTGAGCTGAAGTGTTGTTTTGGATTGATATTTATTTATCGTTTTGATAGTCATGGTAACACTACAAAAGTTATATATACATGAGAAAACGATAGACCTATAGTTATTACTAAATTGTAAGAGTAATAGCATGCAACTATGCCAAATAGGTACGACAGGACGTATTGCCTTAGGCAGCAAACTTATTTAATATATTAACTCACGTACAGGAAGTCTAATATGAAATAACCTTTATATAACATTTACAATTTATGTTTATAACATCCTCTCAGTAGTGGAGAGAATTATTTCCTTTTGTATTTACTAGTGGTAGGTCTCTGATGCCAGAGACCGTCTAGGTAGGCACCACCGCTTTAATGGGGTCTTTGGGTCGTTTGACGGTTAAGATAGAGGTTCTCGTCGCCTTCTAAATGACTCTCCGGAGGAAGATGGTTGGACGCGGTCTCCGGTCATTGCAGTACTTACGAGACTGGTAGGGTCTGCATAAGAGACAGACCCCGGGACGGGCGATCCCAGCATAGCGTTATAGAGGCCGCTGTTGTGTTCCGAACGGAAATCCAAACTCTCCAAACGCCAAAGTTGACCCCGAGGGGGTTTTAGTTTGTAAAAATCTCTACGTAATTCTGACTTTGCCTCAGAAGACAGAGTATATTTTCGAAGATTTCCTCGCTGAAACCAAAAAAAGGTAGGTGCCTCTTACTGTTGCTAAACATTAGTGTATTCCGGTTCGAACGGGAAATTACTGGGGTTACAACCCTGAACCTGTTATGGCTGAGGCGACGAGCGCAATATGGTGCAATATATATACCGACCTATCTAGCACCACGTTGTTATAGGCGGGCGTATCATTTTACATCAAATGAACGTCGTGCTCATCTCATCTCTTAATTGAATATAAAAAAAGTATTAACAGTGTTTTCTTTAGGTATTTTTCATTAGACAACCGTTTTCTTTATTACAGTAAATGTAATACTTTTTCATTTGCCTCCAGTGTAAACTAAATTACAGATTTCCACAGTTTTCTTTTGTAAATTTATACATAGGTATGATTGTTTTTCACCTGTTTTTTTATTCAGACAGGAAAAGCATTAAAAACATGCAGTTACCAACAGGGCATTCCACGTGGTAACCGCACTACGCATTCGTATTCGGTGTTCATGTGGTATTTGACCGCACTAGAAAGCTCCCGGAATTATCGCCTCGTCACCCTTGCGGCTGCATGTCGCAGATCATTATGTACTCAGTATGTCGTGTAGGTTATGACGATTATTTGATATTTCCAATGTTAAATAGTAAGTTTCTATCTGTAGTAAAATATTGGTACCACCGCAGCTCATATTTCTGACGCAAGACAGTAGTATGAAAACATTACTGTGTTTTCCGGTTAGAAAGGCATTTGTTGCTAGTCTAATTTCAGGGGTAATTTAAGGTCTCAAGGTGACAACCGTAGAGGTAGGGTATAACATCTTAACTAGCGCGACATTGTTATAAAAAGTAGTATGACTTACCATCATGTAAGCGCCTTGGTCGTCTCTTCGCTTTCTCGAACAAAAAAAATGTCATCTTTTTTCATATATGAAGGACAATATTGTCCTTGTCAAATGGCCATAAATATTAATAAAACGATACTGGTTAATTATTACAATACGACGAAGTTTCATAAAGCGTCCTCTATTTTTTTTACACTTACTTTTTTATAGTGGTTTAAATTTCTTGATCCTTTTTGGGTCGATAATAAAAAAACATCTTATTACAAACAAAGTTCTATTAATTATATTAGTAAAGTTTAATATAAAATAATAAACCAGGGAGCGAAATAATATTAACAGTTAAATTTGCTACTATTATTTATTTCTGTTCCAGGTTGTTTTATGGTTCCCAATTGTTGTTGGATAGATTTGCTCTAAAAAATAAATTATTTTACATTAAAACTTTATCAAAAATAACAAGTACTTTTCGAGGGTAAACTACGTAAACACTAATAAAACCAAACAAAGAATTTATCTTAGTCTACCAGTTCCCGTCGAGTAATGGTTGTCATTGGAAGAAAACCGGTTTTCCTACCTACAAAACGAGTGACAGCATGATCGATGGAGTTCGACAATGACCACTACAGTTAACCGATTAAGATCCGGATAAAATACGGCAGAAACCTCGTGTTTCTCGTATACAATAATGTTTTGCTTGTACTTGGTCTCGTGCAGTGCATTTTATTTACTACCCCTGACGCTCGTCCTACAATAACAATAGCGTAAGCAAATTCAATATTATTATATTTTAACGGAAAAGGTTTGGTATATTAAACCAAAAATATCACTTCTATGTTTGAAGGCGAAAATTGAAAAAAAAAAACAACGTAATTTTGTATAAAACCTGAAATGTTAAGTTATAACCTATAGTAAATACATTACCTTAAACAAGTAAGTATGCTTTAAGTGTATAGATATTTATCATTTGAAATATCTTACAATAGATTTTTATGTTTTAATATCTTCACTTCTTCATTGTATCGTAAATTAAATATGTATGAGTCAGCCATGATACTAGTATCAAGCTTACGTTATGTTGTACACAACGATCAGTCATTAGTCAGGGGTATACGCCTTTTCCTTCATATATATAGTCACTGTGATTGTTACAATATAGCATAAATTAACGTGTGTCATTCAATTTTATGAACGTTAAAAGTACTAAGTAACCAATAAGTAATGTTAACTATCACCTAAAACATATTATTTATGTATTCTTTGGGATACATACAGATTACTTAATTTTTTTGATTGTTACACTGTCGAAAGTAAAATGAATTGCGTCAGTGTTGTTTAATCATATATCCGGTTTGCTCATTGTTACGTCACATGAGCTATTGCAAGTTGACTGCTGATGCTGAAGTGTGGGTAGGGAACAATGCTGCCTTTCATTTCCATTGTATCCATGCATATCTAGTGGGGCATCGGATCGATTTTGGTGACGCATCACCCGCACCATCTCTATCATGTCGGCAGGGCGAAATGCTAATATAACCCGGTTTTATCGTTATCGCGTCATGATAACGCCGTAAAGGGCCCCCACCTTTTGATTTAGTATTCATGTTTTTGTATTGCTTCGACAGAGGTATATTCTTTTTTATATAGACGAGCGGGAAGTTCACGTGATAGTAAGTGCTATGGCTTGCCCATAACAACGTGGCGCTAATTAAGATAATATACACAGTATGTGCTCGATCACGATTCCCCAGTGATTTCACTTGCTTCAACATCCTTCCAACTTGAGCGCAGAAATGTTTGCACACTGTTTCTTGGTCCTAGATCTAGAAGGTCCCTAGATAAGAGATCTACTACCAGTAAACGTTTCATGCTTTGCTAAATTATACTCCGCGTGCTGTTGGCAAAATAGTTGATTTAGAATTTTTGTATAAAGAATACATTATCTTATTTTAGTATTGGCGTAATAACATATAGTCGGTTTTATATTATACGTTTCTTCCATATAATTTGGATGGTATTTTATATTTAACTAAAACAAGCCGGGCATGTGGACAAATTAATTTTCTAAAGAACCGAAGGCAACCGACTCCCGTCTCGGCGCCGTCGTGACCTATAAACTACTAGTAGGTAAAAAATATGCAGCTAAATAAAGTAGGTTCAACCTGTCAACGTCATTTATACAAATGTTCTACAGTTTCAGAAACGAAAATAGGAAAATTTAAGAAATACGAAGCTTACTTTGCATGTCTTAACTAAATGTAGCACAAGAAATTCTTTCTAGTTTTGTATCCAAACTAATATGTAGTTACGAGTTGTTTATTTAATTATAACAAAGAGATGCGTTAAAGTAATGAAAATTTTTTTGAGCAACAACAATGTAACGAATGTAAAAAAAAAATTACCTTGTGATAGTCACAAATATTAGTTTAATAACTGGAATTGAACCTATTCGTATATTTAAACTAGTAGTTCTTGTAGATTTTTATTTACAATTGAGCGACGAGACGAGCGAGACGTTCATCTGATGGTAAATAATACATCCGCTCAAAATAACGTGGCTCTGGTTAGGATGTTATACACTGCACCATATTGCGCTCATCGCTTGAGACATAAGATGTTCAGCCTCATTATCTCAGTAATTACACTAGCTAGAACGCCATTTCAATCGGAATACAGGAATGTTTCCACAGTACTGTTTGACGGCAGAAACAGGCGTTGAGGTGGTCCACCTGGATAGTGTCCGGCAACAGAGGTCTATCACCAGTAACGAGGAGTAATGTCTTATCTTCATATTTTTAAGTGGTGGTACAATTGAATAAATTTCTTTTATACTCTAAAAACATATTCTCCGCCTTTTAAAGAAACTTTAAAAAATAGATGACGTCTTACTGTTTAAAGCTGATTTGCTTTGCTATGTGTTTGTATATTTTAATTTAGACATAACTATGTTGTATACTATATTGTATGTATTGATGTTAATCAAAAGTTAATATTCAGAAACTTAACAGTGGACGAGATAGTCATCATCATCATCACCCGATAAACGCCTACAGCTGGACATAGGCCTCCTCTAAAGATAAAGCTATATAGAGTGTTTTTTTTAATCAAACCTAATAATATTTTCAGTGAAAAATAAAAAATTTTGTATAGTTTTTTTTAAACAAAATGTCTATTAGATTGTGTGATGTTATTTCAAGTTAAAACAAAATGTTTGTAAGGGAATTAATCAGACTTTCGTAATGATTGTGCACAAAATTTCTAAATGTTTTTCTTTTATTTAAAATTAGTATGAACATACATAAGAGCATTTTCGTAGAAGTTGCATGTTTTATCAAAGAATGTTGTAATTTTATACTCTACTCCGAATTTGAAGTGTTTGTATAGAAGATTCTATTTCTTATCTACGTCTTAAACATGTCAATAGCGCTCGTGGACGCACGGTTTTATAACCGTGTTAAATTTTAATTTTGTTATAAATTCTTACAATTAAACCTCGGTAACTTTCACAGATTGTATATATAACTTAAATCTTACATAATTTTTACTTAGGCGTGATTATCTGAAACATTAATATGAAGACGTTAATAAGTTTGTGTTCTTTGTGGTTCATGGCAGAGACAGTAAAATTATTACTCTATAACTTTTGCGTCCTAATAATACTTGATTGGCAAACCATGATAATTTAAGATTTATAAATGCAATATATATACCTGTATAATGAAGATCGTCATCATCATCATATCTGCCTATCGCTATCTACGACTGAACAGACCTCTTCAATCGTTTTGCAGCTCGGCCTAGCCAATGACATTTGCATACAATGATTCCATGTAATCTTGACCAGGGCGGCGGTCCACCTGGCAGGTTATCGTCCCATACTCAGTTAAAATCTAGCTCATTAATTTATATTGAAACTACTACTATTAAAACTCAATACAAAGTGATATTTATCATATGTATGATAGTTTTTCTGTTTATGTATCAAAAATATCTCCCTGTATTAAGTTTTAATAGCCCCTCACCGTTAGCAGTGGAACGTCAATATCATCAAGTTTACACTGCACTAATCATGATGTTAATAACTTCCGCTAACTGGCCTCTAACGACGGTTTGCCAATAACGAACAGATGTCGTCTGATTGCGGCACCGGGGCCGTCATCCTAATGACCAAATAGGAACCACGTCGAGCTTGAATCCGTGCCAAGTTTGGATATAACAATGAAAGCAATTTTCCGCTTTACTTGCTCGGGCCGTGTGCAGTTTTTGCTCGTCGGCGCGTGCCGGCTCCGCGGCCGCACTACGCAAATCCTATCCATTGTGAGCTGTGACAATGCCTCCGGTGCTAATTCAAGGACGGGGCTAGCCTTTGCATTGTGACGTTCGTTATGTGTTTCCTCCGATAGTGCAATGAATTTCCGTAGTATAACCTTCGTAATTTAACTGACGGGATAGACCGAAGTTTGAAAGCGTTTGACGCGAGCACTAGATACTTATTATTTTTAATCTTTAAAAGATGCCCTGGTTCTGAGGGAGAAGAAAGGGTTTTGTGAGATTTGTACGTATTGAAACCCTCTTGGTGCTCATCCCTTGTGATTAGCAATAGGCATAGGGATCTCCTATGAAAACACCGGTGCCTCCCCTGCATTGCGCTTGAGCACATACCGAGCATCGCCGTAACCGTCCCTAGCATCCTCTCTTTGCTACGACAAACACGAGACTAACTCGTAATTGTCGTTCACCCTGGGCTTGCTAAGTGGGCAATAAGGGCTTCAGGTTCAAAGCTCACGAATCCTTAAATACTTTTAATTGCCATCTACGTCAGGTAGGACTTTTCTTAGTCCTATTTTTAATAAACCGAGACTACAAGGCAAAGATATTTATACGTAACCTTCTTGTTTTGAAAGTGCCTATTTTATATATTTTTTTCGCATACGGTAGTTGAATTTATAACTAATAATGAAATCATTATTTTAAAGTAGAAAAGATTATAAAAAAACATAACTTATTTGAATCATATGATTATTTCCTATTTTGTAAGTATGAAATATTACCGTTTCATTTTTATGCATGGTCGTTTTATATGTTAATGTAACTTAATGAATTATATGAATAATTTGTTCTCTTTGGGTATTCATTCTCAAGGTTTTGCAGCGTGTATATATAAATTAAAGTCAATGTCAAATCATGTGTTGATGTTTTTTTTTAAATTAATATTTAATCAAAATACTCAAAATGTCTTTTGTGTATACTTGTGTATATGTTTGCCAACAAGATTGTAGTTACGCTATCATTAACAAATTTAACGTTATTGTTACAGGTGAGTGATACGATTGTATCCAGTCATCAGAGACCGCTTCAAGGTTTGTGACGCAACGCATTCCTCTCCACGACCACTTGAACAAATTTTGTATGTTTGCATTACTAGCTAGCCGTTATCGCGACTCTTAACGCTGATAAATTTATTCCGAGGAGCTTAATTATATATTCAAAGTGAGAAAAATACTCTTCCTCATACAAGAATACAAAGTAGAATGTTAAGAGAAAACGTCTCTAGCTCACTTAAAGCACAATATAGTTATCGCTTAAAATATACTTTAAATAAAAAAAATCTTCAATAATATATTTATTGTTTGCACTACGTATTCATATAATATAATACAATACTAAACAATACATCTGTATTGTTTATTTGTATTTATTATTAGCAACAGTTATACTGAGTGGTAAATTACTACTATATCAGTACAAACAGCAGTAAGAAAAATGTAATTTTAACGTATTTTTTTTTTTATACTTTATATTGGGACTGTCTTTATAAGAGACCCATGTCCAATTGTGGACGTCTATCGATTGAGGTGTTGATAAATGATAGTTTGTAACGTTGTATTTGTTTGTTCATATGTGTTTGTACAGTGCAGACAAACGGATTTATCTATGTTTATTTAAAACATAGCTTCAACGCTTTTCAGTGAGCGTTCATCGGTGAATGCACGGTTGGTTTTGTCGCGTTCATCCGGATCCGGATCGTTGCCCCGGCAGAAGGCTGAAGGTGTAGTGGTCGCTTTTAAATTGTTTACGTCTCTCTGCACCAGACGTTCTCTGGTCTCCGGTCGACACTCTCCAGGAATGTCACTTTTTTAGTGGTTTTGATTAATTCTTTCGATATTATTCAATTTAAATATTTTTAACATTATATTAACTATCAATTGCTTGTGATAGGTTACTGTTACTTCAAATCGTTTAAGTAAGTACCATCGCAGCTTCCATTTCTGCGGCCGAACAGGAGTATACAAAATCTACAGTGTTTCGGTTTGAAGGTTGTTGTAGCTAGTGAAATTATTGAGTTATCGCTATTTGATATAGTTTACCTGAAAGCGACGAGCACAATGTTCTGCTGTGTATAACATCCTTACTAGAGCTTAGTTGTTATGAGTATGCGTATGACTTATCATCACGTGAACAAATAAAAAATACTGAACGATTTTGTTATAATATTACAGAGAGTTTAACGACACAGAAACAGGTTTAGGTTTTCGTTCCTTTGAAAAAGTCGAATAAAACGTTATAAGCCAGATATTTTTTTTATTTACAATAGTCCTACATGTGTGTATAAAAATGAATGGGAATCCCTTCCGGATATAGGAAAATGTTTGTGTGTGAATGATTTGTGGATCATATGATGTACGCCCGTAGACGTCCGATAACGCTGTTTGCAATATTGCGCAGTAAATCTGCGTTGCCGTTGACAGTATAAAGGAAAATTCGTATCTGTATCACATCCGCGTCGCGAGTTCAGATCAAAGAAAGCGCAAACAGACATACTCATAATGCTAACACGAAGACAATGATAACATACGTATGTTTGAAATCGTTTAATGCTTTTTTTTGTTCTGATATTTTATGTTTACTTGTTCTCCGACGCGAGTTATAAGACTACCTATATCAGGTCTCATAGACCAAACGATGTTATGTAGGTTTGTGAACTTTAATAACAACAGCGGAATACAAACGGTGAAGCAAAACCTCGTGAGGAAACTTGCACATGAATTAGAATTTATTCTAAGGTGTGTGTGAAGTCACCAATCAGCATGTACCCGCGTGGTGACTATGGCTCCATCGCCTTCATATTGAGGATAGGTCTGTACCCCAATAGTGTGTAAATAGGCTGTAAAAAAGACCAAACGATTTAGGAAATCTAATAAAGATATCCTGTTTTTGGGCTAAGTTAGTATTACATGGGATTTCTATTTATTAAAACTTCTGTATTTGTCTCTTCCAGTGTGCTAAGAGGTCTATGACGACGATAGGAAGGGCATTGATATCTTATATGGACCCCACCAGTGTCTTTCTTCATTATGGTTAAACACGTCTCAACGAAAGGCCAAGCTCAAGGGAGAAGTTCTCTTTAATACCCTTGATATACTACGGTAAATTCAAAACGATCTCGCATTTCCCCACTTCCTTAGGCTTACGGACCAGAATATTTTTTTAGTTGCCTTTTACGATATGCAGAGCTTACCGTAATCCTATTATTACGAGCCTGAGACCACAGGGTTGTTCGTTTAACCCCTGTCGTTGATATTACGATTGGTCCATATATAATTTTTTTAATATCCAAATATGTTTGACTTGTACTTCTAAATATTTGCACATTTTTTCTTTTATGGTCAATCTAATGAAATGTATAGTGCTATCATGGAGAACTGGGAGATCATAGTATAATACGGCTTTGACTTATATATACACTTATTACTGCATTAAAAATAAATCTTTTATATGTTCTGATAAAATATCTAAATGTAATATTATTCTTCCGTATATTTCCGTTCGTTATTAGAAAATCAGAACGGTAATAGCAGGTGATCTCAACATTGTTCCCTTTTTCCTACTTCCCTTTATTGGGCTCGTTTAGATTTTGATATCTTATACATTCTTGCGAAAACGCTCGCGGGTGATATTGTCTTTTGGATCGGCGGCTCGAGAAAATCCTGTAAGGATTATAGTCGTTATTCTTGTTATACCATTTTATATATTTTTTTTATCGTACACGTTTCATAGCTTTAAGGAGTTTTCTCGGTGAATTGTTTCAATATATGAATTTTCCCTTTTGATTCTTTAGTAAATAAAACAAACCTTTGTATATTATACCAGTAACCAGACAATACAATTACACCATTTCTAGCACTGAAATAAATAATAATAGACTTGTTGCTCATATAAATATAATAACTGGTGCTAGGTCATTGTTACTGGAGACCATTTAAATAGGTACCACCGCAGCTTCATTTTTTGCAGTCAAAATAGTAGTGTGCAAACATTACTGTGTTCCGCATTCAAGGGCATTGTAGCTAGAGTACTACTACCTTGGTAGACTCAATATGTTGTCTCGGGCTATGTGGTGCAGTGTATATCACCCTAACTAGCCGCGCGATGTGGAACCATCACGTGAAAGTCTCGCTCATCTTGTTGCTTCGTTGAATAAAAAAAAAGATTATAACCAATAACAACTACTTTTTTATCTTCCATTGCAATGAAGAATTCAAAAGTAGCGCTTAAATTACACATATGTAATTAAGATATTAGCATAAATCATTTATTATTCAGTCCAAACATTAACTTTCAGAACTTATGCCATGATTGAAATACCAACTTAAGTTATTGTGAATTGTTAACTGTAAAATTAAGTTTTATTAATATCCGTTTCCTTTGTATTTATCATTATGAATAATTAATATTTGTATTGCATTCATTTAATGAGCCATCGATCAATATCGTTTTCATTTTATCGCACTAGACAGAGAACGTTTAACATTATGCACTTCGTACTTTTTATTTTCCTGTCAATTCACATTAGAAGCGAACGTATCCTCAATACAACGAACGCTACGACAACTAACGAGGACCGATTCTGTGTCAATTACCACACATTGTTCAGAATTACGAATACAATAAACGCTTCGTTCTCTGTCGGATACTGCGTCTACAGACCGCATACAGTCGCATACAAAGAGTTGTGTATTAATTGGATTTCGGAAAATTGTACACTGATGATCGTTTCAGTAGAAATTTAGTATGATGCTGTGTTGCCGGCAATTTGTACCTCAATACCATACATTACACACGACAAATTACCGTTGTGTGCGAAACCATTCCCGTAGTTACGACAAATGATAGAAGAGCCACACCGTGGGATTCTAGCTGGCAAGAGTCCGGCGTAACGATTTTTCGTTACCACCTCCTAATAAGTATTTTTTATTACCTCCCCATAATAAATGTTATCCAATGCAGGAATCCCTACTAAAAAGGGATGAATTGATATTCCACAGTATGTGCTATCTTCCTGGTTGATGTTATTCCCTTACTTCTACTTCATTATATTAGTCCTTGAATTGTTTGATCGTGTGGAGGTTCATGTGACGGGGATTACGGACATTTAAATTTGATTTATTTTTACTCTTATCACCGTTCCTGTTTCGTATCTTTGTATTACATTTATCGAAAACAATACTGTTAAATGGAAAGCGGCTCGTTAGTAAGTGGTGCTCGGTAAATGCGGTGCACGATACGCCGGTCCGTTATGCGGCGATCGCACGCCACGCGCCCGCCGACCGCCAACGGGAAACGCCATGGTGTGCTGCAAATAAAACAGCTCGACACCACGAAAGTGTGGCAATACATTCGTAACATTTAATTGTATACATAATACACATCATTCTCTTTCTTCGTGGAAAATGAAATCGATTAGCTGTAACTGTACTTCAAGAATGGATTTAATATGATTCAGATTGTTGAGTTTAGGTTTATACTTTGTTCACATTTTAACAGTGGATCGATAATATCTCTCTCTTAGAACGCTTGATCTCTGTTAGGGTAAACTCTGGTAATCGAATATCACAGTCTTCTCTTGATATCAAATATCAGGAAAAGAGTTATTGTAGTGCGTAAATCAATCGAAATGTTATAAAGAAAAACGAATTTCTCTTTACCCTACCTAATACAAATTTTTGTCACACTTCATGCAGATTTAGTTCAGTGATTAACTTGCAATCATTCTACATATGAACGAGATGGTTAATTTTCCAATGCTTGTCACATGTACCAGAATCGTCACAATTTTTTTACACGTTTAAGATATCATAACCTTAAAAGATATTTAACTTTTATCTTTAATATAAAAAGTGATATTTTAATCAATCCTCGCCTCCTTCTTAAGAACTCTCCTTACTTAATAAACCTTAATTACGCTAATAAAGTTACACTGATCATAATAACAATAATTACAATGAACCTTAAGCCTATCTATATAAGATACATAAACCCTACACTGTAATATTTATTCCATCGTTAATGCGACGACCTTGACCTGATATCTCCATTATGGATACTTTATTTTCAAGATTTTAGTAGCAGTTATTACGTTATTTTCGGTGTCGTATATCCTCGGGGTTCGAGGGTAAAGATTAATGACGTCAATTTGGTATATCCCGCAATCTTTGGCTTTGCGATGGATTTCTTCTCATCCGCTACAAGATATAAGGTATTAAGGAAATCTATTGCCATGCATAGTACTATTTGCAGTTAGACAATTAATTCTATTTGTATTTTATGTATTGTCTTTTATATCTTTTTAATACAATTTCCTTATCAGCCTGATGAGCATCCGAAGAGGCTTTACTTACAAGTGTCTTTGATGATGTCGAACACACTAATGATTATTGTCATTGAGAATGTTAATGTAAATACAAAAAAAGTATTACATACTGATGTTTTTTAAACAGATATTTTAAGATTTTCATTACGATTAAGAAAACTTATCATTCTTCAGTAATCGTACCGTACGTATGTATCAGGCACAAATTGCTCTTCCGAGTTACAAATACCGTAAATAACAGTTTCCGCTTAAGGTATATCATCTAGAAGCAGAGCTAACTTTTTTTAATTGGACTCATTATATCTGTAATAGTCATACTATATACTATAATTATATTTGGAAAGGTAATATTAGTTATCGAGCCTATGTAATCATAAGCAAAATGATTATGCCTACGGTTTGTTATCTTAAAATCTTGTAGTGATTATAGTTCCTAAGTCTAGAAGAAATTTTTTCAGGATAATTTACTAAGCAATCTCGCCGTCAATCGCCTATATAATTTTTTTTTGTAAATAATTCATGTTGTTTCCCCGTTTATTAATGAGACCTATGTTAATGTGACCTGACCTGATTCAAATTCTCTCATCTTGTTCCAATTAATTCGATCAACCTGTTGTGGGTAGAAAAAGGAGCTTATCTTTAAGCTCTTTATATTCATAATTTTGGACTCAATAACAACTACTTACAGTTATATCACAATATCTTATTAAATACGCAGATGCATTCTATTATAGAAAAAATATTTAGGGGCTAAAAAATTGTTCCAAATGCGAAACCTTTTTTAGTTGGTTTGTATATATATCGTAGTTATTTTAAAACCTTTAAATGTTTAGGGCTTTTTCATTTATTTACACAAATTACTATATTACGCTATATCTAAAAACATTTTACTGCTTTTTCTTTTAATCATGGTGGTATTAACTTGATATAATTGGCATTAAAGCCATTATTAAGGTTCAAGCAGATATAAACGTAAATGGGGGAGAGTATTTTATTTAGGGAAAAACGGAAGAAAAATTATTCTTATCAAGAGCCGATGGAAAAGTTGCTATTGATTCATGTTCAGTACAGATAATAAGCTTGTTCTTATTCGGTTATTACATTCATTTAATATTTTTTTTGCCTAATGTTATAATGATATTGACATTTTAGGAGAAAGATATAATACAGTTTATCATGCTATGAATATATATGTTTAGATATTCGTTTAGAATATACGAGAGATATATTTTAACGACACACACTATTATTCTGAACTTAAGAAGACGCTTTATAGAATATTTTGCACGCATGATCTTGCCACAATGGATCTTAGTTATTCTTAAGAATAGAAATAATAAATAAGCGTTATTGAAAACATTTACATTAGTAAAATACTGGGCGCGTTTAGTTCGCGGCGTCGTTGAACAGATAACAACTGCGGTTATACGAGACTTGAAATAGTAAAAGTGCAAGAACTAGCCGACAATGGGTCAAGGACTATTTGCTTTGTTGTCTTGCTACATTACGCTTGCATTTGCATTGCCAATCATTATCCTGTCATGAATAGTTTATTCCTATGAACAGAGTGAAATGCAAACGAGAAGCTTAATTATTGCAAAACCTATTAACTTATAATAAATTACATCCAATGATTATCATGTTTTTATAACAACAGAATTAAAGGAGTTTTATATTACATAGGCATGATTGCTTAGAAAATGTTGATCCTTGAATGAGATGGTTCAATTAATTTAAAAATGTAACGTACAGCTTTCTACCCTATTAAAATGGGCACTCGATATAGATACCGACCAGAGGATAATAAAAACTTTTTTTTTTCAATCAACGAATTGCTGAGACAATTGAGACGTTCATCGGATAGCAAGTAATGCGCCATAAGAACCTAGTGTTAGTTAAGACGATAAACACTACACCACATTGTGATCATGTTAAATATCATTACTCCAGCTGTTTCACTAACTACAACTCTCTTCAAACCGAAGCAAAGTAATCTTTTTACAACTATTCTTATTAAACAATGTAACAAATATTCTTATATCATACAAAAGGTTATAATATATGTTGTTTTATAAGTAAATACAACTGTCTTTTGATTATTAATTATATAGTATATCAGTATTTTCGTCCAAGTATGTACATATTGACCAGTAACGCTTTACTATCGATGACTACATCGCCTTTTAAAAATACGCTTAGTATTAATTTATTAAACGTATAGCTTAATGTATTCATTATACAAATAATGACACAAACTCTATTGGCTCTAGCATGAGTCAGTAAAGGTCTCTCTGAGCACCCGATAAAGCAACATTTACATTCCGTCCGTATCGCGATACGGACTGAACACCGGGTAAGCAGTGTGCTGTCCTATCCCATCTTGATACGATCACCATTATCGAGTTTCCCAGGAGTAATGTCTTTCTTATATTCAAAAAGTATGCAAATTACTAAGTAAAGTACTTTACTCGTGTCGAAATTACAGCGGCCGAGTTTGCGGAGCGTTAATAAAAAATTTAAGTGAATTCTCGAAAAATCTAATTTGGTCTCCCTCGACTTAATTGTCACTTTGCGGTACGTTAAAGGGCTTGCTTAATTTTATTTAGGTGACGAACAAGCTCCAGTTGACTCCGACGCAGGCTAGTAACGAAGTCTTTTTAAAGTGCTTACAAAAATTACCATTTTTTTTTTGGCTCAAAGTAAATTTAGTTATTGTTAACTGCAGGACGTTTATCTTGTCCTTAATGAGTTAAGTTTTCCAAATTTAGGGAGGTTATTATATACATTTCATTTTATTTACGGAACTGTAACGTTGAATAGATTTAACCAATATACCCTTCATCATTATCATCATCATTTAAACCGATCGACATCCACTGCTGGACGTGGGTTTCTTGTAATTTGTTTCACAAACCAAAGAATCCAGTGCCTCCCAGCGATTTTTATATACACTTAATCTATATTAATTTGCTTTTAATTACAAATAATTAGTCAAATGTGTGGCATTTAACTACAAAGGACTAACATTTGAACAAATATTTTTTTTTAGACAATAAAATAAGATAAGAATTTTCTTGTTTAGGAAAACTTTGTCTATCATATATCAACGGCCGGAACCTATGAATGCTGTTGTAGTAGCAGATATGTCTCTACTTCAAATTTTTCTTTTTACTACACCCATTGGGGCTGATACTAAAAGCACCCTATTGAATCGAACCAAGATCGTCATATTATAAAGCAACCATTTACCCGCTGCGCCACAGTGGCAGTTGTGTCTATGTAAAAAAAAGATACTTTTGTTTGATGGTGTAGACTGTAGACGAATAAACGTTAAACACTTATAGCACTTAAGATCTAAAATAGTTTAGCATGCTGCTATGTAGCACTTCGTTACTAACCGCATATTACGAGGCAACAAGTGTTTGTACTAAGACCGTATAGCGGGCTGACCACCTATGGTTTTTGTTTGGTGAGTTTCTTTTTTCGATTTTTACTTTAATAACGATAGATGAGTCAAGTTCGAGTAAGCACATAGGGTAAAAACGTCATCGTTAAAGTTTATTAACACCATGAGTTTAATTTTACCTTAAATGAAACACTTGTTACTGTTTAATCGAATGAAGTCAACAACTTATTAAATAAGCAAAGACCTTAATATAAAAGTCTACGATTTTTATTTATTTAAAATCGGTCTCCATTACAAAGCTAAAGTAGAAAATAAAAGGCTTGATTACTGTAACATGTAATTAGAAAAATATTTTTAATACTCTGCTAAAGAATAGAATAAATATATAGTTAAGTCATCAAACGACCAATATTCATTCGATTTTATAAGCGAATTGATTTATTTGCAATTATTCCCAGCTCTTCAATACGTACCTAACAACAGGCTGAAATTCTAAACGCCCGGTAAAGTCAAATGTACGGTACATTTGCCTCGGTGATTTTAATCAACTTGTAACGATGGAATGTGAATCCTGTTCCCCCATAATTGGAATTCCTCACACTGAGTGTAATATTGTAGAACGTTGTGTATTAGTTAATGATTTGTCAAATGAGCATTTTAAAATAACGTATAGTCATCGTCGCGGCGGCAGAGGGAACAAAAGCGCATAATCAGTTGGCACTGTACTGTAACAGTTAATGAAGTTGCCAGTTGCGATGACTATGGAAATTTTATTTAATTAGTGTTATAATCGATAGCCGAGTGACCTAACGGTGAGGGAACAGCTCATCTCGTGTCCTATTATTGCAGAAATAACAGATCTAATGTAGCTATGCTTATTTTTTAATCGATGGTAGATACTCTGAATATGATGGTCCTCGCCTTTTGAAAATGTCACCGGCGGCAAGTATTATATTAATTGAATAACTTTAGTCGTTAACCCTGTGATGTAGACGAAGTTTCCAGATCTAGACTTCGTGGCGTTAATTTCATATAATACATTTATAGAGTACAATCTAGTTTAAAATTAGACTATCTTCAAGAAAAGTATGCTATTTTTATATTAGTTCTTTCTACCTAAGTAGATTACAACTTTTTTAATTAAATCAGATTGTTTATTATCCTGATGATTTATTAAGATTTAATGAGAACTAAGTTACTTTTTAGTAAAGTTGTTAATTTATGAATGTTCTACTAACACGTGATATATGATAATTCTGTTCTCTAATCATGGAGGCATCCAGAATATTTATAGTCAGCATATTTCTAAATAATATTTTTATTGTAATGACGCCGACCGTGGATACATTTAACTAGAATTCTTGGGATTTGTTTCCTTATAACCATATCACATTTTATATTCATTCCGTTACAGCTATGGGCTATAGTTTATGCCTCTACTCTCCCCAGGGGTCTGTGAGAATGGATCATTGCCATCAAGGTCTCGCACGCTGTTTATGTCGTCTATTAATAATGTCATAACTTTTATGTTTTTATTAAACAACTCTTATGTTTGTAAATCTTTCATATTAGGAATCATTGTTTTGGGATGATTATTAATACATTAATGAAGTAAACAGTTATTTTCATGCCAACGTTCGTTAAGATGTAAAATACATATGAAAGCGAAGTTGTGGCTGATGATGATATTTAGTTAAACGGAAACTGATCTTTACAATAGATTTATTCTCAGTTGAGGAATAACATTATGTTCTGTTATTATAATTCCTTATCTGTAGCTTTAAAAGAATATAAATATAAAGGTTAAGATGAATTATATAAGGAAGAATCAAAACACGGATCGTTAAGATGTTACTGCTGGACGTTAATAGCGGGACACGTTAAAAAGCTTTCCCGATTTCCCCACGGACCTGGACTGAATAATTGATTACGCACACGCATTCATGAAGTGAGTACGTAAATCGTAAAGCTCTCCTATACTGCTTTATATCATTCCCGCCAAGGTTTTATATCAGACAGATTACAAAACAATTACTATTACATTTTTTTTTTTTAATTACTCCGTTAAAGTTGTTACGGTTATTAAGATAAGGTTATATTCTAGACCGTTTCTTCACTATACACTTCGCGCGTATATTTATTTAGTTCATGAATATACCTATTAAGTTTTGTTTTTAAATCTATATAAATTTCATTATGTTTAGAATTAAGTTTTATAAAATTAAAACAAGTCCCGTTTCGATATTATTGTAAATCCTGTCTCTTGGAGTACGTCTTGTCTGGACTAGTTCGCTTTTCTTAGTAACAAGTCTATATGTGTTGTCCATACTATATTTATTTTATATAGTGACACAAAGTGAATAATAATGTTAAAAAATTGTGTAAACAGTTGTAATAACGGAATTACAGTACATTTTAATAAGTAACACCTGAAGTAGAATTTTCTTTGATCTCTGAGATGAAATGATCGCTTTATTCCCGACAGTCTGTTGGCGGTGATTGAATTGAAAGGCTATCTTACAAAAAAGTTTTTTTTTTTTTTTTATTTCGGATCTAAGCGAGTATATTTTTTGCGATAATTATAAAACGTGGGTACTACCCAACGATTCTCTTATTTTAATTATTTATCTATGATACGCACACGTGTAATCCAGAAGCCGAAGGAATATTAAGGTTTGTTCCAAAGTGTGTTACTGTATTATTTTTGTAATGTAAATATCATAAGCTTGACGTATCCTTAATAAGACTTTGGTTAAGGATCGAAGATGTTAATTATTGTGGCTTTGAAAATTTCTAATTCAAGACCTAATAATAACTTTAAAGTTAGATACTCTTATAAATTTTGTTTTGTACAATAATTTTTAACATACATCACTGCATCTTCATTGCATTCTATCCGCTTTAGAAAAAACAGTGTATATAAAAATTACTGTTGAAAGGTGCAACGTTTTAAATAAAAACCTACTCCTAACCTCTGACAACAAAAACTAAACAAGCAGACACATTAATTTTGCAACAATAGTCTCGCGGCGCAGACAGTGCAGTAGTCAGCGCAATGCCTCGACTGCGAAATATTTATGTTTACTTGTATTGTGTTTAACGTTTTGGACAAATAATAGTCTGCAGTGAGAACGACTGTTATATCTAATATAAAACTCTTAGTTTGTTTTCTCTTTAATTTCCAAGTAAGAAAACGCTCGATAGTAACGTTAAAGTGCGCCATTAAATAATTTATGACATCCTCCTGCCTGTCTAGAGCTATTTGCAGTTTTCACCTTACGATGCGAGACAGTAGAGTGCCCTTAGGGGAATTTTACGAGATGATGATACCAGCGGTTTTATACCTGCCTGATATGAGGGCTCTTACAAAGTTATAGTGTGAGGAGTACCTGTATTTTAAACCGTGTGACGATTACCCAGTTTCGTTGTTGTACTTTGTGTTAGATGACATTATTTAGATAATTCTATTAGGTTTAGAAAAGAAGTATAGATCTCTGTATTCAAAATATATAAAGGTATAAGTTACATCATCATCATCAGCTGATAGACGTCCACTGCTGGACATAGGCCTCCCCCAAGGATCCTCCACGTTTGTAGGGGTTCATTTCCTACCACGCTAGCCCAATGCGGGTTAATGGGAGCCAGTGCCCAGTTTGTTGATTATCAGGGTGCACCACGAGCAGGTGAAGCTGGCTTGGGTCCCATGAGTTGTGCGAAACCCCTTACACCAGGTGTAATAGTTTATAATGACATATTTTCTTTGAACGAGTGATCCGTCATACATTTATAAATGTATGCTAATTGTACCTGAAGAAATATGGTAGAGGAAAAAGTCCCTCCCCTCAAAGGTTATTATTTCAACTGTCAAATCTTGTCGCACGCCTGCGATAGACGAGATGTAGCATGAATAATTTATTCGGTTATTATCGGGGTGTATTCTTTTCTTATTTGAAACAGAAATAAGCATAGCAGATGAAGTGTTTGCTCGCTACTGAATTTCAGTATATATTCCTTGGCACGGTTTTGGAGAAAAGCCATTGTCCGTAATGCAGATCGTAGAGATCTCAGTGACAATATGTTAGAAAGTCAATGTGATAATAATTTATAGAAAATATTTTATAAAATTTTGTATTATTTCATATAAAGTTCACCAACCTCGTTCGGCCATCAGGAAATCACTGGTTCATTACTACATTGTGTATGAAAATCGTACATATATTATAATATAAAAGAATTCCTTACATTGTTTATGATAAATATTAATGGAAAATTCCCATCCTGCTAATGGACGACATGTTTTAGCTTTTCCATTGTTATACATTAACTTGTACTAATGTATAGCGCTCAACATGTTGGGTAGTTTATTCCTTATCTCCTGAGATTACTTCGTGTTTGTCCCTTTTGGGTTAATACCCTTTAATGGTAGGACTCGCACAGAAATTCTGTGGGTCCTCTTAATGTTACGAGATATGTCATCCTACTGACTGATTTTGAAGAAGAGTAAAATTATATAGTAAGTTTATAATTTTTTTTCATCAACTGAATTGTCAGCCCTATGTTTGTCATTGCTGGACTGGACATGCCCTCAAGAATCACACTAGTCGGTTTTGCATTGATCACAACAGAAGCCTTCTACGAGTAAACCCCATTGTCGGTGATCTGCCTTAATAGGGCGTGCTACGACGTGGTTACCACTTGTGTAGGGATTTATATATAGGCGATTTCCCACCATGCTGGCTCGATATGGGTTGGTGAGAGCCATAGCCTCGTTTGTTGATTAGCGAGGTGCACCACGAGCAGGTGAAGTTGGCTTGGAACCCGTGAGTTGTGCGGCAACCCTTACACTCCTGCAGTAAGAATTAGTATTGATGATATGTTCATTCCCCGTGTTTAATACTTTACAAACATTTGCAAATTATAACGAGAGTTTGCAATAATTTTGTTCCTTTTATTAACATCTTTTTGGTAATAAAAGTATGAAAAGTTGAACAAAGTTTAAAATTGGGTATTAAAGAGGGTGAAACTTGAATCCCATTCCGGATTTAGGGATTATCTATATCCCTTAGGATCGCGTTCAATTCAAGTAGCTCTCGTTTCTTCTTTACTTTCAGTTGTTTCCTCGCGTTGGTCTTGTAAGTAAAATGGATAATTTACATTTTAACAAAAAATTTAGGACTTTTAAAAATATATACGTAATAATTGCAACACGCGTTGGGCCAGCGCGGTGGGTAATAGCCCAAATCTCCACCATATGAACTTCTACATACAACAGCCCCTAGCCCCTTAGCGGTATCGGAGGACATGCTAACTGTATGTGGAGATCTTTGGGGGAGGCTTATGTCCAGCTGTGGACTTCTATCGGCTGATAGATGATGATGATGATGATGATACGTAATAAATACATACGATTTTAATAGAAAATATTTGATAAATTAGTAATACTTATACTCTGACAATTATATCAGCAAATGGGGACGTTCACTAATCAAAAAAATTATCCTGGCTCAGTTGAAGTTGTGGTTTCCTTTGGCCTTTCCGCGCCTTGTCACTATTCAAGTAACAAATACTAAGCTTATTGAGATTAATAACTATAATATAATTAAATTTGGTTTAATAATTAAAAAAATAAAAAATTAGTAAGGTTAACACTTATCATGATTCAGATTTTACATTTTTGTATAATGTTTGCCGCAAGTTTTTGGTAAGGTTAGTATTAAGACCTTATTCGATAATTTTACATTGTCTTCATTCTTTTTAAGTATATACATACTAGCTAGTAATTGTTAGAGCGTGCGGCTTTCATTCCGAAGGTCGCGGGTTCGAATCTCGGCATGTACCGATGACTTAATATTTAAGTTATGTACATTTGTGAACTTTAGTTACAACAGCGAAATACAAACGGTGAAGGAAAACATCGTGAGGAAACCCGCACACTGAAATCATCTTTGTGTGTGTGCGTGTGGTGGCCCCAATAAAGTGGCAACAGGCTCGCCCCCTGTTACATGGGACCTAATCTGACCACATCTGGCGAAATGTGGGTGTTTATTCACCTCTGCCTACCCCTACTGGGAAAAAGGCGTGACAATATAAAAAAAAAAAGTAATTGTTACATGGAACTTGACCTGTTATAAACTATAATAAGGTGTATCTTGGAATTAGAAATATCAATCGTTCTGTTCAATCATAAAATCATAATAAATTAAAGTATATATTTACCATTTTTTTTTAGCGATTTTTGATATATAATGTTGACAATGATTTCTTTATTTATTGAGCGTATTGCGTGCGACGGCGGGGTCAACGACCGACGCCAGCTCGTTGTCATGGTAACGAAAAGTACGTAAGGTCTAGATGAAACGAGTGCGAATAACTATTTATGGCAGAGCGATACGAAGTGTGGAAATTTAATGAACAAAATTTACTTCAGATATCGTTTCCTATCATCGGTCCTCATTTTCTTTATTTTTTTTTGAGTTTTTTTTAAAACCCGTCCATTAACGTATTTTAGTTTATTATAAAAATTACACATCATATAGATCAGCAACATATCATAAGCGTCTACTGCTGGTCATAGGCTCCATCTCGCCAATGGCTTCCTCCGACCACTACCAATTTTATTTTTATTCTACAAAACGACGAAGCGATCGGCATGTTCTCTTTATGATGTAATAGGCCTTCCTGTAACAACGGGGCGCCAGTTATGATAGTGTACACAGCACCAAGTGTCCAAATATTACTACTTGGCGGCAGAAAAAGAGGCTGCGAAGGTACCTACCTAGACCATCTCCGGCAGCAGAGACCTACCACCAAGTACCACTCGAGTATGGTGACATATGTTGTTATATATAATTAATACCTTACGGACCACCGTATCGCCAAAAATAATTTTTGTCACTGTCACAGAAAACTTAAACAAGTTTCTTTATAAGGGTCTCTTGTTATGTTCAATGCTATATATTTTATTATTGTGATTGGAAGTTTACGGAAAAGGAAACATTGTGAAAGTGTCCATTCTTCTTCGATTTGGGTCGCTAATTTTTTTTTTTTATCTCGTACAAATAGTTTATTTATACATAAGATGTTTGTCTGATTTAAGTACTACACTGTTTTCTGGTTTTATCGATTGAAGCTATACTTGTCAAATAAATTTTTATGAAGATCAATTTACAAATAAAAAAGTAACAAACTTTAACATTTAACTTTTAGAAATGTAACTTAAATCAATGTTTTACTTAAATGTGATAATAAAATAAAATTTAAATACTAAACAATGTCGACATTTTAAATAAGTTCCTTGTAATGTCACCTTACTTACGGAAAAACAATAAAGTACCATATCCGGGGCACCAACTGACTTATCTTGACCCTCATTTCCATTACATTAAACGCATTATCAGCCGGGCCTTGTTTTTTTTTTCAATGTTAATTAAAAACATTGTCATATTGTAAAACTACTTCATTTACCTAAAATTTGACTTATGTTATTACTATTAATTCGGAGCTTTAAATAATATTATTCACATACCCTCGTATTACATTTCCTGAATGTCCTGATCTTATTTCTTCACCATTAACTACGTCTTTCATGGGTTTATAAATAATTATACATATGAAATAAAATATTTTCATTATATATATCACTTACTACATGTAGAAAGTCTTATTTTCGTATTATACGTTAAGTATAGATTATGCAGACGACAAGTAAAAATAACGTAATAGTTTTTATGGTTCTTCTTCTATGGGTTTATAATAATTGTTATATGCTCAATACTATTTTACTGTCCATTACAAGCAAATAATAATTTACAAGTTCATCTTTTGTCTACTTCATCATCATCATCATCAGCCGATAGACGTCCACTGGTAGACATAGGCATACTTATTTATTAGTAATCAGATGTTACTATGTAAGAAATTCGGTTATTTTAATCATACTGGAAAAGCAACAAAATGCCATCCTTATAGTCGATACGGTACTTTATGTGAACGTTAGGACGAGATTTAACGACACAGTCCCGAAAGGATCCGCACGCCGAGGAGGCAATAGGCCGATCACGTAGTTCATACAACCGACATCAGGAGGGGATGAGAGGTTCTCTAGAGGCAATTTACTGTAAGCAAACGCATTGAACGAGTTCCCGGTGATCTGAACTATTGTCAAGTGTATCCTTCAGCAGGTTAGGAACGTTCAAGATTTTTTTTCATTTAGTAACTAATGAAAAAAAACTAATATTAGTAATATAATTTAAAATACCGTGCTATAGCCGTTGATTACGACTGACTTATTTTAGAAATACCCGTGGTAAAATAGAGTCTATGTTTGTTTGTTATATTTTTTTTCCTCCTACTTTAAACGTATACATTAATTTTCATTATTTAAAAGTATAAAAATATTCATGACTCTCAACCTTGACGTTAGGTCCGCTGATGCATTTTGGATTGGACTAACATCCCTGATGTTAATATTACAAAATAAAAATCTTATTTCAATTTAACGGCATACATTCTATCAGCAAAACACACATAGTTTCGTTATCAACCCTAAATATCAACCCTGTCCTGTGTATAATTTTCAAAGCTTCAGCAGCAATACTGGTTGTAGGCCACTGTTGCCGGAGACCGTCTAGGTAAGCACACCGCAACGCCTGTTTCTGCCACTTAACAGTTGTGTGTTAACATTACTTGTTCCGGTATGAAGGGCGTTGTAGCGAGTGTAATTACTGAAGTAACGAGCACAAGGTGTTACAGTATATAATGTCATCCTAACTAGCCCCACGTTGTTACGGGCAGGCGTATCACTCACCATCAGATGAAGTCCGGGTCGTTTTGTCATTGCCTTGAATATAAAAAAGCTACTGGTAGAGTAGTTTATTATCGTACGTACATATACACAATCTATGAATATGTATACTAATAATGTTACCCGATGAAGCGTGAACGGGTCGCGCCGGATCCTTGCTCCGCTGCTCCCATTGTCGTCTTCCGCGTTGCATTACCCATCGTACCGACGCTGACGTACGCGAGTTTTATGTATCCTAGCCGGATGCTCCAATATCTATATTTATATAACGTACAATAATAATTTTATGTCCTGAATTTTTTTTTATTCGACAAAGCGGCGATAGTAGCGAGAGAGGTTCATCTGACGGTAAATTACACTCTACTCAAAATAACACGGTGCTAGTTAGGATGATATACACAGTACTAGATCGGGCTCGACGCCTTGAGACAAGATTAGGAGTTAATCTCGTTTACCAGGAATTTCACTAGCTACAAACTCCCTTCAAACTAGGAAAAGGGTTAGCGGTGATACCTATGGTCTTCGTCAACTGAGATCTATCACCAGTATACACAATACAATGCATCATATTGCGTATATAACATAAAATTTTAAGTGTGCTTGTTACACTAGCTAGGGTATTGACCCTTCAATCCGGACCACAATAATATTAACATATAAGGTTGCCAAATATCTCCCTTCCGCTTTTTTGCTCTTTCGTCAATGCTTTATAAAAAGTGTTACAGTGATCGGATTTAGTTCAAATATGCGCCGTTTTGTTCGATAATCTGTTTCCATCTAGACGGCAACTTCATAATACCTCCCTCGTAGAAGCCCCCCTCCTTATTTGCGAAGAACTCGGACAGCCACTTTTCACAAGCCTCTTTTGAGTTCAACTTTACATCACCAAGGGCGTTCACCATGGACAGGAACAGGTGGTAATCACTTGGCGCTATGTCCGGGCTATATGGTGGATGCGATAAAACCTCCCATCCGAGCTCCCGTAGCTTCTGACGAGTCATCAACGAAGTGTGTGTTCTGGCGTTGTCCTGGTGGAACACTACACCCTTCCTGTTGGCCAATTCTGGACGCTTCTGGTCGATCGCCTGCTTCAAGCGGTCCAGTTGTTCGCAGTAGATGGTAGAATTAAGCGTCTGGCCATATGGGAGCAGCTCATAGTGGATGATTCCCTTCCAATCCCACCAAACACACAGCAAAACCTTCCTGGCCGTCAATCCCGGCTTGGCCACTGTTTGGGACGATTCACCGGCCTTCGACCACGACCGTTTTCGCTTGATATTGTCGTATGTGATCCATTTTTCGTCGCCAGTCACCATCCGCTTCAAGAATGGGTCGAATTCGTTCCGTTTCAGCAGCATATCGCAGGCGTTGATTCGGTCCAGAAGGTTTTTTTGCGTCAAATCATGCGGCACCCAAACATCAAGCTTTTTTTTGTATCCAGCCTTCTGCAGATGGTTTAAAATGGTTTGGTGACTAACTCCCATCTCCTGGGCGATGTCACGAGATGCCACATGCCGGTCTAACTCGATGTAGTCCATGATTTGATCGGTATTTGTCGTCACAGGTCTTCCGCCGGCTGGCTTATCCATGGTGTCGTTTTCACCGGCTCTGAATCGTCGAAACCATTTCTCCGCGGTTCGAAGTGATAGAGTACCATCCCCCAAAACACCATTAATCTCACGGAACGTTTCTCTAGCGGATTTGCCTTTAACGAAGGAAAACTTTAAAATAGCGCAAATTCGGCGTTAATGAACTCGCATGTTTACACGTCTATAACTGTTGAACGCAATATCCAAACTAATTATGCATAGCGTCGTTTTGTAGGTTATGTCAAGACCTTTCAAATTATGTATAGTATTGCCAGATACGAGCTCTGTAGCGCTTTGTACATAGCCGCGAAATTCAAAAGACAAAAAGGCGGAAGGGAGATATTTGCTAACCTATTATTATTGTTTGGTGATAGAAATAAGCGCTGCGGTGGTACCTACTACTACTACTACTGTCTCCGGCAATATGAACTTATTGTTCGTCTAGAATATTAAAGTATGAATTCAATTACATGTGAATATATATTAATATTTATTGCATTAAACAAGCGCGGTGTTCGTGTCTCCCTCGTGCAGCTTGCATCAGAGGATTGTTGTTTGACATTTAAAAAGCGCGTCGTGATGCAATCCGCTCGATTGCGCATTACTCACTAACCTTGTCGGTGTGAGATGAATGTTACCTACTTCTTTTTTATATATATGTTTCACAAAGCTTTATACACGGACGGGAGTGATTATAGAGGAGCAGACAAAAACCTGTTTAACATTTTCTATTATTCAACTAGTTTTCTTCATTCCATGAAATAATACAATTCGAGCTGGTCGGATAGGTCTCAACTGCCGGAGCCCGCCTGGATCGCTACCACCGTAGCTCCTACCTTTGCCGGTTTGAACGGCGTTGTAGTTAGAGAAATTACAAGGATAACGAGACAGAATATCTTATCTCTCAAGGCTATGACCGTGTGGCGCAAGTGGTGTAATGTATATCATACTAATTAGCGCAATGTTGTTATCGACGGGCGCATCTTTTATCAGGTCAACGTCTCGCAAAAAAGAAATGTTAAATGTATCATGTATCTTATGTATTTGAGGGAAGAGTGAATGGGTTACTTCTAGAATAGTGCGCTTTACCACCAAAGGTTCTATTGTCGCTTACCATCAGGTCGTATCATATTCAAGCGCTAGTCTATGTAATAAAAAAAATTAGTATACTTTCCAAAAGGTTACATTGAGCTTAACTTTCCAAAAAGCTACATTGAGCTTATAATAATGACGGTTTCATTTGGTGTAAATATGTTGCTAATTGGTTTATTGCTTATATTATAGTACATAACGCTAAGGGAGAAAGAAATATGTTATATATTGTGCTATTAAAGAAGTTCAATGAAAGGTTTTTTTAATCATATATGTCTATAGTATGAAATTGTAATATCCAATTTTACTTATTTACTCACACACTCGCTTATCAGGTGATATCAGAAACTATTACACTCAAAAACTAGTCTCAAAATTTGTTAGAGACATCGCTTATACCTAGAGGTCAACTAAGAATGGACTTTACAAAATTCCTTCCCCAAGGAGAGTTGCGGGGGTGTTACGGCCAGCAAAGCGGGCGGGTCACGGCTAGTTAATAATAACTGTCTTCTATTAATTTGCATTTTAATCAAATTGTCTTGTAGTAATATAGTATATAAATCAAATTATTAGTTAACTAATAAGTAAATATTGCATTACAACTTAATCGAGGAAAGATGATGAAGTCCACAGGATTAGTTCGTTAGTAGTAACATACAATATGTTAACTTACTCTCTAACAAAACGAATGTTTAACCGCAATAACCATTTCTCGTTTTCAATTAATAAAACAAGGCTGTCGCTTGAAATTGATTAATCAAATTCCACCGTTAAGTGGACATCCAATATGGGCCCCAAACGTTTGAGGGCAAAAATATAAATGAAACTTCCGAAATATACCTGTCATAAATGGACCAATTGATTTTTATATTAAATTCAAGTGTTATATGGTTTTATAGTCTTGATATAAACATGGGAAAATAAAAAAACTTTCCCATCAGATTGAATAATAGGAGTAATATAGTTTCCTTTAAAAAAAGTCGTCATATCAGCTGACAGATGACCCCTGCTGGACATAAGCCCCTATAATTTTCCACATTGGTCGATCTTGCGCTGCCCCCATCCAGCCGCTTCTCACGACCTTCACCAGATTATAGGACCACTCGTTAATTGAGGATGGACAAAGTGAGGAACAGTGCGATAAGGGAGTGGTGCGGTGTGGTTGAAGATGTAGTGACATATATAGAGAAACGGATGCTAATATGATTTGGCCATGTTGAAAGAATGGATGAAAGAAGATTAACGAAAGAGATATACAAGGTAAGAATCATTGGACAAATCGGTGCAGGTCGACCTAGGCGGATATATTTCGATCAAATCGAGGATGTCCTAAAGAAAGGCCGGGTCAAGAGTACTCGCAATCGACGAGCATGCATGAAAATGCTCATGAAAGTGGAGGAAGCGAGAGGTGTGCCAGGATCGTAGCAAGTGGAGAGAGGTGGTCTCTGCTTACCCCATAGGGAACGAGGCGTGATATATGTATGTATATATCGTTAACTGCTGGGGGGGCTTGCCAACACTACGTCTTCCGGTACGCGGTTGCTATTCCAGGACCTTGATACCCCATCGGCTGTCAGTATTGGTACTGGGGTAACGAGACCCATATAAATTTTTATATATAAATTATTATTTGCATACACAAAAAAATTGACAAAAAGGCCGACTGACGTAATGCCTAATGGATTCTCTACCAATGTAACCTAGGATTATGTTTATCATCAGATAAACCATTAATATTTCTTTCTTCTAGTTATAAATCTATTGCTTATAAAATATTGTTCGTCACATGTAGATATGTGATTTAAGATATTAATAAATAATAATATATCTGTATATTTATACGGGGTGCCTTTATACTTTTTGAATATTGCATAATTAAAGCGATATAGAGGTTACATACACTTTTCCTTGTTTTCGTGCGTCATGCTATCGGGTAACGCGACTTCCTGTTTCGTCGATACGACTTTACGACTCTTTTTTTTCTTTAATTAATGCAGAGTACTATTAAAACTACATATGAAAACGAGTTTACGACCTTGTTTGTTGTTAGGGAAGTGAACGTACAGCGAAATGTGCTTTGTAGCACCGACACTGAACGGTTGTTTTAATAAAGTTTTTGATGCATTAAGAAAATATTGAGATGATTTGACTGTTTTTTTATTCGACAAAGCGACAAGACGAGTCGATTCACCTGATGGTAAGTAATACACCAGTCGATAACGTGACGCTTGATGTTGTACACAGCATCACATTGTGTTTGTCGCTTTGAGACATAAAATGTTAAGACTATCCCAGTCATTTCCTTTTTCTCATTAAACCGGAACATAGTAATGATTGCTCACTACTGTTTGGCAGCAGAAATAGGAGCTGAAAGCTTCATCAAAGGAATGAGGTGTTTTGAACATTCGTTATATGTTAAATATAATTTTATTGAAACCTTTATACTTGTCTTGACATTCTCTATCGTAATTTCCAGGGAACAAAACTATGGATAATTATGGAATATCTCGGCGGGGGCTCCGCGCTGGATCTCATGAAGGCGGGGAGCTTCGAGGAAATGCACATCGCTGTGATATTACGCGAGGTGCTGCGTGGCCTTGACTACCTGCATTCGGAGAGAAAGCTGCACAGGGACATCAAAGCGGCAAATGTACTGCTCAGCGAGATGGGCGACGTCAAGTTAGCTGATTTCGGTAAGCAAAGCAAAACATAATAATGTATAAAAAATTAATAACAAATTAACGTTCGACCATTAACTTTAATGTACATATTTTAGAGTACTGTCTTTTTGTTTACATTCTATTATACACCTGTAAACTGTTTTTTGCTAACGTTACGAGACCCTGCTGCGTACGTACATTAAAGGAAGTACTCGTAACGACCACCGAACGGAAGGCTTTTATTAGGGGGACCGGAAAGTAATGTCGTTTCTGCGCATGCCAATACTTGATTGTCATTTGTCAGCTCATTGTTTTGTTCAGAGGCGTACCAAAGACATTGTGAGGTTATAGTGATTTCTTTACTTATAGACAATTGAATTACAATTTTTTTTTGTAATTTTGGGTAAAATGGCCAGCCAAATACCAGAAGAGGTACACATCCGGCATTGCATGCTCTTTGAGTTTCGCAAGGGAAATAACGCAACAGTTGCTACCAAAAACATTTGCGATGTTTATCCAAATGCACTGGACATTCGTAAATGCCAAAGGTGGTTTTCCAAGTTCAAATCGGGTAATTTTGATCTTTCCGACTCGTATCGATCAGGAAGACCATCAGCGTTAGACAACGACGTGTTAAGGGCGGAAGTGGAAGCAAATCCGTGTCAGACGATCGAGGAATTGTCAAACAGTCTCAACAAACCTTGGTCGACCATCCAAGAACATTTGAAGCAGATTGGAAAAGTAAGCAGAGCAGGTGTTTGGGTCCCGCATAATCTGTCCGAACAGAATAAGGCTAACCGATCAATCACATGCAACTTATTGCTTCAACGACACAACACAGAAGCGTTTTTTGATCGCTTGATCACAGGAGATGAGAAATGGGTCCTGTATGATAACCCAAAACGCAAAAGGCAGTGGCTCTCTCCAAATGAAATCCCTCGGAGTACTGCTAAGCCAGGTTTACACCCCAAAAAAGCGCTTTTGTGTGTTTGGTGGAGTATTCGCGGCATTGTTCATTTTGAATTACTGAATCCTGGAGAAACTGTTACTGCAGACCTCTACAGCGAACAATTGCAGCGAGTCAATCAATCTTTAATTGAAAAGTGGCCAGCGATTGTCAACCGAAAAGGCGTCATTCTCCAACATGACAATGCAAGACCGCACTGCGCAAGGCGAACTCTAGAAAAAATTAATGAATTGGGGTGGGAGGTGCTGCCTCATCCACCATATTCGCCCGATGTTGCACCATCGGATTTCGACTTATTCCGAGCGCTGCAACACTTTTTAAGTGGCAAAACATTTGCAAATTTGGATGATATCCAAAATGCCATCTCTAGATATTTTGCCGAAAAACCAATTAATTTTTATCGATCAGGGATTGAAAATTTACTCACTAGATGGCAAAAGGTTATTGACAATGAAGGGGAATACATCATTGATTAAAAATAAAGACTCGTTAAAAATGTATGTGTTTGTATTTAGCGTAAGAAAACGACATTACTTTCCGGTCCCCCTAATACGTAGTCCCCTTTACATTAAATTCATATACAACATTAAACCGCACTGCGACAATGTGGACTTAAATACAACCAATGAAATTATTTAATGGTTCTGATATAAGATATATACTACATTATTTCGTATATATGTATATATATATCGGTATGAGTGTCATTAGAGAATAGTAGAGAATATCTGCAGGCATTAAGCTTGTCTTCTGTATACCTCTTTTTAAGGTTTTACTATAAAGAGATAGAAAAAAAGATAACTATTGCCATTTTAGTTAGTTCTCGATGGTATGTTAAAGCACTTCCTCATTTTGTTGTGGGTGGTTAATATCCTTCATCATCATCATTATATATATTCATATGTGGGATTTAGGCGATTTCTAACCACACTAGCCCAATCCGGGTTGATGGGAGCCAGAGTCTCGTTTGTTGATTAGCAGAGGTCCCTCTTTAATATCTTTAGTAATCTCTAATCAACTTAACTTTAGTTACCAATGCTTAACAGGAGACACATTGGCGTACCGCCAAGGACCGAAGTTTGATTTCGTCTCCACGGAGCCTTTGCGCGTTTGCTGGAGACAGCAATAAATGTTCCTTTAGATTCACTGTAAAATGTTGGCAATCATTTTAAGTGCAAACTTATTTTTTTATTTCGTGTTAAAACGGTTGTACGGGCAACGTCAGACTGAAATGGCGAATAATGGGATAGAAACTATGTGCCACACTGAAATAAATAACTTATACACTACTTTTACATTTGTTAAATCGAATTTAGGTTTCCCACAAATATTTTGATGTTGGAGACCTTAACAAGTACTAGTGGTACGTTTCTGTTTACTGGTGGTATGTTTCTGTTACCGGAGGCCGTCTAGGTAGGTACCACCGCAGCACCTATTTTTACCGCCAAATAGTACTATGCAAACATCACTGTGTTCCTGTTCGAAAGGCGCTGTAGCTAGTGTAATTACTGAAGTAACGAGACTCGACATCTTATGTCTCAAGGCGATGAGCGCAATTTGGTGTGGTGTATACAATTCTAACTAGCGCCAAGTAATTATGGGCAGGCAGGTGTATCACTTACCATCAGGTGAACACCCCTCTCGTTTGTCACTTATTGGAATAAAAAATATATGGAATATAACAACTTTCTTTATTTTTCCAACAAACTATAACATTATTTCAGGCGTAGCGGGACAGTTAACAAACACGACGAGCAAACGCAACACATTCGTTGGCACGCCGTTCTGGATGGCGCCGGAAGTCATTAAGCAGTCTTGCTACGACAGCAAGGCGGATATCTGGTCTCTTGGTATCACAGCCATAGAGCTCGCCAAGGGTGAGCCGCCCAACTCTGAGCTGCATCCCATGCGAGTTCTCTTCCTCATACCGAAGAACAACCCACCGCAACTCACAGGGAGCTACTCGAAGCCATTCAAAGAGTTCGTCGAAGCGTGTTTGAACAAGGACCCGGAAAATGTGAGTACAATTTCTTTGATCCTATTTCCGCACCAATCGTCCGGAATTGATTGGTCTGAAAACGTTATTTGATCTTTGCAAATTACTTTTTTTTATTGGCAGCACTTACGGCACATCTATTCCATTAGATTAATTTTTTATGGTAAATCTCACCACGGTAGCGCAGTGGCTATTCAGTTGCTCAGTAACAAGGAGGTACTTAATTCGACCTTAGGACCATTTATTGCTGAGTTTGGTTGGTATTAGATTATTCTTCTTTTGGTTGGGTTGCTCTCACTGCTACGTTGTAAATTTACCTCCATAACAGTATTGCTACTTTCCGGCCGTTAAAATATAGGAGTTAGATGATTTTATGTGAGCGCGCTTAACTATCAACAGCTTTATGGTCCATGTAAACTACCATGTAAAATTCAGGATTAGTGTTATCCCGCTGTAGATTAAAAAAGTAAACAAAATCAAAACCCTCGACGAACAGTGTAATATAAAACATACAGGGTACCTTAACCGTAAAGGCTTCAAAATCGTCTACTTTAGAGGTGTTCAGTGCTCTCGACTGCACAAACATTCCGAGGACGGGCGAGGGTTTTACTCCGGGTCAACAAACTGCGACAGTCTCCCACCGGCGCAATTCAGTACGGCGACATAACAAATAATTATTATTCCAGAAAGTTTACAAAGAGTTAATTTATTTTGTGCCGTTGTTTGGTCTTCGCCGGTCTCGAGTTTCGGTCAAAGCTAATGTTTGTGTACATGCTAATCTGTTTCGGGTGGTTGTTTCATGTTACACGTTACATATATAAAGCCACGATAACATAAACTCCAAACGATATTACAGACGCAAACACTGTTTTCAAAAACAGATTTTAGACAAATCTGTGTGTCGTTATTTGTTTAATTTTTGAGTAGAATTTTTTTTTTTATTTAAAATAGCGAAGAGACGTGCGTTACGTTCACCTGATGCTAAGTGATACACTTACACAACAATATGGCGCTAGTTACGATGATATACAATGCCCCATATTGTACTCGTCGCCTTGAGATACAAGATATTAAGTCTCGTTACTCTAGTAATATCACGGCTATAACGGCCTTCAAACCGAAACACTGTAATACTTTCACACTACTAATCTGCGTCAGAAATAGGAGCAATGATGGTACCTATAATACTATAGATGGTCTCATGCAACAGAAATCTACCACCAGTGATGGTGATATATGTACATGATGTATCTGCTAAATGTCGAACATTTCTGTAGCAGTGTTGCCATCCTAAGCAGTTTCTGTTTTAGTTTCATACAACTTATGACTAACATTAGCTGTGAAGGATTATTTGTCATATTATTTACTGAGTAATTTATTAACTTGTTATTAATTCTATAGCCGCACGTAATCCTTCGGCGGTTACTTAATTTGTTTAAATTACAAGTTGCTCAAGTAACTTAATTTTGCCTTAAATTTCATCTTATTTCATAACAAATTAAGTTAATGTTGCTAACATTTAATTATCATGAATGTCTCTTAATTAATTTCTTGTCTTCGATATTTCAGAGACCCACGGCAAAAGAGCTTTTGAAGTTCCAATTCATCCGGAAGGCCAAGAAGAATTCATATCTTATGGACCTGATTGATAGGTATAAGAAATGGAAAGCGCAGCGGAGTGAAGAGAGCGAAACAGAATCAGAGAATTCAGACTCGTAAGTACAAATCTTCACTTCCATAAACATCCGTTGTCCATCTCTATCACCCATAGCGGAAAGACATTAAAAAAAGATAATAGCATATGAGCTTCTTATATATATATATATATATATATATATATATATTTATAATATCACGCCTTTTTCCCAGTAGGGGTAGGCAGAGGTGAATAAACAACCACTTTTCGCCAGGTGTGGTAAAATTAAGTCCCATGTAACGGGGGGCGAGCCTGTTGCCACTTTATTGGGGCCACCACACACACGCACACAAAGATGATGTTAGTGTGCGGGTTTCCTCAAGATGTTTTCCTTCACCGTTTGTATTTCGTTGTGGTAACTAAAGTTCACAAATGTACATAACTTAATTATTAAATCATGGGTACATGCCGAGATTCGATCCCGCGACCTTCGGAATGAAAGCCGCACGCTCTAACCATTAGGCCAGCGAGCTATTAATATATATAAATTACATATTATTTCACTGCTACAAAAAACGTTAAAGACAGACTCTTTTGTAGTTAAAAATCTGTTTTGTTTTCTACATTACAGGTCATTCACAGGTTTATACACAGAATAGTTTCTTGAAAGTAATACCGGAGTAATCCATGGCAATAAAGATCTGGATGTTATCATTTATTTACGTTTCATAAAGATTACAACATAGTTCAACACGTTTGATAATAACGCTTTGTGACGTGTAGTTGTTATTTCTGTACGCGAAAGAGACGTATAAAATAACTTAATATAGTAATAAAACAGTATCAAGTAAATGTTGTAATGGCAGTAGAAATCTGCTGCCGAAACAAGGCTAGGTCCTATCTCTGTCGCCAGACTAGTGTGCAAGTATTACTGTTCTGGTTTGAAAGGCATTGTAGTTATTGAAACTGCTGGAGTAGAGACTTAAACTTAACTTATTATGTCTTAAAACGACGAACACAATGTAATGTGAAGTATAACGTTCTAAGATCTTCATAATGTTATAAGTAGTAGTATGACGTCAGGTTAATCGTCGCCTGTTTGGTCAATTTGTAGTATAAAATAAAATTTAGGACATAAGAACTTTGTGCGATAATAGAAGTATAATCTACAGAGAGGAGTGCAGTCGAGGCGATGGTGAGGCGGACGAGCCGTGGATAATGACGGTGCGCGGCGGCGCGGGCGCACGCTCGCTGCTGCCTGCCGCCGAGCGCCGAGACATACGAGAACGGGACAGGGAGCCCGAGCGCGAGCGAGACAGGCGCGACGACACAGGTATGGCAATATTGATACATAATTTTATATACCTGCCTCGTCTGCACGCTCCGATATATCCATTCCCTCACCCGGGTCTGCAGACTCGACTAGTAGATGCCTCAACGGCCTTGGGGTCCAAATTCTCCTTCAGTGAGTGGTGCAAAAAGTGAGACGAAACGACTGAATGGAATGGCTTATTATAGTTATCATGACCTTTACGGAAACAACCAAAACCACTCTTGCAAGAGTGAAGTGATCAAGAATAAACTTCCTACATTCATTGTGGGAAAAATAACAAAAATAATAATATATATACATTATTATTGTAAGGTTTATAATTGAAGAATAAATATATACCGTGCTTATATTATTCACATCTAAAATTTATATATATTGTTAATTAAAGGTATATTACATTAATAAATATTCACTACAGTGCTCTCGTCGCCTACGTCGCCATCAGTGCCAAAACAAAATGGCGCGTTGAACGCACGCAACGAGGACTCCACGATTAACGAAGCGCACGTTATTAAGCCCGCGTCGCTGAACAACAACACGACAGACAAGCAGACTGTTAGTACATGATAATTTTTATATATATTACATTTATTTGATACGATCATGACTGTTACCTGATAATATTGGTGGTAGGTTTCTGTTGCCGGAAACCGTCTAGGTACCACCACCGTAGCTGCTATAGCAGCCGACAAATAGTACTGTGCAAACATTACTGTGTTCAGCATTGATGAGAGTTTTAGCTATTGAAATTAGTGGGGGAACGAGACTTTATATCCTATGTCTCAAGGCAACGAGTGTAATGTGATGCTGTGTATACCATCGTAACTAGCGGCCACGTTGTTATGTGCAGGCGAATTACGTACCATCAGGTAAAAGTAGTGCTCGTCTCGTTGCTTGTTATTGAATAATAAAATAAAACTGATAATAATGATACGGCTGCGGACAACAACACGATGATAGTTAAGATATTTTCATACCATCACATTGCATTATTATTCAGAAGACGTTGTCTTATGACCCCAATAATTTCGTCACTGTAATCTTCCACACCGAAGAAACAAAACATTAATGTACTTGTGGTCGAAGATCGTCCTAGCACGTGAAATTACTGGGGTAATGAGCGATATGCTTCTTATGATGTTTATCATCCTAACTAGCGACGCATTGTATTATATATTGCCCATAGGCCGTCGTGATACTTACCCTGACATGAACATCTGCTTCATTAATTAAAACAAAAACACAAACTCGTTTCCTTTATAAACAAATATTTTGTTTCAGTCTCGACAATCGCCGATCGTGCAAACGTCCATTGAAACGAGAAACACGAAGGAAAGGGAAAGAGATAGGGGCGATAGGGAGGATAGAAAAGAGAGGCAAGAGCACCAGGCGTCCAACCGCGACAGCGTAGTTAATAACAAGGCCGTAAGTTGTTCACTACTATGAAAATTATATTTATAGGTTATTCTTTTTAGATTAGACGAAAATCTCGATCTGACTTCGGGAAACAATAACATTTTTTAAAATTTATCCATATTTTTTTTCGACGAAACTTACCAGCAGCAATAGTAGTTGCGATGTTTACCTGTAGTCTCCGGTAACAGAGATCTATCAGCATTAATAATTAAAACAAGTAATTTTACTTTATGGAAGTCATAAATAACATATAAAATTATCAATGTCAATACATCATATACTGTACAAGATTCTAAGTAGTTTCCTTACTTTTTCCAGGCTTCACCGCTGGACCACAGAGGGCCGAACAGCGAGGAAAATAAAGTGAGAAGGCACGCGTATCTGCAGCAGCTCATATATCCGTTGCTGAATGAGGTACGCATTATTTACTGTTTATTAAGGAAAATATTAAAAAACAGAATTGAACAGTAAATTAATTTTATCCATTTTTGTTTACGTTAAAATATTTAATATCTAAGCTTTTGTTTATTATAAGCTCTAATACGTATCACAGAGGCCGGGGTTCGATTTTAACTGAGCACCAGCATACAATTCATCAGTATGGTGGATAAATAATTATCTCTTTTAAGTGAAAGCTCTGAGTAGTGGAAATATTAAAATAATGTCTATAAAAAAGTCCAATAAGAAATTACTTTACGTCATCTGAGGTATCACAATTAGAATTACATAGATGAGGAGTTGATAGACTTATAATTGTTAATAAAAACATCACAGCAGATTATCAAGATGAAGCGACTAGAGTCGGCTATGCCTGGGAATAGCTAGATCTTAATGGAGCGTCTAAATCTTACCTATAAAGTAAAATGTAACAATCACATCTGATGAACAAAAGTCTATTTCTGGATGAAAGCGGTCTGCCCGAAATATCTCGACATCAATGGATTCTACTTTGCTTACATTTTTCCGGCTGCCGGCGACGTTGTAAATAACCTGCTAGCATTGCGAACCAATTATATCATTCTAACAGTGTCTAGTCTACGTTTTTGCTACTTATATATTGGATTTGGTTTCGCAGTTGAGCCGCAAGCACGGGCCGGGCAGCGCAGCCGCCATCGAAGAGGTGCGTCGCGCGTTCGAGCTCGCCGAGCGCAGCGCGCCGCACCTCACACGCGCTTTCGTACAGCAGGTACGTACCAGTTTTTTTTAACAATGAAGGGCCGAGACGTACCGGCCGTTCATTAGATGGTAAGTGATACCTCCTCATAAAATTGTGGTGTTAGTTAAGACGATATATATTGTAGAACCGTTTTTCGTTACCCAGAAATTACATCAGCTACAGCGCCCTTCAAACTGTAACATAGCAATGTTTGCACGCTACTGTTCGGCGGGCGTTGCGGTGGTTCCTATCTAGACTTTCTCCCGCAACAGACAGCTAAACTATTTTGTGTAGATCAAGTAGCTATAGAGAGTTGATGGAATTTTCATGCTCCCAAATGTGTTTGTTAAAGCGTGTCGTTTCATAATTCGTTACAAGCAATGTTTAGACATTGAGAGATAGAGATTTAAGTTAATTTCTATTAATAAAATATAGAAAGATCATATATGTAGCAACACTTCCGACTATGGTTCAATGCGAAGGTAGTTAAGTTATAAATAAACGAACACATAAAGTATAAGCATTGGCAGAGGTACACACATATTTAATGAAGAATATTTTTCCTGCTTCTGCAGCTTTATAATGAAATGATTAAAAGTTTTACTAAACATACTTCAATCATCAGCCGATAGACGTCCACTGCTAGACTAGCCTCTCGCAAAGATCACATCGAATGGTCTCACACTGCTCGCATTCATCGACTTCTCGTGAATTTTAAATATACTTATTAAAACTACGTTTTTTTTAATCTACAATCGGTTGACTAATACTTTACTGTGTATTGCAGGTTGTACAGAGGGTGGCCACTCAATCACACCAGCCGTCGACTCCCTCACACAACAATTCTCAGCAGTGGATGACGTAGGTAAGGTAAATTGAATAATATTTTCTTCTTCTATTAAAAATTATTATTTTTTAATTCTACAAAGCGACAAGACTATCAGGATATTAACCTTGATATTTATTGATGTGCCTGCCGGTAATAATAACCAGTAAGTAATAATCTTGTACTGGTTAGAATAATATACACAACACATTGAGCTTGTTTCTTTGTAAAATATTATGTAATAATAATAGCGCAGTAATTTTATTAGCTGTAGTGCACTTGAAATCTTCAAGTTTTTTTTAAATAACTTAGAAGCACTCAAGCAATTTTTGTTAAGTTGTTTTTATGTACAGTATGCGGATGAGACCGTGCTCTGTGGAACACATGGTTGAAATGATTAATGATGATGCATATGATAATAATTTTGAAGTATATTTTTTTATTGTTTCTATAGTATACTGCAAATAAAATTTTTTAAATAATTGAATTCCGAACAGGGACCCGTGTACGACCCGGCTGCAGAATCATCACTGATCCGACGGGGCTACAATGTGCTCGCTCGTTCTGCGCGGCTGCGGCGTAACTGCACGCTTACACTGACCAGGCACACCCATCCTATAGGAATAATAAAAATAACACATAGATTTAAACGCGGAGCGGACACTGTAACGTTAGAATCGACACCTACTGTATTAATATTGTATCACGTGGCTTTAATAATATATATACACGAACGCGTGTGCGTGTACACATGCGCTAGTTGATGTCAACTGTTGCGGTTTCAATTGAACTGAGGCCTTCACCACTGCCTTATGCTGTCCCAAGTGTCCAATACAAACATTTCAGTTAGTTTCTATAGTAATCGTACTAATCGTTTCCATTTATTTTTTTAATTTTTTTCCACGAAAATTTCGTATCTACACTCGTATTTGTTGTTCTTATGTTTCGCGTCTAGTGATGTATAGATACTGTTTTGTATTTTCTGCAAAAGGCTCTATATAACATGAGCACTGCAACATGTGTTGATGTGGGGACCGTGGAGATCGGTTCAACACAACACCACAATATTCTTTTTTTTTCTCGTTTCTTTTTGGTATTATATGTTTAGGAGTCGATGTTTATATAGCGTTCTTTCTTTCTTTGTAAATGCTTGTGTCCCCGTATTTTTATACAAGTGCGTATCCTTGGTTAGTAGGTAGAGATTCCGTGTTTTTATGATGTGATGTAATACATTGAGCGCGTGTGTGTGTGTGTGTGTGCGTGTGTGAGTGACGTCATCAGCCTGCGCGCGGTCGCACCGAGTCACAAAGTTGCAATGCCATAGTGTAATAAAATATAACGTAATTGAATACTTAAGTTGGTTATGTCTTATAATATTTTATGTTTTGTGCGTAGTGTAAATAACACTTGTTGCGTGTGGGTGGGGAGAGGTCAGTGTCAACGCGCAATTGGGACATGTATTACCATTGCTCACATACTGCACATTGATCATACAACATGATTTCTATATATCTGTTCGATTTATATAAACAACATAATTTTAATTAATAAATGTTTTATTATTTTACTATTATATTTAATTAATTAATTATAACTTCGATATGTAGTTGTAATTGTAATGATTTGTTTTAATTGTAATATTTAGAAATTTACTGCCTAACCTAACCTAACCGAAACAACTACTTGCCTTGCAACAGGGAGGTGACTAGTTTGATTCTGAGGTCATGTGGAGTTTGACGGGTGATGGTTTTTCAGAATTTGTCATTACACCATCACCATACATTGACCTTAATGTAAAGTTTAGTTCATTTACTATCACATTACAGATAATTAAATATATGTTTTTTAATAATACATGTTCCAAATGCACGGAGCGCTTTGACAACATACCGTTCAGGTATAACGTCGCGCTTGCTTTTCGTAACATACTTCATGTCTTGTTTAGTTACTGCGGAGTGATTGTGTTAATTTTATACTTGTCACTGTTTATTAGGTGCGCGATCGCAAACGCGCGTTGCTTTCGCGTACATATTAAGTTCACCTTGTCAACGCAACTCACAGCTCGTGGATGCCGGATTCACAAGCATCGAGTTTAATGAAGAACTGTTAAAGTAGTCAATAACACTAGTAACTAACAACTTCATCTGAAGAAAATCCTGTTGTTGTTTATGGATCTTATTGTGAAGATATTCGCGAATCACTTGCTACAGTTGATATTCCGCTGTAATGATTTTTCCAAAATCAATTCCTTTCTAATACAACTTGTAAGTCTGATCGATTAATTAATTGTTCATTGTAGAAAGTTCTTTAACGCGTTCAATAATTTTTTTTGTGTGTAACAGTAGCGTGTCTTTGATGTCATTCCAGACAAAAGACAATTATGTCGGCATTTATAGAGATATTTGTTTTTAATTCGAACTAACACTCGATCACCCGTGTTGATGAGCCCGAGCGGCCGTTCACTCCAACTGTAGAGTTGTTAATAGTTTAGTTTTGAAAGCTTAGTTTTTTTTTTTCTAGTGTATTCGTTTATTATTCAGTTCGGTATGAATCTGTGGTTAATACATTCAAATATTAACATAGAACTGATAATAAAGGTTAGTTAACTGATCCACGAGAGCGCGAGCACCGTCTCTCGTGTCTCGCCGTGTTAGTGCAGTAGCAGCACCAGCGACCCTCCGGTGTTCATATAAATAAATAAAAATATCTACATGCTTAATATACGACAATATTTAGCAATCGGAAAGTATATAGAGTATATATATATATATGAAGACTTCAAAACAATTATTATTGCTGTGTAAAAATGTACGTATTATACCTTTATATAAAAATGTGTAAATTGTGTAGTGTAACATAAAGAAAGCTGTTTTATAAAGGAGAGCTGGAGTGGTGGGGAGTGGAGGGTTGAAGTGGCGCGGCGCGGGGTGCGGGGTGCGGGACCCGTTACGTTTATAACGCTTAGTTTGTAGTTCTCAGAATTTTTATTATTATCCTAGTGTGTAGGCGAGTTCACTAAATGCCTCCGACGCGTAGCCGGTGAGGGGGTTCTTGGACAGAGTTTGGAGGAACGTGAGGGGGATGATGAAATATACGGTCATGATTTGTCTTTCCGCTTTCAATCCTGACTCCGTCCAGCAACTTGTTCGGGTTTCGCGGCCGCAACGCGTCGCGTTTGCCTTGTACTATTTTTCTTTGCCATGCGGACCGCGCATGAGAGATGTTAAGTTGATTCCGATAAGGGATCTAAAATTATTTTTCCACTTGATGGGTATTATATAATGGTAATAAGAGCGTGTAGTGTAGAGTTGGCGATAATTGTTGATTATTGATTAAATTAGATGTTTGCGGCATTGGAATGTAGAGGCGGGGGTTGATGAGTTGGTAGTTGCGGCGCCGCGCCGGCCGGGGCTGGTGGGGTGGTGTTGCGCCGCACCAGCCGCCCCGCCGGTAGGCGCGGCGCGGCGCGGCTCTCCCGACAGCGATTCGTAGTCGTTACCTTCGAATTTTGCAGAATGTTTCAGGATCGCATCGTTCGGTTCATGGGGTATATGTGATCGTATTGCATAGTTTATAAATTTAAATCTTTAATATTGTAATTATATATATATAGATGCCGGTACCACAACCGGCGGCGGGTGTCCCCCGTGCACTGTTACTTCGCGTTTCGTTTCGGAGAAATCGCGCGAGTGCGGTGCAATCGTTTCGCAATCCACGCCGACTAACGATATAAATAAGCGCTCCCGGGAGGCAAAGAAAACACGACCCACGCGGCCCACATGGCGATCTGCATACGCACGCGAAGTCTTTGAACCCGCGACGCGCGGAGTAATGCGCACAGTCGCGTGCAATAACACGTATACCGTATACCGGTCGCATTACATTTTGATTGTTATCACCGTCGACTATGACCTAGCGTCAACGTTCAGTAGACGCGCCGTCGCCCGCGGCGGTGCTGCGGCGGCGCTGCGGCGCCAACGGTAACAGCAGCCGCGTACCATACACTGCGATGGTCAATTAATGCTACGGCGTCCGTCGTTCTAACACGTTTATGTAGAAAACAAATTTGACTCTGAAATAAAAGAAGTTATTTAATTTTGGATTCTATTGTTTTATTTATTCCTCTTCATGTACATGAATATGAGAAATCAGTAATTTTAGAACAAGGTCCTCTGTTTATTCATTCTCTGATTCCATTATTTAAGCGTACATAGTTTTTCTTAACTGGAAATGCAAACAAACAACAAGCCCAGTGCACGAACACCAAAGGTAAGAGACATTCATTGTAAGAGAGGTAAGAGATTCTTTTTGTTAAGGATTTGGGAAATGAATTGGAACTCGGAGATAGTGAATCGGATAGTATTAATAAAACGAATTACTCACTTTTTGCTTTTATTGACTAGGTTATAATTAATTACACATGGTTTAATACAAATTTACAAAATATATAAAAAATCACTTAAATACGAGATGATTAAGAGATTCCTTGTTAGATCGAAGTATTAAATGGAACACTTATATATAATTTAATAAATAGTGTGATGTTAATGAGTGTTACGAGTAAGTAAACATTACGCAAATATAAATCTATGCTTGTACCGGAAGTACGGGCGGCATAGACACTATTTAACGATTGAATAAATGATCGTTCTTCACAATATTTAATAATCAAAAATTGTAAAGAAAAAGCTACGCTAAGATCAAGCCGATGAACATTATCGAGGACATTAAATATATTTACACTTCATAAGTTTTATCAAGTACAACGCAAACTTAGCCTACTTAATGATAAGTTTTTATTTACATTAATCTTATTTATATTAATGGAAGTTGTGAAACTAAACTGCTATAAAAATGCTCAAAAGTTCTATGATCTATAGATTTTTTACCCTCGAAAATAATACGACTTTGGTTTATTAAGCCTAATCGGAATTTCTTAACAGTTACTATTATAAATTGCGGGCAGTGGCCGAAGCAGTCGGTGTGGAGATGTTTCGGGAGGCCCAAGTCCAGCAGGAAACGTCTAACAGCTGATGATGATGATTAAATTAAAAAAAGACGTAGGAACTTAACGTATTTAAGTTGTTGAGCAAGTCAGCGCTCCGATAGTTTGTAATTAGATATGCTAATAAAACCGGTATACAAAATGTAATCTTAATTTTAGTTCCTTCAAAAGCCAATGGAATGATATAGATCTATATATCCTATTATGACACAAGTTTAAGATGCAGTGCTAATAGTTTGGCAGGCTCCCCTACAAGGCAGACCGGTAGCCTGTTGGAAAACTTAAGACTCGTTCAGTTTGATCCTTGAAGGAGAGCCCATAAGTGAGAATTTTTCTGTTGATAATGAAATAGTATAAAATCGAAGAGAATCACGAAAAGCCGTTAGTCAAGGTATAATCCATCGACTCGAAGCAATCTCAAATCGCCCACGGTGAATAACGCGAGCCAGTCGGTCGCAAGTCATTCCAGCATCCTACTTTCTAAGAATTGTCTCCGGACTTACTCATCGAATACTTATTGTTAAATATGTACCGCGACCTGCTTTCAACTTCAAATACATTACCTATAATCTTAAGAAAAATTTGGGAAAAATTTTTAGATCCGCTAAAATTTTGTAAATCTAAAAATATTGAATATATAAAGTGTAAGCACAATCTACGATTATGTATAAGTTCTCTAATATCAATAACAGCGGCAGTTATTAAATTCGATGCTTGAAATTCAATGATGGCAGTGCATAATTCCTAATACATTGGAATGATTTGTAAATCTATACGATTGAAAATGTTCTATTTGAATTTTCGATCGGAATACATTTTAGTAACGTTTAGATAGGAGAAAATTACTTGTAACGGTAACTACGCAATGTTCATGCTGGTAATAAAGTAAATAATAATCTTTGCTTACATTTAAACAGTTAAGGTTTCTAACACTACTGTGCGTCAGCGCTCGATCTACATCTAACTAGTGTACGTATACTATTGGAGATTACTAATCAAAGTAAACGAGTCCCATGGCGTGAATCATGCGACCTACAACATTACTTAATCATCTTAAATATCACAGAGGTATTACATAAACACACTAACAGTGCCTATTGTGTGTATATATATATGTATATGTATAGTTACAGTTTGCGACTCGAACACCGGACGTATGCAATTTCTTCATCATGTGGTGTTGATCACAGGCAGCGCTGGAATGGGACGCGTCGGCGAGTGGAAATTCCGACTATCGACACATATCCGATTGTTCGTTTTCGTTCTGGTCCGCGCCTCCCATTATTTAGCTTCTTTTAATTCTGCGGACAAAAAGAAAACACGTTAAATGTGAGAGAAGCTCGCGTCTGAGTCACGCTGGATTTTTGTGACGCAGGAGAGACTGACTCAGCGCCGTTAACGGACACAAATTTTATTTCGAATGAAGATCTACCGTGTGTATATGTATGTGATGACGAATCGATTAGCGCTATTGTATAATAAAATTTGTATGTGCTGAACAAATAAATTTCATCACAGACGAGTATTGTCGAGGTGTTATATATGCTAAACACAGTAGTAATTATTCTCTACAAGTTGTGAATTTTTCAAAATTTATAACCTAATCAAAGTTACATATAGATTACAATGTATTATATATAACAGCGTTGACCGTCACTCGAACTTATATATCTTCTCCGAAATTAACGGACGAAACGATTTTTTTTATTATAATTAGGCTAAAAAATAACTCGGTTTCTTTAAAATCGACATCTGGTCTCATGATACAAATTAGATAATTAAAATTCAATTAAAAAGTAATTGATGTCTCGCCACGCATCAGGACGGGATGGGTGCATCCTCCGAGGAGTTAAATTAACTATAATTGCATCGATACACGTCATGAAATTCCTGTAGTCGCTCGGTGAGCAAAAACCCTTTTTAAAGAAAAGTGTGATCAATAATTTATAGTTACAGTAAGTTTAGAGATATATAAAAATATGCGTTATGTAAATGATCTAAAGACTTTATATCGGAGTAGTAATATATTTGCTGACGATAAGAAACATCAACAAACTCGTTGTGTGTAGTGCTATCGCGATACACGAACTCGTTCCCCTTACAACTAATATTTAATGAACAATGTCATCAATATTATCTGTCGCTAATAATCATAAACGGCTCAGTGATATACACTGGACATCCTTATTACTTTGTTGGTGCATTAGGTTCATTGCGAAGGGACAAACGAATCCTTTATATATGTGGACAAGACGTCCTGCGGAGTGGTGACCTCTTATCGGCGGACGGTCGCCTCTACAGGGCTTCTCTACACCGCGTGCAACTTATACATATTGTAAAGACACGACTACTATTCCTCTCTTAAATTTATTAGTAAATTATATATATATATATTTAAATACATTAATATATTAATTAACAAATACAAAAGACAAACATTTAATTTCGAGTCAATGATAACTATTTTTATCAAACTAAACCACGAGAAGAGAGAGACGTTCACCAGATGGTGATACGCGTACTCATACGTGGGGTTAATTAGGATATATACTATACCACAATGCGCTCGTCTCTTTTAGACAATCTGGTTTACCTAAGTAATTTCACTAGCTACGCCCTTCAAACCTACCTACGACAACATAAATCTATATATCTATATCCAATAAAAACATTTCAGGATTCATGTCTGTACATAAATTTTGTCCATGAAAACTACGCCTGTATTAGTATTTTTTTAATAATCACACAGTTATTATTGTACAATAGAAGTGAGACTTTACTTGTCGTGGAGCTGGAAGTTTTACATGAGAATCATCCTTTTAATATTTGAACAAAAAAAGTAATAATTCAAGCACATTTGAGTAAATATCATTCGGATACCACACACGTTCACAGGTGACTCAACCAACTGTTTGAGCCAACTTTTGTTTTAAAAAACAAAGTATACTTTGAAATCTTCTCAAGTTGTATATTTATTGGACATGAAGTTGCGATTCTGCGGTATTTATATCAATCACTTGTGATTTACGTCAACAGGTTATACTTATACTATTTTTCTCAACAGTAACGAACACTGCTTATAGGTGATATGATTTCTGCCAGATCGAAAGGGTCTTCGGGTTCGCGGGCTTTGTAAGTAGGTGCTGACAATACCACTAAGCAAACCCAGGATGGATGACAAATACGGGGTGATTTCTTGTTTGACTTAGTATAGCGAAGGTGCTGGAGGGTGACGATCCTCCCGGGGATGTGTTTAAGCGTAATAAAGGGCGGCACACCTGTTGATATCATAGGTGATACCTGCACGCCCCACAACGGAATGAGGGTTATCACGGAAGAACTCTTAGTGATTATAAATAAAACCTCGGACTTTCACTGAGATGGTGAGAAATGTGACCTGCAATATCTATACAATCTTATAACCTACGTTATTTGAATGAATATGAACGCAGTCTGATTATTTCAGCGGTTGGTTTCGACGAAAGTATAATTCCCGATAACGGAAGTTCAGTATTGGTTAAATAAATTTTATAATGTTTACAGAGGAAAAGTGCTAATTCGCAAGTCAACGTAAAAAAATACCGTAAAGTACACAAATATTTAAACTTGAAAATTAAATAAAACATATATATATCTACTTGAAAACTAAACTGCTGTACCATGTGAACATTCATTACTTTTTCATATTGAAAAGGAAAGTTTATAATTATATTGAACAGCTGATTATTTGATTTTATTTTATATTTTTTTTTATATAGTCACGCCTTTTTCCCAGTAGGGGTAGGCAGAGGTGAATAAACTACCCACATTTCGCCAGATGTGGTCAGATTAGATCCCATGTAACAGGGGGCGAGCCTGTTGCCACTTTATTGGGACCACCACACACACACACACAAAGATGATATCAGTGTGCGGGTTTCCTCACGATGTTTTCCTTCACCGTTTTTGTATCTCGCTGTTGTAACTAAAGTTCACAAATGTACATAACTTAAATATTAAATCATTGGTACATGCCGAGGTTTGAACCCGCGACCTTCGGAATGAAAGCCGCACGCTCTAACCATTAGGCCAGCGAGCTACTTGATTTTACGTAGAAATAGAATTGAACTGTTCGCTCGATTGCGTACCATTCCTAGAAAAAAGAAGTATATTATCTCGAGGGTGCTTTCAGCGTGATATGACTCCCTTTATTATACAATATTTAGATCGGTAGATATCCAAATGAACCCTCTATAAGCCTTAATAATGTAATAAATATTGAATGAAATGGAATTTTAATTTGTAAAATGGATTACATTCGAAGGACCAAGTGTGAGTCAAAAAGGAAAAAACAAAGCCAAGACGATGACACGCTGCATGACGAACATGCACGATTACTTATTTCCCTATGCCGTTTATTATAGCCATATGCTTCTCCCTACGTCGTACAGATTTAAACGCCACTTCCGGGAACATATGTGATAGAATAAATTGTTTAATGGTCATCTGAAAACGACCAGAATTCTGTATTTCGGAAATACCATATATACAAATAATACCCCAAGAATATACCTATTAGTAATAAAATTATAACTTTTCCGTATGCAATTGTTAGAGTAAATACAGTATATAATAGTGGAATAATTACATTAAAGTATTTATTAATTACATGCAGTCCGTGCAGTATGCAAGTAATTGTGTATCGTAACAGTTATAAACAACCCACTTAACGTTCCCCGTTGCTGTAAAAATAATCTCTATAAAGGTAAACGTTTAAGCTAGAAATAGTAAAGGGATGTTACCTTTACTATTTCTAGCTTAAACGTTTCCTTTTGTAAAATATGATGTACGTATAAGAGATTTCCACTTATATAGTTTTATGTACTTATCTACTGATTACGATATCTCTAGAAACATAGGCCTTTTTTTTTGTGTTTTGGGAGAAATTTTCGAAAGATACCTTGTGGGGGAAAGTCAGGGTTGTGTAAGATTCTTACTCACTAAAATCCCAGGAATCTCTTACAGAACGCACCGGCACCCCTAACTATCTAAACTTTGTGAGAAACATCCATCCTAGAGAATTGAAATTTGGTAAGAAAATTCTTATTACCACTAGGTCAGCTAAGAACGGATTTTACAAGATCTAGTAATAAATACAATTTCATCTTAGATCACACGAGATGATTAGCGATGTCTGTCCCCAACATTGTGGCGCTGATTAGGATAATGTACACTAGTTTTTAGTTTATTAATTGTGTTCTCCCCTCGAAAGAAGACGTTAAACCTCTTTTCACTTGTAATTGAGCTAACTACACCCCCAAAACTGAAACTGTAGCCAATGCTGTTGTACATAAACGGTTTCTGCAATACGTACAAGGACGTTCACTTGATGGTAGGTGACACGCATGCTCATAACAACGTGGCACTAGTTAGAGTGATATACTGCACCACATTATGCTCATTGCCCTCAGATATCAGACGTTAAATTTAATAGTAATTCTCAGTAATTTGACTAGCCAAAACGCCTTCAAACCGGAAGACAGGAATTTTTGCTTGCGTACTACATTTTGGCTACAGAAATAGAAGCTGCGGGGGAACCAACTTAGACGGTCTTCGGCAACAGAGATACCAATTATATATGAATAATCTTCATCAGCCGATAGACTTCCACTGCTGGACATAGGTCTCCCTCAAAGATCCTCCACGTTTGTAGGAGTTCGTATGGGGGATTTGGGCCATTTCCCATCACGCTGGCTCAATGCGGGTTGGTGGGAATAAGCAGGGTGCATCACAAGCAAATGAGGTTGGCTTGGGGTCTGTGAGTTGTTGTGCGGGACTCTTTATACCCCTATATAGATTCTCCAAAAGCCTTAATTATATATTATATAAAAATACTGGTTTTTATTAAACTTTAACGTAAAGGTTAACCCATTTTTTTATAAAGTCACCGAAAGGAGAAGATGTAGCAATAAGTCTATTCACATAAAGGGTTCCGTCCACTCCCTGTTTTCCTGCACGTACTTTTGAAGCGTTAATGTGGTTTTGCGGTTTAGGGTTAGCGGAATAAAAATAATTGTGCTGAGTTCACGGTTATTTACTTAGTTAAATAAAAGGTTCATCCGTTCGTAGAGCTGTGAGTAACCCACTTATCAAATACGGACAAACGATTTCGGTTAAATGGATTTTCTTGTAATCCTGTTTACTCATTCGTTAATGTCTTTTAACGTTTGCTTTTGGTAAATGATTTTTAATCTGTATCTGTTAAAACGATACATAGAATGTAATCTGTTACCTCTTCTAGCTTTTAGTGATTTAATGTAAGTACGCGGTAAGTCTATATCCAGCAGCGGACGTATATCGGCTGATGATGAAGTACGCGGCAATGAGAAATACAAAAAAAAAAAATTTAAAATAGTTTATTAGTTAAAGAATACTGAAGTAGCGATGCCTAATTGTAGTGACAAGATATACGATAAGCTGTGATCTTAAAGAAAGCGATGTCTCAAATAGAGCGAAGTAAGCAGATTGTCATGAGACGGGACAAATGCTAAGAACAAGAATAGTTAAATATGAAGATTTATTTTGGAATAATTGATAGCACAGTATGTATGGAGGCTTAAGCTTTACACACCTCTCGAAGAGGGTCGATTTCTCGATATATAATATAAGTATCTATCTTTCTTTTCTTTATATTATATGTAATGAATGAAAATGGTTATTCTTTGTTCGCCAATCTCGTATAAACTAGTGAATGTATTATCATGGAATCGTTGCCGCGGAATGATTTGTACCTGGTTATTAGCTATGTATTTTTGGAATTTCATACATCCTTCATTTTATTTCTAATTAACTAAAATGTTATTTATGCGGTTGCTATATCAACGATTGCTATAGAAACTCGTTTACAGTTGCAGTTGTTCTAAAAGATGAAATTTCAAATGTAATTTTATATTACGGTCTTTAAAACAAGCGGGGGAACAGATAATAAGTATTTATATATCTACTAGATGTTCCTCGACCGCTATTCTCACCGTATATACTGTGTATTTGGAGATCGCTTCCGAAAACGAAGACAGATGATAGTACTAATGACACCTTTGATGTTAGGACGGAAAAATAAACAATCCTGATTAAAAAAAATCTGATTACACTGTACTAACAAACTCCATAATGTTAGTACAGCGAATTGAAGCGATAGTTTCATAAAAAATTTGGTATGACCGATCTAAATGCTCTGTGGCCCTATGAAATAAGGTTGATTGAAAACAAGTACATCTCTATCGTAAATAATGCTAATAAAACGGTCATAAAAATATGTTTTTTTTTTTTAATCAGGATCGATTTTTTTATACATAATCATGTCATTAGTACTATTGTCTGTCGTTGTTTTCGGAAACGATCTCCTAACATACAGTATATGCAGTGTTTAGGGACTAATGTGGTAAGTACCAAGAGGAAAACCTAAATTGCGACTTGATAAGTTATTAATTATAGGAAAATTCAACTATTCCATATAAGAAGCAATTAACGTTAACAAATTTTAATAAGGTTTGCATTGTGTTGGCGCGTTTGGTGCCGCGTTTGATTATCTGTTCTGTATTTGGTCGCCATATTGAATTTATAGCTGTTGTCTGTTGGATTCCTAATTAAATTGTATTACGTTCCGTTTGTTTATCGATTAATTTAAACAAATAGACGGCCGCGTGGACTGGAAACTTAAGTGTATAAGATAATGGGTTATGATAATTGGGATTGGACTTTAAAAAGGGTTTAAATTCTTCGAGAGCTCTTATAACGAATTTTTCAACAAGTCATCAACATGCACATTCGCCTGATGGTAAATGATCTGTCTATGGAAATGTATTATTAGATGTAATGTTAACCCAGCAATACATTATAATTGTAGCTAATCGATTTATTCTCTTTTAACACTACTAAATATTATATTGTACTACCGTTACAATACGCGGCTTACGAAAGTTAGAATTATCATAACAGTTTATCTTTAAGTTACAGTCGTATGCCTTAAGGATAATTTATTAAATCTTAAATCGATAACTTAGCTGTCCGTTCGGTTATGAATACCATTCAGGTTTAGGTTATTGACCTTTTTGAGTGTTCTCGACAAAAAACACTAAGATAACTAAGCTCAGCGGTATGAACGTTTGAAACTATATACGCTAGAGTACTTGTGCATTAGTAAATTAGACAGCTACTGTACAGTCATACAGACGGACGTACAGATAATCTAGCCTTGACATCACATTAAGCGACGTGAAATAGAATTTTCCGTTTTTGTTTGTGTATTGACACTGAAATATTCACGTGGTAATTGTTCAATGACAATTGTATTCAATGATGTTGAAATGTATTTATTGCCGTACCGTATTGTATACTGAATACAGTAAAATTTTCCTGATGATGAATTTTAGACTGATGATATACTCTAGTTTTAAAAAACACGCATATTATCATCAGCCATCACATATCGTGTGCTGTTAACTAGATCGTCGGTTTCCCTTGATTTTCCAGTCTTCGTCTACTGGTATGCAGCCGGTACTCTATCAGGCCTACTACTCTATCTATCCTTCGAGCAATAACCCCTGTTCATTGCCACTCAAATCTAGCAATCTTTAGAATTATATCGATGACCTTACTTTTGCTACGGATCTCCTCATATCTAATCGATCGTGCAATGATCATTAGGCAGAGCTTCATCAACACAGTATTGATTATTTACTTTCCGTTTCCTAATAATAATATAAATTAAAGTTAACTGAACGTTTCCATAATTATTTAAAACGGACAAAGCAAACATTCATACCACTCTTCAAGTTGTCTATGGTTTAATTAATTATAAGATAATATTTCCTTTTCAACGTTCAATAAACTAGTGTAATATTAGCTGAAGATAAACATAGATAGCTCTACTAATAAATTATATTTGCTTTGGTTTTAGTTCATAATTAGACTTAGTTCATTAGTTAACTTCAAGTACCGTTACATTGCCGTTGATAAATACTGACACTAACTAGAAAGTTGTTTTCTAAGTGATAGGTTCTCTCAAGTTGACTTATTGGTTACTTTGACTATCTACAGCGAATGCGACAAACAAGTTCAGGCTTAAATAAAAGTAACTAATGAAGGGGCGCGGATGAGGATAACAAGTTATTTAAACGATAGAAGATAGTCTTATTTATTTAGTTAATATTGTTATATCGAACTTTAAAGAAATACTTTATACCTTAGTTTCCCGGTATACTGTAATAGTCAGTGAAAGATTTGTGATACGGGTAATTTTAAACAACGAAATTGTTTACAATTTATAATACAACAGTATATAAAATTATTATCACCAAAGGAGACTTAACTTACTAGTAATACGATACTAATAATTTGTATTTAAGTACAGTGGGATGGTGCTAGCGGTGCGGTCAAGTTTGTTGTTTTTGTTTGTACAGTGGATGAGTCGCGTCAATCATGCGTTTGTGTGAATGCGCATGTTATCGTATATTAAACAAACAACAAACGTCATTGTGTGCGTCAATGTAATGAGAATTAACCGTATTCCGTTGATTTGAGTGTGTAGCCCTTTGTTCTTGTGTACTTCTCTCCCCCCTTTTTCCTTGAATAAATTGTACTATAAGCTTATGGATCAGAAACAACGGGAATGTAAGAAAAATGTCTGTGAATTCTTTCGGTTGACTATGAACCTTAATTACCACCACTACCATCAATCGATAGACGTCCACTGCTGGACATAGGCCTACCCCAAAATACTCACATCGATCAGCCCTGTGCCGCCGGGCACCAGGGGCGTATTGGGGAAGATTACGGCCACTTTCCACTACGCTAGCCATGGCGGGTTGGTGGGAATCAGAGTCTCGACTATTGTTTAGTAGAGTGCACCGCGACAGGGTGAGGTTTGTTTGGGTCCCGTGAGTTGTTGTACTCTCGTACACTTACACTTCTGAACCTTAATTAATTAGTGTATAATTAACAAGAGATTTAATATAGATATAAATGGAATTAATTAAAAAACAACACTTAGATATTAGATATCAGCAGAGCTCCTATTTCACTTCTAAACGGTAGTGAACTAACATCTATATCTAAAAGCGTGAAGCTTGATCCAGTCCAGTGTATACCATTTCTAACCAATGCCACATTATGTATACCATTCTACAGGTCCTGGTCGCTATGAACTTTCATAGCATAAACAAAATATTTAAGTAAATATGGAGTAATTTACTATAACCACTACGTTGTTTTTGAACCGGTTTATGTACATATATATATAAATATTAACTTCACGTGTACAACTTTTTCTAATATGTACTTAAACGTACACATTGTGTATAAGTTACTGTATAAAATCAGTAAAATATTAATCATTGAAATTCTTTAGAGTTTTATTTTTCCAGTCACAGGTATAATTAGTGTTACACTGTTACCATCTAGCTTCCTGATATATGCAGGGGGCTAAATATGGTCAACAGACAACGACAAAGTGTTGCGGATACAGATAATAAATATCTCACAGATGCAATAATGCCTGAGGTTAAAAACGCTGTAAGTATTGAGATTACAATTTCTTTGTTTTAGATAAGTTGATAAAAAGAAAAAAAAATACTGAATTGGAGTTCAACTTTTTTGTTGTAAAGGAATTAAGTTGAATACATCTAAAAAAAATCAGTGGTGATACCTCTCCGATACCGCAAACAGCCAAGGCAGGCACTATAGCTGGTATTTCTGTCGCCAAACAGTAGAGCGCAAACATTACTGTTTTCCGGTTCGAAAGGCGTCCTAGCTAGTGATGTTTACCGAGGGTAACAAGATAACACTTAATGTCTATTGTTGTGCTGTGTGTATCATCCTAACTAGCGCCACGTTGTTATGGACATGCGTGACACTTACAAGGTGAAAGTCCCGCCCATCTCGTCACTTCGTAGAATAAGAAAAAAATGTATACGAGAGTAAAGTCAGAAAGCCCTTACTATACTGACTGTAATTAATCTTTTCCCACAACCAAAATGGAGGTAAAGTTTGAAGTTTTATTTTGTTTATTTATAGGTCGTAACAAACGATAAAGATATCAAAATTTATTAATCTGATTGTAAGTTTTTACAACTACTCGTAAGCCATCAATTCCTCGGATATATCTACGTATGTGATGGCCTATACAGCATGATTTATCGTTCAGTCCGTTAATCCATACTCTTTTGTCTACAAAAAAAAAAAAAAAAAACACTTGGTTAAGAGATAAGGTCAAATATTTCACGGCGTGCGACGACCTCAGAAGTACGCCGTTAAATATTTTTGTACTGACGTGTACTCGCCGCCTTATAGCTTGTTTTTGTTTTTTTTTAAGGTCCTACGGATATGAATAAACACATCGTTCGACCTTGTGACCATACGACCATTTCACAAGCGACAATAAGAAATTTAAAGCTTACAGTTGATAAAGGAAACGGATGTTATAATGTTGTTTTGTTTTCGATGCGGTAGGTAAGAGTTATGGTTAAATTGTCTGAGTTAAATTTTTTAATAAAATAATATAAACGATCAGTTTAACCGCCTCCATACGAATGCTTTAATACTTAAGATTTTTTGTCCCCTGACGTGGAGCTAGTTAGCATGGAATGCACAGGAGAATATTATTCTCGGCGCCTTGAGACTTATGTCTCTTTACCGCACTAGCCATAGCGTCCTTCAAACTGGAACACGGTAATATTAGTACGCCCCTGGCAGTAGAAATAAGAGCTGCTGTGGTACCTAGACAGCGTCCAACAACAGAGACTTGCCGCCAGTAATATATTTGTATGACACCATGTTTTGCTTCTCGTCTTAATATATGTGATGTTAGGCCTTTATTATTATTGTAGCTTGTTTGCACAGAACTGTGTTGGTACCTTGTACACACAGCAGGAGATCTATCACCAGTTTATTTTTGCCAGGCTTCTATCTATAGAAATGATTACGTCGGCCACTCTTATCTTCATCAGGGGTCAGCATTGACAGCGCTCTAACTTTACTGAATTTAGTTTGTCATTAGTTAACTAACCCTGAGGCAAATAAGTTCTTTTAAAGCATAGAGGTTATTAATGCTCGTTAATATTAAGTTAATTGTGTACCTATATATCTATCCAGTCACTGACAATAAGTTGAAACCTACATTTTTATAAATAGTTTACATATATTTTAGATATCTTATTACTATGTATGGGTATGGATTACTATACATAGCATCCGTGTCGGTAAAACCCACGGATATGTAACTTAAAATTTATATACTAATTCGAATTGTCGATCCGATTGTAGATTCAAGTATCGGATCATTTATTATTATAATTTTTATGTTCTGCTTTATCAAATATCATTCATATAAAAGTTTAACAATAATATGAAGTAACACAATGCATTTAAATGATTAATGCGTATAATTTATCGCACATTATAAATCAATTAAACTCGGAAACTGGAATGCAGTATAACGTCATCCTTCGATACCGATAAGCTCCTGGTCGTTTACTTGAATAAAATAGTAATAAAGAAGACTCGGTGTTATAGCGGTCTTATATTAAAGAGAATTTTAGAAATTTCGATGTTTTTCCATACAGTCATTATGAAGAACTATAACATTCTGTAAAGCTCTTCAAACTATTAAATTCGTTCAAAGGTTTAGTATATAAATAAATAAATATTATTATGTCTTGTCACACGATTTATTACAGATAGACCTTAAGATGAACTCTGTTTATTTGCAGCGTTAAATGTTGATAATTAAGAGTAATTATACAAATCTGAAGAACTGAAATTATTTAGTGTTTGAGTTTGAATAGTAAGTCATTGCTTTCTAGAGAAAGCGACTTGCATAGTCTGCGTTTTGCATCACGAGGTATTGTGGGCGTCAAACTCAATGCGTCTGATTTGTTGGCTTCATTCTATAATTAATGACCGAATATATATCTGATGTCGTATCGGATGGCATAATAATTCTTTTTTATTCTACGACGTCACAATATGAACGGGATGTTCACCTGATGGTAAGCGATACTTCTGCCTATGACAATGTGGCGGTAGTTAGAATAGGTATACACAGCACCACAATGTTGCTCGTCGCCTTGAGATATAAAAAGTTGTCTTGTTACCCCAGTAATTTGACTAGCTACAGTGCCATTCAAAACTGAACACAGTAATGTTTGCAGACTAGTGTTTGGTGGTAACTGCCTAGATGGTCTCCGACAACAGAGACCTACCACCAGTAATTAAAACTGACGTACAGAATAAACGTTCAGAATTCAAAGAAAATACTGATTTATAGGAAAAAAAATTCTATTGTTTATGTATGACAAAATACTTATAGATTATAAATCTAAATGTTTATGAATATGAAACGAAAGTGTTGTTAATTAATTTAAATCAATTCAACACTAAAAGATTGTAATGGTATCGTTCCTCTAATGATACTTTATGTCCCACAAGACACGCAAGTGTAAAGATGAGTCAGGAACGTAATTATTTACGTGAGCACACAGTAATTCATATTGTACAAAGATAATGGTTAAATTATTACTTGTATAATATATGTCGTTTTTAATAAACTAGATAGACGTTTATAATTAAATATCGAGATATATATATACGTAATATTGTATTACAGTATATCGGAGTAGAAATTTTAAAGGTTTTCTTTCGTGTAATTAAAGAGTATCTAAGTTTTAAGGTTTAATTTAGTAATGTATTATTAAGATGGACTAGCGTGTCACTTACCAACAGGTGATGGTCCCGCTCAACTCGCCGCTTCGTAGAATTAATATATATATGTATATATAAGTGTCAAGAAAAGTCATCATGTTTTAGTATATATCAATAGTAAAACTATAATATAATATATCAATTGTAATTATTTTGCTGAGCCAGTAAATTTATACCTGCAGGCTCTGAACACCATAGCCTCTATAGTGTCTAAGAGTTTTTACTAACCCCCACAACATATCCCTTCAGTCGCAGTTCATTGACACAACAGTTTTAAAGTATTAGAGCTATCTGTATAAGTATTTTTATAAGCCTTTAGTTACGATTTCATCGATGATACTGAGGTTTGAGTCAGGAGTTATAAGTTGAATAAACTTTAAATATTAGACTATGTTTTGCATAAATCCTTCTCTGCTAGTTCCATAACATCGCATATATAACAATAAAGAATGAGTGACATCAGTATCCTAATGTTGTTATCGAGAAGCACGCGGGCAGCCAAAACATCCCGGCGTATAGGAAGTGACATACATATACAATGTATCTATATATGCACGTTATAAACGTAGATTGTATATATACATGTATATAGAGCCTCTGATGCAAGTCACGTAGACCGGCAGCTCGGTAACTGCTAATAGTGAACGGTTAAGCGATTTCGTTATAAATCGACCGCAATAAAAACACAAGGCTGACACCAACGAGAAACCACAGTCCGAGTTTATTGGACGTGCACTTATTGCCTCCTTCAATCCAAGACACTGTTGTCTTGGTCAAAAACTTTCGACCTCAGCAACACTTGTGTATGCAGTTTTTAGTTAAATTTTATTTAAATCAATGCAGACTTTGTTAGTTGGTAAATCAAAACTTAGTGAAGAAAGTAGCATATAACAATATATCAATATATAATATATCGACCAATTGACCACCATGGTGGATAAGTAACCTTGTTCTTCTCTCAAAAAAGGTCTTTTTGTGAGAGAAGATCCTAGTTTCTCTATTTGGAACATTGAGAAGGGTGTTTATTTTATTTATTACTAATATTCCTGTATTAATTTATTTTTTACTTTAATCAACTCTTGCGAAGTTACTTCATTTCGCAATAACCATCGACTATTTCCCTAACCCGCTACGCAAGTTTAAGATTAAGATAATATTGCCTGAATTAAGTGTTTATACATGTAAACGTAATATGCTTGTCAACATTGTTCTCTCTTTATGAAATCATAACTTAACTTGTTTATAACTTCAATAAAGATCGTGTAGTAATGTTTTTACGACAATCAAATTAACTCTTTTAATAGTCAATTAATTATAATACATTATACAAAGTACCCGCCGTGTTGCTTAATAGTTAATGTTATAGGTATTTTTTTTATTGCATACTATAATTTTATTTGATTATAAAAGATAACTTGAGTAGTATACTTTCTTTTACCACTACAATGCTTATTTCTGTCGTCTAAAAATAATATACGATAATGGTCGTTATTAATTTTGATCGTTGTTGTTGCTAATGATATTTCTGCGCTAATGAGATTTAACTTTTTTCATCATCATCCTCACTATCGCCACTTTGCAACGGGCGAGTATATCACCTACCATTATACGGTAGTTCTGTTCTTCACGTCAACGTTATTAAAAAACAATAATCTATGAAAAAAATTCGATTACTTACCTCACTAATTTTTGCCATATGTCGGATTGTTGTAATACGACGTAGGCGGAATGTACAACGGGTTGGATCCGACGCAGTCTTCAGCTCCTATATTCTGGTACTGGGTGTCGGCGAGCGGCAATGGTGGCGGGCGGCTCTTCCACACGAGGTAACCGGCAGTTGCAGCGGCCACCGCCGCCACCAGCAGCACCGTCAGCACCACGGGTATGGTCACTAACAATTACATAGTAATTAGTAAACAATTATTGCAGGTTCTAATGTAATTAAATCTTTGTCATGATTAACACACTCTTATGACGGTCTTACAAACTGAACTGTCATGGCTCCAAAATATATTAAACATATAATAATAACCAATATCTGAATAGACATCAACAAGAGGGTTGAATGCATACGACCATATCCTGTGGACAACAATGCGACAACTTATCTATTAAAAGGCGAAGTATCCGTCCCTAGCAGGGTACGCAAGTTGACCGACGAGTATAACGATATATTGTTGTAACAGATACCAACTATGTGGTCCACAAACATGATAATGAGCTGAGTGGACAAGTTAGAAACAGACGGTTGATTATTTCTTTAGGACACGCAGACAAACAGACAGACGTAATCCACCTGTCGTTTGTATGTACAAAACGCGATGTCAGCTTTTTCATAAGGTGCACCTGTTTAAACTAAAATGACTATTTGGATATTTATTGTGATAGTATTTATATATCAAATGTATTTTAATTTATATTAACCAAACATCAAACGATATCATACAGTAGCAATAAAGTTAAAAACCGAAGTGATTATACTAATACTAGAGATATATCTATACAGATAAAAACAATGACATAGATATAAGGAGATATTAATATAAACTTAAATAATTATTTTCTATTAAAACTAATTTGAGATTAGCAATAGAGATGCTCAGCAGTGGACAAGGCAGGCTGATGAAAAAGTAATAAATGTTCAGTTCAACAGAAATTGAAAATGCTCACCGTTCACACCACCAGCGACCGACGCTTCGTTGGTATGCTCGCCACACAGATTGATCACCATCACGTATACGTCGCCACCGTCGTCTTTCATCGCAGCGTACTCTACGTGGCAATTGTCCACAGTACCGTTGCAAGTCATCCAAACGCGCCTGTCCATGCTATCCGTCACCGTCATAAGGGTCTCATTGTACTTCATCTTGATAAGCGGGAAGTGGCAATCGGTGCAGTGGCCGAGAGCCGGATTGCTGAGGCAATCGTCGCAGTCGCTGGTTGTCATGCAAATATCCGCGCAATAGTTCTCCGGGTCGAAGTATTTGGAGCCAGGTCGGTCGGTGTAGCACTCGCATGTCTCGCATGGACCGCAGACACCATTGCCGGAGCAATCAACCTTTAGATTTCAAATCAGATAGAAATGTATTAGAAAATGTTTCTGCTTAAAGTTATAGACGTGTGAACTTTATGTTGAATGGATATTTTCCCAATGGCACAACAACAATAGCCTGTAACAATCAGGGAAAGCACAGCCAAGAATACTCGCCCAGATTACTCCCGACTCTCATATGTTAACAACAGGAACATAGTTAAGTTGTTATGGCGTCAGCAGCAACCTTGGCGGGTTCATAAAAAACTACCTCCAAACGTACTGCACATGTACGATGGAATTGAATCGTGGACTTTCGTGTTACAATAGAAACAGGTAGACTCTAAATCATGGAGACAGTTGAAATATTTTTAGGAACTTGGATTTTTATAAAGCTATAAACCTGGCGCATATACGTAGGTAGAGCTATGCTCAGGAAAGGAAACGTAAAAAATAACACAGGAAGAGAAGATATTATCAGTTACAAGTACATAAATTATTATTGGTATGCTCATACATCTTATTAGTAATAGAATTTTCAAATGCGAGTTAATGCAGTACTTACATCATCCTTTGCAGGGTTTGTACACTGCAGGTCGCCGCGGATACCTTCGCATTTCTTTTCTTTCTTCTCACAATATTTGCCGGACCTAGTAAGATATAGAGCATTGAATACATAATTAAAATATTCACCGAGCAGCAGATTCTAATTCCGGACGAATAAAATTTTGTTGAAGTTCATTGAGGGGAGCTAGCCTCAAATGGCAATGGGCAGGACACATCGCTCGAAGGACTGACAGCCGATGGGACAATAAGATCCTCGAATATCGACCGCGTACTGGTAGAGGTAGTGTTGGCAGACCCTCTACCAGGTGGTCCGACGATCTGGTGAAGGCTGTGGGAAGCAGCTGGATGCGGGCAGCGCAAAATCGATCTATGTGGAGATCTTTGGGGGAGGCTTATGTCTAGCAGCGGACGTCTATCGGCTGATGATGATGATGATAATGATGAATAAAATTTTAGTTTCTGATGGTACCGAACAATTAAAATCATCTCATTTAAATATTTTTTCACTGTGTTATATTTCTTTTTGGTGCTTTAATAAATTACGATAATTAATATTTAACTTCATGCCTTAACAGCATTGCTGTGATACAAATATCAAGTATCTGAGCGACCCCGCCTAATAATCTTTGATATCATTCAGTTATTTAACATCAGATGATTAGTAAGTTTAATTAGTTATTATCGATAAAATTCATATAATAATTTATGTTATAAAGAATCTGTTACAAAGATCTAGTTCAATAGTTATTGGAGATTATGATAGGGCATACGTTGTCTACAATCTATGTAGGTCATCCGTACTCGGTGGAATAATATAGATATACAATAAAGAATAATAGATAGACGTATTTGATTAATTGTAACGGATTTCCTTGCCAATAATGAATGCGTAAGGTTTTGAGTCCATCCCATAACCTAACCTAGACCGTATAGAGACTGCATCATCAGAATATATTTAATTTTAAATTCTATTCAAGTTAACTTAAGAATACCTCCATAAATATTAACATGGTGAGCGTTTGTGTTGATACTTACCGTAGCGAGTTTTAAATTACGATGTTGTGTTTGAATTAATTAATAGAGTATCGTAGAGGTAAGCAAACTAAGTATAATAAGCAAAGTTCTATGTGGTATTATGTAAGCTTAAAGTATATATAAGTTTTATTTATAAGGTTAAAGTATGTATTCGTTTATTTACGTTTTTACCTAATAAAAATGTTGAAGTATTTAATGTTCTATCTAATCGTTAAATGTTTTTAAATTATTTTTTATACAAAAATAAGTAAATAGCTAAGTAAAGGCAGATCCTAAACTTAGTTCGAGTTAGTTTTTTTTTTAAGATTTCTCGTCTTTGAACAAAAGCAGTTTTGAAACCGTTATCGAATAGTATGTAGGTCATGTAGATATACGAACATAGTATATGCAAATAGTGTATATATCTAAAAATGTCGATTGGGCTACCATTAGCGGCGGTTTTAATCATTACGTCAGACATAATGAGGAGCATTTAAATGAGCTGACCATTAAGACGAAAGTAGGCCTCCGAAGCTCCATAATTAACTTTGCAGCGATGAGTCGAACAAAGCTCGCGTTGTTGTCGATTGCAAGCTGTTCGTAAATAACCGATGAGGGTTATGGCTTATATTCAATATTTTTTTTTTTATAGATGGGAAAGAATTGCTCGGCTTACCATCCACTTGGACAGGAGCAGACGCCACAGGCATAAGTGCCCTTGTTGCTGCACTTCTTTGAGAACACCTCGGCCCGTTCGCTGCATGGACAAGCGCACGGCACATGATATTCCACTATCTCTTTCTCTTTTCCGACATCAATTTCTATATACACTTGTTCCAATGTTTTACTCTTTGCCGAACAAAATTCTGTTCCAGGCGATGCCTCAACGTACCAGTCCCCCTTGACGTTGAACTTAGCTGTCTTAATATAGAAGTTATTGTTCTGGGTCGTATTAAAGATCTTCACCTGCGGAATATTAAAACAACAATCAAAATTATATCACGTCGAACAATTGTTTTAACGTGTTATTCAGCATTGTTTATTAATCATTAGTTTAACATTGTAATTTGGACATCATAATTATAAAACAATTTCATATTCAAATTTGTATATGAATGTTTAATTTATACAAAGGATCAATGTCATAATGTCGTAATGAACGTTTTTTTTTTTATTTAATCAATGTACCTTTGGCTCAATTTTGTTGTAGTTAATGATGTTTTGTGTTCCGACTCTGACGGTACTCTCCCTATAGGTGGGTTTGTCTGATGTACCGGGTTCGGTTCGCTCTCCCACGACAAGTAGTTGTTCTTGATGATTGGGGCACCAGTCGTCATTTGGTGTCTGAACGCAGCGGGTGTTCTGAAACAAAGTTAAACGAAGTTTAGACGATATCTCGTTTTAATTCGCAATTGATACTTCATTTAGTTATTATAAGTTTAGTATATATTTGTTTATAAGCTTGAATCACCAACCACTTCATACGTAATTGCTATTTTTATAATAACAAAATGCTATTTTTGTAATATTTTGCAACACCATGTATATGTTTTAAATCGATCAAAAATTCAAGATCAATATAATAAATATTGAATCGATACAATAAATTGATAAATCGTTAGTAAATACATAAACATATTTGTTTTACAATAACGTATGTCTTCAAAACTTCTATCTTGTAGTACTATCTCATACGTTGTAAGTGTAAGTTTCGTCATTACATGTATTCGTATGTGTATATTAATTTATTAGGCAGCATAATATTAATCTCAAAAGTCTATTTTATTACTGTTATCGCATTAAAGAGAAATTAACATTAAAAATGACGTCCCAAGTAACATGTGGTTTATGCCGGATAAAGGAATGCCTTAGAAAGCAATGTGTATATATCGCTATTTATGGTTCGGCGCCATGTTTCTACTTCTGAACATATAATTATATATCAAGGCAACTGTAGAATGAAACTAGAAAAAAAGTTGTATGAATAGAAATCATTGACATTTCATCTAATATGGTTATTTTTATATTGACGAAGTTTGTTTATGAAGACTGCTTGATTTGTGACATTAGACATCGATTGTTAAAAGCTGGCAGAGTTAAAGCAATAGCTTGTCAAACAGTAGTGTGCACACATTACTGTGTTCCGCTTTAAAGGGCGCTGGATCTAGTGAAATTACTGGGGTGAAGAGACTGTTATATCTTATGTCTTAAGGCGACGAGCATAATGGGGGCAGGCGTATCACTTACCATCAGTTTAACATACCGCTCGTCTCATCGCTGTGTATAGTAAAAAGTGTTTTACCTAATTCATTGGTATGTAATATTTAAGTTAGCGTTGCAAATTTTGTTTAAAGTTGCATCGTACGAGATTGATCGCTGTATGAAGTTTAATAAAAATGATTTATAACGATAAATATCCGCCTCGTTAAGAACTAACTTGTGCAAACTTGATCGAGTGCCAAGAAATAACAGTGTACTTGAAATCACGATGCAAAACACCTAATCAAGTCATGCAAAATAGTGCGCGTAATCAGCGAGTACAACCATGTTATTATCATGCGTACGCTATTTATTCTAATCTCGTGTAAATAATCGCTTCTGGCGCCGGGGCACGACGCGAACCGATGTCTCAAGTTGGAAACTTGCTGAATGCGGTAGCTGATGCAAACTGTGTCCAGGCGACTTAATGCTAAGTCCACAATCGTGCGTAACAACACCCACGAACGGTACCGATAACCTCTATATAAACCATTTAGCGCAAACAAAGAGTTCGTGTATCGATTATACGTCTCTTACGTCACTTATCAAATGAATATACAATCAAACTTTTTTGGATTGATAACTAAAAAGACACCTACGAGTTACAGTACAGTTAAATAAATGCATATATATTACTGTATACATGAATCATATCAGACCGTGAAATTATTAATAGAACAGGTCGCACAACAAAAAAATTTCAATAGTATTTCATGTCGCCAATTTTAGTCAGTATTGACTACGATCAGAGCATAAATATAAAAATTTGGCAAACCAATCAAAACTTAAAACTATATTATAAATATATAATAGGTGGACCGGAAAGTAAAGTCGTTTCTGCGCATGCCAATACTTGATTGTCATTTGTCAGCTCATTGTTTTGTTCAGAGGCGTACCAAAGACATTGTGAGGTTATAGTGATTTCTTTACTTATAGACAATTGAATTACAATTTTTTTTTGTAATTTTGGGTAAAATGGCCAGCCAAATACCAGAAGAGGTACACATCCGGCATTGCATGCTCTTTGAGTTTCGCAAGGGAAATAACGCAACAGTTGCTACCATAAACATTTGCGATGTTTATCCAAATGCACTGGACATTCGTAAATGCCAAAGGTGGTTTTCCAAGTTCAAATCGGGTAATTTTGATCTTTCCGACTCGTATCGATCAGGAAGACCATCAGCGTTAGACAACGACGTGTTAAGGGCGGAAGTGGAAGCAAATCCGTGTCAGACGATCGAGGAATTGTCAAACAGTCTCAACAAACCTTGGTCGACCATCCAAGAACATTTGAAGCAGATTGGAAAAGTAAGCAGAGCAGGTGTTTGGGTCCCGCATAATCTGTCCGAACAGAATAAGGCTAACCGATCAATCACATGCAACTTATTGCTTCAACGACACAACACAGAAGCGTTTTTTGATCGCTTGATCACAGGAGATGAGAAATGGGTCCTGTATGATAACCCAAAACGCAAAAGGCAGTGGCTCTCTCCAAATGAAATCCCTCGGAGTACTGCTAAGCCAGGTTTACACCCCAAAAAAGCGCTTTTGTGTGTTTGGTGGAGTATTCGCGGCATTGTTCATTTTGAATTACTGAAACCTGGAGAAACTGTTACTGCAGACCTCTACAGCGAACAATTGCAGCGAGTCAATCAATCTTTAATTGAAAAGTGGCCAGCGATTGTCAACCGAAAAGGCGTCATTCTCCAACATGACAATGCAAGACCGCACTGCGCAAGGCGAACTCTAGAAAAAATTAATGAATTGGGGTGGGAGGTGCTGCCTCATCCACCATATTCGCCCGATGTTGCACCATCGGATTTCCACTTATTCCGAGCGCTGCAACACTTTTTAAGTGGCAAAACATTTGCAAATTTGGATGATATCCAAAATGCCATCTCTAGATATTTTGCCGAAAAACCAATTAATTTTTATCGATCAGGGATTGAAAATTTACTCACTAGATGGCAAAAGGTTATTGACAATGATGGGGAATACATCATTGATTAAAAATAAAGACTCGTTAAAAATGTATGTGTTTGTATTTAGCGTAAGAAAACGACATTACTTTCCGGTCCCCTAATATAAAAGATTTCCACCTATGTAGATACTTATCACGATACATCTGGAACCATATTGCCTAAGGACTTGAAATGTGGTAGGAATATTCCTTTTATAGAACAAAGAACGGATTTTGCCAAATTCCTTCCCTAAAGGAAGTCGCGAGGGTGTTACGGCCAGCAAAGCGGACAGGTAACAACTAGTAAATATATATACTAGCCGTTATAACGAATACCGCTACAATATTAAAAGATATTATTACAGCAAACATTAATAATGTTTTCTTACATTATATATAATAATGTAACATAAAATGTGTTTTAGTTCTGGACCATCCTCTCCATTGTTTGTTTGCGTCCCTCGTCAATTATTAGTCACATAAGAAAAACCTATTAATTGCGGTCTATGGAAAATACGCTTTGTTAGTAAGAATAAACAACCTACATATTTAATTATCTAATTTTCCTTTTACTTACTGCATATTTTGCAACAAAATAATGCTATCCGAATGTACCCTCGAGTATATGATAGAGATATTCAACAAGATACTTTGTATACAGGGTGAAGGGTAATAGATGTAAAAGATCGGTAGGGGAAAGTATAGCTCGATCCTATCTATCTATGAATGTATTACCCCATCCAGAAACAATGGTTCTGGAGTTATTAATTTTTTAAATATTTTACAAAAAGTTCTCGATATTTTAGGAAAAAAATTCGATGATTTTATTTCTTACTTATTTGTATACAAATTTTAATGTAATAATTATTGTTTAATCAGTGTTTTATTAAATTAAATTAAAAATCATCAATTTGAGAGAGGTGTGCCAGGATCGTAGCAAGTGGAGAGAGATGGTCTCTGCCTACCCCACTGGGAACGAGACATGATATATATGTATGTAGAGACTAAAACTTTTAAATTAGGTCCTTTGAAAGTCGTGAAAGTGACCCCTTAGGTCATATTTACATTTTTGTTTAATCTTAGAATAAAAGTTTATATATAGAAAATACGTATAAAGCACATAAGACTTCAATACCTATACGACAAGGTGTAAGAAAGTACATAATGATTCTAAAATTTAGAAAAAAAAAACACTTTTTTGCTCAGACGGCCACGGTTCCTGATACAAGCACTAAGCCTACTTCTTAAATCAGATTGAGTGAATTGAACTCGCCGTGTGAGCTGTTCTCTTACTTTGTCAGCAGAGAGGATGATGCGTGACTTGAAATCTTTTAACGAGTTAATTTGTATTGTGTACAATAAAGATTTCATGTGAGCCCATAATTAATCGCAACGTGTTAAATCAGGACACCTTGCAGGCAACGGTGTGTGTCCTCCTCGGCCAATCCATCGCTGAGGGGAAGTAGTGTCTAACCAGTCTTAAACCGAGATGAAAATAGGCGGGACAACCGTGATGCTGGAACACAAATTCTCTTCTAGTTTCCAACGGTATATCCTCCAAATAATAAAAAAAAATATTTCGAAGAAAATCTTCGTACGTCTCCCCATTTAATTTGTTGGGCTAAAACGTGAGCTTATCAAGTATATATTTTGACATTTTACAACACACTACAAAGAAAACTTGTGCAACAGTACAATTTACAATAGACTTTTCCTCACAGTAATCTTTTCCTAGCAGTAGACTTTTCCTCACAGTAATCTTTTCCTAGCAGTAAACTTTTCCTAACAGTAAACTTTTCATAGCAGTAAACTTTTCCTCACAGTAAACTTTCCTCGCAATAAACTTTTTCTAGCAGTAATTTTTTTGTAGCAGTAAACATTTCCTCACAATAAACTTTTCCTAGCAGTAAACTTGACCTTGCAGAAAACTTTTCCTAGCAGTAAACTTTTCCTCGCAGTAAACTTTTCCTCGCAGTAAACTTTTCCTCACAGTAATCTTTTCCTAGCAGTAAACTTTTCCTAACAGTAAACTTTTCATAGCAGTAAACTTTTGCTCGCAGTAAACTTTTTCTAACAGTAATCTTTTCCTAGCAGTAAACTTTTGCTAGCAGTAAACTTTTCCTAGCAGTAAACTTTTGCTCGCAGTAAATTTTTCCTAACACGAAACTTTTCCTCGCAGTAAATTTTTCCTAGCAGTAAACTTTTGCTCGCAGTAAACTTTTCCTAACAGTAAACTTTTCCTAGTAGTAAACTGTTCTAAGCAGTTTAAGCATGTAGGTAAGCATTTTATATAGGAATGTAATTTTAAAATTACTATTTGTATGATAAAAGAAAAAAGACAAAGCTTTTTATTTCCGTATAAATAAAGTCATCGGTATAATGAATGGGTGGCAACCAGCGCGTAGCATTTAAGCACACTCAGAATTTCATTACGGACCGTGTTCTCTTTCTAGTCTAGACTACATTCATTTACTAGGGCGACGGATTATATAGATAATACAGTATTTTATAAGGAATAGTCTCAAGATTTGTATTAGTTATATACAATGTGGAGGATATATAACAGTTAATATTTTCGAAAGTTTTGACTTTAAAAAGTACAGTACCTAACATTATTTTCCGAAGCCATTATTCCAATACAATTATGTGTGAGTATTATTTGTCCATGTAGAGATATTTATTGCACGAGATCTGATTTTTTTTTTATTCAATGAGAAGGGTGCGACGTCTATATGTTGGTAAATGGGCCTGCTTCGGTACTCTGCCGGATGGGATGACTCCCAGGACTTTTCTTTAATTGTTAATAGTAATTATTAATTTATTGTACGAATTTTATAATGTTTTATAAAAAAATGTCGAAAATAAAGGATAACAAAATTACATTGAATGTATATAAGATATACTTTAATGTAGGACGAACACGTGAATGATAATAGTAATCGTATCTTGTTAGTCACTAATATGCATTGTTGTGCTGTGATGATGAGCTTCAAGACGCGTTAGAAGGATATTATAAAACACAAAGTACTCAAATCCTTACATGGAATTCCTTTCAATCACTCAAATCGGAAGACAAGGATGTATTCAAATCGACATTTTTCTGACTTTACAAACATACATACCTGATTTTAGAATCTTTTTATAGGAACGTGTACTTTTATTCGAAGCAACGTAAAGTAATGAAAACAGAATTTTCTAAAGATGGAGAAAGATAAATGGAAAAATAATGATTTTTATATAATTTTCATTTCACCTGGTATAATTTTTTAAAAAAAAGTTATTATTTACCTATACATTTAAAGTATCTTCGGTGCTATTAATAATAATACTATGTAAATAGGTCAAGGAAATGCAAACCTTGCAAGTTGCTTACAAATTGCGTACTGTGTAATAAATTTCGTTAATAAGCCATTAAGAAGCGTCGTCTGGTGTTACCTCTTCAGTCGCTTTTTTGTTTTTGTGTAATTTTTTCGCTCAGTGTCGTTACTGTTGTACGGAGATATCTGATTATATTCTCGGTGCACAAAACCGGTCAGTTCCTCATTAAGTTAACCAGTTCCGTATGTTATGTTTGCACGCTCTTTGGTTTAATATCTGAGGCCAAGGTTTTTAAGGAATATTGTACGTGAGTAAATAACCGTAATAGAAAAATTGCAGCTGAGATAGATTGTACTGTTATCTGACCTCAATCTCGAGAATTTTTTTACTTGCCTTAAAATATATTCATACTTAAATGTACTTATACCAGATAAACGTAGTCCGCAATAATACCTTAAAATTTACGATGGTGAAATGCCATTAAATACCATGCTCCCATGACCAAACAAGAGCAGGAAATACCTACCCTTGTAGGTAGGTGTTACATCCTTTATATATAAGAGGTAAAACGCTAAGCCACAGTAGTACTACTCTTTTATTTAAAACCGTTACTGGGTATCTTCTTTTCTAATCACAGAAATAAATATCGATACGTATTTTGTTAGCAAAGGTTGCACTGTATTAAAGGTTGAATATTTCTATTCTTATTGGTCGTTACAAAGCAGTCCCATTTAGTTCTCTTCCGGTAAAAGCGAATTCATCTAAATGTAGATTTGTACAAGAATCTATATAATTTGATAAGTGCGGCGCCGGTCGCTGTTCGCTCGTGGCCCGACAGTCGTCTGCTTTCAATAAATCACACAGATGCTAGTATGTGCATATACATATACAACACTTTCTATTATTAACTTTGTCCAAATAAACTAGACAATTATGTAAATAACAAAATAATTAATAGTAGTTTAATCGACCTAATCTTCAAGGTATAGAGTAGTACATATGCGAGTTTTTAAAGAAATTATACGTATATTACAAATTGTGTCTTCAACACTTTAAGGGATTCTTTACTAGTCAACCACACGTTAAACAATATTATAAAAAAAAAAACAATGATATCAAAATTGAGTTATTATACTAATTAGACTGCTTTTATAGGATTTAAGATATCCAAGTACTAAATGCACGTATTGCTAAATAGCGGCACGTTATTATGGCTTGGCGTATCACTTAACATCAGGTGAACGTGACATCGCTTAAAAAAAATGTATCTGACTTTTCACTTGAAGTTTATCCTAATTAATATTCATAGATACCATAATAAAAACATTCGTATACTATTTTATTTTTAGTGACGTTTTAGATCTGAGAATTAATACGCAGTTTGTTTTAGGACTTAAAATTTCGATTCCTTGAAACAGAGCGACAATCACAATTAAGTGAGTAATGTACTTAGAAGAAAACAACTACAATGCGATTCATAAAAGGGCATTAAACCCCTGTCTTGAGGTTTGCAAGAATAAAGTGTGGGTTGTCGTAATAATAGCAAAGCCGTTGATTGCACTCTCTCGGTACTGCGTATACGGATCATTGAGAAATTTCATCGAATCTAACTTTAAAACTCTCATCTGTTCCTCTCTGTCTTATAGTAAATGATAAAGACATCGCTTGCTTATATTAATGTTACACGAGATTGGGGAGTAAAGGCTGGGATTGAGTGTGGGTGGTACGTAGGCATAATGCATAGAAGTCTCCCTGTTGCGACAACACGTTATAAACCTGTTTTAAAATAAGTAAACGCACACTGTATCTTTTGATTTTATTTGAGAGATAATAATAAAGCCACATTTCTTATGCGAGATATACTTCTCCTGTTTTTATAGCGTTTAAATTTTATTAAAACTACACCGCAGGCTACAAAGTTATTTTGTCCTATTGTAAATAAGCCATTTGTACTCATGGACAAAATAGTCTTGCGAAGGTAAATTATCTTTACAAGTAAAATTATTAAGACGGTCCATACGATTACGTGAATGTTATATGGCATTTATAACCACATTAGACGTAAACATGGGAAAGCCTTAACCGGCATTATAAAGTTTCAAAATAAGTATAATATAATTGCACCCTTAACGTAACGTACGAATCCAACTATTATATTTAGATAATATTAAACACACAATAGCTGGTGAACTTTGTCTTTGGGAAACAATGAGATCACCCGCATCATGTTCGCCTGTAATTCCATACTTTTGAGTCATTAATCCAGTTTAATAATACTTTATATAAAACATAAACAAACGTTTATTTATTGTAAAACATTTCGTCAAGTACTCACCGCGGCTACATCGTTACCAGAAATGAATGAAACGATGATATATCGTTTGAAATATAAACTTGAAGAATCGTAACGAAAGTTGTATTACATGTGTATTTAATTTTTTACTTGTTTTATATTAATAAATCGTAGCTTTTCTTTAAAACTATATTAACAAGAGATATCTACTAACATTGTATTTATATTGGTTTCTTCAATACTGCAATATCTGTTTCAAAGGTCATATTGGGTTGGATTGATTACTCGCTAATGAAATTCACAATGATGCTTACTATGTATATTAAATAATGCTATAATTATTAAACACGTTAAATGCATCTATAGCACGTATGTAGTTAAGTATAATGCTGGATAAGTATTAATCCCACGCATAAAATTTGTTCCAGTTACGTGCCTGTAATCTCCTAGTTAGGTAAGTTTCGAGGCTGCCTACGCCAGTTTAAGTACACTGTACACAAAGGTACATATTTTGAATGACATTTCATTTTGCACTTATAGACGATATAAAACTGAAATATTAGAACAAGTTAGATTATAGCAATTGTTTGGAATATTCTTTAATAAAGTATGTATAGGTTATCATTGGCACTACTCGGCTGACGAAGGTCGTATTTGATTGAATGCAAATGTGAAAGGTTACTAAAGTCCATTTAAAGTAAACTATGCAATATTTATATCTCATGATAAGTCTAGAGCGTTCCTTTCCAATGAAAATATTAAAGATAATTTTAAATAATCATTGCTCATCAGTAGTAAAAGTGTATGGTTTAAATAAACTGTTGTATAATTAATATATATGCAGATATTTAAACCGGAACCTTTTTAGTCAAATACAACGTTATAATGTCTTCGCTTCGTCAGATATTTGAACCCTGTCGTTCAATTACTGTCAATTTCCCAGACGTCCGGCATTCCGCTCCAGTTCTAAGCTACTAATGTTGTCATACAAGGAAAAAGACAATCGATACAGTAGTACATGACGTAAACTCGAAATGATACACAAATTAAATCAACTGCTGCTTAACTATACTAAATATTACTAAACAAGCAAATAGTGACACAATTATATATGTTATATTTCAATATGAAATATCAATTTACGATGCTATATCTACTAGCTGTTCTGCGCCCGATTAGCTGGTCACAATACTCCCGCAAGTATTTTTGAGGAAAGAATTTTGTAAAGCCAACTCTTAACTGACCACTAAAAGGCAGAGGCAATATCTGTACTAAATCGAGACTCTTTAGTTTTGGAGACCTCGTGATGAGTCAATGAATCTCTGGATATCTCCTTTTTTTAATATTTTTTTTTTTTATATTGTCACGCCTTTTTCCCAGTAGGGGTAGGCAGAGGTGAATAAACACCCACATTTCGCCAGATGTGGTCAGATTAGGTCCAGTGTAACAGGGGGCGAGCCTGTTGCCACTTTTTTGGGGCCACCACACACTCACACACAAAAATGATATCAGCGTGCGGGTTTCCTCACGATGTTTTCCTTCACCGTTTTTGTATCTCGCTGTTGTAACTAAAGTTCACAAATGTACATAACTTAAATATTAAGTCATTGGTACATGCCGAGGTTTGAACCCGCGACCTTCGGAATGAAAGCCGTACGCTCTGACCATTAGGCCAGCGAGCTACGTAGTAGGATATCTCCTACTTATATATAAAGCCATCTTGTATCAAGTATATATAATTTTTGTTGCATGTTTACCGTCTTTCGAGTAAGATTCTGAAACTCGGCGAAGATTGTTTTTGCTTCTGTTGTTGTAAAAAAATATGTTTCAGTAAGCATATTGGACAAATGCCAGTTGTCTTGAAGTGTGAAACTACATCAGACGTTACGTGAAAACTACAACCGGGATACTATTGTCCGCATTTAAATATAGTGAACTACATAGTACGTGAGCCAAAGCACAGCAGACAAATGTCCCACATCTATTGACACGTTTACTACTATCTCCCACAAATTTATATATAAAATATAGACGAAATTCATAAGTTCACTGCTCTCTGAACAGGATGAGTGTACATGTTTGCTAAACTTCGACGCCGGTGAAAAAGGAAACTGCACGAAAGTTCCTGACTTTGGCGGATATCCAAGCAATTTTTAGAGCATTTTAACTTTATCTTAGTCTTATTTATTGCGCGGCGACAGAGAAGGGAACGATCCGTGTGGGCAGAATGGCTGTTGGTAACTTCGTTAGATATCGCCCGTAAACGAAGTCTATTCGTTATAAGAAATAATGGTTTATATATCGATAAAGCACATTTAATTAATACGACATCAGATAGAAATTTCGATATCAATAATGAATTGGAATTTATTGGACAGATTTGTTACTGCGGAAACTGATAGATAAATGAAGTCTATGAAGGTGTATTACAACATTCTCTACCTGCGAGACCGTTTGTACCTGCTCTACAATATTATTTGGTAATGAACATAGATTTTATGTTAATGTTAATTTTGTTAAAATGTAATAGAAATATATTTAAATAAAACTATAAGAATAGTCTACATACCTTACTATAGAAAATTAAGATAATATAATGTGCTACTATTGTGTTGTTGTATGCTTAATATATATGCTTATTAAGCGCTTTATTTACTAGGGATGTTCAGTCTTAAATAAATTCTTATTAAGATTAATGTAAAATAGTTATTATGTATTATTTTTACAAACAGCTCACTTAATGTTTCAACAGCTGAGACTAGGACCGGCTGTCTCACATGAAGATAATCAAGGACATTTAGCAATGGTCAAGTATAGGGTGGTTGTATATGATTACATACTACAAATATTTCAAAAGAAATTTAATTGTAACATTGTTTATTTAAAAACAATATTTGTTTAATCAAAAAAAATACATAATACTAAACATGCTGACTCTCAGTCTACCATAGGATTAAGCAGAGAACGAAAGGGTGCAGTATATTTTTAGTATATAAGAAATTACATATGATTCTATTTTTATTCTATGAAACGGCGGGACGGTCACCTGATGGTAAGTGATTCGCCTGCCCATAACAATGTGGCACTGATTGGAATGATATACGCGGCACCCCATTGTGCTCCTTGCTTGGGTACACAAAACATTAACTTTCGTTATCCCAGTAATTACACTAGCTACAGCGCCTTTCAATCAGGAATGCGATATAAATATAAATCACAATAAATGTGATTAACAAGAGAGGCTAATATATATGAACATTAGTATATACGTATTAATGATAGCTGACATGAACTGAGACAAGGGAAGAGAAAATATTTCCATAGTGACATTGAGTGTTCCCACATTCGTTTAAAGGAAGCTTTAATGCGTGCCGCCCATATGTTAATTAGGTGGAAGCTCATTCCACAGTAGAATGTATACTTTGTAGATGTATCGACGATAAGTTTAAGATATGTTGATACGTTTGATTGCAAGAGCGTGGCTGAGACGGCCAAGGGCGAGCGGCGTCGAGACAACGCGCCCTTTGTTCCTTTCGATTTTTTTTAAAGGTAACCGTTGCGTAAAGCCATTTAAACTTTTCACAGCGATGCTTTACACATATACAAGTGTTAAATATGTTAACGGGCAAGTGGAGCGGTCGGGGCACATAATTGCATGGATTGATATGCAACTGATACATGTGGCAAAGTTTTTAGTTCAAGTGTATATTAAGTTATCGCGTCGATCTTAAAAAAAAATTCTTGTTATACACAACAGTATGTAATTATTCGAATTGGACTATGTGCAGATTTCGTTGGATTCTGTTAAAAATATATTGAACGGGAAATAGATCGTGGGGTAAATTGTATGATATCAGTTGTATGTAAACTTTATATGGGTAAACGATTACCTAATAGCTATATAAAAAAATTACGGTTATGATATTTTATATATGAAACAAAATTTTCATTATAGTTGTTTTATGTCATTAGTAAGTTTTCATGGCATGTTAGTAATATTTTTTTCAGTTATATGTAAAATTATTAATAAGGTGTTTTTAATTTATACTCCTCTGAAGTTTTTCTTGTTTTATACGTATTATATCTAAATAAACCTTTTAACATGTTTTGTGCAGTATTAGTTCGAGCGGAGATCATAAATTGATAGTTTCATAACTAGATTTAAATAGGTACGTCAAGTTCTCTCTCTATCTCGCATTTCGTAATAATATGTCAACATTATGATAAGAAACTCATGCTTTGGCGGAAAGTATTTTTTTATTAAGATTGTTAATTGATTATTAAACTAAGAAATTTTGATTCCAGTGTCAGATTTTTATGATTTAAACCTAATCGTATACTGATTTTTTTATCCCTAGGCCTTATCTGTTTAGCTTATGTTATTCGTGAAAGATTCGAAGGTCCTACACAAATACTATTTAGGCTAAATATAAGTAATAATTACACTTTTAAAAGATTTTATCCAATCCCAATTAATTCCTTAAATAAAATACATAATTATAGTAATTATATTTTCTTGTTGGTGTTGCTCTTCAAAAAATATCTACACTGCATTATGTTCGTCGCTTTAACAAAGGAAATCGATATTCTCATTAACTCCCTATATTTATCAAAGCTTTTATTATATCGAAATATAGTAAAGATTAGAAATTTATAATTAGCTGAATAAATACATAGACACTGCAATAGCTCTGAAAGGGCTCTTGCGCAACCAGTAAACTATATTGCAGCAGTAATATTCAGTGACTTTATCAGTAATTAATATCGCTTAAATGATTGCGTTGCACCCGATGCAAGTTTTTTTTTTAAAAATTGACTTAAGGCAAAACTTTAAATAGCAATATATGCGAAAGCGATAAATTTTATTTTTCAGGTCTTGGTATTTTAAATGCCACCGCGTCTTTGACACAGCTTCAGAACCTTTCCCTGATAATTTCGATATTAATTTCTTTTAACGAAGCAACTGTTGAGCAATCGGGCTCACATTCCGAATATCGTAGCTACAGCCGAAATTAAAATGTTATTTTGATGTTAAACGTTAATAACTTAAGTGAGTTAAGGATTAATTGGTTAAACCTTTAAAAGTAACCCAATAAAGATTGCATTCTGTTGAAAAATTTGCGATAGCAATTACAGCAGTCACAAATACTAGAATTCTTCTCTGTTCCAATTAGATGTTATCCAGTTTAGTGCATTATAGACTTTATTATGGAGTGTTACTAAGTTAAAGTTAGGTTTTAGATTGAATGTAATTTGCTCGTTTATATATATTTTTTATCAAAACGATGGCGTGTAATCAAGTGGGTAATTGCGAAGTGTAACTTCGAGTCACGGCCGGAGTGTCGAATATTGGTCAATGTTATTTGGACGCGATGGTTCAGATCCGGTTTTTTGTATAATGCTGTGACTTGCACCGTTAGATCGTGTCTTTTTATAAGCCACGATTCCTTACGTACTTTTTCTAAAGTTTTTTTATGTTTGGTGAAGATTAGATTCGGAGATTTTTGAGTTCACATTCAAACATTAATTAAAAAAGGGACAGAAAACATATGATGTATCTAATGTTAATTGGAATGCCTGTCAATATTCACCTTACTTTTTGTGTATCCAAAGAGTTTACAAGATTATAAGTTTGAGCTTAATATACTCTTTAAAAACATGATAACTTGTATTATCCTTAAGTTATCCTATATATCTATTCATTGTTTACCGTAGTACCGTATTGTATTGGTTATAAGAGACGAACGCTTGTTATTCTATGACTAGTAAAAACTGTTTTTGACATAACAATGCAATGTACATTAAACTTCAATCAAAAAAATCAGATCCAATCATTAGAAATAACAACTTTTTAATTAGCTCGAGAATACTATTATTTAATTGATATTTTATTATCGTAATAACAATTACATTTTTATTAAGATTACTATATTTTCTATACTATTATTACAAGAATACTTCTTTCACAGCCGGACGTCTAGACACAACGAGTATCATTCTCGTGTTGTCGCCACCCTCTGCATTAAAACGAACCTTTTGTTTAGTCTAATGGGTGCAGTTAACTATAACTTGCCCGTTATAGTGTCTCCAACTTAAAGTTAAACTGATGACGACAACAATTATTTATATACTTTTTTGTATTTTTGATCAAGTACCTTTAGTAGTTCATTTAATGTTATATTTCACATTGATAGATCGAATCAATATAAACGTGTATCTATATATTGTATATATTTATGAGAGATTTTCACCTAAGTAGAGACTCATCAAGATATCAAAATATCTTTGGAACCATAAGGCCTAGAGATTTGATATTTGGCAGGAATATTCTTTTTACCCAGTATAAGTCAGCAAAGAATTTTTCAAAATTCCTTCCCCAAAGAGAGTTGCAGGGTTGTTACGACCAGCTCAGCGGACAGGGGAGAGCATTAATGTATAAATTATATCCGTCTGCACTTCTCCATAAGAGCTATGCTTAGTCGTTATGTTTATTGAAAGTTTAAAATGGGATTAAGGACGATCTTAATCTCATTTTAATCTTTACGTAAACTAATATTGTTATATTGAGCTTCGTATTAGCGGATTAGAATAAGTCAACCGTGAAAAAACCTATAAAAAAAATCACATATAGACATATACAACAATGAAGCCTTACGTAAACTATTGAAGAGCGACGGTTTCGATTTAGTTTGAAAAACTATAGCTGTTCGGATGAACGTTCTAATTTCTTTGGCTTCAACTTATTTCACAGGATTGAGGACAATGTAATTACTACACTAAATAATATATTTTTTTCTTACAATACGTCTCGAGTAAATGGGGTTTTTAAATACATATATATTACGCCTCGTTCCCAATGGGATAGGCAGAGACCACCTCTCTCCACTTGCTACGATCCTGGCACACCTCTCTCGCTTCCTCCACTTTCATGAGCGTCTTCATGCATGCTCGTCGGTTGCGACAAGTACTCTTGACCCGGCCTTTCTTTAAGACATCTTTGATTTGATCGAAATATGTCCGCCTAGATCGACCTGCACCGATATGTCCAATCATTCTTACCTTGTATAGCACTTCCGTTAATCTTCTTTCATCCATTCTTTCAACATAGCTGGACCATCTACGAATCCCTTTCTCTATCTCTGTCACTACAACTTCAACCACGCCGCACCGCTCCCTTATTACACTGTTTCTCACTTTGTCCATCAGCTGCACTCCAGTTATACTTCTTAAGCTTCTCATCTCCACAGCATTAATACTACTTTCACTACCATAGATCAAAGTGGGGATCAACAACGCCTCAATGCTGTTTTTTAAAAATCTGTTATTATAAATACAATAGTATTCAAATTAAGAGTAGGTTCCGTTAATTCTTTGTTTGATAATTACCGTGTATATGATGCAAGGATTCTTATTTGAAGGAACAGTTATTCGAAGAAATTAAAGGTTGTGGGCCACGCCCGTATTAGTATAGTTTGTCAATACATAATGACAGTTATCCGTGGTAAATGTATGATTTTAAAAAGCCGAAAATGCCAAGTAAAAGGTTGACACGAAATATTACTCAAATTCCCATTGGTAATAATTATAGTACGTATCATCAGGGGTTATTAACATGCATATAAATCTTATAATAATTCGAGCGAGCATAAGTGAACAATTTTCAATAAATATTCGGTAGTTAACTTTAATTACAGATCGATATATGTACGACTTCTGGCCGTGCTAAATTTGTACTAAACCAGTATTTTACTTACAGCTGTACTTTATTATATTACAGAGTTAAATATAAGGAATATTTGTAATAGTTTAAAAAGGCGTAATATGATAAAGTGAAGTAAATATACTTACCCAAAAAACTCTAATTTTTAAATCCTTGCAACGAGATAATTGAGTGAAGACATCGCGCTTATTCTTTACGAATCAAAAAAATTAATTCGGATACAAGGTAAAAGCGAATGTGGCCTTTATTTAATAACAATACGAGCTAATTTCGTATGAGTTTTTGTCATCTGATCCACCGTATGTCATTACATGCGGGGTGGGGTATACGGTTATGAGACTGTGTTACTTAAACAGTGATTGATTAAAGTGGCAAGAGTATCATCAAGCGCGTACGCTTCACGACGCCCATTACACCGAAAGGTGGATAAAAAAAAATTGTGCAACATTTTAATGCGCTTGCGACGGTACATATGGGTCAACGAGTTATATTTATAAATTCTTGGTAACGGTGTGATTGTACGGATGTTTGTTCGTTAATACTCAACCGCACATGGTTTGGACGTGTTATGGTTTTAATCGTGATCGATGTGATATACACGCCATTTAAAGTTATTGTAAATATAACAATTCGCAGTTTTTTTCATCCTATGCTTGAGGATAGAAATAAATTTTCCCTTATTTACACACTTACACACTTTTCCTTTTATAATTCTTCATCGGTCAATCACATTTTCTTTAGCATTCATCTACCCTTATAACCTAACCCTCCTTATAACATGTTATGCTAAATTATATTAAGGAAATATTTTAAGATCAATAAGGAATAAGGCCATGTTTCCATCATGTAACAACTCAGATGTTGGTATATATTTATATCTCCACTGTACATGATGGAAATGATATAAGGTTGCACTACCTCACAGAAGCAATTAAAACAACTTTAACTGATAACTTAAACTGTCTCATTATGATGTATATGCTAAGTAAATTATGAAGAAAATTTGATGACTTGTTTACATATATAATACTATCACTAATACCAATTACATATTTGTTAATGGTATAAATAAACTGTAACGTAATGACGTCATTATTCTTTATCAGTCTACGAGTGCACGCAAATGAAACCGAACCGCTGTAAAATCCTTGACGTATTATGGGCAACAGTAAATATAGTTAATAAATAAATCCTAATTCCTGTTATCGACAGCCAATTATATAGGAGGGTTTTGGAGTAGGGATGGCGGATAAGACGCAGAGATGCATAACGCTCTCCTTCCAGATTGTCCGATGACATCTTAAGTGTGCGGAAGTGTGTGCGAAAAGCTGAGAACCCCAATTTGTTAAAAGATATTACGAAATACATATATCCACCATTGGATTAATAAACTGATGATGATGATGACGTTGGAAAATATGTAGGTGGTAAGGTTTTCTGTCACAGGCTTGTAGTCTCAGGCTAGTTAGAAAAGGATTAAGGTAAGCCCTATTGTAAAAGGATACTAAAAGGATATAGGCGTTTCACGGGCCTTGAGGGTGGGGGCCTTCATGCTGAACAGGCTAACCTGTGTGGGGCTTTGCAGTTGTGCCTAGGAGGGGTTGGACCTTCGTCAGAGACGTGCTAACACAAAGTATAGAGGAAACCGCTGCGGTCTGTAAAAGATCCGGGGCATCTTGAATGAACTGATGCAGATCATCGACGGGATTTTAGTGGGTAAGAATGTCAGATAACTCTGATTTCCCCCAGAGACAGGGGATCTTTCGAAGATGTCCTCGAAACAACAGGTCTTTCTCGCAGGAGATTATCCTGGCTACAACTGCAGCGCTATGGATACTTAGGCTCTACGCTTTAAAAATCAAAAGTAGGAATAGGATATGAATGGTTTGTATAAATTTTTAAATAAAACTTGACTTTATTAGAAAATTTATCGGCGAGTCCAATATGGACAATTCTAATAAGTATGATGTTTCAAGACCTATAAGGGTTATAGCGTTTGTAAAAAAATTGTCGTGGTCTTTTAACGATACATGGTTATGAGTCATATCAAACGATAGCTACTGTTGTAACAACTGCTCGTAACTTTATTTCTTTACCTTTACAGCTTCTAGTGAAAGAGCATTTAAATTACTGTAATTGAAACTAATGATACAAATTATAATCGACTTGATAATAAAAAATACTGCTTCCTATATTTTTACGAATATTTGATAGGAAAAGTACAGCGTTCGAAATGTTAGTGTATAGAACCTATTTGCCACAACTGACCCCTTTACCCCCTACAATAGTTAATAGATTTTGCACTTTGTGCATTAACTAACCTTCTCTTCATTCTATGTACTGTATATTGTGATTGTGAACGATTCTGTTGAAATTTAGTATTTAAAGCAAAAAACATTTTGTAAATATGTTTTCAGCACAGATTTCCACATACATGTAATTTCGTGAAGGTCATACTTTTTAAAAAGAATTAAATTGTTATTGTAACAAAATTGATAAATGCAATAATGCAATTAAATGAAACAATTATGAAATAACACATCATATGTCTTTTTTAATCGATTTTATTCTTTATAATCGATACAGCTTTTGCTTTCAGTAAGGTCAATTTATATATTGCAATAAAATTAAATTGTAACACTTTTCGACCCATATGATAGCCATTTTTTTTATTTAAAGGAAATATTATATTTATCCTTAAAACTATTGTATACTGATAAAATATTGTTAAGTGTATAATCATGTTCTTGGAATTATAAAATAGTTTAATGAATGCAACTGTTTCCTTTTTCTTTTATGAAATTCATTTATTGCAGTTAAATAGTAAGTGTGAATGCGTATTTCTTGTTACAATATCATGAAGGTAATTTTTTTTTTACCTTAAGCGACAAGACGAGCAAGAGGTTCACCCGATTGCCCATAACAACGTGGCGCTCGTTAGTACGTTATACACCGCAATAAGTTGTATTCATCGCCTTGAGATATATCTTTCGTTACTACTGTAATTTCATTAGCTACAACGCCCTTCAAACCGAACGTAGCAATGTTTGTATACTACTGTTTGGCGGCAGTAGGAGCTGCGTTGGTACTTACGCGGTCTTCGACAGTAGAAACTTAGTTGAAAATTTTGTGGCCACTGCACCAAAATAGGCAAAGTTCTTGTATCTCAATAGATCAGTTCTCATTTTTGTTCCAACATTCAAAATATTTAATATTATGTATTGATAAAACCTGTTAGTCCTTTTCTTATCAGAGTATGTCTTGTCCTTAATCAAATAACTCTGTGACACGGTTATATGACTTTTTAAGGTGTTGCACTTGTACGGGCCGCTCAGTTCGCCTTCAATGTTGGTCAATTTATTAGGTCCATAAAAGTTATATTACTCCAATCGAAGATACAACGTCTGTCACGAAAGAACGGCTGGATAGGGAGATATACCAAAAAGATTAGGTGGGGATGATCCACGAAGATCTGCTACAATGTAGTTTTATATTTATCAGCGGAGGTATATGGGGTTAGGTGTCATTGCTACGACTTTATAGGAGACTGTCTAAATAGACACATTGCAGCTCCTATTTCAGCTGATAAACAGCACTGTGCAAATATTTTTGTGCTCCTGTTTGAAGGGCGTTGTAGGTAGTGAAATTATGAAGATAGCGAGACTTATCTATACATCAATTTTGTAATCGAACTATTCAGTAGCAGACACAACCTGACGCCGCTTGAGATAATATCTTTTGTACAGATTGTATGACTTCCGGTTGTACTTCTGTACTGTATACATATATTCTCTATTCGCCTGCTACTAAACAGTTGTACTATATGAGTAGTAGCACAATGATGTTATCAGCGGGTGTATCACTTACTAACATATGAACGCCTTGATTGGCATATCGCTTCGTCACAAAGCAAGCACGATTAGTATCTCCTCAGACTGCTGGTCGCGTCAACATGTAACAACAGCTTTCTAATTCCTCCACGATACGGATTAGTAAAGATAAAGCCTATACAATAACATCTGCAGTGTACAACAAGAATACAAACTAAAGAATTGAAATTAACACATAATATACAAACATGGCGGTGTTCCAACGAATTTACAATCAATGGTAATGAATCACGGTATTGCATGGCGTACAGTTTTCCTTTATCCTTTGTTTTCCATCGAACAAGCGTTTCAGCTAAGTGCGGATATTGGAAATTAGGGTTGTGCAGGAAATTCGAAAATCGATCGCTTTTAGCTCCACTCTACTGATTGTGCGAAGTCATCAATATAATGGAAGAACCTCTTCTTTGTATCATAACATGCTTAGAAAAACTATACTAGATTAGATGAACAATTTTTTTTTATGTAATTAAGAGACGAGACCAGCGGGACGCTCACCTGATGGTGATACGCCCGCTTATAACAACGTGGCGCTGGTTAAGATGGTATGCACTGCAACACAGTGCGATCGTCGGCTGAGATATGAGGTCTTGAGTCTCGTTAGCGCCCTTCAAACCGGAACACGGTAATGTCTCGACTTTACTGTTTGGCGGCAGTAATAGATGCTGCGGTGGTATCTATACGATCTCCGGCAAGAGACCTACCTACCAATTATTGCGAAATAGTAAAATGATTGATTGATTCATGTTAAGCATTAATTTTGTTTTCTCATTAACTAATTTCTTTAAAAATACTATACTTTTTTTCCTTTCAAATCTCAGGTCTTTCACACAAGTTGTAGTGAAATTTTTGTTTGTTTAATATTCTTCCATATTTAATAAACATAAACCTCTTTATGTTAACAACTTGTTCGTTATGAATAAGATGTTTACAAGACAATGAAAAATATTTTATTATAATACATCATGTGCTTAACAGTGACTCATGACTTTATTAATTGATAAATGCTGATGGTAGGTCTCTGTTGCCGGAGACCACGTAGCCACCATCACAGCTGCTATTTTTGCACCTAAACAGTAGTGTGCGAACGTTACTGTGTTTCAATATGAAAGGTGGTGTAACTATTTAAATTACTGAAGTAACGAGAGTAATATATGTCTCAAGGTGACGAGCACAATGTGGTGCAATGTATATAATTCTAACTAGCGCTACGTTGTTATGAGCAGACGCGTCACTTGCATTACGTTTTGTAGTAAAAAAATAATTAATTATCCTCTTAAGGATCTCTCTGATGGGACTTTAATCACAAGGGTAGAGTTAAAACTATTTATCCGCCACGTCAGTCAAAAGCAGTTTGGTTCATAAAAGTTGTTTATGAATCATGACGGTATTCTTACGATGTTTCCTCTACCGGAAGCACAAGCTCAATGGGGACTAAACCAATGCCTTTTTTAAAAAGACAATATACACGTCCTAACATATATAAAAAAATATGAAATTATTGAAAAATGTGAAATGATCAGTAGATATGACAGAAGATAAAAATATTTAAATTGATATAAATTGATTTGGTTTGTTCAACATAAATTGATCTTGTTATACTTTGTATAGATCTTGCGGTACAAGACTCATACTTGCGGTGAATTGACCTTAAAAAATATACTCAATAACAAATTCCGTATTCACACCTTTCTACAACAACATAATGTTTTATTCAGTGTGTATTGTTTGTCGTTGTTTTAATATTGCAGCGCTATCTTCATTGTCGCATACGGACTGCACTTACGTATGATATTCTTATCAGCTTGATAACTTATCTGTTACATAAAGTACGTAACTTAATTGCAGGAGCAATTTAACTACAAGTACATACTCTATGAGGTACTTCTAAATTGTTGTAATTTAGTAACTGTCACATTCCACTTTTTTTTCGATTGATATCTATGCCGTCTTCTTTTATGGTTCTTCCTCGGATTTTGGAGTAGCGGATGCGGAATCAGTTTAATAATAAAAGAATAAAAATATTTGTATAAAATTTCATTAATAGAGTAGTGGAGAAAAGTGAGAGAGTATTGGATGGGGTAAGAGGTGGAATAGATAGAAATATTTGGGGATGAAAGGGCAAAGTCGATTTCCACTACGCTATCACCGTAATTATATAGCTTACTAGTGACGTGGAGTACTCTATGACGTTGCCATACACATAAAGTTGATAACCTCAAAAGAAAATTTCATCAATGATTTAGATGAATATAGAAATCTAGATGAATATGTATGTATGTGCACACTAATCTTCGTATTACAAGACAACTGCTGCGCAAAGGAGGCATAGTGTAGCCACCTTACCATCAAGAGTGTGATACAAGCAATATGTATACATAAACAAAATTCGATAAAAAAAAATTTTGTTTTTACTTTTTCGATTTTGTCTATAAAAATGGTATATTTTAATAGAATTTTAGACTTACACACGTAGTACCATCTAATTAGCTTTCTAATAACTATGTACTATTATATTAACATATTCAAATCGAGAGAATTGTGATGTTCCAAGCCTTGTCTCTCTTTAGCAACTAACAACATATACCGATCTAAAATAAAAATTACGAATCAACGAAGAACAATCACGACTGGTTCTATAACTGGACTTTGCATAAATATTAAGATGTCGTATAATTTTTTTTTGTACAATTAAGCGAGGAGACGAGCGGGACGTTCACCTGATGGTAAGTGATACGCCCGCCCATAACAACGTGGCGCTGGTTAAAATGTTGTGCAATGCACTGCATTACGCTCGTCGCCTCACACAAGGTGTTGAATATCGTTACTCCAATAATTACCCACTAACACTATCTACAACGGTCTTCAAATCGGAACACAGTAGTGTACAAACACTACTGTTTGACAGCAGAAATAGGCGCTGTGGTGGTATCCACGGAAATTGTCTCCGGCGACAGAGACCTACCTACCACCAGTAAACATATACACGAATTTCTACTCGAATAGTGATGTCATCGCAACCAATGAACGACAGTATTGTGATTATTATTATTATTATATATTCATACACATTAATGTAACTTGCCGGTGATTTAAGTTATTACTATTACACGCCAAGGCGTTTAAGATCGGATATGAGTGGCCGATAAAAAAATATCTTAGGAAGTGTGTGGAAAAAAACGTAAAACCTGTTTGTCCAATGAACCGAGGAAATTATAACTCTTTTCAAGAAGATTTGAAGTATTTTGTTTTAATATAAATGAAGGTGCATAAAAGGAAAAGCGAGAGACGACTTCACTATGGAATTCAGAACATATGAGTAATAACCACAAAACCAAATTGGGTCATTACGAATACAAATAATACGAATGAACTAATATCTAGAATGATGCTAAATTAAATAAGATATTTGCAATTTAACATTGAATCTTCTTGTTATATAGTATGTGATATTACTAAGAAAATATTCAAGATAATCATTTGATAATTATTCAAGGAAATTTATGAGTGTAGTAGTGAGTAATAATCTTATGGGATTCGTACAATTATTATAAATGTATTGCACATACCATTAATTGGTTGAATGCCGAAGACCTTTTACTGTCCCTATTTATTTAAATTATTTTGTATTCTTATACACTATATCTTAGATTAACTATCTATCTCATCTCTGGATACGAGCAACGCGGTACCGTTAGATGTAGAGATCCTCGTGGAGGCCTATGTCCAGCAGTGGACGTCTATCAGCTGATAATAATTAATGATGAATAATATACTCTTAGTGCACTCTTGTATAATATTAGTTCCAAAAGCATTATAAAATTATTTGTCTGGAATTCTAAATTAACTCCCGTTCAGCTTTCTGCGATCCATTTGTTCCGGATATTATATAAAAACAAAAAAATATCCACAAACATTATTTATAGCAGATTATCGATAAAGTATCACAGACATTTTATGTGAATAAAATTTTTGTATTTATTTATATTAAAAACAGATATTTAAATTTTGTACTTGGATTATGGTTGATCTTGTACTAGCCCGCTATCCAAATGAGGGGTCATGGATAAGTGACAAGCCTGAGACGAAAAGGGGGATAACTCGTAAGGGGAATTAATCTAGGGCTGATCACTCGTGATTCAGGTTAAGTGGTATAAGCTGTAACTGATGAAGTAAAAGCCATTGAGGTATTTAGATCTACTGAAATTCAGCTAATATAACCTACAGCCTAGCATAAGTCGATAATTATATATATTTTCTTTGATGATTGTGTAAATGCAATTTTAATGAAGTAATTGAAAAGAAAATCATAACATCTATCAATAGCGGGGTTGATTATAAATTAAAGTACCGAGTAAAAATAATTCGTAGAAAATTCCTCTACTCTTGAACAATTACATTTTTAATTTGTAACAGACTTCTGCAATTTTGATAGAGGAAAATGTTTATTATAAAAAAAATTGCATGAAAATGAATATGTCGGTATCAAAAATAGATCTGCTCCAACACTTGGGCAGCGTTTATCACATACGAGTACATTGGCTCAATTGTTTCCTTCCGTTCACTGTCCGTACTCTTCTTTTTTTCTTTAACGACATTCTTTACATATTCGTCCATTTGTTAAATGCCTCAATTTTATTGTTAATATCATTAACAAATAATTTACTTTTTGTCTTTGCCTATCATTTGTTATAATTTTATAAGAGGTGAAATTTCGAAGAAGTGTTTAAAAGTAATCATTATATTGTTTCATTGTACAATTACAATAACTTCAGTAAAATTGTCCATTACAACTATTTTATGGTAATCGTAACTGGTTTTATAATGTATATGGAAAAATTAAATAATTTGTGTTCATTATCGGTTTGCTTTAATTACTAATTATGATGATTAGGACGATAGTCTTATTGGAAATGGCATCAATGAAATGTTTTATAAGTTAAAAATCTCGGGCAAACGGATGAGGGAATTGTCTAACATTATTGTTAAACACTTCGTTTTAATACGGTGCCTGTTCAAAAATATATTACATACAGATGTTATTTAATTGAAAAATATAAATAATGTAATAAATATGTACTTACGGTATCCTTATCGTTACACCAATGACCGCCACATCTGATGCACTCATCGCAAGATGCCAATTTCGTGAGACTTGAGCAATCATTTCCAAAAACTACTTTTACAGTTATCAAAAGCGCACACACAATAAACCACGAATGAGACGCCATTTTGAACGGAAAATTAACACGATTCATTAATAGACGCGTTCACTAAATTAAAAAAGAAATTTCGATAGTTTTTTTTTTATATAAAAGTAGTCGCAGTTTGACGTTCGGCCAGTTCGAAGAGGTTCGAAATATGAATTACGCGCGAACGCGTACGCTTCTCAGCACAGACTGTACGTAAACGAACCCACTCGCTACACTTGATCAGATGGTTCACTATGAATCATCTATAGCTCCGTGGAAAATTCGTGGAAATGAACGTTTAATATTAACATATAGAAGTTCACACTTAAAATATATATGCTACGCTATTTCGAAAAAAATTATTAAATAAAATCATTTATACTTTTTTTAGAATATACTAATACTTACTAATAATACATACTAAGTTATAGAATATAGTGGTATTTCTCTGTGGTTATTTGCAATAAAACTAATACGAATTTAAATGTAAGTATTCAATAATTTTTTTATTATTTAAAAAGATAAAGTGATACGCTTATCCATAAATGATATACACAGCATTTTGTACACGTCGCCTTGAGACATAAAATATTGTCTCGATACCCCAGTAACTAGCTACAGGGCTCTTCAAACTGGAACACAGTAATATTTGCAAACTATTGTTTAGCGGCAGAAATAAGTTCTACGGTAATACTTCCCTAGACGGTCACCGGCAACAGAGACCTACCAACAGTATTACAAATAAATATTACTAGCACTAAAACTCGTGTGTTTTTTTGCTGGAATATTCACATATTTCAGTGCAGGTAATGCGGCAGATCCTGCTCTGTCTGGAAGCTAATAAGGCTAGATATAGGTAGCTATTACGAATATATTGACCGCTGTCTTTTCAACGTATATTAATAAATTCATATAAATATTATTGTTTTCATTGTTAAAATTGTATCATTAGTAATTTTTTATCTCTTACTAAACAATTTTAGGTTCAAGGAACATGAACTAATATTAATAATACATACGAATGTCTAAAATTTAAAATAAAACATATAAATGCCAAGTAGGCGATAATACCGAGTTCTATAGGTTTTTGATTTAAGTATTGATATTCCTAATATTGGTATATGTGTATCTAAGAGATTTGTATTGTATGCATGAACTTAAACATTAATCTTTTTATTCATTTAGATACTGTAAGATATTATCAACTCGCATTGAGGTAGCATGGTAGGAAATGGCGCAAAACCCCCATAAGAACCTCTACAATTGACGGCCCCTAGTGCCAAGCGGTACCAAAGGTCATGCTGACTGCCGATAGATGTGGAGATCGCTGGGGAGTACCATGTCCAGCAGTGGACGTCTATAGATGAAGATGATGAAGATATTATAATATTAAGGTTAAAAAAAATATTGTTTTTGATTTACTTGGTATGATTGAAGTGCTGATTTAAGTTATTATTATATATTTTTAGTAAATTACGATAACTAGTATTGTTTTGATGGAAGTATATTACTACAAATATTTATACTAAATATAAATATTAACATACAGCTACAAGATCAAAGAGGAAAAAAAATTTAGTGATTATACTTTGTAGTGTGCCGAATCTTAATAAATATATATTATTATTTATTTATTTTTTATTGTAATCAGTGACAATAATTTTTAAAAGTTTTAATGATTTTTCTCAAACTTTAATTTGAATTATTAATTTAAAAAGAGAGTCGTAGATTCTACTGCAGTTGTGTTCAGGGTTATTCGCCCTTTGGATTCGAAGAATCGTTTTTGCGATATGCACTTTTTCGGGGTCTCTCGGCCGTCCCACATCCACGCCCTATATGCCTCAACAGAGCTGGTTTGTTTCAGCCGGGAGACCGTCTAAAACCTGCCAAGCTAAACATCGCTGGCGCGGTTGCAGGTTGAAAACCTTTCTTTGCAAGTTTGTAGCAACCCGCTGCAACGGTAAGCTGAAAGGCGGTTTAGAGTTTCTGATGGCGAAATATGCCACGTCTACCTTATATGTCAAGGGGCCATCTTTACACTATTCATAGAGCTAAGACGGCCCCTGAAGTTGACACACCAGTGCGCTGACGACTAATGTCATCCGAGGTTCTCAACAATAACTTAAGCCCATGCAGATATTGTTATGATACGTGGTAACAGAACTTTGAACAGCTTCTGTTCCGTGGAACTGTCTCACTGAGTAGAAACGGACTCTCCCGTGCATAGGAACGTCGGCTGTATTTATACGACGCGATGTGAAAACTTTGCAACCGTGTTTTATGCATTTGAGTATTTTCTTTAAATAAATAAGTAACGGTATGTTATTGGTATAAATTTTATATAATAAAAAAATCGTATTAACTTTACTTAATATTTGATTCAAAAATAATTTTTTTTACGGTTATTTACAATGAGTTTATTACAAAAAACTATTTCGCGTTAAGAACAACGCCATCTTTTGTTACAGAAGCTGATTTAGAGTTCACACAAAGATATTTACAATATTATTTGTTCATATTATTGTAGTGTGTGTAAATGTTGAAAATGTGTGTAGTTTATTTTTGTATGAAGGTCATTTCCAAGATAACCGCTGTAGACACTATTACTTATAAAATAATTTATTATACAGAATTATAGAGTCATGTAATACAAATATATCTTATTATGTTTTTTAATAGTTTGGTATGTTGCGATACAAATTGTACTACTGTGAGTAAATAACGTGAATAATGTATTTTACAAACTATTCGCTAAAGAAACTAGATGTTTTAATTAATTGTTTGTTAACATCGTTTATTTTTAAATAAAACTAAATTCAGATTAATCATTTAGGTTTAGGAGTAAGGATGCTGCAGTAAATGCATTAATCTTTCTTCGCATAGATATCACAATAACGCTAGAAATTCTTGTGATTTCCGTCAGATGGCAGAAAAAATATATTAGTGTTCTGTTATAGTTATATGATAACGATACAAGTCAAATTTTAAGATTCCAATACCTATAGACACAACGTATAACAACGTAAAAACATTACATTGATATAAATGTTGATTTAAATAACAAAACAACACATGTCTATTTATTACTTTCGTGTTGCGGGAATAAATTTGGAGATATGATAATGATAAAGTTGATGTTAAAAGTGCAATTGAACATCTCAAACAATTGATAAGGATACTAGAGAAAAAGGGTATATCGTTTTTCAGGAAAGTAGTAGCGTTGGTAGTAAATATTTTGCCTTTTACAACGTAATTAAAGATATTATTTAAATAATTTTTTATCAAGTATATTGCGATCTTCTAGTCACAACAAAAGCTTTATTGAGATTTATTTAGTCATTCCTGTCCTGTGAACTGATACTCTTATTATTGGTAACTAATTTCTCAACCGCTTCTTTGCTATTTTTTCACGGCAGGAATAAATCTGTTCACAAATTTCTTCCAAAGATTTAATTGAAAAAAACTTTTGGTAGACCAGTTTGCATTACTGTTAGAAAGATTAAAATCCATATGTATTAAACTAATGATTTATATTTGATAAATCTTGATCTGACACAATTTTTCAATGTTACTTACACAAAGCAGACGTGGCAAAAATAGAAATATTTTTTCTAGTCGACTAAAAGGAATTAAAAATATTTGTGTAAAAAAAAAAATTATTTTTTTCCCATTTCCATATAATGCTACAGAAGATTTTTAATTGCCTTAAGATTTTATTGTATAGTTGTATTTATTGATTAGATTTAAAAATCGATCCTTTTCCAAAAGCAGGGTTATTAAACGTCATTGTTGACGGTCTGAAGTATGGATTACATCGCGTCTCCGACATGTCTTCTTGTTGCTGCTTCTTGAAGAGCATGTACTCTCGACGGTCTCTGGCGTCTGTGAGAAGTTTCCATGCTACCAACGTTGCGATGCCGATTAGGATCAACGCCAATAAGAAAGTTCCTCCGAACACTGAAATAAAAAAATCGTTAACGACAAATTATTTACTGACTTCCCACTTTTAATTTATATTTATTACTTTTCTATATATTGAGTATTAAGTTAAAAGCGTCAAGTTTCAGGAATGATATGGTAACTACATACAGTGAAGGACTCTAATTTTAGCAAATTAAAAATTTTTGCGCTAAAAGTAAATTTATAAAAGTGTTGGGTTATTGTTGTCTAATTTAAAAAACGTTATCGACTTAAATCATTATATAATATCATTAGGAGTGAAATTTTACAATACCGATAACCTACTACGAGTAGTAGCCAGCCTAGTTACGATACAACTGCAGCGCGTATCTACCGCTTTGAAGCTGCGTGTTACTAAAGACTTTAATAGTTGCCTTATTTAGTAAAGTTACTAGGGTAACTAGATTAGCATTATATGTTTTAAGGCTTCAAGCAAAATCTGATCATCAGTCATACATATATACAGTCGAATAAACAAATAATATTCCTGCTTGTCGTCACTTCGTTGAATTAAAGGAGTGATAAGAGATTAATGATTATTAATTAGTTACTGTAATAGCTCTGGGCGCAGTCTGCGTCAGTCTGCACGATCAGTTCCATGGTGTAGTTATTGTCGTCATATCTATACACGTAACGCGAAAAGCAGATTGAATTGACATCGAAATAACACAAGTTCCATTGCGTGCCAGTAGTGTTAAAATCGTTGAGCGTTTGCGTAACGTTGACCCTTATTAAAGGATCGCATTCAGTGCAGTTGGCGTTGTTAGAATGATGACACATTGCACAGTCCTTGAGGATATCGCATTGACGGTTGTGACATTCCTGACAAGCAGTGACTCTGCAGTATTTGTCTTGGTAAAAGCGTGCGTCCCATTGTCCGATTGGATTGCACGTGCAGGAACCGCAATCACACTTGCCACGGTTATTACAGAGCTGTAAATAATGGATAAAAAAAGTATATTAGATATGTCTGGGTACTAGCTTTAGGTAAGCTTAAGGTAGCGCCGCACTCACTTCTGCGCCGCATCATGGAAAAATACTTAATATACATATTCTTAAGTATTATCTCACCCTGATAATATAATAAAAATTCATATTTTCTGGTACAAGTCTTCTGAAAGGTCAGACTGCTTGATCTTTTTTTTAGATATAAGAAATATGTCGCTTATACTATCATGATTTATTTAATTTTTTTTTTATAGAAAGAAACGACTAGACAAGCGGGAGGTTCACCATAACAACTTGGCGCTAGCTTAGGATGCACATTGCACCTTACCATTGCATCGACCTAGATGGTCTTCGGCAACATACCTATAACCAGTAAGTACCACCGCAGCTCGTATTTCTACTGCTAAACAGTAGTGTGCAAACTTTGCCGCGTTCCAGATTTGATGGAGTTGTAGCTAGTGAAAGTACTAGGGCAACGAGACATCTTATGTCTCGAGGCAACGAGCGTAGCATAACCTACCACCAGTAAACTGTTACACTACATGAAGATATATATGAAGGAAGCGCTTTAATGTCTGGATGTCATTTTTTACCAGTTAACCGATGAGAGCGAAAGTGATATTCAAAGCAGGTTTAAGGCGACATAATAAAAGATAATGTTATAAACAAAATAACAAGGAATATATACACGGTACACTTACATGTATAGAATGTTACAAAATGTATCTCCACTGCATTACGATCATTTGTATTTATCTTCAAGTAATGAAGGCGAAGGTTCTTGTTCTTGATTGTAAATTTGTACTATCTTTATAATGCAACGGTGGAATTTTGCTTTCGTATATTAAATTCATCATACTCACTTTTCCATCTGTAATGCATGGTGTCTTTGGCTTGTAACATTCGCAGGCTTTGCCATCCCAGTCTGTGGATGTGCACGTGCACACGCCGCAGACACATGTCCCCTGTCCGTAGCACGCCGCGCCGCTCGAATCCACAGGGCACATGTTCTGATTGCATTCACAGTAGCGTCCGCTGTACCTGCATGTAAAAGCTAAAAGCTATAATTTAAACAATCAAGCTAAGCTCACAATTTGTAAACTATAACTAAAGACACCATGTGTGTTATAATGACGAACCTGTGAGACAAGGTTATGCGATACTTAGCTTAAATAATGTGCAGAAAGACCAGTGAGCTCGGTAAGGGACCCTGTTTTCTTCCTAACCCAATAAAAGAACCTGTATTTTCATCATCATGAGCAGATAGAAGTTCACAGCTGAACATAGACTTCCCCCAAAGATTCCCACATCGATCGGGTAGGGTTTCATATGTAGGAATTCGACCCATTCCCACCACGCTAGCCCAATGTTGGTTGATGGTAGCTAGAGCCTCGTATGTTGATTAGTAGGATGCACCACGAGCAGCTGAGGTTGGTTTGGATCTTGTGAGTTGTTGTGCGGAAACTCTTAGAGCCCCTATGTTTTAGTAGCAAGTAAAAATAAGCAAGGAATATTGCTTGGAAATGAGCAACATAATTTCTACTTTCTGAACTACGTAAAACAACTTCATCTAGATTTTTGCCCATAATGGCCTACGTACGTATAAAGGCTTTTGTAATGTACTGGAGAAGTGAGAGTTAATAGTTTTTTTTTCCTACGTTAATAAAAAAAATCATGTTGAAACCCGGATTAAAAAAATGGACTCTAGTATTTTCGAAAAGAAAAAACTCGGAATTATTTATAGTCTATGTCAAATAAGATATTTTAAATTTCTAAGTCCTGACTTAGAAACAAGAATGATTACCAAGATCAAAACTTTATATGCAATTATGGGACTTAATATTATAAACAAATGGTATTTGTACTTACCCGTCCCTACAGGTACAGCTGCCGCAGTGGCAGAATCCCTGATTACTGCAAATTTCTGAACGCCCGGGGGCTATGCAAGTACTATCGTTTCTCGCGCTAATTCCACTTGTGGTGGCACTGCATTCGCACTCATCGCCATATCTGAGATAAATTAATGTAGCAGTTATTTATTTTGTTAACGCACAAACAACGTAAATATGGTATTCTTTTTAAGTGACAACAATAATTTAATATTAAACCAATAATCTCACATTTTACTAAAATTCCGTATTGGCTATTTCTATCCACTCATGGCAAGCTAGGGTTTCTCATTCATTATCAGGTGGGTATACCTCAAGGATATCAATATGTTATAGCTAGTGAGATCTTCGCAGGGTTTTTATAGACATAAAGATAAACAAAGCATTGCATGGCGGGAAAAAAGATTTGGATTTTTAAAATGATCTAGAAACGGTTAACTACAGTGGGATGTTAACTTATAGGTTTAGAATAAATTTCATGGACTATAATTAAATTCAATCACCTTCCAGGGATGCATTCGCATACTCCACATCTTCGATTACCATAAGAATTGCAAATTGTTGAATTTATAATAGTTGCACATTTACATCTTTTTATAACATTTATGTCAAGTGTCAATTTTTCTTTAATGCCTCCAATTAAAATGTCAACTGTGAAATCTGTTTGTACATAATTTAACAGTTTTATTGTTCCAACAAAGTCAGTTCGTTGCCCTTTCTTCACGTTACATTCAATCCCACGCTCTTCCAAGCAATCTGGTTGGAATTTTATTTCAAACTTCTTCCGACTTGCTGATTTTACTTCTAATTTTATTTTATGGGTAATTGTCTGCAAAGAAATATATGAAATAATAAGATATTTATGCTGACACTTATAATTATTCTTAACTAGAACATTGATAAATTCATGGCCAACATCTCTCTGCTGATGATGATAAAGAACAATGATATGTTTCCACAAACGAAGTCGAGTTAGAGTACTTCCACTGCTACTTTACCCTTGGTATTTCATAAATAGCGGATAAGTAGGGACAATTGACAGGACAAGAGATATAGTTTTTCATGTGATGAAACAAAGGGTTTAATCGATGATGATGAAGTGGAATTAGAAGAAGCAAGCTATATGAACCATCAGCTTTCATATGACTTTCACTGACTCACATTTGACTATTATCGAGGATAAGTGGAATTGACTCTATTTATTATGTAATAAAGTCTAAATTACTTCATTTTTGAATCTATATTTATTATAATAATACAATAACAAACTTAGAGATGCATTAATTATAGCAAGTTCTCGTGCAGTTTCTTTAATGAGTAAAATAACCGTAAGTTCTGTAATAAACTAATTTACTTAATATAAATTACCGTATATCTACCTCGTAAATATCCTTTAAAATTTCAGCCATGTCAGTACTGCCATAGGTAGTGCTCCAAGATTCGCTTACAGCACTACTTAGTTTCTTATAAACACTTTGTATATCGTTGTTTACTGCGAAAACTACTATTATTTGTTCGTCTCTAGCTAATTTGTTTATTATACCAACAGAGGGATAATCCATGACAATTTCATTTAAATAAACTCCATTCTTTGTATAGCATTTGCCATCAAAAGGTTTTATAATACCGGCTGATTTTCCATCTCCGGCAGCATGGTATGTACCGTCTGTAAGAAAAACAACGATTTTTCTGGACTGATTTCTCCATCCTATCTCATTCTGGCACACCATTACCTGCGCAAGCGCATCGAGTCCACCCTCTGGTTCGTCGTAATTCTGTCCCATCGGTACATTCTCTAGAATTTCTTTAAAACTTTCGTAGCTTTCTGTTAAGTTCAGGTGATGTTTGAACGAATAAGCTAGTTCGCTATCAACTGACCTGGAAATTTGTTAATACAAATTAGTTATGTTTTTTGAAGTCTTATTCTTTGAATTTTTCTTTGTATTCATACAAAGGAAAAAAGAAGCGTTTTCTATAAGCTACAAAATAAAAAGATCAGTTTAAATTTTCTTTTTTGGAGTAAAAAAGTAATGATGTTTAAAGTAGCTGTCAGTTCTATCATAACACTACAGTATTTGTTGTATTTTCGTTAATTCAATTCAGGTCTTTATTTTGACGTTTCTTTAAATTGTGAAATTTCTCCGTCAACGTATAGAAAAATGGCCATTCAATATAAATATGTGATTCATATAAAAAAGCTAAGACAAGTTAACAGGTTGTCTGGTTTTTTACTAAGAAAACTACTTACGAAGTGTAAGGTATTGCGTTTTTGTCTATAAAAGTACCCAATCCCAAATATACGTTACTTGTTAGATTACTTAATGTCATATAAATATGTTTACTCTGACTTGCTGTTTTCGTTTTTATTGACTTCATAGACGATGATGCGTCAATTAAAAAATAAACATCAACCGGGTAATCTTTGGCTCCTTCGTAAGAAAAGTTGAAATTGATTTCTTGTCCTATTCGCAAATTAATTGCGTATTTCTGTGGTCTTATTTGCACCGTTTTTCCCAAATCTGAACTGAATGAAAGATCTTCAGATTTATTAAGAGAATTCGTTGGATTAATTCTAAAGAGAAAACACCATTCGTCTTCATAAACAGACTTGCATCGAATGTCTTCCCCAATTTCCTGTAATATAAAATAATGCAAATTGATAAATTATGACTTAGGAAAATATTATGTGCATAAAGCATATTAGTAAGCAAATAAATAAGAATAAAATATCATGAATTACCATCGAGCACCAAACACAGTTGTTTGGATCTCGTAAGCAGTTGTCACAGGTATTGTGATTTACGCACGGGTCCAATGTGAACACTTTGGCGCAAAGAAAAAATAAACAGAACAATACTTCAGTTTTAAAATACATCTTGTGTATTGCATAGCCACTACTTGTATAAATAATTCAATGAGTAATATTAAAGCTCATTGCTAACATTAATTTGTTTAAGGCGAAGTTTCAATGAAGTTTAATAAATAAATGTAAGGACAGCGCTCCGGGTGTAATATCCTTAGAACAAAAGTTAAAATTCAATATTTTCTTCAAATATTTATATTGCTAACTTCATGATATATTGTTTCCAAAAAGAATAAACTAAGTAAGACCCGTAAAAAGTTATTTGTTGCCATACATATATTACTTATAATTGCCCTTGCATAATAATCTCCAAACTTTTAAAATATCTTGGGTCTTCATCAGCCAATCTTTAGGATCTGCACTAAATATAGCATGTGTGCAATGGACTACATGCATATGAGAACTTAATCTTAGTTTTTACATTGTTTACAGTTAATTAAGTTGCAAAGAACTTCCTCTTAACGTCGTCATTAACGATGACGGAATAATAAATAATTTTCCTCTTTAGTTTTACTGAGCTTGTCGAGTTTTCGTTAAAATATTATGCATTGTAATAAAGGTTAAAGATCTAACATCGGCATTGGACGTCTACCGTCTTTTGATAATGATTAGAAAAATTTGGACATGCATGGGTTTCGACCGCTTTCGCTATCTCGAGATATGTAAGGTCATTTGTCACCGTCCATCAAAGAGGTAATACACAAGTACATCAAGATAAATCCTTTGTAGCACTTATATAGTAATAGCCAGGATAATATTTGGCTAACTTCTTCGTCCTCATATCTCTTCTGTACACGTGCTAACAATTAGTTTCAAAACTTATTATTTTCAAAGATAAATCGCTTTTGTAACAATTAATCGCTGTGATATCCGACTAAGTCACTATACAGGATTTATCTAATCTTTAATGTAACACTTTGCTGACCGTTGTCTCGGCATCGGAGATATTACCTATTGTGTTGATGTAATGAGGAATAAGACATAGCTACTTAATTGTGGATATGTTACTTTATAAAAATCTATAGTTATTTAAAAGTATGTGAATCTTATAATCATCTGTCTCATCTCATGTCTGTGTCATATAAAATATTTATATATACAACAATCCCGATATTGCCGTAACATTAAATAATGCTCACATATTTTATGAGGAAGGAAACCGTGACAGAATTTAATGTAACAACGTGTAATAATAACATTTATAAAAAATATCAATTTCAGGTCAATTGTGATAATACTTTAATTTTAATTACTATGCGATAAAATGTACACAATATAACTAGTAAACTCTTCAATTAACTTATCAGAAGACAATGATCTATCGTTTATATCACTAATGTGTAAACCATTGAACGAATTACTCATTTCTAATACATTGTCTTCCTTCTGAAATGTTGTGTGTGAAATACTTGTGGTACCACATTTTAATATTAAATTTATTGTACTATGTTGATTGTAAAACCTTTAAACTAATGAGTAGAACTGATCAAAGCATTATAGATGATTCTACTTTGGATACAGTAAGTTGAAAGAGAACATTATAGTCTTGTCTGAAGCTGGAATGTGTTCGTTTTAGTCTTGATAAAGTTTAAGTCTTTCGAGTTCTAGTGGTGTCTAATATTTTTTTATGGTTATCACATGAGCAAATACTTAGTTTTATTTATATAAATTTTTAATTATACTCCACAAAAAGGCAGATTTAATGCTAAAAGTCATTCTCTCCCAGTCTACTATAGGTACGTGGAGAGAAATATAATATATTAAAGTATACTTTGCTGTAACTGTTCCTCGTTTCACTGACTATATGAAATTTTCAAAACACATTTTAAGGATATATTCAACAAGTGTATATATCCTTAAAATGTGTTTAAATATATAGAAATCTTCCCTAAATATTATACATCGAAATTTGACTACTATGGGTGCTGAATTAGATAAGAGATGAATTAATTATTCATTTATTAAATAATGTAAGATAATGATAATATCTTTAACAGTTTACGCTTATACGCAAATATGGCTATCCATGTGAGATACACAAGGTTTACACTGAAGACAAGTATATTTTGGAAATACACAGAATACCGCACGGCGTTAGTAATGTCGGTATTGGCAAGAGACCAGTGGCATTTCTTCAGCATGGTTTACTCTCATCGTCGGCGGAGTGGGTGTTAATGAGACCGGGAAAAGGTCTCGGTAAGTTTTACACAGATAATCTTAATAATCTTAGATAAGAAGAAGAAGAATCTTGATAACAATAAATCAAGCAGTAAAAATTTTAGTCTAACCTGATTATGTCGTTTCGCATTTCAAGTACAAAAAAACTTAACGTCTGTGTAGTTTTGTCTGTCTTTGCAGCATAGTGGCTACGCGCCTGCCTTATCTTACAGATCCTCAATTCAATTCCGGGCCCTGAAGTTGTGGAATTTGGAAGTTAGAGAGAGAGATCTTAGGTCATATGTTAACCTGTTGTAGATATATAAAAATTGCTTTTTTCAAATTATAGCATATATATTGGCCGATGCTGGTTATGACGTGTGGATGGGAAACGCTAGAGGAAACACTTATTCGCGAAATCACGCAACGATAAAACCTACAAGGTCCGCCTTCTGGCAGTTTAGTTGGCACGAGATCGGTTATTACGATTTACCTGCGATGATAGATTACGCAATCAAAGAAACACACGTTTCCAAAGTTCATTACGTTGGCTTTTCACAAGGTACAACTGTGTTTTGGGTAATGACTTCTACGAGACCGGAGTATAATGATAAAATAGTTCAGATGCATGCGTTAGCACCAATTGCTTTCGTAAGTCACATAAGAAGTCCTCTAATAAAAGCTGTCGGACCCTTTACAAACTCTTTAGAAGTAAGTTATTTTGTTTAATAATAATTGAAATAGTAGTTTTAGCAGTAAGTATTTAATTAACTTATTTATTTATCCTTTATTGTACACCAGTTACAAGATATGGAATACATTATATATAATATATACATAAATGTACAATGGGAGGTCTTATTGCTCAAAGACTTTTTAGTATCATATACGGGTAAAGTTCTTAAGTGTTTTATAAATACTGCATGCGATTGAATAAATTTACAAATCGCACATTTATCATAAATTCTTGTTTAATATTAATAGTAGTAAATACATCAAAATATTTAAAATCTAGATAAACGTTTCAATGTCAATATGACTGAGAGGATCTATATATGAGAGTGGATAGCGTTTGAATGAAATGATGATTACGTCGTGTTTCAGTTTTTTTTTAATCTACATAACAGTTGGTTTTCATTGATATAACAGGCACATATTTTCTTTAACAATATTTTTAGCGAATTATGAAACTATTAGGTGCTAATGAGTTTTTGCCTAACGGTAAAATAAATCAACTTGCTGGAGAGAAGCTTTGCATCGAAGAAGCCATAACGCAAGTGCTGTGCAAAAATATCCTTTTTCTTATATGTGGCTTTGATAATGGGCAAATGAATACGGTGAGTTAAGTTTTTTTATTGCCAATAACTTTTACCTCTGAATCCGTCACCACAAAGGTCAAGTCAGAAATTGTACTAGAAAAATCAATGAACAAGTCTATCTTGCTCTCTGGAACCACTATTTTAGATAAATTTTTAGTGATCTTGGCCAATAATTTGCATATTGTGATATAGTAATATTAGTAATTTACGTATGCCACCGAAATATATTGTTCCTACTGGGCAATAGTACGATAATAGTGAAGAAGAGACATAAATATATGTTGTTTTACAGTTGAAATGAAACAGGAAAAGATAATGTCCCAAACGTTTGTTTTCCTGTTTTGAAGGTCAATTTTTTTTTAGACTATGCTGCCTATTGTTCTTGGTCACACACCGGCCGGAGCATCGACCAAGCAGATTATTCATTTTGGCCAGTTATACAATTCCAAAAAATTTCTACAATTCGATCTTGGATGGTTCAAAAACAGACTGGTCTACGGTACAAGAAGTCCTCCGCCGTACAACCTTAGCGCGATTTCAACACCAATATTCCTTCACTATGCCGACAACGATTGGTTATCAACACCGACTGACGTGAAAAAACTGATGCTGGAGTTGCCAGCCGTCGTTGGAAAGTATCGGGTGTCATTGAAAAAGTTTAATCATTTAGATTTTGTTTTTGCCAATGACGCAAAAAAGCTTATTTATGACCGTTTATTAAACATCATGGCGCAGTTTATAAATAAAACAGATTACTTATAGAATACTTATTTTTTCCTTCTTTATTACGGACTTCCACTTCAAACGTCACAAGTACGCTGCATCAATTTAATTGAATGTTTTGACAAGACAAACAAAAACAAAGAAAATTGAAAAAGTCCTCAGATCGGATAATTCACGTCAATATCTTGACCAACTCGATGACATTGTAGTACAGGACGTTGCCGTATTGAAAGATTTTTTTCCATAAGTGGCTTTTATATTTTGTCGGGTTGTTTGATAATGTCTTTTATGAGCTATAGTTAGTTCTTTTCTAACAATGTCTCCAAACGTTTGTTGTACTAAAATAAAAAAAAAGAATATTTTCAAAATCTAAATTAAAGAAATGTAAATAACACTTGTTTTCAATTTTTACCAATTTACCTTTAGTTAATAAATCAATCGGATCCCGTTTCTTACTATTCAATTCTTCTACTGCGAAGCGTTCCTTTGATGTATTAGTTTTATGAATAACTTGTAACATGCATACATGTTTAAAATCCTAAAATAAGCAGTAAAAAATTGTGAAAACTACTCAATTTATGATCCAATTTTCCCCTCGAAAACATTGAAACTCTTTCTACCAAAAGAGTAATAATTAAAAGCGAAACATAAAAATGGTATAGAAAAATATTCCGAAACGTATACCCATTATTGTTACTTATTTATAATCATAACATTGCATAAAGTGTTGATAAAAAAATATTTACCTCGTTTTTGTAATTCTTTACAGTTATCAATACTTCTGAATTGTTCTCTTTAGGTAACTCCGTACGAAAAGTTTCATCTGAACTCGTGTCAAAGGGTTGTAACACCTCATTTACATCACATACGGGATTTGAAATAGCAGAACGATAAAAAGACTTCCGGGGCCTGATCACCTCACGTAGTTTACTTTTAAGTGAAATATTTTCTTTTTTCAATTCTTCTACTTCATTAATCTGAATTTCTAATTGTCCTTGTAGTCTTTTTAAAAATATGTTTGCTTTAAGATTATCATTAAGGTTAGTATTTACAGGGTCACATCCAACGTCTAATAATTTCACAGTACTGGTTGCCGAATATCCGCAGGCTTGGTCATGTACTATTTCGCATCTATTTCTACTTCTGCTATTTATAGTTTTTAAATCATAATCTGTTGATTTGTCCGCATTATTTACTTTATTAACTTCCGAGTAAATTTCAACTTCACTTTTTGTATTTTTAATGTTTCTCCACAAGAAACTGTTACTAGTAAGCGACGGGATCAAATTTTTCACGTATGCAGCTTGCTCCAATATTTCCTTCTGCCAAACTTTAGCTACGTTGTGGACACAATCATCCGTGTTTGAATGTTTTTTAGAAACTTCTTCAGTTTTAGGAATATTATTGATTTTAAAAATTCTGTCTAAGATAACTTTCCAAAACATTCTTATACTTTTTAAAGCATTTAAACACTTATCGCATGGCCAATGTCCCGTTTCTAAATCTTCCTGTAAAAAGAGATAACTATTGACTAATTAGCACAACAAAATGACATTATTCCACTTAGTCGTTCACGTTTCTTCACTGTCTAGAAGACCTATGCTTTATTATATATAAAAATAAAATATCTTTAAACTGGTAAATAATAAAGTAAACAGTTAATTTGTAATATTCAGGTACATACTTCTTCGAAAAAGCATTCCAATTTTTCATTAATTTTCAAACACTCCTTCATGGCTTGGCATGATGCACATATACTTTCTAAAATCTTCTTAGACTTGCAATCAGGATGGCATCGCGGTGTTACCTATTTACATAAATATTGATTATTCATTATGTATTAGCTTATTAGCTATGAAAAAATAAATTGTAAGATATTCTCACCCGACCAAAGTGTTTGCAAGACATTGACTTTAATAAATTGTTCAAAGTTGTTACAGGGAATACGCAGGAGGGCATATTGCACTTCATCCATTCCCTTAAATAATGATTACGAACATTCACATCATGACTCCAGGCTCTCAAATCGAAACAAGACTCATAAGATTTCAATTTGCCCTCGTTACGAGACAGTAAAATTAATTGTTTATGATGTTTGTTATTCATTGAAAAATAGAATTGTTAATTCTATATTTATAAATATTTTCTCCATTCGAACGTCATGACAAACAATTTTGATACCTAAAACTGTTTTGAACTGTGTAAAGCTATTATGACGTTTAGGCTTTGCGTTGTAAATTATTAATGTAACAATTAAATAATTGTAATAAGTAAAGAACATGATCTAGAGTTGTAAAAGCACTAAATACAACTGAAATTATGTTTTCTACCTTTTGTTCATCACGGAACAAATTCTAAAGCTAATAATCAAAGCATGTATGATGCAGTGCCTAAAATATAGACCGTGTGTATAAAAACCTTAAATTATATTGAATTAACATTGTCTTACTTTGTTGAGAACTTAAGTTTTGATCAAGTGTTTGTTTGATATCTCTACATATATTACTATTTTCTAATCATAATACAATTAACTATAAATATCGGTTTAATAGCCGCGTATTTCGTCTAGAAATATTTGTTTATCTAGGTATAGCTTGATTGGTCTATGAGGAAAATCTTTTAAATAATTTGACTTTAACTTTGTCTTGGAATTTACTTCTAGGCATTTGTATTGCTAAAGAGCAGTTTTCTCATTATATCATTAATATCTTTATGTAATGATTGTTATTACATTATAAAAAAATATTTATACTTGGTTAGTAATATCTACAACAACCATTTGAAATAACGTCATTCGATTTTAAGACAACTATCAGTCGCGATTGTTTGACAATTCTTAATATTTATTGTTTTGGATATTCTTTATAATAACTATTAAATATACAACTTTATTTATACAACTTAAATAAAATTTAATAATGTGAAATGGACAAAAAAAAATATATTACAGCCTTGCATCTCTAAACTTATCAAGGGCTTAATGTGACAACATATAGCAACTAGTCATGTCGTTTATAACAAAAAGGGAACGTGTATTTAACGAACATGATCTTTTCGATTTGCCCGCAAGAAATGAAGGAAAGCTGAAAGCGTATTCATCATGCACAGATGCAAGGGCCTGGTCACATTTTTGTTCCGACAAGAGTGACCATTTGGTGGAAATCATCAAACGTAATAACGAGATATGCCGCCCGAAGTACGTACCCACAGACGTAATAGTAAACACGCTAATGGGAAGCAAGAATGCCGAGATAAACCGATTGAGACGCAAGATTGAGGAGTTCGAACAGTTGTTGGCGGCTTACGACCATCTGGAACTGACACCCGAACAAAAAAATGAAATAGCAAACGCTGTTAGTAAAACTCTTCCGTTCTTATATCTTTCGATGAAATTTTCAATGAAAATTTATTATATTTTATATATTTTCAGCACGCAGCCATAAAAGCTGCTAATAAAGAATTGGATGATTTGGTAAGAAGTCAATTGCATAATGTAATAGGAAAAATTATTTTTTTTTAACGAATTTTTCCTTTTCTAGTGTCTGGATCTCGATCTGTCTGGATTTACAGAGGTATTTAATATTTGTTTCACAGTTATTCCATACAATTTATGACAATTCATTCTGATATATTTTTTGTTTTTAGGGTATTGATTCTGAAGCCTTTGAGGTATGTGAAATTTATTTGTAATGAGATTGTTGTTTAATTCAAAAATCAAATAATTAAATATATTTTTTTTTTAACAGACTGGAAAGTCCAGGGGAGATGAGGTAATATTTTGAAACTTAGTGTATATGAAATATGTAATAATTATTCTGATTTTATATGACTATTTTAATTTCAGATAATACGTCCGAAGGAATTTGAGGTATTTGGAGAGGAACCCTACCATTTTTATTCATATTAAAATAATAATTTGCTCTGTAATTATATATATATATATATATACAAACATTAGTTAATTCTCCTAATCAAGCTTGTCTTAGCTTATATGAGGGTTTTTGTAATCAATCACTTTTTAATATTATATAATGACATTAAAATGTAATTAGACAATGGTCTATTCACGGTTCTGTAGAAACACAGATTATACGATCGTATCGTAATGATAATATTTTCAATAACGTAGGCAGAAAAGTTCTGTCTTGTAATATCAAGTTAAAATTTCTCCATCCCATTATTAGATTAGAGGATTTATATCCAATTTGACTCCACACAATCTGATATTTTATAATTATTTCCAGATGGAAACGTCAAGAGGTACCGAGGTATGAACGTTATAGTTATGATTCCATTAACAAGACGGTGTTAAATATAAAATTGTTATTTATAAAAAAATTAATTGTCGTAATAGTAATTTACAGGCCTGAAATTTGTTCCACTATCTTATAGTTACAAAATGATTAAAATTTGACGTCAAGCTATCTAAAACACGCATGTGTGTAAATGTGTTCAAAGTTTTGTAAAAATATTTTATTGTTATATTTGTTTCTTTTCCATATTTATACACAAATAGAGATCATTGGATGTATTACCCAAACCGGAAAAGGATACAAAAATCAACCAGACCACAGACCTATCTTGTCCCTGCGACGCAAGCACTGGTAATATTGTCGTATTGTGTGAATTGAATTGTTAATTGGAACATTAATTTCAAAAGTTGGCCGCTTGCTTCAGATGCCTGCGATCCTCGAATTGAAGAAATGCAAGACGTTATTATTAATAAAGATGCCAAAATGAATGCCATGAGAAATACGATTGCTGTAGGTATTCAATCCGTGTTATGAAAGCAGTGATAGGTCAGTTTGCAAATGCGATCGTACGCGCTTTGTGTCTAAGCTGAACAGGTTCGATTGACTCTATGATTAACTTCCGCAGAAGGAAAATATCGTGAAAAACTGACATGTTTTAAAAACGATAACTCTCGTTGTCATGACATACCCTAATAATTATAAAGTGATTATTTTTAGAGGAAATACTAAAAATGCACAAGTCTAACCGATGTTTATGTTCGACTTATAAGAGTATTTTTACATTTAAAATGCTTTTCAGGTACTGGAGAATGACGTTTGTGAGCCTTATTGTATATACGCCCATATTAACACAGCGCTAGAAAAAATTTATGCTGTTTTATGTCAGAATGAGAAATACAAGCAGTACCTAGATCTCATGGTATAAATTTATTTATTGGCTTGTTTCCTTAATTTACAGAGTAATTAAGAAAAATCATTATTTTTCAGACATCGGGAAAAGATTTGCGATATGTTGATATTAAAGTAAAGATCTTTTATAAATTAAAAGTTTTGGAAAAATTCTGTGGTGCCCTTATTACACCTTGTTCAAAAGAGTGTTCATGTTATCATGCTGAAATAGTTTCAAGAGTTGAGACAGCGTTTTCATTGACATCTGAAGAAAATTTAAAAGGAAACATAGATAGTAAAAGAGCTCATCTTGTAGCAGATATAATGGGCAATGTTGAGATGAAAGAAATATTATGTAAAAAAAATTCGTCTGTTATGGATGAAGACGTTTCTGCCGATGAAGATTTTAGTATTAATAATAATTCCAGTATCGAGGTGCAAAATCTTAACCGTTTAAAGAACTTGCAGACTAGTTATGAAGAACTTCTTATTTGTTATGAAGAATTGAAATATGAAAAAGATTGTGTTATAACAAAATGTCGAAAAAATGACGACTTAGAAAATGAGGTTGAAAATTTACGAAAACAATTAAATTCCTATAATTGTTTAATGAGTGAAAAAGAATACTTCAAAAAACGGTCGGAGGACTTGGATCTTTTGAAAGAGAAATGTTTAGTCCTTGCCGATGAGACATTAAATTTGGAAACGCAATACCGGGCGCAAATAGAAATAAATAATGTAAAATCTGCGACAGTTGAACAACTACGAATTGAAAATACAACACTACAAAAAAAACTTAATGATGCATCAACTGTGTTTGAAAAAGAAAAACATGCTCTGATTTGCAAACTTAGCGAATGTGAATGTAAAATAATTTGTCAGAATCAACAAATAGAAAGTTTATCAGCACAAATAAATATATACCTCAGAGGAATTGAGAAAAATGTTAGTATAAATTGAATTTCAGAGATTACAGCTTAATCAGAGAAAAATTATAATAAGAATATATGTTAGAATTTAATATTATAACAAATTTTTGTAGGCATCTAGTCATGGTGAAAGCGAAGTAGAGACAGAGGAATTGTTGAATCAAATTAATTCTCAAAAGGAAGAAATAAAAAACCTTAAAGCGTCTCTGTTTTACAAAGATGAAGAAACAAATCAAATACGCAATGAATTTCAAGGAATCATAAATAGTTTAAAATTAGAAATCGATAATTGGAAACGTTAGTGATGTTTTTTTGGGATAGTAAAAATAACATTGCGTTATATTTTTTCCAACTAAGTTGACATAAACTGAAACTATTATTGGTTTTTTATAATGAAAGGAAGTTCTACAAATTTTATCAATTTGATCTTTTTACATTTGCTATGTGATAATATGATTTTTTTCCTTGTAACGTAAACGTAAACGTTTTTTTAAATGATATTGTATGAATATACGATACACATTATTATATATCATTAGAACTTTTATAATGACAACAGAAATAGCTTTTTTTCGATTAACTCTGTAAAATTGTTATAGGGAACTGGTATTTAGCGGCAAAATCCTCCCGTTGCAATCAATTCCAAACAAACATTTTATCAGTAAAATAATTTAAAATGGAATAAATAATAATAATAATTATATTTATTCTAATTTATATATTTTTTAAAACTTTATTGGTTTATATTTACGTAAAATTTTATCATAAAACCTTTATATGTTTTTAAGTAAAAACTTTTGTAGCTAGATTGCTATGTTGGAATTCGCTCGCAAAATGCTAAATGGGTAAGCTTTAACAATAATATTAAACCGAATAGATAAGATGGTATTGAGAAAAGAATATATGGTTCGATTCTTTCGTTCTCTCAATTTTGTTTAAACAGTATGTAGTTTTTATGTATGAAAAAAAAATCACTTTTAGGTGTATGTGAAGAAGCGATCCAACATAATGATTATTTAGAAAAAATTGCTGAAAAATCACAAGGAGATTACAAAAAGATTATCGATGAAAATAATAAACTAATTGATGAAGTTAAAATAAAAACTAAAGAAATCGAAGATTTGAAGAAAGATAGCAATGATAAATCTCAGGAATTAAATAAATTGGTAGATGAAATTGAGTACAAGAGGCAAGAAAATAGAAATCTTCGTGAAAAGATGTATGAAATTACTAATGAGTATAGTAATAAAGTTTATTTATTAGAAAGAGAAAAAGAAGAAACTTTGAACTCTATACAATTAGCTACTCACGAGAGTGAATTATTGCTGGGTAAAAAATCTTACGAGTTTTTAGAGGAAGAGCGTATAGGAGGTGAGAGTGAGCGAATAGAAGAATATGATGGAAGCATAAAGCCATTGATAGATCAAAATGAACCAATTATATTAGACGACCAAAGTAATAACAGTTTTAATTTAATTAATGAAGTAGATAAGTTTCGTGTCATCAATACAGAAAATATAAAAAATTTCTTAATACAAAGTAAAGAAAGTATACAAAATTTAGAAGAAAAAGAAAACGAAATGTTACAAAGTAAATACCAGCAAATAGAGAATTTAAGTGAAAAAGTTGATAAATTAAACGAACTAAATGAAAGTATTTTAGAAGAAAAAAAATGCCTTTTAAATGAATTGCGACATAAAAGTAACGAACTCATGGAAGCTAATAACCAGATTCAAGTACTAAAAAATGAGTTTGCAATGTTAGTAGACGAAAATGAAAAATTAAAAGAAGATGTAATAGGTATTAAACAACGCAACGAAATAATCGTCGAAGAAAAAAATAATTTGGAAAACGATTTATTACTTAAAAGTCACGATGTTCAAAATCTTTCGAATTTATTAAATAACTTGCAAAAAGAAAAACAATGTTTCAGTTTAATAACAGAAAGAATTAAAACATTAGAGCAAAGGATTTTTAAGCTGCATTATGATTATGATAATTTAATTAATGAAAGAGACCATATCCAGGACCAGGTTACTTTGCAAGCAGATAATCTTAGTCATTTACAGAATGGCCTAAAAGAAAAAATAGAAGATAATAATACATTTTTACTTCAAATAAAAACCCTAGAGGAGCAACAGCTATTGATACAAAATAAAGTAAAGTCATTGGAAAGTGAAAAATCGGGTCTTGTAATAAGTTTAAATGACACAAATGCTGAAAACAATATTCTTAAAAGCAAAATTGAACTCCAAGCAAACTTAGATAATGAGCTTTCTGAGATAAAATCATCTTTTAATGAACTTAAATTTGAAAAAGAAAATCTTGAGAGAGATTTACAAATACAATTGGCTCTTGTAAGAAGTTTGGAAAAGGAAAATAAAGAACTACAAGAGACAACTACAAATCTAATAGCATATAACAACGACATAGAAACTGCTTTGATAAGTACTAGAGACGAGGTTAGATAATTGTTCATAAAGTTTTATATAAATGTTTTATCATTGTAATTTTCTTTTCCATTGCAGCTACATATGCAAGAGTCTTCTTCTCCTTCCGACTTGTTTTGTGATATAAAGAAAGAGATGAAGGAAATTAAAAACGAAAATGATAATTACCTGAAACAGATACAAAATCTCTTAGAGAAATTAACGAAATCGGTAAATACTATAATAAGAATAATTAATACAAAAAATAGATAATTTAGTGAGCGATCCATATTATAACATAAAACCAAATTATTTGACTATCGTATTGTCGTAAAGCAATGTGAAACTTAAATTCAAGAAAACACTAAATAAGAATTAGCTTATTAAATTTTAATATCTTAGCTCACTGGCCTAATAGTTAGAGCGGCTTTCATTCCCAAGGTCGCGGATTCGAATCTCGATATGTATCGATGACTTAATATTTAAGTTATGTACATTTGTGAACTTTAGTTACAACAGCGAAATACAAACGGTCAAGGAAAACATCGTGAGGAAACCCGCACACTGAAATCATCTGTGTGTATTTGTAGTGGCCCCAATAAACTGGCAACAGGCTCGCCCCCTGTTACATGGGACCTAATCTGACCACATCCGGCGAAAAGTGGGTGTTTATTCACCTCTGCCTACTCCTACTGGGAAAAAAAGTGTGATAATACAAAAAAAATATGTCTTACATTTACTCATTAACTTTAATATTTAATCCATTCATATTGAACATAGCGATGCTTGTATAGTGCAAAACACTAAAAAAATTAAGTAAGTTTCTTGATAATGTGCGTTTGATTCAACTAAGACCTTTCTTATCACTCGTTTATCCGATGTCATATATGATCGCTGCATAGCCTTAACTAATTTACTAACTACTGATTTATTAGTGTCTTTCTACCTGTTGAATGATCATTCATATGTAAGATTTGTTTAAATATGCAATTAAAATACTTTAATTCTATCATTGTTATATGTTCATAGCTTTCCGAAATATTGTAAATATCAAATATGAATTGCATATAGTAATTTTAATAAATATTTTAGGATAAATTAATTGCAAGTCTTTATGAAGATATCACCGAACGTGACGATAAAATATCCATTTTAGAGAATCAAGTTAATGAGTTAGGAGATGAAGTTAAAATGTTGCAGACAAATTTAGCTACTATGATCGATTTAGGCGAAGAAATAGATTTCAAAAACCATGAGATTGACCTTTCACTGAAACAAATGGAGGCACACCGTAATATTTTAGAAACATTTTACTGCTCTAAATATACTTTTTTCCTAATTTTCTTGACTATATTTCGGACATTTTAACTTTTTAAGATATCATATGAGCCATAGCATATCTTGGGTTGAAGATTATATAAATAAAACATGCTATTTGATTAAAACGTGAAATCGACGGTTATTGATTTGGTATAAGGGTTAAATATCGGATGCAAAGTTGATTAAAATAATCACATAGAGAACAATAGCAGTGCACCATTCACTGCTTCTTATAAAAAATAATAATATTGTGCACCATTGCCTTAGTTATCAATTAATTTATAATGCTATGTTCCTCTAATGTTGTAATGCTTTTACATAGCGTATTTGAATATTACTTTATAAATCTTGTTGATAAAATTGTAAGGATTGCAGCATATAAAAATAAATAATCATATAACATTTTTAACTTCTAGATTCTAAAGCTACACATAACATGAAAATAGAATTAGGAAAATTGATGGATCGAAATAATAAACTAGAAGAACAATTGTCTGCAACTAAAATTGAATTTGAAATATCGGCAGAAGAAAACGTAACTCGCTTAAATGATGAAAGAGAAATAATTGTAACTGACATTAAACAACTTGAAATACGATGTGTAGGTGACAGCACGTTATCACCAGATAATTGTTGTATTAAAAACATTTTAACATCTTTAGAAAGAATTAGTAATTATATAGATGCTAGAAATAATTCGTGCCAATTGGTAATAAGTAAAGCTGATGAGGCTAAAAAAATTGTGGAAAAAGAAAAGCAAAAAATATTAAAAGAAAAAGAGGAAGCTATTAAAGATAAATTGAATATTCAGAAACAATTAAACGATCTTAAGGAATCACTAGAGTTGCAAATATCTAAAGATAAAACATGGATTAATGACTTAGAGGCAGAATTACTAAATCAAAAATTAATAATTGAAAAAATAAATCAATCCAAAGATAATTATGTTTCAAAGCTAAAAGAAGAAATGTATTCTTTGGAAAATTTATATACGAATGCATTAGCTAAAATAAGAGATTTTGAAAGCAACATAAAAAATGGTAATGAAGAAAGTAAGCAAAATAAGACTATTATTGAAAGAGTTAAACAGGAATTGGAAGCAAAATGTCAAGAAATTAAAGAGCTTGAAAATATGTTAGCGGCTTCAAAAAATAAAGAACTTAAAGATTTTCAAGCACAAGCTGATTTGCCAAAAGATCTTACAAATAATTTATCACAAACAGAAAACTTAGAAACTAAAAAACTTCATGATAATATTTTTATGGAAGACGATAATAAAAAAGATTGTTCAAAGAAAGATAGATTACCGAATATTAACATGGAAGAATTTAATGATTTGGAGTCCGATACAATACCAAATGATGTGATATCGAATATACGCCCACCTAAAATTAATGAAGTTCAAATTTTAACTGCAAATTTAGAACCCAGCTTAGGTTTTGTCAGAAATGCATATTTGCATTATAAATTAAAAAGACTTAGTTTAGGCGGAATGGAAATATGCTCCGTTTCGTGTATAAGTGAAGACGATATCTTGGACATGGAAGGTAAGCAAGATTCAAGTGAGAAATATGCAATAAAATTTTTTGATGCAAATTTATCTAAAGCGGAATTAACGGATAAAGAATCAAAACATGTACTAAGGAACATTCATTATCAATCTTTTAACTGGAACTCCAAAAATGAAAATGATAAAAGTCAGCCAAATTTTAAATCAAATACTTCTTCGAATAAAATGGACGATGAAATATTCACTGCTAGTAGTAAAATTGATAAAAATAATAATGCCTCGTTCGACATGGTTGATAACAAAGATTTTATAACAATATATCGAGGTTCTGAATGTGATGAAAGTGGTGTTGATATAAAACAAAATAAAGTTAAAGAAAGTTTTAATTCATCTGTCCGAGAATTGGACGGAAATAGTAAAGTTGATAAAAATTCAATAGTAGTTCCAGTCCCAACGAAGATAAAAAGCGATATAAAATTTATACCTTATGATAAAAATCATAAGAGAACTGAAAGAAACTTCGTTATAGATAACGCTAAAAATAATTCAATGAATATTCATCACATTCAAGTACATCATTCTGTAAGTGAAACGTCTCTTTTAAGTTATTCTCCAAAAAAAGTTATTAAAATGAATTCCTTACAACAACAAAATGAATATTTAAAAGTTAACATGAAAAATGGAAACATTGTTTCGCGTTCATTAAATTCTTTAATTTCCGACGAAGATTCTGTTAAACTGATCAAGCAGTATACCAACGAAAATGTTTCTAACGGAGTTTTTGATACCGTATCCAAAAATAAAATCGACATTTATATACCTCGGCAAGAAAACCTTACTTTCGATAATATAAGCGCCGTCAAAAACAAAAAAGACAACGCAGTTGATAAATTGCCTTTCAATCAAAACAACGAGAAACAAACAATAAAAAAGAATAATGGCACGATAAACGAGTCTGATAGATCTTACGAACTCAATCCAGTTTGGTTTAGAAAACAGAACTCCTTAAATAGCAAAATCTCGAATACATTTGATGTTTTGCGAAGAAGTCATAGTAATATTTCATTTAATCGCTACCCCGTATACTCAAATAACTCTAGTCTTTCAAGGCACCCAAGTTTTCACATAAATTTACCAAAAGAATCGAAACTAGAATCGGTTAATAAGTATATAATCACTACTGGTAAATTAAAAAAAAAAGACGTTGCTGTGATGGTAAAAATTGACACCAGCAATGAAAAAATCAAATTCCTTACATCGACATTAGAAAATGTAGACAGAGATTATAAACAAAAAATTCGCGCAATCAAAGCACAATATGATAATAATATAAAGAAAATTATGAATGAACATAATCAAGGCGTTCAAAGTTTGCAAAGTCTTCACGAGGAAACTTTACAAGACATTTTAAAAGTTCACGAAAATGAAACCGACAATTTAAGAACTATGAGTATTGATGCTATGCGAAGAGTGGATAAACTAGAGAAAGAGAATATGATTTTGAAATCTAAAGTGCGCTCAACTCCACCTGGAAACATAGATGAGGTCACTTAATTATTACTTAATTTACTAATAAAACATATAATAGGGGTAAAAAATATAAATTTGTTTATTTATTTGCTAGGAACCAACAAAAATTTCTTCAACTGATATAAGGAGCCGTGGATCGAGGTACGGATCACGTTCGGATATAAAAACACTGACAAAAACTAATATCGAAGAATACAGCAATAATCCTAAACTTAAATCACACGGTTTGTGTACATGTTCTCCGGATATTAACGTTTCTGACACAATTCGCAACATTTTTGAACAAGTGGATGTTGATCAGCGAAGAATGGCTGAACAAGCGTATTTAAAATATATAGCAAACAAAATTATGACTGGAAGCATAGAGGTAACTACAGCATACTTTACGTAAATATATGTATTGTAAAACATACAATGGCAAACTGGTTAATAAAGGGGTGGTGTGGATGGTAAGTTTTGTGAGTTTTGATTTGCTTCTCATACAGGCGTTAGATGTTCAAGAGCTATCTTTTCTACATTACAAAATATGTAGAACCTGGAAAATGATACTTAGAAAGGAAGAGGTTCTTAATAGCAGGATCGACACTTTGGAAGCGGAACTTATAAACAAACAGCGACAAACCCAAAAGCACAGTAAGTATTAATGATCTATAATATTTCTTAATAATAAGTAAACGTCATGAAATAATTTTGTATATAGAATATCTTTATTTTTATTCAAGACGAGACCTTTACATTTATTGATATAGTTTTATATCAAAATAAAAAAAAGACGAAGTGGATGGAAACTGTATTTAGTGAAATTAACATGTCGAAGAAGCTGTTTTTTTTAGTCGTCAAAGCGAAGCGACCAATAAGGGGTTCACTTGATGGTAAGTGAAACGCTGACCCGTAACAACGTGGCGCTAGTTAGGATGACAAGCACCATATTATGCTCGTTGCGACATAAGAAGTCTCGTTACCCCAATAATCTCATTAGCTACAGAGCTCTTTAAACCGGAACGCAGTAAGGTTTGCACAGTTTGTTAGCTAGTACTTACCTAGAAGGTCTCTCAACAGGACCGATAGGTCCTGTTGACAGAGACCTTGTGCTTTACTGGTGATAACCAGTAAAGCTTGCTATCTAGTATCCAAAGGTGAAAATTGGACATTTCTTTACATTTTATAACGTGGTATTTAAATTGAAATATTTGTATTTTTAAATACATGTAAATACTTGTTTCAAGTATCGTGACAGTAATTTTTTAAATGTTTTAATTCTTTATTAAGATTGCCCTTAATCATTTGTAGTAGCTGAATTAGACCGGAAAGTGGCAAAAGAAAGAAGGCGCTTGCAAGAGGTTCGCGAAGCTGTGTGCCGCGACCTTTCAGTCGACGGCTCTGTCAATGGTCCCCATGCGTCCAGGAGTTGCCTTGAACCCGATGCATTTGAAAACCCTATAACGTGCGTTGGTTGTCTCGTACAAATACACAAACGAAACTTACTTATTTCGTTATTGGTATTATAAAACGCTTATTAGATAATATGATAAGTAAAATACAAAAGGGCTGGACAAGTTTTCTAAATTACAGACAAGAATACTTTCGATCGTCAGTTACTTTTTGTACTCCACTTTTGTTTCGGTGACTTAAAAACACACGCGAAAAGCTTATCATATCGACAACATCAATCATCAACAAGATTATCAAAAATATGCGATATATTCATAGCAATCTCATTTGGATGAAGCTTCAAGATGAATAAGACGTTCGTCTGGTGGTTACTGATAAGCGTGCCATTAACAACGTGGAGCTTAGGACTGAATACACAGCACCACATTGTGCTCATTGTCTTGAGATGTATGTTAAGGCTAGTAGCCATTGTAATTTTATAGGCCACAACATATTACAAACTGGAACATAGTAATTGCAAAGTGTTGTTTGGCGGCAGAAATAGACGCTGCGGTGATACAGTCTAGGTTTCCAGCAACATAGGCCTGCTTTTACTAAAAATAGTATTCGTAATTTATCGCCACAAACTGTTATCGTTAACTTCTTTTAGTCGTATCAAATCCAAATTGCCTGTGAACATACTAATTATTTTTTCGATATAAAGTTGCAGTCGTAATCTGATCTCCACATGCAACATAGATGAAAGATTGCCAGCAGGTGATGTTCCACGAAAGTTGTCCACCGCTGAGGTACATTACAGACGCGCTAATCGAGAAACCAACAAAGTAAGTGTATAAATATATAAATGTAACTACAGATATGATATATGTAAGAAGTATTTATGACGAAGACGAAATACAGACTAGATCATATAAGTCTTCATGGCGCCAGCGTGAGTTGGCTCTTATACAACTAACTTCTCTCTGTCATATTTGATCCCCGAAATAATAATACCACTAATAATAATACTTTAATCTGTATAACATAAGGCAACTTATTTTAACATGTATGTAGCACTCAGCATTACGTGCTAAGTATCGTTATATCATTACTTCTATATCTAAAATTGATTGAAAGGAGTGCCTTATGTGGCTTGATTGCCATCAAACTAGTAATAAGTCTCTGTTGCTGGACACCGTCTAGATAGATACCACTACAGCGCCTATTTTTGCAATCAAACAGTTGTCTGTAGGCATTGTTGTGTTCCGGATGGATGGGCGCTGTAGCTAGTGTAATTACTGGGGTAACGAGAACCAACATATTATGTCTCAGGCGACCAGCGCAATGTATTGCTGTGTGTACATTATAACTAGCACAACGTTGATTATGGTCATGCGTATCATTTACCATCAGGTGAACGTCTAGTCGCTTAATGAAATAATAAAAAAAGCATTATGTTTACAATGGACTATAAAAATAACAACATTAAACAACTTACGAGACTCAAGCCAACCTCACCTGTTCGTGGTGCACCCTGTTAATCAGCAAACGAGGCTCTGCCTCCCACTTGGGTGACGCCGAATTGGTATATAATTCTAATGCCACGTTGATATGGATAGGCGTGTCAATTACCATTTAGTGTATGTTCCGCTTGTCTCATCGGTGTGCTGTCCTGTTTGTATTAGTTCAGAAATTAATGAATATCGTTCAGCAGGCGTTGCCAGCTAAGGTTGATGTCGAGGAACGCCGCGAGAAGAGACCATACTGCGACGAAAAGCCGACGCGTTTACGGCGTTCGGCGGATCGTCCCGTCACGCGTCCACGCAAAAAGTAGATCTTGTTCACATAACGTAATTTAAATTATTTAATGAACTACGTAACAATATTCAATGCCATTTTAACCGTTACCATTATCAAGAATTATTGTTTCAACATAACAAACATCATTATGTATATTTTATGTTTTATAGCAAAATTTTAGTTATCAATCGAATTTTTTGTTCGCGTTTTCATATATATTTACATATATTTATTTGTATGTAACTGTTAAATTTAAAAATTTATTTTTCATTAAATAAAAGCGGTCAAAGCACTTTCGATATTTTAATGGAAACGTGTTAATGTTCAATGTTACTCGAACATTTTTAAAGATTTTTTTAAATATTAAAATGAAAGATTGGGACAATTTGAAGTAGAGAAAGACATTTTGATGTATTTTTAAGACAATCTTTATTAACATATCTATTATGTTATTATAAATACTTATTATATAAAAATACAATCAACTGGTGAACAAAATAATTATGATAATTATGATGAAGTATGTAGAAAAGTCTGATTTATGCTAATAAAATTACTCGAAGAAAATTTTGTCAAAAGGTTAACGCTTAAGTTTGTGCACTAAACATGGGATTATTTATGTTACTAATCGCTGGTGGTCGGTAATGGGGGTTAACCATACTTGGCACTGTAAACCCTGCAGCGGCAGATTCCTCTGCAAAAATTTTGTACTCTCTTGCGTCGTGTATATCTACTAGAATCTTCCAAATCGCTATCGTAAGCAGGCCTATCAGCAGAAGAACAGCAAACGGAACACCTATAGCAACTGAAAAATAAAACATTTATGTAGTCAAACAAAAATCTATTTGCTTTCAAAAATAGTTTTAACCAATTGTCTTAAGTTGTCAGAGAAACGGTTAATAGTAACGAGAGATTTTATTTTTACTGTTCCTAGTCATTTGATTGAATATCTTTAGAATCATAGGAGGATATATACCGTTAGCTTCATCCTACAAATGGTAAAAATTTCTCAAGAAAGGTTGCTGGTGTCTGCGAATATTTCTTCAAGCAGCAAAAGCGCTGTATTTAGTAATTACTCAGGTAAAAAGATTTAATATTCTTTCTCTTAAGTCGGTGAAAGTAGTGGTATCGTTTAGCTTCTGCCAGTCTTTTTCATTAATTAAAAAAACCTAGGTTAATATCTAAAATGATTATCTTGCTAACTGTATTTGTATCGTACTTTACATCACAGATTGCTTAAAATTTGCAGGCATGTACAATCCAGAGAAATATCCGGGAATGTATACACAACACCACATTGTGCTCGTCAATGCGAGACAAGAAATTGTCTCTTTATTCTAGTAATTTAACAAGGTACAATTTCCATCAAGCAAGAACATGGTATTGTATGTATACTACCACAAGCAGTTATTTTTCCAGTTTTTAGGAAGTAATGAGTGACACTTACTCAATAAATTTATTTTCGGCGGTAATTCTAGATCTTTTTGAATGATTATATGGAGCGTGTTAGGTGATGAAATTGGATACAGGTATTTGAATATAAGCGTGCCGTTTCCCAACTGTTTCTTACACCACTTCGCTATTTGTTGATCGTTTTGTGTTTGGTTGAATGTGTCAACGATTTTCACTTCAATCGATGTAGTCTGATTGTACACTTGATTGCAATAAGTTTTGTTATGTGAATAAATGCATTCGGCGTAAGTTTCGAGCTCCATACAACGTTTCTCAGCGAATTCATCACAGCTGTCGCAGTACCGTCCAGTGCATGTTCGGTTCGTGGAACTCATGGGGAGACAGATACATTCGCCGCATACGCATTGACCGTTTCCTGAGCAAACCTGTTTATTAAAAAAAAATATATATAAAAAGTATGTCTTGCTTCTTTCTAAAATAAACAAATTTTATCTATCTTTCAATAGGTAATAAGTTTTTTTACCTCTTTAGAATGTGCAGCAAAACAGGTATCATTTTCTATGGGACAGTCGCATCCCAGGCCAGTCCATTTCGCAAAGCAATCACATTTACCATATTGACAAACGCCGTTTCCAGCGCACAGTTCGCCGCCTGGAGACGGACACGCCGTATTGTCAAATTCACAGAAATCACCAGAAAATCCATTCTGACAACTTATACATTTTCCACAGCTGAAAGGCCGGAAGTACTATTTAATACAAAGAGTTAACGCGGTTATGGATCTAAAATAGCAAAAAATAGGGAGAAACTTCTGCACTTCTTCACTTCTTTTCTGTAATATTCTAAAAATGATTTGTATGGAATTTCCAACAATGTACTTCTTAATTTTTCTTGTCCATATAAAGAATTATATTCTACAAACCTCCTAATTTATAATAAAATATGTAAATAAATTTACCTGCATGTGCCTCGGCCGCTACAGTAGTTTGTGGCTGAAAGATTAATTTTGCATTTATCTAAATCGACTTTGGTTGTAGAAAGTCCTTCACAATTGCAATAATCGCCGTAACTGAAAACACTTATTATGTTTAAATTTATTAAGAAATGTATTTAGATAATGTATCTTATTACGTATCTAATAAGATGTATGGAAATGAAGTCTCAGGAAGTAAAGAATCTAACCCTCTTTTAAAGGACGTTCTGTTTCATCTTAAGTACTGCTAAATAGAATTTAGATATTATGTTAACACGTAGATTGCATTTTTTGATTTTTTACAAATATAATTGTCTTAATGCTGATTTTGCATGAAACGTATTGTTTACATAACAATACGTTTTACCCTCTGCAAGTTTTTTTGACAGAAATACATTTTGAGTTTGGCCCCAACTCTACCTATAGTTGTGACGATGCCTGATGTCTGCGATAAAAATACAATATTTTAGTGTAAGGCATACAGTAGAACAGTTCTCTTTCCGTAATTTAATAAGCTTATACTTGAATTGAATTTCACATTATGTTAATAGACAATAAATGTTAAGAGAAGTGTAATCGCCTAGAATACTCTGGGTCTCATATATTGGCAGCAAATTTTTATATGAAGCGGGTTCCTCAATGGCTTACTGTCAAGCAAACTACAATATGTGGTTTGAATCTTTTTTTTTTTATTAACGTGTGTAACAAAATGCTGATGGAACGCACATCCCGGTACCAATGGGCCGGTAACGAGATAATGTCGGACTCCAACCGACTAAAAAGCTTCACCCGGTATTCCAAACGCGTCCACATGCACGAGAGTCGCGCGATAACATGTTTCAGTTCCCGGATGAACGGGCCCATCTCGGGGAGAGATTTATCTAGCATCTCTCCCGATAAATATCCCTACGTGGCGACGTGTCGGAATACGAGACGCATCGCCATACACACTCCAGGAACCGTTTCCAAGGGTGGCGCCGGCCCGACAGCCCATGTCGGTCGCGGCGCCAGGTTCCTCTGCTTAAGGAGACATTCGGCGGTCGTGCGCTCGGCCCCGCGGTTCGGCGGTGAGTTGTCTTCATGCTCATGTAGTTTGAATCGACCTAGGCCCATAGAGGCAGTTTCGGCTTTTTAAATTTAATTTGTAAATCATATTTGTGTTTTTAATTCTTAACAATACTCAGTCATACGTTTTCCTTACCTATTTTCGTTACATTTACAGATACCACATTGGTATGTTCCCTTACCGCTACATTCTGTCGAATTGGTTTCCTTAATATTTCTTTCGCAGTCACATACACAGTCTGTCGTTACTGTAATTATTAATTTCTCATTTAATGCTACGGGTCCTACACGAAGTTCGCTTGGCAAATCAGTAGCAGAGCAAGATTTCACTTTCAACGTAGCATTTATGTTTATAGATCCGTTATGTTTTACAATACAATTGCCCTGTTGTCGACAATCAGGTTGCAAGGTGAGCTCGATATGTGACGGTGCATCAGCACTTACTTCTATGCTTCTAATCAATTCCTAAAATTTGAATAAACATTATTGTATATCATTTTTAGGGTGGTATACGGTATGTTTGATTTGTGCTAATACTTTAGGAATACATGACTGACAACTCAGGTTAACCACAAAAAGAGAAACGATATAAAATATTAGATGCTAAATATACTGTTTATAAGATAGTGAAAAATTTGACATTTTTCTATATAATTTTTAATGAAGATTCTCTCTAGAAGAAAATTTTTACAATGTCCTAGTGTTTAACTCACGATATATTCATCTTTGATCATGGTTACTAAATTTGAATGATCATGCAGTTCTGCATATTTGGCACCTCGTATTTTCTTTGCTAGTAGCTCGTATTCATTCTTTACATTAGAAATTGCTGCGAATATTATTTTAAAGTTTTGTTCGGTAGCGACTTTATTGATTTGACTAACTGATGGGTAGTCAAGATTTAAACTCATTGTGTAATTGTTATCTTGAAGATGACATTTCATATCGTTCGGTTTTACTGCTCCAACAAATTTTCCATCACCGGCGCTATGATACGTTGAATCTGTAGTTAAAATTATGATTCGTCTAGCGCTCGTTCTCCAATCTATTTCTTTGATACAAACCATCGTTTGCATGAGAGCATCGAGTCCCGCTTCAGGGTCGTCATTATTGGAGCCGTTGAAATTTACTTTTAGAGCGTTTACAAACAATGTCATATTATGCGTTAAGGGTAAGTTATTTCTGAATGAAAAGGCAACATTGCTGTGTCTGAAAAAAGAATGATCTTATTAAATATTAATTGTAAATAGTAAAGCTATTTTAAATATTAACTGATCAATTCTCGCATCACTCTCTAAAATTAATTATTTTAAGTAAAGTTCTTTGAAAGTCTATTTCGGAGGTAGGAAAGCAAGTATTTTTTTTTTTATTCTATGAAGTGTCGAGAAAAACGGGGCATTTACTTGATAGTATATTACTATACCCGCCCACAACAACATGGGGTGTAGTGTATTTCATCCCAACTACTAGGTGGGATGATGTACATTGCACCACATTGTGCTAGTGGGTTAAAACAGCGCATGTTAAGTCTTGTTACCCCAGTAATTTCACTAGCTACAGCGCCCTTCAAACCAGAACACAGTAATGTTTGGTCACTACTCTTTGGCGGCAGAAGTAGACCTTGTGCTTGTACCTACGAACAGTAATTAAAGCTGACGAACGTTCAGAATTCAAAGAAATTAGGATTTTTGAAAAAAAAAAATCATTTATAATTACCTAAAAGTCCTGAATTAAAAATAAAGTATTTCTAAGTAAGAACATATTACGTAATTAAGTAACAGATATCCCTTAAATGTGAAATACCTATCTACGAATAAATACAATGTATTTTAACGAGATAATGTAGTTGTTTAATATGATGACGCATTAATGTAATTTATTAAAATAATATCATGTATATAAAACTTACGTAGCAAACGGTAGTGCAGGTTTCTCTACAAAACTACCTATACCCAACCGAACATTGTTTGTTAGTTTTGTCAGCTCTCTGTATATTTCTAGACCTTGGTCTTCCAGTATTTTCTCATGTGTCCTCATTGTATAAGAATAGTCCATAACATAATATACATCTAGAGGATAGTCTTTTGCAGGCTTATAGGCCATATTAAAATTTATTGGTAATCCCGGGCGAACTTTTATGTTTATCAATTGCGGTAAAAATTGTACCACTTTGCTCCCATTGTCTCCAGCGTTGAAATAATCATTTTGGAGAACAGTGAAATTTTTTTCTGGTTTTAATACATTTCCAGCGCACCAGGTTACGTTTTTAATCATGTCCATTGATTGACAGCGATGTTCTTTATAATCGTTCTACAAATTAAATTTATGTTTTTTACTGTATTATTAAATATGTAGAAATAAACACAAAATTTTCCCAAAAAAAATTGTAATTTTGGTACAAATTACTTGTTCTTAATATTGCAATAAACACTTACAGATGAACACCACACGCAAGTTTCAAATGCATAACCAATACAACTACCACATGATTTTAAATAGCGACAATCGGATGCACATAAAACTGATCTTATTATAAAAAACAAAACGAGCATACATAAATTGGTTATAAACATTGTGTTTTTCATATACATATATGGACCATACTGTTACATGGTGCCTATTTACAGACATTAATTGTGTGAATAGGTTCGTCATTCAACCACAAGTCCGGAAATATAGCGATAATAAACGTTAACATAAATAACATCACATGAACGTAGTTTAGCAAAGTATTTAATACAGAAAAATACATTTACTTTTTAATAACATAATTATGCATATTACAAATTAGAATTAACTGCATATGTGCCGCTAAGTAGCGGCACATATGCAGTTAATTGCAGTCATATGCAGTATAAACCTGTATTTGTCCAGCTGTTACCCTGATATTATCATGTCATTTCAAAGTATACGAACAAAGCTCTAGTGGTATAGTAGTTACACTCTAAAACGGCTAAGAATATATTATCACCTTTTTTTTAAAGTTGAAGTTGAAGTTATTATTCACTGATACAATTACAAGAAATGATACAATAAGAAAGGATTAAAATAAATTAATTTGCTCTATTTATTACAATATTAAATTCCTTGCAGAATGCAAATATTGCTAATTAAAAATTTAATTACCTTATAGTGTTAGAAGTATAATATTAAGATGATTATAGATAAAGACTAATTAATAAATATAGAACAAGTGCTGGGGGAATAAAAGGGTTATCTAAGACTAGTATTAATAATTATTACAGGGTAAGGACCAGATTCTTTTAAATACAGGGTGTCTGGTGGCAGATTTATGTTTTCAAATTTAAATAAAAAATAATATGTTTGACATATAATTTTACTAAAAGTATTAAAAGATAGAGTACAAATGCGGATTTCATTTTTTAAAGATAATGTCATCCAAATGTCTTCCATCCTGTTGAACAAACTGTTCGAAACGGAGCCTCGTATTCCGTGCCACACGCTGCAGTAAACTTGATTCAATTGCGCTGATTTCTCGCCGAATATTTTCTTTTAAGTCCACAACAGTTCGCGGATTGTTGGCGTAAACTCTCTCTTTGAGGTAGCTCCACAAGAAAAAATCCATTGGAGTTAGGTCGGGTGACCTCGGTGGCCACGGGATGTCCCCAAAGCGACTAATCAGTTTTTGAGGCAGATTTTCCCCCACAAATCCATTGAAGCTCTGGCCGCGTGTGCGGTCGCACCATCCTGTTGAAACCACGTGTGTGATGAGAATGATGAATGAGCAAAAAGAAATTCGAAATCATGAGCCGATAATTCTCACCATTGACATTCGTCGCTTGGCTCCGTGCATTTTCAAAAAAAACTGGTCCGATTATCCCATCCGTGGATAAAGCGCACCAAACAGTTACCCTTGGGCAATGTAATGGTTTTTGGTGCTTCAGTCGAGGATTGCGAGTTCTTAAAGTCCAGTAACGGTAATTTTGCTTGTTTACGTGTCCGTTTAAATGAAAATGAGCCTCGTCGCTCCAAAAAATGGAATTCACAGTGCGAAAACGCTCCAACATAGTTTCACAAAAAAATTTGCGTGACTTGCGTACTTGAATTATTTGAATTTTAAAAGGATGAAACTTTATATCTTTTTTCAAAATTTCATGCACAATTGCTCTTGGAAGTCCCAGTGAAGCTGCCCTTTTCCGTATCGAAAGTCGTGCATTTTCACGTAAACTGCGTTCAACCAGTTCAATGTTTTCGGGGGTCCTTGACGATCGACTAGGTCCTGGCTGTGGTGTGTTCATAGCCGAAGCAGTTGCGCGGAACCTCTCCACCCACGAACGAATTAAATTCACACTCGGCCCATCGCCTATCCGTCGAATATTGAAATGTGAACAAAACTGTCGGCGAGCGAGTACGTAAGAATCGTTAATCTTGAAAAATGCTTCAATAGCGAACGCGCGACGCTCACCCGACCACTGCGACATCGTGACTAAGAAATCCGCACGATCGGTGATTCTAATGACACCACCTTCCCCCTGCACTGTTTATAATTTTTTGAGATATTCGTTTTTTAAAATATAAATCTGCCGCCAGACACCCTTTACAATACTGTATAATAAACATGAATTTCTGTTAGAGGAACATAAGATTAAAGAAAATCATTGGTTAAGTAAAAGTAAAAAAGTGAAATAATAGGAGTGACAGAATAAGATTGTATTATAGATGGAATATAAGGAGAAAAGGGAATAAGCGAAGTGTGCGTCGCCTAAAAACTACTTTACTGGTTATAAGAGTAATTAGATGTGTAATGTTTCAGTCTGTTGTGATACAAAATACTAAAAAAATAAATCGATTATTAAATAAAGTGACAACACCGATTAGCAAAGTTAGAGCATAATATTCTTTACTGGCAATCTTTCTGTTGTTTTCCTTCATTAAAAGTTTCGTAGGTGCAAGCGTTTTGTTTTGTTTGTTTTAGTTGAACTGCTTCAAAATAAGCTATCTGCATGTCTTCAAACGGTTAGACATGGCAAATCAAGAGATCAGCTTGAAGTGGAATGGATATCAAAGCAACATACTTTCAAATGTAAAAGAACTTTTCAAAGATGAAGGATTATCTGATGTTACGTTAGTTTCCGAAGGGAATAGTTTTAAGGCTCATAAAGTGATTCTTTCTGCAAATAGTTCCGTCTTTAGATCGATATTTCAGGTAAGTCGATAATAGAATATTATAGTATATTACATTTCTATCTTGACTTAGTCTTACGCCCACTCTTTTTTCATACAGCAAAACCCCCACAAGGATCCAATTATAGTACTTCATGACATCAACACCGCCTCTTTACGGACTCTTTTAACATTTATGTACAATGGCGAGGTAAACGTTACCGAAGATTTTTTACCCATTCTTTTAAAGACTGCGGAAACTTTAAGAATTTGTGGTTTATCAACTGGGAGTGAAGCAACACGGGAAGAGGATGTAAGTAGAGTACTATATTCTATGTTAAATTATCATAATGGATAACATTTTCATGTGTAAGTTCCAAAAATAATCACTTGACTTACTTTTACAACAAAGAAATAACTAAAGTATTTTATTTATTCAATATTACAATTCTAATTACCACTATTGTTTCCATTATGCATGTTATATATACAAGTAGTTATTAAGATAAAAGAGACCTAGTTTAAAAGTAAACTAATACAATTTATAAGCACATGTTACATGGTTGTTGATATATATTTTTAGTGGACCTTTTATGGTTTTATTAGAGTTGAATGTGGTGATCATAATTTTCTTATAATATTATCTAAATTTAGTGTAATTTGTGCTAATAATTATATTAGTTGAATTTACAAATCTTTATTGTTTTATCATCATTAGGAACACATATTGTGATAGTTAATCAAAATTTTTGTGAAAAGATTGGTAGAAGCATTGATACTCAAATAAGGATCAGATCAGAGCTAATTTATAAATGTAAAAATAGTTACTTACACAAATATTTGTAATTATATTAATTTTTAAACATTGAAGTTTATTTATCTGTAATTATAATTAGATAGTCAATTTTTTTTTATTTTTTAATATCAAGTGATCCATAAGTTTCCCTTCCAACAATCATAAGTTAGGCAACAGCATCTAATAATATAATATTTTTTCTTTAAAGAAAACATGTGGTTCATCTGGTCAAGTGAAAAAGCGTAAAAAGAGTGATATAGAAGACAACAATAATAAACCCAAGAAGCCTCACACATCCCTAAAGACAGACACTACTTCCATTAATGTTATCAATACAGACTGTCTACAGAATTCTGTAAGTGGATTTTTAAAAAAATGTGTAGTACTGTTTTTACTCATATTTTGTTAACAAAAGGCCAATTGTTTAATAATAATACAATTAATATTAAAACCCATAATAACAATTGACTTTTATTTAAGTAGATGTTAAGTGAAAAGGAGCCGTTGATAATGAAGCATATATGTCTCGATTGCACTAATTCTGATACTCATGCATGCCAAAAAACAGCAATGAGATTATGGCAGCAAACTAACAGGGAAAGGGGTGCCCGTACTTAGGTTTCCTTAAGTCATTAATAGCAAAGTGCCACTTCATTCCAAAGTTAATGAAATTTCTATTTATATAATTTTTTAACTTAACAGGGCATTGTACCTAAGGTGGAACCAATTGATTCACCAGTGAGTGACTATTCTGGAGAAAATACAAATGACACAGATATTGCCTTATCAGATGAAGTGGAAAAGAAGTATTCAGTAAGTCCAGAGAGTTCATTAGTAAAATCTATTCAAAAGGACCGCAATACAAAGAAGTGGATCAATGAAGTTAGCAGTACGCAACCATGTCTTAATTTTGGAAATGATAAAGCAAATGGTGTTGATACAGTGGATGAAGATAAAGATAGTATTGAAATTGACAAAGAAGTAGAGACAGTGCTGCAAAGTGGAACAATTGTAGAGAGTTTAAGCATTACAACTGAAAGCCTCAACTCAGTGTCCAGTGAGGTTCAAAGTATTAAAGGTATCAAATATTTTCTATATGCCGTCATACACAAGTAAATTGTTGTTATTTCACTTAACAAAAAATTTAATGACTTTCTTATTTTAGATAAAACCAGTACCTGTTATGCCAACCCATCATTCCCATGTCCGTTTTGTCCACGTGTATACAATAGTTGGGGTTACAGGAGAAGGCATGTGAAGTCTAGGCATATGACTAATAGGTAGGTTATATATTTCAGCCATGTTGTCATACTTTATTATGAACAGGACTAATGTAAACCCCATGTTTTATAGATGACCTAAAGTCTCTTTGGATTTGCTGGTATTAAAGTTTTAGGCCATTTTTGCTTGATAAGAGAGTCCGACGAGGATCAGATATAAAAATGTTGTTGCATTTATCATTGAGCAGTTGTAGTGTTGATTTAAAGTAGTGGATTTCTTACCTAATCTTTTACAAAGCAGCTTTTGAAGATCTGTCCACCTTTAGAGCATTTATTTACTCGTAGTATTATTAATAAAGAAAGTGGTAATTATTTAGAACATAATCAGACTTTGAGGCTCTTAAAATCTATTTTGGGGACTTAAAAGTTTTTGTTTGTTATGTTTTCGTTTTTATATGCTGTTTAACTAGTCCAAGAAGCTATTAAGAAATAATAATAAGCTAACATACATATTAAATAAAATGATTGGGATAAGTAATGCATATCACATTCATTTTAACTCACCTGAATTAAACTGCCTCACAGAGGTCCCTGGTTCTATTTTGAAGTCATAATGATTTTTAGTTTATAATAATTTGAAAGTCCTAAATTTGACTCCATAACAGCATTGCTGTGTCCTGGCCGATCATATTATATTTCATTGTATTCTGGACAAGGAATGCTCACAACCCACAGCCTTATTTTCACACCATGTGAAATTGAGGTCAAGTCCTAGATCATAGTAAATTAAAAAATTAATCTCACATGGATATATGAATATTATCATTGGTTCATTGTATGTAAAGTAAACTATTCTATTTTTCAGATTATCATGTAAGTGGTGTATTTCGGTGTTACCTTCTACCAGTGCTTGGTATTCACATGCAACGCGAACTCACGGCGTTCCCCACGAAGAGGCTAGGAACTCTTTAGTAGTAATGGTAGAGGCACATGCTGTGTTGACCTTAAATGAGCCAAGCGTCACACAGTTACTTGGACAAGTTGGAATTTCTGATGGAAATGGTGGCAGTGTCAATGAGAAGGTCAATTAGGGTATGTCCTGTTTTACATATCCATTTTGAATGCTGTATAGCATTGAGGAAGTAAATTTTTAATATGCTTTCGTGAGCTGAAAGCTTGTTCACCTTTTTTAAAACAAAGACAAACATTTAAAACATAGATATTTTATGAATTGGCAATGTTTTCTTCCAGTTTAAATTTAAACCTGGAATTAATTGATACTTGATGCCAAAATGAATTTTTATATTTGCAATGGACTATCACATCTTCAAATTCACATGACAATGTACAATTGAGAATGAGGATGTGGATGATAAAGTGTGTTTGTCCAGAATGAGGTCTCTAAAACCAAAACACATCAATAATTTTATCACCTCAGATTTACAATATGAGGGTAGTAGATAACCACCAACCTTGTGCTGAGGTTTGACCTTGGAGTAGAATTAGGCAAAGCTGTGGTAAAAGCGTGCACTTAGCCATTGCGCCATTAAAATTTAATTTATATCTCTTTCAACTTTGCAATTCATAATAAATAATATGTTCCTATGAAATGATACAAGCAAACAGTTTTTTTTTTATTTGATGAGATGAGCAAGATGACCTGTTTGTGAGACATCACATTGTAATATACAGCTGCATAGTACAATACATGTACACAACCATGTGTGCAAATGTTATTGTTTCAGTTTGAGGGTGTAGAGTAGGGGATGTAATGAGACTACATCTTGATAACTCAGAAGGAGAGTATAATATGGTGCTGTGTATATCATCTTAACCATCCAAATCCTTCAACGTTAGGATAACATCCCGCTCATCTCATAGTTTTATTGAATTAGGAAATAATCTGTCTTTCGGATTATCTGATCATTGTAATTATAGTTCCAAGCAGGCATTCTTATTTGACAGTTTACTACTGCATGCAGGACACAGTTTCTCTAAATATCTGTTGTCAACAGTAATTTACGATTTTTTTTTGTTAACTTGTAACCAAATAATATATCATTATTTGGCCAGTTGAGGCATTATTAATAAACAAAATTTTGGTCAGTAATGTAATTAACCAGTAATAATTTTGTAGTTATTTTTATTTATACATTTATATAGGAATGATATTAAATAAACAAACATTAATTAAATCTTAGTTATCGCAACAATATTATTGATATTTGTTTATTAACACTTAAGTCATAATTTTAGTTTTTGTTTGTTCATTTTAATATCTTTACTATAGTTTATTTGTTGCACCTGATTATCATATAGTGTAGTAATGATCTCAGCTGAAAGTTGCTGTTTAGTTGTGGTTCATATTTTTGCTTTATTTAACTTTTATTTTGAAAAGATTTTGAATAAAACTTTGTCAATTAAATTTCACTCAATATAATTCAGTATTAATCATAAATGTTATCGTGGAACTGGCATCAAGCGAGTTGACCCTTTCTTGTGAGAGGCGCCTCACAGTCCCATTACGGGGAACATTAAGAGGACTGTCTATTATTTATATTTAAACCTTAATTCTTCCATATTTAGATTAAACATTATGTATTTTTATAATGCATTCTAATTCTTATGTCTTTATATATAATCATAGTAATATTTTTTAAACAGTTTCTTTTTTTATAATAAAATAAGTAACAATGAAATATTTCATATTTACAAAGCAATTTATAGAAACAGCAAATTATTAATTATTTTAGTATAGTATTGACTATTTTATGCTAAAATCATTATTTTCAAGATGATCCAGACTCTGTGTTTATGGCTTATATCGTAACATTGCAGTTCCAGTAACCATTTTCAGTTATGCCCTATCAGACCTTAAATATTTTAATTTTGTATTCTTGAGTGAAAGACCAACAAAATCAATTTTCAATTAGTGTAAATAAACATTAATGGAATTGTTTTATAATTTATTCTGATGCATCTCTCTTATTACATAATAGACAGAATTGACTGAATTCCTAGCTCTTAAGTATTTAGCTTACGTTGAACCTTGATATACTTATATGATGGGACTAAGTTTATTTTGGCAATAATTTTAGTATGTGATTCGTAGAGTTGTAAGAAATGATTTATATGCTAAAAATATGCTTTGCCATTATTTATTTAAGGCATGAAATATAAAATATTGCGGAGAATATATTCGGGTGTGATATAGAAAAAGAAAAAAAAAACATATTTTGTGTGACATAATTTTAAGTCGATATTTTTGAGGGTTAACATTTACATTGAGTGGAGTTAAGGTTAAGAATTATTATAAGACATATTACATACAGTGTGTAAGGGTTTTTAAATTGATTATCTGTATCAGAATTCTCACAGGAGTTCATGACAATTCAATCAAAATTCTTAGCTATTGATGCTATTTCTTCGCATTGGTATTGATAAACAGTAATTGAAAAACAGGATTTTCTCTTAAGAAAGAGAAGTCAAGGCGTTAATTTCCATCTTGTTGGCAAATTGCGGCGGTGCAAAAATATTTCCACTTTACATTGACATAGATTTCATCATATTTTTTTTATTAATAATACAGTGTATTGTCAGTGTCTAATATACAGTTGTCATGAACTCTAAACACAAAAATTGAACAGAGCTTTTGGAAAGAATTTCTTGATATCTAAGTAAGATGATTATATGGAACCATAATTATATGGAAGTAAATAATAATTATATTATCAATGGGCAAACACGGACGATGTATACAATTATCATTTATATGAATTTACTGGTAAATGTGATATATATTCAATGAGTAGACGTGATATATTGAATCAGTTTTCAAAGCCCTATATTGGAATACTCGATGTCCGAAAACTGTGTGATGATACTAGTAATTTATCAACCCAAAATATTAGTAGATCTATTAAGAGATACGTATATTCATATTATGAATAAATTTATGAGACATATCGTAATATTTGCCCAATTCCTATTCGGATTTAATTTTCTCTTAACTACACATTTTTTCATATTAACTACAGATTATTACAACCTAAGCGGACCACACTATTTTCTACAAACTATTATATATGTTAATGACCACTATGTATAAGTAATAATAAGTTACCAAAGCAATTCTCTATTAAAGTAAGCTAGTGTAAGGAGAAATGAAAATTCATATATTTTTCTACGTCATTATAAATTTTGATATGGATATTTAGATACCATTTTTTTGTAAATTTATACACACGCCATGACTCGCTTTAAGGTTATTTTTGTATTTAATGTAATTAACTCTTAACTGAGATAATTTATAATAATACCATAACTTAATGATAACCGAATCTTATGATGACTTAATTGAACACGTAACTTATGGCTTTAAACTTAGTTGTCAGAGTTGTGAAGGGAGTACGTCATAATAAATTTGAATTATTTGCGGATTTTCAAGAAAATGGAGATTAAATGTATTTTTTCAGGAAAATGTGTTTTTTTTTTATAAATAATGTTTCAGTGTGATCATGATAGAGATAAAACACTAATGCGCCATTTTACAAATCTGCGACAGCGCCCTCCAGCGTTATGCCCGGAGCGATTTCCGTTACAGTTGAGGCATCGGATTTAGATACCATGTTCGGATTAGATAGCTCAGCGTTGGAGTCGGATCTGTTAGAATCGGATATGAAATATTCTTTAGAATCTTCTCTAATGAATTCTCTAGCCGGTCGACTCTCGGCAACGGGTGTCATTTTTTCCGGAGTTACTTGGGTCACGTAATAAGGCGTCGATTTAGATGTATTTAAAGGCATATCATACCTAGGAGGAACACCCCCACCAACTGCTCTGTCTGGAGATATGATATACTTCGGAGTACCCTGTTTATCTTCAAACATGTCTAGTTCATTGTGTCTTTTCATAGACGCTCTGTTTTTTGGTGTCTTTTTCAGCATGGCTTGAAAGTTAAATGGGGGGTCATCGTCGCTCAAATCATTAGTGGACTTGGCCAAAGCTTGCAGCTCTTGGATAGGATCCTGTACGTCCACATCGAAAGTGTGCATGCTTCGGCTGTAGTTTGACCTGCGTATAGGGGAGTTGCTGTTCTCCAGAATGTCAGTGTCATCTCTAGGGCTGGCCCAGGGCGTTGGAGGTTGGTAGTAACCTTGAGGGGAATGATTTGTTTTCTTCTTGTATACGACGGGTCTATTGCCCGTCCCGACGAATGTGTCTGGGGCGGCATTTGAGGGACGGCTTATAATGGCGTCCTCGGACGGTAGCTTTGGCAATGGCTGCATGGGGTCTCTGCAGAATGGCATTGTTATGAGGGTCTGAGTGCTCGCCGACAGCATGTAGGGATCTGTTTGTGTCGAATATCCACGTTTCAACGGTTCGTCCCACTGCTCGTGGTCGGAATCGTTTGGAGTTGCAAATGTGTCGCTATAACCAGACATCAATATTAAATGATTAGTCCACATCTGTTTAGATGGAATCGTGTAAACACTTTGTTATTTAGAGCTGATTACGTCACAAAAGCGGATAATTGTTTATGTGACACTTCTCTTATGAAAATGCGGGTCGGCAAGCAATATTATAACGGAGCTCGGACGAAACATGAAGGACTGCTATGCGAGTAGTTGTAAGTTGTTGTAATGCAAGTAGGTTGAAATGCTTACCAAAATCCTGTGACAATAATTCATGCTATGCTATTAAAAATCAGTAAAAAATTAAGTATTTTAAACGCAAAAAAACTATGTTCATACAAAATAATTAATTAATGTTAAGATATTTCTTATCGGAGTCCTATTGGATCAATGAACAATTTTTACAAAGGTAATGCCAGTGGTGTGGTGAGGGAGGAGTTATGGTACAACTGAATACTTACGTGCTCTTCACATTAGGATCACACATAGAGGATGTGTCGTAAAATTGCAATTCATCAATTCTGAACGGCAGTTTCCATACTGTGGGGCGAACAGAACCGAGGAAGGTCGACTGCTTTGCGTTAGGATCGATTTTGTCCAACAGGACGGAAGTGTTGGTATTAACCAATCCTTCGATTAGTGCCTGATTGTATATGTGAATCTGTACACGAAATACTTATGATTTGTAAGTTAATGATATTCTACTAAAGTTCAAACAAATGTTGCGGTGATGGTGGGTACTAACGGCAGTGTCTATTTCTGCCGTCTTGAGTAAAAATTATATTTCCTTTAGGATAGGACTGTTGCTACTGACATCGCTATGATGTCGAGACGTACGATCACATGTATAAGATCAAATAGTGCAATGTACTGCTGTGAAAATATCCTTAGTAACTTGTTACAGGCGCTGCATCACACATCACCAGGTTATGCAGATAAATAAAAAAATCTGTATAATCTAATAATAGCCAATTTACGTCTCCACTGTTGCGACACAGGCCTATTCTCATGAGGGCGATGGGCCATAGTCACCACGCGAACCCAATGCGGATTGGTGACTTCACACACACCTTGGAATAAATTCTAATTCATGTGCCGGTTTCCTCGCTGTTTTCCTTCACTGTTTGTATTTCGCTGTTGTTACTAAGTACACAAATGTACATAAAACTTAAATATTAAAATCCCGAACAGATTCGAACCCGCGACCTTCGGAATGAAGGCCGCACGCATTGGTTAGAACAATTAAGTCAGCGAGCTACTTTTGTAATATGTTGCTACTGTTATCTTTTTATTTACTATTTCATTATTTTGAAACTATAATTTCACCTGCTGCGAAAAATGTACTAGATCCTGGTATCTCATCGCCCTGTACTGCAATAACACTTGGAATATAGATCGGCTTTTCCATTTCATTGCGAATCTTTTTAAGAATGATGCCGTTTCTTCGTCGATCTGTCCGGACGACTTGCTGATGAGAGGTCCATACGCTTTACGTACTATGTAGCCTCGGTACGCTGGAATTAAAAGGCAAATATTTTACTTATGAACATTAAAATGTATACGGTTTTTTCTTTAACTAACCCTTTTGTATCATTACAGCTGCTTCATCGTCCGTCACAGTGACAGACTGTTGTTTCTTCAACTCTTTAACTGTAATGAAATATACATACATTTAAATAGTCGTATTAAGTTTTTTGTTAAACTATGCTTCGAGACGAGGGGGACGTTTAACTGATGGTAAGTGCCTCGCCTGTCTACAGCAACATGGCGCTAATTAAGGTGATATATAATAGGTGGACCGGAAAGTAATGTCGTTTCTGCGCATGCCAATACTTGATTGTCATTTGTCAGCTCATTGTTTTGTTCAGAGGCGTACCAAAGACATTGTGAGGTTATAGTGATTTCTTTACTTATAGACAATTGAATTACAATTTTTTTTTGTAATTTTGGGTAAAATGGCCAGCCAAATACCAGAAGAGGTACACATCCGGCATTGCATGCTCTTTGAGTTTCGCAAGGGAAATAACGCAACAGTTGCTACCAAAAACATTTGCGATGTTTATCCAAATGCACTGGACATTCGTAAATGCCAAAGGTGGTTTTCCAAGTTCAAATCGGGTAATTTTGATCTTTCCGACTCGTATCGATCAGGAAGACCATCAGCGTTAGACAACGACGTGTTAAGGGCGGAAGTGGAAGCAAATCCGTGTCAGACGATCGAGGAATTGTCAAACAGTCTCAACAAACCTTGGTCGACCATCCAAGAACATTTGAAGCAGATTGGAAAAGTAAGCAGAGCAGGTGTTTGGGTCCCGCATAATCTGTCCGAACAGAATAAGGCTAACCGATCAATCACATGCAACTTATTGCTTCAACGACACAACACAGAAGCGTTTTTTGATCGCTTGATCACAGGAGATGAGAAATGGGTCCTGTATGATAACCCAAAACGCAAAAGGCAGTGGCTCTCTCCAAATGAAATCCCTCGGAGTACTGCTAAGCCAGGTTTACACCCCAAAAAAGCGCTTTTGTGTGTTTGGTGGAGTATTCGCGGCATTGTTCATTTTGAATTACTGAAACCTGGAGAAACTGTTACTGCAGACCTCTACAGCGAACAATTGCAGCGAGTCAATCAATCTTTAATTGAAAAGTGGCCAGCGATTGTCAACCGAAAAGGCGTCATTCTCCAACATGACAATGCAAGACCGCACTGCGCAAGGCGAACTCTAGAAAAAATTAATGAATTGGGGTGGGAGGTGCTGCCTCATCCACCATATTCGCCCGATGTTGCACCATCGGATTTCCACTTATTCCGAGCGCTGCAACACTTTTTAAGTGGCAAAACATTTGCAAATTTGGATGATATCCAAAATGCCATCTCTAGATATTTTGCCGAAAAACCAATAAATTTTTATCGATCAGGGATTGAAAATTTACTCACTAGATGGCAAAAGGTTATTGACAATGATGGGGAATACATCATTGATTAAAAATAAAGACTCGTTAAAAATGTATGCGTTTGTAAGAAAACGACATTACTTTCCGGTCCCCCTAATACAACACCATACTATGCTCGTCACTTTGTGACGAGATTTCAAGTCTTATTACTGCAGTAATTTCACTAGCTACTACGCACTTCAGTCTCTAATACAGTAATGTTGGCAGACTATTGTTTGGTGGCAGAAATAGGCGCTGCCATGGTACCTACTCTCAAGGTCTCCGGCTAGCAGAAGACATTTTTTATTATTAACATTTTTTTTTTCAATTTAATATACTCACTGTGCATAATTTTAGATTTATTTTGAATTGTCTTCCTTTTTGCCAAGAATGCCCGCATCATACATTGCACTTTAACAATTTTTTTTACTTGCGTTTCATATAGCCTAATAAATAGATAAAAAGTCATATTTAATAGTAATATTGCAATTAATTAATTAAATATATATCTTCTGCGTCTGATAAAATACATCTTTACCTGGATAAAAATTCTTCATTGTAGTACTTGAGAAACACTTTGGTCTTACCCAACTCCCAACCTTCCATTTTCAAGCGAATCAATAGCAGTCTGCAATTATCTTTAGTCTCTTCAACGTTTTCATCAAAATCGAAAGCCAAGAAACGATATCTAAAAATAAAAAAAAAATATTTTAGATTGAAGAACTATTTTAAAGGAAATCTATAAGTAAACTTAGTACACTGGCAGTGAGTCTCTTTAGTCGGACACCGTCTAGGTAGATACCACCGCAATGCCTATTTCTGCCGTCAGGCAATAGTGTTGCAACATTAGCTAGTGAAATTTCTGCGGTATCGAGACTCGCCATCTTTTTTCAAGGCGACGAGAGTAATATGGTGTTGTATATAACATCCTAACTGGCGCCACATTGTTATGGGTGGGCATATCATTTACTAGCAGGTGAACATCCCGTTAGTCTCGTCGCTTCGTAGTACAATAGAAATATTAAAATGAGATATTTTTATGATTTTGGTGACTGGTAACATTTTTTTCTCAAGACGATCTGACCTTTTTATTGCTGTATAATCAACGTAAAAATTTTATCGTTATTTACCTTCGTATAAATTCAGCAAACGGAATGCGGCACGAGAATCCTTTCTGCCTCGCTTTAGCAGTGTCCAGTATAGCCAGTGCCCTCAGCTGCTGGCGAACAACTTCAGCTTGGAACCCCCGAGGACTGTCCGTCAAGTCGGCTCGCACGCATCGGACGTAATGAGTCCCACCACTTCCGGGACCAATCGAAAGTTGCTTGAGGATCTCCAAACTTGTGGCTCTGTAAGTCGCTGCAGCTGTTCTCATCCTGTGACTTTGTGAATAGTGACCTCTCGACATTGTATTAAATTTCTGAAAAGAATGTCATTAAAAATATATTTTCAATGATCACTTTCCGAATAAAATTTTAAATTAAAAAAAACCTAGAAAGTTAGATACAAATCTCAAATAAGTAAACGATATCACCATCTTGCGCATCTGTTTATAGGAGGAAGTAATAAAAAGAATCTCACTCTTGCTTTTATGTTTTCCATTTCTTTCTCTGGTTTGGATCTAACGGCAGATGTCTTTGGTTGACATGATGATATGGTTAAATTGCCAGTTTTTGTCAATTTGTTTTTAAATAGCTGCTGAAGCGTTGCATTAAGCGATGCTCTCATAGTTTCAATCATTTCAGGTGGAAGAAAATCTTTGTTCTTGTCAGACATTTCCCTGGCGTCGTAGTTTACTTTTCCTGTGTAATGCGCTACACTAAATTCGTGGCTTCCTGATAACTTTATGTATGGGCCTTTATTAGTTGTTCGTATTGCATCTGAAATTTAAATATTTGAATAACAAAATTTAAAGATTTGAAGCGATAAGTTGGTCTTGAAAATTATTCTATCTGTGGAATTTACTATTGAGAATATCGATAATTTTCCCATACTCATGATATGTTCTTGTCCGCTTCCAGCTCTACTAGCTTCATCTAATATGTAGAATATTCCTGATGGTCTTGCCATGAGTTGATCAACGGAACTCTTGTTGTCATAATAATGCAAAGAAACCACGGGTATTCCTTCCTGCTCTTCTTCTTGCATCTCCCACGCAAACATTCTTTGATTGTAGAGAAATTGTATTTGTTCATTCATTGTATTGACAATGAGTTGTTCTAAACGATTTCTGTGATAGCATTCAAAACCAAACATGTCCAATAAACTGACCGAGTATTTATCTCCACTGTAAGAAATGCAATGTGTGATAAAAATTGCGATATTAATATCTCAGGTAAAAGTTAATTCTGAATTGTTACTTACAACACTGATCGCATAAAAGACAGCTTAGAATTTATCAAATTTATCATCCAATCGATTAATCGTTTATAAAGGGCACTTGCTAAAGTGTCTCTGGCATCCCTAGCTTCATCAGTAGAATGCCTTTTTTTAATCGCTGTCCCTCTTTCAATCAAACAATAATTCAGCAAAGCCCAAAGAAATTTGACTTCATCTAGTGATAATAATTTTGCAACCTTTTTCGCTTCGTCAGGGTTTTCTATTTCGGCAGTACCATTTTTACTATCCTTAAACCTTACATTTCCGAGTACCAATATAGCGGCCAGAACAGTTTCTAAAAATGTAATATCTTCTTGCTCCCAATCTAGAATTTTTAAATTCTCTACAAAATCTTTATATTTGGTTACGTTTTCTGTTGGCGTTTCACGAACACCCTTTACTCCTCTAGGAGGTTCTTCTAGGATTCGCAGGTAACGATGTTTTCGATATTTTTCTAGACATAGGTCTTCTAATCTATTTTCAGCCTCCATTGCATCATAAAAATAATAAAGCAGATTAAAGTTTGCGTGAGACCTGAAAAATATTCATTTATGTTTAATGGTGGTAAGTAGGTCTTTTCTTGCAGATTGCTGATGCTATATCTGACTAAGAAGAATGAACAATTTGAATCAAATATGTATATAATTATGTTAACTGATTAATCGAATGTTCTTTTATATCGTATAATATTTTTAATGTAATGGAAGTATTATTACGTACATGTCAGTAGAAGAGACGCGCCATTTTTCGAGTTGATAAAGCCAAAATATAGCTCCACTTAATTTTCCTGAGTTTCCATAAGTTACTTGGACTTGGAGAATGCCTCTCGTGGAGTTATGATTCACCGGTGTTGCAGCGCTGATACAGGCTTGTATAACGCTATTTGCTTTCTGAATTCTTTCAGCTGTGTTATTCTTCATAGCACCTAAGTGGGTAAGATGTGACAAAGCATGAACCATACTCGTTGTTTTGCCAGATTTACTTTCACCTGAAAACACTATGTGCTGTGGTTCATTGTGATGAAGGGCATCCTGATAAGCGCCGTCAGCAACCGCGAATATGTGAGGTTCATTATCAGATCTTGATTTACACTCATATTTTTTGTGGTACTGAAATTAGTACAAACATTAGTTATTGTAAAGATTCATTTTCTATTTTTATGATTTTTTTTCTTACGGTTATTAGACATACTTACGTTTTCACCGTAAATATCAGCGTTGATGTTAGGATTCAAAATTAATAGAACGTCACCAACAAAAGATGTGAACGATCCTTTAGCTAATTTTGTGTACAGTTCTGATAAAAGATTGTCTTCTGTTAGTACATCTAACGCTGCAAGATCTTCTACTTGCATTGTCTCTGGTTCATGAACTTCTTCTGTTGTTAATAGTCCATTTTTAATTATTCTTTCGGGTGTACTTTCTGGCGCGGGTACATTATTTAGATCCACAGCTAGAATTTTTAGTTCCGTAGATAACTGAAAAAGGTAAAAATGAAATATTGTATCAATTTGTTGATTCTGAAGATATAATGTTATTAATATATTTTTTTAAGATTAAACTTTAACAAACATGGTAGTCATTTTCCGGCACTAATTGAATAAATGGATGTTCTTCCAATTCCATCATATATGGACGGTGTTCAGGATTCTTCTCAAGACATCTGTAATAAAAATATGCTATGTACTCATCAAATTCAAATGTATCATTTAAAGATTAAATAAATAGTACGTACTCTGTGATAAAATCATTAATATCGTTGGATGACATGGATGGCTTACATACACTCGGAGGAGGATTCCTCAGTATTTGAAATAAGGCTCTAGTAGGGTGCATATCTTGAAACGGTGCTTTACCGTCAACCATTTCTATTGTTGTTATACCTAAAGCCCAGACATCAATTCTGTTGTCATAACCATCATCATTAATGGCAACCATTTCTGGCGCCATCCAACTTGGCGAACCAATATTAGTTCTCGTTTTTTCTACACTGCCACTTAGTTTACAGGATAGTGCGAAATCAGTAAGTTTGACTTCGCCGTCTTTAGTAATCAGTATGTTGCTACATCTTATGTTTCTGTGTATAATTTTATTTTCGTGCAGATGAACTATAGCCTGTAATTAAAATAGGGACAGTCAAAAAAATATTTCATTATCTCCAAATGATTTCTCGATTATTATAGATGGAAGACCTCAGATTTACGACCGTAAAGATAATTGTCGTAGGTTCTGTGTATACCAAACATTTAATGTGAAAAGATTGATCAACTTGACACTGCAGGTGTTTATCTCTTATTATAACTTGCCGTCAAACGGTGCAGCGTGTATTGAGATATTAGGTCTATTCAAAGTACATAAACATGAAATAATTACACAGTGGACAACGTTCGCGAGATTAAGACGTTATTTCTAAAATTTAAGTATGACAAATCAAATTAATGGGGGGACCGGAAAGTAATGTCGTTTCTGCGCATGCTAATACTTGATTGTCATTTGTCAGCTCATTGTTTTGTTCAGAGGCGTACCAAAGACATTGTGAGGTTATAGTGATTTCTTTACTTATAGACAATTGAATTACAATTTTTTTTTGTAATTTTGGGTAAAATGGCCAGCCAAATACCAGAAGAGGTACACATCCGGCATTGCATGCTCTTTGAGTTTCGCAAGGGAAATAACGCAACAGTTGCTACCAAAAACATTTGCGATGTTTATCCAAATGCACTGGACATTCGTAAATGCCAAAGGTGGTTTTCCAAGTTCAAATCGGGTAATTTTGATCTTTCCGACTCGTATCGATCAGGAAGACCATCAGCGTTAGACAACGACGTGTTAAGGGCGGAAGTGGAAGCAAATCCGTGTCAGACGATCGAGGAATTGTCAAACAGTCTCAACAAACCTTGGTCGACCATCCAAGAACATTTGAAGCAGATTGGAAAAGTAAGCAGAGCAGGTGTTCGGGTCCCGCATAATCTGTCCGAACAGAATAAGGCTAACCGATCAATCACATGCAACTTATTGCTTCAACGACACAACACAGAAGCGTTTTTTGATCGCTTGATCACAGGAGATGAGAAATGGGTCCTGTATGATAACCCAAAACGCAAAAGGCAGTGGCTCTCTCCAAATGAAATCCCTCGGAGTACTGCTAAGCCAGGTTTACACCCCAAAAAAGCGCTTTTGTGTGTTTGGTGGAGTATTCGCGGCATTGTTCATTTTGAATTACTGAAACCTGGAGAAACTGTTACTGCAGACCTCTACAGCGAACAATTGCAGCGAGTCAATCAATCTTTAATTGAAAAGTGGCCAGCGATTGTCAACCGAAAAGGCGTCATTCTCCAACATGACAATGCAAGACCGCACTGCGCAAGGCGAACTCTAGAAAAAATTAATGAATTGGGGTGGGAGGTGCTGCCTCATCCACCATATTCGCCCGATGTTGCACCATCGGATTTCCACTTATTCCGAGCGCTGCAACACTTTTTAAGTGGCAAAACATTTGCAAATTTGGATGATATCCAAAATGCCATCTCTAGATATTTTGCCGAAAAACCAATTAATTTTTATCGATCAGGGATTGAAAATTTACTCACTAGATGGCAAAAGGTTATTGACAATGATGGGGAATACATCATTGATTAAAAATAAAGACTCGTTAAAAATGTATGCGTTTGTATTTAGCGTAAGAAAACGACATTACTTTCCGGTCCCCCTAATACAATGTTAGTAACTACTGCAATACTTATTTTTAGACAATGTGATTCTTTCGCAATTTGTTGTCTTCTTATTATTGTTATCTATCTTTCTCTGTATTACAGACGTAGGTAAACGAGACGTGCATTATTTAGACTACATCAATTGTTTAGTCTGTATGAATCATGTTTATGCTAATATCGGTTAACGAGATACGATTGGACCAATCGTAGTGTCGACACTTCGTGTTGACAGTGTGTGATCGAAGACCGCCCTGACGGACGGTACGTCTCACTGCGAGCGCTCGCCGCGTCGACGTCAGCGTCAATCAATCGGCCCACGCCCCTGCGATGTATTGGAAGCCACTTTGCATGCATATCGGGCCTATCAACGGTCACCGCCTGCCCGTCTACTCCTTGCCTTTGACAAATCATTATCACTTTTCTTAAAGTTATACATATTAATTTAATCTACATATTAAGAAGAATATCCGACTTTCATTCATCGCAAGATCTCTAAAACTATTAGACGCAAAGATTTAAAATTTAGTAGAGATATTGATTCTGCTATTTATACGTCATTTAAGAATGGATTTTACAAAGTTACTTCCCCAAACAGGGGAGTGTTACTGCGTTACAGCAATGTGAGGAATAGCTACATATTGTTTATATAAATGACATATTCAATATTCACACAAAAGATGAATCTGGAGACCTTTCCGCTATAAGAACAAAGAGAATCAATCCACCGTACTGATCAAATGTGAATTTTACATGTCCATAAAAGTACGCGATCTTGGAACATAATTTTCCTTATAATGTTTGAAGTAATCGACAAGCATGTATGAAGACGCTCATGAAAGTTGAGTAAGCGAGAGAGATGTGCCAGGATCGTAGCAAGTAGAGAGAGGTGGTGTCTGCCTATCCCACTGGGAACGAAGCGTGATATATATGTATGTATGTATAATGCTTTCTTTCGCCGGACACTAGTTTGTTGGTAATCGAACCCGTGATAAGAGGCAAATACAACTACATTACAAACCGAGCTATAAAAGCTTCGTGTTGCATGTAATCAATTAAAAGCTTTTAAATATTTTTTACTTTCAACCTCATTATTGTGTACGTTAATTTGTATTACAGGTTTGGAATGATTGTGTACTAACAATTATAAAGGATATTGAAGTTGTCATAAATTAATGTAAGAGCCATTAAAATAATGCAACTCTAAATCATAAGAACAAAGCGATTTATGAACAGAGTAACGTCTTCAACAAAGTTCCATCATAATTCAGGCTTCGATCGAAATACAAGAGATTTAACTTCGATTAATACCTATACCCATAGAAAATGTACCAAAGGAGAGGACCGGGACGATGGTATTGTGAGTCAAGTGGTTTGCATAAAGATAATGTGCATTGAATTTTATCTAATTCCTTTGGAGCGTAAAATATATGTCCGCGATCAGGATTAAGGTCCTTGCTTTGCTGATTATAAGGGTGATTCTGAATCGCATTCATAGGTCCCCAGGGATCGTTAGCTACTGCGCCAGAGGTCCGTATATCTTGTGTGCGCAAGCATTATTTACGATAATTGAGCGATGCACCGCGATGGGGGGCCATCATGGTGTTGTCGGGCGCTCTCCGACATCCGCCCGGACAAGTTCGACTGTTTCGTCGCGAATCACATCGAATAAAGCGGCGTGCATTTTAAGTAATGGCCCCTAGATAGTATATCAACGTACGTGGACATTCGCTCCGCAATATTTTATCCGACGTCAAGCAATGAGAAGAAATCGTCCGGACGCTGATACGAGAACAATTGAGTTTGCATTCAAAGTACCCACCAATTGATTCAGCCGTTGAAAGGTGGACTGGCAGGCCCTTTGTTTTATAAACAGCCATTTTGGTTTGTATGTGACGAACGACATGTTTATAGTGAGTCGAATATGGGCTTACCTTGATCGTATATTTGAGGATGTAAGCGATGTGTTCCTCAGACATTTTTCTGTCGCTCGCTTTCAATTTTCTGACTATATCCACGACGGCTCCGCAGTCACATAACTAAAAACAATATATATGTTTATCTCCCAACTTGGATTTATGGATAGCTTTAGTTACGACACGATGGTCTCGGAGACGTTTATTTATAACTCAGAACCCGTGTTCTGGATAGAATACAGATTTTAGATCCTGATTTAACGATTACCTGGTCGAAGAGACGCATTATAAATATAACAAATGCATATCGAACACTAAGGAAACATTTCCCGAAAGGAATCTTTTGAAGACATTGAATTTATTTTTTCCGTTTCTCTTAAAATTATACTATTTTATTCTACTGATTAGACTTTGATGTATTAATGATACAAATCAGTTAATCATTACTTTACGTTTAAGCAATTTTTATTTCTAGAAGTTTCCGTTGTACCGTTAGAAAGTTTTACTGTACCTCCATTATAAACCATATCTTTCTCAGTGTTTCGGATTTTTCACAGAACACACCGTAGAAGTCAATAAGGTTAGGATGATTCGTGAAATCCCTTAAGATTCTATACTCTTCGTGTATATGAGCGTCATCGTCTTCGAAGTGAATCTGAACTTTGACAGCTACAGCTTTGTCTGCCGCTTGGGCGTCGGTCGCTTTGAAAACTTCGCCGAAGATTCCGGTGCCGAGTTTTTTTATCAGTTTATATCTACCTATCGGGCTTGGCAACGACGTTACATTTAAACCGTCCCTCATTTTTATGTGTGTCTCATAAGACCGATGATATAAAATAACACTGAAAAAAATATATATTATTTTAATATTTTAAACCAAACACAAATATACAAGCATACAAGCAAGTACTGTAGTATTAGCAAAAATAACTACGTAGTCTAGAACAAATTGTTTTTAAATAGGTCTTACAAAATATCTCATTTCTTTTAACTAACAATATCACGATACTCTATATGTATAAGTTATATATTAAACTACAATTATGTTCTTCGATTCTGACTTGCTTGTCCCATTAAACCGTTTCGTCTTCAATTTCTATGTATCCTATATGATGATTATATCAGCTTTTTTTCCGCTCTTCCACATCTACTATGACGTGAATGATGTTAGTATAAAAAACAGAAGTATCTACAAAAACACTATGTTACGAACAAAGAGTATACATGAAATTGTTTTATGTTGCATGAGTGTTTAAGTTTACAATAACTGTAAGTTGACTTACCCTGTGTTGCTTCGATGAGACTGAGCAGCTCAGTGCGAGCATCTGAGGGCGTTGTGACGGGACACCCCACAAGTGCTACGGCTTCCTCGTATTAAGACCGCAACGTTGATCCTTTATAACTGAATTACATCGTAATTCCCACCGACCTTGTCGCCTGCCTTAGGTAACGTTTTATTTTGGATACGATTAATTGTTGTTAAATCTTAACCTGTTCTTATACTACATATAACAACGGCACAACTAACCTTTGATAAATGTTGAAGGATTTGTTTATAATAAATTGTACAGCTGCCCAATGTTATCTTAATTTTAAGTGTTAGAGGGTACAATTCATAAGGCCAATAATTACGGTAGATAAGTCTTCAAATTAAAACTTAATAAGGTATATTCTTTCGCTGAGTAAGTCTGTAAGTCCGTTACTTGGATTGATATTTTCTGCAAGAGCGTTGTGTTTTTATTGTCCCTATGGAATTTAATTTTATTTAAAGTATGTTATAATTAATTAAACTAAATTGTACTGATTTTATAGAGTTTATTTTGATTATAAATTAGTACATTTGGAGTGATTTACAACATCTACAGCCACGGAATGACTGCGGCTACAATTACTCAATGTCGTAGTTATCACGGAGTACCTTTAGATTTTATATCTTATGATATAGGGATCTTAAAATTAATAATTTCTATGTTATATCCCAAATTCGACATTGACAGTTAACTTTATATTAACATATATAACAACTATTTCCTTCTGCGACTGAGAAAATACGTGTATATATTATTCAATGATCAATATCACTGTAATATAGTTGTTGATTTATTATATTACATGTATTACTAAATTTTAAAGAGTCGTTTTGCAAAATATAAACCTTGTTAACTAAACTATACAAATAAGTAGAAAAGAGACAGTAATAGTATATATGTTTATAAATGATATTCAGTTGAGTTGTTGGTAATGCATCATAATTTTCAACAGCCCGTATGTTGGATTTAGGCCTTCTCTAATATATTCGACTAAATGCCTTTCGCATCTACCTTATATAGGACAGTAACAGCAAAAAAACTTATACTTACCTCTTGAATATTTTTGTCGATATTGTAATTTACTAATAGATAATTTAAGGTTATAACTAATGTCACGAAAACACTAAGACTAAAGGTACAGTAGACTACAGGGCCGCATTAAATAATTGCCTTGTAGTCTCGGGCTATTAAAAATAGGACTAAGGTAGGCCCTGCCTGTAAGACGTGGTAGAGGGTATTTCGTGTACGTAGGCCTTGAAGGTGCCACTACCTTATTGATTGATGAATGAATGGGGATGGGCATCAAAGACTAGGTAGTCTCGTTCATGTCGTCCCATAAGGATGGTATCGAGAAGAGTTGTGAACTTCCCTGGGATGTACTTAGGCGTAATGCAGTTAGGCATCGGTATGTAGAAGATCCTAGAGTCCCTCGTAATGCACTGGGGATGACCACCGAGAGAATTTTAGTGAGGACAAATCCTACATAACCTTGTCTTCCAGAAGCGAAGTATCTTTCAAGAATTCCCCCTCGAAACAAAATAAAAGCATAATATACTAACCATTCAATGTGAAATATTCGCGGAAATATCAGAAGCCTTTATTCATCAACGCTTACGGTTGACGTGGACAGCCTTTAGCTACCGTGACGGAAGAATTTGAAGGATAACGGCATCGGTGAATGTAAAGATTTCAATGTAAATCCGCAAATGCCTTCCGTCACAGGGGAACCCTCCATCATGGGTCCGCAACACTAACAGGCGGCCCATCAGTGAGCGGACAGGACAATGCAAACAACCTATTCTCTCGCCACTTCAATTCTGACGCACCGTGAACTTGACGTGCGTTTGTAACATTCAATCAGTCAGTTTTCATTTGTGAATGGACGTGGAATAGTAAGCTTTTGAAGTTATACTAAATTGCAGTCGATCACAGGTTTGCTACAATAAATGCTTTACTAATTTGATTATCTTAGCATAGACTCCTATTAACTTTCATTATTCTCACTACTGACAGTCAAGTTCTGTATCAAGGAGACAGCTAAGGCTTTTTCTCTTATAACACTGTTATCCACTTAAACAAAAATTAAAAAAAAATACTGGTTTTAATAGAAATGAACAAGTGAGAAATTTGTTTTTTTTTTTATTTGCATACCCTCAATATTTTCTACAATTTGTTTCTTAAACTAATTTAATATGTTACCCAATATAATAAGAATCATCAGAATCGGCACTCTTTATAAATAACTCACTACATTCTATACAACTCATACATGATAATGACAAGTGTTAAATTGAAAAAAAGGATTTCGGGGTTCGTATTAATCTATATATTTTTTGTTAATTTTTAATTAGGATGAATAATATGTTGGAAAACGTTATGGTAGAAGTTATATTTATATTGAAAAAAAATATTGAAATTAAAGAGGGTTATCAGTATTTTATATATCCAACAACCCTCACATGCGCTGGTGAATAAATGGTCTTGACTCTCTCCTTGTGATAGCAAGAGTCCTCCAAGTGGGAACAAAGAGAAAGCTCTGTATTTCTACTTGTATCTTATATTTCTATTTATATATAATAGTCTCGCCAGCTCGCATTGGGCCAGCTTGGGAATAGTCCAAATCCCCCCGTATGAATCGCTATCCGACCGATGTGGAAACCTTTGGTGGACGCCTGTGTCCAGCTGTGGAAGTCTATTGGCTGATGATGATGTAATATTAAATTCTATGGACAACTTTGTAATGTTTGTAAGAAATCACATGTACTGTCTCAACCGTTTCTGACAAGATCTTGAGAACAGATATTGTATTCATTGAAACATGTAGTGTAGTTTACAATACAATAAACGGACCACCGTAAGTGTTTAGGTATAATATTGCATCAGCAGCGCATCGGTCCACTACAAAAGGGGTTCTTGAACTGAGAGGCCAAATTAACTGGAAATAACAGGGTAATTGTGTCGAAGGCCCATTGAGTTGTCGCTTCTGGAAAAGTAGACCCCACTTGAAACGTCTTTGACGCTGTAGGGTCTTTTTGTATGGCTTTTTAATGAAATTAATTCAGATACATTTCTTAACAAAAGCAACTGAGGAATTAGTTACTTGAATTATCACTTATAAAATTTTGATCAGTGATAGATATTTGTATTTTATAGATATCCTACTTGATATTTTGTCTTTTATTCCCATTCGTTTTAGGCACTTAATAAATCGCCTATAAATGGCATAATCATACTCGAAACATCAATATCACTGTGATGAATAAATACTTCAATATATAAGTTATACATTGTTGGTTAAACATCTCAGGCAGACATTTAAAATTTGTGATATACGTTATGTTACAGATACGACAATAAAATAACCGGTTGAACTATTGAGATTTATTTACTTACATAAGTCATATAAATACGAGAAAATCTATCTCTACAATAAATAATAGAAAAACATAAGGTGAGAATGTGAAACAAGTGTTGAGGAAGTTAAATCAAGGAATGTATTTTTCTATATCTATAAATACTGTAATTACTATAAATATATTATATAACTAGGTAGCTCGTTGGCCTAATGGTTAGAGCGTGCGGCTTTCATTCCGAAGGTCGCGGGTTCAAACCTCGGCATGTACCAATGACTTAATATTTAAGTTATGTACATTTGTGAACTTTAGTTACAACAGCGAGATACAAAAACGGTGAAGGAAAACATCGTGAGGAAACCCGCACACTGATATCATCTTTGTGTGTGTGTGTGTGGTGGTCCCAATAAAGTGGCAACAGGCTCGCCCCCTGTTACATGGGACCTAATCTGACCACATCTGGCGAAATGTGGGTAGTTTATTCACCTCTGCCTATCCCTACTGGGAAAAAGGCGTGACAATATAAAAAAAAAAAAAAAAAATATTATATAAACATAGTTATGGAATGTTAACTATTGTCAAAGGTACAGTTAAATATGTGCGTTACGTACAAAGTAGTGCGTCAAGGGAATACTAGGAATGGTAATTTAATTATTGCTCTATAACAATCAATACTACACTTGTTAATACTGACTATGTGAAAATCAGGTTTTCCGCTGGATATAGGAATACAGAATCTAATTTCGCGTTGGACTAACTTTAAAGTTTTAGTCTGTTGTTAACCCAGATAGCCACTTTTGTATTGATACTGTATAAGGTATGTAAAGGGTGTAAAGGTTCCCGCACAACTCACATCCATGGGATCCAAACCAACCTCACCTGCTCGTAGTACTTGTTAATCAACAAAGGAGGCTCAGGCTTCCATCAACCCGCATTAGACCAGCGTGGTGGGAACTAGTCTAAATCATTCCATATGAATCACTACACGATCTATGTGGGAATGTTTGGGGGAGGCCTATGTCCAGCAGTGGACGTCTATCGGCTGGACGTACGTATATAAAAGTAGAGCTCATATATTCTTTTATTTATGTACAGTAATCCCAAACTATCACTTTGGTCTTATTAGGGAAGGATATTGAAACACCCCCACTACTACTCTGCCTTTGAAGAGTTGTAAGAGGCAACTAAGAAGATATTAATAATACCAAGAAAAGGTACAAGGTATGTGATTCTGAATTTAGCAGTAGAGGAGAATACATTGAAATTAATTCCGGTCTAAATCAGGGATGTAAACATACTTCATTTCCTTAACATTATTGTATGATACAAAATTCAAATTTCTATAGAAGATTAAACTATGAATTATATAATACTATAAAAGGTTATTTACTCCATATTCTTATAAACAAATATTAAAGCTAAAACTATCTTGACTTCAGTACGATAATAAACCGTTTGGTTAAGATTTAACTACAATATATTTACATTACCTTGTCTACGAAGTAAAAGTTTTTAAGACTATATTTAAATACACGTTTTCCAAATGACTTTAAAAAGTCATTATTATATTACAATAACTTTATATGTACAATATGGAATAAAAAAAATGATGGAATGTTTCGCAATGATGTATTATTATTAATAATTCATTGTTTTATATCTTTGCCATAAATAAAACACTTTAAAACATAAGCTGAAGAAACAAAGTATACGCAAAGTACTTGCTGTTTGTTTTAATTTACTTATGTATCTCTGTAGAGGTTTATTTAACTTAAAATATATCACTGTATATAGTCATCTTGATTTTATATATATGTATTGGTTTAGATATAGGCGAGCAATGATTTTTTCTACGGATGAAGTACTTTTATTAGTTTCTTACGATCTCTTAAAGTTTGGAGATTTCTCTATTGCTAATGTGACTAAGATCACAGGTATACTTGTACAACACTTCCTGAAACAGGTTCAATGAGGAGTTAAATAGATTTTATTAAAAAAATTACAACTCCGATGATGAATATCATTTGAGTCGAAAATCAAATCACAAGTTAGAATAATTCAAAGGTATGTTTTTGTACCTAAGTACGATACCTCAACGGAATGCACCACAGAGTCTATTTGCACATGGCGATCCATTTGTCGTCGTGACACTTGTCACAGTCGACTCTGCAGCACCAGTGGAAGGTACAGTTGCAAGGTTTGATGCTTGACCTACGGATGAGCGCGTGACCCCGTCCGCAGCACAGCAGGTCGCAGGAACCGGAGCGAGAGGTCCTGCCGATCCTGCAAATTCTGCCCGATGTCCCCGAGGAGTCCATTCTCGGATCGGGCTCGCAGAAACTAGGCGATCTGAATGGGGAGTTTCAGTGGAGTTTAATAATTTTAAAGAAACAAAAAACCATAGTAGTTGTGGTTAGTGAATCGTCTAAAATTTGTCATAAATAATAGAATTAAACATTGATGATCTTATCTTAGTCTATGGTTAGGATGTATCGCGTGTGAAACATTACAGTGGATGGATTGATAAATCCGATGTAGATTTTGGTTAAAAAACCTTCAATTATAAATATGTAAATAAAAAAAAAACAAATAAATATGCAATTACATATAGAAACTATTATTAATTTTGTATAACTATATTTATTTATATGTCTAGAAAGTGAGCAACGCGGCACTGATCGATGTGGAGATCTTTGGGAAAGGCCTATGTCCAGCAGTGGAAGTCTATCGGCTGATGATGATGATTATTTCTAGAATAACAATGTTAAGTATTTATCATGCTAATTTTTAGTGTCTAAAAATTATGTAACCATCAGCTAATGTAACTTACTGGTGGTAGGTTTCTGTTATCAGATACCGTTTATGAGAGTACTACTGCAGCGCTTATTTCTACCGCCAAATAGTACTGTACAAATATTAGTGTTCCGATTTGAAGGGCGCTGTAGATAGTGTAATTACTGAAGTAATGAGACTTAATATTTTATATCCCAGGCGACAAGCGCGATATAGTGCAGTATATTATACTGACTGGCGTCACATTGTCATGGGCGGGCGCATCACTTACCGTCAGGTGAACATCCCAATCGTTTAATCGTTTAATTAAATAAAAAAAAAGCCGTCGTAGATAGTGTAATATACTCACTTTTCAAAAAACAATAAACTAGTCTTCGGCGCCGGTTTTGCTCGATTTCGCCTCCTTCCACGAGGTCTGCCTCTCAATACGGACATACCGTTATTGAGCTCTTCTTGAGCCACAAGCAATGCCTAAAACAAAAAATCTGATCTTTAGATCCTAATTACTTATTCAAAAGACAAAAAATAATGGTCCCTAGAGTTTATATCGCTATATGTATATATAAAAAACCATCAAATTAAGAATTATTTTTATGACTACACTCTGATACATATGGAAATATGGTCATATAACATAAAATCATCTTTCAGACAAGTTATATTACGTATATAGTGTTTGTGATTTTTATAATTATCATCTAGACTTAAACGCAATGTAGTTTTAAATGAATACATTGAAATATTGATGATTGTTATCAAACCTTCCGGTACTGCCTTTTGATGGTGGATGCTACCACTCGAAAGTCTGGCGTCGCGCGCCAACATGTCCTCAACTGGCAGCTGCCGGATAACCCGTGGCACTTGCAACGGACTTCCATATGTGATGAGAGAATCTGAAACAAAAAAAAGGAAACAAAATAGTGTGCTATGTGTGATCTTCGCCTTTGCTTCTTAAACGTGTTAAACTGTATAACAACAACGAAGGGGTAGTCGTCGCAGTGTGTATTGAGTAGAGAGAAAAAATAGAGAAATGTTCAAGATTACAGGAAATTGAAAAATCTGAATTAAGGTTCTAGAGAGGTTTAATGGTCACCGCGTAAATTATAACAATTATTGTTTATAGTCAGTCGGTATTACTGTTATTTCAGGCGCAGGTTATTTTGTTTTAGTGTAAGTTTATTCGACAGGAGGAGCAAGACGTTCACTTGATGGTAAAGGATACTCTTCCTTATGACAATGCTATACCAGTTAGGATGATATACACTACACATTTTGCTTGTGCTTTTGAGATAACAGATAGCCTGTTACGATAAATCCACCAGCTACAGTGTGTTTAAAAACTGCTCGGCGGCAGCAATAGAAGACCCATAATCACAAATGAAGGGTATTGATTAGTACAAATTTGTAAAAAAAAATATTTGTATATAATGTAGATCATACAAAAATCGAACATGAATGTTATTAATAATGTATAACAAAAGTAATTGCATATAAGAAACAATTTATAAATCGGTTATTTCAAAAAGCCGCCGCGGGAGTGCACGAAATCACGGCGGCGCGTTGTCCTCATACGTGAGGGCATCTTTTGCGAAATTGCCAGATCCACGGCACCCACCGCAGCTAGCTCATAACATTAACATAATTAAACGCCTCGGAGCAATCATTCTGACGTCTTAATTTCGCGATGGCCGCTGGCGGAACAATTTCCCAAATTGAGTCGGAGCAAAAATTCAAATAAATCGGCGCACGGGCCCGCCCCCACGGTCCCTCTCCGCTTTAATACTACGTTATTACGAGCGTTCGCGATAGAATTCGCCACCCAAGACGTTTGTAATATGTCGTAATGAAGCCGGAATATTAAAAATGGTCTCGAACCGCTTATTATGTTCTCACCTCGGCGGGCGGCTCGTGAAATACGGCGGGCTAATGTGGGGGCCCTTGAGGTCCGCCCGCGATACCCTCGCCACGCCACCGCCCGTAATGGGTACACCGGTGGCGCTATTTACAGGATACCGCGACGCGGCGCCGCGACTGCGCTCTTTTGAACGGTTCTTTAAATAATACACAATATTTAACCGACAACACAAAAAAAGGTTCACAAAATAACACGCATATGTTTAAATATATATTTTTGATTCTTCAAGGCCATGAGATGAATAGAAACTACACCTGGTGGTTAGTGATAAAGTCTGCCATTGTGAACATTGATATACCCTGCACTACATTGTACTATCGGTATTATAAAAAGGCTGAAAATCACCCAAAAGGCAATGGCGAGAACTATGATTGGAGTTTCTCTGCGTGATCAGATCAGAAATGTGGAGATTCGCCCAAGAACTAACATTGCCGACATAGCTCAAAAGATTGCTAGATTTAAGTGGCAGTGGGCAGGGCACATTGCTCGAAGGACTGACGGCCAATGGGGCTGTAAGGTCCTCGAGTGGCGTCCGCGTACCGGTAGACGTAGTGTTGGGAGGCCTCTCACAAGGTGGACCGAAGATCTAGTGAAAATCGTGGGAATCCACTGGATACGAGCAACGTGGGACCGATCGACGTGGAGATCTTTGAGGTAGGCCTATGTCCAGCAGTGGACGTCTAACGGATGGTGATGATACACTACATTGTACTCATCATCACCACTTGATAAACGTCCATTACTTGAAATAGGTCCCTTCCAATGATTTCCACTCATTGTGATGAGCGTTCAGGGGCACAGGCCCCGTTACCCATTTATAATCGTAACGAGGCCTGCGCCACTGAACCTCATCACTAATTATACTAGTTACAATGTTCTTCAAACCGGAAACCCGTAATGTTTACTAACAGAAATAAGCGCTCTTCTTAGTTTAGAAACAAAAGAGATCAAGGACTAGTATTTTTTTTATGTATGGCGCATAACTATTGCCAAATTTATAAGATTTTGACGTATCAGACTTCAAGGTTAGTATTATAAAGAAATCTATAAAAATATAGAGGGACAAGACATAGAACGGACCGGAAGCTGAAGGTAGGAAAGAGGCTTAAGCTCTTTTGTAATTAAAAATGGTGTTTAGAGAGGAAATTTATACACATGTTCATAGTTACCGTTCTCTTCTTTAAGTTATATTAAACTTTAGTTGTTATTTTGCATTTGTTTTCTTGTTGTGAAACACTGTAGGAGTACTCAAGGCGGACTTAATCCTGAAATAGCATTTTCTGCCAATTTTGATTTCATGGGGAAATCTTCGAAATATACCCTGCTTCTGGGGGAAAGTCAGGGTTACAAGAGATTCTTACGCAATAAAACCCCCTCGGTGGTCTGCATCAGTGCATTCGAAGAGTCCCCGGGATTTCTTATAGAACGCACCGGTGCCTCTCTACACTTTCTTTTAGCACGTATCTAAGGAGAAGCCAAACCATCTAGTCACCATCGATGAATCATACGGTGTCCCCACGCAGGTTCACCTATTGAGCGATAAGGTATCGTACCCTCAAGGTCCGCGAAACTTCTAGATCCTTTTAGTCGCCTTCTACGACAGACCATACCTTAGTCTATTCTTACTAGCCCGAGACTACAGGGCTGTGCCAATGAACCTTAGACATAAAAATTTGCTAGGTTAGGTTAAAAGCAATAATATTCTTATAATACAAACAAAATAAAACGTATCTGAATGAAGAATAAATTAATAATAAACTGATGATAGAATACATCAAGTGGACACTGAGATACTCCCAACAGCTCGTGAGATCACCAACACGAACTTGGTCATTCGTTGATAAATAGCCTACTCTTCTAAGAGAATGCTCCGACTCCCAGTAGTGGGAATATTAATTGGTCTGTTTATTTATTTAAACGAATTATAAACATTTCATCAGGTTGATATTGCTTGTAGAGTCTTCAAGTTATTAAACATTTCGATTCGAAGCACTCGTGATGTAGACAGATTTGTGTGCTCAACATGGTCATTTCACAATTCCAGACTAAACATGACGAAACAAGGACGCGGTAGCTAAAGTTGAACGTATTAAAACTGATAATATTTTTAACTTACAACCTGTAATTATGGACGGATGCCCAATTAAAACTAGCCTCTGGTATGTAATCTATCATGCCGTGAGATGATTATAAACATCTGTTTGGAGGTGACTTTGTCTGAAGGTTGCCATTAAAATAAAATTGCTATTAAACGAATATCGGTCGTCTATCCATTATTAATCGATAAAGCGTTTGTGTTAATTTGCACTGCTTAAAAGGTAAAATGTGTTTTTTTTTTTTTTGCAATGTTTTCTTACTGTTATTAAGTACGACGTGCAAAGTAAATTCGTTTACGTCATTACAAATTATAACCTAACGCTTCTAAGAATGTTTTTTTTATATTTATATGAAACTAGCTGTCCGTTGCTCGCTTTGGTAGTAATATAAAATTAGAGAGCGAATGATTTTCTATAACAACCGTTACTATAGCAACCGCATAAATAAAATGTTGAAAGATGTATGAAATTTAAAAAAGAAACAGCCTATAACCATCTTCAAATCTTTCCTTGTAAAGTTCACTAGTTTTCACGTGAATGGCGAACAAACGATATCTATTTTCTTTATATATATATAGATACTATTATAAGACTGTGACTTCTATCAGGAGGTTGGTCACTTGTTATTAAGTGATACAGTTGTAAATAACAATGCTTGTAAGGATGTTTGCGATACAAAGATTGTGCTATATCTTTTAAAACTTATTTTACAAATTACTAAGAACGGTTTCGATCTAACCTTGGTAAATCAAATTTTCTAGATTTTAAATAAATCCTACGTAAATTCTAGAATTTTTATCCATATCTACATGTATCGAACAGAGGTGTATATATTACAGAAATAACAAATGTTGATGGAGATGGTCGTAAAGTCCGTGACGAGTTGCAACATAGATTCGGAGAACTATTAATAAACATCATGTTGTCTAATATCAATTACGGTCAAGTCACCACAATGTCACAGTGTATTAATAATCGAAAAATATTTATGTTAAACAAAACACATTATTTATACGAAAAATAAACATTATATTATTCATAATTAGGAATACATTAGACCATTTAAGAGTCATTTAAATTTAATGAAGATATATTACACACGAGTCAAACTCGTTGTTGTGTTATTCAAACGTTTTTCCTTCTGCTCTTTAAGAGTTGTATGTAGATTAAAAACGATATAAATATACAAGTTATTGTGTGAAATATTATTTTTTATATAATATTAGTAACTATGGTGATACGGTATTATTGACTTTATTAACTAATTAAAAGATTTTTATATGAAATTAACATTTGACTGTCGCTTTCGTTGATATGATAAGTTTCTTTTCATCAAGCGACGAGACGAGCGGAACGTTCACCTGATGATAAGTGATATGTTTGTTTATAACGTGGTACCAGTTAGAGCGATATATACTGTTCCACATTGCGCTCGTACTCTGAGAAGTTATTCTTTGATGGCAGAAATAGGCGCTGCGGTGGTCGGACCTACCTAGACTACTAACTAGCATAGTTATGTATGGAATAGTAAATTGTTGATTTGTTCTTTATTTACCGACAGTACTAAAGTGTCGAAATAATCCTAACACCCGACATTTACGATCTACGTAGATTGTAATACTAGTTTTAGCAAATTTATAACGATTTATAAATTTTTACAGAGAAACTATATCTGTGTTTGAATTTGCACAAATTAGCCACTTGTCGTCTATAGAGATTGTTGTTAATTTAGATTTGAATAGTCAAGTAGTTAATTTTTCTTAATGTATTGTTCAGATAACAAATAGAATGATGTAAGACTTGATGAAACTGGAAATTACATCAATTCGCCAATTAACGAGTAAGGATAACCCTTTTAACTCTACCGTCGTGAATCAGTCCATAATATCAGACTATTATGATGAATTGACTAACGCTAATAGGTTTAAGATGGCCGTGTCTAATCCAACGTACAAATTAACTATTGGTTAAACCGCACACGGCGAACCTGTACACGGAATGACGAGGTAAAGCATTCACGGACGTTAATATACATATATTTGTATACGAACGTATCAATAGATGCGATGTAATCGAAATCGAATCGAAAAAAGTATCGGATAGACACAATGCGATGATAAATAAATCGATATCCGACAGTCATCTGGACATAACAAAATATTAACTCATCGAATCGATGTTATTTTTTTTTTTTTTTTGTAACGTAATTATCACCTCGGCTCTAATGCGGTACCTAATTTCTTGTGTGGGTCGAGATGGTAGATCTTTTATGGTCCCGATGAGTGTGGACATGCTATCACACCGTTGTAGAATTTGCGATTATTATATGGTTTTAGTCCAGCGGTGGACTGCAGTGGGAAGATGATGCAATCGTTGTTCGTATCATAAATAAGATTACGATATAATCGCACCTCGATCTAGATTAAAAAACTATTGATAGTTCTAAGTAATCTAGTGAACTATACAATCGATTGTTAATGAGGAGTTGCGAAATACAGTTTTAGATTCGTTTAAGGTTATCTCGTCGAATTGGTTACGCGGCAGTGTGAATGCGGTAGAATTTATTTTGACATTAATAAAAATATCATCGCGGGGGTTATTACAAGAGAGCGTGTCTAACTGAGATCTCACTGGGAGGCTGTTAATTATGTGCCTACAAAACAAAATGGTGGAACGCCGCCGGAACAATGGTCAAGTGTGCGGTCTGGGACCACCGTGTTCGCCGGCACTATTTCATATTGGCCCTGTATTCCACCGTATCGTAATCATTACAATGATTGTTTATTTTCTTTTATTTATCCTTTATGTCAATATGGAGTATATGATGATCATAAAATGTATATACAGCGGGGAGTTTAACACCAATAGCCCATTATATCTTTCCTGCGAATTTTCGGAGGTTCGCTTTATTATTTACGATACTAAAAGAGTAAAATTGTTAGGTGAAATAGTATTTATTTATTTTTATATTTGAACATTTTTACACAATAAACATATAACAAATGTAGTAGTAGATTAATTAAAAGGAGAACGTGAAACGGCAAGGCAATTCATTTTCCAACACTATGGTGCAAAAACATTAATTTATCGAAACATATAATATAATAAAACACATATCTTTATATGCTTATAAATATACATAAGCGCAAAAAAGGTAAAATAAGGAAATAAATCATGAATATGAATCTGTAATCGAAAATCTTCGAAAAGATACTCTGCCTTCATATTAATACTGACACTATGGTCAAATAATTGCTTTTTAAATATGTATTCAAATAATATGTATAATTTACTATTCGAAGCTAGAAAAAAAAAACATATGACGTAGATAATTAAGACTCCTTTTAGAAGGAACTTCTTTCTGAGATCATTAAATTAGGTGTTTTTTTATTAACACTTCAAAGTTGTTAGTAGAAAACAAAATCAAATATTGTATACAGATTAAGTTCCGAACTAATTAGATCTACTAAGTTATAATTAAAAAAAAAAAGTGATTTTAGTGGTGTATTAAATTTATTTTCTTGTTTTTTAATTTTTCATAAGGCCAAGGATTCTTGAAGGTTGAAATAATATTTATAATACAGTAGTTCTATGAATATATTTCAATAGGCTCTTCAAGGTCACCAGAAAGCATGTGTTCTTTGTAAACGTTAAATTCTGTGAGTAATTGAAACTAATACTTTAACATTAGTATTACTAAAAGGTATTTATTAAAAAACCTAAGTTATAAACTTACGATGGGGATATTGAAAATTAAGATGCGTATTGAAACCCTTTTAAACATCATGCTTTTATAGATCTACCTTCATTATGTTATAGTGAGACTATGAAAAAGTCTTTTATAACAAAAAGTATGTATTTTAATATTTAATGCCATGTATATATATATTCAACAAGAGTTTACATTAATTATAGATGAATTCACAAAAATACTACTGACTCAATTGTTGTCTATCTGCTAAAACTGGATTTCACTAGTGTTAAGTGATGAAGCAGTAGATGGCTAAGAGTTCCCGCCCAAAGTTCTTTCGCTCTCTTATGTAGCCAGTAGAAACAAAGCGAAGCTCTCATGGCTTCAGATTTACAATAACACGGTGGTAATAAGCCAAGCGGATGCTTTAAAAATCTACCATCAAGGAGACTCCAAATGAAGCCCAGGAATCGGAACACGTTCTAAGGCGAGCTGTTGTCTACTCGGAGGCAGTTCTTGGCTTGTGTCCGACAACTATTATAATATTCCCACCATTATATCGTATTTCATAGATAACCCATGATACTGGACAACATATAGCCTCGTAAAAGCAACATTGTTGTTCGAACATTAGCTGTTAATTTTTATTGGGACCACTGGCTTTAGGTCGTAAAACGTCAAATTAAACTATTAGTTAATAGTGAGTTATGCTAGAATTAAATAGTTATTTCGCGTATTTCATGATCGCTACCGCATTAAGCCTGCCTGATGATTAATTTAGTGCATTCAATGTTACTATTATGAATTAGCCATAATATTGAACGCGCTAGCAATAATTTATTGAGTCAACAACTCTGTAAGTTTGTTTACTATATTTATTATTCATCTAGTATTTATTTGTTTTTACATATTTATCTATATTATGGCAGTTAATGTCTTAAAGAAAGGCCGGGTCAAGAGTACTCGCAACCGACGAGCATGCTTGAAGACGCTCATGAAAGTGGAGGAAGCGAGAGAAGTGTGCCGGGGTGGTAGCAAGTGGAGAGTGGTGGTCTCTACCTACCCCAGTGGGACTGAGGCGGGATATATATGTAAGTCTGTAATGTCCTAAAACCGATGTTAGACTTAAAGGTAATAAGATATGTTAATCTAATTTAGTTAAGTAAATATGACTAGATAGTTTAAATAATTTTATCAAGAAAAAAGAATAGAAGAACGGAAGACGAGATCCCGATAGATGATGTTATACATCATGTACGTATGTACTTTTAAATTTCTCAATAAAACATAAAAATACATCGCTCGAAACAACCAACAGCACAGATAATTGTAGATATGAAAGACGGGAAGACAATTTATAAGTATTTAATTAACAAAACCGTTTTAAATAACCAAGCGTGGAAACGGTTAAATTATACCGCCATAAATGTTACAAGACGCTAGTTATATTGTAAATTAGACAGTCGACTTCCACTATATAATTAACAAATACAAACGCATTACAAATTAAATAATTTGTTGTAGCTGCACGTCGTGTTTGTATTATACAGAAAAAAAAAAATTAAGGACATAAATAAAATTGTATTAACCGTAAATCCCACTAATAAGTAAGCACGAGACATGGTATGCCGTTTTAATGTCAGATTTGGTAACGGATACTAATGTAATATCCTAAACAGAAATCCCCTTTGCGATCGACCGCCGCCATTTTATGTTCTGTGTAGATAATGTTAAGGTTGTACGTCGTCCGGAATGTAATATAAATTGCGGCAGATATAAGTCTGTTTTATTGTATTTAACTTCAGCGTGACATGTTTATTATTAGACGGAAGAGGCCTATTAAATTATTAGAAGTAATCCCGTACGGTAGGTCCGGTATTTTGGCTTAGCTGTCGTTTGGACTGTCCGTGTCAGTGTGCTTGGTGCGTATTGGACGGAAAACAAATCAGTGCTTCTGACATATTTATATGACGGGAGCACCGTCTCGGAAACCCGTACATCGAGTACTCATTTCAAAGCCGTAATGATCTCTTTGTCCTCCCGTTACAGATGTTTTAGTCCGCTGTTATAAATAAATGATTTATTTGCAAATGGTACGTAGCCAATGTCTTAATTGTTTATGGTTGCCATACGAAAAAATATAAATTCGAATAGCCGATTGATGATTTACAATTATACGATACGGAACTCGATCGGTTCGTTTCAAAGTAAATGATAGGAAAGTAAATGAATACAGAATGACTTCATTCTTTTTATTTATGCTGAATAATTTGGCAAAAGGATTTTATCTGCTGAATTGAATAAAAGCCAAGACCCAGTTACAATTTGAATGTAGCGATTGAACGGAAATCATTTGTGATATCTGTACAATTTAGTGAAGGAGTTGAGACACTTGAAATGACTGTATATCAAATGTAAGTAAATATAACTTAACTTATAACTTGAAACGAGTCAGTGGATCTTATGTGGTTATGTTTTATAGGCATGTATAGTGGTAAGGGACAAATGGACCACCCAGATTGGTGATTACAAAGGGCCCCGCCCACAAACCGCTGTTCAATTCGAACTAAATAAGTGTTGCATTCCAAGTCTGACGCCTCTGTGGACCATTTGGGCACCTACATAATTTCACTTCCAAAATAGCTTGCGTAGCTTGATCCATTTCTAGCAGAGATAACATACTTCGCCTGAAGCTGTTCGAGGTCTCAAATTAAGGTGGACGGTCGGAATATGAGCAATAATAATGGTCGTTACGTCAAAATAGAGGTATACTACGTGTCACATTGTTTTATGGTCAAGGAAAACAACGGACCCGTTGCCCCTGTAATTTGGTACGTCTGATTAAGCCATTGGATATGTTTTTGTGATTATTTTTTAACAGACTATGAGCGGTGTTTGAGGTTATAAAATTTTATGGTTTTGATATTTTCAAAATAATGCTTTTCGGTTAACCTCCATTTTTATTGCTATGATTAATTTTTTTTCGTTCAGTACGATAAATTTTAAATATAATCAAAATGGTTTTTAACGATATACAATATATGGAAACGTGAATGTACGCACGCGTATTTGTTTTTTTGTTGAAAATCATAAATACTAGAGGAAATTGGTTGAAAAGTAATAAAATGATGAACTAATAAGTTTTATTTCAAAATCTGATATGAACAAAGATCAAGAATTTGTATGTTTCAAATTTCTAAACTAGACTACAATTTTTGTAGAGAAAGCTACAAAGCAACGTTTTCCAAAGGCTGTGGCGCAGTAGCTATCCGTTTTCTTTGAAACAAGATTTCTCTTTCAATTCTGTAGCTATACGTTAACTTTGAATGGTGGTTTTTGCAAAGTATGCTTAGAGATATGTTCATCAATCAAATGTTCTATGTGATAAGAAGAGTCGTGGGTTTAAGCCCCTGAGCTTAAGATTCTGTTGACAGAAAACATATTGACGGGACTCATGTTTTCCAAATAGAGGAAGCATTAAGAGAACTACTTATGAATTCATTTTTAGTTTGTAAAAACAATTCTCTATAATAATATTGATTTAAGCTCTTGTACTATGATTCAAATAACTGATGCACCCCATAAAGTTAGGAAGCTAAAATTATGCACGCACACTGTTAATAAAGTCAATTGAAGAGTCATCCAAGTCTTAGTGGTGTCTTTTGATAGTGTCCCCTTATTTTTGTGTTGTAGATCAAAGGGTAACTGATTATACGCAACCCTTACAATTTGTTTGTTTAAAATTCGTAAGTGGTTTAATTGTTTTCTTTTTTTTTTGTTTAATTTTAATATCAATCATAACAACGTATTAAACGATATTATTTCTTAGTAGTTTCCTGGGCAATTTCTATACAAATATGTTCCTATTGTTGTAAAACAAGGAAAGTTTCGATGACTCTTTGATGGTTGTCTGAACTAATTCGCAAAATTGGTATTATCAAAAGTCATTTAATAATATTTTTGGACTGTTTACAAGGTGAGTAGTACGTTTATCCTGTAGTAAGAGTTACACGGGGTTCTGTAATACAGGGCAGAGAAAGGGAGGAAGAGAGTAAAGAAGCTTATATTGTGTTTAAAGCTTTAACACATACAGAGGTTTCATTTGTTGATTTTATTGGTTATTCCCTCTTACCTAAATTAGACACTGTGGAGTTTTTTTCAGATAACAGCAGAAGCTTGTTTATATGATATAAATAACTGTTCCCCACCCGCTTTTGCTTGCCGTAATAGAAAATTATACTTGAAATTTGTCTGAAATATTCCATAAGAGCAACCGCAAATAAATTTCTATAGCATAAGAAGCACAAAGTAAAAATGTTTATTAAGTTAATTATAAATAAGATGATGAATGATCTATGAAAATCAATAATAAATTGTCTATAATCATCTACAAATCATTCCTCGTTGAATGCTTATGTTTGCATGTCGATACGTTCACTAGCTTTTACGTGAATGGCGAACAAATAAAATCCATTTATATATATATAGACGAATTGCAATCGAAATATAACTTCAAATGTTCAATAATTTCAAATAAGTTTTTACTTACAAATCTCCCAGCGTTATTGTTGTGCACGTTGATCTTGGACTGCAGGTCGTCCACCTGCTCTCTTACGTCCAGGAATTTCTTCGAGAATTCTATCCCGTAGGCGAGATTGTGTGAGCAGCCGCTCCACTCCCACTTGTTGGCCCTCGGGCGGCTCCTGGTGTCGTGGGAGGCGCGGTAGCCCAGCGGGTCGCAGCCGCATGACAGCAAGCGACCCTGGGCGCAAGCTCGTGCCACCGCCTGCGCCACACCAGCGGCTGTCAGGGCGTAAAGAAACGCCGCCTCGCGAATACCTGCCAAAGTTGTGAGATAATGTAGTATAAGAAGAGGAAGAAGAGTTCATACCTGGCGGTCTGGTCGATTGGACATTTGCATACGTTACATGGCGCAGTCGGTATCATTTAACATATCATGATAAAATTAAATTAAATACGATTAGTGGACATCTCCCCTCAGTCTTTTTATTTCGTCGGGGGCTTGGGATAAACCTTGAGAATAAAGTGAGCTTCTAAAGCCTTCCCCGTTACTGACAGAACATATAAGAGAAAGTAAAGCACCTAAGGGGTTAGACAGTCGGTCGTTTGCATAAGTGATAAATGTAATGTAACTCCTAAACATCCTATTGGAAATTTCATTACAAAACTACTTGCGAATGTGATGCTGTTCGGCATCTGTACATTGTACAAAGAATACAAAAAAATAGTTACACATCTGGATGTATGAACACTAATAAAGCCTTTCGCACTCGTAAAACCGCTGAAAGTACCGTTGCGTAGTATCTTGAAAATTTAATGGTCAATAAACGATTAAAGAATCATTCGAATCGACTTTCGTCGAGTTAAAATCGATTTAAGAGCTCTGTTACTTTTGTTTTGTACCTATATTAATATTTAATGTAAAATTCGGAGCTTTTAGCGGTGGACTTAAGAGTTTAAATGCTTTTTCGTTTATGAATTCGCTCTGACATATTGTTGGGATAATTTAAGAGTCTACATATTACAAATGAAACCGAATTAAACTTTGTGTTTGTTTGTGTATTTGTTGATTATTGAACAATGAACTGAAGAGAACAACATTGAACGGCTAGAATATATTTCATGTTAATCTTCAATTCCAATTTAAATGTATGTAACCATACGATTACCATGTTGCAGGTAAACAAGGGGGCCCAGGACCGGTCTGAGTGGAAATCTTTGGGGGAGGCCTTTGTCCAGCAGTGGACGTCTTCCGGCTGATTAGATGGATGAGGTAAACAAGCGGTTGTGGCAGTAAGTACTCACTGCGGCACTTTCACAACTGTATCGCAAGGAGAGTTGCATTGCTAGCTTGTATAATAACTTTTGCCGACGACCTGGTTAAGGTCGCTGGCAACCATTGGATGTGGGTGGCCCAGGACCGGTCTGAGTGGGAATCTTTGGGGGAGGCCTTTGTCCAGCAGTGGAGGTCTTCCGGCTGATTGGATTGGATTGATTGATTGATAATAACTTTGTGTATTTAGGATACCGGTTAGGATATCTGAAGATCTATAGTATTGAAATACCTTAAAAGGCGATTAAGACGGGACAACTTCAAGAAAACCTTACCAGTCTTGTCGGCGACTTTTTAGATCAACTAAGAGTGTTTTTAATGTAATGACCCTCAAATTGTGGTGGATGATCTTTACCAGTAGATAATGATCAGGATGATGAATTAAACAATAATTTCCAGTGTAAACTCGTTCTTAGGAAACTAAATGAATGGAATGGAATGGAAGTTCAACATATTATATTTTGTAGTTTTCTTATCGATTAATGTCTATCATAGGCAAATTATTGAAGTCTAGGCTCTAGAAATTCTATTGATACGTTTAAAAAGGAACGCGGAACGTTTTTGATATTCATTTATCTATTTTATTAGTATAAGTTAACCGCTGAAACCATTCAAGATGTGAAGATAAGCTGCTGGACCTCACACAATGTAATCTTATTGCCTTATACAGTGTGGCTATTTGCATTTGAGTTAGGACAAGAGGCAAGGGGGCTTAGTTAATTGTGTTCGCTATTAAATCTCTTTAGGTTAATAATGAGCTATTCTTGCTATTTAAGTGTGTTAACCTGAATGGAGCATTCTGAGCCATTGCAACAGGTAAAAGCTGTAGCTCTTTAATAGGCTATTAAACTACCGCGCAATCCGTATACTCTGTCCGACGATCCGCATATCCTGGTCCTATAGAATGAGGACCTGAGTTAATTACTCCTCTTTTAATGTATATTATGTTAATTATATTAAGAAAGTGTGAAGTGTAGATATTTACATCGCGTGTGGTCTGTTCTCTATGGATGTTGCTTTTAATGTTATGTAAAATCTAAATGAAATACAAATGGAAAGTCTGCCTTTCCAAAAACAGACTAGATACCACCGCAGCTTCTATTGCTCGAGCCGAAGATACTCAAACTTTATTTTATTTTTTTAGGCCAAAAAGCACACTGGGATGCTGTGTATTTACACAGGATATTTATCCTAATTAGATGTAACCAATTTGGTAAATATACTGCAAATCTACTTCAAGTAGTGATGATGTTTAGGTGCTGTCGTAATCCAATACTTTCTCTAGCTACAGGGCCTATAAAACCGGAACAATGTTTTCCGTTTACTCCACGAAGCGAAGAGATGATGTGGATGTTCATCTGATGTTATCCTTCTGGCGCCAAAATATGTTTGCACACTACTATTGGGCGGCAGAAGTAGGACCTGCGGTGGTTCTTAGATGGTATACAGTAATAGACACCTCCCAACAGAAAAAACTCAAAGTGAGATAGATCTTGAGGTCTTTGGCCATAAATAGTGTTTGGACAGTATATGAATTGTACTTACCAGTATTGATGTCATGAAGCAGATTTACAATATGCGGATGAAGCTACACGGAAGGGGTGTAATTTCGAATTAATTATTTAACCCCTTGAATAAATCAAAGCACCTTACAATACCAACTTATAATAAACTTTTGGAGAAGCGCAAAACAACTGGATATCCGTAAAAGGTTCTTTATGGGAAAAACAGCTGTTTAGTGGGATGGTTATAAACCTAGATAGTATCAAGTCACCATGTTTAATAAAAATCCGGAAGGGGTTCGAAAAAATCCTGTTGTACATACACTCTAGTGTATGCGAATCTTCAAACATCGGATTTCCCTGTTACAAGTCAAACAAGTGCTTGTAAGTATCCAATTGGATAAGGATTTTTTCTTATGTTCACTTTGTCTAAGAACTGTGATAAATTCGCGAGAGTATCCGGTTTAAATTGGTTTAACAGTGAATTTATCGTTTCGGTAATAAATTCATTGGACATGAAGCGATTAATTTGAGTTGGTTGCAGCACCTTATCTTCAAGGATTAGCAATGGCTTCTCGTGTAAATCGAACCTAATTGAGCTCGGAGATACGGTTCATTGGGAGTAATAGCATTTTTATTCTTTACCCACATGGACGTGGACCAGAGCAGATAAATTGAACATGTCGGGTGCGCCGACTATATCTTACGCAGACTTTAAGTTGATATTGGCTGAATAATATCATGTGCACATATATAAGCGTGTAATTGTTGATTGCAGTATGAATTAATGTTTCACCAGTTACACCAATCCAAAATAAAGATACCTTTCAAATTATGTGCAATAATGAGAGGGTAAGTAAACATGCTTAAGCGAAGATCTAGCTAATAATAAGTTGACTTTCTCACAGTTAACTCCTTGGTGACTACGGTCCTGGGATATATTCGTGATATGAATATAGGTATAATAAATTGTTAACGAGTTAAAATTCAATTAGAAGATGATCCATAACAAAAAAGTTGAGCTTATAAATATATTTTTTATCTTAGTAAATCCGTGGGTATGTTATTTTATATATTAGTGTCCTAATACTTGATCTCTACAAAGTATTAAACGAGTACCAGACAATGGATGGTCAAGCGTGCTCGCTGAGAATACTCTGACTTTAATATATTAACAGATGAAATAGAGCAATGCTGTTATGACGGCGGATTTGCTGTGTAGTTATGTAGCTAGACGGGTTCGTAAAGATCTTACCAATATCTTAATCCACCAACACGTAGCTGCAGAATCGGATCAGGGTCCGAAGTCAAATCAAAGTTGAAGTTAAAAATTTTGCGTTTCTCATTGAGTTTTACAAGGAAAGCGTTTATCTGCTACTCCGCGGAGGTAGTATTTTATTCTCTCTGTTTATTTGAGTAATGTTATAAGATTTATACAAAAATTTAAAATAGTTGTCGCGTACTCAATTACTTGAACTCGACTTGAGTCATAATAAAAAGAAATATTTTTATTTCCGCCGGTGAATGTGTCATTCAGCCGCGGTTCCGGATTCTCCCAAACAATTACGTTCCTTTGAAAGAAAATGCGTCATGTAATGTGAGTAATGAGCACAAAAACTAATTTAGCAATCAGACGATTTCTGTTACGGCTCTAGGTCTTCACAATGTGAGGGGCAAAAAAGTGGTGAATACATGAATTGGTATGATTCATCTATAATAAAATGTTAATCATTATAAATCAAGCATTATCTCGGTGTACGATCGCTGCTCGACATGAATTAATTCAACTATACCCTTTGTATACATATGGTACAGATAATTAAAAGAAGTAATAAAAAATGTTATTTTGATAATTTTTCATTCTTAATAATGGCAACGATTTCTTTTATTCTTCCGACGAGACGAGGGGGAGCTGACTTGATGGTAAGTGATACTACTACCCATAACAACGTGGCGCTAGTCAGGATGATATAGCGCTCGTTGAATTGAGACAAGATGTTGAGTTTCATTTCTCTAGTAATTATAATAGCTACAGCGCCCTTCAATCCGGAACAGATTAATATTTAAACAATGCTGTTCGACTGCAGAACTAGACGCTGCGGTGGTGCCTGCTTAGGCGGTCTCCGGCAGTAAAGACCTACTAGCAGTAATATTAATAACTAATGAATTTGAACTTTAATTAACTATAGTTATCATGGTTTATATTCATTTACTATAACGTTTAACTATATTAAACACAATACTTTATTAAAAAAATGTAATTCAATTCAATTACTTTACAATATCAATGTTATAACTTACTTTAACTTATAAGACTTCATTGAAATTATCAGTGTTGATATATAGATCTTGATACGCTGACAAAGTATTATCAAAATGTTTTAGATTTTTTAAGCGCCAAGTGATGACATCTCTGAAAACTTTTTTTTCATAATAGTAGAGTTTTAACATGGTTTTTAGAAACACTTATTATTAGGGTATATAATATCTACAGTAACTCAAACTGTTATGATCTATAAGCGTATCTGTAACCGATCTATACTGATTATATCATTTGAGAATATTGAACGTGAACAAAAGAGATAATTTTTAACATTGAAATATTTCATACTCATAACGTTTATATATTTTTTTTAATTTCTTTCACTCTTGGCTTTGTAAGTTTGAATGAGCTTTCACCAAAAACATGGGAATGGATAGGCATTAAGGATTCCTTTGAGCCAATGCGAAATACATGATAACTTTGAAGTATTTTTTTTTGTGCTCTCGACAGCTATAATTAATCTATATAAACCTCTTTCATAGTACATCATCATCATCCGATAAACGTCTACTGTTGGACATATGCCTCCTTAAAAAATCTCTACATAGATCGGTCCAGCGCTGTCCGTATCCAGCGGCTTCATGCGATCTTACAATCACTATAGCCTCTGGTACCGCCGGATACTAGAGGCCGTCATTTGTAGGGGTTCATATTTGGGCCATACCCCACCACGCGGGACCGATGCGGAGTGGTGAGAGCCAGAGCCTCGTTTGTTGTTTAGTAGGGTGCACCACGAGCAGGTAAGGTTGGTTCGTATCTCATGAGTTGCAGTCCGGTATCCCTTACACCCCCGTGATTTCTAATATTTTTATTGAATCATATCGTTGAGTATAAAACAATGATGTATAATTTTGAGATAGTACACAGCCTTGATAAATGTTACGGGGTACAATACCATATAGGTGAAGGGAAGGCATTGTTTATTTATAAAGCTAGCTCGAACACGACTCCGTTTTTCTGAGTGACAAATTTATATGTCGTCAATTCGACGAGACGCGATAGAATCGATTCGTTTCGATTTATAGCGGGGCCCGTTGATCGATTTCGATCCGATTCCGTGTTGCGAGTGACCGGATCACCGAGCTGCTTCACTGTTACTGCGGAATTTATACGCTCCCTCTAATGGTTTGTTTGCTTATGTTATTTAACACTATTAGATAATTTGCTAATTTTAGATAAACAAAAATAATAGAAAGATTATTTTATCAGAGTGAGGAGAAAGAGATTTATTATACTGTAGGGGTAGTTCACTGGTAGGTCATTGTTGCCAGAGACAGTCTAGATGTACTACCGCAAGTGCTATTTCTGCCGCCATACAGTAATGTGCTAATATTTTTCTGTTCCGGTTTGAAGAGCGCTGTAGCTAGTGAAATTACTGGGGCAAGGAGACTTAATGCTTAAAGGCGATGACAGCAATGTGGTGCATATTATCTTAACTAGCGTCACATTGTTATGGGCAAGCGTACCATGTGAACGTCCGGTTGGTTTTGTCGCTTAATAAGAAAGTAATCTTTATAGAGTGAGCTTTTCCTTGTACCGAGATTAACCACCAGCAGAACATGTCGAGTTGCTTGTGGTTATATTGAGGTTAACTTCTGAACATATGCCGCTTAACAACTTTAAATATCTAGTAAAAATAGAAGTGAAAGAATAGACAATGTGTTCAGGCTACTCCTATGAGGAAGTCGTCGCTGGACAATTTTAAAACATACATCAGATGTTAGACTATATTTGCAGCAATAACTACATACTTTATAAGTTTGTAGATAATTTGTTTTTGGTTTAGATCAAGTTGTGCATAGATAATAACTTAGTAAATGGAGCTGTTAATAATATTACTTTAATAGTTGTTTAAGTTATCATGGCGCTGGCACAGCCTTTATAAGTTCTGAGCTCCACATAATGAATTTTAAAAAAAAACTTATTCTGATTGGATTATAACAATTATATTTAACATATGTGACATGTCATCGAAATCGAAAAATGCTCATTGCTAATCATGAGCTCTCCTCGAAGAACTCCACAACGATTCATCATACACGTCAATCTATACTTTGTGAGGAAAAAAAGTAGGAATATTTGGATGGAAATAACCAAAAACCCATCAAAAATATCTCCAATCTAGAAAAATAAAGCAATGGCTAAAGTTATAGGCATAACTTGGTATTGAATTAATTAGTAATTAAATTAATTATTATATATGTAAATGATGTTTTAAATTGCTAAATTAATTACATACTATAGAGAGGAACACATTATCATAATTTATTTTAGAGAGATGGTGATACTTGACTAACGAAAGTGAGAAAATTTACATTTTTTTTTCACTTAGCAAAAAGATATAAATATCATTATCTTAATCCTCCTCTCCGTTTTAACATCCGGTTTATCTGAGTTATCATATCATTGAAATATCATCTATTATCATATAACACAACATTTAAAAGCTCAAAGATAAAGCTTGATCTCTTAGCAATTAATTGATGCTCGTGACCTTAAAAACTATAAATGATGACTTCATTATTATTACTAATTATGGTAGAAATTTTAAGAGCCTTAAATTTCTACTATAATTAGTACTTAGTAGCTTGCTCAACTATATCATGGGTCCGTCTCAGTTGGTACCTTCGCAATTACCATTTTTGCAGCCAAAAGTCAGTTTGCAAATATCACCGAGTTCCGGTTAGAAAGGTGCTGTAGCTATTGAATTTGAGTTTATGGGAGTTACATCCTGTGTTCTAAAGCATGGAGCTTAATGTGGTGCAGTATACATCATCCTAACTAACACCAAATTGTTATTAGCATTCACATCATCACCCGTCTCACTAATAAAACGTTAGACAGCATGAAATGTAGTAACAGGTGTTAACTAAATACTAGGCCTAACTTATCGCTAAGGGATAAAAGCTCAAAAAAAATTGAATAAAAAAAAATATTAATGAAAATGATCTTATTTACTATGTTTAGTTTTTAGCAGTGTCCAGTAGTGGGGTCCATCGGCTGATGATGAAGATTGAATAGTAGACGATACCGTTACCAATTGTTAAATCAATTTAAACGAATTCAATTGAATCGATTCTCCTCTCCGATTTCTTCGGATGAGATGCCCTGGATTTTGAACCCATGACAGATTTTAAATTCTTCCCTTACACTTATAACGTCGCTTTTTATATACGATCGCTTCAATAATGCATTACGCGTCATCAATTTCGCTACGACTCCCGATGTAAAAACAACCTCGATTAACAACACTCGTTGTATGCAAGTCAAATTTTTACTTTCGTATAATTTGCAGTATAGTGAATGATAAATAATTAAAGAGTTGTTTAAAGCAATATTAGATATATTTATTTTATGTTTTGGTAGGTGCATTTAGAAACGAATAAACTGAAGCGTTCATTATACAGTTTAAAATAGGGTTCATGAGAATTCCTCTTCCTCTTAATGCGGAACTTACTAATTTTTTCTCCAATTATCTTACTAATCCATTTAAACGAAATAAATTTTAAAATCTCTAACTCCTCATTCTCTTATAAGCTAATCTATTTTACTTGACATGAGTATTTGTATCATGTTGTTATCTACTTCTCATGCTCTTCCTTTTTCTTAAAACATATCCTCATCCTCATCCGTATCATCTTCCTCATCAAACCTAGTTTGTGAATACCTTGAAGTGGTTGCGATTCTCACTGAACTTGAATTTTTGAAGACTGTAAAATAACCATGTCATTTATATATACAGCTGGGCTAGTATTGTGGAATGACCATAACTCTTCTAATATGAGAGAAGTGTGATGAGAAGACTATGTAAGTTACTTTTAGATAAAGATTACTTATAATTTGACATTTGTTGGATGTAGATTTATGGATTCTCATCAAAATACACAATTTTACAATGTTGTATATCCGTTCGATGCCTCGACATGTATTCAATTTGTTAATTTACATTCTTACCCGTATATAGCAACGCGGCGCCGGTTGGCAAAAAAAAAAACAATAAATTAACAGCCGCCACTAAGAAAATACAAATTTCAATTATCATTTTAAGCGTTTTGTTTTATCTTCGTTTCTTCATTTAAAACTGTATGTGAGCGGTATATATGTAATCGAATGCGCATACTGATAGGTTTTTCCGAACAATGGTCGGCGGTGGTCCACTTTTTCCGTGTCGTTACATCGTTTCGCATTCGCTCCTGTACATCGCCTGGTGATTTACGATCGTGTGCTTCGTGATCTTGAGATAGTTTTTCTTTACATACCCCGCCATCGATTTGATAGACGCTAAATGTGGTGCCAAAATGAATGAGCTCACGTCAGCTTTTTGTTTACCGCTGAGATTCCTCGTAAACAGCTCTGTTATTAGCTAAAGGGGGCTTGTTTAATGTCGCATTAACATCCGTTTGTATTAAAGATGTATTGTAATGAACATGTTTTTATGTTAGCTTTGTTTCATCAACAGTAAGTTAACTTAAAAGATTAACAATTCAAAAATTGAGAAAAAGTATTTAAAATTCTGTGTGAAGATCTCTGAAGTAATCCTCTGTTCAGTAGCGTCTATCAGCTGATGATTATTCCTAACTAGCTTCTTCCTGATCTAGTACTCGTTATCACAATTAGGAATCTGACCAGTTTCATCACTGCTAAAGTTATCGTAGAGAAGATGATAGTGGATGTAGTTACGTAGCGTAATGATTTAGTGGTTGAGAACCAGTTTCCCAGCCGGCCTGCGATGAATGACTGAACTGAAAAAGCCATTTCTATTGAGCTGCAGGTCATTTAGATATTTCTCTCTTTGACGTCTGCTCACTAACACGAGGTAAAGATGGCGTTGTCGACGACTGGATAGATAGAAAGGCGGAGTAATGCGGGGGAATATCTAGATTTACAGAGACTTAGTATAATTACAATTAGTGATAATTTTTTTAATAGAATTAACTCGCAAATATGTGAATCAATTATAAATCCAGCAGCGGATGGTGAGGGTTTTGTACCAATTAAGGCTTGACTGGATTCACGGGCCGACTGTGGCGAATCGCTAATCACCGAAACCGGACGTTAGCCCGGTCGCGACCTCGCCCGTGTCAAACACAAAGTCGCCCGTAATTTGGGACCTCAGTTAATCTTATAACATAAAACTTACAGGTGATAACTCTCCCTCATCGGATTTCATCTAGATACATTTTATCACAGTATTTATAGCTACCGTGAAATAATACTGTAGTAATTAAACAGTGTATCCGACCAGTAAAGGCTCTGTGTCCTGTGGAGTTTGGTCTAATTATTTAAAATTAGTTTTAGTACTTCTGTTTTAGTAAATCCGTTCATAGTATCGAAGTATTTTTAATAAAATGTATATGTTGCAAGTTTAAGATTAAAATTATCCAATTTTCGTATTAATGCAATTTCCAAAACCTCCTGTTTTCTGAAGATGTTAAACGCTTGATAGTCATATTCACTCTTACAGCTCATCTGTTAGTGTGCCAGTTTGACCGAGGTTCACGGCCTGTTCTTCTGAAATTATTGTTAGTATGACAAAACATAAATCTAAAAGTAATGGTTAAGTCTTTATGTACAAAACTGCATCCTACTTTAAACTTGATTTTTTCTTAATTCAACAAATCTATGAGACAGTAAACGACTACCTAATTGTAAGTCACTCGTACGTTTACAACAAGGTGTACTGGTGTGCAGGTCGCTCTAAGATACAGGTGAAGTTACTGCTCTCTATATGCAACAAGATTTTATTAAAGCAGTAGTTTTTCCGTTATAATATCCTACAAACCGGAAGTCAGTAATGTTTGCTTATTGCTGTTAGGCGGCAGGAATAGGAGCTGCGGTATTACCTAGACGGTTTCCAGCAAGAGCTTAATGTTAAATTGTAAATAGAATGTAAATAGTCGACTCCATTCGTTCAAGATATCCATAAAATTTGTTTCCGAAAAATTCGCAAGCTCACTAACACGCTTCTTGACTTAATTAACCCTTAAAAGTCGGCTTTTATAATCCGATAGGGAACAAAGAGGCGAGAGAAAAAAGGCACTCAATGTCACGTCCGAAAGTGGGAACTTGGACAAATTCATATTTTTATGGGGCCTTTTGTGTGTTTTTTCTCACAGTTGTGAGGCATCTGAAGCAGCACGATCTGGTAACGCACCGACGATGATGTTATCTGTGCCATTAGAAGGTCGGGACACATCTCAGCAGCGGAGACATTTTGACACGTCCTCGTGTTTTCCTAAATCCTTTTGGCAGTTGTTATTTCAAGAAATTGTCTATTGAAATGGCATATGAAAATATTTTTAAGTGCTTCACTTTAGTCTTGAGGAATATGTTATTTGAAATGATCGCATTTTTTTTTTGTGGTCAATAATAGTGACCCATCGCCGTGTATAGACAAGTTCTCACGGTGAGATAAGCTCATTTGTTTTTTGCAGCATTAGATGGCAAAGCTTGCCGTCGCTGCTCCGTCACCTGTGGTCACGTCGTTGACATAAAATGCCAATAAATGTCACTTTTTTATGACACAATCGCTCGGTGAATTCACGTCACGTCTGTCGAGCCAGATTCGTATCAGCGCATGCTCGCCACCCTGGATGCCCTGACGAGCGCCATTCTCTCACGTGACGCCGTACACTTCCCTCGCAGCGTCTGATCTCCGACTAATCTCGGGACCATCGCCGGCTATTAACGCCCGAGGCGAAAACATTTCCCCCAACAATGGCCTCATTAGCTGCACAAAAGTCATTAAACAGTTGACAGTGCGGCATTGTGCCAGCATCACGCGCAACAAGAGCGCTAACAACGTGTGGAGGATCTCCGGGAAGCGGAACAAATCTCGTGATTTATCCAGGACGTTATCCGTCCACAGCATCCTTTCATCGACGTATCCACATGACCGGCAAAAAAAGGTCCCGAATGATTATTATCTTTCTTCGTCAATCATCGATCGCCATTATCCTATTTAAAAGCCTCTCGATTTGTTCTTCGGCTTTTTTCTATTCATTCTGTCCTTCTCTCTCTCTCTCTCCGGTGTTTCAATTCGGGTCCCCGACAATGGGCAAGTTAAGAAAGATGTTTAAGTGTTTAGCTACGCTATTTTTTCACAATTTTTCAATTTCAACGGAATCGTGTTGTTGATGGGCCGGAAGGTGTCGTCACGGTGCGTTATCAATACTAATAGTGCATTGAGTTTTGAATAATGTGAATTCTTTAATAGACACGTTATATAGTACGGATAAGTTTAAACTTGGTTGAAGTGAATCTTAAATTAAGTTATTAATAATATATAAGATTATTATACGTTTGTAAGTTAGGTGTTGTCTGTGAGAAAATGCGATGGATTCTGTTCGGGGGATAGTTAAGATATTAATTGGTGGTGTGCGGCGGCGTGGAGTGGGCAGGGGAAGGGTAGAGGAGTGTCGGTCGGCCGGACTCACACGTAGCGTGAAATCGCGGGGCGCGGGAGCGGAGACACACCTGGCCACCAAGGGCCGCCTTATTATTTGTTGTCTCCCATCCTCCATGCTCGTAAATTTCCACGTCAACGTGTGCGATGATTGTGGAAAAAAAGATAAAGTCGACAAAACCTATCACACCCGGAGATATAGACATAAAGACGGACGACGATCAGTAAATACTAAACATAATGCAAGAAGACTCTCCGCGGTCTCGCTTAATGCCCGTGGATAATTTTTCGTCGTAATAAATTCGGATTGTAATGGCTGATCGCGATTGGTTCGAATGTTTAGTTGCGCTTATTTCAATAAAATTTTCATTTGAAACAACTTCAGCGCAACCGGTTTTGGCATTATGACGAAATTGATCGCTACCACCTACGTGGTACCACTGCCCCGAACGAAGCTCAAGGAGTTATTGCGTTCCCTCCATTAGCTACAAAGCTTTATAAATAAACATACATTTTTATTGGCATTTTGACGGTTTTATACCGAAGTACGTAATTGCGATATAAACGCACATAACAGCACTAGTAGGTGCTGTAAATTTTTTTTTTAATGAGTACAGACACATATAAAGATATAACGTGGTCTATGAACACTTATAATAATACTGGAACACTACTACTGTTATAAACATAAGTATTTCCGTTAAAATATATATAATTAATTGTATTATGATGTTTTATTATAAAACATATACTCATACCTCTTTTCATTATGGCGCTGGTGTGGGGATTTGCACTTTTGGCCATCAAACTGGAACAGTTCCATCGGTGCCATCGTAATTGATGTTGACATTCCTTGACCGCCATTTGCAGACCCTCGAACGCAATTGCCGCCGCATCGGGCTCCTCGTTGCAAACGGCTCTTTGTTCCCTGGTCAGTCCGCCCACCAAACGACACGTCAAAGCCGAGTTTAACTTGAAATGTGGTGGTACAACGGTGTCGCGAGAGCTGTGAAAAAAAATATTGTTTTACTTAATATATCAACATCATCATCAGCCGATTGACGCCCACTGCTGGCCATAGACATCCCCCAAAGATCACAATATATGATTATGTCTAATTTTGTCAGCTTCTTAGCTTATTTATGAAGTAACTAGACGCTAGTGATACGCCCGCCTATAACAATGTGACGCTAGTCTCCCGAGACATAAGATGTTGAGTCTCATTACTCCAGTAACTACAGCGCCCTTCAAACTAGAAAGCAGTAATATTTGCACGCTACTGTTTGTAGGCAGAAATAGACGCTGCGGTAGACCTACGATATCCGACAAGGACCTACCACCAGGTTATCTCGTCTTCACTCGTTCATTCCTACTTTTCTTTATCAACTTTTTAATTGTATTTAATTTTGGGTTATAATCTTAAAAGTTAGTACTCTTTTTATTGTTTGTAATCTTATATATCGCTGTGTCTAGTGTGCAAACATTACTGTATTACGGTATGAAGAGCTTTGTAGCTAGTGTAATTACTGGGGTACGAGACAAGACATTTTATGTCTTTGGCGACGATCGAAATGTGGATATAGTATATATAGTCCTGATTAGCGCCACGTTGTTATGGGCAGGCGTCACTTACTATCTAGTGAATATCCTGCACGTCTGGTCGCTTCCTAAAATAAAAAAAAGATTACTACTCAAGAGACGTAAATGTCTCTTGTGTTTATTTTACATTATAAAACCAATGTTTTCTATAATACCCTGTCTATATTTATAATGAAAATGGGTTCCGTTGTTCACCAATCACTTGAAAACTAGTGAATGTTTCAACATAATAAAATGAGTATTCGACGTGAAATGTAAATAGTTATAGGCCATTTATATATTGTATTACATAAATAAACAGCACAATACACATATATATTGTGCCAAGACCGTAGCAAGTGGAGCGAGGTGGTCTCAACCTACACCACTGCGAAAGAGGCGTGATATATATGTATGTATTATATAAAACATTTTCACTTCGTATTAATTATGTGGTTGCTATAGTAACGGTTGCTATAGAAAGTCATTTGCGGTGCGGTTGCTCTCAATGTTTCAGATAAATTTCAAGTCTAATTCTACATTACGGCCAGCAAAAGCGGGTGCGGAACAGCTAGTGTATATATAAACTAAAAATAAAAAAAACTATAAATATTTAAATAATTTTCTCTATAGCAGTGCTAAATAATAAAAAAAAATAACAGCTTATTTTATTCGCATGTAATTTATAGCGTTATAAAACATTAATAGACACGTTAATAGCACGCTATTGGTAAATATCACACGTTTTATGTATGTTTTAAAGTTTCCCCGATACTCTTATAATTAGTTAAACATTAGGCGTTTTATTTTCATATAACAAATCGACATTAATTTGAATACAATCATAATATATTAATGTCGTCCGTTCGGCGGGTCAATAATTTACACGTATTTCTAAAAATATTGCCACTAATTGGGAGCTCCTTATGTATGTAATTAATGTCGTTATAATTAATTTATACCGGGCATCAGATGGTATCGTCGCAAGCTCCGGATTGTTTATTAATGAAACAATTTGTTAAACAGCTCCCGAGCATCAACAAATATTTTTTTTAAAGCATTTGACGATGGAACTAATGAGCTTATATGGATTTTAATTAATAAATCCGTGGTAAGGTAAGCAGCGAGGCCTCGGAGACGAATTCCGGTTATGAATACTTTAGAAATGCTTCTCTGAAATTAAAGCCCACACGTAAGAATTGAGATGAGATCATTTCAATACAGATATAATGTGGGTCAGTTTTTGTTTACAAAATAACATTCAGTATTTATGTGTTTATACTATATCATTCACAGTTTGTGTGTGAAATGATATTTTTTTTCTATTTTTAGAAGACAGATATGATATAGTAAATAAATATAGATAATAGTATACTATTTTTCTTCTACTAATAGTCTACTGGTAAATGATACTTAGCTCTGCACTGTACCGCACTGCGCTCGTCGTCATGGGACAGAAGATTTAAGTCTCGTTACCCGATTAATTTCACTATCTACAGCACCCATTAAACCGGATAACAGTAAAGTTTGCACAGTACTGTTTGTCGGCAGAAATAAGAGCTGCGGAGTCTCCGGCAACAAAGACCTATCATCGATGATTACAGGTTAAGATGAGAACGTTTATCTGACAGTTAATGATCTGGACATATCCTAAATTATACATGATATAGATGTATTGAATCTGTTCCTCATTTTTGTATATAACTATTATTCATTGAAATATTAGTTCTGTAAATACATATATAAATTCTTGGATGTATCTGTGAGGGTAGCAAAAGACATTAAATCAGCGTGTTTTATATCGCTCTAACAATGATCAATTTCAAATACAGTTTGCAAGTTTTATTGAATAATCAATTTTTTTATTACTTATGAAAACTATGGAGGCACTACAGGAATCATACAAGGACCTGTCTGTAAATTTTATGACGCAAATGCAGGAGTTTCAACGTGAGTTGCAGAAATGTACCCCTGCTGACCCAACTACATCTTCTTTAGGGGTAGAGTTTAAGAAGTACTAAAATTTCATTACACTTACAACTGTCCATACGCAAATTCATCTTCCGACTCGAGAACTAGATCGCACTGAAATGAGGCGCCGATGAAAAATTATCCTATTTGCATGGAATCCCAGAACCCTGAAAACACGGATGCTACAGTCACTGCAGTCATAACCTGCAAGCTACAGTTATCAGATTTCATCGAAACTGCAATCAGCCGCTGCCATCGCCTCGTATGGAAATCGAACAAAGCCTCCGGGCTTTATAGTGGTCAAATTCCGTGACCCTTCGGTTCGTGGCAAAGTGTGGGACTTCAAAATTAACCTTAAAGGCACAGGAGTTACATAGTCTGAATTCCTCACGCGTAGTCGCTATATCGTGCTTATTGAGTCCAGGAGATAGAGCATTAGCAAACGCAGGATTCGAGATAGCGCCATTTAAGTGCTGGTTCCGGACGGGACTCGACACCAGATTGAAACTTTGGTAGAACCGGAAGTCGTTGATATTGAGCCCGCTCCAACAAAACACACGACTAAAGTGTTCCACGCACTAAGAAGGCACTTAAAAAATAACCCTTTTGTTTTTTTGTCATAATTAATACATTTGCACTTTCTATTATTAGATACTATATTACTTTGATTGTGTAAATACATAATTTGAAACAATCGTGCTTCTGACGGTGGTCTGCTGTTGTTTACCATGTCGTAACATGACATTTGTCATCGACAGCGTTCTCTCAATGACAGTTAATTTTTAGTGTTGCGATTGTGTTGTTTGACGTTTTGTACTGTCAAAATATGTAACATATTTTTTTTGTTTTTACTGTTATAAAATTATTATTATTTTTTTTTACTTTAACTATTTTATTTTTAATATCTATCAGTCCGCCTCCAAGACCATCGCTCTAACTATCCAGTTGCAGCGAGGTGTCACACAGGGCGATATTCTATCGCCGAAGCTGTTCACCGCAGCGCCGGAAGACGTCTTCAAGCTTTTTGACTGGAGAGGACATGGTATCAACATAAACGGGGAGTAAATGTCCCATCTTTGATTCGCTGATGACTTCGTGATCATGGCAGAGAGCATCAAAGACGGCAAAATGCTCGATAACCTCTGCAGAGCGTCTCAACATGTAGGTCTTAAAATGAATATGGAGAAGACAAAGATTATGTTTAATGCTCATATTGTACCTACACCAATAATGGTCGAGGGCTCTACACTGGAAGTTGTCGACAAATACATCTACCAGGGACAAACAGTCCAGCTAAGTAAGTCCAACTACCAGAAAGAAGTCAATCGACGAATCCCACTCGGGTGGGCAGCGTTCGGAAAGCTACGCAGCATCTTTTCGTCTCATACACCGCAATGTCTGAAGACAAAAGTCTTCAACTCGTGCGTGTTGCTAGTGATGTTATACGGATCCTAGACGTGGCTCCTTACTATCGGCCTTTTAAAAAGACTGAAAGACATCCAAATGGCAATGGAGAGAGCTATGCTTCTCAGCGTGATCAAATCAGAAATATGGAGATCTGCCGAAGAATTAAGGTCGCCGACATAGCTCAAAAGATTGCTAGACTTAAGTGGCAGTAGGCAGGTCACATTGCTCGATGGTCCGACGGCCGATGGGACAGTGAGGTCCTTGAGTGGCGCCCGCGTATGGGTAGACATAGTGTTGGGAGGCCTTCCACAAGGTGGACTGTCGATCTGGTGAGAATCGCGGGAATCCATTGGATGCGAGCAACATGTAACCGATCGAAGTGGAGATCTTTGGAGGACGCCTATGTCCAGTAGTGGACGTCTATCGCCTGATGATGATGATTTTTAATTTATTGTATTTTATTTTCTTTTGTCACTGGTTTTTTTACATTTTATGTTAGTATTTGATTACAGTAATTACAGCAATATTTCACTTGTTTTCTCTTCATCTGAAGATTTAGACAGTGATGATATTAATGTAAGCACTTCCCTTACAAATGTTACATTAAACTTTATTCTTTTGGAAGAAAATATTTTTTTTAATATTAATCACATAAATTTTCAAAGTATCCTTGCATATTATTCTTATTTACTGACAAATTTTGATAGCAAATATATTCCCACTGAATGTTACTAGTATCCAGATTTCCAATTAATTAGAAACGACAATCCCGGTAGAGGTGGAGGTGGCGTTGCCATTTATCTTTATTCGTTTGTACCTTATACCATCATCCAGGCCTCTCCCACACTAAACTTCCTCTTGGAGTCTTTTACAGTTCTTTTCTGACCTCCGACCTTACAGTATCTGTCAAATTGGAAGAGAGTTATGTTTGCCCTCTACCGTTTGGCAACACAAATGGGAGCTACCGGGATATCTACCTAGCCATTCTCCAGCAACAGAGACCTATCCAGACGTAAATTAGTCGCTAGATTAGCGTGGTTGTATTTCGGATTTATACACTTGACCATCGTCAGCATCAATGTTATAAAAAATCATATGAAAGCTAAGGTCTAGTTAACTTATACTGAGTAGATTAATAAAAACAAGTTGAAGTTTAAGTAATGTTCATATCTTGAAGGAGTAGAAATAAAATGTATATAGATATATCATCAAATACCTAACAACTTATTTATGGTCGAAACTCCATTATTGGCGAAGTACTTTAGGTTTTTTAAGTTATCATAGAGTGATAATCAACAGGTAAAAGGCAAGTAGCGTTTAAGTAATAAAGTTACAAATGTATGATGACTTTTCAAGTTACGTAGATGAGAGAGTGCCGTGTGTCATCACGTCGCTACTGAAGAGTAACGTTGCCGGTTAATCAGATTAGGAGGAGACCGTGTTTAGTATCAAGATCTCGGATTTTATCAGACACAGTCCAGGATACTTATACAATTCTTTCGGCTTCTTGGTATAATAATGATGATACAACTTTTTTGCACAGTGAATTTGTAAAAAGAAAAGGTAGTGGTTTAGTTTGTACATATATAATATAATACCTTAGTCTTATAAAAACACTCTGAAACTATTGGAACAAATCACCATAAAAGCTTACTCCTAGTTTTTAGTATTGAAGTTTATTCTTGTCTCCTTTGTTATAATTTGCTGAATATAAAGAACAGCATGTGAAAGCTAACGGAAGCATCGATTCATAAAAGTTTTCGGAAAAGCAGATGAGTTATAAACATCTGTTAATTCTAAAACTTAGGTCGTTAAGTTACAACTAATGTGATTTAACCGTTTAAATGTAAATTTGTTATAACACAGACTAGTTTATTCAAAGACAATAACAAAGGGACGTTTTGTTTCCTGCGTGTAATGTTTAGTTTTGGTTTACGTTGTCTACGAAAAGCATACTCTAGGGCGCGGTACATTTTTCGTGGAAAAACATGTTCCTTATCACTACACCTTACATATAAGTCGAGGAACGGTCAAGTTAGAGTCGTCACTACGGCTCTATGGATCGCTAGTGAACATATTTACGTGTTGTATTATAATGATCATCTTTGATGTAATGATAAGGTTCAATATTTTTCTTTTTATTAATTGAAGCGACGAGATGACGTAGCCCTAGTTCGAATGCACTGCACGTTATTGTGCTCGTCGCCTTTAGACATAGGATATTTAGTCTCATTACCCCAGTAATTTCACTGAACTGGAACACAGTAAAGTTTTGCACACTACTGTTTGACGGTAGAAGTAGGAGCTGCGGTGGTATCTACGTAAACAGACACCGGTAGTGGAGACCTACCACCATTAAAAGTGAAATTGTAAGCTGCTCTAGTGACTAGTGAATCGAGTACGGATACTTGATTTTCGGATAACTTAACTATATTTACTTTAGATTTTTTTAAACTTATGTACCTTACAGACTTACAAGACATTTCATATTGTAAGACTAGCTAGATTATTGTTAATTTTTTTTTAATATTAACTTTTGAGTTTGAACTACAGTGTCGGAGAATTCAATTAGAATGTTAAAAGTTATGGTGTGATCCTTTCAAAAAGATCGAGGACTTTAAATTGATCATTGAATTATTTATTCATCTTATTAGGAAACATTTAAAGAGTGTTCAACACATGATGCATGAACATCCTTAACAGAAAGTATATATACCATTGCGAACATATTTGTTCCAGCATTGAACGCTTCCTCATATTTAAGTCATATTGTACTTTGATCGGTTAACAGATATTATCGTTATTTTCTTACAATGTATATACAAAATTATTACAATTAAAAGCTTATTAAGCAGTTCATCGAAGCAGTGACTTCTCTGATTCTTTTACCGAACACTAAAACGCTACGGTAACAAAGGACAAACACTGATTTCCTTCTTTACATAACTGAGCGAGTTATCTCCACCTCTTCCCACGCTCGGTGGAATGCCGGCGTATCATTAAAGGGTGCGTCGGAAGACGAATTATAACCAACGTTTAATGAACTCAATGAAACGCGTCCGTAGCCATTATTTCCATCATCTCGCTGCCTAGGTGTAAATGGTCCAGCTAATTCACTTTAACGGCGGAAAAGTCAACGCAATAGATATTTCTATTTGTAAAGATTACGCTGCAGAAAATGCTTTAATGCCCTAAGAGATTACAGTTGAAAGATGCAGTAGTTTTACTTATTAAATTGTTGTAGTATCGAGACTTAATATTTCAATGTTGAGAACAATTGGTGCAGTGCATATAGTCCTAACTAGATCTATGTTATAGTCGGATGTATCACTTACCATCATATGAAAGTTCTCTTCGGTTTTTTTGTATCACGCTACATATGTTTTAAAGCGAAATCTTATCTATACTACCTCTTTTATATTTTAGATGAATTTAATTACCGAGAAAAATCGTTAGACTCTCATTTCAAATATAAAAAGATATACTTTAGTAACTTCATAATAACTTTATTGGGAGGTTAAGGAAAAAGCTGTTTCTATAAAGCTAAATTTTCATAATTTATCTTGTCTTGTATAATCATCTCGTGAAAAAACTAAGAATTCAATTACTTTTCTTTATATAATTATAGCAAACAGCTTTCGTAACTATCTCAACGCTCCACCCTCGAAGTGTGTAGTGTTTTTATATATTTTGTAAATAAGTTAAATTAACAAATATCTACATTTAAGGATACGTTTAAAAATACTTAAAAGTAAGTAACTAACAAGCTCATAATATTATGTAATTGTAAATCTATTCCTTTTTTAAGCTCTGCCATATGTAAGTCCACAGTATATATAAGTCCTATATTATAACAACGCCAAACACATTGGCTTGTGGTAGGTACCTGTTTTTTTTTTTATTTAATTAAGTGAATAGAGGAGACGTTCACTTCGTGGTAAGTGATACGTCTGCTCATAAGGTGGCGCTAGTTAGGATGATATATACTCCATCACATTGAGCTCGTCGCCTGCTTAAGATATTGAGTCTCGTTACCCCAGTAATTACATTACCTATAGCACCCTTCTAAAGGGAATACATTGATGTTTGCATATTACTGTTTGGTGGTAGAAATAGGCGGTTTCCGGCAACAGAAACCTACCAGTAAAAAAATGTCTTAAAGCCTCAAGCACAATGTGGTGCACACTCACCATCAGGTGTAAATTTCTCTCGTCTCATCACTTCGGTAAATATAAAAAAAAACAGTAGTTTTCATATTTATTTTAAAAAATTGAAATCACGTATATGTCACTTTATAGTTTCTGATTGATATAAAAATGTTTGATTGTGATAATTTTCATACACATCGCCTATTACCGAGGCACGAGAACGCCGTTCAACTGGAGGAATTAGCGGAGGATGGAACGGACCAGCTTTTTCCAACAAGTCGTTAAACCCCGAGTGATCCAATTAAAAATCCAAGCCGAGCTTAATATAATTGCATCGAAAATTCCTCGTGACGAGATAAAAACAATAATTTTGTGCTTTAAGACCTACGCCAGCAAAAAAATAATAAATCCGTTGTCGGGGCCCGGCTGATGAAATGCTACGATACCCATTCAGAAAGGTTATTTCAATACAAATTACAGCTACTTGCGTCGCTCCTCTCTACGTTCCGACAATTCTGCAAATACTTTTCTCCTCTCTAACGTTGCTTTCTGTACAGATGTAACTGTCTATATTGATATGGGAAAAAAACCCCTTCCTCTTACCATTTACGGGTTATAATCGTATGCAAACGGTTAACTCATACGTCCTCCTTGCTATATCGATTGTGTAGTCTGATTGAAATTCCGTGTACCAACAATATGTACATGTACTTAATACCTATTTGTTCTGCTTATAATCTACTTCACGAGGGCGCGAGATACAGCATCTGATTTGTGGGACGGTGTAACGTTTAAAAATGCTACCAATATAGGCAATTAGTTTGCGTGATAAGAATGCGGAGTGTTAAAAAGAAAGTTTACAAAAGGGCGAATTCACCGCGACCCTATTATCTAGTCTTTGTTAATACCTAGAATTTTTCTTTTAGTGCTTTATTGCTAGCTGCGTGCATTATTCGCGCCGCGGTAAGAATAAAACACCGACTGGTTAATTGCGAATATACACTAATATATTATATTAAAGCAGTTTCTTATATATTGAACATCAATATAAACATCATCATGAGGTGCTTGAGAAAACTAATTCAATCCTCAGTTATTGATCTGATGATCAACTCCTTGATCTCGTCAAACCATTTCTTCAGCTGTTCACCAGATATAATATTTCAATCCTCTGAAGGCGATTATTAGTTTAGAGAAGATATTATATCAAGACATTAAAGGTCATAGATATGTTTTATCTAAAAAAATTAGACAAATACCATTTTTCTGTTGTGGTATTTATGTATACCATCAGTACAACATATATATAAGATATTAATTATCCTTATCACCAATATTCTTCGACATTGCATTAGTACAAAGTTTAAATTTTTGGAAGCAGTGAAATTCTTTACTCAGCTCTCCTTCTTAGTATTTCCTTGATATATTTTTTTATCCTTGAAGCCTATCATACATAGGACTTTAAGCAAAACTAGACTATTGAGTATAAAACGGTTAATAAGTTATATTCTTAAACTATTTACTTAATAAGTTAAGTGTTAGAATTTTAATCTTGGAAGTCATTGTGTTAATTACCAAAAATATAATAAGCAAGGGTATTTTTTGGGGGTTTATTATTGGTTATAACTTGCAAAGAGTTGATGTTGAATCTTAGCAACTAACAACAAACATCTAGTTTGTTAACTAGTAACCAATTGCTATTGAAATAAGCTTGAACACAGAGTATATAGTCAGTACAACCAATCCGGATTTAGTTAGTATATACTAACTATCAATTAGTCTATCGATAGATGTAGTATTCGTTAAGTAATATATAAGTAAAATATGCTTATGACATAGATAAAATTCTACTGTACGGGTTATATGAGGAGTGACAATGAATAAGACGTTATGTGGTATAGTATTTGTTGCAACCTTTGTTCTTTATCTCGAATTTACTTTAACTATTCACTATATGTTAAAAAATATAAATATGTGTATACTTTTAAAGTGAAACAGAAACCCCATGCATTTATTTTGAACCGAAGCGTCATTGCTAATAAATCGCTTTGATACCCATAAGTTAGCTTATCGGACGCCACGATGCTTCTTCCATTAGCGTTCGAGATTACCGTAAATTGGTACACATCTTTGTTTATATCACTTGATGGTAAAGTCTAGCTTTTGATACACGCCCGTAATAAATCTAGATGTGGATAGTGCAGATGCTTACACAAGTCGAGCGTTTGAAACTTAAATGTGAACCTTTAATGTCAATTATATAACTTGAAGTTATGTTTTTGTTGTTTGCGCGTATCTTGGGTAGAAGCCCAGAGTTAAGATCAAAATTCCTATTATAGTACTATAATATTCTAGATCTACAATCAATTATACATTACATTAGAATCTAAATCTAAAAATATTATTATTAAATAGTACATACAGCATTATAACTACAGTCTACACTCACACTAATTATAGTCATTATATATACATAACATAGTAGATATAGTTTGCGTAAACAACAAAAAAAATTGTAATTAACATGAACTATACAAGTATAATCCTATGAAAGATATACACCACGAATTATTAGAAATTAACTATTAATCATTAGCTATGAAGTATATCTAACCTACTTCCAATATTATCACAACCAGGTAGCTAGGAAGGAAATAGATTTCATTATATCTGAATTTCGTAACCAATGGATTAAACGTTTATATTTTAATATACAACTATTAACAATCTTCTTCCCACAGCTGGGACTCAACATCTCCTCAACAAGTAAACGCGGAATGGCGATTTCTTCATGTGAATGTCACATACTGGTTTTTTTAAGACTTTTCTTCACCAAGTGAAGTTGTACTTCAACAAAGTACAACTTCGTTATTTGTGTATTATATAACAATAACTGCTGTTTCATTAGTATTAGAACTCTATGGTCGAATATATTCGGGAAGGTCTATATCCAGCAGTGGACAAACAAAGACATAATGATGATGATAGTGATAGAACTCTATCCATAATATGTTGGAGTTGTGAGGTGGAAGAGAGAGAGACATACATTAAAAATCACACACATAAATAATAACAAAGTGAGATATTAAATGATATTTTAATCCTCGTTCATGTAGGATATATCAGGACATTTTAGATGATTAACTTTAGTTTATATAAAACTTTTTCATGGACGAGAAAGATACCTGGCTTCTAGGGAAGACAAGGTTAAGTGGGATTTCTGCCTATAATAAACCATCTTAGGATCCCACAGGGATCTCCTATGCACCGATGCCTCCCTGTACAGTCTATAGTACGTCCCAGGTAGGGCTATAGTTCTCCTCGCCACCCTCGTCGGTCTTTTTAAAGGAACTCAAAATCCGTTTTAGTCACCTTCTATGATAGGCACGGCTTACTTTAGTCCTATTCTTAATACCCCGAGACTATAGAGCAATCGATTAACATACCTATTATACTTAAAAAAAAAATATTATGTATTTATTTGTATGTCAAGCCTTAAAGTATAATAAACGGTTTGATTTGCTATTAAGTAATTTGTGAAGTTGTCATAAGAAATATTATTATGAGATAAAATTAGCATAAATGTTCAACTCAATCAGAATTTGTACCGTTTCAAATATACCAAAACGAATCAATACTTGCATGAATAATAAACTAAATTGCTAATAAATATACTAGATATGGTCTAGATTAGTTACTTTGGCGATTAAGTAAATGTTATTACTATTTTATATTAAAAAAAAACTATTACTATCGTTGATATTATTGTATACTTCTGCTGCTGCTCTAGAAGGAATAGGTAATATTTTCTATCTGTTATTATTTTAAGAAAAGTAATTCTAGGGCATGATTATATGTATATAAAAATGTCTATTAGTATATAATTGTCGTTATTATGTATAAATTATAAATTATTATCAGTATTAGATATAAATTAATTAAAGGTATTCAGGTATTCAGTTATTCAGAACAGGTGAGATACTATTAAGTGAAATCAATAGATTCAATTGCGGTAAGCACATATCAAGGCGTGGACAGATTTATTGGTAATGGAAGCGGTTAGGTGACTATATAAATGAGCTAGGTCTATTCCAGTTAGACTTGAGAGCCTAGTCTGAATATCAATCACACGGCAAACAGCCCGGCGATTATGCAGCCACGTGCAGTGGCATATCGACTCGCATTAACATACTCAGTAAATCTTCGCGCTATTGGGTGGGCCGACAAATGATTGTCGCCTTTTAAATTTGCATTCATTATCATTCATTATTCATTACCATATCATTATTCATTACCATATCATTATTCGTTACCATATAATTATTCATTAGTTCAGCCCGTTGTTGTCTACTTAGGCGCGTTTTGCATGATTAGTGTCGTGATGTTTTCCTTTCGTATTCATCGCGACGCCCCTATTTGTTGGATGCTCGTTGGCTTATTGTTCGCGACTTGATTAGTCGTTCAAACTCATAAGCAATACCAAACCGAAATACTAACCGTGTACGATCTAAAATTAAACGCACTAACAATAGGAATCGCTATACGAATACAAATTAAACCTAGATCTGCTCCGACGAAACAATTATAAATGATTATCCATAAAGCTTTTCAAAGTCTACTCACCTCGCCATGTTAGTAAGGAGAATCAGCAAAAAAACTTTAAGTAACGAAGGCTTCAAAAACATCCTGCGGTCGTCACTGCTTAAAACTTTGAACTGGTTCATGTTGGCAACACTAAGTCCTTTCGGGAACTCATCGTTTCAGCTTAGGTGAACTTCACGGTAGAGAGTAATCACAGTCTTTGTCACAATAAAATAATACGAAAGTATTTGTGTGAGTTAACTTTGGGAGATGTGTGAGCTTGGATAAGGTTTGAGGCGGAATGTTTTCACTGTCTGCCGGGTGTTAATCGGTTCGCGGTGTTGTTATGGTGGTTGTCAGTGTGCCATCGGTGATCGGCGGTCGTTTTGTTTGTTTACGTTTGTCCGGGACGCCGTCGGCGCGGCGCCGTCGGGCTGCTTGCGCGTCGTGTTTGGCCGCGCATGCCGGTGCGTTCGGGCGCGTGGGCCGCGAGGCGTGCTCTCCGCGCCGCCCAGATGTAGGGGAAAAAAGTTAGGGGGGCGTGAGGACGCCTCGACGCGGCCACACCTACTAACTCATTATCCTTTACGCGATCAAAAACGATATTTCGGCGAAGCTCCGCTCTCATGAGGAATGGGTGGCCGTGTGCGCGCAGAGAGCTCGCGTTTCACAGTGCCACCGTGGACGCAAACCCTGTCTATATAAAATGCCGCCCCACGCGTTTTATTCCCGACCATGGGAAACGATATCCCGTTGTTATTTGGCTTACGTTAACACAAAGTATTTGCGGCCATTACAATACCGCTCATCGTCTTTTAATTTATATGATAATATTTATATTTTTAAAATTTTAAACTAACCCCAAAATTTAATTAGTGTCATATCTTATGAGAACAAAAACAAAAAAAAAACCAGAACAAATTTTTAACTTAATTAATATAAAGTAAAAGTACTAATAACTTAAAGAACAAAAAAAAATTTAAAGTCAGTGGTCAAAATATAACAACAAGCAGTTGAAACATTTAAAAATGAAATCATTTAATGATTGAAGAGTAGGGTCGTTTTGGACTCATTCACTTTGACAATGGCAAAGGGATGCAACCCTTCAATAGGGGTGAACTAGTCGTATGCGCAACTACAATCGGGCTTGAGTAATTGTGATCGATGTCATCAACCACTAGATATCAAAATAATAATTAATCTATATTAATAGTTAAATATTTTGAATTATATGTCTTATAAATAGAAGTTCCTTCTTCAACATTCAGACGTCATAGGAATCTGAGTTATGTTTTTTTTTCTAGAAAATTGATGATAAACTGTCTTATATATTTATACTTAATAAAAGTAGGTTATACACTTCATTGATATTGATTTAAAAAAGCTTCTATTAATTATTTTAAGTTATTTTAAGTAAGTATTCTTATAAACAAGTATGGTCAAGAATCATGAATAACAATGTGTTGTTTGAAATTAGATCATGATTCATGATGATGGGATTAATCTAACTAGCTTCCACCACGTTTAACTGCTTCCATAGAGCGTTAAACTCATAAGCGTTTAAACTTTACTACCCTTTCTGGAGGAAGGGCAAACAGTTTAATAAAATAAGATGTTTGTTTGATTGTCTTCTTCATCCTCCTGCCCTTATTCCAGCTATGTGGGGTCGGCACAGTATGTACTTCTCTTCTATATCCCTCTATCAGCCGTCATATCTGAATTCACACTCTTCTTACACATGTCATCTTTCACACAATCCATCCACACTTTCTTAGGTCTTTCTCTACCCTTATAACCTTACCTTTATTTGATTCTCTTCTTCGAATTTAGGGGTTAAAGTTTTCCTTCTTTATTACGACGTATTGATTACTTAATAAAGTAAACAAAGGTGATATATAAGCATGGAAAAACCCTGTCTTCTTCACAATTTATTGACTTTTGTGATAAGAAGCCGCTGGGTTATTTATGCGCAGTCAGGAGTTTGTATGTAAATGGGACATAGTCGTTACCTTTGATCTCACTGCCACGCGGCACTACTTAAAGCTCTTCTTTGTATTATAAATAATAAACCTTTATTATATCAGTTTGTGTATTAATTATTTAAAGCACTAATTTAGTGTTTTAAATAATTAATACACTAACTATTAAACTTAATATCTCTAAAGATATGTAATCTTTAGAGGTAGTATTAGTAGGTGGTAAGATTTTCTTAATAATGTAGTAGAATTGAAAACCTGTTTTATTACCAGTAATGTTTACTGTAGGTAGGTCTCTTGCTGAGACCATCTAGGTAGGTACCGCAGCCCCTATTTCTCCCACTAATCAATACTTTGCAAACATTACTGTGTTCCCGTTTGATCGGCGCTGCTAGTATAGAGCAATTACTGGAGTAAGGAGGTTTGACATCTTAAGTCTGAAGGCGAAGACCATTATGTTGTTCAGTAATACCATCCTAACTACCATCTAACCATCAGATGAATGTCTCGCACGTCTCGTTGCTAGGTAGTTTACATTTCGCAAAATTTATTTTTAAGGGTTAATTTAAATACATATTACAATTTATAGTAACGATATAAGGGGTGTAAAGGTTCCCGCATAATAACTCACGGGATTCAAGCCAACCTCATCTACTCTTGGTGCATGCTGCTAATCAAATAAGGCTCTGGATCCCACCAATCTGCACTGGGCCAGCATGGTGGGTAATAGTCCAAATCCCTCCATATAAATCCCTACCTGATCGACGTGGGTATCTTTGAGGAAGGCATATCTCCAGCAGGGACGTACATCGATTGATGATGATGATAAAGTTGGGAATAATTCTGCGTTATATATCGTATCGTATGCTATGTTTTTTTTTTTACATATTGCCGGTAAATAGATCATCTTTTTTCTCGACAGAGTTAAATTACTCGATAAACGACAAAATGAATGTTACCACTAAAATGGTCGTCGACTGTGTTAACACTGCGGGTCTTTACAATTCTAATGGACGGTCACGACAGTGGTCCCGCTCGTTCGGACGGCAACCGACCATAAACCTGCTGTCTATACAACCGAGCTTTATAGTGTTATAAACACAGTTTGTATCACAAATGATGTCAGAAGTTATACCCAAACGCCTATTAGATCGTCTGTGTTTTATTGTTGTTTTTCATGTGTTTGAAATATAATGTCCTCTATTGAATTATCATCTTCAAGTATTTCTATTTATTATGTCTCTTTCTATTTAATAGGTCTCGCACAACAATTCAGTAGACCCAAGCCAACCTCGCCTGCTCGTGGTGCACCCTGCTAATCACCAAATGAGGCTATGGCTTCCGAGTTTAGGACAGCGTGGTGGAAAATAACCCGAATCACCCTATGTGAATCTCTACAAACGACATCCCCTACTGCCTGGTGGTACCGGAAGCCAAGGTGACTGTGAGGTCGCGGGAAACTGCTGGATGTGAAGTGCGCAGACACGATCGATGTGGACATTTTTGGGCGAGAATTATGTCCAGCAGTGAACGTCTATCGGCGGAAGATTGTATGTAAAATGAGCATCTCTTAACTCAAAACTTTTGGGGAGCGACGTATGAAATGATTTTATTGGTGGTAGGTCTCGGCACTAGAGGTAGGTCTCTCTTGCCGGAGACCGTCCAGGTATATATTACTGGTAGCGCCTATTTCTGTCGCCAAACATCAGTGAGCAAACATTACTGTGTTCCGGAGTGAAGGGAGTTGTAGCTAGTGACATTGCTGGGATAAAGAGACTTAAAATCTAGTTTCAAGGTGACGGCTACAATGCGCTGTCTACCATTCTGATTAGCGCCACATTATTATGTTCAGACATACACTTACCATCAGGTGAACATCCTGCTAGTCTTGTTGCTTCGTAAAATAAAAAAAAAAATTGTTTTGTTTTTGATGGGCATGTTTATATAATAAAACTAAACGGAAGTAACAAAGCAAGTTAAGCTTGGAAGTTTCTAATATTAACGGCTAAAGTTACGTCTCTTCTATGGACATATATATATCGGTCTTCTTTTGAAAACACAGTAGATAATTATTACTGCTTGAAGGCGGAAATCGGTCTTCTTAGCACAAATATAATCAGCCTCTAAAACAGCCTATCTTTCAATAGACTTTCATTCTTTATCGGATGTACTTTGTCAATTACATCATCATCAAAGAAAGCTTTTATTAACTTTTGTGAGATTTCTAATTCAGGTACATGTACGTTATATTTTGTTGTCCAAATTAATGCAGCTTATTTCTTTAATATACGGAACTGATGTTATTTTAAGGGATGGTGTGCGAACACTGTATATATCTATATATCGAGTATTTATGTGTAAGACATCGTGAGAATGCTCTTCATTAAAATGTGATCATTTTAAATATCGACACCGCAAACATGGCAACATAATGATATATATTTCATCAATGACTAAGGCGTAATTCCTCTCATTTAATGCGTTTAACGATAAAAGGTGGTGCGGTCGATTGTCGGCATAATGACTGCTTTATTGTCTGTCATTAGGAGGTAAACACTTAGGTACGAATAAACATTCCGCGGAAAATATGCGACGGTGTAGGTAGCCGCATTTATTACTGAGTTGCCAGTTCACATATTCACTACGTGAATTATAAACGTATGCGCATATTTATGGAAATCACCGTTAAATTTAGGCCGTGCGTGAAAAGTTTAAGTGACATCAAATATTTGTTTGTCTTATAACTCTTATAAGCAATTACTACGGCATGATTATACATAAAGGAAAAATTTGTTTAAGCATATGTTCCTTTCAAAGATTAAATTTACCATTAAATTATTCATATTAGTAATGGATTATGGTTTTAAAAGAAGGCATGTTTAAGCTCAAGTGTCGTATGGCTTTTTTGTACTAACAAAATTAATGTTATATGTAAAGTTTGATAGGTTTGTAATCCTCCAATTTGCATTTAAACTCTACAGTAGCTGCTGTGCTTGATAAGGAAAGCTGTCTCCAATCAATATTAGTCAAGTTATTCCCATTCCATGTCATACTTCCTGAAAGATCGACGAGGCAACAGCGATTTTGAGTCATGCCGGGGTTCACGTGCAGATATCACTTATTACTATCTAAGCTATTTACAAGTTTACTTACCGGGTAAACGGTAATTATTCAGGAATTTTGTTTACATTTTTTTATCTTTAAATCCAACTTGTACAGGCTACTGTTACTTTTGTGTGGTATCAAAGTTCCAGCGATCTTTGATACAACCTTAAACTAATACAATGTTTGTAAGGATTTGTCTAAGTAATTGAGATCACATCTGTACATATCATCAATATATTAACGCGATGAACATATTCATCTGTTTACTTTATCTGTTTTGTTTTTCGTCTAGTTGAATATCCAAGTAGTAAGGAATTAAATAATATTCAAGTAATAAATAGTTATATAAGTTTGCCGTGTAATAATCACAAGTGAAAACTTTTAAAGGGTCGTATTTAACAAAACTTTATCATTAAAATTGAAAACTGCATATAAAATACGTAATTTTTACAGCTCTCAGCGCATAAAACTAATGAGTTACGCTAAATAAATAAGCATACAGTAGAAAGCATCAATAACCTTTCGTATGTACTGTTAAGTAGTAAAGTTTACAGTGGCGTTATAAAACCGCATTGTCTCTCAGATTTTATCCGCACTTATGGTTTTTATTGGTATTAATATTGCCGTTGAATTTGCGGCTGGGAGTTTTATATTTCCATAACGTGGCAAGACAATGAATCATATATACGGTGTGTGCCGATTGTGGTACAGCACACAGCCCGCAGCTACTTCCATGCATCATTTTCTGTTATTATCAATTACCGCGCGAACGTATCCCGTCCGCACAGTGTCGGCTGGGAAACGTTCGAGACCCGTATCGGGGTTGCCAGAAGCATTACGGAATTACCCACTACACGGGGAAAATGTTGATTTTTTTCTTCTTTAAATCTTTTCAAGCTTCAGCCGTATTTACTGCACATTGTAGAAGTTTTTCATTGTTGCATTATAATACTGTAGAAATAGACTTTTTTAATCTATGACGAGCGGGACGTTGATCTGATGGTAAACGATACGCGAGCATCAAGTTCGACGCCTTGAGACATGAATTAAAGACTCGTTACCCCAGTAATTTCAATAGCTACAACCCTTTTCAAACTGGAACATAGTAATGTTTACACATTACTGTTGGCGGCAGAAATAGGTGCAATGGTATCTACCTACACAGTCCCCGGCAACAGAGACCTACTATCACTCTGCTGGACATTCTTCTTCTTCGTCGTCAGTCCCTCACTGCTGAGGATCGTCACCACGCTGTTTCCATTGAGTGCGGTCATATGCAGAGTGGACTGCACGGTGTGTACTGCCATCCACCGCTTTTTTTAGCCGCTTCCATCCAAGTGGAAGGGGCTCATCCTTGAGCACATCTGCTTTTTAGTTTCCCCAGAATAACTTGGCTCTCGAGACAGTCCATTGGAGAACACATAAGTCCAAAAAAGTTGAAGGCTCTTTGTTAGCATACCGAGGAGAGCCTTGTGGTTATTTTGAGTTCTTTTAGGATGGATTCATGTCCTTTTGGCTGTCCATGGTATATGGGGAAGCCTTCGCCAGCACCACTTTTCGAAGGCATCAATCTTTTCCCTCTCGCGCTTTCTCGTGCTGCTGGACGTAGACCTCTCTCAAAGATCTCCTAGATAATAAATTGCAAACATAGAATGCTTCATTATATAACTAACAAAGGGTTATGGTAAAATTCCCACTGCTGGGACTCTTCCAAGTGCGTTATACCGATTGTCAAACCCTAAGCTCGTGTCTTAACTTAAACTTACTTCTAATTCCTCACTTTAGATATATGTTTTTTTTTCTTCAGTATGTTTAGTGTAATAAACACTAGTTAATTTGATTTAATATTAAACAAAACAAGCTGTTTGTCTATGTCGGTCCCTTTTAAGGTATATTAATTATTATTTGTTATTAGCCGCTAATTCTGTTTCATCACAATAACTCATTAACATTAGTTTGAACAGCTCGTGACCTCACAAGTAGTATCAGTTCATTAACCAATTGTTATTTATATATGATTACTGTTTAGTTTGATGACTGTATGTGTTGATTAAGTATATAATATACTGTGTATTTATATAAATAAAACGAATAAGTTTTAATAATCAATAGATATATCTCAGTATTTAGGTTAAACAGTAGACATGAGTCTAGAAGCAAGTTAAAAAAGCTAATATTATAAATATTTATATCCGTATTCATATTAATACTTAAATCAATATCTTAATTTAAGTATAGTTTAGTTTTTAATAATATATATACAATACAATATTTTAATAATATATAGTCAACAACCCCTTTTTCAAGATTGTTTAGAATCAGACTAGCGTTCTATAACTAATATATACCTTTCTTTATATATCTACGTATGGCAATAGACATTTAGATTACTTCATTCCGTGACCTTGAAATATGTGCTTTCTAATTTTTCCCACTACTGGGATCTAGAGCCCTCTCACACAAGGAGAGAATGAAGGCTGTTTCACCACGCTGACCAGATCCGGATTGGGTGCTATATCATTTTTAAAAAATACTCCTATAGTAATTTGTAGTACAAAGTTACTTTTATGATGGATATTTGTTTTCTTTGTATTAAGTTAAACGAATCAAGTTTAAGTGTAAAGTATAGAAATTACTTAAATAAGTAATTTTTGAATATCCCAATGTGTAAGCTCAGTAAAATAATTGAGGATATACGAAAAGTATTGAACTTAGTTGTTTGTTATAATTAGTAACTTTTTCTGTATTTCCTGGTATATATTTAAGATATATTCATCGCAAGTAAACATACAACAGTTTAGTTATTTTTAACTGTTTTTTTTTTATATCTAAAGAATAAAAAATTGACAGAAGTCATGACACAAAATAAAGACAGATTTAGAAGAATGACCAGGAGAACTGACGCCAAGTAAAGATGGGACAAGGTTTAGAAAGAAGAAGTTAGATTATCTTTAAAGTACATATATACATCTATTAAGTTTAGTTATGGAAAGCATAATTTTTATTTCTGTAAGAAATTGTGTTATTATATAGTATTGTGATATTTCTATTTTTCATGTATGAGGAGAGCCATGTACAGCTGTTGATGAATAGAGACTTATCATAGAGATCTTATAGATCTTTATGATTATAAATATTTCCTTTAATAACCATAGCAGTAATAATTCAACAATTTAATTATTATTAACGTTTCATATGATAACCCTTATGAATGTTAAAATTAAAAAAGTTACACGCTCTCCGTTCCATTAAAGTATTCTCATAAGCCCACGCTAATTGTACTAAAGATTGTTGAGAGGACAACACAAGCACAATTTGAATATTTTAGGGGGGCTATATACGGAGGGCTATAAATCAACGGAGGGTCGAACTCCATGACTGAGGTGTGACGTACACTCAACAACTTAAACGCTGCTCTAAATATATATATTTTTAATATAAAAACTAGTATATTTATAAGAATAATAAACAACCAATAAGTAAACATATATATCTTGGATGTAACCTTCCTTAGTATTTACATCGGCGGTATCTATTTGTTGAAGATAGTATGTATTGTTATTAAAATTTGTATTTCTGTATGAATAGAAAAAAAAAATTAAAATACTAATAGATAAAGACCTAACATGGAAAGTCCTAACAACTAGTTATAATACCGTTATTGGAATTATAGTAAAGTAAAAACAGAATACATAGTTAAGTATATTTCTTACTTGTTAGTATGTCTACTTGTTAGTATAAGCGAGGACCTATTTTTTTTTTGCCAATATTTGACTATGTATATTATACTTTATATTCATTGTTGTATGGGTATATAATAATATAAAATAGACTAGTAAGTTGTATTATTTTATTTGATATATAAAAGCTCGTTTGTTTCGCTTATCATGTGGTACATTTCTCAAGATCCTCATACGATGAAGAGATGTCGTTGTTCCTTTTTTTTGGGTTGTTTGTAAACGTCGTGTCAAAAACCTATAAGGTTTATACCATGGTGTCTGTGACCACCGATCTCTAATAGGGCCCTGCTGTTAGCTGTGCTGTAGTGTGCGGGCTTGGGGCCCGCCAGCCCGAGGCGGGACCTCGTTAGCATGTGTATGCGACATTTCACATGGGCTAATTGCAAGCATTTAGCCATCTTGATAAACAGCTCTCGCTGTACCTTGGGATCAGTACTTCGCAGATATCCTGGCAGCAGAAGGTAAAGACGTTATGACATAGACGATCAGCAAAAGTCAAAAGAATAATCATTAAGTTCTCATTTATAAACAAAACTTACTTGAAGATAAAAAAAAACTTATAAAAAGTTGAAGGGAGACTATTGGGAAAGACCTATATTCTGCAGTGGATTAATAAAGGCTGACGATGTTGATGATGAAGAGGTGTACCAGTCTTTGTAGTGCAAAGACTAAGCGCTAGCTTTATAATATGCAGGTGGTAGAGTTTTATTAGACTCATTAGGGTAGCTAACCTTGTCATATTGCAAATCTGCTATCGGTTCTGTCAACATATGAGAACCAGAGAATCTATCTGCAGACACTTTCATTGACTGATTAGTATAATCTTTTAGAATATCATTGTACACTGGTGTTCATAAGTCTAACCTAGCGATTACCAGGGTAAGAATAAATAATATAAAATATTCACTTAATACCTATTTCTGTATCTGCTGTTAAATCCTTACATGAAATCTCACATTCCTCTTCGGTTTCCTTCCATTTGCATTCTATACTCACCTCGGTTAGTCGAATGGTAATTGGACTAAGGTTATAAACTTCCGTCCGAGCCGACTATTTACATTTATACTTTTATAGCCGCCAGTTCTTTGATTATTTGCTAATTTAATTAAACCTTTTATATCGTGCCGTATATCGTAATAGAAATGTGTAACTCCACCGAGTTTAATGCATTCACAACTGTGCCTTTTAGTAAGCACTAAGAAATCCTTTTAAGTCACATCTTACTTATGAGCTATGCCTATATTACTATAGAGCATAGAGTAAGAAGATCAGAAGGTTTCATAATTTATGTACACATCTTCGGGGGAAGCCTATGTCGAGTAGTGGACGTCTATTGGCTGTATTGATGTCAGAGTAAATTTTTGACTAGGAATTTATGTAAGTGCACACTGTAGGTTAAATAAGTAAAGCGAATTATAAACATACCTTTTAGCAATTATTACTGGACTTCAAGTAACCATCAGTAAAGTTTAAATAACTATCATAGTAAAAGAGATCTTTCTCTAAGTCGTGTCCTCAATGCTAAGAGGTTCCTTAATGTTACGCCATCTCTTTCTGTTCTCCACCATTATTATATATCGTCCTTCATCATTATGCTTATAGCTTCTTTTACTTGCTCGGTCCAATATTTTGAGGTACATCGATGCAGTTTCTAACCTATTATAGTAAGACTAAGTGGATTTAGATCCATCTATATCGTCTGGATGACTACCATAGTAGCGTCCATTCCCGCCGCCAAGTGCTGATTATAACAGTATAAGCTAGTGAAATATGAACGTAACGAGATTCAAGGTTTTAGATTTTAAAGTCCTGAGATCAAAATGGTGCATCGTGAGTATCTTCTCTTTAGAATAAGACCTTTATGTCTAAGGGTAGTCGTTAAGTTTAAGGTCGCATCTGAAAAAAACCTGCACAACGCGACTTACGAATGTGTAAAATGCTAGGATCTTAACTCAAGCGTTTATTACCAACAGATGAACATCCCGCTCATCTCCTCGCTCCGTAATATAATAAAGTTGCCACAGTTACTTATTTTTTTATGGCAGTAGTGCCTCGATAGATTCCAAGGATGCTCAATGCATCTTCAGTGTGGAGTCCGTGCAATCAAACGCTGGCATCCGCCCCGTCAGCGAATGCCGCTCGTCGGTGATTTATCTCCACTGCTCACATACTTCGGACGCCGCTGGAGTACTTTATTTAATTATCCTACTCACCAGCCAACGCAGCAACAATCCTCTATTATAGAGGATGTTATATCCTTATTTTCATAAACAAATTTTAATCGTAGTTATATATGTTTGTGTAAAGTATAATAATAATGTTCTATTACATCACAATTTTAGATATTTATTATAGGGTATATATTTTTGTGGGTGTCATTCGTAAGAGAAGCGAAAATCTTTATTCGCAAGTGACTTGAATCTTAAACAGTCTTCTTCTTCTTACTAGACCTTGTCCCATCTTTCCTTGGGGTCGGCCCTCCTGGTCGTTCTTCCAAATCTATCTCTACTTTGTGTCATAGCTTCTGTCAATTTGTTATTCTTTAGATCTTTATTTATCATCGTCAACCAAGTAGTTGAATATTTAACAGTACAGTCAAAATCAAGCAAGTCTAAGTGGAACCAAGTAATACAGCATAGAGGTATATACAGTTGTTACCAAATGTAGTGAACGGAACTCTCCCAATTTATTAATATTTTCATGGGTGAAGGTAGTCAATTGTTACGTTAGTCACCAGCTCTTCTCTTTAATATAAAAATATTACATTTTAATATATGTATTAAGAATAGCCAGTACTGATAAGCACAATGATGGAGATAGAAGCTGTGATAATCATTTACTTATAAATGTAGTTAATTTAATAGCAAATGTTTATGATAAAAACAAACGTAAATAAGCAAACGACGCAACGACCATTAACAAAATAAGCAATCAGTCTGAAACCGAAGCAGTCAAAGCGGAGAGCCGAGCGTGTATCAATCCGTTGGGATCTGGACCGGAGCACCGGAGCGCGGACAGGGCGCCCGGCGTAATTTGTCAGTGGTATCGATTGTATCGTTTGTATCGGATTGTATCGATACTATCGACCCATCGATGTTCCAATCGATACGTTTATCATGTTAATCGATCTAATTTCGTCAGTTCGCCCGGTGAGCGATGAGGTCGCTGTGGGAAAGCCACCGCTGGTGCGCAGTCATTCCATTTGCCGTAGATTAATTGTGGTGCCCAAGAGACCAGACCCAATGAATTCACATTAATAATTTGTTTATAATTCATTACATTATCTGTTCATAATCGTACTGCATAGAAACCTTAGCCATTTAAATATATGAGAATACTATCTATATAGAAATTTATCATATCTCTGGAACTATAAGGCCTAGAGACATGAAGGTTGGTAGTGTTGTTCCCCTTATCGAGTATATAGGTCAGCTAAAAACGGATTTTCCTAATTTCCTCCTTCAAACGGAGATGCGGAGATGTACGGATAGCAAAACTGGCGAGCTAGAGCTGTTTTAAAGTATAGAGAAAATCATTGAAATCGACACTTACCGATAGGTTATTTTAATATCAGTATGTAAAAAAAAGAGTGTGTAATAATAGTATGCAAAAGGCTTTGAGGAATTTAGGCATATCAAAAATGTCTAAATAGCGTGAGATGATGTTAAGAGAAAATTTTTTAATATCCATTTTTGGTTAGTCTCTGAGAGACAGGAAGTATGTGTGCATCTATTTGTTCAGAACGTAAATATGTTGCAGTTAGATTTAATCTTTGAATTTATTACAATATCCGCGACCACCGCGGAGGTATCCGCCTAGACACGAGAATATTTGGATTGTAGTTTAATTACCTCCCATTGTGCTGGTGATCCGTCCCTATTGTATTTGCGTACAGATTAATGTACTATTAATTGTATCGATTTTTATTTTTAAAGAGCTCCGTTATAATGTTAGATTATATACACTATTAGTTTCTTTTTCCTCCACGCAACTATTTAAAGATGTCGCCATAATTATTACTTAACTCGGGAAGAAGGTAGCAGTTGATAAATAAAGCAAGCTTATGAAATACCTTAATCAAGTTAAAAGTTGTTGTAACAGGATTCTTGGAGTATGTCTCGTTACCAATTCTCGAAACGTTTGGCGCGTTTTAATAAAATTGTATTGGGAAAATGTTGGCATTTGCAAATTAATGTTTCGGTGATGTAAGGTAAGGTGGAAACTTTTCATTCGGGTAAACAGACATCGCGGATGCCTGTAAGATATTTTTCATGATGCAGAAACGTTAAGAACGTTCATAAAGACATTACTTTTTAGTCGTTCACAGAGTTAAAACTTCGAATTATTGTCGCGAACGCTTCAGTCGGGATTGTTTCGCGTCGAGATATTTCGAATTTGTTGCTTTGGAATTTGGAACGGAAAAACCGGGAAATGTTTACCGGCGTGCGGCGGGGTGCGCGGGAAGGGAGCAAGGTGGGCGTGGCGTATCTGGGCGGGGCCAGCCCTAGCGCGCACATGTTTCACAGACTAAAATAGGTGCTTTACCGCGGCGCCACAGATACCGAAATACCTAATTATTTCTCATATTGTAGCGAATATTACACATTTAATAGAATCAAATGTTATAGATTATTTTTTCATTATTTATTATCTCTACGTTTAGATTGGAAGACCTGTGCTGATCATAATTATCTAGAATTACCTTCAGCTATTTAATTAATATTTACGTTCCGATTTACGCAGAATTTGCTCATTCTGTTTTTTAGTTTTCTAATAGTGATCTTGTGAAAAAGCTAATCACAAACCAGTCGTTTTTTATAACATTCTTCTTTTTTAAAAAGATTATTGTTTTTAATTTCAATAGCTTCCTGGTAACATCTTTAGCGTGAATTGATTTGTAAATAAATAACAAACTTAACTATAAACTATCTAATACATGTAAACAATTACCTAAAATTATTCGTGAACTGGACTTATTAAAGCTTATAGATTTTCCCGTTTTCTTATAGTAGAAGAGATCATTACATATGTTTATTAAGAAAAGTATAAATCAATTTTAGGTTCTTACACGATTATAACTGCATTTGATCATCTCGGTTGGTAAAAATGATGAATCGCTAATCATCTTTCAAACTATGCCTTAATAATAATTATCCTATTATTAAAATTAGTAAAATGAATAATTTTCGGTAAAATCCAGAATCAGTTTCCTAATACGGAATAGGCGTCCTCCAAAATTTCCTATATAGATTGGGTAGAGATTCATACATAAAAGGAGATTTGGGCAATTTCCCACCACGCTGGCCTAATGCTGGTTTTTAGGAGCCAGAGTCTCGTTTTTTGTTTAGCAGGGTGCACTACAAGTAGGTGAGAAGTGTGTGTTTTATTGTGCGGAGTGACCGGGAGTTATTGTGCGGGAACCCTTACACCCTTTATTAATTAGTGTCTCCGAAATAAATTCTATAATAAGAGAAGATTATTTAACTTTACTTAGTCTAATTAAAATATCAGCAATGTCACGCAAATAATTACGTTATGACACGTCAGATTCAATGTCTCGTAGCCTGTGACGCTTGAAACTTGCGGTCTCACGGAGTGATTCACTGATACGATCGCATGCTCTCGCTGACTTGAGCTTCAAATACTTTATAGCCTTTTAATAGTGGTAATAGAGTCCAATGTGCCTCGGCTGGGTGTCCATTAGAGTTGTTTTCGGTGTATTAATGTGTCAATCGCTCCTCCTTCGAGACGTCCGATATTAATAATCATGTCAATCCGCCCGTGAGAAACACTCCGAAGTGACGCGGTGACTATTAATTTGGGTGGTATTACAATAATTATTGGGTAATTGTCGGTGTGGGTTTGCGTCCGTGCCATTAAACATCATTTAATTTTAGTCTGGGAGTCGGCTGAGTCACTCTAGTGCTTTACACGCTTTTTTTTTTAATTTATAACTTTGAATTACGCGTGCTTTTTCAATTCTCTGTAATTTACAGCAGTAGACATTAGTTTTAAAGATCTTCGGCTCTGTTAAAGAAGTTTATTTTTTAAGGAAAAACATCTTATTATGTATGCTATTTTAAGTATACTTTAGTGTCTTAGGACTATATGTTTAAAGCATAGATAAATATAGTTATACTTTATATATGTAATCTTCTTTCACAGATATTCATCTGTCAGTGCAAGATTAAACTAAGACTGGCGCACATTTGAGGTAGACTGAGAGTTCACCGAGTTCTCGTGAAGTGGCCACCACGGGTAAGCTCTGCATTAAACGCTGACTAAGTAGATTTTCATTCACTTTACCGCTTGTAATCAGAAGGACAGTAAAAAGAAAACTAAAACCCAAATTAAAAAGTGTAAAATCAGTATATCAAAGAATAGAGTAAAAAGAGAATGATTAATGTCAGTATATAAGTGAAATGACTAATCGGCTAAGCCTTAATGACATCGATGACTAATTTAAAACGATTTCACACTGAAGCTGCGCAAGCTGCTACGGGGGCGCTAAAATGGCGCTGTGCATATCTTGTGTGATGCAAAATTATTACATATTAACACCCCTGCGACCGTCGCTTATAACTTGTAACTAAGCTTTGAAAAGATTTGATTTTTTAACTTATTCATTATAAAATAATTGATACTTACGGTCAGTATTAGTAATATTATAAAAGAAATATATAATTTTTCACTAACACACTGATGAAAAATCGCCGCTGACTCAGCGTTGTTATACAGTTGTCCAGGCTTAACGCCAGCTCGCTATGCTTTTCTTTTACTTATATGAAAACATATATAAAAGGACGCGTATATATTCATACTTTTCTATATAAACTCTAGAACATTTTCCCACGTGAAAGAGTGGGCAAATGGTTTAAAAATGTATAAGGCAAAGGTTAAAAAGTATATGAAACAAAACAAAGATGGCTATTATTTAGATTGAGAGACATTTGGTTTATTTTTCAGTTAGGTTAGGTTAGGTTAGGTTAGCAAAGTTGAGAAACTTATAACTGTGATACGTTTTTTTTATATGCGTTATATTTAATAAACCAATATTATTGAAATTTGATATCTTATTGTTATAAAAATTGCAAGTACAGTACTAAAAGACTTCACGATAAAGTGAGATCGTTGTGTTTAGATCGGGCTGTGAACAATAATTATAAAGGTTCGTGTTCACTATGACGTCACGATTATCACTTCAGACCTCCCGTGATTTCGAGTGCTACAAATCACTCGAAACGTCGGGACAATAAATAAATATATAAACGCAACAAGATCTTAAAATTTCTCTCTCATTTTTGGGTATGACTCTACTAATAAGCATTTTTTCTAGATACGTAAAAATAAATTTCTCATAGTTTTGTTAAAAAAAAAACGAAATGTTGCTATACTTAATTAAGATATGTTTGTTTAGGAGCGTATTTAATTGAGTTTTAAAAGGATTTTAGCAGAATCTTAGCGGCCGTAAGGGTGCGGCTATTAGCGATCCATTAAGTTGAAAATTATATCGATCCGTGCGTTCGCATTCCGATGAAATTGGTAACACGATAAGCATCTAGGGGTCGATACAGAAAGCTCGCGCTAAAAGGCGAGCTTTACAAAACGTGAAAGACAGGTGAGTTTTAATTTTATTAGTGAATTGCTTTATAAGGGAGTGAGAATGCAAATTTTATAAGCATTCACATTTTTTTTTAAATTCTAGACCGTAATGAATGCTGTTAGTTTCGTTGAATACTTTTATAGCTTCATCGGACTGAGAGCACGGGTATTTCGAATCTACAAGTAAATGTCAATATAAATTATTAAATTAAGTAAGTTAGAGTAATAAAAGGGTTTCTTTAAACCCGTTTTGAACCCTTTTATTATAAATCTGTCGCTAAAGCTCATGAGTGCTATAAAAATTGCTTCATACTCATTGAACTTCTCTGTTTCCTGAATTCTTATTTCACTCTAACAATGTATAGATCTAATTCGTTTATCGATGGGTACTTCTATCATTTCTTTATTCAGGAAAAATAAGGATGTGTTGATAACAAAATCATAAGTGAAAGTATGAGAAGGAAAGCTTTCCAAAAAAAAATTAAGCATATGAAACAAAGCTTAACAGCTATATTACATTTAAGTTGAGGAGTGACTAAAAATTATCGTTTATTCTTCATACACACTTGTTACATATTTCTCAAGTATCAGTATTAAGAATTGGTGTTGCCAGTTACCATCTTCTATTCGTGGATCCCAAGTAACAAATAAAACAAAATATTATATACATACAATGTATATACTACATAAACTTACTTCTCTAGTTACGTATCAAATGACTCGAAAAAGATTTATCTTAATCGTAAGCTTATATCTCTACTGTCCTTGAATTTAGGATGATTGAACTTATAGTGAGTAAAACAACAAAAAACAATATTTTTTAAACATAGCACATTAGTGTTTTTTTTCAATACCCTCTCTGTTATTTTTGTTGTTAATATGATAAATAATTCAAAATATGTATATAATGTTTACCAAATTGCTTTTAGGCAACTTAGTGAAGAATGACTGTTACTACACATCCTTGTGAGAGAAGGACTCGATTCCCAGTAGAAATATTAAGTGGGCTGTTTATGTTTATACAATGTAATCATAAACAAAATTTCCAGCTCGAATTTAATAAACATGGTAGTTTATCAATTTTATCACTTGACACCCCATCCACGCGCCACTTATCAGCCACTAAAGCTAACACGATTTACTTTCAAGATCACATAAACGTCAGACGTACTACGGAAACTTCTGCTTTCTGTAAACTACATTGATAATGATCCGGGTAATTCTTAGTCTGTGAGTGGGATGCTGGTGTTTGCTGTAGACCTTGATGCTCTAGATCTTGAATTGAACATCAAAATTTTACAGCATATTTATTGCAGGAGTTGGACGTGCATGTTTACATCTAGCGTCCGGTTCGTTGTTCATCTACAGTTCGGGGTTTAGACAAGGGTATAAGTTGGATAGTGTTTTTAAATATATTATTATTCAGCAGTGAAAGGATTTAGAATTTTCTCATCTTCCTTTCTTTCATTTACTTCATTACTGAAGGTCATTCTCGGTTTGAAAGGCCTCCACACCATTTGGTCTCGGCACGTCTCAGGCCATTCGGAATATTGGTGCCTAATATCGTTTGTATCGATCACCTACCCGCTGGTCCGACCAGATACATTTAGATAAAAGCCTGATTGAGCTAGGAACAATAAAATTAGAATTAAGCATAGCATATTCTAAAGTCTGTGTTAATATTAGTAATTGAGATGGATGGGCAATAGTGAAGGTCGGGGGGACGATGCGGCGATAAGGTCTTGAAATGGTGTCCATATTGGCAAGCTCAGCGAGAGAGCCAGAGGAGGAAGTGCTGTCTTCCGAGAGAACTAATGCAAGCTAAAGGCAATGTTTACTCAAAATATTCGTATTATATATAGAAGTAAATAAATAGAGTACATAATTATTTATAGTGTTGGGATGTATGTCCAGCAGTGGACGTCCAACGGTTGAAATGATGATTGGGATGTAATTGTTTAAAAAAAATATTCATATTGTGTTACATTCAGATGCTTGTAAACAATTTCTAATTTTCCTGAGTTGTTATCAAGCACTGCTGGTGTAGTGGTATCATGCAAGATTCCCATTCTTGCGACCCGGGTTCGATTCCCGGGCAGTGCAAACGGTCTTTTTTGTTGCGCGATTAGAAAGTGGAATTGCGTTTTGATTTTATATAAGATTGTACAAGTTATTTGATATACGAATAGTGTTGACTGGAAGTATTGTAAAATTTGCTTTTGTTAAGTAAATTGTCAATAGTAATCCTTCAAACTACCCACCATTTTATTTACCACGTTATTACTGCCTTGTTTCATTGTTTTAATGCGTGCTTTTCGTAAATTAGCGAAAGTATCCGAATACATCGATATCGTTCTCTTGGTCCGAGCAAAGAGTGAGTTTGAATATCTTCAAATTCCTCTCGTGCCGATTGTGTGTGAATGCGGTAGGTGACATGGGAACGCAGCCTTGCCGAACTGTTCCACCGCCCATGGGAATGAAACAAATTAACAGAATTCGCAGATAAATACCAAAGTCGTACCAATCGGTTAGTCACCAATTAAGTATGAATATATTTAGCACATGTGTCATTTTGCCGACTACCTGTGTTGCGGAATCCTTTAACTGATTTGTTAAGAATTTGAAAACAATATATAATGAGTCTGACCTGAAGGAAATATTAGTTCTAAATATATTTGAGTTTATGCCTAGAAATTACGAAAACAAATCTAATTAATAAATACAATCGACATCTTTAATTTACTATAGCCTAATTCAGGGTTCAACAAAACGTTACTTTGTTTAAGATGTACTTTGATTAATAGAAAATCTTTGACTTTTTTGTTCTTACACACTTCAATTATACTATTGAGCTAGACGAAACCTTTCAGAAGACCATAAACTTTTTTGACCTTTAATTAAGCAATGAAATGAGCAAGCAGTTCTTGATGATGTGATACGTCTGTCCATAACAACATGGTACCAGTTAAGATGACATAAACCACAACATATTTCGTCGCCTGAGACGTAAGATGTTACATCTAGTTACCCCAGTAATTTCACTTGTTACAGCAACCTTCAAACTGGAACACAGTAATGGTTGCATATTAGTATTTGACGGCAGAAATTGGCGCTGCAATATTACCTTAGCTAGACGGGCTCCAGCAACAGAGACCTACCACCAGTATACGTAAAACAGTAGTACGTCGACCTTGGATAATACCAAATTGTAATATATATACTTCATTCTCCATCATCATCAACGAAAGATAACAGCAGCTGTCTTTCCACTAGAATCCAAAGAACTTGCTTACTTCAGATAGTCGGCGTGAATAAATTAAAAACCTCGAATTTATCCAGAGGTCTTTAGGAATGTCACCATGGTCATTTACCATGTTCGCGTTTCATTTATTTAATTAACCGCGCTTAAAGCGAAGCACGCTCAATGGGTCAACCACCATTGTTTAAACACAACTAATTAACTAACTCATTTCACCGCGAACTGGGACTAATAAAATATTATGCTGAGTTATTAAGAAATTATTGTTAGCGTTTGTAGCACCGTTGTTTTAACGCGCTATTACGTTACTCTCAGTCGTTAGCATATAACGGACAAGATTATAATAATCAACCAGTTAATAATATCAGTTATTCATATATAACGTTTTCATACAAATCACTTTCGAGTTAATAATACTGTGAAGTAACTATTAATAAAGTAATGTTTTTGTTTTAGAATGATGTTCTTAGTGTTAAAACACACATAATTTTAGTGTATGATATTTTGTTTATTATACCAAGTAAAAAAAAAAAAAATCAATAAATATTACTTTATAGTAATATTTTTGACATATACTTTTACTAGAAAAACGTTAATGTTTTCACATGACAATCATATATTAATTGAGGTCTTACACAAATCACAGGACCCAAGCCAACTTCACTTGCTCGTGGTGCACTCTGCTAATCAATAAACGAGGCTATGGCTTCTACTAACGCGCATTTGGCTAGCGTGGTGAGAAATGACCTAAATCCCCCCAGATGAACCCCTACAAACGACTGCTCCTAGTGCCCAGAGATACTGGAGGCAATGCCGACTGTAGGTCGCAGTAAGTCGCTGGATGCGGCGGCGCAGGACCGAGGATGTGGAGATCTTTGGGGGAAATCTAATGTTAGACGTGGACGTCCATCGGCTGATGATCATAATCACGTATTGCCTAACATTAAAATAATCTTATGATCAAGTATTTAAAGGTATATTGTGATATTATCATTAATAAATTAACGAATAAACACGTAGCAAATTATCAAGTACATACATTTCTGCATTATTTTACTTTTAATATCAGATCTAATACACAAATGTAATACGCACAGTTAATAAATAATACAGATAAAATAGCATTGCTATTTAAATATAATCTGTGCCATATATTTAATGAGACGTTCACGGTTAGTGCAGCAGGTACACTGGACGCCCGCAATATAGCGAATAGGTTATAATTACTTCAGGCATACTGCCAGACGTTTAACTATCAAGTGTAGGTCGATCAGGTATGCTAAATTTGTTACTAATCTTCATTTAGTATTAGCAAAAACAAATTAAAGGATATATTCATTGGAACAACTGCTTTATTATATATTTTTTTTTATATTTATCACGAGCTAACATGTTTGTAAAGAATACTGTGTCTTTCTATGATCAGATACAAAAATATTGCTTCAGATTTACAGTATGAGATTGTTAGCACGGCGGTTCTAGTCGATTGCTCTTTAAAAGAAAGGTCGAGGATTGATTCCGGAAATAGATCTATTGTCGAACAAGCTTGGTTACTCCCTCCTTCATATTTTTAATATTCCACCATGAGTATAAGTGTAATACACATAAGTAAGTCTGAGTATAGTGTTCGAACTTTACCATCTCATTTGAAACTGTAATCAGTTTGTATATAAAAAAATAGTAAATAAAACTATTTATTCTTCTTATTGATAATAGATATTTACTATATTCCTTTAGTTTTTATATATATATTTTTCAATACAGGTAATCCACAAGTTCCTTACGTTACATCAACGAACAATAACTCGTAAATGTTTATCACGCGTTGTAAATGTTTTTAAAGGGGGGCACTAATTATTTCACAATTCAATTCGCCGTCCATAAAAACAATTTACAATGCATTATCATTACGTATGCGTTATCAGGACTCTTATTTACCGTAATGGTAGGTAATTCATAGTTTAGTTGGTAAGTGAATGATTAATCTGATTGACTAATTTAAACACATATCGGTACGAGATTGCCTTTCAATATATGAACTTTTCTATCTGTTGACAAGACAAGTAGCTGATTTGATATTATTAACATTTTTTTTACCTTCCCATATATAAACATGATTATGATTTTAGAACCACGTCCACAGCTGGACATAGGTCTCGCCCAAAAGATCTCCACGAACTGCGCTATTTGCGTGCAGTGGCTTCCTGCGACCTTTGATTGTAGGAGTTTATACAGGATATTTGGGTCATTACCGACCCACTGGCCCAAAGCGTGTTGGTGGGAGCTAGAGCCTCGTTTGTTCACGAGCAGAGTGCACTACGAGCAAGTGACTTAGGCTTAGGTCCCATGAGTTGTTGTACAAGACCCCTTACACCCAATTTCCATTTATAACTTCATATAATTTTTCATAGGTTCAATCGTCATTAGAGGCAGAATGCTGGACCCTCTTCTCGTTCTCAGCGGATATATTGTTATTACGATAATTTTATATTAGATATTAATAATATGGTGTTATTATTATATGTTATCTATCAGCTCATCAAATTGGCACAGATTTCTGGCGAGCAAATTCATATGGCATACGTAAATTAGAAACAGCGAGAGATATCTCTTAACAAGCGCTTCGCCTGTATCAAAGTGTTGTCATAGCATCCGACATGCGCATCGCTAAGCTAACGTAAACATATGTTCAAAAACACTCCTCGCAATCCAACATCCTCTTTGATCTTTAATAACAGATTATGTAGGTCGACAAATGGATTATGTTATCGATCGCACTTATGCATTTCCGCCGAATCTCATTAAATATCAAACGGGATGTATATATAAACTCTCAATACAACCATTGTTGCAGCTCTAAGCTTTCTCTAATATAGAAAAGATTTGAAGCCATTGATATACTATGCTAGATAGAGGTTGGAGTGTTCTGGAAACGTATTGAATTCTTCTCGAGTTTCACCGGAAGCTGATGCACAGAGAGGCTCGAATCAAAGGATGACACGATCTCCGCCATGCATATTTGAATTAATTGGCCGCATCAATGACTTCATATAGACCATCTACCACTGTTAGCCACGGTCCACTCTAGATTCATACTAGACATACATGTACTTAAATATTTAATAGCTTTATTTGTAAAGCTGTTGTATACGCTATACTTAGCTTCCGGTAAAGTATATCGTACTGAGGAAACCGATATGCTCTAAAAAAAAAAATTTTTCTTGATCATCTAACATCCACCATCCAACACATAGTTAACGTGGTGAATGAATGGCCTTGATTCTCTCTTTACATGTGAAGGGTCCGAATCCCAGTAGCAGAGACCTTAAGCTATTAGAGAACATACATTAGTCTTATAGAAAGAGGAATAAGGTTAGTCATTTTAATGAAATTACGAGATAGTCCTGAAGATATCCTCACTGTTCTTCCATCAGACTGTCCTCAGTCAATGCCGTCTCTACACGCGTCATTATAAGTCACAATTCATTAAATTTTTCGTCAAGCTTACGATTTCAATGGGTCTGTCGGGTGTCCGCTGCGCCGGGACGTATCGACACGAACATCTCTGATCACTATCCATATCCATTCCTGCAAAGTCACTTGACTGGGGTGGCATCGCGTCTCATTGTGTTACAGCTATCTAGTACCATATTAAGCGTCTAATGTATGGAATTTCACATCGTTAAGCAGAACCGAACCGTACGGTGAGGACGTTTAAAGTTCATTTTCAATTTCATCAATAGCGATTCAGATCACAGATTATGACATTGCTCGTAAGATGAAAGCTAATCAAAATGTTTTAATCGATGATGAGATAAAATTAGCGGTGTGCTCATTTCATCTTAAAGTTATATCGATGTAGTTTTTTTAATCGATATATATTATAACAAATAAAGCTAAAGCACTATTGTTTAAACAAATGTTTATATAAGATCAATTGTTATGTCGTAATAGTTATATTTACTAAATTTTTAATCTATGTATATATACGAGATATTCTAAGATGCATTTGATTTCATTCATATAGAGACTTAACACGAGATCTCTGAAAATATTAGTCTTAAAAGCTCAAAATTTGGTAGAGATACTGCTCCTGCCATTTAGAAGTCAGCTAAGAAAGGATTTAATAAAATCCCTTCCACAAAAGGATTTGCGAGGGTGATAATAATGATAAGGGGCGCAAAGAGGAGCAAATTGCCATCGGGTGCGAATATTTCTGACAAATTTCACAAGAACAGTTAGTACAGAACAAATTTATCAAGTAAAAGGATAATAAAACTATTTAATATTTAATTGTTTTATTAAATTATTCCTGTAGTGGTACTCAAGGACTTCATTCACAGAGACAGAATCAAGGCTATCTATCCATCAGATCAGTCAAGTATAGGTTAGTAGAAGAGGTGGATGAGTGACCTAATAATATGCATAATTTAATAAACAATGCCTCATTAAATTTGTTTATTAATTAATGTTTATAAATAATTAGTGTCGATAACCATAAACAACGTAACTATGAGGTGAATGAATTCTTCGCATTACTTTAATTGATTTGTTAGATATTCTCCGTTGAGTGAGCCCGCCATTAATCGAGATTTTTATACGAACATATCATTTTAAGGTTCCCTTTAACAGCCACCCTCCGCCATTGACAGCGCTTTGCTATAAATATTGATTTATTATAATTAACTGTTACCGGTTCAGTTAAAAAAAAATTACTAATAAAATTTATTTCGAACAGTTTGTGAAGTAATGTTTTCACTTTGAATAGTCGTCAGTCAAGAGCCGGAGTCATTAAGACACCTCTACTTCCTTTTCTAATTTTTTAGTTGACTTATTTATTTTGTGGACACCGGGTATACGTTGCCAGGGGAACCGGATCTTTTGACATACATCTGTACGTACATACAAGATCAATGGTTAAATCTGTCTGTCGTTTTGTAATATATTTATTGAAACAAAAAAAAAACAACTAATTCAAAATCAATGACTAACTCTCTCACATAGATAAAATACATTGTCTTACAAAAATGTTTTCCATCCCTTATTTGTGAGTACAAGTGACTGGTCTCTGTTGCCGGAAACCGTCTAGATAGGTACCACCCCAGTTCCTATTTCTGCCGCCAAGAGTAGGGTTCAAATATTACCGAGTTCCGATTTGAAGGGTAGTTAGTGATTACTGGGGTAACTAGCCTTAACATCTTATGTCAACCCGCTTCGCGAATCAGCGTGGTGGGATATGACTAATATAACTCCCATACGAGCCTCTTTAAACAAGAAGTCCTGATGCCTGGCGGTACCGGAGGCCAGGCTGACTTGAAGCCACTGGATACGAGCAACACAGAACCGATCGATGTAGGGATTTTTCGGGGAGACCTATGTCCAGCTATCTACGTCTATCAGTTGATGATGATGTATAACATCCTAACAAGATCCCATTGTTTTGGGCAAACGCATCACTTACCATCAGGTGAATGTCTCGTCACTAAGTTTAATAACAAAAAAAAATAATAGTTAAAAATACTTAGGAACTTACTAGTAATCCTTACTTAGGTATACATTGGAGATAAGGCTCCATTATCTTCATTAAGTTACTTCTAACATTAGTCTTAACGGTAACTGAACTTTGTTACTTGGTAATAACTTAGACGGTAGTTAAACTTGTCAGATATAGACGTAAGCCGTTTTAGTGGTCTAGAATTAAGATCGGTGCTGATTGCTGTTAGACGTTAGAAATCACTTTCTATTTTAAGACGAGAGAAGAAAGGACCAGACGGTCGAGATGCTCTCATGATGCTAATACATTACCTTCCACTTCATTATAATGTGATGCTAGTTAAGATGATGCTGTATCACATCATGCTTGTCGCCTTGAGATAATGTTGTCTCTGCCTCAGTAATACCACGACTGTTTGGCTGTTGAAATTGAATGTTACTTTGTTTTTAGTATGAATGTATAGTATAGCATGTATTTGTTAAGTTTTATTATATTACTGGTCATTTTGGACATCATCATCAGCAATAGACGTGCATAGCTAGACATAGGTCTCCCCCAAAGATCCCCAGATGGATCGATCCTGTGAAGCTCGCATCGCCGGGCACCAGGGGCCGTCGTATGTAAGGCTACTTATGGAGGGATTCAAGCTATTTCCCACCACGCTGGCCGAATACGGTTGGTGGGAGCCAGAGCCGTTTGTTGATTAGCAGGGTTCACCACGAGCAGGTGAGGTTGGTTTCGCCATCATCATCATTATGTGGCCTCTTCAAAGTGAAGTTTGGCGATCAGATTAAGAAAACCAATTCGATCTTCAGCTATTCTTTTTAACTGATGGTATTTAAACCCAGTCCATTCATTAATATCATCAAACCATTTCTTGCGCTGTGTTGGGACCCCGAGAGGTGTTATATGGGACCCCTTACACCCCTTTTTGAACACAATTTTTTTATGTTGATCAGCATAAATAATTGATTAACGTTAATCAGTCCGTGTGGTCAACGGAAATGAAAGGGTTGGAGGTAAGCAGCGGTGACTTAAGTACATCGATAGCTCGATAAGTTAGCTTTATGGTCAAGTGGCAAAAAAGTTGAAGCGTTCGGTCGGACATCGGAATCGTTTTAACTTGAGAGGGCACTTGAGACGTTTTGTTTACACGCGAGTGTTAGCCCTTTGCATTCTAGAGCTGGGCCCCCAAGTGGGCTGTTTAGTTTGCCGCGACAAGTGCCGTCGGTATTGTGTGAAGACCAGCTTCTAGCTTCGAGGAGCTTATATTACTTATATCAGCCATTGATAGCGTATCGCTTGTATTGTTATGAAAGATAATGATTTTGCTGCGAGCTATACTTTGGCTACCTTCGATATAAATAAGTTTAAGTACGGATTTTATTAATTTACTATTCGTCCCTCGCCATCTTTGGTGGTTGTAACACCCCCACAACTCCTTTGGGAAAGGAATTTCGTAAATTCCATTCTTAGCTGACCTCTAAATGGCAGAAGCAATATCTCATCGAAATTTTGCGTGTTTACGTCTAATTTTTCAGAGATCTCGTGATGAGTCAATAAATCTCTGGTTATCTCATATTGATTTGTATGTGCTAAAATTTTAAATGATTAAGATGATTATGAAGATGCTGATCTAACTTTGATAATACATATTTTTTTAATTTTTATGGAACCAATGTCTTCAATATATATATTTAGAAAGGTCATATCTACGGCAGGAACAATTTGTATATAGATAAGGAATAAGAATAAACTACTTTTTCATCAAGTTATAGATAAAACAACAATAACAAGTTCCACTTTATCAATTTAGAATATTAACATCAAAAAAACTTGCTAGTTTTTATAACTTTTTGATGTCTGTAAATAACGTTATTATAAACAGTTCAATCACAGGAGCATATTGAAAATTGCATAGAGCGGAGCGACCGGAAACAGCTGTTAATTTTTAAACGATTACACTATCAAAGAGCTTTAGAATAGATAAATATAAACGAAATAATGTTTCCTAGGCAATCCAGTTTAACTAACAGTTAACTACATAATTGATTAGATAAAAATTTATTAAAAACTTTGTATATGCACTTTGGTTACTATTACACCTTAAAGTTTATTTAGTTTAGTTACAATAATTACCCGTTAAACTTAATAATACAGTTTAGTTAAATGATGATAGATGAATTAAATAATTGTCTATGGTATATTCTTTGAAGTTTTCTCGTCTGACAAACGTAAGTATTACACAATTTGCTGTAACAATGTATCCCGCCATTCAGTGCGGTGTGAAAATATCCTTTGTCGAATTCTTGTCAAACAATGCTTTGTTGTAATCAGCGTTTGATGTTTGCTTAAAGAAGCACGCTGTTGTTGTAATCTGATGAATTCCTTTGAAAATTCATCTAACTCTGTGCAAACGTAGATATTGCTATAAGTTTATTATTAATTTGCTTAACGTTTACCACGCTTTCCGTAAGGCGAATATTTATATATTCCAATAGACGATTCATTTCAATATACTGTAATTCATCTGCCTCTTCTTGACAGTCCTCTAGGCTTGTGATGCGGTCAAGGTCCTATAACTAACTAATCATTATTACCGAAAATGTATCAGTTTTGTCTTCGAAACTCCTCACCATCCTTTGATTGGTATACAATGCTTTTAAGCATTAAGCCTGCACATTGGAAATAATTAAAAACCTATGTTATACAGAATATTCTTTCTGTTCTATCACACTATCAAACAGTTACTTAATGTACTCTGAAATTATGGTTAATACTTATCTCATTGTAGATTAGGAAAACTAATTAAATATAAAAGGTTAGTTTTCACTTATTTACTTTAGAGTTAAGAGTGCTAAAAACGTGTAAAGTATATAAAAAAGTAAATTATGCAATATTGTTTTATTGAAGGAAGCGACAAGGCGAGCTGGATGTTCACCTGATAGTTAACATTCACGTATACTTAGCAACGTAGCGTGTTAATACGTAAGATGTTAAGTCTTATTATAAAGTAATTCACTAGCTACAGCGCCCTTCAAACCATAACACGACAATGTTTACACACCACTGTTTATCGGTAGAAATAGGCTCCGCGGTGGTACTTATCGAGACTGTCTCCGGCAATAAGGACCTGTCACTAGTAAAATATCCATTTTTTTTATTTAAGGAAGTGATGAGACGAGGAAGACGTTCACCTGATGGTAAGCATAAGGTGTTGTCTCGTTACCCCAGTAATTTCACTAGTTACAACGACTTTCAAATTGGAGCACAGCAGTGTTTGCATACTACTGTTTAAGGCAGAAATAGGTGCTGCGGTAGTAATTACCTAGACGGTCTATGGCAACAGAGACCTAACACCAGTAAGTACCATCTATATTAATATTCAATAACAGCAGTTATATTTTACTGCTAATAAATATCATGTTACTGTATTTTAGTATGGTAACGTATTAAACGTTTAAACATCTGGTAATATTTGTGTAAGAGGAATATCGAAGTTAATAAAGCTGAACGCTTAAAGCTGAATGACTGAAGAGTAAAAAAAAAGCTTTATCGATTCAAGCATTTTCGCTACACAGTTTCGGCGCCATAAATACTAAGTGTTTACTACCAACATCGCTTTTGACGTTAACAGTTCAATAAAAAACATTTATCACTTTAACAGCTGTTTTAGCGTATCGGGGCCCCGTCTCACTTTACGTTTGAAAGTTTTTATTAGACCAAACCGACAAACGTTATGAATATAATGAATTATTACTTACTGAATTTGCTTAATTCCAAAAAAAAAATCAATTTACCTAAACGAAGTCTGAATAATAATGAACTGAAATCTAGCTTTAGCATTAGTTCAAATATACTACTCTCCTTTTTCAAGTCAAGAGGATGATTTCTATTTAAATAATTAGCTATTATAATGAGATTATTAGGATGTTTACACAATTCGCTTATTTCCTTGAGACAATTAATGTCTCGTTATTTTAATAATATCACTTTCTTTGCCTTTTAAAACTAAACAAAGGGAAATTACAAATTTAATAATACAAAGCGAGTATGCCTTGTCCGCATAATGGCGGACCGACCGTATTATTGCGTGTTACTCGCAATTGTATAACTGTAATTTAAATATATATATATATGTCCTGAAAATTAATAAAAACTGATTTGAAATGTTCAGTTTTTAATCTATATGATAGCTTTTTAATTTTTTACTTCTACACATATGTTAGAAGCATAAAGCTCTAATTCGATCTAATTTTAATGAAGCTATTGAATAACGTAATAAAATACTAAATATGTCTTTAATCTTTAGTCATTTCTAGCTCTCAGATAATCTTCTATCAAAAGTCAGAAATGGTCACCCATCCTAGTTATCGTATAGATTGAAATGGTGTTTTAGTTTTGATAAGGTATGAGAATGTTTTTATACGGATATATATAGAAACGATTGGCCGCTGTACTGTGGAGACAGTTTCTGCAATATGAACATATTAATAGAGAGAAATTAACATTTTTTACATAGAAAATAAATATGTTTAATACCATTGTATTGGTTTGGGTACGACTTTAAAATCTATGGTCGTTGGTTTGAATCGATCAATCGATTATTGTCGTTATATCTTAGCTTATAAGGAAATAATACAGATGAAGGATGCATATGAATGTTAATTATAAAATGGACGAAGTTTGTGTTTTGAATTATTAAATCTAATATATAGGTTTTTTTTTTGTTATGAACATATAAAAAAATCTCGGCTATAACTGTCGCTTAAACCTATATATTTGTTAGTGCAGGTTCGGATCCGTCAGGTGTATGTACACGCAATTGTTTGTTTAACACAATTAGAGTTTCGCACGTGTTTTCTAATAATAGATGGTGTACCGTACGCCTCACTGTCCATCACTCCTCACCAATCCGAGTGTGTCTGTTTTCTATTACCAATACCGTATTGAAAGAGCTGCAACGAAAACTGTGCATATCCCTGCGCACCATTCATTTAACACACCATCAAGCTATCTGTTCCAAGTAGAAGCAACTTAAAGTCTTATTTACACAGCGGTGAGGCTGATATCGTCTGCGCCTTCTCGCTGATATATATATATAAATGAAGTTATGTATGCCAAAAAATATTATTTGTTACCAATATTAGCCCACGGCATCGATATAAATGCCAAATATAGCCGCGGGACTGGTAATTAACAGAATTTAGAAGTTCGATCAGTTTTAAATTGGTATCACAAATATGAGTTTTCAAACGACGGACAGGTCGCGTATTAAGCGTAGCCCGACACTTAATTATTGGGGGGCCCCCGTTCGAAAGTATTAATATATCATATCTCCCACACGACTCCCAATAGCGGTTTGTTGTGTATCAGGCTTTACGTTTTCTAATAATGCAAAGCCTAATCCGTTAAGTATTAGTCAAAATAGCGCGAAAATCGTTTTGCGCTGCGCGTGCGCCGGGGTGGGCGCACAGGTGAACGTCAGTCTGCTCTGGGAGCTCCTGCCGACAGGGATCCACTCACGCAACACGCCGCGAAATTTCGGTACAGTTTTCGAGACACATTACAATATCAACGGGAAACGGTCGCGAGAACAATTCAATTTAATATATTATCAGCGTTTACATAACACTGGTATGTGCTTAGTAAGGATCGGATGATACGCCATGGCTAGGGGTGGGGTTCTTGGGCAGTGATGTCCGCCGAGAGATGCGTCCGGTTGTCATTGCCGCGTGCTTGCTGCTGCTCGCGCCCATCACCGACTCCTGGTGGTGAGTTCAAATGCACAAGATAAACACACAGACAAAAATATTTCCTTAAAGACAATTTTTACACAAAATTCTGAACGAAACATACTAATGATTTTCAAATCATACTTTTTTTTTAAATTCTACTACATCCCTCTGCAATGATTAAGCATCTAACCACCTTAATAAGCAAGTATAATTAACTTATAGTATTAAAGTAAAGTTTAATATGAAAATTAAAGAGTAAATTGTTGCTTATAATAATTGTAGTTTTTTCTTATACTAATGAATATATACTAATGAAGGTTTTTTGATTAGGTACTAACACGTATGATGTTAAATTTTCGTAAGACACTATTGTTTGCAATTGGTTATTTCAAAAGTTAATTTTAACAAGAAAATTCATTATCACCGCACCATGTTGGAGTAAGCAACTATTTACTTTCACTTTTCATTATGAACCTCTCCTGTGAGAAACTAAAATGATACATTCTCGCATTTTATAACTTGGACTCAAAAGATCTGTAATACACATAATTCTGAAGTAGCTAGATATTTTAATTTAAAATAATATTGGATACTCTATATAGTATAAAGATTATTTTTCAATATGAATAATTTGTAAATAATTTACATATAACCATAAAAATGTTCGTACTACACAGGATGTGATGAGAGCTACAAAAACGACTCAATTTTCCCACAACTAGTTACTTATATCGTATCAATACTGAGAAGCAGAGCTTTAACAGCAGGTGGCGGGGCTCCAAAGTAAACTTCATGTTCATTTCAGTGAGCCAAATTTCGCTGAACAGGATTTTAGAACATACAGCGACCATTAAAACGAAACTGAATCAAATGTCGCGTAAATCTTTCTATTTACTACGTTTTCCTTTCAAACCTTCAACGTAACCTTGTTAAGGTTTAATACAATGAAGTGGTTTTAAAGTAGAAGTATTCAAAATATAATTTAAGTGTTTTAGTTTATAATATTATAACATATATATGTGTTAATGTTTATACGTAAATTTGTATAATATCTTAATTAATCTTGTGCTTTAAGAAATAAACCAAACTACTATCAAACCAAAGCTACTATGGTCTATAGAAGTCTTAACACTTATATTTAAAAGGGTTGTATCTCTAATAGAGATAAGTGATGTAATATATTAAGCGATTTTTTTTTACGATTATATAACTTTAATATACTAATATACATTTTAACAGTATTGTCATATTATCAAGTTATAAGAGACAAAGATTTGACTCTACTCGTTTAACGTTATACAGAGTAGTCTCAAAATATGATGGTAATATGATTAGTTATTATAAACTATTATTATTATTTCTAACATTGTATTCTGGAGATTTTAAAGTATATTTTAAATATATCTGAAAGCATATAAGTAAGTAGCTATTTCTCGCCTGCTTTGCCTACGGTAATAGAGGATTTGACTTGAAATTTGTCAGAATTATTCCCCGATTGGCAACCTTCCACCCCTGGACACCTCGTCGTCATTAACACTCCAACTCCCTTTGGAGAAAGGATTTTGTAAAATCCATTCTTAGCTGACCTCTAAATAGAAGAAGCAATATTTTTACTAAATTTTGATTGTTTACGTCTAATAGTTTCGGAGATCTCGTGATGAGTCAAGGAATCTTCGAATATTTCCTATATATATAAAAATCGATAGAAGGTAGATAGAAAAATTATGTTTATGGAAATAGCATATTAGAATAATATAATCAATCTTTGATACAAAGTATTAAAAAAAAAACTTAAAGGCACTTAAAGCGAAGAATAAAAAAGGTCTAGTTGTCTACATATAAGCAGATTTCCAAATAGGTAAACAAGTTACAACAAGTAACAAATGTTTGCGTTCGGTCACTCAAAAAAAAAAAAAAAAAAAACCGAGAAGCACATATCGGAGTAGCCGATATAATTACGGAACGAGATTTATTACTAGGAAGTGGTAATAATGGCGATTTTCAACGGACTTTATTCATGTCCACCTTTATTTGCACGAGCCAAACGCAAAACACTGTGGGCTTATATTTAGGATCATATTAATTAACTACTAGTATTGTAGTTAACTATTTTATTTACTACTGCGGTATACGATAATAAATTTAATAATACAGAGCGTTTTCCATCTAAAATAGATATTTACTTTTGATGCTTATTATGCTATATTGTAGAGATTAGTAACCGTGTGATGTTAAAACATCGTTAATGCATCCATATCTTTATTACTTCTTTAATATATAACATACATAGAAATAAGTGATAAGGCATTACTTATTCTAAGATGAAATTTCTTCCCAAAGATCTATGGTTGGGAGATCTGATTAAAGTAACAGTGAACCTGATGCACTCTGATAATACTATAGAACAAACCATGTCTCTTTTTTTATTGAACTTAGCGACGAGAAGAAAGGTACGTTCACTTGATGGTAAGTGATAGGTCTGCCCATAGCAACGTAACACAGTAATGTTTGCATACTACTGCTTGGAGGCAGAAATAGGAACTGCGGTGATAGGAGACCTAGAGTATCTCTGCCAACAGAAAACTACCACCAGTATATCATTACTTCAAAGTTGATGTACAAAAGAGGGCTTTATAACTATTTGGATGATAATTGCAGCAGGTGCAGGAATTAATTATCCTTCAGTTCATATATATATAAGATATATGGATGTCCAGGAGTTTGTAGACTCATCATGAGATCTCCAAAACTATTAGGCGAAAACACTCAAAACTTGGTAGAGATTTCTGCCATTTAGAATTCGACTAAGAATGAATTTTATAAAACTCTTTCCCTAAAGGGAGTTATGGGGGTGTTATGACCACCAAAGGGGGCGAAGAACAACTAGTAAATGAATAAAATACGTACGTACTTAGAATTATTTATATCAAAGGAGCAAAGCAGGCATGATGATGATGTTTGAGTACGTAGCAATAAAAATGATCTTCGAAGGAAACTATTGCATCATAAAACAAGTATTGAATGATGATAACGAGTTGAATTTTTTTAAAAGTACTTATATAAATCAGCTGTTTGTATTTTCTTAATTTCCAAAGACTTATCACTTCAGTTTCTCATAAGTGATAATGACCTCCGTGGAGAAGCGGGCTCGCTTAGAATATTCTTGCTCACCTATATTGATAACTATAACACAGTAAAGCCTTGTTATGTCATAAGATTTATAACATCATTTACAAAGTAGATGTAGTATCATCATCATATCACCGAGGTAATTTATTTCATCACCTCTTTACGAATTATTATCATCATCATCATATTTCTTTATTAAACTCGTCTTTGAGCAGAATTTCAACAATCTCACGTGATTTGTCTTTTAGTAATACTTTCATTGTCAGAAGGTCAATCAGAAATTTCTTATTAATTTGTTTATCTTTTATTATCATTAACTACTTCATCGTATTAGTAGTATACGTGTTAAAATGGTTATAAAGTAGATCCTCAGTATATAAGTTTGGCAAATATCTCCCTTCCGCTTTTTTGCTCTTTATTCAATGCTTTATAAAAAGTGTTACAGTGATCGGATTTAGTTCAAATATGCGCCGTTTTGTTCGATAATCTGTTTCCATCTAGACGGCAACTTCATAATACCTCCCTCGTAGAAGCCCCCCTCCTTATTTGCGAAGAACTCGGACAGCCACTTTTCACAAGCCTCTTTTGAGTTCAACTTTACACCACCAAGGGCGTTCACCATGGACAGGAACAGGTGGTAATCACTTGGCGCTATGTCCGGGCTATATGGTGAATGCGATAAAACCTCCCATCCGAGCTCCCGTAGCTTCTGACGAGTCATCAACGAAGTGTGTGGTCTGGCGTTGTCCTGGTGGAATACTACACCCTTCCTGTTGGCCAATTCTGGACGCTTCTGGTCGATCGCCTGCTTCAAGCGGTCCAGTTGTTCGCAGTAGATGGTAGAATTAAGCGTCTGGCCATATGGGAGCAGCTCATAGTGGATGATTCCCTTCCAATCCCACCAAACACACAGCAAAACCTTCCTGGCCGTCAATCCCGGCTTGGCCACTGTTTGGGACGATTCACCGGCCTTCGACCACAACCGTTTTCGCTTGATATTGTCGTATGTGATCCATTTTTGGTCGCCAGTCACCATCCGCTTCAAGAATGGGTCGAGTTCGTTCCGTTTCAGCAGCATATCGCAGGCGTTGATTCGGTCCAGAAGGTTTTTTTGCGTCAAATCATGCGGCACCCAAACATCAAGCTTTTTTTTGTATCCAGCCTTCTGCGGATGGTTTAAAATGGTTTGGTGACTAACTCCCATCTCCTGGGCGATGTCACGAGATGCCACATGCCGGTCTAACTCGATGTAGTCCATGATTTGATCGGTATTTGTCGTCACAGGTCTTCCGCCGGCTGGCTTTTCCATGGTGTCGTTTTCACCGGCTCTGAATCGTCGAAACCATTCCTCCGCGGTTCGAAGTGATAGAGTACCATCCCCCAAAACACCATTAATCTCACGGAACGTTTCTCTAGCGGATTTGCCTTTAACGAAGGAAAACTTTAAAATAGCGCGAATTTCGGCGTTAGTGAACTATATGTCTACACGTCTATAACTGTTGAACGCAATATCCAAACTAATTATGCATAGCGTCGTTTTGTAGGTTATGTCAAGACCTTTCAAATTATGTATAGTATTGCCAGATACGAGCTCTGTAGCGCTTTGTACATAGCCGCGAAATTCAAAAGACAAAAAGGCGGAAGGGAGATATTTGCCAAACTATTATTATAATAGCGTCATCAGTATGATCATCTCAATCGATGGAAGTATATTGCTGGATATTATGATATTAATAGGTTGGCAAATATCTCCCTTCCGCCTTTTTGTCTTTTGAATTTCACGGCTATGTACAAAGCGCTACAGAGCTCGTATCTAGCAATACTATACATAATTTGAAAGGTCTTGACATAACCTACAAAACGACGCTGCATAATTAGTTTGGATATTGCGTTCAACAGTTATAGACGTGTAAACATGCGAGTTCACTAACGCCGAATTTGCGCTATTTTAAAGTTTTCCTTCGTTAAAGGCAAATCCGCTAGAGAAACGTTCCGTGAGATTAATGGTGTTTTGGGGGATGGTACTCTATCACTTCGAACCGCGGAGGAATGGTTTCGACGATTCAGAGCCGGTGAAAACGACACCATGGATAAGTCAGCCGGCGGAAGACCTGTGACGACAAATACCGATCAAATCATGGACTACATCGAGTTAGACCGGCATGTGGCATCTCGTGACATCGCCCAGGAGATGGGAGTTAGTCACCAAACCATTTTAAACCATCTGCAGAAGGCTGGATACAAAAAAAAGATTGATGTTTGGGTGCCGCATGATTTGACGCAAAAAAACCTTCTGGACCGAATCAACGCCTGCGATATGCTGCTGAAACGGAACGAACTCGACCCATTCTTGATGCGGATGGTGACTGGCGACCAAAAATGGATCACATACGACAATATCAAGCGAAAACGGTCGTGGTCGAAGGCCGGTGAATCGTCCCAAACAGTGGCCAAGCCGGGATTGACGGCCAGGAAGGTTTTGCTGTGTGTTTGGTGGGATTGGAAGGGAATCATCCACTATGAGCTGCTCCCATATGGCCAGACGCTTAATTCTACCATCTACTGCGAACAACTGGACCGCTTGAAGCAGGCGATCGACCAGAAGCGTCCAGAATTGGCCAACAGGAAGGGTGTAGTGTTCCACCAGGACAACGCCAGACCACACACTTCGTTGATGACTCGTCAGAAGCTACGGGAGCTCGGATGGGAGGTTTTATCGCATCCACCATATAGCCCGGACATAGCGCCAAGTGATTACCACCTGTTCCTGTCCATGGTGAACGCCCTTGGTGGTGTAAAGTTGAACTCAAAAGAGGCTTGTGAAAAGTGGCTGTCCGAGTTCTTCGCAAATAAGGAGGGGGGCTTCTACGAGGGAGGTATTATGAAGTTGCCGTCTAGATGGAAACAGATTATCGAACAAAACGGCGCATATTTGAACTAAATCCGATCACTGTAACACTTTTTATAAAGCATTGAATAAAGAGCAAAAAAGCGGAAGAGAGATATTTGGCAACCTTATATATAGATATGTTAATTATAATTCACTCGTATAATCTATATATATCTTATTGACAATGAGACTTTCTGAATGTGGATGGTTTCTCTGTAGAATTATTCATTAGTATAGACCAGGGGCCGGCGAAGTGTCACTCCAGAGCCGCATGTGGTTCTTTGGCTCTTTAAGTGTGGCTCGAGCACACACAAATATCCACAAATGATGCAATAACATTTTCATTTAAAAAAAAAAACTTATTAAGAAAAATATTACTCAAACTTTCCAAGGGGATGCAAGCTCACTGTTCGCATTAACTAATATTTATTAACTATGAAATTTAGTTTAGTTTAGTGTCATAAAAGTTTACTAAACAATCAGATTTGGCTCCTTTTGTTTATTGTTGTAATGTTTATATTTGTCTCTTTGGTTAATAAGTTTACTGGTATAGATTTAAATATAAAATTCATAATATGTAGCATACCGTCGTATAAAGCGTTGTTTAATTTCCGCATGTAAATCCGTATGTAATTTTCCTCGGTCAGAGTCTGATCATAATAAATTCGAGATTCGAGGCATAAATCTCTTGGGCATGAAATTCAATAAAGTCATACCGACTGGCGAACCACCGCGGTGGGGAGTTTAATTTGCAATTAATCAAGCACGGGCTTAAATTAGGTGATTCGAGCACGATCAACAAAAATTGATGCCGTGGGTAAAGCTCGGGGTACGATGACGTCGAGAGCTCGAAACTTGTTCCAGCTTCGTTTACGGTAAACTTTCTAAAGATACAAAGTACGATATGGTGTTATAATTAAATTGTAAGGATAACTGCTCAAAAAGGGCTAACTTATTGGACGGCAACACAAAGGACCTCAGTTGGATTTCGGAACCAGTTCTAGTGGTGTTTAGATCGTCGTGGAGGTTTTATACCTTCCTGTGTGGCAACCATTGAAATAGAAATTGTTTACGTAAATATACAAGATTCTTTTAATATCCTGAAAAATCGTTTTTAAATACAAGTAGAATAGTTTTACGAAAATCCTTGTTTGATTATTCATATATTTTTCTATTTATTCACTATATAACATATTAATCTCTAAGGTCATAGAGAGCGGATATGATGCTAAGAAGGTATTTTCTACCATTTAACCCAGAAGGAAAAGATATTTTTTTAATAATTCGATGAAGCGACGAGACAAACGAGATATTCACTTAAAAGTGAGTGATACGCCTGCCCATAACATAGTAGCGGTAGTTAGGATGATACTATACTTCTATATTGTGCTCGACGCTTTGAGACATAAAATGATTAGTGTCGATACTATAATAATTTCACTAACTGCATCGTCATTGAAACCGGACATGGTAATATTGCCACACTACTGATAATCAGCAGAAGTAGAAGCTGTGGTGGTACCTACCTAAATACACTTTCGTTCATATTCATACTGTGCAGATAATTTTCGACATCTTTTTCGAAGAAGTCATCTAGCTAGATATGAATAGTACACAATCATGTATCCAAGGTTTCGAGGGGTACTGGATGATGACAATCATAATCATTACTGAGTCTACTGCTTTCATATCAAAATTTTTCAAGTTATAATGCCGTATTTACTGTTCAGCGTTCCTCTTTGGTATGACGCCGAAATCAATGGTATACCGTTTGACAGCCAAATACCCTGATGTCACTTCATCTTATCCCTTTTTCTCCGTCGAATAATTACTCATTTTGGCAACTTTTGACATTTGATAGATTGATTTCGACGACACGATGAGTAATTTAAGAGTGATTACAGTCATTAATGATTCTTTAACGTTTTTGCGAAATAAATAATGCGGTTTTGATTGTCCACTCGTTTCCACCCGGGTAAGGTATAACGGGTAATTTTTAACTTCCATTATTTGAACTATACTATCAAATGTATCTGCTGCATCAGCACCATTGATAATCGTTATAATACAATCATATTAATAAAGTTCACGGAACATAAATAATAATAATAACTGGTGGTAGGTAGGTCTCTGTTGTCGGAGACCGTTAAGGTAAGACTACCGCAAAGAATAGGACTAAAGTATTCCCTGTCTGTCGTACAAGGAGACTAAAAGGGTCCTCGGGTTCGTGGGTTTTGAAGGTGGAGGCTTTCAAAGCTAAATAAGCGAGACTTAGGAGGACGGCAAATGCATGGTGGTCTTGTATTTGCCGTAGCATAGCGTGGGTGCTAATGAGGGCTATAGACCTTTCCGTGGGATGTTTTAGCCAGAGTGCAGGGGAGCATCGGTGCGTTCCGTAGGAGATGCCGGAGCCCCTCCTAATGCACCGATGGAGACCAGGGGGTTTTAGTAGGTAGAAGCCCCACATCACCTTGTTTTTCCGCCAGAAGCAAGGTATCCTTTAAGATTTCCCCAGCGAGAAAAAAAAAGGTACCACCGCAGTGCCTGTTTCTACCGCCAAACAATAGTGTATAAATATTAGTGGAATAACTGAGGTTAAGAGACCTAACGTCTTATGTCTCAAAGCGATGTGGTGCTGTGTCCATGAACATCCTACTTGTCTTTCGTAAAATAAAAAAAAAGACTGGATATTGAATACTTAAAATGATGATGTCAACAGCTATGGGATTATAGTCTTTAGTTACATTCAAGCACCTTATTAATCTAAGATACTGTTAATGTTAACTTGATCTTATAAAAACATAATTCTACTTAACTATAGTGAATTTAGAACCGCATTGTCTTCGTCTCGAATTACTAGTTAGTATTAATAATAACGATTACGATATATTTATTGAGGCTATAGGTACAAACTATTAAATTTTATGTACTCGTTCAGTTCGGAATCAAACTTGGTAATGCATCTCAATAAACCTGTTAGGCTACTAACCTTCGCAGATCTAACAAAATGTTGCTATGGGGATAAAGCGTTATTCTTTACAAAGGTTATAAAAGTATATCAAAATATTTGTGCACTAAAAATGGTTATTGGATATCAATCAAATTTTTTTTAAGAGTTCTACTGATAGCGCGGTTTCTGTCAACTTTTTGATAGGTATTACTGCAGACTTTATCTGACCTCAAGAAGTGGTATACGGGTAGCATTCTATACAAAGGTTAAAAGCCATTGAAAGAGTAAAAAGCGGAGAATGATATATTTTTAATTTAAAAAGGCCTTGACCCTCAGTTAAGGATAAATGTGAGTGTGAATGTAAGTGACAATGAGACCAAAGATTGTGAAGCGAGCTCACTTAGAATATCTCTTCTCGTATATATTATAACAATTTAGGTTAACTTTCTATAATTATCTAAATATCCTAATTTGAAGCACTATATAAATTAGTAATAAGACTATAGATATTATCAAACGCTTATTGTTTGTATGAGTGAAGTAAGATATATGTTACACGCGAAACCTTTATGATGCGAAACATCTCGTCGAGTACTTCGAGCGTGTCTCTAGAATCGTCAAGTGCGACGTGATCGCGAGAAATATCGTACGAATAAGTAGAATAATTTGGCAAGAAACAATGCGGTCACGTAAATTTCCAAAAAGATAAGCTGTGTTAAAGATAACATCCAAGGTTCAGAGCAAATGGATATGATTTGCCGACTTGATAATACGTATGTCTTCAGAAATTTAATGGAGCGCTCTACTATATGTACGATGTTCTTAAATTTGAGAGTTTCTGCTCACTTTTTTAAACGTATATCAAAGAGATGTTATTGTTAGTACATACTCGATACTAACTAGTGATCATCGTCATCTATCCATATGAATATCAGTGTAACCATCATCAAGTAAAATAGATATTTTTTTATCAAAACAGTGAAATAACAAATGTAAATAGTGTTCACTCACTACAATAATAGTTAGCAAATAATAGTATCGACAAATTATTATTTATAATGATGATAGTATACCGTTTTTATATACAAATACATATTAAATCTATTCCGTATTTCAAAAAGTTATATTTAGAAAGGATTTTTTAAAAAGAGCTTTTGTTCTAGTCAAAGTGAAGAAAGTATTTGAATGCATTTAAGTATGAAATATACTTCTATAACTAGATCATCATCGAAGATCTGAAGACAAATTGTACAAGTAAATAATTCTGAGATTTTAAAGCTAATTTCGTTTTTTCTAATTTAAATTAAGATGCCGTAACTAAAAGCACATCCCAAGTTTGATACCTGTCCGTTTGTTACCATTAAAAAAGACTGAATACATTTTCCAGAAGCGATCCGAAATATCGCTCGTTCAGTTAGAGACATCGTCTGGCGATTGGAGAAAAAAAAAATCTGACCTTGATTGTATATTTTTAGTAGCCGAATATCATAATAATGTAACTCAATCATTACCAATCAACTATTTGATTGAAATCATTGCCCATAAAAGTTGATGACAGCAGACGACGTAGGTGTGGCCGGTCCCATGCGCCCACGGCACCATTTCGAGCCAGGGCATCGATTAGCTAATTAACTACGTTTTTATTTTAATGTATAAACTATCAATAAATGAGCGTGTAGACTTATAATGTGGGTGATGCGCGATTAAAAGTACCAACTGGATGCCATTTCACATTTCCTGAACATGTTTCTAATGGTAGGAAGTGACGATAATGGATAATTAATCGCCTAAACGTGTTCGATTTATACAGGTCATGTAAATGATGAGCACCGGAAGTTTTATAACTTTAATGTTAAAAAACCTGTAACTGTGAATCAAAATTATAACTCTTTTTCGATATATACTAAAATATAACTTCACTGAACGATCGGATTTGGGTGAACATCTGAAAGGGTAGTTTTATTAAAAATTATTTATTGTAGAGTTTTGGCAAATTTTTCTCGTTTAACACAAATACATTTTGTACTAATAGATCCATAATCATCATCATCATCAGCTGATAGACGCCGACTGCTGGATATAGGCTTCTCTTAGTGTCCTACCTTGATCGGGAACGGATTTATATGAAAGTATTTGAACCATTTTTCACCACGCTGACCCAATGAGGGTTGGTGGGAGTGAAAGCCTCGTTTGTTGATTTGCTAATAGATCTGATAAGTATTAATTTCTTATATCATATTATGAATTATTCATACAAATAAATTTTACCTGCTACTGATCAAATCTCCTGTTTACGTTTGGTTACTACACATATGATTTGACTAATTCCTCATTTTAATTCATAAAGTGTTTTTTTTTTTAAATTACCTTCATGTTTTCATTACACTTAAAGGAGTGAAACTCGTGACAACATCGTACTCCGGCCGCTGGTGTGTCACAACATTATTATTAAGCAAACGTATGTGAAATAAGTGGTGATAAAGTCAAACAAAATTATTTACGCTACACGAGAGAGAATTCAATTAATACGTTTGAAATGTTACATTAATTCGTGTATCTGTATCAGAATAGTAATTAAAATACCTCGTAAATATATTTACATTAATTTGTGTCTCGATTAGATTCGCTGTCAGACGTTTTATTTTAACGAACGCGAATACAGAGACAAAAAAATATATCAAAAATCAAATTACGGTGGAAGAGGTTGCTTGGTTTACCTGTCGATTAATGAATTACATACATTAAATATGATTTACATCGATAACGTAAGAAATAATAAATAATAGTGATGATGATATAATACACCGTTTGCCGGTCATTCCCACTGCTGTACTGAAACGATTCTCCGAGTCGACGTACAAACATTTTTACTAACAATTTGATTTTTAGATGTTTTAGAAAGAGGGAAAAAATTGTGAAATAGCTCCAGAAATCTTCTTAATAATGTCACTGTTCATTAATCTATAGAAAATTACTTTATTGAACATCATTCTTATTAATATCAGAGAAAGATTTCCTAGTCATAAAATCATTCGTATCAGTTTAGTCTGTCTCTGTTGCAGAGGACTGTCTATCTCTTGTTGTATGTCTGTCTGTTTCCACAGCAGCTACTTCTTCATTCTCTTCATTACTATCATTTGTATCTAAATTATGAAATCACACATCCATCATATTCAATTTACACACTTAAAAAATTGTCATTAAATCAATATCTGCTTTTGTCCCACTACAGTCACAAAGTTTGAATTCCGGTTTACCGGGCACAATAAAACTTGATAGATAACATCAAATAGAGGTTCAATTTCTCTTTTCACATCTAATTGGGAATTTATGTTCGTTCCTCAAGCTTGTTGGTGAGAAATCGCGTTGCCGGCTGTGTTTACGAACAATAACAAATGATGTGTTAATGGAAACTAAAATAAAATTAAAGGCAATATCAGAAGTTCTATTGATCGAATGTTGATTATGTTTCATATAGTTACTCCATTAAGATGTAAAATGTCTGTTTGTAAAATAGATATTACAGTTGTAACAATCTACATGTTCACGTGACACAACCTGAGGAAACAGGAAGACAGTCGTTCTGTTGAACTACTACAATGTGGTGCTCAGAATTTATCCTATAATTTTCTACCTACTTCAGATAGAAGGTTACCATTCGTTACCAACTTAATTACTCTAGCTGCAGCTGTTTTCATAGCAAAGCTAGATTTCTTTTATTTTTATAAAGACAACAGAAATGTACAGAAGACAGTCTTTGACATTGATATGTACTAGCGTTATCTAATAATCCTTTTATGATGATTAATAGTTCTAATTATTATTTAAAATGATCACATTCTATGTTTGTGAGAGCTAAATCCCTATTACAAGCTAAACAGAAGCTTGTAAACGATGCCGTATTCCAAGAGCTGTAGTAGAAATTACAAGGATTTGTTGTTATATAAACAAAAACATCATAAGAGGTAACAGCGTTTTTTAGCACAAACCTATCTAGTATCTAAGGGCTAGTAGTAGACGCGATTGCTTGGACTATTTAGGATATAGATACTGTGAAATATACCATCACCATATTTGAACTTTCTCCTCCTCTCGATAGTTGAACCAGCTTAGCTATGCACGTCTGTATACTGTTAGAAACATCCTTTTTTAAATGGAAAGGTGAATAATTTTTTTTTAATTTCTGAAGCTGATGCCGACAGCACGACGTCCACTTGATGGTAGTTGATACAATGAGGCGTTCGTTAAGAAGTTATACACTGCACTACATTAAGTTTCTTGCTTTGAGTTGTTCCATCTTGTTACCCGGAAGATATCACTATAGCGTATATATTTATATCGAAACAAGGCAATGATAACACACTATTGTTTAGCAGAAGAAATAGTCATCGCGGTTGTAAATAAATTGATGATTTCCGGTAAGGGAAACCTGCAACTGAGTATCATTTGAAAACTTCCTTTGGGTAGGTCTCTGTCGTTGGAGAATTATGTAGCTACGAATCTTTGCAGCTACTACTTCTGCTGCTAAACAGTATCACGCAAATATTAAAGTGTACCTGATCGAAGGGTGCTATGCTTAGTCATGTCTGAAGGCGACTAACATATGCTGATGTTTATATCGTCCTAACTAGCACTACGATGTTATAGGCAGGCGTATCACTTATCATTATGTGATCGTCTCGTTGGTCTCGTTGCTTCGATCTTAAATTTGTTCCGTTCCAGTTGCCCTCTCAATGTATTACGCAAGATATTGCCTCATTGATCAGGGTGGCAATGAATGATGCTGTTTGCGGACCTACCACCAGTAGAGCGAATTGATCGGCGGTGTAATTAAGCTATAAAGCTGCGTTTATGTTTGTAAGCGAACAATCTGGTATTTGTGGGACAGATTGAAATGTGGATGAGTATTAAAATTTTATTACATCCACGATTTCTGTACCGGCGCGTAGGCGATCAATTAAATCAGGTTTAGCTGTCGGCCATTACGGCACATCTATACGATACATATATATGTGTGTGTGTGCTAATTTTTTATCTCACTTTATCGATTCCATAATTACTCGATGCTAGTTAATAGTTCTAGCTTTTACTTTTGGGCTCGTTAAAAATAATATGAAATCGTGCTACTTTTTTTTTCTCCTTACAATGACCGCCTATAATCTTCGAGTAGGGTCTGTTACTTTGTTTCTATTCTAAATAGTATTGTGACTATTCAACTATACTTTTTTTGATCTATTTTTCAAAAGTACTTATACAACAATAATTTGCACTGAACTTAACAATAGGAATATAAATGGATCTACGCAATCGCTATTTGCTATAATATGTTGTTAGTTTCGATGTAGAGTCTTCAGCTCTGTAGTCTAAAGCTAGTAAGTATAGGTTGGTTGAATTATGATCCCGATCCTGATTTCCACCAGGAAGCTTATCTATTGTAAATATCGCCCCCGTTATCAGAAGAAAGGTTAGATTTTTCATTCAGATATTTTAAAAAGAGAAAATAGCATTTAAATGGATTTTTGATGATCATTATGTTAAAGTGGTATGAATAGTAGTTTAACTGATTCCTTGCGCTGGGGCTAATAGCTATTGAAGAGTTTGGCTGATGGTAGAGATTTTTTTAATTTGCCTATCTACTTATACTTATCGCTGTATCAGCGTTGCTGTTCTTTTTGTTCTGGCCCTTAAAAAGGTTGATTAGTGCAAAAAAATTTTGAATTTTCCGAATTGTTTGTAATCGCTGCTTCTAGATAGTACTGTAGTCGCTCGGATATCGTTCGTCATGTATATTTCTTTATAATTCATGTATTATCGACGACGACATACATATTTAAAATTGGACAAGACACCGACGCAACATCCTCACCGTCGACTGTCGACACATCGGGCTAGTGGAACTAGTTCATTTAGCACCGTCGGCAGTGCGATGCCCTGTCGCCGGCACGCGGGCGGCCGGCCGCGCCCGTTTGCAGTGCGCTTAGCGGGGCCATGCTAACCAGCGCTGTCGTTGCATTACTGAACAACAGCAACGACAGACAGACACGGAGGTAGGCAATTAACCTCCATCTCTATTAACCCCCAAAAGGGCCCCACAGATCCCGAGTAGAGATAAGTTTTCGTATACTGTCTGATGAAATTATGTTTGACTGTGTTGAGTCGAAGTTGGATCGCCATCATGATTTTTAGAAGAGGAATTTTTATGCTTATGCAAGATGGAAGATGATGGATGGAATTGCATAAAAAGAAGTGAGGCTAATACTATATGGAACTAGTAAGCATCAGACAAATCTTTGCGAGAGTTTGCTCACGAGAAGCAAAGCAGCAGTGACGTCCGGAAAAAAGGAGTGGATATATAGAGATATATAAGTATAAATTTGTTGAGATGTAAGATGTACGTGAAGCCGAACAGAGGCTAGAACGCGAATGGTATGTGACTTGTGAGTCGATGGGGCTAGGGATGTTGGAGGGGTGTCTAACGTCCAAGGCTGGACATAGGCTTCCTCCAAAGATATCCACATCGATCGGTCCCGCGTTGCTCGCATCCAGTTTCTCTAATTACAATCCTATAAAGAATATATGTACTATGTCTTGACCAAGCTCATTAAGTCTCCATTATTTGTGACACATCTCTGAACTTTGATTGTCTAATAAACATAATTCTTCGCAATTTTATATATAATTGATGTGTTCGTCATGTTAGTTGATGATGTAAGTTTCCTCTTAATCGTTTTTTAACGACACACCAAGGATTGAATTTCGGAGGGTATAACATATCGGCGTTTAATCTATGCCTCTGTAACATTCAGTGTACAGAGCGAGTTATTGTGAGTAGAACTTCACCAATTATCGCATCTCGCACCCATTATGGTCACAAATCTTTGGTGGCGCTAAAACCGCGGGTGATAACGAATAATTCAAACCGAAAATATTTCTTAATCCGTTATTTTTTATAACAAGTTAAAGGTAAGTTTAAAGTAGAAGTCATCTGTATCACACGAAGTTTCTCTCGAACTCGTACACATGTACTATCTTAGTAATCGCTTTAAAAACCGAAAGGGATTAACAGTAATTTTTTTATAAAGACTAATTATGTTATTAGTTAAACTGTAGGCACATATAGTATATTTTCTTATACATATATTAACAATATTGAATCAAAAGTATATGAAGAGTAATAGCCGTTAAAAATGTTACATAACTACATTCTGTTAGATTGATTTGTGATTGTGTTATAAGGTTTTAAATGCAGTCCTTTGATATATTAAAACAGATATTAGAATAAATAGCTGTTAGAATTGTTAAATACATATTAAAGTGGAGAATAATGAGTTTTTATTAATAAGTGAGTGGAAGGCGCAATCCAAATACGAGGTGACGCCGCAAGTCAATTTGAATGCCCACTAATGGTTGTAACACACCACAAACACGCTTTCGAAAGCCAAGAAAAACGTAACAATGAAGACGCGAACGTCTTAAACCCAATTTGAAACGACACAGCAAACAGTGGTGCGGTGCGTGGCCGGCGTGAGCGTCCATGATGCGACCACTAAAACCTTCTGACAACACCGCTCATCGTCACATAAACTTTTAAAAGTGTTTACACACATACACTGTGACAGAGCGATCTAGTCTGACGATTGCTGATGTTGACAAACTCTGGCGGCCATTTTAACTGTGCGGTCCAATTGGCGCTTATCGTCGGGTGATAACGTCTAGAACTGGCGTTGATGGGATGTGACCGTCCTCACGCTAAACGGGTAATGGTAATGATGTTTACAGTTAAGTCGTCATGTAGTTGCTAATCGCGACCAAGTCGCGCGTTAGCGCCTCGCCCGGTGTCCGCAAACAGCGTCATTCATTGTCACCCTGGCTGAATGAGGCGCGCTCCTTCTTCCTGCACGCACTCATACACTCTAGCTACCTTAATGCATCGAGAGGGGTGGTCAGGACGGAAGTCGTATAAAAGATAACTACACTTGTAAATTTAAAATATATTGACCAAATAATATTGACAACTATATGTACTGTTGGTAAATCTCTATTTCCGGACAACTTCTACATACCAAAGCAGCACTTATTCCTGCCGCTAAGTATTAATGATCAAACATAACTGTGTTCCAGTTCAAAGGCCTTTGTAGGTAAGGAATTTTTCAAAGTAACAAAACTGAAGATTTTGTGTTAAATTGTGGTACAGATTTTATGGACTTCCATTTACCAGGTGAATGTATAACGATTTGACGACATAAAGGAGTGGACCGGATTTAAATACCATCTGTTAATTATAATAGCTGAGTCGAATTGGTTTCCTCAATCCGATCGTCAAACTTCAGTTCGAAGAAGGCAACCTAATGATGATGAATGTATCGCTGTTTTCATCACTTCCGGAAATAATCGTATTAAGTTGACAAATGCGTTTTAGAATTTGCATAGATGCATTCAATGTAAATGACTATAGCTTGCAAAAATTAACTAAAATATCATGTATGCTCAAGTAATGTTAAGTTATTAAACCATCAGAGAAGACTTACAAATAATAGTATGTAAAATGAACTACCTTACTGTTAATTAGAGTACCGGACTTAAATATAACTGAGTTGGCTAATATGCTTTGCGATTGTGCCGGTGCCAAGTGTAACGTATTGTTAACATAGGTCATGGCCATTTTGACAGTTTTATAGAAGTGTCTGTGACAGTTATAGATGTGACTTTAATAATGATTACAATAGAATTAAATTTTTCCTATCTCTTGTTTACTATTTAGGTTCTAACAGTTTTTAAGAGGTTTTCAGTTTGAAATATCCAAATAGGTGAAATGTAATGATATGTTGAAATTATTAAACAAGTGAGACTTTTCGACAATGAATATTAAATGGTCCAAGGAAAGGTTGAGGGTACCAGGCCACGAGTAAGAACGTCTATGAGATGAACTGATCAGATGAAGGCGGCAGTAAATGGCTGATCATTTTGCCACTATATGAATGCACTAGGAAGGCGGACATCAGAGAGGAATGACGTTGCTAAGCTTGCGACCAGCACCTAAAACGATGACCACGAGCACTCTGTCAAGAGTGATACTGACGAAGAAGAAAATATTAAATGTAGTAGTAGGTTTTTTTTTTTTTTTTATAAGATCTAGTAGGCAAACGAGCAAGACGGGTCACCTGATGGTAAGTGATTCACCGCCGCCCACGGTCACCAGCGATGCCAGTGCGTTGCCTACCCTTCAGGTAAGAATATGCTCTTTTCTTGAATAACCCAATGTCGCAGTTGTTGGGGAAGACCGCTGATGGCAACGAATTCCAGAGACTTACTGTGCGTGGCAGAGTTCGTGGCAGGTTTTTGTACTTTTGTGTTTAATGATTTATCTTTCAAAGTATAATTATTTTTCTTGATCGATTTCATGTATATTACTATGTATAATAAACTAATAAAAACGTATCAATGAATAAGTGGTATAAATTCTTTTCAGTATTAGAAAACACTTAAAGTGAAACCCACATTCTCATGTGGTAAATATCTCCTGGTTCCGAACAGAGGTTTAGCTCCAAGATTTTGATAAGAACAGCAAAGGAGTGGAATAATATGCCAGCGCGAGTGTTCCCCCCCAAATTTGTTATGGATGTCTTCAAGCGAAGAGTGAATAGGCTACTAAGAGGTTACTAAGTAGGGCTTTACCATCATAAGTTTATTTTGGGACGTTCCTGACATTAGTCTGTGGCTCTAAATTAGATAAAGTTAGAGCATAATGAAAAATTGCTACAATTCAACATATGTACATACATATACATCAATCAACAAGACAGTCTATCGATTTCAGTATTGAAGGAAGTATCATATCATTCCGAAATATCCTTGTCTATCATTAGGGCGCTTCCTTTCGCGCTTAACCGACTTTCACACCAGATGGTGCTTTGAAGAATAATTAATTGACATACAACTTATCACAGCTAATTTATTCGTCTGGATGGATAGTAGTTTGTCGCCGGTTTGGCAAAACTCCACCAACAATCCATTCATAGAAACATCACCCTTATTGTTAATACACTAAAGTTTATATTTCATTGACTCCAGAAATCTGGTATTTTCTTAGATCACTGAAACACTCCTGTCAGTAAGGTATAGTTAAATTGAAGCCAAAATAAACTAATATATATCACATCTAAGACGTACCTTGTAACTGCACTCCGGATGCGATATGTAACAATAATTGTTATTGTAAACATTTGCTATAAACATTCTGAATCAAATCAACGATCAGACACGAAATTGATCTTAACACAGTTGTAACATTAGGTACTGATCTATTATAGATCATTTTAAAGTATTCTGATATTAGTTAGAAGAAAAATTCATGCGATGATGATGAAGAACATTATAATAGGAGATATATTTTAAATAGTATCCAAACTTACAAGTACTAGAATTCAGATCCATTAAAGCTTTAGGAATTGTAAAATAGGTTTTCTTGTGTATTCATACACATGAATATCTTATTAATATTACTTCATTGTTGAATGAAATAAATGTCATAGCAATCAATATACCATCAAAGACTCCATTCTTTTTCGTACCACCAGGTGTCAAGATGTATAAATATGATACTGTGTTCTTGTTTGAAGGGAGATGTATTTATTATTATTACTGGATCAAAGAAAATTTAGATTGATCTAAATTTTATTTGAGTTGTGAAGAACAAATCTTTCGATAGAAAAAAAAGTTTAAAAGGTACATAACCTTATAATTAACTATTACGAACTATATCAAACCAAGTTCCCTTCCGTGGATTAGAGCTCTGTAAATTTTTAGCTCTTCAAGGAAGTATTACAAGTGTTTTGCTAGTACAGGTTCAAATTTCACAAATACTGTAATATTAGTTTCTTGAGATATTAGTTATTAATAATTTGCCAAATTTATTATGCACATATTGATTTTGTTGAAGAAATTAATAAAACGAAAACCTATTGTTACGAAACTGTCAATATGTAATAGCCAATCATCGGTGCAAAGGTTAATTTCAAAGTGAAATAATATAATGTGAAAGTTGGTATTCCAAAGAGGATCTGTGATCCTTAATTCGACGCATATCCTGAAGTGTCAGGTGAAGAGCATTGAAGTGCCATTCCGGAGCCGATTGATTCAGCCAATGTAAGCGTTGGTGGTGATAATACGGTTAGATATGCTTTGCGCGCTGTCTTACAATTTATACCGCAAACTTAGAGACTTGCCAATGAGATCTGATTACCATTTTTAAGTTAAGTTTTTAAATATATTTAAACTAACAATGTACAATTTAAATATTACGGACAAACGATTTTTAATGTATACATACATAAATATATACCAAACATCAGACAAATAATAATAGTACCACCAAGTGTTAATTGGTCTAATTAGATACTATGTTGCCTATTATCAGAATTTTTATTTAAAATAGTATTTGACCATGATACCATCTGGATTCAGTAACCTAGTAACAGGGTATTCAATATTTTCTAGATGTCTTGATATTTGAACTGTAACCCTCACGCCTTGAAGTTATTCTTAATACAGTTTGTGTTAAGAAGGAGAAGCTAAAGTTCTTAGTGCGAAAACTGAATATTTTTGCAACATAATTATGGTGAATTGTCGTTCAGTGGTAAAATGGGGATGGGGTAATTATATCGTGTAAATCTCATACTCTCCGAAATGTATTCTGTTGAACACGAGACTGATCACTCCGCGCCTGTATTCAATATTTTCCAGTCCAGATACGACAAGTTCTATGAGATGAGCGAATTACTGGTCTGGACGTTTAGTTAGATGAATTCTTTTTTTCTTTGTAAAAGCAAATACAATGTCTCATATAAATTGATTAACGACGTAGCAAATTTACACGGAACCCCGAAGACGCATTGCGAAACTAACGCCCGGTATTACCACTCAGTAAACAATCCCACCGTGGTGGGGTTAATAAAATCATTTCCGTACGTTCGGCTTTGCTCTAAGCGGGCGCGTTGTGGTCGTAATTTAAGAGCATCTTGACTTTTACTGTTGCACTCGACTTTTTACTGTTGTAGTAAAACCGCGAAGGCCAATCAATAGTTGTTTGTATGAATCGGAAGCGTGACGAGAAAGAAAAAATTCAGTAAATTCCACCACTGAATTACAACGCGGACGAGATTAGATTGTTCGTGGAAAATCTCAATCATTTTTGTAAGTGATCCAAAATTAAGATCTAAACATTTAACTTCATTTTATCTAAACCTATAAATGTCTTTCTAGATCAGTTCGCTTTATCAAAGACTGTAATGGTTTGAATTAATGTATACATAACTTTGTTATTATAATATATATATTTCACTGGTGGTACGTTACTGTTGTCTGAGATTATCTAGGTAGGTAGGCAGCGCGTTTATTGCCGCCAAACTGTAGTGTATAAGGATGCTGTAGCTAGTGAAATTACCGAGGTAACACGAGTCTACATCTTGTCTCAAGGCGATGGACGTAAAGCTGTACTGTGTATAGCTTCCTAACTAGCGCCACATTGATTAAGGCGTGCGTATCGCTTATCATCAGCTGAACGATCCACTCGTCTCGTCGCTTCTTCAATAAGCTGAAGACATTGATTTCATTGAACTGTATAAATGTATGTATATAAAAGTAATGGTTCGGCAGTTTAAGATGAAAAAATCTCTGAAAATTTAAACATACAATATATGTTATAGATCATATTTTTTATTGTTGTCATCCAGCACCTGGATATAGGTTTCGCCAAAAGTTCTCCATATCGATCAATCCTGTTTCTTGAAGTTCGAGTAGTGATTAAACCATGTCTTTATTTTTTGTTGTGATTATAAATCATCGACGTCTTCGACATGTAGGGATTATCGGGAATTTTTATCTTTTTGTATGAAAGTCAAGTTTTTTCTAATCACAGCTCGAGAAGACAGAGACAAGGCCGTTACATGATCGGTGAAATTTCTTACATGTATGAATGATAAAGATTAATTGATATGGATTAAAGGAACTATTACGCCATCTTTAACTTATCTGTGATATGTTATAATATATATCATCAGCTGATAGACGTCCACGTAAGCCTCCCCTAAAGATCTCCAAGTTGATCGATCCACAGTCAACATGGTGTCTGATACTGCCGTGGACTAGAGGCCATCGTTGGGGGATCATGTGGACGGATTTATATATATGTATATATATTACCTTTTGTTGTTATAACCATCCCATAAGAACGAGCTGTTAATTAAGATGATATACACTGCACCACATTGCTCTGATCGTTTTCAGATATATCACAGATGACGAGACCTTGTTACACTGAGTAACTACCTACTTCTGCCGACAAGCAGAAGTGTGCTAGCGTTCCCGTGTCCCGGTGTCAAAAACGTAGCTAATGAAATTACTGTGGTAACGAGAGTTAACGTCCTGTCTCAAAGAGCGCAATGTGGTGTAGTGTCAACCTAGCTAGGGCTATGCTATGGGCAGGCGTAACACATACCATCAGGTGAACAACCTGTTCGTCTCGTCGCTTCGTTGACAAAAAAAAATAATGGTTACAAGGAAACGGAGTAGTACAGGCGAGCTTGGCTCACATTGATTTTTCTACCAGCTGACCTTAGGGAGAGAGTAAGCTCATATGATTAGTGAAAAGTACAAAAAAGAATTCACCATCAATCCGATTGGAATGTATACTTTTAACGAATGGTAACGTTATCCATCAGCATCCCGCGAGACCCAGTTCCCGGTAAACTCCTCAGACAGGTCTAAATTTATTCGAACTAGCTTCGCACTCGATACTCTGACAATGAACTCTTATCGAATAAACAATCGTTCACTCGGGGCGACCTGGCGCTCGTCACTCGCCGCCCACCGTGGCGGATAGTAAATCGATATTTACCGGCCCGGAGTACAACACTAGTTGTAGTAAGTGATTCTGATTTAACGAACCGTTTCTTTAATTACAGATTTTTTTTTTAATTGCGATAACGATTATAAAAACAACAAAAAAAACACTAATGTCCGCGACCGTCCAGATAGGTATTACTGCAGATGTTACATTACTATGTTCCGGTTTAAGGGGCGTTGTATCTACTGAAATTCTTGTAGTAACGAGACTTAATGTATTACCTTTAAGTGAACTTCTCGCTCGTTTCGTAATTTCGTATAATAACTAAAATATTTGTTAAAGTAGTGTCTTCGATATTTTTAAACTAACAACTACCTCTGTGTTTTAGACATGTTGCCTTTTGACGTGGACGTTCCCGGTTCAAATCCGAAACCAACCCGCCCGACTATTTACCACTCACATATTGTAAATCTGCTTATATAAGAGTATCTCAATAATCCGACTGGTTAATCATCACCAAATCACGCTATCATCATCAACGGTCTCAATAACACTTTCAACTCTGTGAAATTGAGATCATGTTGCCTCTTTGTGCATAAAAAAAAAGTTTATTGATTGTTATATGGTAATGAGTGTAAAGAAACCCACACAACAATCACGGGACCCAAGCCAACCTCTCTGGCTGGTGGTGCGCCCTGCTAATCAATGTGGAGTCTCTGCCTCCCACCAATCCACATTAGGCAACCGTGGTAGAGAAGGCCCCAAATCCCCCCGTATATACCCCTACAAACAATCGATGTGAAGATCTTTGGAAGAGGTCTGTCCAGCAGTGGACATCCATCGGCTGATGGTGAAGTAAAGGGAAGTGTATGGTAATGAATATACCTTTAGTTTAGACAAATTTTATGTATTGCTATGATAAAAATGTTTAATGAAGCACAAGTAAAGTCCTTATACAGTTGTATAGAAAAAAAGGATAACAAAGAAGTAGTTCGTCATCATCTACTAAATATCAAGATCACTATCTATCTACCTATCTATCCACTAATGCTGTGTAAAGATTTTTACCACCCCTCCATCAGATGAACGTCCTCCTTCCATCACTTGTTAAATAAAATCTGCTTTATTGTCAACAGGGCGTCAGGCAGCGCAGTGATCCTGGACCCGCGAATGATATGCAAGAAAAATCGAAGGACGAAAGGACGTTTAGCACAAATTTGCAGGAATGAGACGGGTCTGCTGAAAGAGATCACTAAAGGCGTGACGCTGGGAGCGACGGAGTGCGCGTACCAGTTCAGGAATCGAAGGTGGAACTGTACAACGCAAAGACGCAGTATGAGGAAAATACTTTTGAGGGGTGAGTTTTCTTTACATTATTACCAACAAAACATTTAATTGGTTGACAGGGTAGGATTAAACACAACCACGTGGTAAAGTTTTCAATTTTTTTTCTGGTTTCAATAAAGTCTTGATTGGAATCGATTATTGTAATCCTGTAAAGTTTAAAAACTTTGATAGTTCTCTGGTGGTAGACTCCTCATAGCGGAGACAATCTGAGTTGATACCACCGTAAACCTCGTTCCTCTCGCCTACAAGTAATCTGTGATATGCATGGTTTGAAAGACTCGTTATAAAATCCATACATCATACCATAAGCAGTAGCTATCTCTATAACAATATTTTTATGTCTATTCATAAACGTATCACTTAAAATCAAGTAATCGTCCTGTGTGTATCGATGCTATATATAAAAAAAATGCCATAACAAATCATATATTAAGCTCTGGGGTCTCTGTTACTGTAGACCGACTGAGTAGGTACCACCGCAGTGTCTATTTCTGCCGTCAACAGTAATGCGCAGACATTACTGTGTTCCGGTTTGAAGGGCACTGTAGCTAGTGAATAAAGAGACTTAACATCTGTCCCTCGAACACAATGTAGTGATGCAATATCATCCAAACTACCGCCACTTTACAAACGTAAAAGCTATGGTATGTATACTGGAACAATACGTATTACCTTTTGTTGTTATACCCATCCCATAAGACTGTGATGGTGATTAGGATGATATACACTGCACCACATTTCACTGAACGATTTTCGATATGTTCCTGCTGACGAGAACTCGTTACATTCACTAACTATCTAATTACTTCCGCCAACAACCAGAAGTGGGAAAAGCGTTACTATGTTCCCGTTTTAAGAACGTTGTAGCTTGTGAAATTACTGTGGTAACGAGACTTAACATCCTGTAGCGCTAGTTATGGGCAGGTGTATCACTTAACATCAAGTGAACATTCAGTTCGCCTCGCCGCTTAATTTCATTAAAAAAAAAAACAGTGGAATTTGTTACCAAACAAATCGTCATATATTATAGTCACCCATACATATATATGTTTTAAACGTTGCATTAACATTTCAATAATATTGTTGTTGTCGTATAAATCAAACCAAAGTTAATTGGCTCTAAAAAGGTATTTAATTTAATAATGCATATAAAATGTCGTCAACAAATTATCGATGGCAAGAGGTGAATTTTAGGATTGCCTTCACGAGATCGCACCTCCCGCTGCGCTAACCTTCATTTTTACCGTATACGCATAACAAATTATACAGCATTACGCACGACGCGAACAGGCGCGGGTTCGACCCCCGTCGGTGAAGGAGAACATCGTGAGGAAACCGACAGTCACTGCTGGTGTATCTCTATTTTTTTCTCTCTCTTTCTCCCGGACATTTATAGGCGTGAGCTTCATTTCATTACTCCTTTACATTTGTTATTTTCTTTCCTCAATCTCACCTTTCATTCTCATCTTCTTCTATACCATTTTAATCTTCCATTCCTTTTCTCTAATCTATGCTCCATCCCAAATCCTTCTCTTCAATGAGGCTCACTCTTTATTCCCGGAGACCGTCAAGAACCACCGCAGCACCTATTAACGTCAGCGTATATATTTTTTTTCTCAACAAAGCGACGAGATGAGCGGGATATTCAACTGATGGTAAGAAATACGCTTGCGTATAACAATGTCGCGGTATTTAGGATGATATTTACAGCATCACACTGTGCTCCTCTCTGACAGACATACCCCATTAATTACACGAGCTACAATCCTCTCCAAATTGGATCACAATAATGTTTGCACACCACTGTTACCCTCTCACAGGGTCTCCGGCAACTGAGACCTAATAAGACCTAGCTGCTACTGAAATTACTGAGGCAACAAGACAGCATCTTATGTCTGAAGTCGACAAGCATAATGTGGTGCTATGTACGTCATCCTATCTAACGCCACATTGTTACGAGCAGGTGTATACCATCAACAATAAGAGTCCGAGAGGAAGGCGCGCTGTATGTTCCGGCACGCCCTTACAGAGGTGGAAATGGAGGAGGCTCTCTTCTCTAGGTGGAGGGCCGCGGAGGTGCAAATAAGCGTTCCCGTGGCTCTGTCGTAAAGCGACGATGGCGGAACATCGTGAGGGTTGTAGTCGGTGCAAGTCTGACTTACAAGGCAACACCCTACTAAAACAAAAAATCAGGTGAACGTCTTAGTACTCTCATCTATTCGTCGGATAAAAAAACACATGGACCAAGACCAGTTTTTGATAAAATATGACATTCACCAACTCGTACATAGTTGGATGAATTGCCTTGATTTCTCCTTCCTTTTCTGATGATGATTTCTCATCAGGAGCTTTCCCAGCATTGAGAACAGTTGGTTGTTTATTTATATTTAATATTATTAACGATCCATACAAGAGCAAGGAGTCATTAGTAGATTGTTATTTCGTATTACACATCAAATATCGTGTTTAGCGACTCTACACAAAGGTTCGACAATCAATAGATTTAACTAAATCGCCCCGATGAGTTCATCAGCGTTTGGGTTATTGTAGAATGTGGGCAGGGGGTTCGCTACCTGCCGGGTTTATTACTCCGCTCACAAAAGAATCCAAAACGTGTTAAATCGCACAGATGAATATCGGGGCCTAATTCGATTAGCCCAAAAGAGTTGATTTTTATGCGACCGCTCGTTTATCTAAATGCGCTGCTCACAGTGATGGGCTGTGCAACAGCATATCGATATGGATTTTCATCAAGAATTACAATTTTAATATAATCATAGCTAAAATTTACCAGTCTCTACTGCTCATTGACTATTAAGCGAACACGGGGGGAACAACAAATACTAGGTGGTCTCGTACTTGTCGTACAAAAGAGAGTGTGCTGGGCAGAGTTACCTCACTTCCCAGAACGTGTTTAGGTCCAATGTAGTGATGCACGTTGTAATCCGTAGGAGATCACGGGGCATTTTAAAAAGTACTAAAGATAACCGAGGTGGTTTTAGTGGATACAAATCCCACATAACACTGTCTTCTCTCCCCAGAACCAGGAAATTTTTTGAAAACGTTCCCCCTCAATAAAAACAAAGACGTATACTGTTAGATATGAGCCACTCGCTAAGGTCACTGCAATTGTAATAATATAATAATTTGTCCTAACCAAAGAAAAATGAATAGCACACTTATTTAGCACTAAGCAGATTTAATAGATATATATAAACAATAATTAAAGGATGAGATGGAAAATACTTTCGCCTGATAACAGCGATACTGTTGCCAACTGATGAACTACCTTTAGTAATAATATCACGATGATTGTAAATCATTTGAATAGCAGGTTGAAAAAAATTTACTGCCAATTTGGCAAGTACATCCTATGTTAAATGTAAACCTTCGTACTCTTCTAGAAAATCAATTAGCAAATAGATATGCGCCCTTGAATTGTTCTTGATCATATATTATATATAGATATAATCAGCTACTTATTACAACCCCGGGAAGCGACTACCAGTAAGTAGGTGCGAAAGAATAGAGCATACTTGCAACATATTTCACGTAAATAGTTTATACATCATCCTCAGCCGATAGACGTCCACTGCTGGACATAAGTCTCTTCCACAGATCCTCACATCAATCGGTCCTACACTATCCGCATCGCCAAGCACTAGGGGCCGTCTTTTAAAAGGAAGAATTCACAGAGGAGGATATGAGCCATTTCCCAACACGCTGGCTCAATGCGGGTTGATGGGAAATTTATTTATAATAAATAAGTACAAATAATTCTAAATGTAATACATAAGTATTGAAGGTAAATATATATATTTGAATCATGTTACACTATTTATATATATCTATCGATACTTGGGGTTGCACAACACTACTCCCGGAGTCGGAGCGACCGCCGTCCGCAGCCGGGGCGCGTTCATTTCAGATTCATTAGTGTAAATTAAGTGGTATTTGTCAAAATTACGCTGCGAGTACAAAATATTTATAAACTCTTAAAAACCTTTTTTTTCCGCTTTTGCAATATTCAATTCGGGGGGCGCATAATTATCCGGATTGAATATTATCGGGCCCCAAAGAGAAACAAAAATAAACGTAATAATATTTGTTACGTATTTTATACGACAATGTTGAATGTCAGCACTTTTTTTTACGAGTTTCATTTTGGGTTATCTCTACCGATTTTGGTTAGTGTAAACGTACATTAATTTAATATCTTATGGCTCAATAGATATACATTATATTAACCTGTTTTATATCCTTTCCGGGTGTATAATATTATATTTTAAAACTTTATGATGGAGTATAGAAAAAGACAAGAGTATTGCTTCTTTTTTGCCTTCGTATGTGATAGTTAAAGTAATATAAAACACAGAATTAAATAACAATATCTACTCATCATCAGCGGATAGACCTCCACTGGACATAGACCTCCACGAAGATTCTCACATCGATCGGATAAAGGTTCATATTTGGGGATTCAAGCCATTTCCCACTAGGCTGGCTCAATACGGTAGGTGGAAGTCAGAGCCTCGTTTGTAGATTAGCAGGGTACACCACGAGCAGGTGGGGTTGGCTTGGATCTCATGAATCGTTGTACGAGAATCCTTACACCCTACTAATATCTGTTACATATATATATAAATACGAAGGAATGTATGTAAATTATATATTTTTTCCTGTCGTGGAAGTTTGTTATATGTCAAAAACTAGAGTATAGATTCAGAGTAAGTTAGTTTATAGCAAAAAAGTAACTTAATGTCCTAATGTTTTGAATTTCCTTTAATCTTTTTTTTTAGTTATAATCTAGATCCTTTGAATTAATAGTAGATTTGAATTTTAATGATTATCTCTCCCGGAATATGTATCAAGTTAGTATACATTCAGAATTTCATAGGAAGAATTACAAATTAAGTTTAAAGTTAATAAATTGAGAGCAATGGGTGGCAGAGGCGCAAAGCTTTACCAAACTGAATTAGTCCCTGAGTTTTATCATCGGGTGACAGGGAAAAAACTTTTAATACAGGATGTTAAAAAGTCACATTATCGTTTTTTTATTGAGAGCTTTACTTGCAATTCTTTCTGATTAAAATTTAAACATTCACTAGATTTTTGCATTAATAGTAAACATTGTAATCATTCTCTTTGCTTTCATGCTAATAAAAAGTTCAATTCTACAACTTCATTGTTAATTACTATATTGAACTATATTGTTAATTGTTTTTAGCAGATATTTAAGGCTTTATATAATCCTATATACTGTAATTATTCCTATTATATTAACAAAAAATATATATAAGTACAGAAGGTAGAAACTTCCAATAATTTATGTAAAGACGCCATGAGCTTTTTTATTTAAATACTATGATGCTGCTTTTGTCTGTACTGAGAATATATTTTATACAGACTGTATATAGTTCTAAGTAATTATACTATGATTAAATAGCATATGTTAAAAGCTATAAAAATAAAAAAAAATTATATCTCAATATTTAAGTTTTACTCTTGTACGAAATATATGACAATTTCATATCAAGAGCAATCGCAGTGAAGCTATAAAGTATATTCATTAAAAAAAAATATTACTATTTATCTAAATAAAACAGAAATGTTGAGCTTAAATGATAAAATAACACCCTGTATCATTGGAGTCATGAGAAAAAATAATCATCGTTAATTGGTCCCCTTCATTAGTAAGCCGGTGCATTCTCCGCTTCGTTGTTTTTCGGTGTCAAAACTTTATCAATGAAAAAAGGATTTCATTCTTATTTAAAGAGTCTTATCACACACGTACTTACTGTCCAGTGATTACTGGCCCTAAGTAATATTTCATTTAATGGAGTTCCCTTATTTGACCAATAAGAGAGCGGAGAGCTGTACAAACCTGAGCTCTTGTAATAATGACTTACACGAACAAAATGAAAATAAAATAACGTTAAAAAAACGCTGATTTATGAGTACAATGCTTTAGTAAATATGTATTAAAATATTCAGGGGTTTAAAGACCTTATATATTATAGGGTTATATGTAAAGATATATAGTTATTGACTCCAAATGAAATAATGTGAACTACTGTACCAATAACTATTGTTCACTTGAATTTTACTCAGTGTTAAGTAACAATGATGACGAACATGGTCGGTGAAGCTTGCTCGTCCATATATACTTTAACTCTGATATAACAAAGACTTCAGTATACTACAAAATAATTTTTTTATATGATAATTACAAAATGTTCTTTAAAGCTTTAGTTTTATTCTGTATTTTCATACTTGTACATTGTTTAAAATTACAAATCTGAAAAGAAGTTATAAGTATACACAAACTTGCAAATTGTAATTGAAATATTGCTAAGAACTGTTTAAGTTTAAGAACATTATCGTCCGCATCTAGTTTTGTTTAATACCGAAGCATAAAACCCGACATCGACAAAACGACTACACAAAATCCCGTAATCAAAGTCAGCACTACGATATCAAATTGTAAATACCTCCGACACCTTATCGGGCTAGACTCGACGCCGGTACCAACTTCCACTTATACAAAACAGCCTAATTAAGCTATAAACAAAGCCACAAACACGGGCTCCCAAAATATTGGGGTCCAAGGCCCTATACTAATCTCAGCGGGCCATTAAGTGTCGACAGGTCGCAGCGAGGGGTCTCCGGGGGCCCCATAAAGATTACCACACGATAACCCGACTACTGCAGTATTGGGACCTCACACATGCCTCGAGATCCTCACATAAATACCCAAGAATGGCTTCATATCGACAAAAAACTCGGCGATAAATTTGGCGCCCCAAACACGTAAATGTTCTTAATTATAGTGTAATTTCCGGGGAGCATTTCGTTGTATCTAATCTTTTCACTCTTATGGCCAATGTCCATCCGCCATGGGCAGCGCCGCTCCCCCCGGCGCGGGTAATGGTCGTAATTCTGTTGATATCGATTATTGGTTTGGGCTCAGCCACTTATAATACTTAACTTTTCGGTACCTACATCTTAATAAGTATCTTAATATGTAAATTACTTAAGGCAGCCCGACCTGGAAATTCGATACGGACGAGCTTTAATTTTAGCTTTTACGAGATAACAGCGGATTTCGCTAAATCCTATTGGGTTTGATGAGACATTAAACTTATAAATGTAATCTGATTCTTTAGTACTTACATTATTATTATGAAGTTTATTTAAGTATTCATTTAATACAATATTATTGAAAAAAAAAAAAAAAATTAGTAATGAAACCTTTCTGTCTACAGATAGGTAGATAAATAAGTTTTGATGTGAGGATCTCCTGTCTTTAAAAATCGTTTATAGACAGAAAACTGATTCTTTTGGCTAAGTAATAGTTATTACATGCTTTTTAGTATATTAATTGATTTTCATAATTAATAATAAACAATTGTTTTAAATTCAAAACAAAAAAAAATTGTTTATCCGGTCGTTGTTTTATTAATGCTTTTGTACGCTGACAAATAATTTGCAGATCGCCAAATAAAGGCGGGCTACATATTTATAAGTGCTCGATATAGCGGATGTCAGCTCGTTCGTTTACTGGAATAAACAATGGCTGCCCTTAGTTATTTGAAAGTCAAACATCAGCCTGGCGAGGAAGGAGTAATCGACATCTCAAGCACAAAATTGTCGGTGGAGGCGATATCTCGCGATCACCGCGCTTGAAAATCCAAGAGACTGTCCCTCTTTTGAATTCGAGCAATTCGGGCGTCTCGCTCCGACGTACTTTGTTATCTATAATTTCCTCTCGCTCGGTGTCCTGTGTTTTTTTTTTGTTCCGCTGGACAAGCGGCCGCCTGTCCGTCACGAGTGACAGGCGCGCGCGAGACGCCGTCGTCCCGCACTTATCACCGTCACACCGCCGCCAATGTTAAATTAAAGGAAACGCTACATCGATATAGTACAAAATCAGCGACCATCAGTTGCTTTTTATAAAAAAAAAACTCGCGAGGAATTACTGGACCGTGTCCACTGCAACTGTGTCCAGTTTTTCGTAGGGTAATAAAAGAAATTAAGGGAAGTCGTTTGGAGGAGACATTTAACTTCGTCCACGTCAGTCAGCCTTGGGAATGCGATTACGTTGTACTACTCAGTTGCCTAATTGGTCGCAAAATTACCGAACAATTATTCCTTTTCGGGCACTTGTGCATTCGTTTTCGTTTAATAATTACAAAGCAATGTTAATGCTAAGCAGGAGACTAGAGCTGACCATGTGACTTATGACCGGGTCATATCGTCGCTCGGCGTCGCGCACAATAGGCGAGCTAATTATTCTCATTTAATGGGCACAATCCATTCAGATTAGCCTTCGGGCGTACGTTGAATGAAGTATTCGCGTTTTGTGCGCGGCTGAATGACGCTCGCTCTCTTCCGGTGGGTGGTTGCTGTCACAACACGCAATGCGCGTCGCGGACGCACCGCACCGCATAATGAGACGTTTACTCGCATTAGCTAAAGAAATTGACAAGTGAACAATAGCGGGCCGAGGCAACAAAACGAACGCGAAAACGACAGAAAGAGCCGGACAGTGTCGTATCGTATTACCCGACGTAAAATATCTGGGGGAACGGAATGAGAAACGATCGTTCCATTTAAATGCGGGTAAGGGACGGGAGCGTTCGCGTGCGTTCGGTAGCGTGAGAATGCGCTTCGTTCGGGCGGCGACAGCGCGTCCCGCGTCGCCTGCGCAGCCCCGGGACGTCGATAAATCAGGTGCAGGGCACCAGCGAGACGCGCATATATCGGCCAAAGGGCCCACAATGGCCCCGCGTTGACACGATGACACTGACGCAATTGCTCGCATGCGCCGCGCCCCGTCCGCCGTCACACCGTCCGACGCCCGCGACAGCATTACGACTCGCCCGATGCGATGCGATCCAGAGGTCTTCAACACGGACCTCACCGTCCGAATACGGCCCATTAACCAGGCGAAAATTAATTGGTTTTACTTTGTACTAAAACTTTGAAAGTCGCAAAGAACTCTGAATAATTAGAATTAATTACAATCCATAAGAGACCGGTGAGAAGACAAACTTTTTTTGGGAATTCGAGCAGATTTAATCGAAGCTTTCATTTAAATCGCATATACTTTGAATCATTTATGTATCATCCTCATCCTCTTTTTTTTATGAGATATAGAAATAATTTCCTACATACATACATATATATCACGCCTCGTTCCCAGTGGGATAGGCAGAGACCAGCTCTCTCCACTTGCTACGATCCTGGCAAACCTCTCTCGCTTCCTCCACTTTCATGAGCGTCTTCATACATGCTCGTCGGTTGCGAGTACTTTTGACCTACATATACCATGATATAGCATAAATTATCTTTACACTAGTTAACACTATATTATATAACTTTCCAATCAACTAGTAGTGTGTAGTAGTAAACTAGTAATCCATATATCGAGCTAAGTGGCGTACTTTAGAATTAGCTCGTATTTTCGACAGGACTGATGGTGATATGTAAATTGGTACCTATCAAAAGGTTTAATTAAAAGTTGGTTATACCTGTAGTGCTTCATAGTAATACCGGTAAGAGTGTATTTATTGCGTTAAATATTTGAATTAATCGTATGAGATAAAACGTTCGCATTCGTTCAAACATTCCGTTGCGGTCGCGTTGACAGCCCGATGTATTGTTCTGGTATAAAACTGATCCAAGTTTAAAGATGTTGTTCTTCGTCTTTTTGCGCTACCCCGCTTATTCAAGGAGGGTAATTTACTATCTTTGATACGACATTCCGGTTTTTAATTACTTATATAATAGCATTTTAAATTGTATTGTTATGAAATTATATATTATACAGTATATTGAAGGAATGTGGACATGGATTGACCTATGTGGATAAAGCTTGACAGATCCCACAAGGATCTGTACTGCTGAGATATTGTTGATATTGTCTACATTAATAACATTGTTGGCAATACGATTTGAAACTTAATCATTTCGTATATATATAACTATAGAGCTTAATGTCTCTATAATCTTTCTTAACACTATTAAAGTAGCGTGACTTTGTAGCTTAACTGGAGATAGATATCTGTTGATAGAGACCGTCTAGGTAGATATCACCACAGCTCCAATTTCTGCTGTCAGTTTAAAGGGCGTTGTTGCCAGTAAAATTTACGATTAGTAATGAGGCTTAACATCTTATGTGTCAAGGCGGCTAGCGTAATGTGCAGTGTATGTTATTCTATCTAGCTCTACGCTGTTATGAATAGGCGTATTATTTACCATCGGGTGAATGTCTTGCTAATGTCGTCGCTTCCTCAAATAAAAATAGCATTATATCATCATTCCTCTTTATAATAGCGTTGTAGCTAATGAAATTATTGGGAAATGGTGTTGTATTAACATCCCTTCATTTATTTATACCAAATTCTACTGAATAATATCACTGGTGATCCTTGGCTGTAACATTTTCTATATTGTTTGGACAAATTGTGGTACTTCGTGATATCTTTACGAGTCGCGACGGGTTACGGCGTAGGTAGCCCTTGTGACATACGTGTTTATGACACACGACATCCCGCGACACACGATACTTGGCAAGGAGGCATTGCGGCATGACTCACTCCAGATATAAGAAATGGGGATGCATCTGGTACGTGCAGCCATCCGAGCTGGTGTCAGGGTTCACGTTCCTCCAACGCTCCATCTTATTTCAATCAAGTGCGAATTGGATATCGTTAAAGTAAAGAAATCATATATCATAAACATCGTTTATATAACAACCTACCTCTAAGGCTCACGATGACTTGTGGCGGTGAAGAAATAGGTTTCTTTAAAAGTAATATTATCAAAAATAAATGTATAAGGTACAAAACAGATACAAGTATTTTTTTTTATATAATCACCCCTTATTCCCAGTAGGGGTAGGCAGAGGTGAATAAACATCCACATTTCGCCAGATGTGGTCAGATTAGGTCTCATGTAACAGGGGGCGAGCGTGTTGCCACTTTACTGGGACCACCACACACACAAATATGATTTCAGTGTGCGGGTTTCCTCACGATGTTTTCCTTCACCGTTTGTATCTCGCTGTTGTAACTAAAGTTCACAAATGTACACACAGATACAAGATAGATAGGTATATAGATAATATGCGGAAGTTTCATGAAACCTATGTAAAACAAACTGTATTCTCAAGTTATATTTGTCCTGGTACTGATACACTGTAATAAATAAGCAGCGACTATTCTGTAGGTACTTGTACATTTTCATGTGTCTTATAAACCGTTTTTCTGTCAGGCAGTAATGAGAAGATCAGTAGATCGCTGGTCTAATAGTCAGAGCATGCGGCCTTCATTCCGAAGGTGCAGGTTCCAATCTCGGCATGTACCGATGACTAATATTTAATGTATATTTGTGTACTTTAGTAACAACAGCTAAATACAAACGGTGAAGGAAAACGTGAGGAAATCCGCACATGAATTAGAATTTATTCTAAGGTGTGTGTGAAGTCACCAATTCGCTTTGGGCCCGCGTGGTGGCTATGGCCCATCGCCCTCCTATTGAGAGCAAGCCTGTGCCCGAACAGTAGGGACGTGTTTCTTTTTTTAGTTAAATATACTACTATTTATATTTTTGCATATAAAATATTCAATTGACTAGAATTAACTAGAGACTAAAGAACCAACAATAAATCGGTTATAGAAGATATAACATTATACTCATAGTAGCTGCTTTAAAATACTATGCTTCAGTCATCAAATAGGTACTATATTACCTAAAAAGCAAAAGTTATTCCACCTTTATCTAGACCTTTAAATTGTGTCTAATTTTATAAGCCTTATAGGATATAGTTGTTAACTAGTTATCATCTATATTCTATACGTCTGTGCTTTATAATATTATATATTTGTTAATAAAATATTTATATATATGTATATATGTTATAGTTCATAACTAGATAATTAACTAGTATGTACTATATGGTTGAATATAGTTATTTTTATTAACGATGTCATAAAATTACTAAATGTATATATGAGTGGGACATAAAAATATTGAAAATGTTAACATAATCCTTAACATATACAATCGATCATTATTAAACAGATGTAAGATTAATAAGACTATTGAATTCGTCGACAGTATAATCATGATTGGTCTTACTTAATCAAAATGCTATTTTATTGATGGCGCGTGCAAAATTTATAAATATTGATGTTGAAATACGATGTTTAGATATGAAACAGTCTCATTTAGATCTAGCGTTTTTCTGCGAATGACTTAATCCTTCGATCAATTTTAACGGATGTAATTTATAACTATAAAGTTATATATAATAAAAATATACTTAGCTAAGTTTGAATATACATGTCTACTTTGACAACAGCCAATTTTACCTCCTCACTGTTGGGGCACAAGCCAACTCTCTATATGAGGGCGACGGGACTTAGTCACCACGCGGGCCCAATGCGGATTGGTGACTTCACACACACCTTAGAATAAATTCTAATTCATGTTCAGGTTATTTCGCGATATTTTCCTTCACCTTTTGTATTTCACTGTTACTAAAGTTTACAAATGTAACCTTAAATATTAAAGTCAAGATTCGAAACCGCGACCTTCGGAATGAAAGCCGCACGCTCTAACCATTGGGGCAGCGAGCTACTCTTTGCCAGTTGCTTACTACAAGATTTATTAAAAAGAGTAATCATCGAAATAATTCTTTAGATTCAATTGTTTCTTCAATTTCGCTGTCTGATAAATAAACAGCCCACTCAATGAACCAACTATTGGGACTTTTAGGAGTCAAGGCTTTTTATACACTGACCAAGAACGGGTAAGTAGGTGTTACATATCCACGAAAGCTGATGACGGCTTGGTTCGCGATTCCCACTGAGCTTGACCTTCTGGTCAAAGAACTATCGCGATAAAACCGACATGCAGTTAGATACAAAATAAAGGAAATTACAAAATAAACTACCTTCTATGTGCTGAAGATTTTTTTTAATTTAATGAAAGATAAGTAGATTAATAGTGTCAGGGCCCACACAACTACTAACGGGACCAGAGCCAGCCTCATCCGCTTGTAATCAACAAAGGAGGCTCTGGCTCCCACCAACATGCATTGAGCTAGCATTGTGGCAAGTGCCCCAAATCCCACCATATAAACTACAAATGTGGAGATCTTTGGGGGAGGCCTATGTCCAGCAGTGGATGATGATGAAGTAGATTAATAAAATATATAGATTTTTTTTACAATTTCTCTATAATAAATAATTATTAATGTACAGTCGAAGTGTACGTTAACAGCGAAGATCGGTCAGCGAGTGAGTCCGTATCAAATCTAAAATTCCTGAACGGGAGTGCGTGAACGGTTAATTTAAAGTCGCTTCAGACGAACGAATGCGACTGCGATCTGTATCGGCGGAGCGTGTTTCAGTTTATCAGTTTCTAGCGGGAACGTCTGCTTGTACCACGTTGTGGTCCAAATATCAACCGTTACTATTTCTTCCACAACATCCGGAACACACAAAGTACTCAACATGAAGAGATGCATCACGGTATGTTTTAGACACTATACTGCTCTAATAAAATTTAGTCCAATTTTAATGTCTTTAATATATATATATAATATATATATTATTTATCTGTGTAGAATTAAAAGAAAATTCATATATTATTATATAATTAAGTTATATGCTAACTTAATTAATATTGTATACTAGTAGATAGCCTGGAAGTTCTGCTAGTGGTTGTTTAGTACATTCCTACTACAGTCATAAGAATGTGCAAATTAGATCCCATCGTTTCAGAAGCTAGAACAGACAAACATATAAATATATTTATATATATATAACTAATTCTTAGTTAAAAGTATCATGTAAATTTTCATATGTATTAAGTAAAAACTTGGGGAAAGGCTGAAGAAAATTTGAAAGCCGAAACGACGATGAAGTTAAAACCAATGTGACGGACTAGACTTTAGTTATTGAATGTACAATGTACAATTTTTTAGCTTCAAATGAGTAATGAATAACTGGGAGGCTTCTGTTTTTGACGACCGTCTAGGTAGTTACCACCACAGCTCCTATTTCTGCTTCCGAACATTACTGTTCGGGTTGAAGAGGGCTGTGGTTAGTGCAATCACTGTGGTGACGTAATTAAACATTTTATGTTTTCAAGGTGAGTAGCCCAATGTCGTGTTGTGTATATCTTCCCAACTAGCATAGCTTGTAATAATCAAGCGTAATATCTCGTCGCAATAATAATACTTGGTACATCAATATATGTAATGAAAATGGGTTTTGTTTGTTCACCCCTCACGTGAAAACTAGTGAACGTATCGTCATAGCATTAACATGAGCATTCGACGCGGAATGACTTGGAGATGGTTATATGCAAATTTTTTTTTTGGAGTTTCATAGATCGTTAAAATTTTTATTTATAATGAAATTTAATATACATTTTTTATTCGCACTATTTATGCAGTTGCTATAGTAACAGTTGCTATAGTTACTGTAACGACAGAAAGTCATTTGCAGCCGCGGTCACTCTCAAGGAATATAAGGATAAATTTCAAGTATAACTATGTATAGCAGCCAGAGAAGCGGACGGGGAACAGTTAGTTATATATATATATATGATATGAAGGTTTTGTTAAATAACAATTCTTTCCTCCTAGTCGCTTGTGGCTTGTGTTATGGGCTTATAAATGAAATTTAAAATTACAAAATCCTCAACAATTTCACATATGGGCAGCGCCGGAGATGATCTCGCGGATGTCGGGCCCGGCCTTATCTCGTCAATTTGACGCTCCGCGAACCGTTCGCGCCGTGTTTTGTATTGAAATAATTTATGTCGCCATTGAAGTTGATTAATGCCGTAATAACGTGCACGCCACAAACGTGAACTTAAATAATATCTAAATGCACTTGGCATATACCATTAAATAACTTGTATACTTTTGATTTTCTTTTAAATGGATAACATCCTTTAAGTAAGTAAAGAAATTAATACAACGCAACGCAGTTTATACTGCGTTGCGTTGTATTAATTTCTTTACTCTTCTAACTACAGCAACGTAAAGTAGAAATTTAAAAAAAATTATATGTATTGCTTTTATCATTCAAATCCAAATTCCAATAGCTCATACTGAAGAGTATACTACAGAACAACAAGTAGATTTCGACTAGAAAATCAATGTATTTTGTCTTCTTTTCATATCCAACCCGTCACTACTTGATATATTTCGAACAAATCAAATTCTTATATGTCTTATCATATTATTTTTACAAAGACTTATTTACTTAATACATGAACAAAGAAATATGTTAGGACGCAGTAAGAATATATAATATGCTCGGAGGGATTTCCTAATTCCAGTAGAACAATATCTAGAACACAATATAGACCGAACATCTATCAAATATGTATTAAACAATGTAATGGATGTATGAAATAAGGTAATAAATGAAAAAAAACCCATTTTGCCATCGCATTATATGTAATCTGTCAATAGAATAAATTGATCGTTTAAAGTAATCATTGAAAAAAAGCCTTTAATCAGTTTAATGATTTACGACTTTTGAAAAACTACCCCAAAAAGCTTTTGCCTATTTTTAGAGCGATTAGTATTCAGTACAATGTTAATAGCATATTATACATTGAATTATAATTAGTTAATTTACGTTATATGTGGTTCAAACTTCTGTTGGTTTTTTTAACGAAATGTTAACATAAAATATAACTCATAGCCTTTTATACAAAGTAGTAGACACTGTGAAAGATTTAAGTTAAATGCCACACATTAAAGGACAAACAATTCTCATGTATCACGACGTATGCCTTTGATCTTGTCAGTCTAGTTATTTCGTCGGTGGATTGTTAATGACATTTCCGACAAGAACTGGTTATACGGTTGCTCCTACTATTATTTAAGTAGGCACTTATGGGGGGCCCCCAATTATCCAATTCAAGGAAAGTCCGAACAGCATTTTCATGAGCTCCCCGCACGTGCTCGCATGATTGATTGGGCGCTAACTGTGGAACGACTTCGAAGTATTTGGAGTCTGTAAAAACGCAAACAACAACACGCATTATGGAGGCCATACAGCCTTCAAGTGTGAATCAATTTGATTCCATCGGTTTTATTGATCGATTGACAATTTCGTTGAATTATTCAGCGGACACGATTGTCGACATACCGCGGTCGCTCGTGGCCGGTACAAGCAAAAAATGTTCGCCATGAGCCCCTGAAAATAATCGGCGGTGGGGCTCGTGGGAAGTGCCTCCCGCGCCTGGCTCCTTTCATACCGGGCCGGGCGTAAAAAAACGCCTAAAGTTTGGTGATGAGAACGTCATGTCCCTCGTTTTCAACGGCATATTTGCGAGTCGCGGGGCAGAGTTTTGTGATAATTACAGCGCATAACGCGAGCGGAGCGCGCGGAATGCCCAGCTCTGAGCTCACCGCCACCGCCACCCCCACCCCCACCACCACGGATTTATAATGACGGCGGAGTGTCGCGGCCGCGCTGCCCCGTCGGCGGCGGAGCGCACGCCGGTGAAAAAGCGCGGCCTCCGAGGAATCCGTGCGGGGCGGACATGTTCCCATGCCTCCCCGCCTCGCTCCCTCTGCGCCGCCACTTTTTTACCCCTAAACGTCTAGCAAAATATCTGGAAATTGACATTCCAATCATAATTCCAACCGAGGACGCATCCTTGGCGTCCTCTCGCAAAATTTAATCGCTGTCTGATGAAAATAGCTACGTGTATCGCGGACGACAAGCGGTGACGCGGTATAATTACCGGCCGGATTCTGCGCCGGATGGGTGTGCGTACTCTCGCTTTTTTGTTGCGCGTCAATTATATAAATTGTTTGTGCAATAAATTTCCCTGTATCTGCTCGGACGGGTGGCTGGCTGGCTGGCTGGCGAGCTGGCGGAATGCGAGGACGATACGGCGTCGCGCCGCGGTGTACCGGGCCCAATTAGCATGGGATCGATCGGCGAGGGCGATTCGATCTCCTGTCAACTGCACCGCATTGCGTAAGCGTCGCGGTTATCTAATCTGCACTTAATGAATGCCCCGCTACTATCGCCCAACTAATTTCACTTCTAGAATGTGCTCGTGATATCAAATAATTGCTAAGTGTGATTACAAAAAAAAACTTTTAAATTTTTAAACAGCTACCATTCCATTTGCTTTTAATTTCATTCATCGCAGAGAGAAAGAATCTTCTGGACCATCGCATGCTTCTAGCGCAGGAGTCAAATGATAAGAATAGAAGACTAATACATCAAATTAATTAACGGGGTGTTCTTTTATAAGGATAACTACCATGCGACATGTTTGTTCAGTCACAACAGTAAATATTCACCATTTCTTACATCATCAGGTTTAAGATACGTCTCCGGAGGTGATTTGTAATTCTGTGTATGAATATTGTTGTGACTTTTCCTTAATAAAAGTAATCTGTTTAATTGAATTACTTAAGGCGATTATCGATAAAAGAAGATATAATATAGGATCAGTTTAAGCAAAAGCATTCAGCGATTTTTAAGGTGGTAGGTCTCCAATGCCGGAGACCTAGGTGGATACCACCGCAACGCCTATTTCTGCCAGACAGCAGTGTGCAAATATTAGCTAGTGAAATTTCTGAGGTAACGAGTCTCGACATCTTTTTTCAAGACGACGAGCATACAGATTGAAAGATAATATTAAAGTGTTCCAGTTTGAAGGACGCTGTAGCTAACGTAATTACTGGGGTAATGATACTCAACTTCTTATGTCTAAGGCGACGAGCGCAATGCGGTGCGGTGTATAGCATCCTAACTACCGCCACATTGTCATGAGTAGGCGAATCGCTTACCATCAGGTGAACGTCCGGCTCGTCTCGTTGCTTAATTTAACAAAAAAAAAAATATTAACCCCATCGACATATAATCGTATAATCAACTGCATCATGTGTTCATTGTAAGTGTTCGCGTATTGAACGAGTAATAGGTCGCGTTTATTAGCGCGCGTACGCAATTACGGGGCGAGACGGTGCCGTACGAGACACAATCGGCCTCGCGCGGCCGGCTCGTTACATTACGGACGTTTGATCTCAGTAATGACAGCGCTTCGTGCCGGTATGTCATTGTCACAGTTCAGCTCTCAATAGGACACCGGCACAAGATACCTTCCGCGCGAATATTTCACACACAACAGCCATCTATCTTATCTTATACATACCCTCTAAATATATAATGAAAATGGATTTCTTTTGTTAATCAATCACGTGAAAATTAGTGAACGTATCGGCATGGGATGAGCATTCGACTAGGAACGATTTATAGACAAATAAAGGCTACGTATCTATTGAATTTCATAGATCTCTGATCATTTTATATCTAACTTTTATAAACACTTTCATTTTGTATCATTTACACGGTTGCTATAGTAACGGTTGCTATGGAAAGTCATTTATTCAAATATCAAGTCTATTTTTATATTATAGTACGACCATCAGGCGGTGAAAGAGCTGGTGTATAATATATACGAGTATAAAAGATTTCCACCTAATTACAATAGATGGTCATAACGACATTTCTGGAACTATAAGATCTAGAGACTTCAAATTTGGTAGAAATATCCTTTTTAAAGTAAGGTGATCAACTAAGAACGGATTTTACGAAATGTCATCCTCAAAAGGGGTTGCGGTGGTGTTAATAATGGGAAAGAGCCCCGGGAGCAGCGTGTCGTCACCGTTTCAAGTCTAATTCTATATTTCGACGAGCGTGCTGGAAACAGTTCTTTAATAAAAGATATAAAAAATTAAATACAAACTGACAGACAGTAGTTTGCAAACACTATCGTGTTCCGGTTTGAAAGGCGCTGTGGCTTGTGAATGGGATAACGAGACACGACATATGTCTGAAGGCGACGATCGCAATGCGTTGCAGTGTCTACCATCTTAATTAGCGCCATGTTGTTATCGGCTGGCGTACTAACATGTAAACGTTTCTCTCGACTTTTCGCTTAATAGAAGAAGAGTTCTTCAGTGAAGATTTAAAAATGGAACGCGAATTTTGCGCCATTTTGAATTTCAATATTGTAAAGATCTTTCACACTTTCTTACACTCCGACGGTTGGTTACAAAGCAGTACCAACCTAATAAAAATGATCTATTTTTGTTGATGAAATACTTCTTATACTTCTATAAATACATTGCTTTCATAATATTCGTATACCAATCCGTACTTTTATGGCGTGGTGGATAAATGTCCTTGACTGTCTCCTTGTGAGAGAAGGCCCTCAGGACGATAGTGAAAATATTAACGAGGATTTTATATTATGTAATATTTATTATACTCAACATATATATATGATATTCTTCTTCTTCGTCGGTATCATTCTTGCCAGAGTGGTCGTGTTCATCACTTCAGGTGTTGGTCGCAAGCTTCACACATACATGTTATACGTAAATTCATACACACGTTGTGTGTGTGAATGTATGATATTACAAGTTTAATAATACAGTATATCTACAGTTAATTGTCAAACTAAAATTATTAATTATGCTTTTACTTTTTCCACTAGCCGGACAGCGATGATATACATAATCCAAATAACTGCACATCATATAGGTTAAATAAATAGTTAAAAATTTAGTTAGTTTATTGTATTATTTATGAAAAGAGTTATTTAAAGCATAAAAAAAAACAAAAGAATGTTTAAAATATGTTTCTTTATTAGTAATCGTTAACCTCAGCTTTGAATCGATGTTTGATAAGTGATGGCTCCAGTTTCCTAACTGAAGCCACAATATTTACAATGTGATGCTGTGTATGTTCAGGAAGACATACACATCACATTGTTCTCGTTGTCTGTACTCTAGCTACAAAGGCCTTTAAACCTGAACATGATAATAAATGCACGATACTGTTCCGCGACAGAAATAAGAGCTGCAGTGGTACTTACCTAAAGGATCTCTAGCAATGGAGAACTAACCACATTAAAGTTACTAATACAATTTGTTGGGTCATAACCCATCATTCAAATTAAGTTATTACCGTACTTAACGATTCACTTATGTAATCGATGTCAATCACTTTAATCGTCGGCATCGAGTCCTTATCTGTAAAATAAAAGCGAATACATTATAAATTGCTTTGTTGAAATATTCTTTTAGGTCGGACTTTTACTTCAGTCAAGCGGGAGTTCAATGTAAAATGGACCATTGGTATTTCAAACGAACTTTCACAATTTTCCTTAACTGTCTATTTTATGAAATGTCAAAAAAAGCGAAAAGTTTTGCCGAAAGCACTATCGGGACAATAATTGCATTGAGTCGGTTTTCATTATTTAAAAAAAAAAAGTAGATAAAAATGTATATCTTATGATATGTACATATACACAAATAAGCTTAACCGTGAAACATTACCAAATTACATACCAAAGTATTTTTGATAAAAATTTTCTAAATCTCTATTAAACATAAAAATAATTAAGTGATGTTAAAATTAAAAAAAAAATATATTAACAAATTAAAACGAAAACAATAAAGCTGAAACTAAAACGGTCCGTGAGGCCAATCAAACGGTTGTAAATCAAAGCAAAGAAAGTACGCCTATCAAAGAGCTAAATCAAGTTTATACGAAACTAATTCCCAGCGATATAATTGAAAGCCATCAATATGAAGTCATCGACCTAAACAAAAACGGACTCCATTCAGTTGATGTCCGGCGCATATTCAGTAGATGACTGGCGCAGCAATTTTCACATTATTCATGCCCTCTGAATATTCATCCAGCATCGGTTGACCCGCCATTAATTGTTATAGCCAGGTGCCGTGAGCTTAACTCATTGACGAGAAGACCAAGCGACTATTAACACTGAATTACAGCTTGAAATATTTCTATTGTACATTCAAATTTCTAATATCTAACTAGTAATGTGTAGGTGTTGTCTTTAAAATTTTTTGGCACGCCGTCCTTTTGTGGTGTATCAAAGGTATCCATTTCATTTGATTTGATCAAATTATCAACTATTGATTTTATAACTACTAAACTAAATCGTAATATCTACAAATTTTTTTGCTTGTTAGTGGTTTAATCCGTTTTGTTTAATTTTGTTTGCTTGTCCATATTCATTGACTAGGTTCGACGAACCAGACGACCGTGTCTCACGCTCAAATGTTTTATGGATGAAACCTTCGATTCGTAAAGCTCATCGATGTTTATTACAACAGTCGTGTGAATATTGATTTTTGGGTCAACAGCTTCACTTTGTATTATATCATTGTGTAGATGCTTTACGTACGGTCTTTTGCATTTTATTTCTATGCCCCGAGCCGTACCAATGGCCACGGTGAATGCGCACTCAAAAGTATTTATTGCGTGTTGAACTGCATGCGACATGACAAATGCTTGACTTGCGAAATAAAATCAATATATTACTTATGTTATAAAACAGAATCACTTAATGTTTAAGTATTATGTTAAATTCATGCCGCGTCTGTGCTGTTTGCACAACGCAACGCTCATTATTCGTCATGAAAATTTATAAAATTGACATTTTCAACGGGATTTCAAAACGAGCTTAAATGTGTGTAAAACTATTGAATTTAAAATGAGCTTCGTGAACTGAATATCAACAATATTTTGAAATTATAACCAACTGGCATTATTATATTTAAGCATCGAAATCGAAACGTATAAAATACTTGATTTTTAACTATACGGCTGTCATAGAAATTCTGGAGTAGACATTTTCTTCATATTGTTATTTTCTTCTGACAGATACACGAGAAACAGGCTTCGTAAACGCAATCACAGCGGCTGGAGTTACATATGCGATAACAAGAGCCTGTACTGCAGGGGCGCTTCTGGAATGTTCTTGCGAAAAGGTAATGTACTGTTAATACAATAATCGGTAACATATACGCCAGTATACCAGTATGATAATTGTTATTATCGTTATATCATTAACAATCTACACATTTCCAGGACATCACTAAGTCACGACGCGGCAGGGTTACTCCAGTTCCACTGCCCCCGTCTCCAGTCGAGACAGATCGGTGGCAATGGGGCGGATGCAGTGATAACATACGCTTCGGCCTGCAGAAGTCCAGGGAGTTCATGGACAGCCGATACAGAAAACGAAGTGATAATATAAAGACTTTGATAAAACTTCACAATCACAACGCTGGGAGGTTGGTTAGTAACTACTTTAATTATTCACCAAAAAATATTAGTCCATAACTAACGAGGTGATTATAATGAAGAATAATGACAATGAAAATAGTTCCTCATGTAATTCCAAAGACGGTAATCATTAGAACTAATAGATTCTAGATAGTACTAGACCTAATGAAATTAGTATATATATCGCCTGAAATTTCAAAGGTGTATTATGAAATATAAAAATCAACTAGTTCATGATCTTAATAATAATATTGAATGTTAAATAAACATAGTGTGATAATGTTAATGTTATGGTTTTAGACGATTAAAAATAACATGAGAGTTGAGTGCAAATGCCATGGCCTATCAGGTTCATGTACTCTTCGCACTTGTTGGTGGAGGATGCCCACTTTTAGAGAAGTTGGGAATATACTTCGCGACAGATTCGAAGGCGCTTCGAAGGTACATTCATTGTAATGGTAATTTTAACATATTTTAATTAGAATACTATCGGATTATTTCAATAGTTTCTTTCTGATTATGAAATTTGTTGTTAATTCAAGCGCCATTTTGTGTATCTGCATTTTTTAAAATTCCCTTTCAAATCTATGATCTAGTAATTAAAATTCGGTAGAAATTTTCAATGCAAGACAACCGTGAATTTGCTTTTTTAATATTACTTCTACTTTACTTTTAAATCCGTAGGTCATATCGAATAACAACGGCGAAGGTTTTATGCCGGAAAGTCCGAATTTAAAAAGTCCTGGGAAGAAAGATATAATATATTCGGAAGAATCACCAGATTTTTGCGGACCTAATATGAAGACTGGATCCTTAGGTACAGAAGGTCGTCAATGTAATATCAGCTCGGCGGGAACAGACAGTTGTGATCAGCTCTGCTGCAGGCGAGGTTACGTGCAAACAACAATAAAGGAGTCAGAAAATTGCAACTGTCAATTTAAATGGTGCTGCGAAGTTATCTGTGAAACGTGTTATGTAAAGCGAGACATACAATCGTGCCTATGAAGTGATAGATTATTTTACGATTATTAATAAAAATATTTTTTTTTTATTTTTATTTTTGTACTATCCTCTCATTTTTGTGAATTTTCTTTGTATATACTTAGTAGTCTCCCAAGACTCAAAATCTGAATCATCACGAAAAGGATCTCTAGATACAAGTTTAACATTTTTCAATTGCTCAATCTTGTTTTGTACCATTTTCTTTATTTTCTGTAGTTTATTAGTGCTATGTTTTTGTATGTTAGTTGAAGAGTTATCTTCTTTTGATTGTTTGTTGAGATCTGCTAAATCAGCTGTGTTGTTTTTATTTTTCTTTTCTCCCTTTTCTTTGTTTACTTCTGGTTCTGAATCATTTTTGTAGTCATCCCCGTCTGTTATATTTTTATTAGATTCTATATTCTTATTCTGATCTGTTTTGTTATCATCTTCTTTAGATAAAATGGTATCTGGTATTCCTAAATACTTATTAGGCTTGTTCCTTGGTTGAATAATGTCTTCTAATAATGGTTCGTATTTGCTAAAGTTTGCACCAGGTTCAAAGAGTTTCAAGCAATCAGATACTTTAATGGAATTAACCTTTTTTCTAGATATATAATTATAAAGCATTTTTATTTTCCAGACATCTTTGTAACTAAACCCTTTGCCTTGTCCGGTAAATACATTATGTGGTTTCTATAATAATTACAATGACATTACAATTTATTTACGGATTTCGAGTACTTAGATTGTATTTAAGATAGATGTTTAAATATACTAACTAAAAATTTTATAGTAGCAAATCCATTATTGGTGTACTTGTGAACACTGTAGTGGCTAGCACTTGAAAAATCATAAGGTATGTCGTGAAATAACCATTCATTGTTCTTCAGTGCATTAAACAAATGCGTCTTTTCTGTGAAAGGAGTTAAAAATTACTTATATAACCTAATTCTTTAGAAAGATATTGAAATGATTTACGGATTTTTACAGTTACATTCTCAAATTATAGTACTAAATCTTTTAGTAACTTAGTATTAGGATTTAAATTCTCTTTTAGGTAATGTATCTTTGCAAAATTCATTTTATGATAAAAATCATTTTAGCTAAATATTATAACGTTATGAGATAATACTAGGTCTGGGTTTAAGAATCAAATACTGAGGTTGAATGGACACACTGCCAGAATAAACGTGAACATCAGCAACAAAAGTGGACTTCAAAGTCAAGCTTACACCAATCTGCGGGTTATAATAGAATTGCTTAATAAAATGAAGAGAATTGTCACCTAATTCACCTGTAGTACACATTGTGACGAATTAAAATATAATTATACCTGGAATAATGTTACTGGTGACCACATTAATGTATTCGTTACGATTGGGAGAGTTATGCTGTGGTGCAACTCCAACTAACGCCAAGATTACTTCGGCGAGCTCACCGCCTGTTATTAGGCAGTCGTAACCCAAAATTACCTTCTGCAGAAAATAATTAAAATTTCATATATGAACCGGCTACAATTTTCACGATAGATTGTTATTCATTTTCATCACAGATATTGTATTAATTCAAATTTGCGTACATAATTCAATGGTACTACCAAGTTTTAAAACTAGTGATCAATTCAGATCAATATAATTATTATTTTGTAGTCATCGACCATCTTCTTCCTCCTGCCGTATTCCCAGCTATGTGGGTTCGGCACAGTATGTACTTCTCTTCCATATCCCTCTATCAGCCTTCATGTTTGAATTCACACTCTTCTTACACATGTCATCTTTCACACAATCCATCCACACTTTCTTCGGTCCTCCTCTACCGTTATAACCATCCACGTAGTAAATGATTATAAAATTGGTATTACAAATTGACGAAAAGAAAAACATTTTCTGTAGGATTTCTTGACAAAAGAAACGTTATTCAATAGAGCAAAAGTCTATAGGTTTCATTTAGTCAATGAAGCGATGAGACGAGCTAGACAATAAGTGATGCGCCCACCCATAAAAGTGTGGCGCTCGTCGCCTTGAGACAGAATGTTCAGTCTCGTTACCCCATTAGCTACAACTTCCTTTAATCCTGAATAGTAGTCCAGTAATTTCTTTAGCTACAACGCCGTTTAATTCTAAATATAGTAATGTTTGCACACTACTGTTCACGGCAGGTATAGGCGCTGCGATGGTACCTACCTAGACGCTCTCCGGCAACAGAGACCTACCACCAGTAAAGTATAGTAGAAAAAATTTAAATTTGCATCACAAATATGGATATAATACGTTAATTATACTGAATTTAAAAATACCTGAACACCTTCATTAGTGAAATCTTTGACAGACTTGTCAGCACAATTGAGTAGGCCTTGACGATTCACGAAAAGCACCCACCTAGTCTTCTCATCCGCAGGTGGGGTAGGTAGCTCCACGAATCTCAGTCCAGTGATATGGTTTGTGAGATCAAGGTAATTGCGGATTCTGTCTCTGAGCACTTTATCTATAGAAAAATTAACGCGTTTCTCATTATCGACATGCACCGCTCCATGTCCAAACTATACTTTGGTATATTTCTTTATTCTTGTGTTTTAGTAATAACTCCTGATGTAGATAACAAAAGATACAAATAAAAAAATAAATTTTTTGTTATCTATTTTTATAATTTAGTTCACTTGCGCAAAGTTCCAAGATCTCTTTCTTCCAAGTTATTATGATTTAAGATATAAAAGTTAATAATTATTAAAAAAAAGTAAGTGATCAGGAAAGAAATTACCGAATGAGAAGTCATCAATGTAATATGGAATTATTCCTTGTGGCCAAATTTTAAATTTAATAATTTCCTCCTTCGTCAGATTGAATCCTGGTTCGGAATCAGCAAGTCCACTGGGCATATTTTCATTGTCTTGCATAATATGCATGGACCTCCTCGCAGGTGAGAAGCCCTTACTACCAAAGTGCTTTGCTATTGCACTGGATCGATAGACATTGGATAAGCTTGCCAACGTCCGAAATTCTAAAAGACAGAATCAGTTATTTAGATAAAATTAATCAAAATCAAAATTTTGTTGGACGTTTGCGATTATAATTATAATGTTTTGAATCTCGATAATCGTATCTTCTTCTTCGTCGCTACCCCACTGCTGAGGGTCATGACCACGCACAGTCTTCATTGAATGCTGTCATGTTCCGAGTGGATCGCACGGTATATACTGTCCACGGCCTTTATGACCGCTTCCATCCTTGTGGTAGGGGGCTCTTCCCTGAGCACGTGTGCTTTCTAGTCTCCCCAAAATAACTTGCCTCTCGAGACTGCCTGCTTCTGCTGACCGTAATATAAAGTTAGACTTGAAATTTGTCAGAAATATTCGCGTTTCGCGCGCCTCTTATTAACACCCTCGAAACTCTTTTTGGGGAAGGAATTTAGTTAAATCTATTTTTAGCTGACATCTAAATGTAAGAAGCAATATCTCTACCAAATTCTCAAAGTCCATTTCACTTCACTTGAAAAGAAATGAGTTATTGTATTTTGAAAGTTTTATAGGATTTGATGAAACCTAGGTTATTTTATTGTAATAGTTTTCATCATATACCTTAATGACAATTTGGATTAGTTTCTCATATTTAATTGTTCTCGAAATCGCTTAAAAAAGTTGCCATCATCTTTAGAATTTATTCATAGGCAGAGTTTAAAAGTGATAATAATTCCTATACGCTGCGGAGCTTCCTACTGCGTATGAATAAAGAAAGCTGTTTCATTGGAAGGAGGCTTATGGACCTGACCATGTTATCTGTCACTTTTTACATTCGATACTGGTTCCCGTGGGATACTAAATATATTTGTATATCTCGCTATTAAATCTGTGATCACAACTTTATTTTGTATCTTAATTTTTATTACGTACAATGTTATTTTATTAAATCAACATATCCGTATATAACCGGAATATAAACATATAATAAAGAACATACATTCGGACAACGTAAAAGATTTGATTGTTGGAGCAATGATGATGATTCCAACATATAATAAAAATGGAAAAAGTCCTTTATTAAGTTTTAAAGCATTACAGGTATGATCTGTATGAAACTAATTTTGTACATGTTAACAATTTTTAAATGACTACCAATATAACTTAACTAGATAGTCTCAAATTATTCGTCAGCTTAATATAATATCCGAAAAGATACAAAAGGTGCAAGTAATGGAAACAATTCGAAACAATTATTGATTTTTAAAAGATATTTTGACTGTAAATTTCAAAGAAAAATAATAGGGCTGATTATAATATCTGTAGTGGTGGTAGGTTTGTGTGGTTTTGAGAACGTCTAGATACATAAATACCGCCACAGTATCTGTCTTCATACAGTAGTATGCTAATATTACTGTATTCAGGTTTAAACGGCGTTGTAGCTAAAGAAATTACTGGGTAAGAATGACTTAATATCTCATATTTGATCACGATGATGATATAATGTGTTTATCATCTTAACTAGCGCGACATTGCTATGGGCGGGCGTATAACTTATCATGTGAACGTCGTGCTCATATCGTTTGATCGAGATAAAAAAAAAATGTATAACAACTCACTGATTTTTGGACAAATAAAAAATAAGCAAATGAAAACGAAACATTTCTGCGACGAACGTCCGGTCATGTCCAAATGCGAGTGCAAATGTCGTTATACGTACAAGTCGAGTTTATTGCGAAAATATATCAAACGACGGTGCGATTTAATATGAAACTTTAATAAGGAATAAATTTACAACCGCCGTTACATAAAACAGGCAACGTATGAGAACGTGCGATAAGTAAAAATATATTATTACATACAAGTAATAATCATTCGGTCTCCTCCATGATTAACGCGCCATAAATTTTCTTAGGAAAAATGTTACAGCCGCGCCGTCTAAAGCGAAGTCCTTTTTATGAAAAATTATTCACGCTATTTCAGATTCAGGTACGCCATTCGTATCTCTTATGACAGATTTCTCAGTTCATAAACATAAATTTTCCAACGTGCGCGGATACTCGTGGGAACGGGCCCCGGGGCCCCGCCGACCACCAACACTGATCGACTTTTCACTTTCAACTTTAACTTGACATTTAATATTAACTTTATCGTAATGGAATAAGGTTGCTTTTACGCTGTCATCGGTACAATATTTATTAAGAAAATAAAGCCGTTTCAGAAAATTGCACACTATCAGAATCATGTTCGATGGCTACGCCAGCAATAAAATACAATTGTAAAGTTAATACTATTCACGCTTAGTTCTGAGATCGGAATTTATATTACAACATATGAAAAACTTCCATTCTTATGTTATACGCATTAAGAAAAAAAAAAAGGAAAAAATTGTTATTTTGATACTCATAGCGGGAATAAATACCTAAGAGATATCACGTGTTGTATATGGCGCTGATGTATGTCGCTCAAATAGCCATGGTGTTGGCTTTGCTCTCAGTATCTTTACGTTATGGAATCAAGAATGAACAGATCCAAAGAACAAAAATAAATAGTCCAAAGGATAGGTCATCATCATCATCAGCCGATAGACGTCCATTGCTGGACGTAGGTTTCCCACAAAGATCTCCACATTGATCGGTCCAGCGTCACCCGCATCCAGCGGCTTCACGCTGGGCTAGGTGTCATTTGTAGGGGTTTAATGGGGAGTTTTGGGCTATTTCCCACCACACTGGCGCAATGCGGGTTGGTCAAGGCCAAGCCAGGCCAGAGCGTTATTTGTTGATTAGCAGGGTTCACCACGAGCAGGTGAGAGGTTGGCTTGGGTCCTGTGAGTTGTTGTGCGGGATTAGTAATCTGAAGTTGTTTTTTTGTTCGAGACGAGCGAGACATTCATCTGATGGTAAGTAAAACACTAGCCCTAATGTGGCGCTAGTTAGGACAGTATATATTGCACCATATTGTACTCGTCGCCTTATGACATCAGATGTCAAGTCTCATTAACGCAGTAATTTCATTAACTCCAGCGCCTATGATACCGGAACAAAGTAATGGTTGAACACTACTATTAGGCACGAGAAATAGGTATATACCCAAAATCGGAGGCCAATGGGGGTAGAAGGATCTTTGAAAACCCTGCATTGGCAAGAGGAAATAAAGAAGACCGTCTGCGTGGTGGATCGACCTGATGAAGATCGTAAGGAATAGCTTTTGTTCAGTAGTGAAATTATTAGTTTTGTTACGGTTACTATTAACTTACAATAGTACATAACTTAACAGACTACAACATCAAAGTAATCATAAATAGAAAAAAAAGTTGTCGGTTGTAATAATAAATATTTATCTACCCTCATAACCAATTCCTTTTGATAAATTGTGCAACGAAATAACAAAATTGTTCTAGTTTAACTATTTAAGGAGTGAAGTCGGCATCGATCAGTTAATATCAAATAGTTAAAATAATGTTCGTATTATTATGTAAAGAGTCCCGCAGAGGGTGTAAGAGGTCCCGACATCAACTCACGGGACCCAAGCCAACCCCTCACATGCTCGTGGTGCACCCTGCTAATCAACAAACGAGGCTCTGGCTCCCACCAACCTGCATTGGGCCAGCATGATCGGAAATGACCCAAATCTCCTCAAATGAACCTCTACAAACGACAGCCTTTAGTTCCGGACGGTACCGGAAGCCATGCTGACTGTGAAGGACATTGGGAAGGCGCCGGAATCAAGAGTGGTAAGAATCTTCGGGCGGCAACGATTTTCCATCAGACGACATGGCGGGAACCCACTGGATTCCAGCAACGTGGAACCGATCGATGTGGAGATCTTTGAGGGATGGCCATGTCCAGTAGTGGACGTCTATCGGCTGATGATGATGATGATTATTTTATTGATTTCTATGGATATAATTTCTGTTGGTACATATGGTCTCAATTATGTATTGCTAAGAGAGTTAATGTTAATGTATGTTCATGTTAAAGTTATGACTAATTATTACTAGATTAACCATAGATAGAAAAAAATAGTGCTAAAAATTACAATTGTGTCTATATTTGTTATCTGTGGTAGTATACCAAGAGTACTTGTTGACGGATTTTCATCTATGCTTTACATTTTAATGTTCTAGATCTAGATTATTCAATGTCGTATTTAAAATTTGTGGACCTTTTAAAAAAATCTATGGACCTTTTGTTTTACTAATTTTTTTTATTTATTTATTAATCTACACACACTAAAACATAGATAAAACAATTATATTTAGTCGTGAGGAACATAGGCGAGCTTAACCCTAAAAGGATTTTTTACAAGACTCATGACTTTCATTAGTGACAAATACGTCATTGCTACCGGCGTCAAGGTTAAGTGAAACAAGTGATATTTTTTTTTTTGATCAATTTTGTATTTTTTGTAACAACTAATCAATATTTTAATCATAAATAGATACAGCTAATTTACAACCAATATAATTACAATAATGCGTCAACCCCGAAGCGGTCACTGGACGAAATAATTTCCAAAAAAAGGTACATTTACTATACAAACAATAGGAATTGAGATTCAGAACAGTTCAGCTGATTTAATTGTATTGTTTTACCTTACATTTAACTTTAATAATAACTAAATTCACATAAATAACTTAATATATTGGTTAAAACAGAATATTTACATGCATTAAATCAAATATTCCAATAGCATTACATTAAAGCAAAGGAATCGTTTTAAAACACTGTCAGGAGTATAAAGGATCTTCATTAGGAAAATTAATTTAAAGGAATGGCACTGACATTGATATTACTGGACATAGGACTGGTTAAAAATAGATTAAAATACTTTTTATCACATAAGCTTTCGCTAAAACAAACTCATGGCTTCATCGATCCAGTCATGGACATTAATAACTACGATTAAAAACACTTCAGTCTTTCAACTCCGACATGGTACATAATACTTCAGAACACAGACTGCGTCTTAGTTCGACAATATTGAAGATATTGGCTAAAAAAAAAAAGGAAATACAACAAGTACATGAGTACATACAATCATTGTAATCATCGGATTTCATTTGAAATTAATGTTATCTACTCTAACATTGATTTAGAGTGAGTAATGATAAGATTTAAATGGAAATAAATATCTTAGTATATATAAGTACGTATTGAATTATAATGTAATACATATCAAACATTCAGTAGGAGGCTATCTACCAAACATTAAGTTCCTAACCTAACTTTATATCACATTTGAAATATCATTTTTTTTTATTGATATACATACATTAATTATTATTATCAATAAAGCTTTAATTGCGAACTGTCGATAAGGATCGGTTATCAGTTACGTTGCGGTCATCGAAGTGTAGTAAACGCTTTAGTACATAGACAGCCTGTAGTTAAATTTTCAATCAACAGTTCGCAATACATATGTAATATGAAATGTAAATTACATTACAATTAGGTGAAGGACAGTAGTTAAAATGCATCTGTACAATAAGGATAGTTTATTAAAGAAGACTTGGTTAAATTAAAATCCGGATACAAGTGAAACTTTATCCTGATGTATCGGACGCAGCACGCATACAATGTACGTATAATACTGATTATTTAATTCGTTTAATATTTAATTAAAAATTCTCGAGAGCGTTTATCTCGTAATGTGGGACACTTTTACGATGGCGCTACTTACTGACCGATAAGGGCACGAAAGCAGCCTCCCCGGTTACAACACCCGACATGTTGCTTTATACGAACGAAGCTAAGTCACAGATTTCAATGGCGTGGCGGATAATTAATATAAAATTATAATTACAAGATAATTTTGCTCCCGAACCTCAAAACAGTTATTGCGACGGAGCACCAGACACATGCGTCGATAAAACGGAAAGTATTTATAAAACCGATGTTATTATTACAGTCGTAATATAATACCGCGTATCTTCATTTATTTTAACTTTGAAATGATAGCAATAAGTATCATTTAAAGTAGTCTTCAATATTTGTAAAGATTTTGGCTCGTTTTTATCTCGCTGTCCACGCACAGTCGGTTGTGACAACGATAAATATAATAAATAATTTGTACAGCTACCATACTGGGAAAGGAAACCAATAAGACCAATTTCGTATATCAAGAAGTCGGTAGGCCTGACGTAAATTGATTGTCGTTAAACTGGCTTCATTAGTATCCAATCGCCAGTGTCCACAAAAGTAAACTTCCTAGACCACGTGTTCGCACTTAATGGCCAAATAAATTAAACAAACGAGCAATCGTTTACATTCATTTTAGGTCGGATCAATTACAAATGTATAAAGGAAAAAAAAAAGGAATCAATAGCGGCATAGAACTATTTACATAAATCTTCGGAAGGAGAATAAGTGACGCGATTATTTACACCGTTTGTTATCTGCCCACGGAGAAACAGGTCCACGGCTCGTGTTCGCCCCGCGACCGCTCGTCACACGGCCAGGTTTCTCTTGTTGATCACATACGTGTACACATCATTAGCGTACGAGCATCTATAAACATGTGTGGACCACTTTTTCCGTCCGACATGTTTTACATTTAACCTCGCAGCACCAGTGAAATGTACAGTTGCACCTTTCGACAACAAACTTGGTCTCAGTCTTGTAGCCGCGGCCGCAGCACATCAAGTCGCAGCCGTCGACGCCGATGCTCGTGTCGTTGCATGCCCTTCCGTGTGTACCGGGAATCCCTAAGCGTGGATTTTTTTCGCAGAAACCCGGCGACGATTCTAGATAGACGAGATCTTTAGAACCGGGGGCCTTGTGATCCGGATTGTAAGGCCTGAGCTGGAATCTGTAGCGGTCCCTTCGCGGCACCCTGTGCGACGCCGCATCGTTCCGTTGCGCAGGCGTTTCTACATCAGTGTTGCTCATCAAGACACGAGAGGCACCGTCGAAACGATCCTTTAACGCATCACCCACGGAACGGAAACTCGGCAGTCGCATCCAGCAAGTCTTCACTGTGCACGACCCGGACATGCCATGACACTTGCACTCCTGTCGCATTTCCGATTGGACGTGCTGTCGACAAAAAAGGATATTAAATATTGGAACAATAAAAATTTAATCAGTGTAATCACGTCAGGAGGTCCATAATGATGTCCAAATATCTATACATTCCTACGATAACAGCCTTCAAGTGATCGATGATCTACTAAACGTAGTCCATCGATCGCATCTCACGATCGAGCAAATTGTTACAAATCGTGAGGAGGTGGCCCGGTCGTCACCGCGCGAAGACAGATCATAAATCATACTCTAGGGACATTCATCATTCTTAGAAGGTAGATAAATGACGCGGGGTTGGACACTGTCAATATTTTACAAGAGCCAAGCGCTGGCGCTTCGTAGAAAGAAGACGGTATTTATTCATTCTCATGTAGATAGCGGAGGTGTGCGCTCTGGTGTCTGGTGTCTGGTGTCCAAATATGTGTTAAACAATCGATGGAATGTTGTGAATATTCATCGCACGGACACCCAGCGCGGCCGTCGTGACAGGAATTAAGCGCATCAGTCAATGGTGCGCCTGGGTGGCTCAAAGCGCTCGGCGATCCTCTCTGATGAAATTTAGGCAGGAACGGACACTGGATATGCAAATGTGGGTGTGCGGTGGGAGGGAGAAGCGCGAGCGCAACGAATGGGTGCCTGTTGCACGTCGCCACGCGATGGGCCGAGCCGTCTGACGCATAATTAATTTTAGACTTAAGCGACATGTCAAGTGGCTGACAATCGATCGTCACCCGTAATGGTAATGTAAACACGGAGCGGCGGCTGCTCCAGTGCGATTGTTTTATGGATGCTTATAAGCAGCTCCCGTTCAAGTGGCGATTGGACAGAAAGTGTTGACCGATCGGCGCATTGGCATCCAATCATCACTCTGAAACTTTTACTCTCTGATTGAATAGTTTTTGTCACAAACGTGACTCGACTGGACATAATGGATGTTAAACCGGATTTATTGCAGACTTTCTCGATTAATTACTGAGCTATAATGGTCTCTAAGTAATCTTACCGCTCTGCCGGCTTCGTTGTTGTGAAGATTCATTTTCTCCCTCAAGGTTTTACCGCGTTCGCCCGTGTCTACGAACTCCCGACTGAATCGGAATCCGAATCCGATGTTGTCGCTGCAGCCGCCCCACTTCCATACCCTCACGTTAGCCGCAGCGGCTGCGCGGGTGCGGTGGGGAGTGCGGTCCAGGTGAGAGTAGTCACAAGTGCAGGACTCTATGGAGCCCTCGGCGCAGGCGCGCGATACGGCATGGGTCACACCGGCGCTAGTGATGGCATATATGAACGCAGTCTCTCGACAACCTGCAGGAACAAGAAAACCCTTAAACTATTTCATAATTCAACGTAAATCTTATTATTTAACAAAAAAAAACTATATTAAACGTATATAAAGAAAGATTCTAATTTTTGTAAACATAATGAATGTAAAAGAATTTGTACCGTGGTCAGCTCGACCATCAGACAGGTATTCCCGTTCCCCATACATTTTAATAATCATACGACAGACGTTATGATTCACAGTACATTAAAATTTTGGTATTACAGAGAGAAAAGTTATTTAAATATTAGCTTATTGATAAATTATGTATCACTAATATCAAACAAAATCATACGATATACAGCACAATAAAACTTTAATTACTAAAGAATTTCATATAAGTTTTGTCGAGATCGAATTGAAGAATGCGTGCGTGGGCATGTATCGAAATCACCTCCTACCTTAATATTGTTGTTTTGATAATAAGAACTCATGGTTTATGACATTTTTCACATAGGCATGTTTGGTATTCATAATTAATTCATCCCAACACAAGAGGGTCCCATATTTTAATCAAATTTTATTATTGCTTAGGGTACGCGTACAAAAAAATCTCATATCGTTAAATTGGCGGGTATCAAATTTTCTAAATTTCAAAACATTCGGGCTCATCAGCAAATTGCATCGGGTAAGTCAACGGACCCCACCGTTTATTCAATCGGTATTTAGCAGATTGTTTTCCTTTTTGTTATATCTTTATGTTCAGTTTTAATTATCCCCCTTCGTTATTAAAAAAAAAAACAAATCGAGGTAAATGTAGCAAATGTTTGGTCATTTTCGCATAAGTTATAACCCGCCCCGATAACGTCGAGAAAATTCACACAACAATGGCACGAACACGAGACCGAGTTCATTCATCTGCCATGGTACACATAAATCGATGGCCCGGTCCCGTATCGAATACTATAAATAATTAATGGCTCAGCATTAGAATCAAATACTCATAAAATACAATTAAAAGAGAGAGGGTACATTTCAAAGATTGAAAAATAAAAGAAGTGCCTCTTACCTACACGAGAGATTATAAATTTGATCATTACAAGTGGTACGGCGCGCGCATCGAATTCTCTCTCTTAATATCTATTTAATAGCCTGCGTACATTTCAACGATTAATATCGATATTCAAGGCCTTTGTCTACGCAATACGGATCTACAATAAGATAATAAAAACAATCCCTCCATACACTGCTGCATCGAAGAACGATTAAAAAAGTATAATGACAAAGGTATCTTATATTTAAACTTATCCTCCGTTGTCGTTTAACTTTTCTTAATATCGATATAATACCCGCACATGTTTGAATAGTTAATTTGTCTCGGGACATAATTGTTTTACATCATGATGCGAATTAATATCCGATCCGATGCTCATGAGACCCGTTGAAGGCTTACGATAATGCGAACTCAAGGTTGTCACTATTGCCACGAGAACTTATTATCGAAATTATGGTCATTAGCAATTTAAATTTGTTCCGTACCCTCGCCCCTGGTGGTCCGTTCGTCAATACGTAACGCACCAACATGGAATCGGGAATGACATTAGCGAAATAACATTCCTTTTGCTTTATTAATATTTACAATAATATTATTCTTAAAGGGGCCCAGCGAGGTCCGCGAGCGTTATTAAGGACTCAATAAGCAAATGAAATCATTTTTTTATTGAGTTGTCATCGTGGCCCGATATAAATTACGGCGGGCGCGCACACCGCCGCGGTCCCGCTTCGGATTTGCTTTTTGTGCTTTCATTTGGGACGTTACACAAAAGTATTTTATTCAGCAATTACTTGAGATGTTCGACCGGGAATTTTAATGTCAATTTCGCCATCATTCAATGCTCCGACGGAATTAATTCGAGGCGCACGTATAAGAATAAGAGCGGTCGCGGAGTCGGGCATTTATCAACTGTAATGAGTTTGAAACGTTGGCTAGCATTAACAACACAAACGGACAAACAAATAGGTGCGGCCCAATTAAATATGGCACGCGTAAATAACGCTCGTAAAATAATAGCTTTCGGCTAATCCTATTTACTGTTGACGTCTTAACGGACGTATAGAAGGTGTAGTTGTTTGGACAGGCCCATAATCATGTCGCGGCTTGCGACACCTTTATAGCTAATCTCTCTTCGACCAGTCATACTGGTGTAAGTATATTTCTATCCTAGAAAGACTGATGAACAAACTGTATACTTCTAAACACAGCTGGATTATACTGGAGACTGATAAGATGTGAACCTGCTGATATTTTAGTGTCGCCATATCATTTTATTTTACATAAGATATTAGATAACACATACGAGTAATAATGAATGTAAACAATAAGAAAATCGCTTTCATCTTCGGTGTGATATTCAATGGATTCATTTTTTTTTAATTTCGATGATTCACTGACTAGTCACAACCTGTTCGACATCATTTAGTAGTAACTTATCTATTAATCTAATATCTGTGGTTAAAAAAAAAATTGAAACGAAAATATTAATGCGGATATTAATAATTCAACAATTTATTTTATTGTCGCGGCCGAACATCGATTTTACTCGACAACAAAGCCGATTGTCGCATTTCGCAAATAAATCGCGACGTAGAAAAATTATGACAGATACGAAAACGCACCGTCCGACCCGTGGTACATTAGTCATGGCATTAAATATAATGTAAATACATCCTGTAGGCCTAATGAACTGACCAAATAACACGATAACCGAACCAGCAGCGTATAGTATATTTGCTCACGAAATCGCAAGTGTTATATTTTTAATAGGCGAAGCGAAAACGTACTATCACTTAACCAAACGCGATTTAAACCATCACGCCAAAATCAAACAATAACAAATATGAGTAATGCGGGACGGATAAAAGTAAATTATTATTATAACTGATAATAAAGTGCTGTCCGTGGATTATCCGTGCGGATAATAAATGGTCCCGAAGTCGGTTTACAGCGCGGGCATCGAGCGATAATTCCATCCCGGCCGATTGGCAGTTAAGGAGAGGCGTTGAGGATTTATAAAAGTCAAAAACTCGTAAATCCAGGCGCACGTCTGCCGGACGCTGTGTAAAATAAAACTTAATCACTGTTGACATTTGAGGAACATCGGGGCCCACGGGGAGGGCCGTTAAATAATTCGAAATTAATGCACTAATTAAATATGTCCCCCGCGAGCATTGAGTCGTCAGGCAGAGGTGTTTCACTGAGATTAATTTGAAAGATTGACTTATGATGGTCTCGCGCCTCGCGTCGCTTGTCCTTTATTATTTATGGCGAGTCGCATTATTCAAATTTGATGAGACGTGATTACTCAAAATATCCATAAATCACCCGTTCGGCTGGTTTAGGCCATCCACTGAACGGACCACTGCGGCGGACGCGATGAGGTCATTATAAATGGCTGTTAAGTTTTGTTTACGATGTTTTAATAACACTACATCTAAGACGCGACAAACATCATCTTGATTATTATAATACTTAACACAATATTATAAAACCGTAAAGACGTTCTTGAGAAAGAATTCCTTTTCTTTTATTTAGAGCACTTAAAAGCATTATGAAAGTCTTTAAACATAAAAGGACGATGGTAATAGAAGTAATAAACTGCAGTAATTCATTTTCGCTATGCTACGTACGGGTGATAATTTAACTTTGGATCCCGAGACGGAGTCGTTCCTGTGACAATTCGAAATTACGCCGGTCATATATCACTCATTGTGAGCCGTACAAAGCAACCGGGGCTACCACTCGCTACCACCTACCACTGCCGTCTCCATTCACGAACAACACAAAGGCGCTTGTTTTCAAACTCGCAGAGAAAAAAACGTAGAGAAATAATTATCTTTTTAGTGACCTATCTATAAACGGTACGCAATCGTTAATATTCAAAGATCGTACGATAATATGAGAATATTCGCATTGATCGGCGATACCGCATTTAAATGAACCGATTTCGTATTCACAAATCGCTGGTAACCCGAAAACAATTCGGACGCCATGAAACTAAACCGCTTATCTAATTGAGCATTAAATATTTCGTCGAGGGCATATTGTATCCATTTTATTTCCGTTGCGGTCCGTTTTATACGTTTTATCCACCCACGACGACGGCACCGCGGGGTAGACGTAAGAAACCTCCGAAACGGGAAATGTTCGGGAGAGGTCGTTTCACTGGCCGAGTTACCTGCCATTAAGAGCTGCGATAGGTGTAAACGGGTGCTTCCGTGGAGCGCGTACGCTCGCTGTCGCGTCGCTAAACTACCCCGCAGGGGGGCTCGCAGCGGGGATACGGACCATATATTTCTCTATTCTCGGGTCAACAATGACCCACGGCACAAAGCTGTATTGTACCGTTGTCACCGTCGGTGTTAATACGATCCTTGAGGTTTCCAACAATGTGATGAAGACGTCGCTGCAAGGCGTCAATGGCGTGACGACATCCACATTAGTGATAATTTGTGCGACGTCCGGGGTGGTTTGCGCTTTGTGCTTGCGATAATTATTAAAACGGAACCCTATTGAAAGTTTACGGACAACGATGAACTGTGTTGAAGCGAAATCAAATACACGACCCGTATTTTTTTTTTTTGTTTAAATAAGTAGCGTTTCGACGAGCTCCTGCGGAGTTCGCTTGTCCGTTTTTATGCGTTTCGCAAATGGACGTAAATTCGATGTATTTATAAAATGTTTATCGCGGGGTGCATTTGCGGCGGTGCTGCTATTCGCCCGCCCTGCCTGCCCTTAATAAAGCAATATGCTCCAGATGCATCGACATATAGAGTATAAATTTTCGTTATCTCTTGCTCGTTTTATCAAGTGAAATTATTACGGCGGTGGTCCGGTGCCTCCGCGAGTTCTTGCTCACCGTCTGGTTTTTAATTTAGAAGAACTGTAACACCACTTTTACAGCTGGTGGGGCCGTTTGAATGTAATTACAATATTTATTTTTGCTCTAGGCGTACTGTTTGATTTGTTGCATACAACTGTATGGGCGTTGTTTACTGTGTAGATATTTTTAATTACGAAACTTTGTTCACAGAATTATTACTTAATGACCTTGCCTTTTGACTGCCATGACATATTTTCACTCTGTTATCTCTTTTTATCTATTTTACATAGTAATACTACGTGTTAATAATTGATAAGCATATCAAGGCTATGCTTCCTATAACAGTTGCTAATAATTGAATTATTATAGAGATCTTATAAGCTCAAAATATTGTGTTTAAGTATATAATCAGTCAATTAACAACAAACGAACCTTATATATATATTACTATCACTGAATGGTAAAGAGGCTTTCGTTTGTTAGTTAACGGCAATAACAAAACTGAAGGTTTATTTGTCCCTCGAGGCCCTAATCAGTGACAGAGATATTTCGGAGCGGTGGTTGATAGAAACATCGTTTACCCAAAGCGTTTGCGCCTGTCGTTAACGTAAGAAGCGAATGGGTCAATAACCGGACCGCATGGTACATCCGTACAAACCAATCCTGATATCTTGCACACTGAATTTAAAATGAGATCAAATTAGACCGTGATACTGGAGTGAATGCTCTTAATTTCGAAGATAACCCTCTAATGCGGGTTGAACTTCGTTCTACGAAATGCATTTTAGTGTTATACGCTTTTATCTGCTCGAGTGGGATACATTCATCATCCATTGCTGCCGTTTGGTTTTATTGTGTCAACAATGTAGGTCATATGTACTAAAGTGTAGCGAAAGATTGTGAAATACCCTACATTTTTTTTATTACAAGCAGAATGTATCCAGCATGACGTTCACCTGATGATAAATGTTACGCCTACCCATAAAAGCATGATTCTTGTTATGTTTATATACAAAGCATTGCTTCTTGATCGTTAAAACACAAGATTTTTAATGTCGTTACTCCAGTAATCCTCGTATTACAGTAATGTTTGTATATTACCATACCTTAGATATAGCACGAGTGATTTTTACTTGATTTAACCCTTATTGTTCTTTTACTAGTCACAAGAGAAAGACTTAGTTACTGCGTAAGAAATGATCAATTAAAAAGAAAGTGTAGATCTATCATAAATCATGATATATAAGAAACATTATCTAAATCTCGAATCAATTAATAACCGCCATTAAAACGCTAATATTCCCCTTTTATATTACAAACGGACATTAAAAGTTTATGGTTATAAAATAATGGGTAAGTATTGGACTTTTTGCCGTGATGATGAATAAGCGATGCACAAACCAGATGTTCGCGAGACCATAATAAGGTGTATCGCGTACAAAGCATCGAAATCGGACACCGGAGATAGGGCAGACCTGACCCATGCGAACCAAAATAACAACCCTCGCATGCGAACCAAACAGACAAAGGATTTTGAACGTTATCTTAACAAGTTTAGTAGCATTACTTAGTACTCTAACAGCAAAGTGGATGAAGGACGAGATGTTGTAAACATTTTAATTTTCGTGAGTGCTTTATGAATTAATCCCGCCTTTCGTATTACGTACAGATTCTTGAGCGTTACAGAAAATAAATATACGAGCATACCCTTTTTTTTTTTACTTAAGAGACATCGTATACAATTTTGTAGCGCAAACTTCTTTGTACGTTTAATGGGGATCTTTTTGCTGATATCTATCTTACAGATAACATCTAATGCTATTGAAATGGACAAAATCTAGAGCCGTGGCGCAATTGTAAACCGGTGTTAATAGGATGAAACGTGTTTTAGCTCATTCTCTTTAAATGTATCGGAGCGGAATTGATACGGATTAAGATCTAAATCATGCATCTACTGATGGCGCGACTACACAGCGTACATTTTAGTAATAGCAAAGGAAACGTCTGATTTTGTTATATCCCGAAAACCTTAAGAGAAATTCAAAAAATATTTGTGAAGCTTTATCTATTTGAAATGATTAAGCTGGTTGAGCTTAATCAAAGTTGTCGTTATTCAAAATGAAAATAAGAGGAGACATCGATATACGGGAATCCGAACGTCACTCGGTCTCATGTAATTGATCCGGGATGTTTTATCTTGATGAGCCCTTTATATGTGCCCCCGACGCGCTACCCTCCCGTTGAATACAGATAAAATCTTTTAAAAGGGTTGCCAACTAAAGATATCACTTAATTTGTAGCTACTCTTTGTAACCGGGATTAGAGGAGGGGACTCGTAAAAAAAGCAAACAACAGCCTTCGCCGTTTACTTTTTTACTTTCACAATGTACGAATTTCAGATTTGGTGACAAGTTATCGATTTCATTTTTTAAAGATTAAATACTTAAGCACTTAAGACTTATTTCTTTAGCGTCTTACAAAAGGGTTTTAAGTTTATCACCATTTTTTCTTGTTTTTTTTTTAGTTCTTTATAACGTTCGCTTTGTTTCGCGATAACAAAATTGAGACAAACGTACGACGCGTGTTCTTAAATTCGCAGTTTAGGCGTTGAGCTTTTTATTGTTCGGCTTTATAAATACATTAACTGGACGATAAACGTGAGCCAGGTATTAAATTGTCAGCCTAAATCAATGTTAGGCCTTAATTAAGCTTCTAATAAATAATATTAATATTCAGTCTCCATTATGCTTATCGTATACATTTCGCGGAGACCATTGTCTTGGAAACTTGTGCCGTAAAAAATATCACAGATTGATATAAAGTATCAAAATATTTCAGGTTTTGTATATATTGCCATGGGTATTTATTGCCAGGTACTACGACAAACTATAGTCTAATCCATCAGTGTGGCAGACGAGTTAAAATATCACCGCTTCTTTAACCACAAAGAAAGCTCGCACTTTTCCCTATGTCCGTAGAAAACAATAATTATGAAATAATGATGATGATAATGACATCTACTAAACCCTAAGATATAATTTGATAAGCATTAGTACTGGTAAACATAAAAATACTTACCACGGTCGACAATTTTGCCAAATAAATTTTTTCCACGCAGGAAATTTCTTGTTGTGCAGTTCCATCTTCTGTATTTGAACTGATGTTGGCACTCCGTTACAGCCATGTTGGCACCTTTGGCAACGGCTGACAACACACCAGGATTCTCCCTGGCAAGTCGCCGCTGCTTCCGCCTCAATGTGGAATGTACTCCGGCGTCCATGTATAAAACTCCAGGTGACATTGGCGAAATATTATTTGGCTCTCCTGCTTTTGCGATGCCCCTGTGGAAGAATATTACATGATTTAGTATAACAATGTTAAGTCAGTCGATAATAGAAATAATTTATATATAGAAAACAGTTAATCGAGAAAACATTAATAGATTTAAGACATCTGTTAATGTTCAGAAAAAATTGGCATGCTTAATATGTAAAGATTTAACAATGCGCGTGAGTGGTTTGTATTCGTCAGGATTGTCTCTTTGTCACCATAATGAAGGACAACGCCAATATCGTCACCAGAAAACAGGCGAGACTCTGGGTATTGTGAAGGAGGAGAGAAAAAATTGAATAAACAAAACCCGAACGCCACTTAAGGCAATGGGTGCAACTCGAAATGAAATGCTCATTTGAGAAGGTAAAGACAACAAACAATTGACGACCGAAATGTCAATCCGCAGACGTTTAGACAAATATTTGCGTCGCGCATTAATCGTCGAGGGTCCAACGAGTAAACACAGGCCAAGAGCGATCGGCATCAGGTCTCCTCTACACCAGGCCCACAGCCCTACACGTGGATATAACGCAATGAATAAACTACGGCGTACATTCCCTGCTCTGTTGGTGATACCGTTGGTTTCACCTCAAGGAAACAGTCGATGTATCAGCTCATTTGCTTGTGGCGGACCTTTGATATTTCGTAATGATGGCGTGAGGTCCAAAAGCTGCGTCCGCTCGCACAGCACTGAGCCGCGGCGCTCTGGAAATCGTATTACTTTTCTATTTGCTTTCCTTTGTCGTCGAGTGTAACGTAAATATGTACGCGCTCGTCGGAAACTCTCATTTCCTTCGAGAATTCATGGAGACGCTGCGACAGTTTTTGATCTTAACCATTTAAGAACTTTGATATTTATACTGTGCCTTCACCTAAATTAACATTGACAGGCGTCAAAAGATTTCACATCACGTCATAACACAACTAACATTAAAATACTGTTTACTTATTCGTCTTTTAATACGTTTAATATCAATGGTTGTTTGGGTTAGGGTATACTGATTAAATATAACTTTAATCAGTATACCCTGAACGGATACGCGGATACGTTGAAAAGCTTTAGTATTGGATTCTAAATACAAGTAGGTTTCTCGTTTGTCTCTCGTAGCGCGGCGAGGGATGTCCATATTTGTCTGTCGATGAGTAAAGTCCTTTACACTTGTCACTTTGGTAGGAAACCAAATACAAGACACGAGATGCCCGGGAAAAAATCTTGAATAGCTTTCACAAGTAAACGTGATGTTTGCACAAAGATAAAGCCTGTGTGAATGTGTCAAAATAACAAATATTGTCTTTGTTGGAGTCTTGCGGCTCTTATAACTATTTAGGTCATTAAGGCCTCTCGAGGCCGTATTGTACATAGAGAAATAAAGGATTTTAAGTGAAAGTTTAATAATTCCTTATCGCGATAATAAACTAACGCTTAAATCACAATAGATATAGTCATACAAAGTCATTTATATGTAAGTAGATCGAGCTAAAATGATTAGACACATTTTAGGCATTAAATACAGCAAGAGTTTAACTAATAGTTTAGAACTAAATATTTATCTTATACATTTAACTATGACTACATCCTTTTTGGAAATATTTGTCTGAAAATATTTTACTTCCTTAAACGATAAACACTTCGGCTAAAGATGACAGGATTATTTACTAAATATTTGTTATTTAGCGTTTAGCTTCCCTCAAAAAAAATTTGCTTTGACTCATCGTACGCGTTTCGCATACAAATCAACCCTTTATTATTTAATTTGTTGGCTATCTTACGAGGCGTCAAAATAACCGATTGCGCCGGCCATATTGGTTGTACCCTTACTTTTTGCTTTCCGAGCATAAAGTTCTACTGCGGCCAATGTTGGTGGAGTTAAAGCGGGTCTCAAGTTACATTGGACACTGTTATCAACTCTATCGTGACGCCGGCACGCGATTTCGTACGTAATGTAATATGGACAACGTCTGATGAATACGAATCAACTGAGGTGTGGCAATATTTTTACTCCTGATACTAACATCAGAAGCGATTTATTACATCAAACCAGTAAGTCTGTAGACAGCATTTTGTGGTTACTTTAACGTCACATCAATTGTTGTATTTGACTTCTCCCATTCTTAAAAATTATGACATATCCATATAAATAAATAAAGTATAATTGTCCATATGTACTCCATATATAAGATATTTCTAATTATATAGACACTCATAACGATATTTCTAGAACCATAAGGCATACAGACTTGAAATTTAGTAAGAATCTTTCTATCATCATCATTATCATTAGGTGCCCTCTACAAACTGAAGTTTGGCGATCAGATTGAGAAAACCAATTCGATCCTCAGCTATTCTCTTTAACTGATGGTATTTAAACCCGGTCCATTCCTTACTGTCATCAAATAATTTCTTGCGCTGTCTAACAGGTGCACGTTTTCCAGGAAATTTACCCTCCAGGATGATCAAGGTGTCCGAAAAATGCAACCTTTTCTTGCATGAGGGTTGTAATCAGCCTGCGCTTGCAGTTAGTTCTCTTAAGGACTTTAGCATTGGAGATAAACTGCTTCCACGTGATGTTAAGCATTCGACGAAGTCCCCACATCTCAAATGCTTGTATTGGATGACAGCATTCCTTTTTTAAAGTCCACGTCTTACTACCATATAAGAAAACGGACCAAACATAACATTTTAAGACACGGTATCGTGTGGGAAACGGTATCCTGGGGTCACATAATACTTTGGACATTCTATTAAAAACATTTTTAGCTTGTCCAATTCTACATTTTATTTCTTCATTATGATCTAAACCCTAAGACCTAAACTCTAAATAACGGCCTAAGTATTTAAATGAAGTTACTGCTTTAATTTTTGTTTTACCTAGGTATATTTCAAGAGTAGGCATCGCAGTTTTGGATATCACCATTGTTCTCGTCTTTTCCACATTGATGTTCAAACCCATTACATCACCACCAAATGCCATATCCTCTCTAGTCTCTGCAGCCCACTTTTGGAACCCGACACAAGCACGGCGTCATCAGCGTATCTGATATTATTGATCCGTGTTCCATTAACGTTGACTCCCTCTGGATGACTTAATAGGAGGTCCGTTAGAATAGCATCTGAATAAAGTTTAAAGAGTAAGGGGGACAGTATGCATCCTTGTCGGACACCTCTCTGAATTGATTTCCTCTCTGATAGTTTGCCTTCAACTTTTACAGCAGCTTCCCGAGAACAATAGAGATCCCCGATTATTCTACGGTCCTTCTCATCCAACACTTTATCTCTGCGAATCTCCATCATTTTGTAGTGTTGAACACGATCAAACGCTTTCGCATAATCTATGAAGCATAAATAGACGCACTCTTGTTGTTCAATTGCTCGCTCTGCTAGGGAGTTAAGAGAGAAGATGGCTTCTCTAGTTCCTATTCCGGGTCTAAACCGAAATTGTTGGGCACATAAGTCTTCTGAGCACTTCTTTATTATGCGGTTATAAACAATTTTAAGGAGCACCTTCATAGTGTGGCTCATTAGGCTTATGGTACGATAGTCTTCACTCTTTTATTGCCTTAGGCTTTTTCGGGATAGTCACAACAGAGCGAAGCAGGTCTTTTGGAATAATCCCGATGTCATAAAGTTTATTAAACAGTGTTACTACTTTGTTCCTAGTCATGATCTCCATGTACTTCAAAAGTTCTGTTGGAAACTCATCCTCTTCTGTCGCTTTGCCATTTTTCATGTTAGCAAGAGCATATTCGAGCTCTTCTAATGGTATAAATGGTCCTGTTAACTGTGTATCTGCAATAATGGAAGAGTTGTTGGATATATACTTCCCATTGACGTAACTTATCTTCCAAGGTAAATAGGAGTTTACCGTTTGGATCCACAATAGAACTGGACTGGAAGATTTTATACCGATCGACATGTTTTGAACCTTCTTATGTAGTTCACCATACCGGTGTGTGGCTTCTAGATGTTCGATCAATTCGCATTGACTTATCAATTCATATTCCTTCGCTTCGCGGATTTTAACTGTATATTTATCGTATAGTTCAGATTATATGTTAAATAAATGTTAACCCCAAAAGGAGTTGCAGGGGTGTTAGTAACGGAAATGGCATTGGAGAAGGAAATACCGCCGGACAAGAATATTTTTAACAAATTTCGAGTCTAACTTTCATTCTGATATTCGTTTTGATTGGACTTTCAGTATATTTCTATGTAAATATAACTTAAAAGTATAGTTAAGTTTCTGTACTAAAATATTTAATTTCATAACGTTATAAAAAATACAGTTTAATTAATTTTGGTACTAATACTAATATTTATAATCAAAGAAATATACGTGGACGGTACGACGTCCGCCTTGTTCATAAGTTTTGTTTAATTATTGGCACGAACCAGTTTTAACATTACAACGTAGTGTTTGTATTAATAACTGAATTTAAACCAGCTTTCATTGACAAAAATTCACAAAAAAAAAAACACAATTAAGTCGATTGAACTTGTTACAGTTACAAACCATTTCAAAACTGAATCGAGACAGAGAAACAAATGCTTTGAATATTCAAAAGCGTCTGGTTCTGCTTTCGATGGGGTAAAGCCGACTGTCGTATGATGCTTAAATGCTTCTTAAAGTGGAATTAATTTTCACACTTGAATATTTCTATTAACTTTACAACGATACAAACAAATTAAAAACTGTACAAGCAATGGATTTGAGATTACTTTCTAAGACGATCCACGAGGCTGTTGATATTAAAAATTCAGAATTCTATAGAGAATATAATTGAATGCCAAAAATTGCTTTATTAATAAAATTAAATTATACTACTAATATACTTCAAGATACAGTGAGCTCATTCTGCGTAGATCGGACTGTAAACAATAATAAAGATGCTGAAAGTACTCCGGATATCTGTCACCTCAGTCCTCATGACTATATATACAGTAAAGCACTTGAAACAGCATTAATAAACAAATCGAGCTGATGACATCAGTAGAATCAAGTAATAATAAAATATATTCCCTTTGACATATAAAGTACATTATTAAGTTAACTCTAAGCTAGAACGCTTCAAGTTAATTGTGTATACAAGTACACAATATATTTATTTAATGAAACGGGGCACGAGCCACTTTGATATTCACTGATAAGTTTTAAGATAACTTATAACAATAAATATTTTAGATACGGCATCAAGTTATATAACTCAAATCTTACATTATTTATCGTGTAACTTAATAGATATAAGTTATGAGCTGTTCAAGTAATAATTATGATCTTAGGTACTTATATTTCATATTACAACAGTTACCAACTGTGACGATTGTACGTAAGGTGTGTTTATTGGATAGCGAATTTCTAATACGCTGTTAAATTGTTTAATAGATTCTTGGATAGTCTTCAAGGCTCAGCGGTTAACAGCTCGCCCACTAACATGGAGGTATCTAATTCGATTCCGAGGATATTCGTGGTTTTATTTATGGTAAGATTTCGAATCCGCCTACCTATTCATCTCATTGTAAATCTGCCGTCGTAAACGCTTCAACACTTACATACTGCTTCTCACTTAACATCACGTGATATTGAGGATATGTACCTTAAAGTGAAAACAATAATATTCTCCTTTTAAAGAACAGTATAAGCAATAATGCGTCTATTACGATCTCCTTCAGTCAATAGCGTATTTTAATACAAATACAGTAACTCTTTCTAATACAAAGGAAACCGGTTTTCGAGAAGTTTCTTTACGTCCGTTTTTTATATTTTATCATCTGTGTAAACAATAAATATTATTTATACAAATAGAGAGGCGGTAAAATATATATATACATAAAAAATAGTAACGCAAAGAGAAAACGAAACTTTGTCACTTTCGTTTATATGTAACTTTCTTGAAATTAAGTTTAAAAGTATTTTGTACTAGACTACATTAGAGAGAGACAGAGAGATAGAGAAGGAGATATTATTATAACTTTAATTCAATTTAAAAACAAACTGAACACTAAAAAGTTTTTATATGAACGTAAATGTTTACTAGAATAAGCCGCCGACGGCCGCTGTCTTTTCAACACTGTATATATATTACATATATAATATAAAGGAGATAAAGTAGATGATATATATATTTATTCTATAATTAAATAGTGTTTTTTTTTTATTTAACACTTCACAGTGTTGAATGTTGTGTACAAGACAGCTAAATTTATTTGTCATGAATAAATTTGCCATTCGAACACTAGGATTGATTTTATTACAGCAATAATTTAGTGGCGATAACATATTATATCACGTCTGTATGAGAAATTGTTATAAAATATTTACGTTGTACAGTAGTTTAATTGGTTTAAATGGTTTCTATATATTTACCTCTTATATTTTAGTAAATATATACATAACAGTCAAGTGTAGATGTTTCCGTTTTACTCTGAATAAAACTGTATGGGAAGGAACTGTATAGGAACTATATAGGGAAGTATTATAAAATCTACTAATAACAGTAACTGTAGATAAATAAGGATTGTTTAATATCTATTATATAGATATATGAATAAAATTAAATAGATAGATGTAGATGCTATCATAATTCAATATTTCAGTAGTTCTGTCGGCGATTGTTTGGGATGTATGAAGTGATTACAAACGAACCGAACATTGTTAAGTAAATGTATTAATATCGTCGGAAACATTAAAGTTTAAGCTTTTATTGAGCTTTATCGCGATCGTTAATTAAATTTACGCATACATCTCGAGTGTAAATTATTTTAACGATTTGCCTGCTTGAAGTGTAATTAGACGTATATGAATTAATGTTAAAAACAAAAACGTACCGCGGTGAAAGGAGGTTTTAACGGCTTCGTAATTTACTTAAGTTAATGCTTACAATAAACTAATATCACTTTTAACTTATTTATGAACTATTTAATTTGTTACAAAAAGAGTTGTTGTTTAACATATAAGGTTTTATCTTTATGCTTTACGAGGCCGGATAATAAATATATTTTATAAATGCTAGTTCTAAGAGATATTTAACTCTTTAAATTAGGGATTATGCAGGTCGCATACCAGAAGTGAAGTGATAGTAAGCGCAAATATAAAGTTGACGCTCCCGTCCATCACCCTGGAGGAGTGTGCACAGAGCTTTAAAGTATCATTTTAATTTACGACACTAAGAAAATTTTTTAAATGTCTAAAGTACACTCTCTTGTAACATAATTTAAGTATAACTTAATATTTTTACGAAACTTCAATGATTTAAATAATAATAGACATTTGAATACTGTGTTTAAACCTTTTTCTACTAGCCTTACAAAAAGGTATATAACATTATCATAAGTATGTAAATTATAGCACTTATATTACATACAAAAACTATTTTATTACTTAAAAATGTTTTAAGTAATAATAATCAATAGCTTTCAATCTTTTATTCTATATAAAAATATGAGACAAAATCTAAGTTATCCTACTTCTGTATTATTGTAATAATTACATACAAAAGTATTTTAAGTAATAGGAAATATTTACATTTATAAACATAATCGGTAAAGGTTATTTCTAAGCACCTCAATGATATTTAACTTGTAACTTAGTACGTAATTTGAAACCCACCATCAGCTCGTTAGTATATCGTTTCCTGCTCGGAGTTAGCGCGCTAACGCCTCGTTTAATGATTCGCTAAATACTTCGACGCGTTGAAGAAAAGTATTCACTTCGTATCCCGACACAACAACGAATACATTGTTGCCCTACGCTAACACAGGCTTACACTTTTGATAGCAACCGGAAGTATAAAGACACGCTATACCAGCAACAGACAGTTAGATACTTTATTTCAGGAATAGATCTTTTAACAGTTTTAAATGTAACACTTGGTTTAATCCAACGGCTCCCCCACGATATCCTCAAATATTTTATAGATATACAGTGTAGGGTATTGAGTCAGAAAAACATCGAAGATAGTAGTATTACGATCACAACATTGGAGTATATATAAATTATTGAATTAGATCAGCGTTCAATGGAATATGGACCGTGTGCGTGTGCGTTGTAAAGTCGATATTTATATGGGACGATTGACATAGAATTGCCAAGCGGCGCTCCTTACCACCACATGCTGCCGCGTCCTCTCCGAGGCTTGCTGCCGGCGGCTTCGCACCTTATACACAGAACAGTGAGCACAAACAACCACAGACACTTCATTCTGCGATGGGCGGACCCGCGTACCTTCGCATGAGCGCGGTCGGTCGTAGCACGGTAACGTCTGACAAGCGGACGGCGCGGCTCTCGAGGCGGAGTCGCCTATGGTGGGAGGCCGTACCTGCCTCACCGCCCGATTGGTCTCACACTTCTGTTTTTTTTTTTTTTTTGTGTAATCTTTGTCGTGTTTGGGTCATTAGGTTGGCGTTATGCAATTCGGTTGTATCGCGTTAGATAATGTGACGTTATTGGATTACTATGTCTGCTCTAGTATTCGATTAGTTTCTATTAATAGAAACAAGGTTATAGTTTAAGCTGTGCCGTATCTGTCTAATATTTAAACGGAATACCTACAGATCTATTTAAATAATATGAGATAACTTATTACATTTAATATCTAACTTACATTTGTATTAAAAAAAAAATTGAACTACCTTCTTATCTTTTATATTCTGACTACTAAATAAAAGTAATGTATTTGTTTTATAGCATATTAAAGCTTTAGAGAACTATTACTTAGTAGTTACATACATATCCTTGTAACTACAGTAAACAAATTTACAATAACGTTAGCTGTTTTTTTTTTTTAAATCGGTCAAAATTTAAATAAATATTTCAAGTTTTTACATGTTACTTACAATTGTATGAATTGTAAATCGTTTTCTATTAGTTTTGCTTTTTAACTTATTAATTCAAGTTAAAGATTTAGTAAATATATTATGTACTGGATGTAAGACCACATATATTTTCATTTCGATAGAGAAAAATATAAATGTTTGATCGCAAAAATTATTCCTTTGGCTAATTGCATTGTTAGTAGTTCTATGTATTAAGTTTATGGATTTACTGTGTGTCTTACTTACTCTATGCTCATAATTTTAGCTTAATCTCTTGCTTGTTGTGGTCGTTTATAAGTGAATTGTGTATTATTCTTGTGAGAATTAGAAATTGTTAAACGTCAATATTTCTCGGTTAGTATAAACATATCATACATTTTCCATTTGTTATTTTTGTTAAGAGCTTTTGTTAATAAATTCGTCTGGGATGAGGTCCGTCGGTGAAGGAGTGCGCGGACGGCGGCGCGGCGCGGTGCGTGCGCGTGCGCGTGCGCCGGTGGGAGGGCCGGCGGCGTCCAATGGCGGCGCGCGAGCCTTCGCGCCCGTCGCGGGCAGCGCGCTCCACCACGTGCTCCGATCCTTACGCACAAAACATTTCATTTATAATAGTTAATTGAAATACTTCTTTATAAACATAAAATATTACTATTATTTATTTATATCGAAACGGGACATTTTCCTAATAGTAAGAGAATCGGAAATTTTCGAGCTTACTTAATAACTGTTAACTTCTTTTGGAGAAAAAATTTTGTTACCGACTTATATTCCATAAATGGAATATTCCCACCAAATATCAGATACATCGTGACGAGTTTCTTATATAGGAGGAAATAATTTATATACATTTTAATAATATACTAACAATTTTCAATATATATATATATAGTCGCATAATTGCTCCCCATTTATGCGACTTTATGAATTAATATTTATAAGTTAGGGTGTTATAGTATGCAGTTATACGTCTCTGGGTATTCCCCGTTTAGAAAATGCACTACTGTACCACATTAAGCTCAGAAGAGCAAGGAGAACCTTAAGACGAAGTATTAAGTTTTATTATCTCAGTAATGGAAAGCTATAGCGTCCTTCAAAGCAGATTACATTAATGTTAGCGTACTAAATTTTGACGAATATAACAATGCTACCTACTTAGACGATCTCCAGCAAAGAGATACCACCAGTACATATTCACGCCAATTTTAGTAAACTTATACTGGAACATATGATTTATTAGGCTATTTCTTTTATATACGTTTCGTTACTGTTAAAACATATGAAGAAAGTTAATAATTAAATAGTAACCTTAAAAACGGAGTTAGATTTTTATATCATCACAGTGTAGTTAACATTTGTGAAATAATTGATATTATTAAACTAATATGTCGGAATGATTACGGCCTAGTAAATTTAGTAAATATTTAATATCACTTCGCTACGTCGCCTACTACGTTTATCGCCGCGTACTAAAGATTTCAACGCGGGCGGTCCTCCAATTACCACCGGTCCTTACTACTGGAAACTACACAATTAACAATTTATCGATTATTAAATTAAATTAACTACAAATCTACAATGTAGCTTAAACGAGACGTTTATTATTCTCTCTTAAACTTAAACGTATTGAGTCATAAAGTTTTAAGTATATTAAATTCGGTATAATTAAAGAAAAAGTTTACTCAGTTCAAACATACTTTTGTGTGGTATAAGTTTTATGTATTTTTTTTTTTTGGTTTAAGTTAACATCTTAACGGCACTTAAATTGATGCTGCAAAAAATCTAGCGCGTGTCGTCTCCCACATATGGTTGACATCTGCCGATGAAAGGATGCCACCGGTTAATTGAACATTCGTGTCTTTGACTCCATTTGACGTCAACGGGACAGATGTAACTGCCCTGCTAATATCCGGAAGATGTATTTCTAATATTAAATTTAAAATTTCTCTACTTCCCAACTTCAATGTAGTACATTTTACAGTAATAATTTACAATGGTAATATCAGTATTATTTCAGATTTGCCAAGCGATGATTATAGTATATATAATGCCCTTTATAATAATAACTTGAATCGAAAAACTTGCTAAAACTAAGTTATATTGTGTTGAACTAAACGCAGCGGCATTTCGACTATAATTGCAACATGTTATTTATAATCTTTATATTATTATTGTCAATGTCTCCTATTGTTAACCCCATACAGGTGTTTATCGCATACCGTTCATCCACACCTGATGTTGAACAGAAGTCAATAATAAAGGGTAGCGTTAAAATTTAGGTTAGCGAAAGTGAAAAGCTGCATTATGACTGCAATTACCATTAAAAGACTTAATTAACCAACGTTGCATTCAACTTTAACATTAATCGTATTACGTTAAAGTTCATTATTGTTGGGAAGCAAGATTTTGGTTCAAATTTAGTCTCGCACCACGAAATTCTGCCGATAATTAACAATTGTATTGAAACATTTTTGTCCCCAACAATTTCAAGTAATAAAAGCTTTCAACTCGTCCAGCCATAATGATTTTCGATTGTGTTCCGAGGTTTATTGAAAATCTACGTTCATTGTTATATTTCGAAGGTTTCTTTACGATCGTCTATATAATTTAGTTACCATAAATCATAGTATTATTTTATAGCTAATCATATATAAGTAATTTTAGTTCTAGACTAACTTATACATAAAACAAAGCGTCTAATAACTTGAAACTTTGAATTGATCATTTGTTTTGATTGTCTCTTATACAGTTTAGAATGTACTTATTCGTTTCGGTAAGGATGTAAGGATTTCACGATTGCCTAACCTGTTTGTGTTAAACTACGAAGAAATACAACAAACAGCTCACTGCTAAAAATAAACACGGATAAAAAAAGCCGCCTCGAATGAATCAGTTCTCATCGTTCCCGCTTTCCCATCCCCGGCTTATCTACGATGTTACGAAACGCAAATATCACTCCTCTAAGACAATACGCAACTTTACAAATAAGTTCTATAAACGGACAACGAGAATCGACTCGCGACGTTTTTAATACAGCAAAGGATATTCAACCGTTTCAGCTTCAACACAGAGTGAAATATCATTTGATGAAACAGGGAAAATCGAGCAGCGGATAACATTTTACTGTACTTGCTCATTGTATCTTTATTGCTTAGAGTGAGCGTAAATATTAAGTTTTATTATGTTTACGGATAGGCGCGGTCGGCCATTGAAATGTTCAAGTCAGTGTGGTCGCCTCCCAGTGAGAGATCGATTTGAGATAAAAAAAAACGAAGTATCTTCCGCCCCTTCACAATCGTTTTATGAGGATGACAACTACATAAGTAGCCGGTACCCCTAAGAATTGTTAAGGCAACGCCAAATTCAACACTTCTGATGTACGGGAGCTGATGATTTATGTATGACGGGGCAGCTTTATGTATTGTAGCGACGCCCCGGAGCCGGCCGTGGAAATGTACGGTGTCATCTTTTCTTAATCCGTTTGTTATTTCACGCATGGGCGAGATTTCAGATCATTGAATTACATCGTGGGCAACATGAATTAATCAATATCATCATTACAAAATGGTTGTAATTGCAAATGGTTAAAAAAAGATATTACACGTAACAATATCTTATATACTCACAAGATACTGCGCCGTCACTTATCTTCTCAACCCTAAGGTAGATTGAGACTCAAAGCTCTTTAGAATTAAGTCTAACCTTTGTATATATTTTTTTTGTATGCAAAATAAAGTTTTTAAATTAACATAAATTACATTGTCATGTATAATATTGAACTAATAATCTAAACGGTATATGATCTAACTAAATTAGAAACTAAATTTAGGACTCGGTAATGATTTTATCTATCCATCCTATATAAGGGTGTATGGTGTTCCGTCCAACATTTTAGAGGAAGTCAATCTCATCTACACGCGGTGCACCCTGCTGAATAACAGACGAGGTTCTGACCACCCACCAATCAGTACTGGGTCTGCATGGTGGGCTAAGGCCTAATTCCCCTTAATAAATTCTGTGGAGATCTTTGGGAGATGTTTATATCCAGCAGTGAACGTCTATCGGCAGATGATTGATATAATACTCTATAAGAATATTGTTAGCCAATCAACTGTTATATGGGGGAGGTCTATTCTGACAGTCGGACTGTCATCTACGACCGTGAGACGGCGATCGCTCTCACATAAACAATCATAAGACGTCGCGGTCCTAAATTCATTTCGCATTGATACATCCGTCTGACCTGTTAATGGCAGGTCCGACATTGTTTTCGGTGCGGCAAAAAGCGGATGGGAAAAAAAAAAATTGAGACATCGAAATTCTTGTCCGCATTTAGGCACGATAAAATCACCGCCCCCGAATGATATATAGTCCGCTCATATAGACTAATAGCATTTTAATATCACGGGTTAGTCATTTAGAGCGAGCTACAAAAACTGAGGAGTTATTATGGAAAAAATATACCGCGATCACAATGAACAGGCGTCGGACTTGACATCTTATAACGCGCTTTTTTTTTTTTAATAACCTCACAACTAATAAAGGAGTGGATTGATTATTGTTTAAAACTTGACCCGGATACAATGTGTGATTAGTAAAAAAAATCGAAACAATATAGATAAAAGAAACTGTAACTGAAACACAGGAATCCAAACGATCGCTTTGCTTTCAATTGGTATTACCTCTAGAAGATGAATCAAGAACGATCACTAGTACTAGGTCTCTGTTGCCGGAAACCGTCTAAGTATGGACCACCGCAGCTACTATTTTAACTGGCAATCAGTAGTATGGAAACACTACCGTGATGCTGTTTTGAGGGCACTATAGCTAATGTTATTATTAGGGAACGAGACTCAACATCTTATGTTTTAGACGAAGAGCGCAATATGGTGCTGTTTATATCCTTAGTTACACGTTGTTATGGGCGAGTATATCACTTAGCATCCGGTGAACGTCTCCTTTATTAAATAAAAGAAATATATACGACAATAACGGATTATACGTTTATATGATATTTATGTTAATAGTTAAATTGGTATTACAAGACAGTTGAGAAGGGGTCCTGCCTTACAACTACATCCGTTTGCCACACAAGTGGCACTTTGGTAACACGGAAACGTTTTAATTTTTTTTTTCTTCATGCTTGTCACGCCATTGCGACCTTCATTTACGCCCAAGAGTTTGACATGTTCAAGACAGCTACTTTAATCTCACATATGGAAGAAAAAAATTAGTTATACATATCGTTGTGAATGGGATGGCAGTATCAATGGAAATTATATCATATCATATTATGTGATCATGTGACATGAATATTACATTAGTAAACTATGAATGTAGTATTTAATTTAGTTTTTTTTTTTCTAATACCAACAAAGATTGCTACAAACCTGAACTCTCTCTTAGAACTTTAACTCATAATAGTCCATGGGAAACCAATACCATTAGTACGACTAATTACTACCAGCACTTAGATTAAATTTCTTTCCAAGATTACCATAGATATTTAATAGTTTTTTCCAGAGAGTAAAACCTTAAAAAAACTACTCTAAATAATATAATTTATTAGGTTAAAGTAATAACTTTTTCAAAGCATAATAAAAGGGTAACGTTTGTACAAACAACATATACTACAAATGAGTATATTTTCAGTTACTTACAACTCTTCTATATAGCTGATTAACAATATATGTTAAAAGTAATTTTTCTATACATTAAAAATAAATATTATCATATCAGACTATTTTCGTCTAACGAAATCGAAACTTGAACTCATTATGCCTCACGCGATATAAAAACTTCACGAACTAGTTCCACGTACATAATTGGTCTGCACACCTCTGGTCAAGGTCGAGGATACAGATGTGTTGGATCTTTTGTTTACAGGTGTACGAAAAGGTTACGAGTTAATTATATAGAACCGGAAGGAATAGTTTGTATAAGTTAAACGGTTCAAGATAATCTAGGAAATAACATGCAACTTTATTACTTAAAGCTAACTATAACGAATTACATAAATGGATATTTGTTGACTAATGTTCATATTGCTGACTTTCTTTTCATATTTCTACAACATACATGGTTATTAGTGGAGTTTAAGTATGCATAATTATTAACTTAATAGAGATTACTTAAAATGATAGACTAACAGGTAAGTTACAGCGTAACTGAATAACAAAGTGTATGTACTTTACCTAATACTGCCGCAGTTTCAGCGTATTGTGGACGCTGAATATTGTATATGTTTAACCGGAGGCATCACATGGTATCACAACAAATTAGGGTTACCAGTTAAGAGAAATAAGTGCAATAGAATGCAATTATTTGTTTAATATAAGTTTAGTGGATATTTTATTCAGGAAACAGAGAAACACGCTCACGGTTTAACTGATTATGTTTTATGTATAGACTCCTTAGGTTTGCTTGGTCTAGAAGCTCTTTAAGCTTAATAATAGCGTAAAACATTTATAACATGTTTAATGACAAAATCAAATCATATCAATGTTGCCTGTAATTACGTAAAATTAGATTTTTTTTTAGTTTTTACTGTTATAAGATAATACTTATGGTTAAATCACTAATTGTAGTATTCATTTTTGCGGTAATGCTTTAGGCATACTTTGTCGAAACCTAGATTCTTCGATTATTATAATTACAACGAATTAACTAAGGTACATTATAGTATGGAATTCTTTATTTTTTTCTTATATTTATGTATAAAATTAAAAAAAATTAGACTCAAGTAAAAAACATATGGTTAGAGTAAACGGAGAAAATATCTAAATGTATGTAATGTATAAAAAAAAACATATCAACTATATGTTTTTTTTATTCAATTAAGGGACGAAACGAGCGAGACGTTCACTCAATGATAAGTGATACGCTTGCTCATAACAAAGTGAGCCTAATTAGTATGATATATACTGCATCATATTGCGCTATTACCCCCAATATGCCCCCATTTGAACCCTTATACACGACAGCTCTTTGTGCCCGAACAGCGCAGAACTTATCGATGTGGGGATCTTGGATAAAGGCTTATTTCTAGCAGTGAACGTATATTAGCTGATGATGTTACTAGTCGCCAGTAAGGTAAGATGTTAAGACTCGTTACCCCAGTATACTACAGTTTGGTAACAGAAATAACAGCTATAGTGGTTTCCGTCTACAGATATCTACCAATAGTGTATGTATTATATGTAAACATAAATGTTTACAGGTATATTAAGACTCATTAGTGTATACAAATCATAGATACCAGTGTAAAGATTGATCCAGCGTTTACAGCCTTTGTAAATCGTATCAGCGGTAGTAATTCATTTGATGGCGGAGTATGCAATAAAATCACTGGTTTTATTGCGTACTCGGCTATCAATTACCACTCAATTAACCAACGTTTAGATGCTGTTAGCGGATGTTAACTGTAAACGGTCCTCCTTACTTACCGGCTACGATTTACGGCACTCACAATTAACTCGCTTTACTAATTGTGCACCGGATAATTGCAACACTTAACGTCCGTTTTAGTAACATGTTCCTATTCGTTTAGTAAAAAAAACATAAGTTTTAACATCGCATTTAATACTATCGATGTTCGTTAAGTAGAAGTTATGTTAAGTGTTTGCTTCCCGTACCCTCAATATACGTACATATCTTTAATCAGTTAAATAGGATAACAACTGTAGTGTATAATTAAATACATTTTTAAGCATCTTAAAGGAAATTATCTGAATTTTTAATAGGCTGCTGGACATAGGCTTTAACCAAAGATCTCCATACTGATCAGCGACGCGGTGCCGTATCTAATAATGATACTCTCTTTGAAATCCTTCAATGAAGTGACGAAGCGAGCTAGTCTCTCACCTGGTGGTATGATACACTCAACTCATATAGTGATTACATTTACAGGAACAAGTGCTATTTAGGTCTTTTACAGAGCAGCGCTTGCCTTAAGACAGTGTGATGTTGTCTTCTTGCCTCAATTCACTAGTTATAATATACTTTAGAATTAAACTATGTTCGCCTACTCATGCTTTCTATCTTCGATACTAAAGTTGGAGTCCTGGCCTGGACACCAAAATATTCTAACCGGTCGAGTTGCTAATTCAGTTTATATAAAACTTCTTATATAAATGAAAATATCATTTAGTAATCTTCACAACTAGTAGTATGCTTCGTTATACGATTATTACTGATTTTCACGTATAGTAGGTAACTTTATACTTTTTTGTTCTATAAATACCTACTTTTATAGTCTATGATTACATTTTATTGTCGTTCAATATTTGGTCAATTATTTTGACAACATTACTGCATGTAATTAAGCAAAACTTAGCCTTAAAGTTTCAAGCGCAATGCGGTACTTTTAAAATATCGTACGTAAGTTCTCTTATTTATGAGAATTAATTTGCTTTGTATTATAAAAAGTAGCAATTAATATCCATAACAACAATGTAGTTGACAGCCCTAAAATGGAGAGGGACCCCGAGGAGGGCCAGCCAGCTCGGGTCGGCACCGGGGCAACAATAAAGTAATTGATCCGTCAAGCGCGCCGTGCCCGCGGCGGACCACACAGCGCTCCGTACGCTCTAAACACGTTATTTCGCGATATTTCCCGGTCCGCGGTACTAAGTACAGTTCAGATCTGTACACTACATTTTATTTAACTACAATAGGATGACACTTAACCTGAAATTCACTTGGTATTAAGTGCGGTGCGCCCGAATATGTTGAAGTACTCACACAGGGTATTCTATCTCTCATATGTTTTTGTAGGGACAGATTTACGATATGAAATTGGCAGCTACCCTACATCTGAGGTTTAAGAAGCTTACTTTCTCACAATAATACACAATTCTCTTATGTTAAAAAACGATAATCAATAGATTAAGCTAAAAACACGAGAGTTCAAAGACATATTCTAAAGCAACAAACTTAATACATTAACCAACACAACAATAGGTCAAAGGAAGGCAGTTCGCGGTAAGATTTTAAATAAGCAGATCTAACCAAAATAAATATCACGTAGATCCAGAATCGAACCTGCTTCCTGCATGTTACAAACCAGGAGCACTGCACCGAAAGCATCGTACAACTTTATTTCTGAACAGTTCAGAAAACATATGTTTTCAATGCTATGTAAGGATATTAGTAGTGGAAGGATTTACGTCCCAAAGCGACGAAAAGTGTTGTAGTGTATATCATTCTAACTAGCACAATCAGATTAATGTTCAGCTCGTACGACGTTGATTAAAGAAAATTAAGTATAATTAAACAATTAGCAGTAGTGGATGTCTATTGGCTGATGAATATGATGGTGTAAAACTAAAGGGCTGTCTAATAGACTGCTAATACTATACAGCAGGACGCGCAAGTTGTAGGAAAGGAACATATTTTAATGAAATTAAGATGCGTAGGTACTCCTCAACCGCCTATGGCTCCAACACAATTTATTACACCGGTCGATATTAGCATCCGTAGAGTTAAAATGTTGCCAACTTATGGCTGCCATGGCTACTGTCGATAATGTTTAAATAATTGCATTTACATACATTTTCAGTTCACGCCAATTTTTCTGACCAGACCGACAGACCATTTCCAGACTATATTGCATGATCTTTATAATAGTTTATAGTTTGATGAACTTCCGGTTATTACGGATTTATGTTACAGCTATAAAGTTTCTATTTGATTATAGTACTCCTCTTTAAAATACATTTTTCTTATATATTAAAGTATGATGTATGTTTATAACTTTGACAATATTACGCTGCTCCTTTGTATAGGATTTTCATATAAGAAATATTATATATTGTATTGTATGTATTAAAGAAAACTATGAGCATAAATTTTCTAGATTAAGTCGACGTTTGCAGATACAAAGTAAAGCTACTTCGATGCCGGTTCGTTAATGTATTATCATATATACAGTTATATTAATAACAAGGAATATAAAAAAAACGTCTTTTTATATATCGATAATCTAAATTAGCGACATTCAAAGCCCGCTCACGGCACCGGAATCGATCTAGCGATCACTGTTATAATGTAAGCGATAAGCGTTGAAGATAGCCAATATTGAATCGATTCGGACCTTCGTCCCACAAAGTGCCACCCAACGGCATAAACCAACATTTGCGGTATTTCCGATTATCGAAAATCATTAATCGGGAACTCGTAAACTCGTATGCCCGTATTAGCATAAATTTCAACTTTATCTGGTACGCGGACCGAAATTAGGTGGGCATTAATTGTTTTTGTGGCCGCGTATAAAAGGAATTTTGACACTAATTTAGGTGGGGCCCGATTACACAAACAATTCAACATTGGACCCTATACTTAAATTTAAATATGAATTTTATCAGAGCCTCATCGGCGATATTCAATTGTGTATTAATGAATCTTAATGCTGTCGATGAGTTATCACGCCGTCAATCGTACACTTCCGTATACCGATTGTGTTGCGGGTTGTACGGTTTTATACCATAAGTATATTAAAAGGCCTCATAACAACATCTCACTTTTGAGCGTGTGAACCTTAACGTCTTTTGCTTTTGAGAAAATGAAACAAGTCGCCATTAATAATATATATATCGAACTGTAAGAGCGAAGGCTACTTTTGATACATTGTAAAAAATCTGTTATTAATATCTTTTTTTATATTATCACGCCTTTTTTCCTAGTAAGAGTAAGCAGAGGCCAATAAACACCCACTTTTCGCCAGATGTGATCAGATTAGGTCCCATGTAACAGGGGGCGAGCCTGTTGCCACTTTATTGGGACCACCACACACAGAGACTGTTCGTGTGCGGGTTTCCTCAAGATGTTTTCCTTCACCGTTTGTATTTCGCTGTTGTAACTAAAGTTCACAAATGTACATATTTAAATATTAACTCATCGGTACATGCCGAGGTACGAACCCGCGACCTTCGCAATGAAAACCGCACACTCTAACCATTAGGACAGAGAGCAACTAACAACAACAACATAATATATATGATAAATGTCATTGATGCTTAGGACACTTTCTATTGTTTGGAGTAGGCTCTGAGGCCCAGCAGTGGGAACAACTATATTAAATGGGCTACTGATTATTTATTATAAGCAACTCACTACCAAATATATTTCACATGCTTTGAGTTTGATCTCTATTAGATTTGCATGTACTCATGGCTACCTTCTAGAACCAGTGTTTTAGTAAATAGTTAAAAATTACCTAAACATACAAAACTTAGTATATAGTATATAGTTAAAATATATATTAACAAACAAATTCCTGTTCCCATACTTCAGTTATTTCATATCTGTACAAAGTATTTTAAAAAAAAAAAACATTTCGTTCAAAAGAGTTAAAGACAAACTATTTATTTAATACTCGTAGTAACTTTACCGCTTCCCGTGAAAGCAAAGTAACCCCTCTAACTTTTCACCCGAAATGCAATAATGGAACTTTTAACACAATGACTTGATCAGATAAGGGTCGTATGCAACACGGTATTAGAACAGAGCTTTCTTTGTGTCCAAAGAGACAATAGGGCATTAAGGTAAAGCCTATTTAAATGTTACCGACACCGATGCTAACTACCCCAGTTATCTTTATCAAAGGCACCGCTAATTATTTTACCGCTTATAATGATTGAATGCGAGTTCGTTAGTTAACTAAAATTTCGGACTAACGAGAAGGATTAGTTATTTCCCGAGTAAAGGTTTGTTAGAAATTCAGACACTGTTGAAGTTCCTTTGCTAGGTCTCACGGTATTTTCTCACAAGAGAATAATGGTTATAGTCTATTGCTTAGACAAAGCGAGGGTGGGCGTTGCATTGAAATAATATTTTTTTTTTAATAAGTATCTTCATGATGATTTCTTTCTCCCGAAGCTTATTATCGCCCTTACAACTTTTCCTCTTTTAAGTTACCTTTAATCAAGAATTATCATCTTTAGTAGTCTTGTATCCTCACCATTTTTGGCTACAAAATCGCCGAGGAGAGGTAGCTATTGACCGACTCGAGATCCATGGAAAGGTTGAGGGTACCGAGCCACAAGAAAGAGCGCCTATGAGATAGACTGATCAGATAAAGGCGACAGTAAATGGCTCATCGTTGCTAGTATACGATTGCACTAGGAAAGCTGCCATCAGAGAGCAATGGCGATGTCTTGTTAAGCTTGCGACCAACACCTAAAGTGATGACGACGACCACTCTGTCAAGAGTGATACCGAAGAAGAGGAATCGAGACTTCCACAACTTAATGTACTCTGGGCTAATTTCAGTATATTTTACTTGATGAATTTTATTTCAAATATATGCAATACATGTTTAGTAGAATGATTTATTAATATAGATATATAATAATAATATTGTCAACCGCTATATTTCAGTATTCAGGTTACATATTATTCTCAATAATCTAAATCATCATCGTCAGCCGATAGACGTCCACTGCTGGATGTAGACCTCCCTCAACGATTCCCACATTGATCTGTCTTAGGCTTCCCGCGTCTTCAGGCACTGGGAACCGTTATTTGTATATTCAGAGTTCATGTAGAGATATTTGGGTTATTTCCGATCGTGCTGGCCTAATGAGGGTTGGTGGGAGCCAGTCTCCTTTCTTGATTAGCTGGGTGCACCACGAGCAGGTGAGATTGGTTTGGGTCTCATGAGTTGTTGCGCGCGACCCCTTACACCCTGTAATAATCTACTTACAGCCACCTTAATATTGTTATTTTTTATAGTCTATTATAAGCCAACTGTTTTTTTTTTATTCATTAAGCGACTAGACGAGCGAGACATTTACCTGATGGTAAGTAATACGCATGCCCATAACCAACGTTGCGCTAGTTATAATGGTATACACAGCAACATATATCGCCTTGAGGTGTTGAGTCTCGTTACCCCAGTAATTACAGTAGCTACAGTGACCTTCAAACCGGAACACAGTAACGTTTTCAAATTTCTATTTGGCGGCAGAAATAGGCGCTGAGATAGTACCCACCTAGACGGCCCGCGGCAACAGAGACTTATCACCAGTAAACAGAGACCTTCCACCAGCACAACTGAGACCTACCACTAGTAAGTTTTGTCGATAGGATCAAAATGTTAGTATTTATAATATTAAGGTTTTCGAAGCACTATACAATTTTTTTATAATAATGCAGACTGTATATAAATGTGATGATAAACGTTAGCTTTACTTTAGGCATACTTTAACCGACGGCAAAGTGTATATAATAAACGTATTCATTGGTACAGGATAAAAAGAATAAAGAAACCATAATTGTATGTAATATTATTTGTAGATTATTAAAAAAAGGGAAGAAAGCGGAGGCAAGACGTTGAAGCTTTGTACCGTTAAGTTTTTATAACACCTAGTAAAAGTGAAGCAATAAAACTACAGTGAGCGGGTTACCATTGTGGCACATTCCTAACGATGAAATACCAGAATGCAAGTTCGCACTTGTTTCACGGCCGTATAATGGCCGCGAATATTGTCGGTTATCATTTAGACCATCGGCTTTGTTCCAGCACATGGGTCAAAAGATGTTTTTTTTTTCCTTCCCCGAAACGCTTTTGTTCTAATAGAGACAGGCGCAAGAGTTTCCGCGGAACTCCTATTTGATTCTGTTCGTCAAACAAAAGATAATCCTCGTTTATAGCACCGCGCTTTTATTGCCGCTGTTAGTTAAAAACTTATTATTCTGTTAGTTGTAAATATGTTTCTACTATGATTTTTCTTTTGTTAACTGGAAATTGTTAAAAAATATACAATACTTTATTTCTAAGTCGAGAGATAAAACGAAATCCGCGACCAAGTGCGTTGCGGTTGTATAAGTAAAAAAATTTTTGTATATACAAGTCTCTTCTTAACTTTCAAGCTATTATTAAAGTTAAAATATTATCATGAATGCATTTTTTTAAATGCATTATAATAGAAATAAACTAGTTATATTTACTTTTAATTATAACTAGTTTATTAGTATAGAATTTACTAAAACATGTAGAAAATTTAAGAGGAAGGTAAAAGGTACTTACTTCAAATTATTACATCTGTATAAATGTTATCATTATCTCTCGACATAGACCTCCCTAAAGATGTCCGCTTCGGTCGATCCTGTACTGCCCGCATCCAGCGGCTTCCCGCAACCTTCACCAGAACATCGGACCACCTAGTGGGGAGCCTACCAACACTGCGTCTTCCAGTACAAGTTCGCCATCCGAGGAACTTGATACTCCAAGTCTGTCTGTATAAATATAACAAATATTAAGAAAACAAGAAGATATATATTATATATTTCGTTATAATTTTTTTTTTGCTTTTTAATTTAAAACAAACAAGAACCATAATAATATTTTTCTAGTTAGGATGATATACGCTGCAACCTGTAATCTCCGCCATTAGCCATTCGAAGTTAAATCTAATTACCCAAGTAATTTCACTAGTAAGAACCCTCTGTAATGTTTGTTTACTAGTTAGCGATTAAAATTAGCAATATAATGGTACTTACAGAGTTGATCATCATCAACAGTTTTTGAGTTCATTAAAAGGCTTATACGGGATTGCACCGTCCAATACAATTATTTAAACCTCACGAACGAATTGGACTCTCGAGTAAAGAAACGGTTTGCTCCCAATAGGTAAGGATCTCTCGTCTCTTTCAGATTAAGGCGTGTAAGAAGGAGACAGCAGCCTGTGAAATAAATTAAAACATCACCCACGGTGCCTTCATTAGCTACGTGTGAGTCCGGCATCTTTCACGCCGTAAATGAACTTGCTGTTAAACTAAATCATATTACACTGGTAATTGCGGCTTTGTGTATACGAAATTAGTAATCGTTGAATGGTAACAACTAACATGGTTTCGACAGAGTCTGTAAGGTGGTTGTAGGTGCTGAACAACGTGAAAAGGCACTGGTTCGATCCTCACAACACTTGAGCATTCGGTGAACAAAAACATTATCAGGAAATGCACATATTCTAGGATTCACACCATTCCCAATTCGTACTTGTTCAGCGTGGTGGATAAACGGCCTGGACCAATAGAAGGAATATTGAGAGGGTTGTTTATTTATTTTAACTAGTATGCAGCATTAAAAATTAACCCCAGAGAAATAGGAAACTATTATTTAAGTGTTATTTATACTCATTATCATCATTATCAGCCGATAGACGACCACTGTTGGACATAGGCCTCTCCCAAAGATATCCACATCGATCGACAAATACAACAAATTTAAAAAAATGATTCTTTTTTGTTTTGGTCCTAAATTACAAACCACTGATGAAAATTAAAAAATATGATCTACAGATAAAAATTAAAAAGTATGATAAGTTCTCTCGATTTAAAATCGATCGAAATTTAATAAATATAATTAATCGATATAAATAATTTGTACTTTCAATTATTTCGAATAATAAAGAAAAAGTAATAGTGTAGTTTAAATTAAATTAGTGAATGTTTCTTTCCGTTTCATAACATTCGAAACGTTATTAGAAGAGTTATTAAAAAAAAAACTAAAACGTTTCAATTTTGAATGAGCACCGGCAGGTCGGCCATTTTCCCATGTCATTCAGTGGATATTACACATATTTCAAGTTGTTTTGTTGCATTATAATAGCGATATCCTGTCCATTGATTGTCAAAAATTAGGAATTTCGGCAATTACGTCTCACCTCCCACGTGAACACTTAAAAAAATCTCGCACCGGGCGCATCCAAATTTTCTTAAAAGACCCGACACGGCTTTCATACCGTGTGGTCCAAAATATACGAAGCAGGATACTTTAAATATATTAATATAATAATTCTTGACGATAACTGTTTAATATGCATCGTTATTTAATTATCTTTTACAGTGCAAGTTGTCCCCCGTTTGCCTTGTTGATTGTAACACCCCCGCAACTTCCTTTGGGGAAAGAGTTTTGTAAAATCCATTCTTAGCTAACCTCAAAATAGCGGAAACAATATTGCTACCAAATTTTGTGTCTTCACATATAATAAATTTGGAGATCTCGTGATGATTTAGTAAATCTTTTGAAATTACTTATATATAGATATATTGATAGATACAGTATAAGAAAGCCTCCAAGATACAACTATCGGGCGAATCAAAAAACGCTGTGTACGGCTAGAGAAGGATCCTCCGGAGTGAAGATCCTCAATAGAGTCCTATACTTAGCAGTAAACTTCTATCGGGTAATACTGAAATATAATAACTTCACCGTGAACTAAATAATGTAGTTTAATACTAATGTTTCTGTAAGATATTTCTTGATCAATATTATCTATTGTCAAAGCCATGTAAGAAGGAAATCTAAAATGTAATGTAATGTTAGGTCAAGGAAGTCCAAAAACGAATGATTATTGTTGATTATATTAAATCCCCAAGTAAATGGGATCACTTATTAATGATTTGAAGTTTACGAGTATCTGAATGTAATCAAGTTTAACCTTATTACATGGTCTATCAAACTTGTAATGTCTATGAAATTTGTTTAGATGAAACAACAATATTAATTGTTTGTTTGTTGAGACTTGTAGAACATCCACCTGATAGTATGTTAACATCTCAAACGACGGAGGTCTACTGCCTTACATAGATTTCTTCTAAGGTATTCTTCAAAATTTGGTCTATCGCTTGTCTGAGTTCAATGGCGTTTAGCGATTATTTCCATTTTTTTGGTGGTATGTATTACTAAAATGGTATACACTGCAGCTTATGCTCGTCGCTTTGATACTTAAGTCTCGTTGCCCCAGTAATTTTTTCAGTTTACCGCCCTTGTTTAATTTAATTATATGGCGGCGGAATAGTCGTTGTAGTGGTAACATCGTTGATGGAATCCAGTGTCAAAGACCGTTAGTACATCGCAGATCGCTCGGCTCTTCTCAATTGTACCACGTCGGACAGAACTGTTTTTTCTTGTTTTTTCCCTTTGTTGCCTTTGTGCGAGCTAGCGCCGGCACGAAAGGTACCTTAAAAGGTGTTCTAAGGCGTATCTCCCCGTAATGGGCGTCGGTTACATATTTATTTCGTGTTGTGCATTCTTGTCTTGACGTAAATAAATTAATATGTTAGGACCGTTGTTATGAAATTTCGCGCTCTCATGGTGGCGAGGAGGTAAGGACTTCACCAAACCTTGTATGTACATAACTTTATTATTATTTCATCGGAATAGGATCGCCTGCGTTGTTTTTTGTCTATTCCTTTAAAAAGCATACTTTGGTTCACATTTGTAATAAATAAGTTTTAGTTTTTAACCATCACTTTTAATAAATCGAGAACAACTAACAAGAAGGGTTGATTAGTATAGAGTACAAATTTATATATCCATATATCATCATCATCATCAGCCGATAGACGTCCACTGCTGGACATATGCCATATATATATATATGAAGGTATATATTAAAATTTATGTTACGACGTCAATATGAGATTAATATACTTCAAAATTATCCTACTTATCATCAGAAAAGAGTAGTGTATATATATGTATATATTTTGTTATTTAATAACTATCACCTGAATATTTATGGTACTTCTATATTCAATCAACTTCAGATATATAGAATGTAAAATACATATATAGAAGAATATACATGCTTTTAGACTTACAGTCGAAATGCTTTGGTAGTGTTTCGAAGGCAGTAGAAATGTTGGCAAACCGACTATTACTTTCGAATGGATTTTTATCTCTCTCCTTTAATATCCCTTCTTGAGTACGGTGTGAATGAATGGAAACACTTTATTGATACTAATTCCCGTAATGGACGAAGTAATGAATGAAGAACTTAAAAACAATGGTTAAGGAAATAGTTTCAACGGTTTGTAAAAGATGTTGGCGCCAGAATAATTACACAATACAATGGTTAACAGACGCAGTGGGGAATAATAAAGATAAAGTCTACAAGGCCATAGTACAAGTAAAAGAAGAAAGACAGTAGGTAAATGTGGTAGAAATAAGTTTACTATACTTAAATTAAGCTCTAAATGCTTCTATCGTAGATAATGATGTCTGTGATATTAATAATTATAAATGATGGGAATTATATGTCTACTTCATATTGTCTTACCTTCAACGTTGATACAACTCCCATTCAAATTTCGCTTTAATAGTACTTTAAGATGATCCCATAGAAATATTTCTGTTACAAATTATAATTAATTATAACTGAAATAATATCAATTTTCGATATTTTTTCCTCTCTCTCATGAGATTGGGATGTTAAGGGTTTAATCTTTACGAATCACTGTATATAAGGTTCTTCTTCTTCTTCTCAATCCATATAAGGTTATAAAGTGAAAACCCTACAAGAACCTAGTCTTTGTCGTACGTTAATAAATAATTTAAGTGCACCCCGTTTATTTTATAAACACGGCAACGTCACAGAGTTTTTTTTAATACATATTTCGAACAGGGAAGATTTAATCTCGCAGCTTAAGATAAACGATCAAGTGGGCCCCTTTCGAGACGAAAATATTTAAATTGCCATCAGCTGACGAAACGGAGCCTTATCGAGTGAAAACTTTATCATCGGAATCGGAGTGTCGGCGGCGATCCGCAAGTGAAATTAAAACGGACTGATCCCTGGTCAAGATGAAATAACTCCGACTGCTCCTGACATTGCACAATTTGCAGATTAAACAACTGTAATGTTTATGTCAGCTTTCAACAAATGTTGTTGTTAACATCCTTTTAAACTTATAAATGATATGTAACAAACAAACACTCCAAATAAAAACCTCTTAACATAAACCTTTATGATTTTGAAAAATTCCATGTCCATGAAACTTCTTGCTTTCGCAATATTACTGTATTTAGATGAAGAAATAGAAGAAATAAGATATTTCTGTCAGCTTTCGACAAGAATTTTGTTCACATCATAAATATTATTCAATAAATAAGCACTCAATGAAGATTCCTGACTTCGCCTTTGGTTTCTATTAACTAGAATTACTAGAAATAGAATTAGATCTAAATGCAGATATGCAGATGCAGATAAGTATGAATTTAATAGTAACTATTATTGTGACTTACTGATAAATAGTACACATACATCTATAGTAGAAAACTATCTTATCTCTTATTTATTTGGGCATTGGTTTATAATTTGATAGATTTCTTAACGTGGATGAGTTTGGAACAGCAGCTTTCTCTCCATGGCATGAGTATTGATCTGCACAGTTTGATTTAATTTGCCAGAGTAACAATATTTCTCAATCTTTAACATAAAATTTTAATGTTAAAAAAAAAGAAGAGATCATTTAGATTTACTAAGAGTTTACTGACTGAAGGTAAATTGTTTCTTGAATTAGGAACTTATGATTGACTGTTTATTGAAAGCGAAGACTTCCACACAAACGTACGGTTGTTTTTATTTATTTTCTGCGTTTAATTAGTAAAACTAAAGCAATAACTAATATAGGGTTACCTGTGTATTAACAGTTGAACCTTTTTTCGCATCCATTCGGCAAAGATAAGGATCTTGGCGAGGTGCGTGGACGTACGAGTATTTCAACACGCGAACGCGCTTCGAGTTAATCTTGTACGTACTTAACATTATTAATTGAAAAAATAAACTAACTTAACTGTATGAGAGAAACGTTAATTAAAATATCTAGTGCGCGTGGCGTTAACATTATTAATGGTCTCCCCTTGTGATACAAATCATTGTGGAAACTTTTTTAAAGCTTCTACCGTAGTACAGTATTTCCATAAATGCATACGGTAAATGTTAACTGCTTTGTCACTGTTTCGTTTAACCTATTACAATCATTCAAACAAGTTATATTTTAAGCTTAATTAAGTTATTAAAACTTAACACATATTAAATACGGATCCCGACTACACCTACAAATGATTAGTCTCTTTGTAGAAGTATGATCGTTGAGATCTTTTAGTATTTAATTCCAAATTAATTTGTGAAATCGAATTATTCATATTTTAAAAGAGAATATTAACTTAACGATGCTAGATATATTTCATATACAACATAAATACAATATTCGGCGAGAAATCAGCGCAATTGAACCAAGTTTACTGCAGCGTGTGGCACGGAATACGAGGCTCCGTTTCGAACAGTGTGTGCAACAGTATGGAAGACATTTGGATGACATTATCTTTAAAAAATGAAATCCGCATTTGTACTCTATCTTTTAATACTTTTAGTAAAATTATATGTCAAACATATAATTTTTTATTTAAATTTGAAAACATAAATCTGCCACCAGACACCCTGTAGTACGTATGCAAGGAAACTTTATAGCTAAGTCTAAAGTTTTAGATTCTTAAAATATTATGCCATCCATATAACCTCATAAACCAGTTATAAGTCAGTTTAAATGTTATTTATTTTAGTTTATTTAAAGACCATTTTACAATAACCGTTCAACTCAAGATTAACTTGATTGTAAACAGTACTTCAGACAGAGAATTTTAACTTGTCCAGCCTGTCAATCCGACCTATGTCACCATGAACAAAAATACTCACAAAACCGTTTGGTGTAAATTATAAAACGGTGGCGGTTATCGTGAATACAAACAATTAATTTCACATAAATACTGGTGGTAGATATCTGTGATCGAGAACCTCTGTGTATATACTATCTAAAGGTATATTTATGTATATTTACTACTTATTTTTACATTTTTCATTATGTAAAACAGTTAATATAGCGGAGATCATAGCCACTGTTTCTGCTACCTCTCCAAGTGAAATTAGACTTCGTTTTACTAAAGCGTCAAAAAATTATGATTAGTATTAAAAATTACTTTTAATACATTATAACAAAATATATGAAGATTCTTACTGAATGTTTAATGCTACATTTAATAATAAATCATCCAGTATTAATTCAGGACAAACTTAATCCCGATCCGCAGTCGGTTACGGTTGTCCCCATCAGACTTGACGTCGAGACTTAAATAGTAAGGACTTTGATCGTACTGCTTTTTGTTTTGATGATTTACTAAGGCCATTACATGAAAACGGATTGCCGCAATCCCAGCTGATAGAACACAGCGATAAATCTATCAATGTTGACCTGGTAGTTCGTTTTCTCTGTCAGTCTTAACCGCAGTCTAGATATTTGAATAATAGTCAATAGACTATTCAGTGGTTACTCCTCGAATAAAAAGTTTCTACAATAGTTGGGTGCTCCTTTATTCCTGAAGTATAGAAAAATGTGAGGAAGAATACTTCTAAATATCATAAATTCTTAAAATTCATTAAAACTTTTATTTGCTGCTTTTCATATATCCTTATCATCCATTTAGGATACTTATTGTGTTTCCTATTCCTATAGTATATACATAACTGTGACGTCTCACTGTAGTAATTAAAGATTTTTTTTCGACGCAATTCAAGAAGACGTGGTCGTTTTCATAATACCAATGGAAAGTGGTTTTCCTGCTTATGACAATATGGCGCTGGTTGGGATGATATACACTGCACATTGTTGTTCTCATCACCTTGATGAAATTTCACTAATTTACTAACTACCGATCGGCAGCTGAAATAGGTGCTGTGGGAGTACTTAAATAGACGGTCATTACCATACCATCAATGAATATTTCCTGTTTGTTTGGTTTCCAATGCATTGAAACAGATCTCGCGGAGTCAGTTTCTGTTCAGATATGATCTTAAAAATAAGATTGAATAGGCTACTTCTGGACTACATCGCCGATTACTATGAGGTGAGCTTGTAATCAACGGTATATATAGTTAAAAAAAATTATGTTAAAATTCATTTTCTGGTGGTAGGTCTCTGTTGCCAGAGACCATTTGGGAAAGTATCACCACTGCAAACATGTACAGACATTACTGTGTCCAGTTTGCAGAGCGCTGTAGCTAGCGTAAATACTGAGGTAATGAGACATCTTACGTATCAGGCGTCGAGCGCAATGTGGTGTAATATATATCATCATAGTAGCGCTATGTTGTTATCGCCAGACGTATCACTTATCATCAGGTGATCGCTTAATTGAATAATAAAAAATATATTGTATAATGAAGAACCGCTGTGAGCTTGTGTATTAGTACATACTATAATGGTAAACTCCCAACGGGGTGCCCGCAAAGAAATGTGTTGAAAGCGAAACTTTGCTATGTGTTAAATAAAACATTGACGTTGTCATGCATAATTTATTTCAAGAGATACAATGCTCATGCGTGGCGTAGGACTTTGTTAGGCTACTATTTTTGTGCCAAAGTAAAAACGTTTTTCTTCGTCCTCGAAATATCCATCAAAAATCTATCAAAACTGAAGTAATCTGTAAATAGTTATGCGTGGTTTATAGATATGAGAGAATAATAAAATGCTCTCAATTGAGAACCTCATCTTGTCACCGGCTATAAATAGAAAATCACTACCAATATCACTTGACCCATGGTGGGAAAAATAGGTGATACTTGGTATTGAACATTTATATTACATTTTCAAATCAAAAATTCAAAAGTTTTAAATATTATCAATATTTTTTAGATAGTCAAAGTTATTGAAAGAATAATAAATGATGATCATCATCATTATCAGCCACTGCTGGACATTAGCCTGCCCCATAGAAGTAGCTCACTGGCCTAATGGTTCGAGCGTGCGGCTTTCATTCCGAAGGTCGCGGGTTCGAATCTCGGCATGTACCAATGGCTTAATATTTAAGTTATGTACATTTGTGAACTTTAGTTACAACAGCGAGATACAAACGGTGAAGGTAAACATCGCGAGGAAACCCGCACACTGAAATCATCTTTGTGTGTGTGTGTGTGTGGTGGTCCCAGTATAGTGACAACAGGCTCTGAACTGCTCTTCATTTTGATTGATGAAGAGGTTAGTACCCCTTCATCCATCAAAGTGGGTTACTAGTGTAGAGAGGCTAGAGAGGTACCAGTAGAAACTAGTGTACCAGTAGAAACCAGCGAGAGTAGGTACTAGTAGTGAGACTGGATAGGTGCTAGAAGAAACTAGTGTACCGGTAGAAACCAGCGAGAGTAGGTACTAGTAGTGAGACTGGAGAGGTGCTAGAAGAAACTAGTGTACCGGTAGAAACCAGCGAGAGTAGGTACTAGTAGTGAGACTGGAGAGGTGCTAGAAGAAACTAGTGTACCGGTAGAAACCAGCGAGAGTAGGTACTAGTAGTGAGACTGGAGAGGTGCTAGAAGAAACTAGTGTACCGGTAGAAACCAGCGAGAGTAGGTACTAGTAGTGAGACTGGAGAGGAAGCAGAAGAACCTAGCATACCAATAGAAACCAACGAGATTAAGTACTAGTAGTGAGACTGGAGAGGTACCAGTAGAAACTAGTATACCAGTAGAAACCAGCGAGAGTAGGTACTAGTAGTGAGACTGGAGAGGTACCAGTAGAAACTGGCGTACCAATAGAAACCAACGAGATTAAGTACTAGTAGTGAGACTGGAGAGGTACCATAAGAAACTAGAGTACCAGTAGAAACCAACGAGAGTAGGTACTAGTAGTAAGACTGGAGAGATACCAGAAAAAACTAGCGTACCAATAGAAACCAACGAGAGTAGGTACTAGTAGTAAGACTGGAGAGATACCAGAAAAAACTAGCGTACCAATAGAAACCAACGAGAGTAGGTACTAGTAGTAAGACTGGAGAGATACCAGAAAAAACTAGCGTACCAATAGAAACCAACGAGAGTAGGTACTAGTAGTAAGACTGGAGAGATACCACAAAAAACTAGCGTACCAATAGAAACCAGCGAGATTAAGTACTAGTAGTGAGACTGAAGAGGTACCAGTAGAAACTAGTATACCAGTAGAAACCAGCGAGAGTAAATACTAGTAGTGAGACTGAAGAGGTACCAGTAGAAACTAGCGTACCAGTAGAAATCAGCGAGAGTAGGTACTAGTAGTAAGACTGGAGAGATACCAGAAAAAACTAGCGTACCAATAGAAACCAACGAGAGTAGGTACTAGTAGTAAGACTGGAGAGATACCACAAAAAACTAGCGTACCAATAGAAACCAGCGAGAGTAGATACTAGTAGTGAGACTGGAGAGGTACCAGTAGAAACTAGCGTACCAATAGAAACCAACGAGATTAAGTACTAGTAGTGAGACTGGAGAGGTACCAGTAGAAACTAGTATACCAGTAGAAACCAGCGAGAGTAGGTACTAGTAGTGAGACTGGAGAGGTACCAGTAGAAACTGGCGTACCAATAGAAACTAACGAGATTAAGTACTAGTAGTGAGACTGGAGAGGTACCATAAGAAACTAGAGTACCAGTAGAAACCAACGAGAGTAGGTACTAGTAGTAAGACTGGAGAGATACCAGAAAAAACTAGCGTACCAATAGAAACCAACGAGAGTAGGTATTAGTAGTAAGACTGGAGAGATACCAGAAAAAACTAGCGTACCAATAGAAACCAACGAGAGTAGGTACTAGTAGTTAGACTGGAGAGATACCAGAAAAAACTAGCGTACCAATAGAAACCAACGAGAGTAGGTACTAGTAGTAAGACTGGAGAGATACCACAAAAAACTAGCGTACCAATAGAAACCAGCGAGATTAAGTACTAGTAGTGAGACTGAAGAGGTACCAGTAGAAACTAGTATACCAGTAGAAACCAGCGAGAGTAGGTACTAGTAGTGAGACTGGAGAGGTACCAGTAGAAACTAGCGTACCAGTAGAAATCAGCGAGAGTAGGTACTAGTAGTAAGACTGGAGAGATACCAGAAAAAACTAGCGTACCAATAGAAACCAACGAGAGTAGGTACTAGTAGTAAGACTGGAGAGATACCACAAAAAACTAGCGTACCAATAGAAACCAGCGAGAGTAGATACTAGTAGTGAGACTGGAGAGGTACCAGTAGAAACCAGCGTACCAATAGAAACCAACGAGATTAAGTACTAGTAGTGAGACTGGAGAGGTACCATAAGAAACTAGAGTACCAGTAGAAACCAGCGAGAGTAGGTACTAGTAGTGAGACTGGAGAGGTACCAGTAGAAACTAGCGTATCAATAGAAACCGGTGAGAGTAGATATTAGTAGAGTGGGTGTTATTAGGAACCAGCTCTTTACTAAAGTGGCACAATGTGAATATTTATCAAGTACCCACTTAGTTGATTTTTTTATAAGGCGATGCTTTTGGGGGGAAGAGAAGGTTGAAGCTTCTACCCACCAAAACTTTCTCGGTGGTCTCCGTCAATGTATTAGGAGGGAATTTGGGATCTCCTATGAAACGCATCAGTTCAGCAACAAAGACCTACCATCAGTAACCAAAGACGATATTTTTGTTTAACATTATTAATTTTTTTAGAGTGAAGAAGGTTTATATCAGCTGATGTAAATTTAGTACCATAAATATAGTTTCTTTGTAGCTTCCGGTGAAAGGAAACATCACGAGGAAAGCGGTATATTTCAAGAACAGCAGTATTTTTTGAATATGCGGCATCCGTCAGATAGTATTTAGCAAACATGATGGACACATTATGTTGACTCTCTGCCTCTTGTTCATGAGAGCAATTTATTTTACTTTGTACATAAACTTCCCATTCACAACGATATTAATAGTTGTTATAATACAAACTAACAGATACAATAACATGGATTGTGTTATTGTTAGTAACATTTTTCATTGTAATTAGTTTTTAGTTGTTAATTATGTATTAAAAGATTTTGTGTAATTTGTGCAAATACACCAACACAGTGCAATATTTTTGTTCTGGTGTACCTTTTAGCACCTATCGAAGCTACTGTGCTAATGGTTTACAATTTGTGAAACAAATCTATGACTATAGCAATACAAATATAAATTAATTGGTAACTTAAACGCAAGATATGTTGTATACGTCATCATCATCATCGTCATCAGCCGATAGACGTCTACTGATGGAAGTATAAATAACTGTTATATACGTATTGACGGTAAATTCAATATTAATAAAGTATATAATATATAAACGAATACATACGAAGATATCTAAAATTATCATATAAAAAACATTATTTTATTAAATAGGTTTAATATAATCAACTGAAATATCTAGATATCTCTTTGAAGTATATATCTAAACTCTAATTTATTGTTTATGGTCTTTTATAGCGTGGTCATATCATTCATTGTTTCTTGATCAAACTTGATGTATCAGACATCGCTTTAAAGCCTATGTACTAGAATATTATATAATTATTAGAGAGGCTATTTTTAACATTTTCTTATACTAAAATTAATTAACAAATAGTTTAATTATTAATGCTTTGTTAAACTTAAATGATATGCGAAGAATTTATGATATGATAATGTCAGATATAAATATGGGACATATAATGTATGTATAAGTATAATAACTCTTATTTTTCCTATAATTACGATTTGAAGCTTTCTCTAGACATGGAACAGCCCAAGTCTTTTATTCATCTTACTATTAATGAGTAGAAAATACATTTTTACTTGTGGTAGGTCTCTGTTGCCGGAGACCGTGTAGGTTAGTGCCACCGCAGCTCCTATTCTTGCCGATAAACAGTAGTGTGCAATAATTATTGTGTTGTTGTCAAAGGTGCTGTGGCTAGAGAAATTACTGGAGTAACGAGAGAACAATATATACATCTATACGACGAATACAATGTGGTGATGTATATATCTTAACTAGCGCCACGTTTCTATTGGAATTCGAAAAATTCGCTCATGTCATCGCTTGGTCGATTAATAAACAAATTTCGTATTCTTCACCGGAAGTTGAAAGGCTGTAGGGATGAAATCTGTGCGAGTTAGGGAGATATAAGTATACAATATTTGAATATATTAGGATGCCTGCCACACGTTTACAGAGCATTCAAACTATGAGCTTAATAGAATCAGGCTCCGATGACTCACGCGTCCCTCGGCTCGAATGAAGAGATTAAAATTATTAACGCAACTACATCGGACCAGCCGAACGTCATTCCTGATTATCAACGGGCTTCAACTCGGAGCCTTTTGGGCCACTCTTAATTAAATAATGAGAGCCTTCGAGGTCTGCCTTTAATGCCCACGCTAGACCATATCAATTTAGGCAATAAATGAAAAGCGTAACCATCAGCGAACACCTCATCTTTAGAATTTTAAACTTTAAACATATATATACTTATTAGTATGTCTTCTATAATATAAATTCACATATATATTATTGTTTTTAATGATAATGTTCTTTATTGTGTGACTAAAAGATTATCATACAAGCAAATTGAATCAAGTATGTTATAGTTTGAAAAAGAAACTATAGCGAAAATAAATCTAGTGACTTAGTAAAAAATTTCAATTATATAATAATTTTATGAGTACATTAGTTAAGTAATAGTTCAAGTGCTTAAAATGTATTATTGTTTGTGTAATACTTAAAAGTAAACGTTCAAACGCAACATGCATTGTTCAACTCGAATCATACGCGCCGAAGCCCACCAAAGGTAAGACGTAACTGTAATTTCTGTCACAGACAAATATTTGCCCGTTTATTGATCCCCGATCTATTGTGTAAAGATCAAATGGACACATACACCATTCAAGAGGGCAGGTAAGTGAGCAAGATGCGAGTGGTGCATAAGTAAAGATTTCTTTTAAACTTTAAGCGCTTATCCAGATAATTGGCAGTATTCGCTTCGGCGGGGGATGATATTATCTCCTCTGTAACGCACCCGGCTCGCGCTGGAGCTCTTGGCTCCTTTTGGGATATTAATAACACTGTACCTCATTCCGAGTCCATTATCTCTTCAATATGAATATAAAAAACAAGTAATCAATAGCTGACAGGAAGTATTTAGATTGAGACAGTATTAATAATTTAAAATACCATTAAACTAATATGCACTTCAAGTACACTCTAAACATAAGTCTGTCATATGTATGAAGTTGTGAAATAAATAACTTAAATATGTGAAATAAATAATTTCTAAGTTTCAATCATTAAACTTTATGTTTCGATCATTATTTCTGTTTTAAAAGATTTTTTACTAAATAACTTGAACTTAAACAAAGAACTTAATACAAACAAAATTTGCTTGAGATATTGCTTCCGCCGTTTAGAGGTCATCTAAGAATAGATTTTTACAAAATTCGTTCCCCAAAGGGAGTTAAGAGGGTGTTAATAACAGAAAAGGGCTGTGTATTAAATAAAGTTAATATAATAACGAGGATTAATATATTAACATTCTGATACTGTATTAACATGCATTATTTACAACCAAGTGAAAGTCTACCCCATTTTGTTGTATTGTCGCGTATCAAATTATATTTCAAGTCATATTGAGTGATTTATTGTTTGACGGAGAACTCTGATTATTTGAAAATCCCAAACTAATCTCATGTTATATAAAATATATTATTTTACATATCAAAGACGAGACGAGCTGAATATTTATCATATAGTAAGGATGACGTACACTGCACCACATTGTAATCGTCACTATGAACATTAAAATGTTAAGGGTTGACGGTGTTCTGCAACAGAGACCTACCAGAATGAATATTTATTGTTTCCTTTTTTTTCATATGAATTTATTTTGAATTTCAGCCGCTTCTAGCATTAACCCTCTCTCACTGAAAGGAGCATTAAGGGTATGGTAATACTTGCAAAATTTCCGATTCAGTACACTTCTCAATAATAACTAAGCGTACGCCCAAACAAGTAACGACTACCGGAAAAATCGCAACGTGTGAGATTATACAGAACCCCAATTACCCATAGCTGTGATCTCAACTGTTAAGCCTTTGTCAAGTTAAACTAAGTAGCCGTAGTTGAATGGTAGATTTTGTTTTCTAATCCTCACCAGTGTACGTGATTCTGTTGTGTGCGAGTGGAGAAGGGAGTTAAATACAGCCATTAAGTATCCTTTTAGGTGCAGGGTTAAGTCTGTGGAGAGTTTGCAATTTTCGGCTCTTTATGTAACTTCAAATGAGTTACTAGTGGATAATGCTAATTGTTCATTTGCGTGAGTTGTGGGTGGTATTAGCAAACCTGCTATCTTTTTTACCACATCAAAAAGTAGAACGAGACAAGGAATAATCTATACGTCTCTGTTTAGTGTTGTAGTTCTGACAAATCTAATTAAAATATTATAGGATTCAATCCAGAATATTCTTAGCTATTTGGTAGACTAGCTGTGGACTTCAAAAAAAATGTGTTATGTTATTTATACTCGAAATTCAAAAACAAACTAAACTCCTAATTTCCTCGGACATATGGGTTTTGTAAATTTTCTTAGCATTGGTATCAACATTACTATTACAGAATATCGCAACAGGATATATCAATGTATGCTTACATCAAGTTAAGGTATTTGTATGTAACGAATGTGGGGAATGAAAAGGTTTTTTCGAAATCGCCAGGGTAGATTCCACCCTCATATATACTCTTATGTAGTATGAATCGCTACTATAACAGCTTTGTTGTGGCATATATGAGCGACGCAATAGAGCAAGACTATTCACTACGATCACGCTTCATTATTCATCATATAAGCAAAAATAGTCTCTCTAAAGTATCAGTCAATTGTTTTGATACAATTTCAACATAAAATATCGATAATAGGTGCTGTTTATATTCCATTCAGTAGAGGTATCCCAAAATTTGAAAGCTCACGTCTAAGCTATACAGACAGACAGCGATCCGTGTGACGCGATATGTATGAATAATATGGCATTATTTTACATAATTAATTAGTGGAGCTCCGCTCAATCGATAGACTTATAAAGCAAAACAAAAAACAAAAAAAAAACAAAGGCATTTTACGTCTTCATGCCTCATATCGACGTCTCCATCGGTTTAAGCAAACATAAATAATCCGTCCCGACGTACGATTTCCGTTGGATACACAGTATCGGCAGCACGGCGTGTTTTGTTTGATAATGTTACTTTCATCTAATGACATTCACTTCTTTTTCTCTTTTTCATATTAAATTAAATAGTTTAATAATAACTTTATATATTTATCTTCATTATTAAAAAAAAAAAAAAAACAAATTACTTAATTTTAAACGCGCTAAAAGTCTAAGTATAATGGGCAGTGAATTCCGTATCGATATGAATTTTGAATTAAAGTATTATAATTTACAAGGCGGGGGTGGGTTATCTGCTCTAGGATTTTTATTACCAGCTCCAGCTGTAAGAGTAAACTGCTAATTAAGATGTACCCGCAGCATCATATTATATCACTCTAATGCAAGGTACTCATTGTTAAGATGTATATGACATCAATTATAGTTAGGTTAGTAATACAATGTTAATCTGGTTTCAGCGATGTATGCTCAATTTTGGTTTTCAGCTGAGATTATCGTATTACCAGTAATAAGATAAATTAACTAGAGGGTGTGGTTGGTAAAGGAGAAACCGAAATTCCTCTTCCCACACAGTTTATGAGGCAGCCGGAGAAGCGGCCCTTGGTAAACCAAATGAATCATAAAGACTTCTTCCTCCTGCCCTTTTCCCAGCTATGTGGGGTCGGCACAGTATGTACTTCTCTTCCATATCCTCTATCAGCTGTTGTATCTGAATTCACACTCTTCTTACAAATGTCATCTTTCACACAATCCATCCACACTTTCTTCGGCCTTCCTCTACCCTTATAACCATCCAGTTTCATTCTCATTACCTTCTTTGTTATGATACTGAAAAGCTTTTGCTAGAGTTCTTACATGAAGCATAAAGACTATATTTTAAAATCTTACATTACGAAGATAAATATTTTCCAATATTACAATTTATATCAGACTTAATATTTTGTCTTCCACATTAAAAAGGTAATCATATCTCTATTGCCGTAAAAACCCAAACATCCATTCATTTTACAGAACTGCGATATCCATCAAAAGATGGTAAGAAGAAGAACGCATCTAAATAACATAAACTTGAAACACTGTTTACTTTATGAACAATAAATTGTTTACTGTATTTATTATTATTAAATAACTTATACATTAATTAAGTTGAAAGTCCTTAAAGAAAATAATGATTTGAAAATACGGTGGAGATAAAAAAAAAAACAACTTGTCTTATACCGATCTCGTGGATTGCATTAAGCAATAAAAGGCTTTGTTTAATAGCCGGTAATTGGTTGGGATAACATAATTTTTATTGGCATTGTCTCGGCTAGCTAAAGTTAACCTTTACTAACTTAACTCGAGACAACTTCGAGTAAATATAACATATATAACTACGTATATAATGGATCATGATGAATATCTACTTAAATTTTGACGAAGTATTTTTACTAAGACTTTTTAAATATTGTTCTGGTATTGGATGATGCGCTTGCGCATAACAATGAGGTGCTAGTTAGGATAGTAACCAATTGCGCCTGTCGTCTTAAGAGCCAAAGTTATCAAGTTTCTTTACCGTCACAATTACATCAATTAAAGCACAATTCGAAAAGAAATAGTAACATTTTCTTACGAACTTATTTATCCTCTAGGTTCTAAGTTGTTCTATACACAATCGTGCTCATCCGTTACTGGATAGTTACACATGAAGTTAGATTAGAGACCTATAATCAAAGACCTATGTTTTATTCGACGAAGCGACGAGACGATTGAGATGTGCAAGTGATGGTAAGTGATATGCTTGCCTATAACAACGTGGACCTAGTTTGGATGATATAAACAGCACCACAATGTCCTCGCTGCCTTAAGACATAAGCTGGTCTCTAACAGCGACGCTTACTTACCTAGACAGTTTCTGACAACGGAGACCTAACAAATAGCAGAGATCCATCACCTATGGATTGGACCTGCCATAATTGATCAAATGGCCCACATATTATCAGATAATAGCATACCCATATCCGGTTGTGACAAACCGCTATTAAAATGAATATGGCATATGAACACATAGGTGCGAGTTGGCTTCGAGTTGGTGCTGTGGTGAGCTCGTCTCTCAGGGCGAGGTCAATAAATAAATAAATCTCGATGCTGCCGTTTTTTAACTTTTTTACATTAATAACGCTCACGTAATTATGTGAGTTGGCATCGAAAACAAACCGCAATTTTGTGGTGAGGCCTTAATGGTTTATGGGTCAATTATAGGCGTCATAATAATAATGTAGCCCGATCTTTAGGCTAGTAATACACTCAGGACGTGATGGTCATTAATTTTCTTGCTATTAATAAAAGGTGACCCGTCTTTTTTAGTGTTCGAATTGATTTTTTAATCATCTTTATACTTTTCTAAGAAGGTTGTACTTGGAAAGACCGGTTAGAATTAAACTTAGCGGATGACTCCATTGGAATATCCACAAGATCCTTTCCCATCACATCCAGCTGGATAAAACATTAATCTTAACATATATCCGGTGGTGTATTCTTTGCATTATTTCCGCCATTTTACTAGGGATTAAACTCACTACTTAACACCATTTGAAGATAATAGGTCATTTAGTATATTTACAAAATATCTTGTCAAAAATATCATCATACTGTAATTCTAAATTGATACCGGTATACCTTCAGTTGCTAACCAGCAGATCAAGCGTGGGAACTTTACCAATTATTCTCACGGGTATAACTTGTGGGAATGATATTTTGATGTCTATGTTGAAACTATAAACAATTAATATAAATAATGTATTAAAAAATAACCATATTCAGTTGGTATATAGGATTTGTATGATAAATTTGTATCACAGATAAATAATCATCGAATTGAGAAACTCTTTGTCTGCGGTTAAAGAGGATCGTAACTCCAACGTCTTCCTGTTCTTCTCCAATATGTATGTTTCACTAAATTGCTTAATATTATAAGTGAGATAACGTTATTACTGCGATAAGTACCAACCTTTACGAAGGTAAGCGCAGCTGTTAAGCATTAAAGCATTAAATTTAAGCAAGAAAATATTTAGCGTATTTCGCGATGATGTTTTCCACGCGTATAAGATTTCGCGTTCGACATGAATTAAGCTGATCTTATCGCAGGTGCATCTTCATTCGCGCGATGCTGCTGAATAATATGAGGAGTCGAATTAAACTTGACTGACTAACAGGAATTCCGAGTTAAAGGTAATGCGTATTGACTTCGGGAATATTCTTACTTAATAAATTTTATGAAATTTGCAACGAAAATAATACGTTTGTTTCTTATTAAATTTCACAGCATTTTTTTTATTAAGCACCTGAAGCGCTTTAGTAGCTTTTAAGCTTATATAATCTTATATATATTTCAAGCGCCATCTTACAGTAAACAGATTAATCAATAAGTTCAAGATTGAACATTTATAGCGACATCTAGTGTGGAAATACTCGTTATATGAGCTAATGTTTCCAAAAATTATATATAGATGGCAGCACTACAAAGTTAATACGTTTTTAGATATGTGACTACATTAGAATGTTATAATTTGTAACGCCAGATAGTACAAAGAACTTTAGTCACAATGTGATTAAAATAAAACACTTGTTTCGTTTAGTTTCGTCCATCAAATTAAAGAGAGCTCGAAGCAAAGAATAAATTTGTGGTCTTGATATACCACAATGTTTATAGTAGCAGAATTTTTTATTGTATTATACCGAATTGTATAGATAGCTTACCAATAGATAGCTAAAATATTGTTGAATCGTCGGGATCATACCGAGTGAGGTTAAAAAGCTCATTGCTAACCAGACCGGATGTGACCTGCGCTGTAGCTAGGCCACGCCGGCTTTATTACCCAGATAAACCTTATTAGTTTTCGGGTAATAGTTTGAGTATTTTCGAAAATATTTTTCGTCGCAAAGAATAAAAAAAAAAAGATCCAAAACTTTATTGCCAAAAAACAAATTTTCATAGATTTCTTCTCCAAATATAAGATTATCACAGTTCCAATAAAAAAAAACAATTTTTTCGTTACAATTCACGTAAAATTAAGGTCTTATAACAACCAGCAGTAGTTCATAGATATGATAAATATGAACATCCGCTCGACATTGAAGACGATAATCCTTTATTTACATTGAAAAAAATCTACCTCCTCTACACAGGTATCACAAGTAACAAAACAACAATTCTCCATCCTGCATCTGCATCTGTTGCTGACAGATTTCTTAGAAATTGTAAACCCTCGACCACAACACAAGGTAGCGCAATTGTTCCTATCTTTGCAAACCCTCCCCTTCGTAGTTTTACATAAATTTGGAGTACGTTGAATGTATACCAGTTTATTATTTTCAATTTCTGTCTTCCTCTTTACTCTAGAGGCAGGTTCTTCTATTAAGGTCACATTAGGGACCTTTTTTCTAACAGCGTGATGATAATGTTTCTTCAAAAGTCCCATTGCTGAATTAAATGGTCCGAGTCTCTTCCAACATGTTTTCGTCGTGCACGATCCAGAGAAACCGTGACATTTACAAACCTCTTTTAAATGTTCACCTATCGAATTTATGCCTATTAGCACATCTTGCTTTAAAATCATCGAGACCTGGTCAGATGGAGTATTTTTAAGTCCTAGAAAATTTTTGACTAACCTTTTACCGTATTTAAAATCATCGCCGCAACCGCCTTCTTTCCATTGCGTCGAGTTGATTCTTCTTCTTCTTAAACATGAGCATCTGTACAAATCTCCGGATGCGCAACCTTTAGCAACCGCATGACTTATTGATGCAGAGATTAAAGCGTGCACGAATGCTGTTTCTCTGTAAATTTTATTAAATATACTCTTTTTTGCGTTCCTGTTATAAACTAGAGAACAGTTCCACCTATCGTATTGGAAGCTCTGTTCGCAAGCCTCGATTGCTTGGGTTTTTGCATTCGATAAAACAATCTGTAAACCTGGATCTTTTCTGCATATTTTAAGTTGTCTAGCTGTAGAATTATGAATCTGGCATGCACCTGCATGTTTTACTTCAGATCTGTCTGCGAATAACGTTTCTATTGTCTTCTGTAACACTGGGATCGATCTGAAAGAAGTTAACAAGACTTTAAACAACATTATTTTTCTTATATCTACTATTTAAGTTTTTCATTACATCATGAACATCTGGCTTGTAAAATAAAATTAGACATGATACTAATATTAGTACTTTAAAGTTACGTAAACACTTACCCATTGACATAATCCAATAGAAATAAAGAAAGGAATGATAATTTAAGTATGAACATTAGCCTATACATGATGGTCCATCACTATTGCAAAATCTAGCTCTAACACAATGATCACATTGTTGAATGCAGTTCCGAAATGGACTCGCAGGTCATACTTTGCAGAAGACAATGGCGTTATCGATGACACGTTTATCAGTAAAAAGGTGTGTCCAGCCTAATAAGGCGTTAGTAAACCCAGACATCAGTTTTCATATCTTAGTGTCAGTAAAGTAGACTTAGGTACAAAGGAAACTAGGCGAACCGATGAAAATATAATTTAGTGTTTAAACTTAGACTACGTTTAAATAAGTCTATAGTTAAATATTTTTAATATCTCTTTGTTCAAGGCAAACTCAAAGTGAAACTTAGGAAACGGAAATATTGTTTTTCAAACTGTGCAGTGAGTATGGCAATATCTGTCAAAATCTCCTAACAAATTGTATGAATAACAAATTCATTATATTTGATTTTAATTAAAACGAAATTGAATAAGTTAATTAAGTTGGACTTGTGCGCTTAATACGACAACGATTTTTCCATTTAATAATTTCCTTGTCTTTTAAACAAAGAAGTTAATTGGTTTAGTAATCCATTGAAATGAATACAAGGACCACCAAAAGGACTTCCGCAAAACATTTCTAGTTTAAGTGCCTCACTGGTATTGCTCTTAACTGCTTCTAAAACCACGGTTAAATTCCGAGAGGTTGTTTTAGTGTTTATATAGTGTTATGGGTTTTTCCTAACCTGTACAGTGAATTACCTCCTTTATATTCTATTTCTTCCACTGTAACAGGATTTTCTGTGATCCAGTTGTCAAGTTTAAAGAGCCAGAGTATCCTGGACGCTAAAGCTTCACCAATTTCGCTGTAATTGTTATCTAACAACAAGAGATTAGTGTTGAATGTTAGCCGATAGTCGATAAAAAAACAAATATCAGTGGTCTTTATATTGGGATTATTTGCATTCTTGTCTCCGATATTTTTGTGCTCATGGCGAGGATCTGTACAATACACCTATCGGACACATTACGTGGAAATGAGCATGAACGGCTGCAATAAAGGAATCCATGAAAAATTAAGTTGTTATGTTCATACTGATTGTACTGAAAAATGTAATATGCGTAATTTAAGATTTTAGTAGGATAAGAATGAAGCAATGAGATTTTATAAGAATGCAACTTCCGATGTCCATTAAGCTTAAGTACGGAACTGTACAGGTAGGACGGACGAGGTGTGCGACGAGTGTGGCCACCCGGTGGACACATCGTCCCACACCTTGGCCGATTGCCCGTGATGGTGGGGGTGGGGGGGATAGGGATGCACTCGTAGCGGCGATAGGGAGTAACCTCTCGCTACCGTCCGTGGTCCGGACCATGGTCGGTAGCGAGGCATCATGGAATGCGGTATCCCGATTCTGCGACTCTGTTATGACGCAGAAGCGGGAGACCGAACGTATCCGAGAGCGGGCGCCGAGGGGACAGGACGCGGTCGGAGCGCGATGACAGCTCACCGCCGCAAAGCGGGGCCGAGCGCACGACCGCCGAATGGCTCCTCGCGACTGACAAGGGCTGTCGGGTCGGCGCCCCCCTTGGAGAGCGTTCCTGAGGTGAATATGGTGATGCGTCTTGTATTCCGACGCGTCGCCACGTAGGGATCTTGTCGGGAGGGGTGCTGTTTCACATCACATCCTTCGACAGGGTGGACCCATTCATTCGGGCGCCGATCGGGGGTCGCGGAGGAACTGAAATACGTTATCCCGCGACCCCTCGAGCATGTGGAAGAGAGTGGAATACCGTGTGAAGCTTTTTAGTCGGTTGGAGACCGACACTACCCCGGCACCGGCCCACTATTGGTCCCGGGGTGTGCGTTCCGTTAGCACTTTGTTACACACATAAGTAAAAAAAAAATGATCTAAGAACATCAACTTTATTAATTACATTAGGAATAAACTCATTTGTAAGAGAAAACTTTGATTCACAAATATGTCATCATCAGCCGATAGATGTTCACTGCTGGACATGAGCCTCTCTCAAAGATTCGTACATTGATCGGAGGATTTGGATCATATCCCACCACGCTAGCCCAATGCGTGTTGGTGGGAGCCAGAGCCTCGTTTGTGGATTAGCAGGATGCACCACCAGCAAGTGAGGTAGGCTTGGATCCTGTGAGTTGTTATGCGGGAACCCTTACACACCTCAAAATATATAAGAAGAATAAAAAGCCTTTACAAACAATTGTCGCATCCGAAAATCAAATTTTCCTATATTAATGTAGAACAGTCGGCGCAGATCGATACAAAGCGGCGCGACGACCGCGCGCATTTCACACAGTGTGTTCACACCGGTGACTGGCCGGGGTGGTACTCATTCAACATCCAAATATTCCACTCCAAATTGCTTAATTGGTACAGCATCAAGAACCAAAATTAAAAATGACATCACAATCTATAGGCTTTGTTCTTTAAATGACAATCTATACGTTACATACTTCAACGAACATGTCTTCACAATCTGCATTCCCCACACTGCATCTTTCATGACGCCTTCATTTGAACTAAGCGTGAAGCGGCTAACAAGTCTAGCGATAAAGAAGAAACATATCTTCTTTATAGACCGGCATATCATTTACCACCCGATGGAAGCCTTAAAAAAGGAGATGATGAGGAGCAATATGACCCTTCAAACATTTTTGATTATATGTATATGATATTTCTATCTTTATGATATATTTTAATACCTTTTGAGAGTAAACTATCTATATACTAAATTTGGTGATCGATGAGATGTTTATACTACACAAATTTGTTCTAAACAATCAGATCTTATTTGCATACACAAAATATATATTCTGTATATTTATTCTCGTATTTGTTTGATGAATTATACACCGTATTGATTATTAAATGTTCTGGTATAAGTAATAAATTTTTAACTTGCATTTTTATTTAGTTATTCTAGACGCTCTCCCTAAAGAACTATGAATCCTGGCGAATTGCCAACGGGGCCACTAAATCCTCGCTTAACTCGCACCAAGATGCTTATCCTTTGAGAATGCTTACAACGTACCTTGCGAGGTGTTAAACAATTTTTACTTTAATAATTTTTTTTAAACAGTGTACGCCTAAATAATACACTTAAGACGTTCATATATCTTAACTTAAAATCTAGGACAGGAAATATTAAAGGCAACGTAAAACTTTATTCAATATTTATAAGCGAAATAACTGAAAACCACCGGTTTGCTGGTGAGAAGACTGTTTTGCTGGAGACAGGAGGAGGAGTGGAACAGTAGTGTGCTAAGACTGCCGTATCACGGTTTGAAGAGCGCTGTAACTGAGATAGAGAAAACATATGATGTCTCAAAGGGACGATACAATGTCTGTTACTGTATATAATCCTAAATAGCATCACGATGTAATGAGCAAGCGTTTCACTTACAATTATGTGAACTTTTCTCTCGTCTCGACGCTTCTTTGATTAAAAAGAAATATTATTTGTTATTGAACAAAGAAGCTATAGAACCTGCTCGTGAAGTGCACGGTGAACATCCTTGTTAACCGTGTTATATTAAAAGTTATTTAAGATGATTACGTATTATCAGATTGCCTTCTTCATCTAGATATATTTCTTTATCATATTATTATAAATCCATCAAGTATCAGCCGTAATTTTATTAACTACGCCCTTTTAAAATAGACAGGATTAAAAAAACACTGCGTGTGACCTATCGCGACTGCCTTTGACAAGAAAGACCTATCAGTAAGCCAAACAATTGGTTCACATTAAGTTTAAGTTACAAAGTTATTTAAACAATAAATAAGAGAAGACAATATCATATTTATTATTCAAGCTTCCAATTCACAGTTAAAACAGTAACTATGTGCAAAGATTTCAGTGATTTATGTGAAACTTTTGCATATACTATAACCTTTAATAATAAAATTGAACTTAGCTCTGTATAGTAAATAAGTTTCTGTTAAATATTGAAATAGTTCTAAGTAAAGTTGGCGATGCGAACGTTTAGCTTCCAATACCAAAGGACTCGTCTGACTAGACAGGCAATGCCCTGCCAGAGTCGATACAGTGTATCTAACTCAGGTCGTACTCTAGACCGTAGATAGCAGGAGTTCAAACCTTAGATCAGGTAGTTTTAACACTCGAAGACTTCGACTTTATCCTCAACTTTATTTTGAATATTTTAGATAAATACTCTTTGAATTTGAAAACTGTAATATTTCATCATCAATCGATAGACATACACTGCTGAACATAGGTCTCTTCCAAGGATCTCCACGATTGTAGGGATTCATATGGAGGTCTGGTCCATTTCTTACCTCTCTGGCCTAATTCGTGTTGGTGGGAGCCAGAGCCTCGTTTGTTGGTTAGCAGGGGTCACTACGAGCAGATGAGGTTGGCTTGGATCCCGTAAGTTGTTTATGCGAGACCCCTTCCACCCCCTCTCCAATATTTAGACAATTAATACTTGATGTTAAGGTATTATAAATGTGAAAGGCACTTCAAACACAATGTACTTCATCAGTAGTAGTTTTTGTTAGATCATGATATATTCTCAAAGAAATTATATACTTCGGTATACTATGAAAAAAAATCGGCAATAAATGGTGATGAAAAATTTTTTCATACATTCATTTCCTTCCGTTTCGTTTCGTAAGACATTGTTTCATTTCAAAGATCTTTTGTCGAAATATGAATTAGAAATGTCTTAAATTCATTCCAATATTGTAGATTTATCCAACTCTTAATCTAGATTACAACTTAGGACTACCTTCTTCAAAGATAGTGTAGACAGTAATATATTTTTTTAAGTGTTAAATCTAGCAAACAAAATGTATTGGGATTTATTTGGACCGATACTTATTATATATCGAGTTTTGATATATATTTATGTTTGGTCATCGAATTATAATTCAAAGCATCGTCATCATCAGCTTACAGTAGTCAATTAGTTGTAATCACTGAAAATAGACAGTCCTCTTAATGGCCAAGGAAAGAACATGGCTATTAATCCACCTCATTAGTTAAGTTTGAGCTGGTGGATGTACCTTATCCATTAGTGCTGTTTCGTTCTTGGGATCTGTTGGTTTTATTCATGTTTCTGTTTATTAGAAGCTCGCCTCTTTCAATCGTACAACTCGCCGTACAATCTCAACTTGCTCCAAAATAAATAAGTATACCATTGTTGTTATCTCTGCACAGTCGCAATGAAAGCTGATGTTAATTATTATCAACAATAAACACAAATTTTAACGAGTCCTTTAATAAAATATAATGTGACAAACGAGGGAAAGTTTGGAAATTCGCATGTAACGATAATTACAAAGCCGGGCAGGATTATGTACGGTTATATACCCTTCGAACGACCAGCGATAGGGAGTAAAGTTAAATTGTTTGCCGTTAAACTGTTAATTTGTATCATTTATCTGTGATAATTGAGCAATAAGGAATAAATTTCAAAATACCCGCAATATTTTTTAACAGGTTAACATATGAGCTAAATTTCCTATGATGTAAAAATGGGACAAATCACGATAATTTCAGCACCTTTATGGTAAAATGAACGCTTTTGTCAACTTCTATAATTAGAACCCTCTCAAGCAGATCTTAATGCTGTTTTCATATTATATGAGGCCTTTGCAGGAATTGAAATTATACTGAAGTTTTTAACAAACTTTTTTTTTTTCAAAGAAGCGACTAGAATACATCAAACATCAAAATGTTCACTTGATGGCTTTTATCACTGCGAATTACTGTAACATATACGCCTGCCCATAATCACATGGCGCTAGTTAGAATGGTATACACTGACTTATACATTGAAACGCTGAGACATAAAAATTTGAGTCGCGTTACCCCAGTAATTATACTAGATACAGCGCCCTTCAAACCGGAACAAAGTAATATTTGCATGTGAAAATTTGTATAAATATTATAGCGCCATTGAAACGATATCACCTAGTAACGAGATTGCGTACAAGCTCTTTATTAATAAGCTGCTCTTTGTGCCGTTTAAGGTGAGCTTATCTTGAATTTCAGGAGGCAGCAAGCGATCTGAAAACCTGTTACGGATATCATGAGTTCGATAGTGATTACCCCTGGCGGTGTGTGGTTGAGGTTCTGCTGAGGTTTAACGCGCATGTGCCGTTCTAGCGGCGTACGGCCACCCCTCCGCTACCATACCGTAGCTGTCGCGACGGCAAGCGGCACTGTGCACTCGTCGTCCATACAAAATATATTTATTATTTCTATTGACAAATAGTTTTCATAAATTACACGCGTTTGTTTTGCTCTTTATTCAAACTATCCGTTACTGAGGACTTTAAATGTACATATTTTACATTTCGTGCTAATAGAACAAACAGTTCGTGGACTTAATTTCCGATTGTTTTATACGATTTGGTGATGCCGGTGAACTAACTCGGTGAGTACCCTCCTTTAGTTAATATAAACACTAAATTATATTCATTATTATTGACCACAAACCTCATTTTATAAGCTTCAAAACGATTGTTCAATAATAAACACTCATACTGTATTTAATTACAGTTAACGATCTAATTGTAAACTAAAGCTACCCTTAATGTTCTTAATGAACTAGCAGTATACCTGTTAAATACTTATTTAACTAATCTAAATAAATGAGCTTTTTCATTACAGTTTTACTAGCTTTGAAAACTCGGGTAGATTAATGACATCGCCAACCTAATCATAGGTAGCGAAAAGTTTTAATTCATGTTATAATTACAAAGGTTAGGAGGTGAGTATAATATATATTAACTAGAAATAACTATGACGAAGATATACACTTCTATCTAATATAAATAGAAAATTGTATCTATACAACAACAACAAATATCGTTTACTGTTTGTTGGTACTAAAAAGATATTTCATTTTTTAGTACACATAATAAACCTCTAAATTATTTGTTAGTACCGAAAAACCATTTAAAATGTAGAAATATGAACACTTTAGGACACTGTCTCCAAGTTCATCAGCCCAGCATCCGATAGAGAATAGCAGGTAGAAGATAAAGATATAAGTTCACATAACCTTCATAGAATAATCTCGAATGATATATTATTCTAACGGTATTCGTCTAAGTAATAAAGGGTCGGAAAGTTTATTAATTAATTTTACTATACAGTAGTTAGATTATATTAAAACACGTAAAGTGCAGTGACGAAATAACTTGATGTTTACCTGATGCTGATGAGGGCATAGTCAACAATACTATGGCATTATTAATATAGCCTTGGAAGTATGTATTGACTTATATGTAGAAAAATATATATTTCAGATGCAGAACTCATGATGTATATTCATTAGAGAATGATGAATATTAAATACTTCGCGAGGCCTCCGCTCCATGCCCTCATGTAACTTCATCACGCTCGGAGTAAAGCGCTTCACTATTTTTTACAATAGAAAAGTCCTGTTTACTTAAACCTCTGACTACTAAAGCTGCTAAAGCGCTTCGCTGGAACTGAATGCCATTTGCTGAACACGTTCATTATACTGTAATGCCAGACAAAGCCGCAGTCGAGCTGATATTTCCTCTCATAGATCACGCCGGAAGTTTACGCTGGACACGTTTCCGCCCGTAGCAGTTAATGCTTTTCATTTAATCATTCTGACTGGAAGTGCTGCGATCACAGTTGTCTCATCATAGCTAGTTTCCGTTTTAAGAATCTATATATTTTCTTTTCAATTGCTTCTCTTTATAACGTAATGCTAGTTAAGATGTTTACATTGTTCTCGTCTGCATGGGATTGGTGCTTGTATTTAAAATGGTGTTGTATGCACATCTTAAGTACCAACTTGTTATAGGACAAAACAAGACGTAAACGTGTTACCCTCGAATAGGATTTCGCCTTGTCTTGATGATGCTAAGAGGAACTTACCCGGCCGGCCCGAGGTGGCCGCTCCAGATGAGCTCCCTGAGCTCACCTTGTCTGTATGCCGGTGGGCTGCGGAGACAGGTTTGTACTGCATTGTGCAGCCGAGTTGGAGTCGCAGAGGGAGAGGAATATCGGTATTGCGATGTACCGCTCTTCCTACCCTCCGCGGCCGTAAAACGAATGGCGGCGGCACTGAAACCAAATCCGCCGCAGGGAATCGGGAGGGTTTTCTCTCTTGGCTCCCATGGCCTCTGGGTGACAGATTGGGAGGGATGCGTTGCTCAGGTGACTATAAGAGGTCGAGAGGCGCGCTATATGTTCCAGCGAGTCTTTACATAGATTGAAAGAGGAAGGTTCTCCCCCAAGGAGGGACTGCATGGAGCAGCCGACGCTGGCGGGGTCGCGGAGGTGTTCGAAAGCGTCCCCTTGGCATTGCCATAAATCGACGAGGGTGGAACATCGTAGGGGTTCTAGTTGGTGCAAGTCCGACATAACCTACCTATTCCTATGCTAATACTGAATTTATATCAGCGATTATCCATATATGAAAACAATCTAGTGTTCGTATTAATTAGATTAGCGCGTGTTACCAACCTCGTGACCCTGAACGTTACAGCCGTGGGTGGTACGAAGGTGAAATGGAAACAAATCGCATAAAGATACCTAGCGTGAACATTGGATTTATCATATGTATGGGTGAGCAAATTCTAAACATGGCTTCCGTGTACTTCATCGGCTTCTGTGAAGGTTATGATTTATAACAAATCTATGTAATAGATGGTCGAATAGAACTTTTCAAAGATACTCCACTCCTGCATGAAGACAGAGTTTTTAGAGGTTTTTATCATCCAAAAGCCTCTATAGCTTATTTATTTTGTAATACGAATAAGTTCATCCATCTGAGATGTCCAAACGGAAAAAAGGCACAATATTAAAGTCTAGCTTCGTAATCTTCACTGACATTTTTACGTCGGCAATACTTGTCAAAGGCGAGGTGAAGTTGTTTGGACAGCGTTTAATTTACAGTTCTTTTTTTTTCTACAACGAACTAGCACTTAACCTTAATTAACATGACTTAGTATCAAGGAATGAAACTGTTATGTGATTGTTAAAAATATTTAGGTTCTCATGTGTGATTACCGGAAACAAGCTCCAAGTATCGGTGCAGGCGTTAACATGATAGAAGCTTACACGGTTACATTTGGTTCAAAAAACCTTACCCTTTTCATAGTAGGCCAAGTTCAGGAGTAAAATTGGTCTTGACAAAGACTAAATAGACAAGACCAATACCAAAACCTGAACCTGTTATTCAAGACCAAGACTGAACTGACAAGACCAATACAAAGATTGTTCGTGTCTTAGTCTCTGCGTGCTCTGTTCATTACTAACTTAGTTGAATAATGCTAAAAGTATTAATTTTTGTGTACGGAACCCTAATTCTTTTTTTTTTATTTCAATCTTGTAATATGGGTTATATCTTCAAATATTAGGAAGTGGAAGTACCTTCATAATCGTGTCAGCTATTTTGAAGATAATGAGACGAAATAGACAGATGCTTTCGCCTTGAAGACAAGATATTTTTTTTTTTTTTATACAAAGCGACAAGACGAAAGGAACGTTCACCTTATGGTAAGTGATACGTCCACCCAAAACAAGGTGGCGCTAGTTATAATGGTATATACAACACCTCATTGCGCTCGTCAGCGTGAAACATCAGATATAAAGACTCGTTACCCTAGTAATTACTCTAGCTGAAGCACCTTTCAAACCGGAACATGATAATGTTCGCAAACTACTGTTTGGCGGTAGAAGTAGGGGCTGCCGTGATACCTACCTAGACTGTCTCCGGCAAGAGATACCAACTATTATAATATATATATATATATCTGTAGTTAATATTGTTAAGCACACATTGTGCTTGCCGATATGTTTTCGTTTCGCAAAGTAACATTGTATCATCGTTAAGTGATTGATCAACCTTTGGAGCTTTTAAGTTAATTATTAGCGGTGTTTCGCTATAAATAGTATACAGAGACTTTTCATTGTTAAATTAAAAAAAAATCGAACTAAATATACTTTACTTTATATATGTTAGGACATATTTTTATTGTGAATAAACATAAAACTTATGACAGCAAACGGTAATGTAATAATTTTATATACATTTCTTATTTCGTTCAGCAGCCAAAAGATATAAATCTTTAGATTTATATGATGCTGTAATTATTCTTCTAACTACATGTAGTTGTGTTTTTACAGTGCTTATATACATCATCATCATCATCATCATTTTAACCGATGGATGTCCCCTGCTAGACGTAGGTCTCTTATACATTGCTGTTGAAATAAATAAACCCGCGAATTTAAAAGATTTATGTATCAAAAAACTATCCACTCATACATACATACATACACATATATCACGCCTCGTTCCCAGTGGGGTAGGCTAAAAAACTATCCACTCATACATAGCTTTTTTTTTGTTTTTTTTATGTATCGAAGCGACAAGACGAGCAAGTCGTTCAACGGAACTGATACGCTTACCCTTAATAACAGTACAGTAGTAACACTACTTAGGATGATATACACAGCACCACTTCCACCAACCCCAAATGGCCGACATACCTCCACACGAACCACTATAAACCCCTAGTGCTCGGCGATGCGGACAGCGTAGGACCGATCGATATGGGGATCTCTGGAGGAGACATATGTTCAGCAGTGGACATCTAGCGGATAATGATGATGATGACACAGCACCACATTGCGCTCGTCGCTTTAAGACATAAGCTGTTAAGCCAGTAACATCACTAGTTACACAGTAATGTTTGCATACTACTGTTTGACGGTAGAAATAGGCGATGCACTGGTCTCCAGCAGCAGGGAACTACCACCAGTAAACAACCAGCTCATCACAGTTTAATCAAGGAAATATATACGAAAATAGAACTCGCCTGCGATTTCTTCTGTTTTTGTATAGAAGTTAAAAATATTCACTTTTCATACAATATGCACAACATTACTAATACTTTGATACTTTGTGAAGAGCTGCCCGTTGATGGGTTTTATGGAGTTGAACGTCGAATGATGCCATGGCAGCGCAATCGATTTCCGCTATTTCTCTTCGATTAAACGCCAATACCCAAACTCCATAACTGCACGTGGTATCTCGTATACACCCTCGATGTTTATAGACTTTTAGCATACAACTACAAAAAGAAGACTACGTTAACTTTAACTATAATCATAGTTAGAATTTTATATTCAACAAAGGACACAACCAGAGGTTCTTTCACCTGATGTTAAGTGATACGCCAGCCCATGACAACGTGGAGCCAGTCGGAATGATATTTACCACACTACGTTCTGTCCGTCGTCTTGAGACATAAAATGTTGAGTATCCTTACCCCCAGTAATTATCCTAGCATAAGTAAAGTAATCATCATCATCATAAGGTCCTGTCTTCAAACTTTCAGTAATAGTTTAATATATATAGTATATAATAATAGTAATGCAGTAGTTCCTATCTAGATGGTCTCCAGCAACAAAGGATCTACCACCAGTGAATGCAGCTTGCTTGTTATGTTGACACTGTTTAGTTTTTATCGTTACGTTTACCGTTCATGAAGAAACTTCCTCAACTTCATCATAGTGTAGGATCTCGAAGCTAATAATATTTCTTAGTTCTAGTCTAAAGTGGCTAGTAAAATTAATATGCTAATTAAACATATTAAGTATACAGCGCAGAGTACAATAAGTTAGTGGTTGATTGCGATCTCACCTTGTATTTGTTTTTTCTCAACTGCTTCCTAATATTACTGTTCAGTTTGTTTTTATTTATATTATTCATATATTTATTACTAACACTATTAACATTTGTACTTACAATACCTCTAATTGCTATATTACTATCTACCACTACTTACAATACGTATGTATATATGAAGTAATATTCACTTGTCCTTATTTCTTTACTATGTTATTTATTCTTAAGAAATTTGTAACTAATTTGTTTTTATTAACTTATGTGCTATCTTCTCACCTGGCTTTAGACCATAAAAACCCTGTTTAAGTCTTTTCTTAAAAAAACCATGTCGTATTTGATTAGGTTCACTGAAGCCGGTAAGCTGTCCTATCCTTTTGCGATTCCTATTAATAATGAGGAGCTGAAGCGCTTTGTACATAAACTTACAATGTTTATAAAGAAGGATGACAACTTTTTGTATTATTAACTACATAAATAACATTTTGGTATGGATAAAAAGGAGAACTTAACTTAAAGCAACAAAAGCACAACCATCAATCAGATATACAACACAAAAGCTTTTATATCTTTCATATGAATTGTGAATCGTTATCAACAAATATTGTTTACTATTTTCTCATATGTAATATCATTGATACCAATGAAGATCATTTCTATATATATATTCAAAATAAAACGAACGAAATGAAATCTTTCTTTACTGTAGTTATGTTCGCGGAAAATCTTTGGAAAAAACCTATATATGTATAGCGTCAGCCGTCTATCAGCTGATGATGATGTCATATAAAAACCTTTATATATAAGTAGTTTTATGTAATAAGCTCTTACAGCAGACATAGTTATACATTTTTCTCTCATTTGAAAAGTAAGGTTACTTCGTCAAGATGAATTCAGCAAACTTCTTAAACCTTTTATACTATGTAGATTTTCATTTAAAAATATGAAACGAAACTTAAGTAATTATAGTATGTTAATAAGGCTCTACAACTTAAAATTTGTGTTTGATTAAAGATAGGTGAGAGATTCATCTGATGCCATACAAATTATTTTCTATTAAGGATCGATAGATCTTATCTTAGCAAATGAACAATATAAGGACAAAGTTATGAAGATATGTAATGCGGTAATTGATTAATTGCTATGCGTACATACGTAAATATTTCTTTGATTCTTTCTATATCTGATGATAATTTGAAATCTGAAATTCTTTGATAATACAGGATAGGATAAAATTATATAGCGCCGCTTACTTGGGGCCTTGGGCCTTGTCTGCAAGCTTAAGATTGCTGAGAGGGCGATGGAGCGAGCTATGCTCGGAGTTTCCCTGCGAGATCGAATCAGAAATGAGGAGATCCGCAGGAGAACCAAGGGCACCGACATAGCTCGAAGGGTCGCCGTTGCAAAGTGGCAATGGGCAGGGCACATAGCTCGCAGAACAGACAGCCGTTGGGGCAGAAAGGTTCTCGAGTGGCGGCCACGTACCGGAAGACGTAGCGTGGGCAGACCCCCCACAAGGTGGACCGACGACCTGGTCAAGGTCGCTGGCAACCATTGGATGCGGGTGGCCCAGGACCGGTCTAAGTGGAAATCTTTGGGGGAGGCCTTTGTCCAGCAGTGGACGTCTTCCGGCTGATTGGATATAGCGTTGCTTTATTAACAATCCTTTGGAACTTCAAAGCTATACTATATCTAAGCTTAGCATATCGTTTCTCTAGTTTTCATCAAGCTATTTTATTTGTAGTTGAATCATTTTCGGTCTGTGGACTTATTTGAATTATTATGATGATGATGATGATGTTTTTTTAACGAGGGTTATGTAGCACTTGATCTCAAGTTTAGATCATGTTATGTATCAATGAGATCGCCAAGGAAGAAGTAGTTCACATAAAATCTTTGATATTAAAAGACAGCTGAAATATAAGAGTGCCATTAGTTTAGCAAATTGTCAGTAAGGCTTGTTATATCAGTGAGAAAAGATGCTAACATGGTCCAAACTGTGATTCCAATGAACCAGAAACCAAAAGATAAACCGTGAAATTCATCACTGAGGCAGTAAAGTAACCTTTACTATAAGTAATTTTAGAAGGCTTTCTATTACTCTATTTAATCTTCTGTCTATACATATGCAAGAGATATTCATTGGAGAGGAACTATAAGGGCAATAAACCTGGAATTTAGATGAATCCTTTTGCCGAGAATAGGACCTCTAAGAACAGATTTTACAAAGTTCTGTCCTCAAAGGGTTTACGAGGATATTACAAACGACAAAGCGGACAGGAAACAGCTGGTTTAATATATCTATAGTAATCTAATCCATCAGCATAACATTAACACGCTGAATAATTAACTTAGACAATTAACATTGCTGTAAATCAATCAGACGACTAACTGTGAATTATTAATATGCTAAATTACTATCTTAATACACTAGATTCTTTAATAAGTAAATCTATCGACTTTAAACACTTGGCATTGGAATAGATATAAACGATTACAATCGATTTATTATCTTTTGTACATCTCTCGCTCTCAACGCTATTACACCGTACAACTGTATATTATATACTATTGTATAGTAGTAGTAGTAGTAGTTAGTTTTAAATTGGATTTTGAATAAAAGAGCAAAACTCGTCTCTTGTGTGAACAGGCACTAGACGCCTGCGAGCGCTCACACAACTGACAAAAGCATTTCAGTGAATATTCGAAATGGGTCCTCCAGCAAACTCTGTCCGTAATATTTTAACAAATTTAAAAATAACACAGCTTGCAAGTAACATAACGTAACTTTGATTTTTAACATTTAACTACGGTAAGCTAAATATTGTAAAATATTACTTATATCCGGTATAATACTAACCGGTAGGTCTCTGTTGATGAAGGGTCCACCATAACGGCTATTTCTGCCGCCAAACACTAATTATTTATTTATTTTAAATTTTTTCGGTTATTTATTTATTCATCCATTCATTCGTTCAATCATTAATTCACTCATTCGTTTATTCATTCATTCATTCAATTATTACTTATTTCTCTATTTAGCTTTCTGTTTTGTCAAACTATTCATTTATACATTAACGACGTAAAAAAAAGCGAATTGAAAATGTCGTATAGACGGTAATATAATTGAAAACAATATTGAAAGCTTTTAAGGTCAATAATTCCTAGTCCAGTCATGATTCTCGCTAACTGAATGAAAACAGCAATAATGAAAGTATTGCGCAATAATTCAAGCAAAATAATCTAACTAGATTTATACGAATTTATACTTAAGGTTTAAGTTTATAATATACTTAACTTTAGAATATTTTATCTAAGATACTAAAAATAGATTGCACAAATGTAACTTGTATATCAGGTTAAACTTGAAATATATATCAGATGTATTAACGGTTAATAAGGCATTTAAATAATAACCTCTGAGTATCATCTGTTATCAGCCGATAGACCTATATATATAGACCTCTGAGTATAATTTAATATTTTACTCGAATAAAATTAACCTGCTATTCACCGTGTACCCTCATTTTGGTTTATTGTAAAGAAATTTTACTATCGACTTGCTTAATGCTATCTATATACATACATACATACATATATAATATATAATACATATATATCACGTCTCGTTCCCAGTGGGGTAGGCAGAGACCAGCACTCTCTCTCTCTCTCTCTCTCTATATATATATATCTAACTATAGGTATTTCTATATATCTACTTTAGAACCCATATTGAAAAAGTATCTGAAAATGGTGGTGTTTCCTTTTTTTAATTATTTTTCTAACAAAATTTCTATTGAGATTTTTCTACAATTTCATAACCTTTTTGAAGGAGAAGACATTCCGCGAAGTACCGAGAACTATAAATAATAAATAAAACATATCCTTCGAGTAGTACACGACTAAAACATAATAATGCAATAATAAATAAAACATATCCTTTGAGTAGTACACGACTAAAACATAATAATGCAATAACAAATAAAACATATCCTTTGAGTAGTACACGACTAAAACATAATAATGCAATAATAAATAAAACATATCCTTTGAGTAGTACACGACTAAAACATAATAATGCAATAACAAATAAAACATATCCTTTGAGTAGTACACGACTAAAACATAATAATGCAATAATAAATAAAACATATCCTTTGAGTAGTACACGACTAAAACATAATAATGCAATAATAAATAAAACATATCCTTTGAGTAGTGCACGACTAAAACATAATAATGCAATAATAAATAAAACATATCCTTTGAGTAGTACACAGCTAAAACATAATAATGCAATAATAAATAAAACATATCCTTTGAGTAGTACACGACTAAAACATAATAATGCAATAATAAATAAAACATATCCTTTGAGTAGTACACGACTAAAACATAATAATGCAATAATAAATAAAACATATCCTTTGAGTAGTGCACGACTAAAACATAATAATGCAATAATAAATAAAACATATCCTTTGAGTAGTACACAGCTAAAACATAATAATGCAATAATAAATAAAACATATCCTTTGAGTAGTACACGACTAAAACATAATAATGCAATAATAAATAAAACATATCCTTTGAGTAGTACACGACTAAAACATAATAATGCAATAATAAATAAAACATATCCTTTGAGTAGTACACGACTAAAACATAATAATGCAATAATAAATAAAACATATCCTTTGAGTAGTACACGACTAAAACATAATAATGCAATAATAAATAAAACATATCCTTTGAGTAGTACACGACTAAAACATAATAATGCAATAATAAATAAAACATATCCTTTGAGTAGTATACGACTAAAACATAATAAAATAATAATAAATAAATCTTATTATTTGTTGAATATTAAAAGAAATTATTCCTTTGTACCTTCCATTTTTATTCATTGCGAATATGATTTATTTTATAAGGGCCAATTTTTTCATATTAATAAAAATTCTATAATGCCTTATAAAACCTTTTTCTTTCATCATAGTAAATTAAACAGAATTTGGAAAGAGTTCGCGTAATACGCTTGAAGTTTTCTTGAGAAGGTATCTAATGAAATTCCTTTGAAGTTTATAGTCACTTATGTTAGAGCAACCTTCAACGTTCGCTCCTCTGTACAATGTAATTACAAATTATATTAAAATGAATATAAATAACAAATTTTCTACACAGATTTAAATACTAATATTTTTACTACAAGATGTAAAATGTATTATACTATATGAAATAATTTATAAAAAAAAAAAAAATGTTAAAAAACCTTGTTAGAGCTACATCTAGACTCTAAAGCACTTAGACTGACATTTGAATGAAATTTGCAGTTGTCAATTTTTTTTTTTAACTCGGATCCAAAATTCAAATAAACCTGATAAACATTTTACTACTTTTACATTAAATTACCAAAAAAAAAAAAAAAATTAAAAACCAATGCTAGTATAAAATAAAACACTAATGTACTAGCTGTTTATGAGTTGTCACTATTTCATAATTATACTTCTGTCAATAAACAATGACCAACAACCGGAAATATAGAAAGCTTAAAATAGAAAAAAATGCTTCTTAATATATATATAAATATATAATTTTATAAGCATTTTCCAAGGGATGGTATTAAAGCGTGAAATAAAATGTTCTGTAACTGTTCCTTAAAATCATTGTCCAGAAATCTTCTTGTTTAACAATTTCTTTTACTTCTGTTCTAATAAAGATAAAACATAGTTAATGTTTTGATATATATTATTAATAATACATACAATTATTAATAAATATAAAATCAAGCGAAAGTATGTGCACAGTTGTTTAATATTTAAAGGACAATTACCAATTTCAGCAACCAATGTTCGCTCAATTGGCAGTACAATTTTAAATTGCAATTTGCTGCTATGGCTTCGTATTCATCGGATATTAACTACTCGTTCCGAATACATAATTTTAACTGACACCTACGCAATACAATTTTAATACAATCAATAATATTACTAACGAATTACAGTACTAAAATTAAGCGTTTAAAGTACAACAAGAAGTTTATAAATAATAGCTTATTATAATACATATAATAATTAATTCTTACTAAAGCCATGAGTGTACTCTACAACCAAACTTTATTTCCCTTGAGAACAAATACGTACTATATTTATTTAAAATTAAGTATTTATTAGTTTTTCAATACGAATCTAAGTAATAGTAAGAAGACCTACGACTTAACATAGACGTACACGTCAATTCTATACTGATATCGATTTGAGCATCTCAACATGTCAAGTTCAAACTCAATAACTTTAATCGTACAGTTTTTAAACTTGGATATATTTATAACTAGCTGTTCGCTTTGCTGGTCCTTACACTCGCGCAACTTTTTTTGGAGTAGGAATTTTGTAAAATCCATTCTTAACTGACCTCTAAATGACAGAAGCAATATTTATAACCAATTTTCAGTCTTTACGTCTAATAGTTTCGGAAATCTCATGAAGAGTCAATCTTTGGATATGTCATATGTATATATAAAGGTAGATAAATATATTACAGTGGCGTTAAATAAAATTCATTAGTTAAAAAAGTATGTTGCAATCATCATCATTATTAACCGATAGCATCCACTGCTGGACTGTTAATTAAACGGACTGCCTCCCTCAAGGATCTCCACATACAGCCACCATGGCCTCCGGTCCCGTGTGGCACTAGAGGCTCTTGTGTGTATGGGTTCATATGTGGGGATTCGGGCAATTCCCACCACGCCGTCCCAATGCGATTTGACAGTAGCCAGAGCCTCGTTTGCTAATTAGCACACAACTACATCAGGCACACACTTTATCAGGTGAGGTTGAATTGGGTCCCGTAAGTTGTTGTGCGGGACCCCTTACACGCCCTAGTATATTGTAATAAAATATTTAAAATTCAATTAACTCTGCGGTGTGTCAGAGCTATTTATATTAAAAGCGGTAAACCACTAACCACCTCAATCAACTGGTCCATATATTAACATGTCTACATCTTTATGCTCTCATTTTATTGTAAAAAGTGAACGTCAATTCATATTTACTTAACATCTTTCAAGGGATGTAAATTTCCTTTGTACCGTTTCATATTTTATTACATATTTATAACATATGGTATTATCTAGAATGTGATAATTGTTAAACTAAATATTGCAACTACTACCAACATCATTAAAAAAAATGTAATACCAATATGTAGCAGTGATCTGTATGCTGTATTACTTGTGGTTTCTTCGAAACATATATAAAGTTCTATAAATTTTATATAGAGATTGTTTAAATATTTGAATAAGTAATCCTTATCGTCCAATATTGTACAAAAAAATGCTAATTAGACAATAGTAAGTAGTATTTTTCTACTCAACCCTTCATCCTCATCTACAAAAAACACTTAGAGTTTGAATTTGAAACTATATACCGGTAGATTTTTTAATTAGAAGACATATATTCTTACACGCGAGATATATCTTCGATAGTTAACATAGTTTGGCGATAATCATAGATTATTTTGTAACACCGCTTCCTTTGTTGTAGACTTGATAAGATGGACACCAGAGCTGACGACGACGAAGCCCCGCCTGATCCGGCAGCGAGAAAACGCAAGCATCACGATTATACTGAACAAGACTTCGAAGGTAAGATTGAAGTTATACAAAGCTCTCACCTACTATAATTTATAAATATGATAATAATACGTGAGAAAACTTTTTTAAACGGTCTTTAAAGTAATATTTTTACATTAACCTTTAAAGGATTATGTAAAAATACGTTATTTCTATCCGTTCTGCAGCCTGTAAAGGTGTTGCAAAAGGATAGGCATTAATTTTATTATCCTTGTAGGCCATCGAGCGCACACTGTGTTCGTTGGTGTGCATGTGCCAGCCCGACGGCATTCGCACAGGAAGCATAAACACCATCACCGCAACGGCGATAAGGAAGCGGAAAGACCCGGTGAGTTTAACATTATATTAAAACAACAAACAAAAAACTTCGTACAAAAATTGTCTATTTTTCTGAGGATCTAAAAAGATGTTATTATCCTTGTGAAATTGTAATTATTGAAATAGCTAATAGCGCATCCAAAACGATGATACACAATGATCTTAGTTTTACTAAAGTAATATAGAGATAAATTTTAATATAGAGCAAAATTAGTGTCAATATTCCAATTCATAGGCCCAGCGATTATGGCCCGAGTAAGAAGACTAAGCGTCACAGATGATGGCGAAACATGTAAGAGCAATCACGACCCCATCATCTCAAAGAATTTATTTATGTTATAATCCTTTTAATATTTCTTTTACCATTCTCATAAGAATACGCATGTTCTATCAGAATCTAGTGTCTTAACCTACTACTATTCTTGCTACATCAAAAGAAAATTTTCATTTCAACGCATGGATTAATCATCGATGTCTCTTCATTATTTTAACTTATCGATTCTTTCTCTGAACTCATAATCAACTTCTACTATAGTCTAGATACAGACATAGTTTAATCAAATCGATCGCTTTCTAGTAACACCTCCTGCTCAAAGAGTACAATTCATTCTCGGTGAGGATATTGAAGATGCTGCTCTTGAATCTCATCCACTTTTTTCTGAAATGGAAGAATTAGTTAAAGATGGAGACGAACTAGAATGGAAAGAGACTGCTCGTTGGATTAAATTTGAAGAAGATGTAGAAGAGGGCGGTAATCGTTGGTCAAAACCACATGTGGCTACGCTATCTCTACATTCGCTTTTTGAACTCCGAAGCCTTATTCTAAATGGCGCTGTAATATTAGATATTGAAGCAAATTCATTAGATCAAGTAGCAGAAAATGTTTTGGATTATATGGTAGCCGATGGGTCTTTAGGTTATGATTGCAGAGAAAAAGTAAAAGATGCCTTATTAAGGAGACATAGACATCAACACGAAAAACGAAACCATAACAACATGTCAAAACTTCCTTTGATCAGATCTTTAGCTGATATCGGAAGGAATCATTCATCTTGCAAAAGTAAGTGTTTTATATTCTTTACTAATTACTTGGTTATGCATTTTAATTGCAATAAGATTTGTAATAAAGTTACGGGGATATTCTGGCGATATCCGGTTAGATTTCCAGGAAACTGGATCTCGTCGATCGAGTACAAGATATAGTCATTCCACATCATCCCCTCAGACGGCTCTACTTCATGCGCCAGACGCCAGAGGTTCTTACCTAGCTGTACCAGGTCAGCCAATAAGAAGGAACGGTAACAAGTGTGGATGCAAGCTCACAGATATCACGGCCTTTGTCTTAATAACACATTGATACTTGCACGCACGTGGATTGGCTACATTTTATACTACTGTGCATTACTTTATTGTACATAGCTCACATTTTTACATGTTTTATTAGTGAATTAAACACATTAACAAATAAATTGGAAGGTGATAAAATTGGTTTATAAAATTCGTTCTACATTGCAGTGGAAGAAAGTGGTAGCAGTGGACATTCTCAGAAGGGGGATTTGAGTCGTTTCCTAGGAATACCTAGTGCGGGTAACCGCTAAGCTTTAAGATGATTAATTAATGTTCTCTTCTCCATTTTTATAAACATCTTAATCTTATTTATTTTCATCTGTCGCCCATTTTCATTCGCTCGTTATATGTTTATAGGTTCTACGCTATTTTATGCCGTCTATTGTTTTAGCTTTGTTACTTTCTCATTATCATTTTATACTATAGAATGATTTTTTTACTTTAATCCCACCTTTATAGTTGGATTTATAGTTTAATTGGTTAAAAAAATTATAAAAAACTATAAAATTTTTGATTATCTCTTTCACGTAGATTGTTAATATTAAAATGAAAAAACACGTCGCAAAGTATTTGTTTTATATAAATTTACTGTTTCCTGTTTAAATAATATAGAAATATTTTCAGGTGGAGCTTCCGATGAATGCATCGTAAAAAGTCCAAGCAGCATTTCAATGCAAAGAAATCACAGTTCAAGTGATCTTCCTATTAATGGTGACATAAACCATAAAAGTAACACTCATTTTATGCGTAAAATCCCACCTGGAGCTGAAGCATCCAATATTCTTGTTGGTGAAGTAGATTTTCTTGATAAAACTCTATCCGCATTTGTAAGACTTAAGACCGGAACCATCATGGGAGATTTAACTGAAGTGCCAGTGCCCACTAGATTCATGTTTGTTCTGTTGGGGCCGCCGAACAGTAATTCCAGCTTTCATGAAATAGGCCGTGCGATGGCAACTCTCATGTCAGATGAGATATTTCATGAAGTAGCATACCGTGCAAAGAAAAGAGACCATTTATTAGCCGGCATAGACGAGTTTCTAGACGCAGTAACAGTTTTACCACCTGGGGAATGGGACCCAGCAATCCGTATTGAACCACCAGCTGCTATTCCTTCTCAAGATATTCGAAAACGACCTAATGATAACAATCCAAAAGACGAACCAGACGAAGAAGAAGAAGAGCAAAGACAAAGAGAAGAATCGGGTTTAGCTAGAAGTGGAAGATTATTCGGAGGTTTAATTAACGACCTTAAAAGAAAGAAACCATGGTACTGGTCAGACTTTAAAGACGCTTTGGCACTTCAATGTGTTGCGTCATGGATTTTCCTTTATTTTGCCTGCTTATCGCCAATTATTACTTTTGGAGGCCTTCTAGGGGAAGCAACCGGAAAAAATATGGCGGCTATGGAATCGCTTGTATCTGGATTTGTTTGTGGAATGGGTTACGGGTTTTTTTCAGGCCAACCTTTAACAATCTTAGGGTCGACAGGTCCTGTTTTAGTATTCGAGACAATTGTTTTTGAATTTTGCAAACAAATTGGCTGGAATTACATGTCTTTTAGATTTTGTATCGGTACTTGGACTACAATAATATTGATTACATTGGTTGCCATCGACGCTAGTGCATTTGTTTGCTATATAACACGATTTACCGAAGAGAATTTCGCAACATTAATAGCATTCATATTTATTTATAAGGTAAAATTTAGCGCATAGTAAGAATATATAGTCATTCGTTTAATTTTTTTGTTACAATTTACTATTTTAACGTTTCAAGGCTGTTGAAAACGTTATTTCTATTGGGAAGAAATTTCCGCTGAAGACGCATGCCGCTGATATTCTTAGCCATGAATGTTATTGTTTGCCTAGCAATTTCTCGAAAGTACCAGAAGAATTTAACTGGAATACAGTAGATAAAGAATCTTGCCAGGTAAAAAAGTTTGAATAAACGTGTATAATAATACTAAATAAAATTTACACATTGAAATTTTATACAAATTTCTTTTTCACAGTTTTACAATGGAACTTTAGTGGGCATAGGATGTGAAACAAAGGTTTTCGTTCCAGATGTGTTCCTTATGTCAATTATACTATTCTTGGGTACATTTACTATTTCCATAATTCTTAAAGACTTTAAGAACTCTCTTTTCTTTCCATCAAAGGTAACAATTCAAATGATATAACTGTAGAATACTAATGTATAGAAAATTATTCCTTTTTAAAAATATGCAATATTATTTTTCCTTAGGTAAGGCAAATTATAAGCGACTTTTCGGTGATAATAGCAATTTTATCTATGTCATTTTTGGATTATAAAGTTGGAGTCAATACACCTAAACTCGAAGTACCTTCAGAATTCAAGCCCACGTTGCCAACTAGAAATTGGATAATAACACCTTTTAATGGAAATCCTATCTGGTCAGCTTTGGTAGCAATATTACCAGCACTTTTGGGAACCATCCTGATATTTATGGATCAACAGATAACAGCTGTAATTGTTAACCGGAAAGAGAACAAATTAAAGAAAGGATGTGGTTATCACTTAGACTTATTTGTGTTGGCGATATTAATACAAATATGCTCAGTAATGGGACTACCGTGGTTTGTCGCTGCTACGGTCCTAAGCATTAACCACGTGAACTCTTTGAAAGTTGAATCGGAATGTGCTGCTCCTGGCGAGAAGCCACAATTTTTGGGGGTCAGAGAACAAAGAATGACTCACATTATGATATTTTTAACAATTGGCTGTTCCGTTGTACTAACGCCTATCTTAAGACACATACCTATGCCGGTCTTATTTGGAGTGTTTCTTTATATGGGAGTGGCTTCACTGAAAGGCTTACAATTCTTCGACAGAATACTGATTATGTTTATGCCGCAGAAATACCAGCCTGATCATATGTTTTTAAGACAGGTAGGTTTGACATAATTTTTCGCATTAAAATGGCTTAATATCATATGAAAATTAATATAAAATTTCATGATTTCAGGTTCCCATTCGCCGGGTACACTTCTTCACTGCGATACAATTAACATGTCTGGTATGCTTGTGGGTGATAAAATCGTTCTCTATGACGTCCATTTTATTTCCTTTAATGCTCGTAGTCATGATAGGCATTCGCAAAATGTTGGATTTGTTTTTCACGAGGAGGGAAATGAAAATTCTGGATGACGTAATGCCGGAAATGTCGCGGCGGAATGAAGATGAGCTACACGAGCTCGGTGACGCAGAGGTGCGAGAACAAATAACATTATTTTCCAATGTTTATAATTTATGGATGAAAATTTATGAAACAAATTGTATTACTATTGCATATTCTTTTAAAATATATATATTGAACTTTATTTATAAAATTGTAGATATCTAGCAAAAGTAATCCACCATCATATCAGGAAAATTTACAAATACCTCTAATAAATGGAAATATTATGAACATCCCTTTAACTTCAATAAATATATCAGAGGAAGTGAATAAGACCGGAATATGGAAACAAGTCAACGATAGCAACAAAATGAATATAAACGATGCAAAGGATTTTAAAGTTAAATCGGCGAAGAAAAGGTTAGTACTTATTTGTTAATATTCTAAAAATAAAAAGAAATTGCTGTTTTAGGAAATTCTTACTTGTTTCTCTATATCCTTTCTTCTTTTTCTAATCTTTAAACTGACACTATGTTTCTACGCTATCAGCAAAAGAATTGTAGTTTGTAACGCAACTGTATCAAAGAGACTACTATTAGAAATGTTTAGATAGAGAATAACAACATAAATACTAAAAATTACAGTTCGATTATAGTATATTGTTATAACATGGACTTCTCTTGCAGCACTAAACATAAGAAATTAATTTCAAAAAACGCACAAACAGAGATTGAGAGGAGACTGTCTACGATGGATGAGGTAGAGGAAGACGATCAATCTGTAAAGGTGTGCATAGATGACACCAAATTTTGAATACGCATGCAACCCCACGTATTACAGCAGGAGGATCACAGCATGGCGGCATGAAGCACGGTACCCCGTTTCCCACATGCATGGAGTACACAAGTTTATTAGACATTAATCGGCACCCGGAGAAACCTAAAATGCGATTGACAACCGGATATATAACGTTTTTCTTCTTTTGGAATCAATTCCATATCGATTGAGCCGAATAATGTTTAATGTCCACAGTCAGAAGTAGTCTAAAATAGAATTTCCATTAATCGTTGGATTTAATGTTCATAGTAAACGAGTTAGTCAGATGTAGAAAATTTTGATCAGCATCCAAATTTAACACGGCAAGGGTTATCACTTTTTTTTATACAATGAAGGAACGAGATGAGCAAAATGCTCTCCAGATAGTAAGTGATACACCTGCTCATTACAACCTAGCGCTAATTAGGATAATATACACAGCACCACATTGTGCCCGTCGCCTTCAGATTTGATGTCAGGTCTCTTTACCTCAGTGATTTCACTAGCTACAGCTTAAAACCGGAACACAGCAATGTATGAACTACTGTTTGGCGGCAGAAATACATAGATGGTTTCAATAAACGGAGACCTACCACCAGTACCTTCACTTATCATCCCATATTTTGTATACGTTATCCCGTCGTGAAGAAAATAAATATCAATTTTAATTACAAACGTAACAGACTTTATTTTTATTATACTTTATAGTAAATTTTAATATACGAATCATAACTTCATCATCATCAGCCGATAGATATCCACTGCTGCACCTGCCTCACCCAAAGATCCCCATATTGATGTAACTTACGCTGCTCTCATCGCCGGACTCTAAGGGCCATCGTTTATAAGGGTTTATTTGAGAGGATTTGGGCCATTTCCCACCACGCTGGTCCAATGCTGATTGGTGGAAGCCAGAGCCTCGTTCGTTGATTAGCAGAGTACACCACGAGTACGTGAGGTCGGCTTGGGTCCCGTGAGTTGTTGTGACCCTTTACACCCCTAGAATCATAACTTCGTTTTTAGATAACTCTATGTAATATGTAATTATCACATATGTATGTTTATTTGTATGAAAACCTAGTCCGAAATTAATATTACTGTTATTGTAACACTATGAAGCGATAATGAGTTCGTGAATCTGATCGCAAGTACGATATGGGATGGAAGGACTTGGATTGGTTACTATTAAATACGAACTTCCGGTGTATGAAAAATCATCGTGAGTAACCTAACATATTCCAAGATAGAACATATGTAATAGATATATTATATAACATCCTCAAACCCGCTCTAGGCAAGCGTAGGTAGAAATTGCTACCGTTCCCTCCACGAGACGAGGCCTAAATCCCATTAGTGGGAACAATTACTCTTGATATAATGAATAATAGTATACATAGAATTATAGTTATATTGAACGTTGTAATCTACGATGGATCGTGACAATAGATAGTTAAATATAGAGTTCAACCCGAGTTAGTTCATCTTATTAGTGTACTAAAGAGTATAGGCCATAAATTTAGGAATATATCAATACAGCTATAAAAACTGGATTTTGTTTACTGAAGTGCTTACTGGTGATAGATCTTTATTACCAGTCTGTCTAGGTACCACCGCAGCTCCTATTTCTGCCGCCAAACGGTAGTGTGCAAACATAACTGTGTTCCGGAGTGAAGGGGGTTGTAGATAGAGAAATTACTGGGGTAACGAGACTTAACATCTTACATTCCTTTGTGAGTGCAATGTGATGCCGTGTATGACATCCTAACTAGCGCGACGTTATTATGGGAGGACGTGTCACTCACCATCAGGTGAACATCCCGCTCGTCTCATCTCTTCATTGATTAATAAAAAAAAACGTACTTTCATTAAATTTCAAAGATCTAATATATTTCTTTATTCCTAAGGTGTAATAAGTTATATATGTTATCTTACAAAATGTATCTCTCGTGTTTATCATCATATATATTGACCAAGTTTAGAACTTCTGTTAACAGGAAAGTATCCCCAAGCACTTGAGACGATTATCGATTAGAAAAGTTGGTTTGAACTTAAGTTAATTTTATTTCATCAGTCCAAAGGGGATGGTTAATTAAATCTACGGCATCTCGGAAAGCACTCGAAGAAAATTTTAAACAGAAAAGTTTTCTGAATACTCAATGTGTGAAATAATTTATTGTATTAGTGTGTGTTTTAATATAATAACACAAGCTTTATTATTGTAATACATTAAAAACTTTGAATTACTTAAAAACAACTTAAAAAGCATTAACATATGAGTTATTTGAATGTATTCATAATTTATATACATCGAAAGGTTGACGCGACGAGAAAGTAAATCTGATGGTAAGTGATACGCCTGCATTACAAGACTACATTATGCTCGTTACCTCGAGATTTAGGATATTAAATCATGTTACCTCAGTAATTTCCCTAGTTACAGCACCCTCACGAGTACAGTTATTTATGTACATTACAAGATCGCGGTAGTGATAGACATATAGATCAATTATCGAATAGAATCATTTATGTTAAATTTAATAATTATATCATACATCATACATTTTCATCATATTTATTACTTCTTCTTTAGATCAGGAACTTCATTTAACTCTTCCGTATTAATATGTAAAATGTATGCTTGATTGTACCGCCAGAATCTACTTGCACTGCTTTTAAAAATAAATAACTAGAAAGCTAGTTAGACTTATTTTATCCATTCTTCTTAATTTAAACGTAAACGAAAACCAAATAGGTTAAACAATTGTTAATTATTAATTATTAAATAATAATTAATCGACTAAATGTATGAAGAGAGACTATATTATATTTTTCAGAATGATATATCAAGGCGTAAGGAATCTTGGAGCGGTGGCAAAAAGTGTGATATGCGAAAGAACAGTACCTCTGCTGAAACATCCGTGTAATTTTTTTTTTTATTTGTGTCCATTTCCTGTATTAGTAGTAATTTCGCAAGATATTTCCGCTCGTTATAATATGTGGTTATCGCGTAGTTATAATCTGTAGGGATTGCGAGGGGAGTGAGTTTTGTGTCGGTTGAATATTAACTCGATGTTAATGTAGATAAGCAACATTAGCACAAAAATTGGGGGACGAATGACTGAAATGTGATTAGTGTGGTATAATAATGTCAAAAATTTTAGACGTTTTTAATACGTATACATTTTCTATACGACTATGAAAACATAAAAAAAAAAAAAAATATTTATTTGCTCGATATTTCCGGATTTGATGTCGTCTACATATAATGAAATTTACATATAACTTGTAGTGTTTCGTAGCGGAAGTAATTTTTAGATGTAATAATATCAATTGTACAAGATACTAATAAAACAAGTGCCAATAGAATAAACACCATTAAATCGTATTAATAACGTTGGAATAAGTTTTTTTTTTTGTAGTTAATATTAATTCTTCATATAGATCTCTTTGATTTACTATAAGTAAAATGAATTCAGTAATTTGTATGTAACTTAACGTACTCGTGCAATTATTAACACATCACTTTGATTTTAAACATTTTGCTTACATTCTAATAGTAATATTAACTTTAGATCATTTTTGAGATGTTATTAATAATCTTGTGCGATCAATGGAGCCACGTCAAAGCCTAATTAGCGAGTTTTCAAACCGTCTAGGTTTTAATAGGTGTTTAATTAATTCTAAGGATTATTGTACCTGGTGGGATATGTTTGTTATATGAATTTGCAACGTTTTTGAGACTTTTGTGAGGTGTTATGAATAAATGATTTTCTATAAATGTGTGTTTGTTGTTTTACAATATACCTTTATAATTTTACCTATATTTTAGCATTAACGATTTCTCTATACTTTTAATTATAACAATGCCGCCCAAGCAAAAGTATTTACAGAAATTGACAGCCTTTCTCTAACGACACTCTCTCACTTCTTTATATTGTTTATAATAAAGTAATAACTAAAGTTATCATACTAATTAATTTATAATTCTATAGTCTAAAAGTCTATAAGCATCTATTACTTAATAATTACGTTTTTATATGAGTATTTCTTGTTTCAAGTAGCGCTGCAACAACTCAAATGATATAAGAAAGCATTTTATGAACTAAGTAAAAATAGGAAGAATAATATTATATATTAAAGCAACCGTTGTTATGACTTTTATGATCTGCTCGGTTGGATAAGGCGAAAAAATATAAAGATACTGACAATCGCTTTCTACAGTCCCTATATCACATGGGGTGATATTCATCTTCGCTACCCTTGGCATGCTAAGAGCAGCAAGATAATACAGCACATTAGTATAGCCTATGATTTTTTCTCCTTAAATTAACCCCTTTCAACTAACTGAACACGAGATATACGGAACTATTAAACGTACTCAAAACTTCATGAAGATATTGCTTCTGCTATTTACAGGTCAGCTAGGGTTGTATTTTACAAATTTCCTACCCCAAAGAAAGTTGCGAGAGGGTTACACCTATCAAAGCGGGCACGGAACAGCTGGTTTACGTATAAATATTGTCCTAGACAAAGTTTTTATTTATTTCAGTCGATGTTAAGTTTCAAGGGTTGATCGTTGATGATGATACACTAGCTTAGTATTGGTATACCTTATATTTCTTCAAACAAAAACGAACAGTATCGACAATAAAGTATACCGAATACATGTAGACGTTATATCATCGAATACTTTGCGGCTGTTATCGCACTCAAAGATTGCTATAGTATGATAAACATGCGCTTAGTCAGACGATTAAGATTGGTATCATTGTTTAACATGAAGAATTTTTTTTATTATTCTACTATGATTATAATACGTAAAAGGATATTTTTTAATATATTACAACTAAACTAAAACACCAATATTAATTAGGTTTCCTCTCGAAGTTTTAATTATAGCCGGGACAAAGTGTACGGGCAGCCGCAAGCAATCAACTTGACAGATAATGTTTGTTACTATTAAGTTTCTTTATGAGATTTATCTTAAATAACAGATCCTTTTAAGATAATGAATTGAAATCTACCGTTACTATACCAATATTCCAATATATCCCGTGATTAAGGCAAGAGTTATGGTAAAATTAACTTTCGATATTCCTTTTTGATTCTATCAAAGAAGGGATATACATCAGAAAAGTGTACGCGTAGAATAAACTGGGGTTCAGAATGATAACCTTAACCAGCATCCCAAGACTGCAACAGATTTGAAGACCTGTTTATCTGCTGTAATGAAGGTCGGTAGATTTAATAGCTTGACTGCTATTAAAAATTCGTCTAGTTTTTAAGAATATTCACAGAAATACAGGACAGGAGAGTGCTTAGTAAAATATTATGTAAAGGTCTACAACTGATTCTAGGTAAAGTTTAGGAATAGTTAATTTGTTCGATATCTTTAATAAGCAACAGAATATATCAATATTATAAGTATCGGTTTTATGATTATTGATAGAGTGCTTAGTTAGTCATATACGTTTTCCTAATAAGATGATATTTTAGCGTAATTTTGTACTATTCCGCATAAAATAACATAGCACCGAAATAATATTACCTTCATCAAAAGTTGTCAAAGTTCATTGAGAGGGAAGTTTCAAATTATAATACGGAGACACGATTATCCGATCATGTTCACTGGGGAGTGCGAATAATTTAACTTACAAGGTCTCTAAGTTATATACTTCAAGGTGATATACATTATATTTATTGATAGAAGGTTTCTTAACGAAAACGTAGACAAGAATAGTACTTATTTGTACCGCCAAGAAGAAGAAGTAACTGTTCTAACTTTACTGTGTTTAAGTGAGAAGTGAGATGTCGCTAACATAATTACTGAGGTCTTATTAGACTTGAAATCGTATGTCACAAAGTGGTGATGCTTTATTAATATTTTAAAAAGCGCTTCATTTTGGGAACAGGAGTATAACTTCATCATCATCAGCGGATAGACGTCCACAGCCTCCCACATCGATCGGTCCTACGCTGCCTGCTAATATATCACTTAGTTACTCTCTCATGTTAATATAGAGCTTATGTTATCGCTGGTTGTTGTCTTATTGTATATATATACTATGCTAAATACAGCTTTCTATAGATATGCTCCCAGTTACTAGACTTTGGTGCTAAAAAATAAAAATAAATTAATACACGAAGAATGTACGTTTTGTCTTTATTCGCGTATAAATTGTTTGACTCTCCTTTGATGTCTCGATTGCTCAATAGAGTTATATTCGACATGAGCGAATATATTCCTTAAACATGTGTCCTTTTATATTATATACAGTGTACTTCAAAGATTCTTTATTAAAGTGAACGTTAGAATTTCCCAATAGAAAGGTTGTGAAAGTAAAAGGTCTAGACAAAAGATTGTCCTCTTCACGTCTAGAAAGGTCCCAAATTTGTTGTTACAGTTGTGTTATTGATTACAGTGGGATTTTTTGGACCATAAAATGTGAAGACGTCGTACATATCATTGCACGGGAAGGGTTTGAATATTTTAACATCAACTCTACCCACGACGTAAAAGGAGACCGAGATAATAACTACAAAAAGGAATCTCTACTCTTCCTTACTAACATGCTAGCTAACCCGCAGTCATGGTTAGTACAATATTTACCTTCAAAATTAAGAAGTTAGGTTTCCTAACGACATATAAAAGTTAAAATAGCATTATAATATGTTTTAGAAAACCTATGAATACATATAACTTGATTATGTAAATAACAAACCAAAACCAATCACCATCCTAGAAACGAATCTATTCACTATTAAAGAATATTGTCCTTACCAGTATTATCCTTAGCGTTTCAAAATTTATTCGCAAAAAAAAAAAGTAATAAGGTGCAAACCATTTTCCGCTCACAATTTTCCTTGTTATTAAAACATCCTCACTCCGAGCATGAAAACCTTTTAAGAACATTGAATGAAACAAATAGCGTTTTCCTAAAATAAACACATTTTCCTTCATCCAAACATAAAATTACTTTTTTTTTTCGACGAACCGATAAACGAGTAAGACCTTCACCTGATGGTATTAGGGGGACCGGAAAGTAATGTCGTTTTCTTACGCTAAATACAAACACATACATTTTTAACGAGTCTTTATTTTTAATCAATGATGTATTCCCCATCATTGTCAATAACCTTTTGCCATCTAGTGAGTAAATTTTCAATCCCTGATCGATAAAAATTTATTGGTTTTTCGGCAAAATATCTAGAGATGGCATTTTGGATATCATCCAAATTTGCAAATGTTTTGCCACTTAAAAAGTGTTGCAGCGCTCGGAATAAGTGGAAATCCGATGGTGCAACATCGGGCGAATATGGTGGATGAGGCAGCACCTCCCACCCCAATTCATTAATTTTTTCTAGAGTTCGCCTTGCGCAGTGCGGTCTTGCATTGTCATGTTGGAGAATGACGCCTTTTCGGTTGACAATCGCTGGCCACTTTTCAATTAAAGATTGATTGACTCGCTGCAATTGTTCGCTGTAGAGGTCTGCAGTAACAGTTTCTCCAGGTTTCAGTAATTCAAAATGAACAATGCCGCGAATACTCCACCAAACACACAAAAGCGCTTTTTTGGGGTGTAAACCTGGCTTAGCAGTACTCCGAGGGATTTCATTTGGAGAGAGCCACTGCCTTTTGCGTTTTGGGTTATCATACAGGACCCATTTCTCATCTCCTGTGATCAAGCGATCAAAAAACGCTTCTGTGTTGTGTCGTTGAAGCAATAAGTTGCATGTGATTGATCGGTTAGCCTTATTCTGTTCGGACAGATTATGCGGGACCCAAACACCTGCTCTGCTTACTTTTCCAATCTGCTTCAAATGTTCTTGGATGGTCGACCAAGGTTTGTTGAGACTGTTTGACAATTCCTCGATCGTCTGACACGGATTTGCTTCCACTTCCGCCCTTAACACGTCGTTGTCTAACGCTGATGGTCTTCCTGATCGATACGAGTCGGAAAGATCAAAATTACCCGATTTGAACTTGGAAAACCACCTTTGGCATTTACGAATGTCCAGTGCATTTGGATAAACATCGCAAATGTTTTTGGTAGCAACTGTTGCGTTATTTCCCTTGCGAAACTCAAAGAGCATGCAATGCCGGATGTGTACCTCTTCTGGTATTTGGCTGGCCATTTTACCCATAAATTACAAAAAAAAATTGTAATTCAATTGTCTATAAGTAAAGAAATCACTATAACCTCACAATGTCTTTGGTACGCCTCTGAACAAAACAATGAGCTGACAAATGACAATCAAGTATTGGCATGCGCAGAAACGACATTACTTTCCGGTCCCCCTATTAAATACGTCTGTCCATAACGAGGCACTAGTTAGGATATATATACGTTTGTAGGCAAAACTACTGATTGGAGACGAGAATAGTAGCTGCGGTGGTACATACCTTTATATTTTTTAATCGCGGTGGAAATCTTAAATATACGTTACTTCTGAGGAGAAGACAAGGTTATGTAGAGCAACTACCCATTAAAACTCCCTCGGTGGTATCACTCAGTGCATTAGAAGGAGCTTCGGGATCTACAGAACGTACCGATGCCCTCTGTACTCTGGCTAATACATCCCACGGACGGGCAAAGCCCTCATTAGCACCCACGCTGTTCTACGGAAAATATAAGACCACTAGCATTTGCCGTCGTCCTACGGCTCGCTCATTGAGCTCTAAGGGCCCTCACCTTCAAAGTTCACGAAACCTGGGACCCTTTTAATCGCCTTGCACGACATGCAAGGAATACCTTAGTTATAGTCTTAATAGCCCGAGGTTACAGGGCTGGCGTTGGTACTTATCTAGATGCTTTCCGGCAACAGTGACGTACCGCCATTATACCACTACCAGTGTACAATCCCTTAGCAAACATAAATATTGTATTGCATTCATTATATTAGCATTATATGGTGAAGAAAAACCGTTCCAAAAGTAACAAGTTTTGTTGACATGTACCCAGCAATACATACTTGGTCAACGTGGTGGATAATTAGCACTGACTCTTTATTTAAGAGAAAAGTACTCAAATCCGTGGGAACAAAAAGAAAACGATCATGTTATCATCATCATCATTAGGTGCCCTCTTCAAACTGAAGTTTGGTGATTAGATCGAGAAAACCAATTCTATCCTCAGCTATTCTTTTTAAGGGATGGTATTGAAACCCATCGTTATATGTAAATTTTATTCTAGAAACCAATTCAGTCATGTCAATTATTTTACATCTTTATAGTTTCGAATAAAGCAAAATATTTCGAGCAGTGGTCTAAAATATAAAGAGACCTTCGTGCGACCTTCAAACATATACATTATGATCTACAAAAGAGAATTTGATATGAAATAAAGTATATAATGCTGAGAGTAATTCAAAACCAGACTCAGTATATTTGACATGAAACGGTATCATTTTGATGAGGGTTACTGAATATAAATTACGTTCCTGTGTATGAATAAAGTTAATACTTACGAAACAATCGTAACAAATTGCATGAAACGAGCCACAGAAAATTTCTTAGGACATCTTTATTTATTTATTTATTAGATCTAACACCAATCATACAATCATCATTAGGTAAAATATACGAAGAACTTAAAAGAGAAATTAAGTCTAAGTACATGATTGTTATAAAGGCATTCACGGTTTTTATATTCGGCTTTCTGAAGCAGATCTAGCACAGCCTTATTATAGTAAATAAGAGGTTGTATTAATACTTAAAACGAACAAACGGTTTTACTACTCAACAAACCAACGACGTCTGATCTGCTAAACGGAGTAGTAATCACGGAAGGTGAAGACAACGGCCTCACAATACCCAAAGCTCTTTCCCTCTACGACTCATATCTTTGCAAAGAATTAAATGAATCCAGCGAAAGACTATTACTCCCTCTTACCTCTCCAGCATGTAGGGTAGCTTCGCCTTAATTCCTTCTCACTTGGCAAGAGCGAACAAGTTATAGTTACTTAGCACCGTCGCTACCATAGGAGAGAAACAATACAGAGAGTCATTATTTATAACCTAGTATAATATATATGGTCATATGTTGCCACCATTTTTGTCTTCATATCACTTAACTGTTTATTTTTTAGCACCATAAGCTGACAATATAGTACACAGAATAGATACAATTTATGTATTCACATCTAAACTATACAAGGGAACGAAAAAGGTATATATATATATCTACAAAAGAGATTTCAACCTATGTAGAAACAAATCGCGATATCTCTGTAACCATAAAGCCTAACGACTTCTAATTTGGTAACAATATTTCTTTGTCTGCGTACAGGCCGCCTAAGAACGGATATTAAAAATTTCCTACCTAAATGGAGTTGTGGGGGTATTAATAACAGGAAGGGGGTCCGGTGGCTGCGATTTACCGGCGAGCGGGAATATTTCTAACAAATTTCAAATCTTGTACTATGTTATAGCTAGCAAAACGGGCGGGGAACTAGTTATATTACACTAGTAAAAACTCTGCAGCCAATAGAATTGACTGCTGTTCTAGTTACATTAAAATCATCTAATTATTATCATTTTTAATTGCAATGGAAATTGAATTTAACAATTTTTTTTTTTTTTTTATTTTATATTGTCACGCCTTTTTCCCAGTAGGGGTAGGCAGAGGTGAATAAACCACCCACGTTTCGCCAGATGTGGTCAGATTAGGTCCCATGTAACAGGGGCGAGCCTGTTGCCACTTTATTGGGACCACCACACACACACACACACACAAAGATGATATCAGTGTGCGGGTTTCCTCACGATGTTTTCCTTCACCGTTTTTGTATCTCGCTGTTGTAACTAAAGTTCACAAATGTACATAACTTAAATATTAAGTCATTGGTACATGCCGAGGTTAGAACCCGCGACCTTCGGAATGAAAGCCGCACGCTCTAACCATTAGGCCAGCGAGCTACATATAGAATTTAACAATGATAATACAGTTATCTTTATCCGTTTTTTTTGTGGGGCTACCTCAAAGAGAGAGTTTACGCCAACAATCCGCGAACTGTTGTGGACTTAAAAGAAAATATTCGGCGAGAAATCAGCGCAATTGAACCAAGTTTACTGCAGCGTGTGGCACGGAATACGAGGCTCCTTTTCGAACAGTGTGTGCAACAGGATGGAAGACATTTGGATGACATTATCTTAAAAAAATGAAATCCGCATTTGTACTCTATCTTTTAATACTTTTAGTAAAATTATATGTCAAACATATTATTTTTTATTTAAATTTGAAAACATAAATCTGCTACCAGACAACCTTTAGCATGCACGGTATCAGTGCCTACGGACTATTTGGATTCTAGTGCAACTTCACTCCATTGGCCGGCACTGTTACGCAAGAAACCAATAAGCTATTGGCGCCAAACCGACACACAAGCTGCATATGAATAAGAAGATATCATATTCATTTTGCTCTATAAAAGTTTCTAGCGTTAGGTAAATTGCTGAAGGATACATCAAAGAGCGCATAACGAGATCTTTGTGCGGCCCCGTCATAACATTAATTTTCAGTGATGGCGGGTCTAATACAAATTTGTATACTTTGTTATATTTTAAATTACACTAAAGTTATTCCCTCTAAATAAGTAGCTTTAGTAATTACTGATGCTGGTGATCACAACTGCAGCTCTACCATAAAACAATACTATGGAAACAGTGATATTTGCACACTATTGTTATAATCTAAACTGTAGTATACTACACAAAAGAGTTCTTTTTTTACTTTCACTTACGTACTTTAAGTAAACATCTGTCTCGAGGTCAAGTCGGTAAAGTTAAGTAATTGTTCAAAGGTCTGCTTTAAAAGGGGTTGAAACGAACTATTTGAGTAAAGGGCGACGAGGTTAATTTACTTGTAGAGAAAATTATGTTTTAAGGATTCTTCTATCTCTCTTCATTTTTACTTTTTCTTCTCCTTTTTTGTTTGCTTTAATCTGTTGTTCTCTTTACAATTTTAATTTTTACTTTATTCTATTTATTTACTTATTTGTTTATGCCTAATCTTTGTTAATTATTTATTTATTATTAAATTTTGTTTCTCTCTATTACCCTCATGACTATTTTCTTACTATACCCCAAGAATATTTTCCGACTATCGTCCTCACTCATCAGAACGGGAATAGCCACCGTATCCAATCTTTAACCTATTTCCATTTCGAGGTATGCTCTTTCTCTCCCAAATAAGGGACAGGAAGGACAGGATGTGCACCACGATCTGGTCCACCGTCGGGTGACAGAGGCACGCGGGACTCTCCTTGAGCTTAAACCTGTGAAGGTACACGGAGAATCCCTCGTGCCCAGTGAACATCTGTGTAAGTTAGATACTAGCGAAGCACCTATTCCCGCCCCCTTTTTTTTCGTGGGGAAATCCTTCATTGAATATCCTTCTGCTGTCGGGGTAACAGAAAGGTCATGCCGGAATCTGATCGGCTAAAACTCCTCGGTTTCTCACACAGCGCATTTGGCCAGAACCACAGAAACGCTTTCACACACTATTTCAATTCCGACATACCTACTTCCACCCCCCGCAGTGTGCAAACTTTTTTTAATGGTATTTCCATTATTTCCTATCACAAAGATAAATAATATAGCCTACATTCGAAATAACGTTAAATACACACTAAATCTCCATGAAAAGTATGAAGTTATGATTTATGTTGACCCATTAAGAATATAAGTCAAACTTTGGAAGAACTGATGTAAGGAAATGTAATAAATCAACCGACGTCTCCAACTCATAGGAAATCAAAACTAAGTAAAGAGACAGTAATATACTTAGTAAGATGTTACTATATAGCATAGTTATAGTTTTCACGTTCTACTTATATTTTCCGTGGTGATAAGTTCAAAAGGTATTTTTAGTAAATGCTGAAGTCTTCACTCTACATCCCCCTATATATTTTTTTTTATTTATTTATATTATCACGCTTTTTTTCCAGTAAGAGAAGGCAGAGGCGAATAAACACCCACTTTTCGCCAGATGTGGTCAGATTTGGTCCCATGTAACAGGGAGAGCCTGTTGCCACTTTATTGGGGCCACCACACACACACAAAGATGATTTCAGTGTGCGGGTTTCCTCACGATGTTTTCCTTCACCGTTTGTATCTCGCTGTTGTAACTGAAGTTCACAAATTTCATACTGTAATTACATAACTTAAATATTCAGTCATCGGTACATGCTGAGATTCGAACCCGCGACGTTGGGAATGAAAGCTGTACGCTCTAACCATTAGGCCAGCGAACTATTTTATAACCCCCCATATTAACCCCTGCAAATGACAGCCCCCAATGCCGGAGGCCATACTGACTATGACAAAGGTTCGCAAGATGCCTGAATCAGCGCCTCGCAGGACCAATCGGTGTGCAGATCTTTAAGAGAGTCCTATATCCAGCAGTGGACGTCTATCGGCTGATGATGGTGATGAAACGTCTATTGCCGGAGTCCGTCTAGGTATGTACCATCGCCGCGGCTGTTCCTGCCGCCAAACAGTAGTGTACAAATATTACTCTGTTCCAGTTTGAAGGGCGCTGTAGTAGGTGTAATTACTGGAGTAAGGAGACTCGATATCTTCCGTCTCAGGCGACGAGTGCAATGTGGTGCGGTGTATTACATCCTAACTAGCGCCACGTTGTTATGAACGGGCGTATCACTTACCATCAAGTGAATATCTTGCTCGTCTCATCACTTAATTGAATAAACAATATATTTATAAGATTGTTACCCAAAAAAACTCTTTATAGTTAAACTCGCCTTTGTCCGACCCAAAAGTATATGTCTTCCCGTATTAAAAATAAATAAATATATACATTCTTGATATGATATATAAAATTTTAAAAAAATTACACTAATATCAATAATTAATAAATGGAAAAAAAGACATATCTATGTTATAAGGCAGTAAATAAAAAAAAAATTGTCCGATTGCTTCGGGAACTTTCAAACAATATATTTCGAGTTGAGAGGAACGTTCACCTGATGGTAAGTGATACGCCTGCTCATAACAACATGGCGTTAGTCAGGATGATGTATCCTGCGCTTGTATCCTGAGACATAAGATGTTGAGGCCCGATACACCAGAACAATAATTGCAACGCCCTTCCAATCGGAACACAGTAATGTTTGCATACTACTGTTTTGAGGTAGAAATAGGAGCTACGATGGTTACTACCTACAGGGTCTCCAGCAGTAGGAACCTACCACCAGGTTTTATCAAATAATAAAGAATATACTGTTATCCTGTGAGGTGGAAGGGGTTCCGCACAACTCACGGGACCCAATCCAACCTCATCTGCTTGTGGTGGACCCTGCTAAACTACAAACAAGGCTCTGGCTCCCACCATCCCGCATTGAGCCAGCGTGGTGAGAAACGGCTCAAATCCCTTCAAAAGATGTGGAGATCTTCTGGAAAGGTCTTTTTCTAGCAGTGGATGTTTGTCGGCTGATGATTATGATATTCAGTATTTTTTTAATTTTTTTATTAATTAACTTCATTGAGTCGATGCTGAATGAAAGTATACTTGAATAGATTCACTCTATCGCTGAAACAAAGGCGACGTGACAGCAGGCATGCTAATGAGGTGTCTGACTCTCAACCGGCTTACCTCATCGCTATTCATACAGATGATAAAAGAAGCAGCAATATATCTTAATCCATTGGGATCAGGTTCCTATAGACATTTCCCCTATTTGTTATTCAAATGACATTCAGGATCAGACGAAAATATATTTGGTATTTCAAATTAATTTCCTCCATTGTAGGGTTGATGGCGTGTTTTGAATAAAAAATAATTAAAGTTCGTCATCATCATCATCATCAGTCGATAGTCATCCATTGCTGGACATAGGCCTCACCTAAAGACCCTTTCAGCGGTTAAGGATTTATATCGAATTTGGGCCATTTCCCACCACGCTGGACCAATGTGGGTTGGGGCAAGTCAGAGCATGGTTTGTTGATTAGCAGGGTGCATCACGGGCAAGTGAAGTTGGCTTTGATCCCGTGAGTTGCGTGGTACCTTACACCCCTGAAGTTTATATATAAGTTTGGCAAATATCTCCCTTCCGCTTTTTTGCTCTTTATTCAATGCTTTATAAAAAGTGTTACAGTGATCGGATTTAGTTCAGATATGCGCCGTTTTGTTCGATAATCTGTTTCCATCTAGACGGCAACTTCATAATACCTCCCTCGTAGAAGCCCCCCTCCTTATTTGCGAAGAACTCGGACAGCCACTTTTCACAAGCCTCTTTTGAGTTCAACTTTACACCACCAAGGGCGTTCACCATGGACAGGAACAGGTGGTAATCACTTGGCGCTATGTCCGGGCTATATGGTGGATGCGATAAAACCTCCCATCCGAGCTCCCGTAGCTTCTGACGAGTCATCAACGAAGTGTATGGTCTGGCGTTGTCCTGGTGGAACACTACACCCTTCCTGTTGGCCAATTCTGGACGCTTCTGGTCGATCGCCTGCTTCAAGCGGTCCAGTTGTTCGCAGTAGATGGTAGAATTAAGCGTCTGGCCATATGGGAGCAGCTCATAGTGGATGATTCCCTTCCAATTCCACCAAACACACAGCAAAACCTTCCTGGCCGTCAATCCCGGCTTGGCCACTGTTTGGGACGATTCACCGGCCTTCGACCACGACCGTTTTCGCTTGATATTGTCGTATGTGATCCATTTTTCGTCGCCAGTCACCATCCGCTTAAAGAATGGGTCGAGTTCGTTCCGTTTCAGCAGCATATCGCAGGCGTTGATTCGGTCCAGAAGGTTTTTTTGCGTCAAATCATGCGGCACCCAAACATCAAGCTTTTTTTTGTATCCAGCCTTCTGCGGATGGTTTAAAATGGTTTGGTGACTAACTCCCATCTCCTGGGCGATGTCACGAGATGCCACATGCCGGTCGAACTCGATTTAGTCCATGATTTGATCGGTATTTGTCGTCACAGGTCTTCCGCCGGCTGGCTTATCCATGGTGTCGTTTTCACCGGCTCTGAATCGTCGAAACCATTCCTCCGCGGTTCGAAGTGATAGATTACCATCCCCCAAAACACCATTAATCTCACGGAACGTTTCTCTAGCGGATTTGCCTTTAACGAAGGAAAACTTTAAAATAGCGCGAATTTCGGCGTTAGTGAACTCCATGTTTACACGTCTATAACTATTGAACGCAATATCCAAACTAATTATGCATAGCGTCGTTTTGTAGGTTATGTCAAGACCTTTCAAATTATGTATAGTATTGCCAGATACGAGCTCTGTAGCGCTTTGTACATAGCCGCGAAATTCAAAAGACAAAAAGGCGGAAGGGAGATATTTGCCAAACTATTATGTACTAAATAGTCAATATAGATAGTAAATAGCAGTGCTGATGGAAATATACTTCAAACAGGTCTATAGTATTGAATAAGATTTTCCAAAGATGATACACAACGGTTTGTACCTACAGGTGCTTCAGCAGTAGATTGATGATGATGATGATCGTTTCAATTATTAAAAAAATTACAATTGACTATCATTAAAGTGAACAAAGAGAAAATTCGGTACATTTTACAGTTTTTCTTTGACAAAGGCGAAAATGCAAGCCAGGCGGCTAAAATTGTGAATGGTGTTTATGGACCCGATACTGTAACAGCCAATTATGTGCAATTTTGGTTTCGTAGATTCCGTTCAGAGATTTTTGATGTTAAAGATGCACCTCGCACAGGTAGGCCGGTCGCCGAAAATGTCGATAAAATCGGAGAAATGATCGAAGTTGACCGGCGTGTTAGCAGTCGTAACATCGCCCAGGAGCTAAAAATGGACCACAAAACAGTTTTAAACCATTTTAACAAAGCTGGATTCAAAAAGAAGCTCGATGTTTGGGTGCCACACCAATTAACAGAAAAAAACATGATGGATCGAATTTCCATCTGCGAAGCCTTGGCCAAACGGAATGAGATAGACCCATTTCTTAAACGGATGGTGACTGGAGATGAGAAATGGATCACATACGATAACCCTGTGCGAAAACGATCATGGTCAAAGAGCGGTGAAGCACCTCAAACGGTGGCCAAACCAGGACCAACGGCCAGGAAGGTTCTGCTGTGCATTTGGTGGGACTGGAAGGGGATTATTTATTATGAGTTGTTTCCATATGGCCAAGCACTAAATTCTGATCTCTACTGACAACAACTGGACCGTTAGAAGATAGCAATTGACCAGAAACGGCCAGAATTGGCCAACAGGAGAGGTGTCGTGTTCCACCAGGACAACGCTAGGCCACACACGTCTACAGTGACTCGCCAGGAACTTCGGGAGCTTGGTTGGGAAGTTTTAATGCATCCGCCATACAGTCCGGACTTGGCACCAAGCGATTACCATCTTTTTCTTGCATTACAAAATTTCTTTAGTGATAAAAAATTGGCATCTAGGGAAGATTGTGAAAATCGGCTACTAGAGTTTTTTTGCAAATAGAGACCAGGACTTCTACGAGAGAGGCATTATGAAGTTACCTTTAAAATGGCAACAAATCATAGAACAAAACGGTGCATATTTGACCCAAATCGGACAATCCGAAGCATGTTAAATAAAGTCCTGAATTTCATATAAAAATAATGGATTTATTTTTCCCCAACCTATTATTTCTGCTTCGGCAGGTTTCTGTTGCCGGAAATCGTCTAGGTAGGAACCACCACAGCTCGTTTTCCACGCGCTAAATAGTAGTGCGCAAACATTACTGTGTTCCGGTTTGACGGGCCCTATGACTAGTGAAATTACTGGGGTAACGAGACTCAACATCTTATGTCTCGAAACGACGAGGACAATGTGGTGCTGTGTATATCATCCTAACGCCACGCTGTTATTGGCGGGCGTATCACTTACCATCAGATAGACGTTTCGATTGCCTCGTCGATTTGAAATAAAAAAAAAATACCGTAGATATTTAACAATGTATTTATAACAGATCTAAAAAATTAGGTGCGAAATTTTTTATAGGTTAGTGGACAAACGAGCGAACAGATCACCTAGTAGAAAATGGTCATTGACCTCCATGTACAGTCGCAACACCAGAGGGGTCGCTGCTGCATTGCCGACCTTTAAGGGAATAATACGCTCTTTCCTTGATAATGGCCCCATGTCGTATTGATTCAGAAAAACCGCTGGCGACAATTGATTCCACAAGTGGTAGTGCGTGGTACAAAGTTGCACTTGAAACAAACTACGGAGATGAATCTTGGCTTTATGGTGTGTATTGCGCTGGTGGAAAGTAGCAGCAGGAATAATTCCTAAGAAATCCTCGGAACACTCCCTGTGATAGAAATAATGCAAAGAGAAGAGTTGTATCTTCGCAAGGCCAGTGGGTCGAGGCTATTGGAAAGAACTTGGTCGTCAACGATTCAAGCAGCTCTCCGTTATGTGTATATGCTTCATGTTGTTCTCCGTCGTCCATGAACAACACCTAGGGAGTAGCAATCGCAATACCTGACTAAGGCAGGAAGAAATTAGTTAGCTAATATTCGTGTAATAACTTATAAGCATTAAAATTTTATGAAACGAAATTGGAGACACGCAAAAGAAATCCTTTATGTGTAATTAATAAAACTAATTTACTCTTTCCTCAACACCGTTTTTCAAGTGGATCAAAAGGTCGGCGGCGACTGTCTATTGACCCAACCTGTGTCCGTTTCTAGATCGACTTAAATAAATAACATCTTACACTCTTTTCTTACCTTTTCTATCTAAATCTTGAATGTAAAATGGCGATTTGATTTTTTGTTAGAGTGAATATTAATCTTCCTTTTTAGTTACGACGACGACGATCCCTCTTTCAGAATTGAAAATGTGAAAACGGGTCGAAAGCCGAAAAATGTGTCAGCTAAAGAGAAACCGTTTCAGCATCATTGGACACTTCAATAAATTTTACCTTCAAAACATGATTTATTATTCGCTTATTAATATAATAACTTCTTTTCAACGGACGCTTTAATATTTAACATAGAGCACTTTCACAATTAACATACCTTTACTAACATTTGTGTGAAGGTTATAACTTATAGCTCTGTGTCATATTTAAAATTCCACCCCAATATTAAAAATACTCAGTGCTCAGCCGTATAGGGATGACATGGGGCTTTTATTGTTAACATAGAATATAATTTATATTATGAATTACTTTATTATACTATGTATTTTTATATATAATATATACCTTGTAATTCAAGCTTATATCAAAAGAATATGTTTAGTTAATTTTTAATCCTTATACTCCTTATATTTTAGGACAACGGGGAGAGATTGATATTATGTTATCGAGTATGTGAAAATGTCAAGTACGCATTCGTTCAACTTGAACTATAAAGGTTAGTATTAGGGGGACCGGAAAGTAATGTCGTTTATGCGCATGCCAATACTTGATTGTCATTTGTCAGCTCATTGTTTTGTTCAGAGGCGTACCAAAGACATTGTGAGGTTATAGTGATTTCTTTACTTATAGACAATTGAATTACAATTTTTTTTTGTAATTTTGGGTAAAATGGCCAGCCAAATACCAGAAGAGGTACACATCCGGCATTGCATGCTCTTTGAGTTTCGCAAGGGAAATAACGCAACAGTTGCTACCAAAAACATTTGCGATGTTTATCCAAATGCACTGGACATTCGTAAATGCCAAAGGTGGTTTTCCAAGTTCAAATCGGGTAATTTTGATCTTTCCGACTCGTATCGATCAGGAAGACCATCAGCGTTAGACAACGACGTGTTAAGGGCGGAAGTGGAAGCAAATCCGTGTCAGACGATCGAGGAATTGTCAAACAGTCTCAACAAACCTTGGTCGACCATCCAAGAACATTTGAAGCAGATTGGAAAAGTAAGCAGAGCAGGTGTTTGGGTCCCGCATAATCTGTCCGAACAGAATAAGGCTAACCGATCAATCACATGCAACTTATTGCTTCAACGACACAACACAGAAGCGTTTTTTGATCGCTTGATCACAGGAGATGAGAAATGGGTCCTGTATGATAGCCCAAAACGCAAAAGGCAGTGGCTCTCTCCAAATGAAATCCCTCGGAGTACTGCTAAGCCAGGTTTACACCCCAAAAAAGCGCTTTTGTGTGTTTGGTGGAGTATTCGCGGCATTGTTCATTTTGAATTACTGAAACCTGGAGAAACTGTTACTGCAGACCTCTACAGCGAACAATTGCAGCGAGTCAATCAATCTTTAATTGAAAAGTGGCCAGCGATTGTCAACCGAAAAGGCGTCATTCTCCAACATGACAATGCAAGACCGCACTGCGCAAGGCGAACTCTAGAAAAATTAATGAATTGGGGTGGGAGGTGCTGCCTCATCCACCATATTCGCCCGATGTTGCACCATCGGATTTCCACTTATTCCGAGCGCTGCAACACTTTTTAAGTGGCAAAACATTTGCAAATTTGGATGATATCCAAAATGCCATCTCTAGATATTTTGCCGAAAAACCAATTAATTTTTATCGATCAGGGATTGAAAATTTACTCACTAGATGGCAAAAGGTTATTGACAATGATGGGGAATACATCATTGATTAAAAATAAAGACTCGTTAAAAATGTATGTTTGTATTTAGCGTAAGAAAACGACATTACTTTCCGGTCCCCCTATTATAAATTATAAATAACGGAAGGACTGTTTCATTTATAACATTCAGAAGACTATTCAATGATTTGTTAGCCAATTAGAAGTATGCTATTACTTAGATTTACACAAAAAAAAAAAACTAACAACGGCCGTAAAATAGTATTATAGAAAACAGTAATTTCACACAATGCTATAATAAATGACAGTTAACTAATGCCTAATTTTTTTAACACGTGATCAGATAACCGTTTACCTGGACTTATCAATTTTGTGTTCAAATAAAAATTTTTATACTTCCGGTAGCTAGACAGGCGTATTCGTAGAAATATTACCACTAATAGAAATTAAATTAAAAAAACATACAAATTTTAATAGAATATATACAATAACAGACAATGAAAACTATTTAATGTTGTGTGACAGGAACTTAATTTTTTTTGTCGTTGTCTAAAATATTTAAGTTAGAACCATAGAGAAAAGATTTTTGTAAGTAAAAAGCAACGTTATTATAAGATTTATAAGACATATATTCAATATAGAAATTCATACGCACAAATACATCGTGATCAGAATAATGAAATTTATACTTATTGATCATGAAATGACCTTGAAACAGATATTTATAATTCTTTGGTGGTAGGTCTCCATTGCTGGAGACCGTCTACAAGTAGGTAAGTATCACCGCAGCTCTTACTTCTGCCGCAGAACAGTAGTGTGAAGTGTTCCGGTTTGAATGGTTGTAGCTAGTGAAATTAGTGAGGTAACGAGACTTAACATCTCGTGTCTCAGTCGCCGAGCGCAATGTGGTGCAGTTAATATCATCCTAACTAGAGCCACGTAGATGGGCAGGCGTATCAGGTAAAGGTCATGCTCGTCTCGTTGCTTCCTGAAATAAAAAAAAGAATATAGTTTTTATTCTTGATTTTATGAAAGCTGTTAAACATTAAATTATCGAGGTACAGTTTAACATGTGCGTCGAAGCAAAATCCAGAATGTTCTGCAGTGTATCTCATCCTAACTAGAGCAATACTATTATACGTTGCCTTATCACTTACCATCAGGTGAACGCTGTTTTATTGAAGCGAAGGTTTTATATTCGTAAAAATGTATTGTTATAAGAATTACAAAACCATTTAATACGATTCGTTTGGAAACGTCTGTATTACCGAATAAAGGAGATGTAACGAAGAAAAAAAAACAAATTGATACTCATTGATATTCATGGCCGTTTGCTTAACTTAATCTATCCTTTAATCTCAATTCATTTCTTATGCCGGGCCCATGCAAATCAGCTTCGCTCTTAAAATATTCTATCTCACCTTTCAGTAGACTTTACACCACTTTGATTAAGAAATTACCCTCGGGCAAAGCTTTTTACGTTTTACATTATACAAAACGACACCCTTGTAAGATTCTTAAATTTTCTTACTGATGGCGAAGATATAATTTACATCTCATGTGTGAGATAATTACTGGTGGTTAGTTACTAATGTCAGGAACAGTCTGGGTAGGTACCACCGCAGTGCTTATCTCTGCCGCCAGTGTGCAAATATTGAGGGGCGCTGAAACGTGTAATTACTAGAGCGACGAGAGTCCACATCTTCGGTCTCAAGGCGACGAGAGCAATGCAGTGGAGTGTACATCATACTAACTTTTTTTATGTAATTGAGCGACCCGTCGAGCGGCACATTCTCTTGATGGTAAACGATACGCCCGCCCTTAACCACGTGTCGCTAGTTAAGATAATATTCACAGCACTACATTGCGCTCGTCACTTTGAGACATAAGATATTAAGCCTTGATACCCTCGTAAATACACTAGTTACAGCACTATTCAAACCGGAACACAGTAATGTTTGTATCCTACTATTTTGCGGCAAAAATAGGAGCTGCCGTGAGCCTTTTTTTTTTTGTTTCGCGCAGAAATCTTTGAAAAATATTCTGCCTTCTGGTGGGAAGTTAGAGTTATGTGAAGATTTTTACCCATTTAAAACCCTCAGTGGTCTCCTTCGGCGTTTGGAGAGGTCGCGGGATCTCCGTTCGGAACACAACCGCGGCATCGCAAACGCTATGCTTGAATAGCCCCTGCTTTATACAGACCCTACCAGCCTCGTTAGTACTACTTCAATGACCGGAGACCATTGTCTTCGTCAGGGTAGCTGCGATAGGCCTAGTGGTATATAGGCCTAGTGTGCCCCTGTGGGGACGTAAATTGGATGCTATGGTGTATACGAAAAAGGAACAAACTAAGAGTTATGAAAGAAGAGAGTTAATTTTGGGTCATAAGAATTTAATATTAAGCCAATACTAAGAAAATTAAACACTATAAATAAAAATTAATATTTATTCACAGGCTTTAAAATACTTAATTTACTTAAATAATAAATTATAAATAACAATAATCTACGGAATTATCTATATGTTAGTTCTTCTTCTTCTTTTGGTCAGGTAGGAGACCCATATCCTCCTGGTATTTTCTGATCAGCTGTTCCTGGATATCGGGTAGACAGGGTGAGTAGCGACTGTACTCCATACTGAATTCGCCTTTGCCTTGTGTCATTGATCTTAAAAGAGATAAATTCAATATTTGTTTCAATGAAATTCATATGCATATGAATATATAAATTTCGACTACTTTATACATGTGCGAGTGGGAGGGGAAATATGTACTTATGTACGAGAGCGAGAAAGATAAGGAGTTAGTATGCAGTTCTGCCCTGAGAATAGTCTAGCCTAAAGCAGTTAATACACAGCAGTGAATAAAAAAAAAATTTAACATTTTGCAGTACGATGGGATTTTAGGTTACATTTATTGGATCAATAATTACAGAGAAGACTTAATAGCTTGTATAGCGCAGAAGCTAAGCGCTTATCTTGTACATGGACGTCTCTGGTTCAATTCCGATGCCAAATGAGTTAATGTAGACCACATAATTAGAATGAGTAGAATTTTGATGGGCGTTAAAGGTTCACTAACCCATCTAAGAACAGATACTATCATGTTGCTAATCTGCCATAAGAGCCTCATACCGGTAGTCATAGAATATTATGACGGTTGAGCACATTTCATCGCGACTTAACGTCACTTTGAAATTAAGGTGGAGTGTTCGTTAATTGTAGACAAAAAGAAAAAAAACATTGATGATGGATATTCACCTCAGTTCGCCAGCGTATCCGAACATGTTATTCAGCGGCACCTCCGCGTAGATCGTTGCCCAGCCCTCAGAACCCTCCGTGCCGGTCACTATGCCGCCCCGCTTGTTAAGCTGACCCACGATCGTCCCGTGAAATTCGTCTGGAGTTATCACCTCAACAAACATTACCGGCTCTAATATTTGCCAAGCGCCATTTTCAAATACTGAAATAAAAAATAATATTAATAAATGAACAGTGCTTTTAATATTTCCAGAACTGGGACTCAAAGCAATCTCTCGCAAGAAACGTCCATCTGCCGTGGGTGAGTGCGTGGTTGTGTTATTCACTGTTGCTTTAACCTCTTCTTCATAAAAAAACTTAGGATATATAAAGATAAGGAAAGTTACCGACAATCATAACATATTTGTAACTGACTGTGCTGTGTAACATTTTTATATTACCTTCTTTCACTGCTCCTTTCGCTGCGAGGAAGAAAGCGAGCTCACTAGAGTCCACGATATGATGAGCGCCATCTTGAAGGCGGAATTTTACTCCAGATATTTTGTGACCTGACAGGAAACCTTTCTGGCATGTGTCGATAAAACCTTTTTGGACACCGGGTACAAAGGGCTTGGGAACGTTAGTTCCGACCGTTTCATCAATGAACTCCAGTACTGAAATAAAAAAAAAATGTTAACTACCCCACAGAGAGATGAGATAATGGTAATATGAACGTGAGAACCGATTTTTTTTTGTTAGTCTACATTTCATAAGATTTTTAATAAAACCTACATCAATGCATATAAATGTATAATTTCCAAATATACATATGTAGGAAAAGGCCAATACTGAGCAAGAGGAGGAAATGGAGAAGTGGACTTGAGGTTTTAATTAGTCTACTATTTTTACTTCTCCAAGAGAATAAAAGTTGACCTCATTATACATGGTGTTAAATGACAACTAGACTGTGGATCGTAAAGCATGGACCTCTGACTCATAATATTCTAGCAATCATGGTCCGACAAACGAAACTGCTGATGTGGTGGAAAATTAACAATCTCATTAAATAAATAAATTTATTCCAACCGGTATTCTGTTGAGGGGGTAGAGGTTCCATGATGCCAATGACTCTGGCATACTGTCCCGCGCCACCTGATTGCTTCTTGTGTAGGTAGTCGAATGTGCACGGCGACATCATCGTTTCTCTGGAAAAAGAATAAAAGGCAAAAGGCATTATTCGAAAAGTTTAATACTTAATGCAGTTTTTATATGATACCACAAATAACATAATTCTGTGACTAAGAAAAATTTGTATATACTGCTATATAACTTAAATATATACTTTTGACTTCTTTGTATATTCATATCCTCATTTTTGCTCTCGTCGCCATAGACAAGACGTTAAGTCTTGATTTCCTTGTAATTTCACTGGCGTAGCAGTTAAGTGATTGGCGGCAGGAGTAGTGACTAATTATGTCTAATATATTCGTCCTATAATTTGAATATTATGTAAATTGTAATATCTCACCTAAATGCTACTTTAGGTTTCCCTAATTCAACAGGACAATTGTATTCCCTCTCCATTCTCTGCGCGTAGATTTCGAGGTGCAACTCCCCCATACCGGACACGATCGTCTCTTTGTTGTCGCCGTCGTAACGGAAGTGGAATGTCGGATCCTCTTTCGTGAATCTATAAACAAAATTACTATTTGCTAATTATTCTTTAATTGAAACGTTTTTTTTTATGTTAACCACTAGGCAATGTGACGTACATGGTTGTAAATATCACGATCCTAAAACAATTGTATCCTAAAAAAGTTTGCACTTGCTATTGACAATAGAAGTATTTATTAATATAGATTAAATAAAAGTAACGAGTTAATTGTGAAACCTGTTTATATGATATAATTACCTTGCAACGGCCTTCGAGAAATTATCCCTATCCTTATTGTTCTTAGGCTTTATAGACATGGAGACAACAGGATCGGGTACATGAATGGATTCCAATGAGAGGTTTAACTTGGTGTCGTTCACGAACGTATCACCAGAAGCGCAGTCGACGCCGAACAGCGCGAATATATCACCAGCGAGAACCTCGTTGACTTCCTCCATGTTATTAGAGTGCATGCGGACTAAACGGGACACTTTAACCTGTAAATATTGTCATTTTAAAAAGATGACTTCATACAAATTATTGATTGATTTATATTGAATTACATTTCAAACATTGATAAAGAGAACACATCCAGCCGGATATAATTCTTCATGCTTACCTTTTTTCCTGTTCTTGCGTTAAAGATATTATCGCCACGCTTCAACATGCCCTGGTAACATCTTAGGTAAGTCAACTGACCAAACTTGCTCAATTCTAATTTGAACGCAAGCCCCACAAATGGTTTACTGTCATTTCTAGACGCATCCAGCCGTACATGTTGTTCATCAACATCCTTCTTCTCGTTTAAAATTGCTGTATTCTCGACCTCGCCTGGATGCGGAAGGTAATCCAGTACAGCGTCTAATAATGGTTGTACTCCTTTGTTTTTCAAAGCTGTGCCTAAGAGTACGGGTGTGAAAACTCGCTTCAAAGTTGTTCTACGGATAGCTTCTTTCAAGTCTCCAATAGTAGGTGTTTTTTCTTCTAAAAATAGCTCACCTGTAGTAAAAATACACGTAACAAATTATTTAATAAGATAAACATGGATATCTCGCACAACATGATAGTACATATATATATCTTCTTGTGAGGCCAGGAGTCCCAGTAGTGGGCACAATAATGCAGTTTACTCTATTATTTTTACCTAACATTTATTAAGATTAAAAACTAGTAATAAATTAAATAATTACCGGCAAAAGTTTAAATTAAAACATAATGAAAAATAATATAACATAGTACCTAGTTTTTCATCTACATTTGATAAATGCTCTATTAATTCATGGCGCCTTTCTTGTACTTCCGCTCTCCTCTCTTGTGGAATTTCATCAAGGCGTATTTTCTCACCGTAATCACCATCAAAATACATTGCCCGCTCTTGAACAAGATCAAGTATTCCCCGACACTCCTTTTCTAGGCCAATAGGTAAATGAAGAAAAGCCGCGTTATGATTTAGTTTAGAACGCATTTGTTTTAAGACTCTGTAAAGTAGAAAATTACTTTTAAAAATCATGAATTAAAAATATCTACAATGTATGTGATCGTTTTATCAACAATTAAGGTGCTACTACTAGTAAAAAAAAAAAAAAATACTGCCAATTAACATCTAAGTTGCACGGCAGCTTCTATCTCTTCCTAACGATATTGTGAAAACATTACTGTGCCAGTTAGAAGGCATGGTTTTAATGAAATGACAGTTTATACCACAAGACAACAAATGCAATATAATGCAGTGATTAAAACCCTAACAACTAGTGTCAGGTACAAGTAAGTTTTTTTTTACTTATTAAATAAAAGAAGTAATTGTAATATCACAAAAGCTTAAATAATCATTTTGTAATCTCTTAGAAAAAAAAATATTGACTAACAAACTACTTACCTTTCCGGATTTGCTCCTAATCTGTCTAATTTATTTATAAAAGCGAGGCATGGTACATTGTAGCGTTTCATTTGTCTATTTACTGTAAGTGTTTGACTTTGAACACCTCCCACTGCACAAAGAACCAAAATAGCACCATCCAACACCCTTAAAGCTCTTTCAACTTCCACTGTGAAGTCCACATGGCCAGGTGTATCAATGATGTTGATGTTGTGCTCTTTCCAAATTGTGTATGTAGCCGCTGACTGAATGGTTATTCCTCTTTGGCGCTCGAGCTCCATTGAATCCATAATAGCACCAACATTGTCTTTACCTTTCACCTAAAAATAATGCCATATTCAAAAATATACCAATTTTGGAATATACTAGACCTGATAGTGTATTATACAATTAATTATTGTAATAATGTGCTGATACGTATAAACTATTATTCCATGAAAAATAAAAATAATTTATCAAAATTTATGGTTCACATAATATGTCTGCATTACTCTAATGGTTTCATATAATACATAACTTCTTATTTGTATTAAGATTGCATTGGTAGAGGACTATAATATAATGATAAAAATATCATACTTAATTTATACTTGAAAAACAGTGTTTTTAGGATATTGTAAACATTTAACATCCAAGTGCATTTTTTAAATTGTAGTTTAAACTGTAATATATCACATATAAATCCATTGTATATGTTATAATAGGCATTGTATGGTTTAAGGTTTATTTACATATACTAAAAGTTTAATTTTATAATTCAGTCATCATTATTATACCAGATTAAATAAATAGACATATGTTATACAATACTTCATGTGAAAATTGGAAAAAGTTCTCTATATACCTCATGCATTACATCTATTCGTCCGGTGTAAAATAATATTCTTTCTGTTAGGGTTGTTTTCCCCGAGTCTATGTGAGCTGAAATACCAATATTTCTTATTTTCTCTAAAGGTTTATGCTCTGCAAATTTTACATGTGATGAATATGCCTGAAACAATTATTATAATTAAAACCTTATTAAATAATAATTAATGGCAAGATTTTTTTTTGTTATACTCTTCTGTAACTACCACTCTTGATTAGCCTTAAGGTTTGTGAATCCAGAATCCATAAATTTAAATGAAAAGGTTGAAATTTGTTCATATAATGCATAATTAGTAAAACAAATTTAATAGAATAATTGCAACTTACAAATGTTGGCAATCACGCTATCCATACTAATTGATCAAAAATGGGTAATATAAAGGAATGTCTAGAACTAAATTAATGGTCTGTTTTGATGATGTGACATTCGCCAACTAATGTGGGTAGTCGTGAATAATCAATAAGTTGAAATAGTATAAAAGAAACCCAAGCGCATGTCAACATTTAGTATGTTATGTGTTGGACAAGAGTGAAGATGCACTACTTGAATCTCCTATACTTATTGGAATATGGGATATGTTCGATCTATACAATGAATAGTACAATATCAATTAACATGATATTGGTAACAAGTGGAAACACGGGAAGTGTTAATAGGTAATCATTAACTCAAACAATCTTTATGATTGTTGGTATTAAATTTAGTTTAAAAAAGCAGAAAATGTAATTTAATGTTAACTCAAAATAAAAGATGATGGGAAAAAACAGTACAAACTGAACAGAAGAATTTAGAAAAAAGATTTTGTTACCTTTATTAAAGTTTTAAAACAGTTACAATTAGGTGTAAGAACAATTGGAAAATGGTAAGTGAATATATTTTATAGAATTCATAAAAATTTAAGAAGTTACAGTTGAATTTATGTCATTATTACTAAGTTTTCTTAATGATAATAAAATATTTAAAAAAAAGTAAGTATAGGTTCTAATAGTTAATGTGCGATTTTTGTATATTTTATAGCGATATAAGATATAAGAATGAACTATGGAAATGTAAATTTTATACCTAATATAAAATTTTATTTAATTAAATTACATAACACAATGTGCAATACAGTTAAACATTTATAATAGCCCATCGTTTGAATTGCTAATATTAATATATTATTTTCGACATACCTCGCATTTAAGAAAGTTTGGGCACTTATTTATGTGATTTGATAGGTTTGTATTTATTACACGAATTAGGTTTAACAATGTCATTTTGATGTAAATTAAATTAAGAAGCAATATTATTTTGAAAGGAGCCTAAAATTTTGAGGTTATTTAAATGTCAATATGACATTATGAAGACTATTTTTAATAGTTATCAAAGGCATATGTTAATAAGGGAATAGATTATTTTATCACATAATTTTTTTTACAATATAAAACAAGTTTAATTCTTTATTAGTTAAAATTCTAATATATGCACTTATAATATCTATTTTTCATATTTCTTTTGTTGTTCTTTATAGCATTAAAAAGTCCTAACTCACAGTAAACTATAAGATATTAAAAACTTAATGAAGATGAAGATATTAGTTCATAAAAAATATTTACGTGTTTTTTCTTGTTTAATATTTTTTTTTTTAAATACTGTAGTTGTAGAATGAAGTTAGTCAAACATCTTTCAAGGAACTCCTGTCATAGAATAGACAATTTTAAAAATGTCAGTTTAGTTTCAGTTTAAAAAGAATATGGCCGTGTTAGGGCCGAATGTGAGTGTAAATATGAATGGCCACAATAATATTCATAGTCAGTTAACGAAATCTTTAGAGAGAATTCTCGAGGATGCATACTTAAGTGGTGAATTAAAATTAAGCGGTCGTAAGTTGAGGGAGTTTCCTAAACCAGTGAAATTTGATTTGAGTGATACAGTTGTGGCTGGTAAGTTAAATTTATAAATAAATCCTACTGCATTTCTAACATTTTTATTTCTTCAATATATTTATTATACATTTTATATAAACTTCAAGTCTGTTTTTAGAATTTATATGATGCTGTTGTATACGTCGGTGAGGACGTTACTTGCCGGCTGTTATTATAAATCGATCGTATGCGATAATTTAAATATTTGGCACCTAGAATGTGTTTTTATATTTTTTTATTTATTTATATACATTGTTTAGAATATTTTTTCAGGTATAAATTTTTGGTAAATAAATGATCATTTAATTACTATACATTATAGCGGTTTTAATTAAATTGGTGTTATTGACATATCATTATCATATTTAGTATTTGTATTTATCTCAAATAATAGTTGTAAATTACATTTATAGTTTAATATGATTATTATTTTGTTTAACATTACAGAGGTAAAAATTTTAATAACATATTATATTTATCTTTTACATTTTTACAGTAATAATAAAAGTGACTAATTTATCTCTATTTATATTGAATACTATTTTTTATAATTATCTCCTGGTCATCTGTTACCAAGAAGACAATTTTAACAAGATTATTATTTATTTTGGAAAAGTTTTACATTTTAATATTCTACTGTTAGAAAAACTAACAAAAATATATTTGTGACAATATAATGTTTTATTGTTTGTCCAATTAGAATTGAAGGTGAGGATATATGTAAGCCATCTGATTGTTATATAAATCAATACAAAGGCTATTTAATTTCAATTTGATTAATTGTATGAATAAATGGTTTTGATTGGTGTAAAATGTTTTAGGTATCTTTTATCTATTTGTTACTAATAATTTTAATGGATTAATGTGGTTCATATGAGAAAATCTGTATGGTTCAAGTAATAAATAAATATATATAATAATTTCAGGAAGCAGGAATATAAACCCTAGGGGTTAGGCATGTAATGTTAAACCTAATTAATCACAGAATATAAATAGTTCTCCTAATGGTTGTTCTATAGGCCCCATCTACTGAAAGATAAATCAAATGCTTTTTAACTGATTTATGATGATTATGAAGTTTGTAGTATAAATTTGCAAGGTATTGTATCCAATTCTTTCTAAACTCAAATGTAAATAAAAATTTATGACTGTTTCACCTTATAAACAATAATTTTTATTCTACTATCTATAAAAAGTCCCCTGGTAGGGAACAAATCATATTTGCTTTTTGATAATTCAAATATAAGATATCAGTGCCTTCTTGTATTTGTCTTGTACTGTGAGCAGGGGCATTTGAAAGATGCTACTTCTGGGTTGAAGTGTTATACTAAAAACTCCTCCGATAATCACCTTTAGTATGTTGCGTTAATCCCTGAAATGTCCTAAATGATGCATCTGGATTTATGTTTGGACTTGCTAGTAGAAAATGTTGACCTTCACTCTCAGTCCACCAACTCGAAGACCTTTTCAGCAGGTTCCTACAACAAGCATGGATTGTCTTAGCCCTGTTCTGTTCATACTAGTCCGTGACCACAGATTGTTGACGTCGATAAATCATTCGAAACACCAATAAATAGATTCACATATTCTCCAACCTTTCAATAGTATAAGTGTATGGCGGCCATTAATAATAAAAAAAAGACGCTACGCTGTTTCAAGTGGTTACACTTTTAACTACCATCTACAATCGACTCGATGACGTGATAAGAAGGTATACAGATGTTTTATTACAATGAACATTAAGCATTTGTGAACTTCTCAGTATTTTCATTGATAATAATTATTAATCACTAATAAAACAAACTTACTTATCGTACGTTTCATTCCAGATTAGAAGTAGCTGTTACGTATCAACTAGGTTTTCCATAAACTTCCTTAGCCGTTAATTTAAATATAAACTGTGTTAAAATTTAAATATTTCGATTGATTTCATATCAATATTACACCATATTATTTAATATAAAAAACAAGAATAACAGGTTGTATAATTCGGCAAACAAATATTTCGAAAGGAGGTTCGTTTATATATTCAATTTAAAAGAACAACTAGGTGATCCTAACAACAAAATTTTCAGTTCTCTATGATGATGAGGCCTGGTATATCTAAATAAAACAAGAGCTTGAATTTTAGCAGGTTTACTTATCATAAAAATGTTACCGGTATAGTAGGTCTCTGTTGCTGGAAACCGTCTCTAAGTAGGTACCACCGCAGCTCTCATTTCTGCCACCAAATAGTATTTTACAAACTTTTCTGTATTCAGGATTAAAGGGGTTGTAGTTAGTAAAATTACTATCGCATCGAGATTTAATATTTTGTTTCTCATATGGTCAGGCGTTTCGGTTGGCATCAGGTAAAGGTGCTGCTCGTTTCGAGGATTGAATTAGATTATCATTGAGTCGAAAATTATATAGTTTTTTTATGGCTTGCTGGTCCTAGATACTTTAGCTCTCATATGTAAATAGACTGAACACAGCACTACTTCTATGGAAACAGATTTACTATGTTAGGGTGGTTGCTACTCAGGCGAATACGAAAAGATTATACGATCAACTAAATCATCATCGCCCTCATATTGAGGGTAGGCCTGTGCCCCAACAGTGGAGACGTAAATTGGCTGTTGAAAATAAAAATAAACTAAATTCTATATATGTGCTTCAGATAAAAATCAGGGACCACAGTGTTACTGAGCAGGTAGTCTTTGCGCCACACAGACAGTTTAAAAAGGTATTTAATACATTTTGATCATTTACTTAGTTAATTGAAATGTTAGTTTGTAGACCCGGACCCCCATCGGTTGAGATGATGAATGAATACATAATAAACCTTAATAACCTTATCATAAAAACCTTAATAATAATAAAATAAATAGTATACTCACGAAATTATCAGTTTCGATAGATAGATAGATAGAAATTCTTTTATCAGAGGGGAGAATCGTATCGATTATTGTATAGACGAGGGGACATATAGGCTGGTTACTAGTTTTATGATAATGTCGTCATATCAACCATTATTTAGTTTATTTTATATATAAGTTAAAAACTGCAAAATTTATTAAATACACAAAACGATGTAAGGTTTATCATGTTGAAATTGTTGTATGTTTTTTTTTGTTCATTACAAAGAAAGTGACGCTGTCTGTTTATTCACATTCTATAGCTTATCAAAGATATAATCATTATGCGATAACATCGAATGGAGATAGATAAAGTTTTGAAAGACTCGTTCTCTTTATCTGTTATGAGTAATTTTATAATAGCTCAAAAGATGTCTCGATGTATGGATCGGCAGATATCAACAAAATATTTTTTCGAAGATGAGCGATAATATCTTGATGATAAGTGATACTTCCGCCTATAATAACGTGGCGCTAATTAGGATAATACATATATTGTACCACATTGAACTCGTCGCCTTGAGACATAAGATGTTAAATCTCGTTATCTCTGTAATTTCACTAGCCACAACAACCTTCAAACCTGAATACGGTAATGTTCGCGTGTTATTGTTTGCCGGCAGAAATAGCGAGTTGCGATGGTAACTACTTAGAGGCTCTAGAAACAGAGACCTATTAGTTTTCGAGTTTAACGATAATTATTTAAAACCAGGTGTTCCCCGCCCGCTTTGCTGGTCGTAACACCCTAACAACCCTGTTTGGGGGTAACATTTCGTAAAATTCGTTTTAAGCTGACATATAGGTAAAATTATTGTTCCTACCACATTTTGACCCTATAAGCATTATGATTCCAGAGATATCGTGGTAAGTCTACATGTGTAGAAATCACATATATATCTGTATATATATAAACACATATACACGTCCAGCAATGGACGTCTATCGGCTGATGATGATGATGATATATATATGTATATATACATGTAAATCAATCCACTCATTACTTTTAGTCGATCGACTGTCTAAATAAATATTCTCATATGAATCATATTAAAACTTCTAAAGGTAAAACTAGGTGATGATTTAAAATTTTGTATTATTTTAATAATAAGTTAAGTAATTTCAGTAAGACATAAAAAAAATAATTACATCTCTCCTACCATCACTTAAATATATACTCAAGTGAAATTAGAAAGCAATGTTTTTACGGTTCCTTTGTATAGTTACTTCTCGCTACTTTTATGATGGAACTGTCATAATTTATTTAATATGTGACCCCTTGCCGTTCGTTCGACGGCGACCGTTCGCTTTTCATGTGTTGAGTGAAAGTGTTTGCTTACGATTTCTAGATCTTTAAATAGCTGGAGCTTCGATTTGCCGCTGATAATGCGCTTCATCCGCTGACAACGTTACTTACACTCGTTAAGCAATTCCTACAGCTCTCACAATTGTCATTCGCATTAACTAATTTGTCTGATTGCCTGTATGTTGAATGAAATTATGTGTAATACACGTAAGAATAAATTATATGATGCCATGGTTGTAAGGTCCTCGAATGGCGACCGGAAGACTAGTGTTGGCAGGCTCCCCACCGAACGATAATCTGGTGAAGGTTGTGGGAAGCAGATGTATGCAGGCAGCGCGAGGTCGATCGATGTGGAGGTCTTTGGAGGATGCTTATGTCCAACACTGGACATCTGTCGGCTGATAATGATGATAATTGTGGTTATTCCTCTATAGAGGTTGTCTACAGTATAATTTACCACAGCGACCGTTTATAGTAGCAGGCTCTCCCTCTCTCTTCTAGTTATCATGGGATCCGCCTGGGCTATAGCACGGAAAGAGCACTTCGCTTTATCCTCTACATCGTCGTTGGTCACTTCCCGTTGCTCGGCTCTACCGTAAAATTTTATCCTCGATCTGGTTTTAAAGATGCTGTGATGTAAAACAAATAGACTACTGATTTATCATCCTAAGGCGTGACAAAATCATAGACGAACGTTACAGCGAGCACTGTTTAATATTACTTCCGGTTGTAAACATATGAAATTTGGAATTTGGAGTATTTTAAGCTAAGGATAAAAAAAGCTTCTGTTATTGTTTGGGTGTATGTTATAGATTCCTAACAGATAGTGGATATTGGTATCCTGCTATATATATAAATATATAGAAGTATCATATTTACCATATATATGTATGTTTTAGTTTTATATTCGTCGCTTGGATATTTAAGTTGTTTAGATTCGATATCACAGTAATTAACTATGTGCAACGCCCTTAAAACCGGATCACATAAATGTTTACACACTACTGTTTGGCGGCAGATATAGAAGCTGCGTTGGTAAATAACTAGATGGCTCACAGCAATAGAGGACCTGCCACCAGATAAGGGGTTTTGGTCAATAATTTAGTAAACATGTTATGTATTGAGGAGTACATAAGTATACTCATACATTAAAAATTGACTCTAAAATACCATTAAGTTATTTATAAGCATTTTCCGAGGTGTGCCTTTCATTAACAAACTTTAATTGCTTAGTTGCTAATTCAGCGAGAGGACTCACTACCGCTACGTACTTTACCTGACCTGGATCTTTTCTCGATGAGGACTCATGACCTGCGAGTAGATATATATATAGGTATTACATAACATTAGAAGGGCTGTTTTATAGCAATATATGTTCTACTAATAGTTCCTCGCTAGCTCTGCTGGCCGTAACACGCTCCTAACTTTTCACCATCAACGACCGATAGACGTCCACTGCTGGACGCAGGCCTCCCCCAAACATCTCCACATCGATCAGTCCAGCGTTGGACTCATCCAGAAGCAATATCTGTGAAAAAAAAATTAAGTATTTACTTGTAATAGTTTCGGAGATATCGTGACGAGTCAATGAATTACGAAGTCTACTGTATGTATAGAAATGTTGAATTATTTAAAAAATTATATCTTACTTATTCGACCTTCGCTTGTTAAATGATATATCAAGTATTGTTTTGTCCGTGGTAACTTTAAATTATAATTATAATACGTTTTAATGATATTTCTATGCAAATATATAGTTTTTCGTGATACAGTCATTGTTACGAGAATCGTTTAAAAGTTTTAATTATAAAATTATTACAACAACTTCAAAACAATTGTTTTCTATTAATTACTATAAACTACATATACAATAGTTAATTAATCTGCAAACGTTTTTGTTGTTTATAAAATTTTTATTGAAGGTCATAACTGTGTTGTGTAGTTCGTGTTCCCCCATACGTTGACTGTATCGGTACAATAGAACAAAAACGTCAAAACTCTATGGTTTCATGCTCGTATTTGAATGAGTCTGTGGAACTTGTATAGGAAACGCCATGTCGGCGACAGGTGCATAAGCGTGCCCGACGAGCGTTACAAGCCCGGCCCGGATATAAGGGGACGATAACACTAACAAAACAAGGGATGTACGCGAATCAAACATCCGAATGTGAACTTTATATCCTCATCTCCATGGAGCCTCAGACACGTATTAAAATCCGACGAGGAACTCAATTTGTACAAGTGGCGCCAGCGGTTAGGAGACAAACGTAATGTTTTCCAGTCGTATTGTAACAGAACCTGTTTCTTTTTTTTTTGAAGACCTTATATTGAAACTTATACCATAACAGTAATCATGATGGTGAAAAAAACGATTCATTGTAATGATCTGGTTTCTTACAAGTTATTATATACATCAGGTACACAATTACGGTCCACAGGTCGGACTTAACGATGTAACATCATTCTCTGTCTGTCATCTCTGAGAAGCAAGGTATAAGTACCTGTAAGAAAAGGACAATAATACATTATTCACATAAATCATCATCATCATCAGCCGACAGACGTCCACTGGTAGACAATAGCTTAGGTCCTGCGCTGCCCACAACCGGCTACTTCCCGCGACCTTCACCAGATCGTCGGACCACTTAGTGGGAAGACTGCCAACACTACGTCTTCCGGTGCGCAGTCGCCATTCGAGGACCTTGCTGCCTCATGGGCCATCAATCCTTCGAGCGATATGTCCTGCTATTGCCAATATGTTATTAATATAATATAGTAATAAATGAGTACAAATAATTTTATATCAAATAACATGAGTACTCAATAGACGCTCGATATATATATATATATATATATACATTAGAAATTTATTTGTATTGTGTATCAATGCAAGATGAAAGCAGTATCCAGACATTTTGTTAGCAAAATTTTAATGAAGCGGAAGTTCACCTCATTAGCAATACTAAAATTTATTCAGACTCGTTGAATGAGAGGTTGGTGCGCGAGTTAAGTGCGTTGCGAGCTCGTTTTCGGACAGCGTCTAACTTGAATTACACTTCAGTAGAATTATTTGTGCCTTTTGAGTGTTTTTAATAGGGACCTAAAGTCTTTAAAACACTTATCAAATTTTCCACCTGAAATCTATTACGGCGGACAGCGTTTAATGAAGCTAGTAATGCCTGTAAAGTAATTACAAGTATTGACCGTAAACTCTTTTGGATACGTATGCACCGGGGACTGAAGCCGAACACCTCCATACTTTTGGCGAGGCTTCCTTTACAATAGACATACGTCATTTCCATGCGCCTCATTGTCGCGTTCGCGTCCGTGCATGCTAATCGATGTAACCCGACCGATTTTAATACAGAGGATGCATACCAATAATGCTATGAAAACAGATTCATTGTTGACTTCTCCGGTTAGCTTTTGTATCGTAATAATTTAGTATGCAGGCTGGATCCTTCCTTCGCGCCGCGGTTGTCTGCTCGTGTCCTTTAAAATTTACATAAGCGTAGGCGATGTGTAAACTGGCCGTTATGTTGGGGACATCGTCATGTTCCTCATCATTATCCTGCTTGAACTAGATTTATTTTTAAATGAGAGAATTTAGAAAAAAAATTGCGTTTGATTTGAGATGAACATATTTGTTTTAAAAATATCGTTACCCCTCTAATACTACAGTCAGCAATAGCTTACGGTAAATGGTAAGCCATCAGGCGGACCGTATGCTCATTGGACAACACCTTCGTGGTATAAACAAAAATGTTGTTGCTTACATTTGCGTAATGTGTTATGAAACAAAAAAATTATTCGTGTCGTCAATGATTACAGCGAAAGCGGACGACGAAACTTCAAATTCCGAACATTGATTTATAGGCGGAGCTGAATAGTTTTCATAACATTGACACAAAAAACTTATTAATAATGTATACTGCGGCAAAATAGTGATTTCTAAAGAAGCATGCGTGCGAACAAGTGGTCTGGGTATCGTGAGAAATGCGTCCATTCAATTAAGAATATTAGATTAGCTCCTCCACTCGGATCTGCACTGAGGCAGATTCGAGATGTACGAGTTTAACGCACCGTTGGAAATAAACTCGCGTTCATTTTCATCTGATATTATTAACCACTGTATTTTAATGTATGTATGTTTACACTAGAAGCTAACATAGTAAATAATCATTTAATTCTATATTTACTTTCTCCAGCTGTACTCGAATGAGAATTCTCATGAATTGATTCAATGAACAGATTCATCCAAGTCATATACGTCATCAATTTGTCACGGGACAAGTACATATAGTCATAACTTATGTAAAGTCATAAGTTCTTCCCCCGTGATTTTCCTATTGTTAATTGTTTTTAATATTTTTATATGTTATCACAAGTAGCAATATTTTAATTTCTAGGTCCGGTAGAATTAAGCGCTGTAAGATTCGAAGTGTTTTTGATTAGATTCCCACTGTGAATGAGCTTCCGGTGAAAATAATATTGTATAGAAACATGCAAAGCAGTCAATTACCTTTTTTATGTAGGCTTTTTCAAATAGTAATATCTTTAAGTCTATCCATTTCTTTTAGACGATTACTGTAAAATATACTTTATAAGTGATAATTAAGAGAACATGTAATCGATCATGAAATCCGTGTTTACATAATGTAGACGAAATAAATTATATTTTAAAATTTTGGTTCGTCTGCCGTTATCGATCTGTCATTCGGCCTAGATAAATACGCATCCACCCTATTTCCGGCGTCCCCCGTATCTCGGCCCTATGAGTTTCACTGCGTCCAACGCTGCAGACTGCATCCATATTGACCCACATTTTTGATGTTAACAACTGTTAATGCGGCTCTAGTCAGGGTTGTCAGTTTAAAAACTAATGTCTTTTTGAGTATGTTTAAAAATAATAATGAAATCTATGTATATTCATAAAAAAATGGTATCAATCAATGTATAAGGTATTGCTGACAGATTTAATGGTTAACAGAATGATGTAATGAGTTAAATAAATTTGGAATAAACTCGACCCAAACTAAAGTCTCTTTTGATGACATCGAAAAAGGTAATTTTTTTTATTAGTACAAATGAAACTATTAAACACAATATCAGAGACATCAATACCGACATATACTTTTACTATATTATACTCTTTTAGTGAACTTGTGTACACATGTATCTAAGATCTAATCCATCTATTCTTATAATTTAATTTAGCTTTCGTATACCGGTTTCGCGAGCCTTGAGTCCGATGTCCTAATCTGTGGAAGTCGTCACGTAGACTAACAGCATCAATATGATAAAGATAAAAAAAAACAGCCAAATTGGTTTCACGAGATAAAGACGTATACTCGTCTATGCTGACGACCTCTGAACGTATATTGTAGACATTCTAAAAGTTTCTAGCGAATATGGAAAAGACGATAATAAAACTTGTGTGTTACGAAATGGCTCAGAATATCGATATTGCAATCCCTAGAGACAGGCCCATGCAACTTTATGCTTTCTACATTCACGCTAGTCTATCAATAGTGTAATAACTCGCTCCGGCGCAGTGAGCGGCTCTCCGGGCCTTTGTGATCTTATGCAATTGTATTTCATGTTCACCTCTACTGCTTCTATACATTTTAGCTCTTTATGATCGGTTAATGCACTCCCCGATTCATAGAACTTGCCGAGCATAGTTTTTAAGGTCACTATTAAAAACATTTTTAATGTGTAGCTTCTGAAGAGGATTTCTAAAAAGTGCATTAATCGAGCAATGTACAAAACATAATATATTCATGTCTATCAAAGGGCCCTGAAGACTACATGGATTCTTAATTCTTAATTCTTAAATTATGTATTACTATTGTAATTTAACATAATTCGAGAGCATTGGGATATTATTCATTATTTACGCAACCTAATGGGAATACAATTGAAACCTACTATACGCAACAACAAGGAATAATTGTTTATTCTATATTATATTAATAATTTTCCTTATTCCATCGTGGTGTGAAGAGAAACATTTGCGTTATATTGAAGTACTTTAGTGATATTGAATATACATAAATCAAATATATAATTCTCGGTTTTCATCAGAATCTAGTCATGTTTAAGCTTATTGTATAATACTTCGTATTGTAAGCTTTAAACCGCTTAAAATCCTCAGTACTTGATTTTTAAACTATTCTCGTTATATATAGTCTTTATGCCATATAAATCTTTTCTTTGATGTTACTCTTTTCTTCACTCATTTAGAAAATATTCGTGTAACATTTACTCTATTTTCAGTTTACAATATCAGTTATATACTTTTTTTTATTTGACGAATCAAAAACGACTTGGAGCTGGTTAGGGTGATATACAAAGTACCACATTGTGCTCTTCGACTTGAGACTTGATATTTTGCGTGTCATTACCTCAGTAGTTTCACTATTTACCAACACCTTTCGAATCGGAATACAGTACTCTGCACACTGTATAGGTATATGTTTACTACCTAGACAGTGTCCGTCAACGAAGACCTACTAATAGTGAAGCTATAACGTAGTGAATAGAATCGTTGATTTCTTATCAATTCTATTCATGATACGATCCAATTTTTTTTCTCTTTAAGCGTCCTTTAAAAAGGAAAATAAAAAGTCTTATCGTTGTAATTTTTTAATAATTCGCTACTTTTTGTACAGGATATGTCTATTGTATTTCTCCGAAGGACGGAACTGCGCCCGCTTCATTTTCCACTCAGTTGACTTCGACTCGAAACCCTCGTTTGTGGGACCGAAGAGGCCATTGTTATAAGGCGTTGATCCTTTCATTACTATTAACATAACAGTTTCTGTTACAATAGTAACAAGCGATTTTACATTTTGAGATATAAAACAAGCTTATCTTAAGGATGAAACATATACATGAAAAATCATGGTTGATGAAGAGAATTACGAAACATCATCATGCAGTTCATTCTTGCTTAGCCCCATCCATATATGATGATGTAGATGTTATAGTCGCATTATTCCAATATACTGCTTACAATGTATCTTAAGAGCGAAAAAATAAACAAAAAATTTAACTTAATGTTGGTTAAACGTAAATTAACATTGAATGGCAACATTTAATTCTTTTGTTATTCTTCCTGGGATCCTTGCCATGTGAGCATTTTAAGAGTAATTGAGGAGGTTGTGTCAATATAATTTTTTGTGTTAATAAGTTTTAAGTTCCTGTGAGGTCTCTTATTAATAAGTAATAATAATTAATTACTTACATTGATTTTCTCACTGGGGTAAGGATTACTTATTATATTTGCCAAAAATAATTTTGTATGTATGTCATTCCTAGTCCAATTATAAATGTGATCTAATGGTGCTTGTACACTTGTTGACTTGATGTAGCAATATTAACTAGTATGTAGTTATATCCATATTATTGCGTTGGTGAAATGATCTATTTCCCAAAACATGTGCACAACATACGTGGAAGATATGAACACGAAACTAACATTACGTTGCCCTCGCTAAATTTGGCTGGGAGCGAATGATATTCAGGTCATTCGCAATCATAACGCTACTACAATTCTCTGAATGAGTAGACACTATTTTATCACCGGATTTGTCGCACTTGTGAGATACGAGCTTGCCTTGTAGTGAACGAAATATCTCTTAGATCGGTCGTAGGTATTTACATACTATCGCATTTATATGCTCAATTCGATTTATCAACAAATCATTAAAACGAACCAAACTTTGTAAGGTTAAATTTCAAATTGTTGAAATCTGACAGTCTTCCTTAGCTTTGAGAAAACTAATGAAAATCTTTAGAAAATAGGAGATACGATTAAAAAATATTTCAAATTAACTCGTACATAACGATTAAAGTAAGGAACCTGCTAATCAACAAACGAGGCCTTGGCTCTCACCAACCCATTGGGTCTAGCGTGTTAGGAAATGGCCTAAATGAATCCCTAACCGATCGATGTGGGAATCTTCAGGTTGTACCTATGTCCTGTACTAGAAGTCTATCGGCTGATGATGATGAATGCCTAAAGACAATATTCGTTAAAATTATAGAGCATCAGAAAGAGAGAAAGAGTTAATAACATTGGTAAACAAAGTTTAATCGTGTAAACCAAAAAAGTAAAATATAATAATATGGATATATATGTTTTAGCCTATAAACCATTATAAAAAATATAATGCGATAGTTAGACATATATACTCGAAACAAATATGACAATCATTAAATAACGATAGCCTAGAATTTCTGACAAGGTACTTTGATTATAAAGCATTCACTAACGGATCGTTTTTACGCCACAGGTTATATTTACCATTTTTTTCTCACAGATATTACCAAAGTATAATTTCTGTCGTATTCTAAGCCATGTATGTTATAGTCGATGCTAAAATTTGTTTTGTAAACTTGAATGTTAGTGTCGAATCGCCATGGCACGCTTGCTGTTAACGATTTGACATCGTTTCTCTAAACTCTGGACCACTCGGATGTATAAGCGATCTAAAAATAGTGACGTTGTGTCGCGTGTTTCGTGCTGCTGAGGGGCGCAAACGAGGGGGGAGAGGGGCTTAAGCACGTGCTCAATCTAGATCCATATTGTAATCTAGATAATTCTTGATTAATGATAAAAAAAAAGCGTTGTATATGTATACTCTCGCCTCAAAATTAGAAATATATAATTTTCCCCATCATTTTCCAAAGCATTAGTATACAAAATTTTATAGCTTATACAAATTTTACTGCTGTTAGATTTCTGTTCCCGTATACCTAGGTACCAACATAGATCCTATTTCTGCCGGCGTACAGTAGCGTGAAAACATTATCGTGTTCCAGTTTGATCGATGTTGCAGCTAGTGGAATTAATGACGTAACAAGTCTTTACTTCTTATGCCATTTAACACCTCATAACTCTTAACTATCGTCACGTTGTCATGAGTGAGAGTATCACTTGCCATCAGGTGAACGACTCGTCTCTTCGTTGAATAAAAGTGTATCTATTATATATAAATTAATTTATATAACATATGCTTACAGAATTCTAATTTTCTATCCCACTATAAAGCACATCTTAATGCAAATTTAAAACCAGTCTTATTAACCTTGATCTTAATGAAGCTTCAAGTATTTTTGGTATCAAAAGTCCATAAACTCTGACTCGAAACGACAGTACGAAGCGGGCTGTAATGGTTCTTCTTCGTACCTATCAAAGTTAGTCGTGTCGCCCGGAGATTTGTATTTAGGAACAAACGGAGCGGGAAATCGACAATTAAGTATCGCGTCCCATTCAATACCTTTAAACCATTTATGGTTTTTGAAATCCATTACACCATTCCTCATCACACCGTAGCGTTTGCTTATGTCCACTTGAAGAGTGCTTCGTACTAATTCTCGAAGATCAGAGTTAAAACTAGAAGGACATCTATATTTACCAGCGACTATTTTCTCGTACGTTTTCATCGGATCGTTGGCATAAAATGGCGGATAACCCGCATTCATTTCAAACAGCAAAACTCCGAAAGACCACCAGTCTACCGAAAATCCATAACCTTTACTTAATATCAGCTCCGGCGCTAGATATTCGGGAGTACCGCACAAAGTCCATGTTCTTCCTTGTAATATTTTACTGAAACCAAAATCGGTTATTTTTAAATATCCATTCCTCTCAATTAAAATATTTTCAGGCTTCAAATCACGATAAACAACGTTGCAGTAATGCAGGTACTCCAATGCCAAAATCACTTGACTAGCGTAGAATTTCGCCAAGGGCTCCTCGAATTTCACCATTTTCCTTAGGTGCGTGAACATTTCACCGCCCGACACAAACGGCATAACAAAGTACACATAACTGTTATCCTTAAAACTGAACTCCATGGATACTGTGAAAGGGAACCTTATCGCCTCAAGTATCCTTTTCTCGTATAACGTGTGGTCAACTTGTTTTAGCTTTACGATCTTTTCTTTCTGGAGTACTTTCATTGCGTAGACCTTACCGGTTTTCGTATGTTTCAATAAGACTACTCTTCCAAACGCTCCTGTACCTAAAGTCCTTATACGATCTAGTTCGTCGAATGTTATACTAAACCTTGGCTTCGAACGCCACCTTTGCTCGAATTCGTCCTTAAGTACTTTCAAGTGTTTCATGTACTGTTGTTGTTGTTGCTCCGTGTACCCGTCGTGGGGCTCCGCGGAAGTTTCCCTTGATTTATAAGACATGTCCTTAACAGGGATGTAACTCTTGTTCGAATACATTATACATGACGCGTTGTGCCGTAGCCGACTAGTTTTTTTAAAAAAAAACCAAACATTATTGCGGTGCGACGACGTGACAGTATACGTTACGAGTAACAAGTATTTGATAGAGCATGTGGTTAGTTGTGAAATAGTTTGCGTTTGAAATGTATACTAGATCGAAGCAACGACCTTTTTAATTATTAAGAAATATGTGTTTTGTCACTTATATTAACGTAAGTAAAACTAGAATTTAAAGAAATGAGAAGCCTGAAAACTAGACAATATTTATAAGATTCTACTATTTCATGTTCTCGTTTTCTACTCAAAAATAAAGTTAATACAGTTATCTAATATACTTAGTTACTTCCCTCTATGGTTAAAGTTATCGTATTAGTAATAAATTCACAGATTCATATATTTTTCTTGCGAAATTAGAAAAGTGGAGGCCGTCCACCCTTGCGAATATATAAGCGGAGATCGAAAGTACTTAGGGTGCGCTACACAGACGTGGGGTGAGTGAACCGACAGCGGGGGCAGGAGGGTGCATCAGCTGTTTTGGGGTGTCACGCCATACCGCGCCGCTGGGTCGCCGTCCCGACTGTTGTATTGATCAGACAGCACGTGGATATTGTACATTCTACGAAACTTCACCCTCCTTTGTCCAATTACTGAAATAAAACTCACATCTCCGATGTCACATTGGGGTGTATATGAAACGTTTATTTGGTTAGTACAATAATCAAGCTCTCTGTTTGTGTTTGTTCCTATTATTATGATAAAAACTTATTAGAAGCGAATTCATTTCATTCAACAATTCTAATATTTCTCAGCAGTATTTAGGTGACTATAACACAACTTTTATAATCAGTTTTTTTTTTTTGTTTTATTGACTTTCAGAAAATTTTAGATAAGACTCGTCACTTAAAATCATATAAACTCTGAATGAAACAATACATTACTTAGTCTGCATACCACAACTAAAGTTGGCAAGCTATGATCATACAAAGCATAACATATATATTACAATTGCTTTATCACATATTAAAGGATAATTTCCGTATATCATTATTTTGTTTAAATATCAGAAAGATGTGAATCGATTTAATTCTTCTATACTTTTCTTAACTAATGTTATTCAGGATTTTAACTGCATTCTTACTAATCAGCTGATTGATGAATCTGATGTGCATACAATTTAAAAAAAATACATTATGTATACTCTGTGTGTAGTAATAAGATAGTACAATTTTTAATATGATCGTTATTGCCTATACCTACCTATACACATCGTAGGTTAAAGTGCCGTTATCCAAACGTATTCATTTGAAACCACGGACATGTAATGCTGCACTATGTTTTAATAAGATGACGCACTCTGACACATTTATAAAGATATATACATGATGTTATAGTAATTATTATTTCCTTTATGCCAGACGGTTACGTTAACTTGTAATTGTTTATCCTCGTTACTCGGATTAGGTTTGTATAGGTCTTCTGAAATTGATCTTACATGGTTATTATGAACTGGTCCTATATAACGTTTCGATTCCTTACTGATACTACTTTTTGCATTTAATTATTTGTGATGTGTGATGAAATTTTTATAAGTAGATATCAATATCTATTATCATAAGGGGACACCACAATTGAGGTTATTATAGTCAATGGACGCGTGCTCATGACCGGAGCTTAGCCTGCATTCAATAAAAAACTGTATCGATGATGTACTGGTTAGAAATCAAGGCAGGTTTTTTTTTGCTTTGTTATATGGAATGTGTGATCATTTGAATACGCCTGTCCGTACGTTAGAAATAGAAACGTAGTGACGGCATGAGCGATTACATTCTGATGTCTATGACCTAGCTGGTAGCATCGCGTGGCGGATTATTAGCCCGGTATTTGCACTAGAACATACTATTATTAGGTTAATGGAAATAATACCCTTATGTAACATACTTTCTATTAAATGGCTTTTTAGGAGAGTCACCCCATAATTTAATTGAGACAATATGTCCGAAATTAATTTTAGCCATATTGAATAGTCTTAACTGTATAGTTTAGGTTATTCACTTATTTCAGAAATCGAGACTTCTGTCTTTAACAAGATTTCATCTAACCTAATCATGGATGTTCTCACATAGTTAAAACAAAACATTTCGTTAGGTTACGTTTGATGCTCTAAATGTGTTTTATTATATCATCGTTATTTGCAAAGACAAATCAAGCTAGTTCAAGGTCGTGGAGGCCCGCAGTCCGTGTCGCAGCAGACTTGGCATGCCACCAGCACATCGTGTTTATGTAATCCTTACAGGCATAACGGTTTAGTTTCGCTATTTAATGCTCCTCCATTTCTCTAAAGTTAAAGAGTACAGATTGAAAATAAAACCTATATTTGTGAACTTTAGATGAGCTTTAAAAGCTTCACACTATTCAGATCACACGAATATATTTATAAAAAACTAGCTGCTCTACGAGTGCTTTGCTAGCGGTGATTTAAAAATATATTTGAAATTTGGACTTTTTGTCAGAAATATTCTCGCTGCATCCCTTACTCATTCCATCCCTTAACCATTCCCATTATTAACACTCGCAAATCCTTTTGAGAGTACTATTTTATAAAATCAGTTCATAGCCGATCAATACTCGGTAAAAGGAATATTCCTTCCAAGTTTTGAACATCCAAGCCTTAACCTCTTATAACATGTAGATTATTACATTTCATTGTCATTACCAACATTAATAATTGTTAAACAATGGTGAAAATAATTCCTGTTGTAGTATAACATTGTTTATTGTATTCTATAAAAATCTTCCATGAAACGGTGATGATAGCTCAGTTGTGTGTGTGACGGAGTTGTTCGCGAACCCTCACGGTTCTCTCTAAACTTAAGAGCTTCCAAGAAGGAACAGCTTTCAAGTGCATATCACAAGCATGGACTTCGCTGGTGTTTTAAATGGTAGCCATGACTCGCTTTGTTAGAGGATTTCTCCATTCCTCTAAATAGGAAATTCGAATGAGCTGTTTATGTTACCTTTACACTTTCATGATGGAAAATACTTGTAATACGTTCTTTTTTATTGTTTTTTTTTGGGGGCCTTAATACGTTGTTAAAATTTATAATTGTAATTTAATGAACTTAATACAATATATAATACTTTTGTTTTTTGTTTATGGAAGGAATCTTCTAAATAGTACCTTCTGGAGGAAGACAATGTTATGAGGGTTTTTTAACCACTAAAAGACCCTCATTGGTCTTCCTTTGAGCGTTGCTGGCGGCTCCAGGATCTTCTACGGAACTCACCAGTTCCTCCCAGCGTTACGTCTAACACATTCCATGAAGAGTTATATCTCTCCTTGCCACACTCGTTTCGGTATGACGAGCACTAGACCACCTCGTACTGGTCGTATATCCCGGGCTCGCTTAGTGAGCAATGAAGGCCTCTGCCTTCAAACCCACGATCCCGAAAACGCTTTTACTCGTCTCCTACGACAGGCAGGCTTTACCTTAGTCCTATTTTTAATAGCCTGATACTACAGGGTAAGAGAACACACTAAAGTTATGATATTACTTTTTGAGCAAAAAAAACCTTACCATGTCTTAAAACATTTTCTATGTATCCTCGATCATGAAAGTACGCTCTTGAATTTTTAAAGTTTTTACAGTTTTTACATGTTTCACCATTGTGAATATTATCTACTTTTTCTTTTATAAATTCAAACGTATTATCCGTTACCCAAGACCGGAAGCACGCTTTTGATGTGTTGTTTACATCAATCTTCAAATTTCCGTTGAGTGGCCCGACTTTGTGCCAGTGGGAAAAAGAGCAGCTTTAGCGCCGTAAAATAGACTCGTTAGTGACAACCATGCGGTACTGACGGTTATTTTTCTAGGACGTAGGTGATGTAAAAACTAGACAAGCAACCAGTTTTGGATACTCGACGCCGGCCGGTTGCCACGCGTTATAATTCATTGTAGCGCTAATCGACTTGGAGAATTGTATAGATATAGTCTTTGCTTTTTATACAACATAATCGAAACCGTTGATTGGATTTGTCTTCAATTGATATTAGATTTTTAACCGTTGACAAAGAAGAGGCATTTCATTGAACCTAAATCTGCTTTTTCTTATAGATGAGTTTGCACGATATTTTATCTAATAGTCCGTTTTTGATGTTAATTTTTTGTTAGAAACTACTAGTACTTCGGATTCAATCCTGTAAAATATACTTGATGATATCTAAGCTCCATATGAGAAAAAGGAAACCTAGTTTTGTTTATTAATTAATGCTTTATAGCATTTCTTTCATCCAAGTTTAAATGTTACAATTTCGGGCAAGCTGGCTATAGGTGTGGCGATCTACCGTATGTTAATGTATTTTGTGTATTTAGTATTCGTTATTTATTATTATGTAACTTTGTAGTATATCTAAATTATAATTCTACCTCATCTACTTCTGCTGCATCTCCTCACGTCTTAGGTGAACGGCAAGAGAATGCCTTTAGGCAGTAAGTCCAGCTGTTATTACCTAATGTAAGATGTTACTTTAACGATTATAAATAAATAAAAGTAACATCACTTATATTATATAGTAAGAACTGTCAGTGAATATTGTTTACATTTTGCGTCTTATCAACAGATATGTCGTAGTGATAAAGTACGATAGTTAATAAAGAATTTTATTTATATTAGAATACACGGTTATTCACAAAGTGTGGTGATAAGGCAGTAAACTTTTATATGTAACACAGAGAACGTCTAATATATACGAGAATAAACAAGCATCATACAAAGTATCTGCAGTACTAGTACAGAAGTTTTAAAAGTATTTAATTATTTCAATGAGGTCAGTTGTTACAAAATAATTTTAATTGATACAATTGCTAGTAGGTCTTCATGATAAAGAACATAAAATATAAAAGCAGCTCATTAAAAGATATGGGACATTTAAAAATGACACAATACTTCTAAGTCTGCTCTGTTTATCCACGTGATGTTGTGAAATATTTAAGTACAAAGAGTAAAGAAATGAAAAAATAAACAACAACATATAATAGCGTAAGTTATCTACTTTTTTGCCCTGGAGTTCATTTAAAGTCATTTTAAGCATTAATCGTTTTTCTTTTTTTTATATAATACGAAGCGACAAGACGAATACGGCGTTCCGCTGATGGTAAGTGATACGCTGTGCTCGTCGCCTTGAGACAAGATCTTGTCTCGATACTCTACTAATTTCACTAGCTACTGTGCCCTTCAAATCGGAACAAAGTAATGTTTTCACTCTACCGTTTAGTGGTAAAAATATAAACTGTGGTGGTATCTAAACGATCTCCAGCCTCAGAGACCTACTACCAGTGAATAAAGCGTGCTTAGGAATAGATAAATATTTTCGTTGTTCAATAGCCTTTGCGTGTAAGTTGCATAGCGTAGTATACAACAGTAAAATTGAGAGCAAGGTCGTCTTTTTGAGGCAAATTTTTTGTTCTCACTCTGTCGGCAAGTGATCTTTTCGATGATAAATTTTCTAGCTTATAAATGCTTATGAATCTTCTATCATCGCCTTTTTAGTTTTACTACATGACACAGCTTTTATAAACATTAATTCTGATCATTTCTGTTTTCATTCATAATATTCACTGATAATGTAAATTATTTCTATCACCGCACTTGACGAGTCACGGCGAGTATCCCTCTTTATGGTGTGAACATCCCTAATTTGCCAACAAAAAGGTTCAGTTCCTCGTTCTTCATAAGATCAAAAAAGGAGTGGAACAAATTGCAAGCGTCGGTGTTCCCGTCCAGACGTCCGACGTGGGTAGTCTTAAAGAAAAGAGCGAATAAGCTATTACTAGATTAATAGGCTTTACAACTATAGATCACATCACCATATAACATCAGGTGAGATCGTCAAGCGGCAACCTTGAGGATTAAAAAAAATTGATGAATTTAAGTAAAAGAAAGTCATAACACACCACTAGGAGCCATCGAAGTATAGTGAGCTGATTCTCCGTAAATCGGTTTGAAAGTAATAATTAACTTATTTTTATACTCCGGGAAGACTGACTTTAGATCCTTAGTCAAGTCCGCTCAAGATCATAGGTACTGCAGAAGGATAAGATCCGTACAACTTTGTATTATTCGATATGCTGTATTTGTGATATTTATGTAGGTAAAATGTTACAGTACACACCGGCGGGTATACCCACATATCTACTGTGTATGTGTGTGAAGATAAACTTAGATAATGATCGCCCACACATAAAACTGTGCCAACTCAGACGCGCTGACTCGAAATAAATATTTTACACTACAAAAGGTACAACTATTTTAGTTTCTTTGATGACGTTTGTTTATTTACTCTATTCTGATATGACCTTTATTGTTACTGAAAGTATAATTAATCTGTATAAGAAATAATGAAGATCCGATCGTAATACTGATTTTGATATATTGTTAATAGGTCACCATTGATGGTAATTCGTCTAAGGTAATATAGCTGATGCAGCACTTGTTTCATAAGCTGTCAATCAACAGGATGCAATACTGTATTCTGGTTTGAATACAGCTGATCCAATGAAAGTCCACAGTGGAAAGTTCTTTTTTTTTAAACATTGAAACGAAACGAGTGTGACTTTCACCCAATGGTAAGAGATACATCTGCCTATGTCGTGGAGCTAGTTAGGATAATAAACAACACCACATCGTAGTTCTTCCCTTGAGATGATAAGTCTCGTTATCTCTTTCAAACAGGAACACAGTTATATTAGCGAACTGTTTGGTCGCAGATAGAGTAACTGCGGTGGTACCTAACCTAGTTAACAACAACAGAGACATCATCAATTGATGAACAAGTCTTATCTCAAGCTAATGAAATCATCTCTTTTCTTTGTAAAGTGTTATATGATAAGTATGTTTTAACTAATCCCTTACTGTTATTTATCTTCTTCTTAAAGTGCCTCTCCAGCTAGTGAAGGTTGGCGATCAGCGCGATACACTCCTTTCTATCTCTGGTTTGGCGGAACAATTCAGACGCCTCAGATATGCCAGTCTTTATATGCAAAGACTTTCATACATTTAACGTACAACATTCATTTAATACGGCTTCTCTTTTGTGATTGAATGGAACGGTTCGAAAGGTTTCCCTAAAGAAAAGTGGGTACATACATAATACACGAGGGTAATACCGTCGATATTAGCACTGTTCATACGCCCCAGTTGAGATTAACGATCGTTCCACCCCCACTCTTACATCATTCAATTCTGCCTGTATTCACTCCTCGGTATATTTTTAATATATCAGCCTTGCAAAGGTCCGTGGTCAGCCTTTGATGTCGCCTCACTGGAGCATACAGAAGGTATCGACCATGTATATTATGTTCATCAGATAGATTAGCCACGCTGTGTTGCCACACGCAAATAGGTCTCGACCTTGCTTTTATTATACTTAACGTTTGGCGTTCAACCGAGATTACTGACCTCTGAACGAAAACCGTTGAAGACATACTTGTTGTTTAGAAGTTATATTTGTGAATACTTGATTACAAGCCATATGTTAAAAAGAAATTTTTATGTCATCATCATTGGGACAACCAATTCGATCCTCAGCTATTTTACTGTCTTACCTTGGGGAATTATAACACTATCTAAAGAGAACAGTTAGTCCATCAAAAAAAAAACAGCTTCGAAATTAATTTTGAATATTGGTCTTAGCTTCTTTAGCAGGGTTCGTATTTTAGGGTGATTCGTATTTTAGACCCCTCATAAATATCGTTATTACGTTATACATTTAGCACTACGAGTACTCACTAGATGAGATTGCCGAGAAGTAAAGAGAATGATGAATTGCGATATGTTTAAAAATGTTTTAGTGGTAAGTCGTCTAGGTAGGTACCACCACAGCTTCTATTCCGGCCGCCAAACAGTACTAGGGTTCCTAGACAACATATTTTTCATGGCGACAAACACATAGCGCTGAGTTGTTATGGACAGGCGTATCACTTACCACCTGGTGATTGACTCGCTCGTCTCGACGCTTCGTCGAATAAGTACTTGTCCTAATATTAATATCTCTTACGTTCACCATAACGACGAAGTTACGTCCTGTTGGGGCCTATCCTCAATATGAGGGCATCGAGGCCATAGTCACCACGCGGGCCTAATGCGGATTTGTGACTTCACACACACCTTAGAATAAATTCTAATTCATATGCAGGTTTCCTCGCGATGTTTTCCTTCACCGTTTGTATTTCGCTGTTGTTACTAAAGTTCGCAAATGTACATAACTTAAATATTAAAGTCATTGATACATGCCGAGATACGAACCCGGGACCTTCGGAATGAAGGCCGCACACTGACCATTAGACCAGCGTTACATCTTACGTTACTTTATTGTAAAAATAATACTTTTTCCCTTGTTATTAAAAATAATCCTTAGTGTTTATAACAGCTTAAAAGTTTTTTAAAGTCAACCTCGTACATGAGTCACGGATCCCCGCAACCATTATGTTGTTTATGGTGTGCGCCGGAAACTATGCTGTGTAATTATTAAAACACTGGCTCTTGTACGTTGTTTTAATCTGAAAATTAGTGTTTACTATGCCTTTTATAACTCTAACCATAATATAGAGCTACAACTGTAAGGGATATTAAAAAAATCTAAAATTAATGTAGGCTTGAATTTTACAGTCTATGTTACGAAGTTATTATGTTGCCCTTGAGACTTGTACTTCGTAACTCTATTAGGATAATGACTAGAAATATATTTAATAGATATAGAATAACAGTAACTTACTGGGCTATATATTAACTGCACTTAGTTGAATATTTATTTACAGATAATTTTTTTACTATATTCTCACATACTATTTACATACACATGTACTTTTTTCTACGACGGCGCCAGCGACATGTTCACCTAATACTAAGTGCCTGCCTACAACAATGTGGCGCTAGTTAGGATGATATACACAGCAACACATTGTGCTCGTTTTGAGACAAAAATTTTCGTTAATCCAATAATATGTTATTTAATAAATACTATCCAAAAGTATGTACAAAGAAAATACTAGATATTGTAACATAGTGCAGGAAATATCTTAGAATTAATGGTACGTACCTACTCATAAGTAGGGTAAGAGAATCGTTTTTATAAATTTTTCTCCTGCGATAAATTGCCGATTACTAATATTCCTAAACCGAGTGATAGAGAAATGGTGGTTTTTTTTTTTTATTTTGCTAAATATCGGAATGCCTGCCAACTGACCTAGTTGCCTTTGCCCAGCTTATTTATACGAGATTTCGCATTGCAGCCGAAAATATAGTTTTTTGTCGTTAAAAGCATTTTCTAATTTTCTCATATTTTCTTTTAGCTAACGATAACTATGATGAATCAAAGAAATTTTTGTTTTATTTATTTTGCCAGGTTCTACACATATACCAAAAACGAACAATGATTACGGAATGGTATAGGCGAGCTTATTGCACATAATTTTTTCTACCAGATAATTTTATTATATCATCCATAACAGTTAATTTACGTCCCCACTGCTGGGGCACAGGCCTACCGTCAATAAGAGAGCGATTGGGCCATAGTCACCACGCTGGCCCAATGCGGGTTGGTGATTCACACACACCTTAGAATAAATTCTAAGTCATGTGCAGGTTTCACGATGTTTTCCTTCACCGTTTGTATTTCGCTGTTGTAACTAAAGTTCATAAATGTACATAACTTAAATATTAAAGTCATTGATACATGCCGAGATTCGAACCCGCGACCTTCGGAAAGAAGATCGCACGCTTCAACCATTAGGCCAGCGAATTTTAGTATAAGAGTAAACTAATATAAGTAGTCACAAGTACAAAAAACAATATTTTCATTTATTAAAATATATATATATGTTACTAGCTGTTTCCACGTAACGTTACGTCTACGAGGTAAACACGCTCGCAACCCCTTTTGGCGGAGACGATTCTTAAACCGACCTATACTCGGTAAATGGAATATTCCTACCAAATTTCAAGTCTGATAAGCATTGTAGTTCCAGAGATATTGTGATGAGCCTCTACATAAGTGGAAATCTCTTATTTATTATAGATATATGTAACTAGTAGGCAATTGAAATATTTTTTCTGTATCACTGATATTAATTTATAATAATTATAAATAATTACATTTTTGCTTTACTGATTCTTATGTAAAGAAAACTGCCAACAAAACGTTGATATTATACACACAGTCTTAAGCAAAATTTGATGATATTAAAAAGGCGATAGAAAAATTTGAATTGTAGTGTCTTTGATTTATGTACTATGTGTAAATCTGTTATTTTGTAACACGGTTTAACAATTTCCCTTTGTTAAACTGTCGAGTGGGCGTTATAATGTCTGTCTGTTATAATTTATATGTTAAACTATTCCACATTACTCAATATCTTTGCAGCTCAAGCATTATCTACGTCTATCTACTATTTCTGAACGTCATCTCGGCGGTATGCCAAAACTATCTAAAGACAAGCATATCTAAACTTTACATAAGATTAACTATTTGTTGTTACCATTTAATATTACATTAACTACAACATGACAACGACGATGTGAATTGATCTTGCGTCTATAATACTGAAGACCATCTCCACAGATTCAGCATTAGTACAAACAGTTTCACGATTAAATGTTATTACTGATGTAGTAATAAATTATGTACTCGTTAAATAAACAACTAAATATTGAACAGTTACCAGCACCTTTCGATTTCAGATTAACAGATGTAACAGTTTTGGTCTTTTATCCTTTCATTAAATAGTAATACATATTTTGGTCCAGAACTTCACCGTCTTCAGGCTCATCGTCCCTTCTTTCATTATTTTTCTAAATGAAGGATTGTAGTCTTTGTTATGTGCAGGTCTGTTATTGAGAAAAGATCTCAAAACTCCTCGATATATTAGTATCAGGGAGTTAAATAGTGCTACTATTATATGAGATGAATTAAACTAATTGGTTTAAATTATTAGAGATCGCAAATCTTCGAAACCATTAGAGGGACCGGATATGAGCTATTGAAAATAAATATATTTTAAATTAACAATGTATTGTATTTCTTTATCATGCTTATTACACACAAGTAAAAAAGATCTGAGTCAGATCCTCCATGCCATTTATACATAAGCGTTTCCTGTCCATACAAGATATTTATATCTTTAACCTTTTTTTTTTCATATGACACAGATGCTAAAATTTTAAAGCTGTATGAAATTATTGAAACTGTACTATACCAAATTAAGATTAATAATTTTTTGTGACAAACTCGCCTCACAGATGTAAAAAATTCACGACAATTACAATCTGATACGTTATGACAAACCAGTTCGCACGCATTCTTTTCCTTTAGATTCTGACACACTTCCGTTTTGTATTCAACACACTTATGCGATCCACAACAATTCAGAGTTCGAAGAAATTAGAAACAGGATAATGTGTTCAATAACAGCAGTTAATTTTGTTTTGTAAATAATCACATTTATACTTAGTAACCGCATAAACTTATAAACTGTTGAAAAAGGGAAGCGTTATAACACTCCATTACTGATGGTAGGTCTCTGTTGCCGGAGATCATCTAGATACTATCGCAACGCCTGTTTCTACCACCAAACAATAGTGTGTAAACATTACTATGTTCTGGATCGAAAGGCGCTGTAACTAGTGTAATTATTGTGGTAACGAGACTCAACGTCTTATGTCACAGGCGTCGAGTGTGATTCAGTACATAACATCCTCACTAGCGTCACATTGTTTTAAGCTAGCGTATCAATACCATCAGTTGAATGTCCTGCTTGTTTACATCGCTTTATTGAAAAAAAAATAAAAACAACAGTTTTATTTTTTAGTTGCTTGTTTATAAACTAAAGTGTTCTTAGCTATAACTAAAAAATCTCACATCTTTAATTTCCGAATAATCTTTACTTTCTAACGTGTTCATATTATCGTAGGTAAGAATTCATGATAATATTAATCGACGTTATAATTAATTTTTATTTATCTCTTGTCTGGTTTCCTCCAGTTAGTTGATCCAACTACACCTAAACAAGCCAGCTAAGCTACGGTGTCATCGAACTAAGACTGGTTTACGCAGAAATATCCCATCGCATTAGTGCAAGTTTTATAAATTCCAGTTACTTAACAAGTACCAGTGTAACTTAATTATATATATCCCATTGTTAAGCTTTAAATACAATAACAATAATTCCATTTATTCTTGAATAGTTTAAAGGTCATAAATTAAAAGTAACTACAACTAAAAGTACAATAACTAGCACTGATAGGTCTTTGTTATTGGAGACCATTGCGAAAACGGAAGTCAGTGAAATTACCAGTGTAGCAAGATTTAATATCTTGCTTCGAAGCTACGATCAACAATGTGGTGTAGTGTATCTTAGCTATAGCCACATTTTTATGGACAGCGGTGTCATTTACCTTCGATCAGGTTAAATGTTATGCTCGTAGATTATTTGAATTAAAAATATATGTAATGTTAATAAGTTATTTTAATATATATATATATTTAATAATTTTTTTACCCAAAGAAACCACCAAATTTTTATATGTCGACTAAGAGATCATGAACAAGATTCATCACAAGTAACCATTGCAACTCCCAATTTATTCGTATAAGTTAAAATAACTTCAAATCATAGAGTTTAATTTCTTCGTATATTTATCATGATCCCTAATTGTTTATTTTAACGAAGCTAGAAACCGTAGTAAATTGTATTTATGGGCTAGCCATAAAACTGCTAAACAAGAAAGCCTTGTTCTCTTCCCTAATGTTTAACTCCTCCTTAAACAACGGAGCTGTTAAGATTTAATACGAAGCGGATCAATTTCTCTTTTACACACAGAACCAATGGAATGATATACGATCCAATTAATGAAAGTCTATTTGTTTCAGATCTATCTAAAAATAGATTTAGTGAAGTGCCCGATGAAGTGACCACGTACGTGTATTTAGAAAAGTTACTGCTGTCGCAGAATATTATCAGGAGTGTTCCGGAGACGGTCGGCGGGTTGCAATCTCTCACATACCTCGATCTCAGGTAAGTTTTAAATTATCGTCTTTAACCTAAATAATGTAATTTTTTATATGCCTCACATTTTGTATTATCAGAACAAATTCCTTATTATTGCAATAACGGTATATTGCAGTAAAGAAAGTCGAACCCCGGATATTTTTAAGGCAATAAATCAACATATACAAACAAATCGACTGATTGGTAATAAGTAATTTTACTACGGTGTCAGGGGTCTTGCAAAACAACTCACAGGACCCATTTCAACCTCATCTGCTCGGGGTGCACCCTGCTAATCTACAAATGAAGCTCTGGCTTCTACTAACCCATGTTCTGAAATTGCCCAAATGCTTCCAAAACCCCTACAAAGGTGGCGATCTTTGAGTGAGACTTCCAGTTCCTTTCCAGTTCAGTTCCAGACTTCCAGTCCAGCAGTAGACGTTTATCGTGAATGAATATAACTATGTGATACTGCTTTATATTATACGATAACTATACCTTACCTTGCATAAATAATGGAACGTTGGAAACTTCAAAGTAATTGGAGAACAGGTATAAAAAAACCATTGCTTTTGCATTACCTTTTATTCTTAATAATTTAAATTGGAATGTTACTATTTAGTAACTATTTTGGTACGTAATCGTAAAAATTTTTATTATTTAAATAATACTACTATCACAAATTTGTAAAGAAGATCGATTTAGATAAACTTATGGTCCATAGATATGTTACTATGTGCATTGCGCAGTACGTGCATCAATTCCATTTTGACGTTCAATCGAAACTCTTCAGGTATCGACTTCAGGTGCGGCAGCAGCGATAATAGAAACAATTTGTCACAATCATCAGTTTCAATCATATTTTGCGAGTCTACATTGGCAAAGGCAAATTCGTCGACGACGATGCTATTGTTACTTTTCGCTTTTTTGGATAGGCGGGTGACTTTGGCTTCAACGTCCTCATTGGAGCCATTCGATTTGGAATCGTCATTATAGTTATCTGTGTCGTTATCATTGTCATCATCGGAGCTGTCTTTCGTTATCTTTAATTTCCTTTTCGTCCGCCAGATATTTGGTTTCTTAATACTGTCTGTATCGGCCGAGCCATTCCTCTGTTCACTTAGGTCTGTATTCTTGAGAAGAAACTGTAGTTTTTTAGTGTAAATATATGGTCTCTTTGATCTATTTGGATTCATGGTGTACTTTTGAAAACAGTCTCTGATACTTTTCCATTTTTTCTGCAGTTGTAGTTCTGTAAACAGTAACAAAAAAAATATATAAAACATTCCAAAAGTTTCACTCAATGGTGGATATTGATTGAATTAATATAATTTTTTTTATTGAGAATATTGTGTGTTTATGATACTTCAGGGTTAATTACTATAAGTGCAATCGTGATTGTCTCTTTTACTACAGTAATGATTTTCTAATACCCTACATTTACGACTCGATACTTCATTATTATAAACATTATCAAGAAATAACCAAACTGTTTCAACAAATACATAATTAACTTAACAAATATCAAACAAAACTTTAACGCTTTAATTGAACCACATCGAGCAGTATTCATTTATGTAATTAGTTCATGCCATGTTTGAATACAGATAGCTAAACTTGTGCAGCACACGTGAACACCCTTACTTGTGTTTATAAACAGACTGTCTACCATAAACAAAGCTTTCCTTTGAATCGTGTCAAGAGACTATTCAGTTAAAAAAAAAACTGCTTCGTACAATATATCATTACTGCGTTCACGTTGACAATTGATGACCTGAACGTATTTCGTTAGGATCATTACTTGTTCTTGTGTCTACATCGGCCTAACCAATCGGTTACCGCATTCGCTTCCGGATTTATGTTATAAACAATATTTATTATTAATTTCCTATCGCAATAACCTTTATTATTGCTTTTCGGTGTATTAGACCGCTATCGCTTTGTGTAATATGTTCAAAGCGATAGCGCCATCGAGACCACAATGGAGACGATAAATAGTACGAAATGAATCAGACCGATGCTACCCACTTAAGTTGGGTCTGTCTATATTAATATTCTATATCGTTCCAGTAATGTCACATCTATCAGTAGACAGTGAAAATGACAAATGTCATATGCGATATCATAAATGATGTACATATATATATCTATGATATTTTACCAAGTTCTCGCATTTCGCTCTTGGTGACCTTGACGTCTGCATCCATTAGTTCGGTCACGACATCCGTCCATAACTTCTGTCTCATACTCTTCGTACGGTACACGACGTCATCGAAGTCCCATATCCCGGGCCGTTTTCTCACTTCTTCTATCAATCTCTCTGGGTCGTATTCAAAATGTATCGTGGTAGACATCCTGGAAGAAGTTAACGGTTTTTTTTTTTAAACTGACACAACTTTTGGACGCTGATTGTACACACGAACGGGCGAACGCCGAGCGACTGACGCGCCGCCGCGGCGAAACGCGCGGTTAATTCTAAAATGGCGGCGTGTTATAGGGCGACCATGCTTTGTCCATTTTTTTTCACATAAAATCAAGGTAACAATACTAAATAACACTATACATTGCGTTGTGTATAACATTAAGAAATATTTTAAAATATAATTAATAAAAGAAAATAATTCAATAGTTAATGTATCAGTTTTATACATTGACGGTTTGAAACAGCAAAATCACTTCATTAATAAGATTTGTCATTATATTTCTCGTTTGGAATGTAAGTGGGGTCTGGTGCTGGATGCAAAGAATGTAAAAGATAAAAAAATATACTTATTAACTGTAATCTAATAATTTGTTTAAATGACTGGAAAGACGCTTGTAAAACTGAGAATGGATTTTTTTTTATTAAAACGTGGTTATCGTAGCGTGAACGCCGGATTGTATTGTACTAACCGCCGCGTGGAGCGGGCGAGCGGGCACAGCGCGAGGGGAACGGCGGCTCGCCCGCGCCTGCTGCCCTGCGCGCTCACCCGCCGACATCCGTCGCACGTCGTCTGTCGCCCGCCGCGTGTCCCCGCCGCTCGCCGCGCGTCCCCGCTGTAAGCCGCTCGCCGTCCGCCGCGCGTCCCTGCCGCTCGCCGCGCGTCCCCGCTGCAAGCCGCCTGTCGCCCGCTGTGCGTCCCCGCCGCACGACGCCCGGCGCCCGTCGCCCGCCGCGCGTCCCCGCCGCACGACGCCCGGCGCCCGCCGCGCGTCCCCGCCGCACGACGCCCGGCGCCCGTCGCCCGCCGCGCGTCCCCGCCGCACGACGCCCGTCGCCCGTCGCGTTTTATTCACGCTATTATCACTTTCTACATATCCGACTTCTTTCACATTTATTTTTTATTCAATCAAACGACTAAACAAGCGGGACGTTCGCCTGATAGTGAGTGATACGTCTGCCCATAACAACGCTACGCTAGTTAGTATGATATATAGTGCAACATTTGGTACTCATCGCCTGAGACATATGATATTGAGTCTCGTAACCTCAGTTAATAAACTAACTATAGCGCCTTTCAAACCGGAACATAGTACTGTTTGGCGGCAGAAATAGGCGCTGCCGCAAAAGAAGGTCCGTTTCCGGAGACAGGAAACAGACTTTTTTTTTGTTTCAAGGAGAAATCTTCCAAAGATACCCTGCTTCTGGGGAGAAATCAGAGTTATGAGAGGAGATCCTTACTATCTAAAATCCCGTCGGTGGTCTGTATCAGGAATATTGGAGAGGCCCAGAAATCTCTTATAGAACACACCGGTGCCCTTCTTCAGGGATCATCGCTAAGGCGTACTCTGTCCCATGCAGGTTTCATTGTTGAACGATAAGGGTCCCCACCCACAAGGCCCGCGAAACTCTTAGACCCTTTTACTCGCTTTCTACGACAGGCAGGACATTAGCAAAGTCCTACTCTTCCCCTGAGACTACCATCAGTAAATGCGATTTCAGAACAAGACATGTGGACAATAATGTAGCATGTACTCGTTTAATATTACTTTTAAATATCAAAGTTACGATATGATATCATCATCATCATTAACCGATAGAAGTCCACTGCTGGACAAAATGTTATAAACAGTATAAATTAAACTTAAATTTCCTAAGTATAATTTTCAGTTTTTCTCTAGTTACCATCAAATGAACTACTTACCAGTTTCGCTTCATCATTAAATAGTTTCAATGGAATGGCTTAATAAAATACCTTTATCTCTGAAAAATCACAATCGAAAGGAGTTCATAAAATTCAGGATATGCTCCTAAGGACGAAGTCTTTTTATCGGTTATTTCAGGCATACATAAATGCCTCAGAAGGATGTCCGAGTTGGACATTACTGAGTCGGAACCTCGTCGCTATTGTGGTCAACGACCTTCCTCTTCCCGCCTTCGTGAAGGCAATTGTGGATAGCGAATAGTCAAGGGAAGCATTTGTTGCCTTTTGCGAAATAGTAATGTCGCAGAAGGAAGCTGCGGAGAATGTGAGAGTGTCTCTGTCCTCTCCATCCGTAGCTAGAGACCCAGGCGTCAGAGGAGAAGGGATCATGCCCTCCAGCCAAAAGCTTAGATGGCGGATACGTGGAAATCCGCCACCCAGTAAATTAAGCCTCAAAAAGGCGCGTGTATTTTTTTCTGCGCAGGACCTATGTCTTGGGTTTCCCACAACAAACTCCAAGTTATGCTCTTGATAGATCAATGGAAAAGTATCCATGCAGGATGCCCCAACGATAAAAAAAAAGAAGGCATATGTAATATTGTGCTTTATATTTTATAACAACTGTTACGTCTCTAAACTTTATAAGTCTATATTTAATGTCTTTGTAATTAAGTTACTCAGATATTTTTAGAAGCACTTTCCGTTTTTTACGACAGGATGCAGTCAACTTTGCGGTCGATAGTAACAGCTCACCCCGGAGGGCCATAACGTCAAGTGACATGGACTCATATCCTTAATGCGATTTAGTGTTTATGGTTTCCATCGCACGGCGTCTAGATTTCGCGGTTTTTGATTAATATCCTGTTACGTATAAGGATACGTAGTTTATTACAGAAGTAACAGTAATGATTATAAATTTCTCAGATCATGTCCCTTCAGATTTGTTTATAAGATATACAGTCATACTGATCATTGTTTTATTATTCTATTTCGTCTATCGGCTGATGATGATGATGATTATGATTATGTTATTTTAAAGTCTAATGTGTTTCTGGCATCTCTGGGGGCGGACGTCGTATAAGTAAAATTTTCTTTCTTTTATTGACTGCCCTTTTCATAAGAAAAAAATCCATTGCTTCATTTCACATAATAATTAAATATATGTCTGTTTATTATCAGTTGATAATCCCAAATTAAATGTCCAGCAGTGGGCATCTATCGGCTGATGATGAATCCCAAATTTATAATTAATTCTCACCTTTTTCTAATCGTTTTTAATAAAGTTCCAGTGTCCACTAGTGAGTAGTATCGCCACCGTAGAGAACCGTATGGTCCAGGTAGATACTGGCGCAGCAGCCGTAGCTACCTTTGCAAACGTTTGCTGAGACGAGATCACATCCTGTGTTCATAGCGACAACTATAATGTGAAATGGTGTATAATCTATAGATAAGCGGCATCTTTTGTCACCAGGTCAACGCTTTTTAAATTATCTTAAAATGGACATTGCCAGGATATATTATAAAAATGAAAGCTTTACAATGGGAAAAGATGAGCGTAATATTAATATCACTATTAGTACAATTTTTAAGATGTTTCATGTGATACGAGTACACCATATGTTACTATAAACATGCGTTCAACAACACTGTAACTCATTTCTATTGGCTTTCTTAGCGTTGTTACAAAAACACACATAAATTAATCGAAGCGATATGAATCTGTCTTCATCCAGGAATAGCTACACGTAAGATGTGAGATGCGTAGCCTTTTAAATGTGGCAGAGTTCAATTTAATGGACTGCGGTTTGGTAGAAAACCACAATTCGGTACGCGAGCTTCGCAAGCTCACGAATTATAATTACTAGCCGCCAGTCGACACTAATGGAGTTTGGGTGGAGACTGCTCGCTTTGAACTTGGGCCTTTAATGGCGCTTTCCGATGGCCCTCACATTACCAGAAATCTATATTCCTAATGCTAGTAAAACGTTTGATGGATTTACGAGGTCGTTGTTCTCTGGTCTATAAAACTATAGTAATTGAAACTAATCTGGAATTCCTACATTAGGATTCATAAGTTTAACGACTATGTTTTGTACTCGTATACTTTGGTAGAATATAATAGGTGTAAGGGGTTCCGTACAACATCTCACGTGACTCCAGCCAACCACATCCGCTCGTGGTGCACCCTGTTAACCAACAAACGAGGCTCTAGCTCCTACCAAGTCGCTAACCTTAACCGATTTTGGCAATTCTCCGGATGGACCTATCGATATAGAGATGTTTGAGGGAGGCCTATATCCACCAGTGGACGTTTCTTTGATATAACCTACCAATAATAAATTGCTGTATTTAGCATTTTTCTGAATATTAATACGCCGTATATAGAAGTAACATTGAGACTTACAGGTTAGTTAATAATATTATGCATATATCGAAGTTTAATTTTTTCTATTCATCAAATGTTAAACATATAACGATTGATATATTTTTATGATATCATAAAATCAAGCAACAAGTCATTTTCTAGAATATTTTTAGAGATGTAATAAATATTTTTTTTTACTGGTATATTTTAGTATGATCTATAAAAGGACGCTCCTCCCGCAGTTAGTTTGATATATTTATATTATACTTTTGGATGTAACGACCCCTCACCATTTTCCTCACATATTGCAATTGTTTTCTTTATTATGAAACATTAACAAAATGCAATGAGGGGGGTCTGTGTTTATTTATTTTTTCTTCCCATTTTAAGTTTTTGTAGTATCCTTATTTTAAAGAATCTGTTTTGATCTTGGAAAGTGTATTACTTTGACGTCTTTTGGAATCTATTCTGTACTTATTAATTTTTTGTTGACTCCTTTGTGTTCCTTATTTGTAAATTTAATATTTGTTTATATTATATTGGACAATGAGTTCAATTCATTGAAATAAAGGATGTTACAGCTATTTAAGAGCATTTTATCTTATTGTAATGAAGAAATACGTAACAGTTGTTCACGATCTATTTTCAATAAAACAATGTTAAATTGCTAAATAGAAAAGATAACACAATGGAAGTGGTCCATATGTATGTAAAAATTTAAGATAACGTTTAATGATAATTTAGTGAATAATAAGTATTCTTCGTCGTTATGATAACAGCGGAGTTTGTAGGTCGCTGTAAAGATCAGTGGGCGGGTTCAACGGCCGCTGATGTCACGGTCGTGTTTTATGTGTATACTCTCGTGCTTTGTACCAACCGAGGTGGTGACCAGCTAGCAATTGTCAAGCTCATTAAATGGAGTGTATTGGCGTTTGAAATATGATAATATCAATCCGTGACTTGTAATTTTAGTAAATTTATAGAGATCTATCTTTGGCAATGGACATCAGTAACTTAAATTCCAGTAAAAAACCTAAAAGTTAAATATTTAGTTGACGTACGTTTTAAAATATTAGATCGCATGGTACCACACAATCGATTACATTCAACTACCCACACAAAATTACTCCTTAAGGATTATTACAACAGTTGTCATTTAGATCTCTAACTAAGAATGATGTCTTTCCTCTCAACACAATTATTCTTAATCTAGTCCTGTCAATAGCCCCAGGATATGTTATTTTTTAACGTGGCGAAACGTTATATTAAAAATCGCTTTATTAATTATATACGCTCATGATCATTACATAGAGTAAATTCTATTAGGTTCAAGTAATCTAAACTTAGTAATTAGTTGTACACTTGTACTTTGTTTAGTAGTAGTTGTGTTATTATTACCGATATATGTATATGTTTGTTGATGGCCGATAGTTGCTAATATCGCACCCAAGTTAGATTGACAGTAGACACTTTTGACAGCCATATACGTCGAAGTAATATACTACTTCGGAAAGTGGAACACCAGCCACAAATATTGGATAAGGAAAACTCGATACTGTACTGCAATCAAGTCTTATATGGTTTTATTCCAGTAAGTACTTTTTGTTAGAGGATTAAATTTGCTCTTTCTATATAATAAATTTTCACACTACCGACATTAAAACATACTGATTACTTTTTCTACGGATTATTAAATCCTATTAGATTCTTTCGCCTACTTTTCTAATATTAGAAATGATGATCCTATTCTCGACTTCCGCATACGTATCGTTTCGCTTGTTAACGGTGGAAACGGAGCTACTTACAATGTTTATAGAAATTTCAAAACATCTATATAGTACATCTGAAATATAAATTGGTTTCAGTCTACATTTTTATCCTAAGCTTTATCTTGATAACATTGTTTGAATAGAAAATGAAAAGTCGATAAAAGATTTACTGAATGCGAAATGCGAAAGTCAGATCAGTTAATATACACGTTACCTAAAGGCTTTTAGTTTTAGATATAAGGAAAAAAACTAATATTCTACTTTTCATATCTAAAATTAAAAGCCATATCTATAAATACAGTTTATTGTTATTCCTCATACATATTTGCCTATATACGATATTTATTGTCTTACGGCTGCAGCAACCCAATATGAGACGTTTTCCTAGTTAGAAAATTTTCATTGCTGCTTTACCGGCCTATCGTGAAAAAATTACTATTTAAGGAAAAGAGCAGTAACTTTTCTTGTGACCTTTACCAACAATAAAGTCGCATGAGAACGGTAACAATCTCCAGTTATGGAAGACTCTGTTCAACGATCTATATTAGACTGAAATGATGATAACAATTACGACACCAAAGTAACAGAAGATAGACGTTTATTTTGGAAGAAAACGTAACAAGTACTTTTATAGATTATAGATAACGGTATTGAATTATAACGACACATAGCTACTAATACGTTACACTGTATAAAAACTCCAATTGATCCAAGAATATTATCTTAGACATCTCCTGGCTCTTAGATCACATCATGTTAACGTAAGATGGATAGAGTTAATTCGTTTGATCGTTAGCATTAATGAATTGTGACGTAATCGACGCATTTGAAACGATACTTCCCCTTAACTGATTATTCTATTTCATCTTAAATTGCAGTATTAGTTCATTATAAGAAAATAGATTATTTTCACAAATAAAATAATAAATTATTAGAGATACTAATGGTAGGTGTCTATTCCCGCGGCCGTCTAGGTACCATCATAGGTCTACGTCTAAGATACCGCAGCTTCTATTTCTGCCGAGACACAGTAGTGTACTGTATTACAGTGTTCGGGTTTGAAGGGTGGTGTAAGTAGTAAAATTACTGGAGTAACGAGAACTTATTAATTATTAAAGCGTCGAGCACTGTATGGCGATGTGGTTGTTATAGACGAACATATCGCTTACCTTTAGGTAAATGTAATGTCTGGCTCATCTAAGTACTTCATCGAATAAAAAAAACTAAAATGTACCCGTAAGGCAGTATTAAACTAACTTGGCTGAAAACTGTCGAAACATAAAACTTAAATGTTTTACTGCTTAAGTTCTATATTATACGTTGAAATGTTAAAAAGGAATAAAGATGGTTTTTGGTTCTTATTAATAAATTTCGTAGAATGAAGAAAAATAACAAGATTTGAAGTATATTTCAAAGTATTAATATTCTAACTTTATGAATAGCCGGAACGTTTCACAAAGAGCACGACTGGCTGTGCATAGAGGCGTGTTGGTTATACTGTTGTATGGTAGTGAATGTTGGGTATGGCAGAAGAAACATGAAAGTAAGATTAATGCTGTGGAGATGAGAAGCCTGAGAAGTATAACTGGAGTGAAACGGATGGACAAAGTGAGGAACAGTGTAATAAGGAAGCGGTGCGGCGTGGTTGAAGATGTAGTGACAAGGATAGAGAAAGGGATGCTTAGATGGTTCGGCTATGTCAAAAGAATGGATGAAAGAAGATTAACGAAAGAAATATACAAGGTAAGAATGATTGGAAAAATCTGTGCATCTCTCGGAATATGTCCGCCTAGGTCGACACCTAAGCGGACATATTCCGATCAAATCGGAGATGTCCTAAAGAAAGGCCGGATCAAAAGCACACGCAACCGGCGAGCATGCATGAAGACGCTTATGAAAGTTGAGGAAGCGAGAGAGGTGTGCCAGGATCGTAGTAGGTGGAGAGAGGTGGTCTCTGCCTACCCCACTGGGAACGAGGCGTGATATATATGTATGTATTAATATTCTATTAAGTATCAGGCGGCGATAGATCGTTATTTTGTTTATTTATTTATTTATGACCATCAACCGAGATTATAATGTTAAACTGATATAAATCTCCATGTATATATATGGTATTCTCATAGCACCTTTGATAATAGATAGTAAACATGAGTAATATATGGATTTAAAACTTAAAAAGTAAATAAATATATATATATATATATATATAGAAATAGTGTATAATAATGATAAAACATACTAAATATAACGATTTATCTTTCCTTGTCTTGCGACGATGATATATGTGATTTGATCTAACAAGTTAGTACTTGCAATCATGGAGGAGTTGCGTCCGTTCTGTTTTGTCCTCAAACGAGAATAACTGGTGCAACTCGCCTTCATGCTTGCAAGATCACAGGATTCATGTAACGTTCCCTTTCACTTTGATTTTGACACTGCCATACACAGAAAGGGAAGAATACCGGTGAACTGGAAAGTCATCAAAGACAAATCTATAAAAGGGATGATTGATACAAATTATACATTTTTTAAAAAAATGCCAACGAATATTGATGGGAAGAAAACAATTACCACCAGTGAAATGTTTCACTAGAGACAGTCTAGATATATACCACAGCAGTTCCTATTTATTCCGTCAAACAATAGTTTGCAAACACTAATATGTTCCGGTTTGAAAGGCGGTGTAGCCAGTGAAATTACTAGGGTAACGAGACTTACATAATGTCTCAAAGCGACGTGTACTACATATTGCAGTGTATAATGTCCTTACTGGCGCCATGTTATATGAATTAATGATTTGAAGCTTATATATCAAAATAATAAAATTTGTGACAGACGGGTTATCCCCATCGCTATACTACCTTAGACGTGTCTTAAAAGGCGACTAAAGGAAAAATCCAGTGATAGGTCAGCGTAATATTTCTGCAACCATTACTAGTATATCTTGTCAGTGGGTTCATTTGTTCGATTCGAAGACCACAGCTACTATTCTTCCCCTAACAATATTCCAAATAGTAACATCCTACATTGCCCGTTGTTCCTGTGTATTTTGCAACATTCCTCTCAAAAAGTCTGCATTCCTCCCACATCTCCTCATCCCTACTTTACTTAAGGGCACTGTGGCTTAAGGGCATTACTTCTCAATGGACAACAAAAAAAATTATATATAATCAACAATTAAATTTTTTTTTGCCTTTGATTTAACCGCTGGTCAGACCACTGTAAAAATTTTTGCGTAATTACACGATAAAAAAAAAAATATCTTCTGTAATAACAATAGTTTAATCTGTTCTTCACAAGGCCACGGTTCACGGTTAACGACGCTATGAACGTGCACTAGTTCTCTCCCCTTTGTGACGTGTGTCCCCGTATGCGTCCCCCACATACGACTCGATTCACACAAGCGGAAAATAGTAATATTTTCCCCGTGGGGTTAGGGGAGAAGCAAAATGTCTTTCTCTATCCCCACAGTGTCATTTATTTAATGATAATCTTATTGAAATGAACTAATGGCGTCTACATATGCTTTCGCTATTACCAGTGATAATAAAGTATGTAGAGTTTGGCCACGGTTGCCAGACACTGTGCAGGTACCACAGCAGTGCTCGTTTCTGTTGTCAACGAATACAGCTCAAACATTACTGTGTTCCGGTTTGAACGGCGTTGTAAGTAGAAAAATTAGAGTAATTAAACTTAATGTCTCAAAGCGACGAGCACAATGTGATATTGTGTATATCATCCTAAGTCAAGCTCGTCTAGTCGCTGCTTCAAATAAAACAATACTTTCAAACTATTATTATAATAGACAAATTTCAAAATAATTACAAATACCAATTTCAACGCTCCATATCAGGTACTGAAATAATTACCTGACAGTATTACTTAAGATTTATACATTTTTTTTAACAGTCTATTTACGTCCCTACTGTTAGTTGGGACACAGGCATACTCTCAATATGACCGCGACGGGCCAGTCACTACGCGGGCCCAATGCGGATTGAACCACACACACAGAATAAATTCTAATCCATGTGTATCCTCACGATGTTTTCCTTCACCGTTTGTATTTCGCTGTTGTTACACATACATACATATAATATGTCACGCTTCGTTCCCAGTGGGGTAGGCAGAGACCACCTCTCTCGCTTCCTCCACTTTCATAAGATTTCGCTAGATGTGATCAGATTAGGTCCCATGTAACAAGGGGCGAGCCTGTTGCCACTTTATTGGGGCCACCACACACACAAAGATGATTCGTGTGCGGGTTTCCTCACGATGTTTTCTTTCACCGTTTCTATCTCGCTATTGTTACTAAAGTTCACAAATGTACATAACTTAAATATTAAAGTCATCGGCACATGCCGAGATTCGAACCCGCGAACTTCGTGATAAACGCCGCACGCTCTAACCATTAGGCCAGCGAGCTACTTAGCAATTATACATTATTAATATTATATATATTCAATACAACCTAGTTATTAAGTGTAACATGCTGCATATATATATTCCTTTCATACTTCAAAAAAGGTATACTAAACGTGTAAGGTTAGTCTTTTCGTGTAATTTCGTTTTCATCATCAGCCGAGAGATGTCCACTGCTGGACATGGGCCTCCCCCAAAAATTCTCACCTCGATTGGATAGGAATTTATATGGGAGATTTCAGCCAATTCAAACGACGCTGGCTCAATGCAGAGTTGGTCAGTTTTTGTGTATGGGAGTATACATGTTTGTATGAAATAGAAATATCTACGCCTTGGTGAAAACTGTGATGTATAACTCTATCATAAGTGTAGTATATCGATGCGGTTGTTAAAATAATCATCGTAGTTAAGTATCATTACGCTTTCCCGTGAACGAGTGGTCGTGATGCCACTACTCTAGCGTACTCCGAACTCGGAAAGCACGTCGGGCTGCGGTTCTCGGCAAAACGTCCACATTATAAATATCTTTCCAAACTCGTAAAACCGGTGGAAATGAAGCAGGTAAAATATTGTAATATAGTTGCTAAAAAACTAGTATACAACTTTGTGGTTTGTTACAAAATCATTAGCTAGTGAAGTAGTCTAAGCTTTATCATTAAATTTTCAATCGCTTTGAACCGATTAATGATTCTGCACCTTTGAATCAAAATGTACTCATATTTCCACAATGTTACTTGGGACCTTAAGTAAGTTAAGTTTTAGGTACTCACTAAGTTTTTTCCAAGAAATATCTAGCCTACCTTCTTCTTAGTCGGTATCACTCCTGACAGAGTGCTCGTGATCATCACTTTAGGTGTTCGTTGCAAGTTTAACAACACGTCGCCATTCCTCTCTGATGGCCTCAGAAGCCCATCTTAGGGTTGTATAATTCTAGACTTGCCTAATATATTGCTTATGTAACTCGTTTACGCAAGCTGGTGACGGTGTGACTTGGAAAAGCACTAAACATATTTACTACTATTATAATACTAGACAATGATATACAAAACTATAACGAAATCAAAACATTTAAAAAAAAAAATGTTATTTTCAACATACCCTCGTTGTTAGAATTGTTTGTTAAAGAATCGTATTATTTTAAAGTATTTATTTTCTACCCACGGTTGCTTCTTACTTAAAATAATGTTCAGTAATTTTCTGATTAACACAGATGGAGTTGACACTCGACAGCAAACGCTTCTCCAGGACGGTTGATATCATTCTATCCATTAATTTGAAGTAGTTGTATTTGGACAATGTCGTCTCCGTCTCATTGATTAATCAACTTACCAGACAAGACAACATCCAGACAGTATTCAAAGTAAATAGTATACCTATTAAGTAACCGGTGTTAGTTAAAGTGTAGTAGGCAGTGTTAGCAGGCCCCACCACTTGGTGGTTACGTTCTGGTGAAGGTCGCGGGAAGCAGCTGGATACTGGCAGCGGGGGAGCGACCGATGTGAACATCTTTGCGGGAGGTCTATATCTTACAGTGGACATCTATCGGCTGATGACGATGATATTAGTTTCTGTTTATATAAATTTACTTTAATAGGAATTTATAATACAAAATCATTATTTTTTAATATAAGACCTATCTTACATGGTGTATAATATAAGCAACCAGTTGACTAGAGTGAACATAAAAGAGATAATTACTGATTATTACTGTCTTTTAGTAACGTTTATAATAATAGATTTATAGTGTTCAAGTGTTTAGGCTAATCTTAAAATAATTTTTTCGAAATAAATGTATTTTGATAAGCATTCCTCATTTTCATTAACGTCATAACGCAATGTTTTTTTTTTATTAGTTTACACGTAACAAGTTTTTGCCACATAGCCACGGTCTGGTAATCATCAGCGTATATTGTCCGTATCGCTGTAACATTCATGTTATGCTTAGTATCAACAAACACCTGCCCGCCGTATACATTTATTATAAGACCATCAAGCAACAATTTACCTTAAAACCTTATACGCGAAGGCACAGGTAGGTAGGGTAGGCCTGTTGTTTTAGATCAGTCCACAACGAATTACCTCCGTAACAGTTACCTATTAAGGGACAGAATAGCATCATCATCGGCGTTTCGTAAAATCGTTCAGTTTACTTCATCGTTAACTTGTCGTGAAAGCGTGTTTACATTGCAGCCGGTTGACAAACCGTTCGTCTCGCCGTTCGTTCTGGTGAAACGGCATATTGTGCCGCCTTATACGGGCTGAATGATAACGGTCGTATCGGGTTCCGTCGACCGATGCCACTGGCAAACACATCGGCAAACGTAAACAGGCATGCTTTTAATGTAGTCTTATATTCTTAACATTCTTTGGACATTGCCTATGCGATTAGTTTCTGTAAGTTACAGAGCTCACAAAACGGTTATATTTTAACCTAACGCTTCTACGTGATCAATTAAAATATTTATAGTTTTGAAACATTAAAAGTAGAAAAGTTACTTAAGTTACTCCTGGTTTTCATAGCTGGTTTTTATGTATGGGTTACTAGTAAAGGCCCGGTAGTTAACAGAATTGACTGCTGTTCTAGATATTACGAATTGTGATTAAGAATATCTGTGTAAAGAGGTATGCTAATTCAAATTATAATTATTACTAATTGTTGCGGAAATGTATATGAACAGCTGTTTTACATTAAAATCTTCTAATTATTATCATATGAATAATAAGAAGAGAAGTAATGTTTTCAGATGCTCAACTTTATGGGTAGGCAGAGGCGAATAAACATCCACTTTTCGCCAGATGTGGTCAGATTAGGTCCCATGTAACAGGGGGTGAGCCTGTTGCCACTTTATTGGAGACATCACGATGTTTTCCTTCACCGTTTGTATCTCGCTGTTGTAACTAAAGTTCACAAATGTACATAACTTAAATATTAAGTCATCGGTACATGCTGAGATTCGAACCCGCGACCTTCGGAATGAAAGCCGCACGCTCTAACCATTAGGCCAGCGAGCTACTCGTATATTTTATTGATATATATGCTATTTTCTTAAGTATATACTAATTGCTCTTCAACAGTTGATCTCAAAATGATCCATTATCTTCAGTTTCATATCAATCACATACTTTAAGATTGGGAATTCAAATTTTTTTTATGTATTTATAGATGTATACTATTGAATGTTCTTCAATAAAAAGTCCGATGAACCCTTTTCTATTATTAATCCCGGTATTGAATCCAGTTTCAACGCAACGTCTAGGCGTCTAGACGGCGTGGATTGGGTTAGCGCTGAGTAGTCGCTACTGTAGATGAGATGCGTGTAAGGTTCGCTACCTCCTCATCTATAACATTTGATACGTATATAAATTTAAAAATTGACTGATTTTTTAAATATTGAATATATTAATAACTTATTTACACTTTTAACTAAAGTATAAAGCGAATAATAGTAATATGTATGTTACTTTCTGTTATGTGCTGATTCTTCTTCTTAAAGTGCCTCTCCAACTAGTGAAGGTTGGCGAACAGCGTGGTACTATCCTTCCTGTCTTTGCTTCGGGAGAACAATTCGCACGCCTCAGATATGCCAATACATTCTCTGATATTCCTCAAATTTTTATGTACTTGTAAAAATATTGTTTTTGCTTTCATGTTAAACGGCTGTCAAAATCCTAATACTAATAACAATATACTTCCATTACAAACACCTTATCGAATTAATGAATGCCGTTACTTAAAGATATTTAAAAGGTAGTATTGGAGTTGTAGTTTTATTAAGTATGCATTTTAAAAAAGCCTTTTTAGTTTTAAACGTAAACATTTTGAAAGCACGCACTAAGTAATAGTAAGCGTATCTTGACGAAGGAATCTTTCTACGTAACTATGTTAATACTCTGCATCTAGTCGAGTAATAATTACTGGCGTAATAAAAAATGCTACACAGAGAACAAATGACACACAGGCAAAGACAGTCTCTCGCGCAGTATTATAGAAGCAACAAAATTTGTGATTTTTGATCTATAGTAAAAATACAAATAAAGTAGAACCGTATAGCGAGCGAAACGTTCAGAACGATAAAGGGCAGCCAATTATATCTGCCCCAGTTCCCCGGCGAGCATGGTGTTACCAACGTAATGTGAAAGTACATCGTTCCGCTAAATAATTGCAGGAAGCTTTGATGCCCACGCAGCGCTGTTTACAAGTTCTTTTACCCAGAATTTTTGTATTATCAACTTGGGTGAGAAACGATTTACAATTTCGGTTCATCGAATATTTCTTTGTGAAGCGGAATTATTTTTTTTTGTTGAGATAAAGTTTGTCCCGCTTAGTAGTTAGTTAGTAGTTAGCAGCTTCATCGAACTCAGAGCTTGCGGATCTCGTATCCGTGAGCTAAATGAAAAAATAAAATTAAAGTAGTTAAAAGTAAAGAAAATAAAATTTAAAATAAAACTCAGACCTAACACAGTAACGTAAAAATAAAAACTAAGTACGTATATGATGCAAAAGGCTGGTTTTCTATCATAAATAACAGTTAGTATGTTGAGTGGAATACATATATTAAAGGTGACGGTAATCATTATCATCAGTCAAACTGGTGAACCTTCGCAGTTGGACTTAGTCCCCTGTAAAGTATTCCATAAAACACAGCCTTGCGTGTTGCCAGTCGCCATTCCGACACTTTGAATCCCCAATGTCCATCAGTTCTACTAGCTATGTGACCTTCTCAATGCCATTTCAGCCTCGTGATTCTGAAGGCAACGACGCTAGACGGTAATAATGAGGAAATGTCATCACACCGTCCCGGTACAATCCAATCAATTCTATTGCAGAATTCTAATATAAAATATAGTTGGTCAAGTTTTTTGGCATCACGATGTTACGAGACGAATAGGACGTTCACCTGTCCGGAAGTATACATCAAGTCTTAGCATTGATGGTAACAGAGAAAGATATGTTTAGTCTTACTATTTCAGTATATTTACTAACTACAGCATCTACATTCATCAGCGGCAGTATAAATGGTAATGTCGTCAATATTTTTTTCATCACTGTATCACACTTGTAATATTAAAAATAAAAAAAAACACAAATAACTTTTATGCAAAATTACTACCGCATTTTCCTATGATTAACCAGAAGCAATATCCGCTCACGCATCACCAGAAAACGGAAACGATCAACAATGTTTCCTGGCAGTTAATGACATCTCGGCATTGATGTGATGATGAAACTTTCAAATGGAAATTACATATAATATTATGTTTTTCGTTGGTCTCATCAAGTGTATCTAGATTATTGTTAGGCTGATATTTGACCCTTCCAATAATTAAAGTAACAATTAGTATTTGTAGCAATCTAGGGTATCGTCGCTCTTATCATTCAATACCAATCAATGCCTTTCGTTTTCTTGTCAACAGTTCAAATCAACTGACGGAGTTGCCGCGTGAAGTATGTCAGATGCCGCTGCAGGTCCTTCTCGTGCCGGACAATTTGCTGACCACGTTGCCCAAGGAGATAGGCAAGATGAGCCTGCTTGCGGAGCTCGACGCTTCCAACAACAGATTGACACAAGTACCCATGACCCTCGGCGACTGCGGCGGCTTGAGGGCGCTCGATCTTAGCAACAATCAGCTAGGGTTGCTACCTCTGCGTAAGTACTATTTTTTCTTTCTAGAAAGAATGTATGAAAGAAGATTAACGAAAGAGGTATACAAGGTAAGAATGATTGGAAAAATCGATGCAGGTCGACCTAGGCGGACATATTTCGATTAAATTGAAGAGGTCCTAAAGAAAGGTCGGGTCAAAAGTATTCGCAACAGCATGCATAAAGACGATTATGGAAATGGAGGAAGCGAGAGCTGTGTGCCAGAATCCTAGCAGGTAGAGAGAGATGGTTTCTGTCTACCTCACTAGGAACGAGACGTGATATATATGTATGTACGAGTATGTATGTATTTTAAGCTATTGTGTCGTTGTGCGGTTTCCGGTGTTATCAGTGTGCGGGTTTCCTCACGATGTTTTCCTTCACCGTTTGTATCTCGCTGTTGTAACTAAAGTTCACAAATGTACATAACTTAAATATTAAGTTATTGGTACATGCCGAGATTCGAACCCGCGACCTTCGGAATGAAAGCCGCACGCTCTAACCATTAGGCCAGCGAGCTACTCTATGTATGCAAATACAGATGCCTTAACAACTCGTTCACATATTATATCCCTCTCTACCTTAAAACAATGTCAAACTTTTCGATAAAAAAAAAATATTTCCCCAATCTATTAAGCCAAGTCTATTCTTTACTTGTCATTCGAAATGTTACCAGTCTTTCCTGAATGAGGTATTCTCTGAGTGGACCAGTGTAATCTATACATATATATATATATAAGATTTCCACCTATGTAGAGATACATCACGATATATCTAGAACCATAAGGTGAAGTTGAAAATTGGTAGATATATTCCTTTTATCAAGTATAAGTCAAGTAAGAAATGATTTTACATAATTCTTTCCCCAAAGAGAGTTCCGGGAATGTTACGACCAGCAAACCGAACGGGGAACAGCCAATTAAAGAATATATTCATAATAAAGATTGATGTAGATGTATACAGCTGAATAGCAATCCACCCTTATTCTTTTATTATCATGGACTACTTAAAAAATGTGTAATAAAAATTGATAAACTAAGAAATGTAAATTTATCTTGCATTACTATGAGCAGGTGCTAATGACGCACATCTGCTGTTGATTGAAAAAGCATAATTACGTTGCTGCTAAGTCGATGATTCATTTACATACTTAACGACTTATAAGTTCAACTTGGCAGAATACATGAAGCACAGGTTCTTACTTTATTCTCACATTTTACACTTGAACATGAACTTAAATGCAGAAGAGCCGGCTCAACGCAATTTTGAATAGACGTATAAGAAATGTATAAACTTATTTTCTATGGAGGAGATGGAAATTTTAGAAAACTACCCTTTTTATTTTTACTTAATATATTTTAAAGGTAATGTGTTCCGTTCATAACATATATGTAGTAGGATTACCTAAGGGTGATTTAAATTGTAGTCTGTGAATACAGATTGAGTTTACATATATAAAAATTTACGTTATCATACCTAAATATAACGAGTAAACATATTTATAAAGCTTTAAGAAAGAAATTTAACTCAATAAAGGTAGATTTTATTATATATAAGGGTAGTGGTATATGATGTTTATTTACGTATATGGAAGTCTATAGTTAAGGTCGTAACACGACATTGTTTCATCATGGGACATTAGATTTATTATGTCGTTAAGCCCCATTAGTAATTTAATTTTACTATCATTATCATCTCCGCCGATGGTCCGGTCACCTAGATGATTTTTCGAACTTCATCGGACTCAAGGCTCGCCTATCCAGAATCTGCAACCGAAAAACTTATATAAGTATGTACTCATGTATGTAGATAAATTTAATTAAAAGAAGATAAGAGAGTATTGGATGAGGTGAGAAAAGAAGAGGTCGATAAAAGTATAGGTGGAGGAATAAAGGGAAACTTTAACTAGAGAGAAATGGAGGCTATCGCTATATGCTGGGCTCATACAGGGCAAAGTGGTGTATTTTTATAAAAGACCTATTTCAGTATAAATTTTGTACAGTAGCTCCGCTGGCCTAATGGTTAAAGCGTGCGAACTTCATTCACCACAAAGGTCGCGGGTGCTAATCTCGGCATGTATCAATGACTTTAATATTTAAGTTATGTACATTTGTGAATTTTAGTAACAACAAATACAAACGGTGAAGGAAAACATCGCGAGGAAACCTTCACATGAATTAGAATTTATTCTAAGGTTTGTGTGAAGTCACCAATACGAATTCGCCCATCATTCTCATATTGAGGGTAGGCCTGTGCCCCAACAGTAGGTGGAGACGTAGAATAGCTGTCAAAAAAAAAAATTGTATACTGCTACACTGTGGTGCGCTAATTTTACTAATAGTAATTTAGGTACATAGTAATGAATATTCGGATATAGGTCGACGATAATGATACAGATTGTTAGCCGGTGAAACCGTAAACGTATTACTAAGTGAAATGATATTCGGGCGCGGCCGAGGAGTGGCGAAAGCTGTCCATGTTATGGTAACTTATTGTTTCGTACATAGCTTTAGATGAGTATAGCCTACGTAATCAATATTAAGTAGGCTAAGTAAAAGCATGCTCATGTAATATTTCCTGGAATTTTTTTTTTTATGTCAACGAAGCGACGGAAAAAACGGGACGTTTACCTGCTTGTAAGCGATACGCCTGCCTATAACAATTTTCAGGCCGTGGATCCGGGTCCACGAGCCCAGTGTCAGATGAGCTGTAAGAGCCGCTGTGGCTTCCAGCCCGCTCAAAACAAGAATATATAACAATGAGGTTCCAGTTGGGATGGTATACACTGCGTCACTTTACGCTCGTCACTTTGAGGCATATGATGTTGTCTCGTTACCCCAGTAATTTCATTAGCTACAAATACCTTCAATCCGGAACTCTTACACACTACTGTTTGACGGCTGAAGTAGTAGTTGCGGTGGTACCTAGACGGTCTCCAGCAACAGAGACCTACCACCGGAATTTATTTTTTTTATATTGATAATGATGAACAAATATATATATATATATATATATATATATATGTAAAATTCATTACAGAGATCACATACCTCCGTCTCGAGCATTTGGATGTCAGTTGCAACTGCATATCATCACTGCCCCTCGAGCTACGCAACATGACTACGCTAGTCACTCTTAACCTGGACAACAACCCACTTGTCTCCCCACCCACCACAGTAAGTATTAATTTTTACGAAAAACTCTCTGTTCTCTGATGATGTATATCGCTTGTTAGTCTTATTTGACTTAGGTCACCTGATCCTGGGCTCACGGAACCTGGGTCCACGGCATAATCCAAAAACCTTATTCTCTACTTTTTGCTATGTAATTTTGTAGTAGTAAAAGTGTATATATTTGAACAAATGATTTTTTTTTTAGATTTTTGGTGAATTTAATCTAAGGTTAAACTTTATTAATATTAATATTCGTTATATACCTGTTGTTTGTCTGTTGAATGCCCTTTAAAATATTTTAAGGCGCTATTCATGATTACCTGACGTCGTTAATATTAAAAGTTAGAAAAGAAATGCTTAAGGGGTTGCGTTAACAGCACCCTATATGAAATAATTCATAACATTAACATTTTCTATAAACGTCAACTATTTATGTTAAATGCAAAGCTAAAATCTCGGTTAGTTTTTGTTGAGTAGTATTTTATTTTATTTTATTTTTTTGTTGATAATACAAGTCAAACGAGGTCTTTGACTTTCTAAATGAACGGTATAACCTCCTTTAGTTTTAAAACAATAAAATTGCAAATTTATCATCAATAATAAGATTTACTTATACATTTATATAATTGGAGTAATAACTTGTCATGTAAGTCTTCGTCGCCTATCAAACAGGATATTGTTCGAATCCTTCCGCGCTAATAATTGTTTTCCTGTTTACATTAGGTACATTAGTTTTAGAGATGTAAAGGTTCCCCGCATAACAACTTACGGAACCCGAGCCAACCTCAACTACTCGTGGTGCCCCCTGCTAATCAACAAACGAGGGTCTGGCTCCCGCCAACCCGCATTGAGCTAGTGTAGTGAGAAATGGCCCAAATCCCCCTCTATAACAGCCATTAGTATCCAGCGGTACGGGAGGGTGATTGTATGTGGAGATCTTTGGGGGAGGCCTAGGTCCAGCAGTGGACGTCTATCAGTGTTGACGACATTAGATATAAATATCATTTTATGCTATTTTCATATTTTTAGGTATGCATGCGCGGGCGTGTACATATTTTTAAGTATCTGGAGAATATGTCAAATAAGGACACTGTACCGGCACATAGACGAATAGACGAGACAAGGAGATCCGCGAAACACACTTCCTACATCAACAACAGTCCAACACAGGGAACGGTCCATCAGATAACATCCGGCAACGCCACCATCGACTGCTTAAGGCACAAGCCGAGGCATGTCATTGACAGCGGTTACTGCACCGATGGTGTTGACAAGAGATGGTCTAATGATGGTAAGTAGTAGTTTTTAGAGGTCATTGCAAAAACTGGTTTTATGCTTTAGCTTTTATGTTTCTATTGCATAGTATCTTCCAACTAACTGCTATTACTAAATAGCAATAACTGGTGACAGGTTTATGTTTCCGGAGACCGTTTAGGTACATGCCACCGCAGCGCCTATTTCTGCCGCCAAATTGTAGTGAACAAAGATTACTGTTTTCTGGTTTAAACGATGTTGTAGCTTGTTAAATTACTGTGGTAACGAGACTTGAATATCTAATGTGTCAAGACGATGAGCACAACAAATTTTTTTATACGTAAGACTTGTTTTTAAATTCTTTTCCATATTGTTCAACTCATTTCAGATCATTGTCATCGTTACTTATGACTACTAGTAAAAGCTCGGCAGTCAACAGAATTGAGCGCTGTTCTAGTTACATTAAAATCTACTAATTATTATCAATTTTAATTGTAATGGAAATTTAATTTAACAACGATAATTACATGCATGGTGTCAGTTTATATGGACTATTTGAATTCAGTGACAACTTCACTCCATTGGCTGGCACTGTAACACAAGAGATAGCTAAAAAGCTATAGGCTTTGATACTTATGCTATACTTGAGCTACATATGAATACATACATTTGTGATAGAAATACATTAAATAATCCCTTGTACATATAAAATACTGAATTACGAGAACATTGTTCAATTGTATGCAAGTAATTGTCATTGATTGGTTGCAAGTTTTCGAAGTAATGTCAATTTACGTATCATAATTGGAATCAAAAGATCTTCAATCGACATTTTCTTTGTATTACTCATTAGAATGTTTAATGAGGTTAATATTTTAACCAGCACAAAGCTAAATAAGAATTTTACCTATTAAGTTTAAGTTTCCGGCATAACTATCATATGGAAACGGAACCAGCTTCCTTAGGCATACGTAAAGCACTACCTCGAAGTAGGTCATCGAGGTCTGTAGTAGCGTTGACTCTTTTGTTGTAAAATAAAGACCTTTCTCCTATTAATGGGAACATTAGGAGAGCTTTTAAGGCTCCAATCACAAATTTACGAAATGGTAAAACTATGTTTTTTTTATTTTTATAATCATAATCATATATATTTTGGATCGTACAAAGATAGCCTACCGTTAACTTCTGTAAGCTTATATGCCAACACGGTTCTAAAAAAATTTAACTAGCACCGTATTATATTGGAATATTATTATTAATATTTTAAATGTGTATTTGCATACTATTACTATTTGCACGCAAGCTTTCTATAATTCTGGTTAACTTACTTTTTGCAGCGGGCGGTGAAGCAGGCGGTGGGGGTTCGGGCCGGTCGACCCCCAGCACTCCATCCACTTTGTCGCCGGGTGCCGCCTTATCCAGGGCACAGTCGCTCTCCAGTGAATCGCCTTTGGCTCCTTTGACGCCTCTACTCACTGGGTGAGTTACTCTCCAGTCTTTGAAAGAAAAGTGTAATTGTACTTTTGATACAAAGATTTTTTATATTCATCGTGTGATGGAATAAAGTACAGATGCGATGTTAAATTTACATATTTCAAATCATTTAAAAGATATATTTTTTTTAATGTATAGAACCAAGCTTACGTTAAAATTAAATAGCATAAAACAAATTACAATAGGTTAGGTTGTATGTAAAATGCATGATATTTTGGGACCTTCACTAAGGGATTTATTTATTGTAAATTTCAGTCGCATGGGGATATTTCTCTACATTAGAAATTATAGTTGATTTGCATGCGGTAAATACTATATAGATTGGTATTATATACTTAGATATTGGTTAGATCAGCATGGACAAGTCAGAGGTTATTAGAGTTACAAGTGCACCTAAACAAAGTAGTAACAGTATAAACGTATTATATATGTGGTTAATATAGGAATTTGTGTCCTAATAGTGTAGGGTCTCACATTTTCTGGTGGTGCTGTTACTAATGTAACAGCTGGGGAAAAGAGACTTGACATCATGTGCGTTAAGGTGACAAGCGCAATGTAGTGCAGTGTATATCATCCTAACTAGCTCTACCATTAATGCGGTACACTTAATAACAGAAATAATTTTTGCTATATTTATTTTTGTATGAAATTGTTAAATATTTAGTAAGCAAAAATCTAGCAATCTGTTTTTAGATAATTACATTTAGGGTTCTTAACTTTCTGTAGAAATTAGTGTTTGTATTTTATTTTTTTCAAATTACTTTTATTTTTCTTGCATTGGCTGAAACAGAGGTAAACAAAAAATAAATTACTGACCTTTCTCGTCATCGACATTATCATTTCCTTGTTCATTTCTATCTATATATATATTTATATATATAACATATATTATTTTTTAGTTATTTCCGTCCCTTTTTTATATTAACCCCCGGTGTTGTCCCTTTCAGCCTCCGTATATCACCCGAAGGGAACATTTCAAACGGCGACGATAAGACTAAATTAGCACATCAGCAAACCTACAGGTATATCGCCTCTCATATGCACCACTCTCATGTACATAACGCACTATACGGTTTCTTTGTCTGTAATGACACTTAGGTGTGGAACTAACATTTTTTTTTAAACTGTTAGGTTGTCATTACACAGCTTCACTTTAAATTTATATAATGCTTTATACATATTTATAAATATAGAAAATTACATTTTATGTTAAATTATTTAATTTTTGGGTTCATGGATGTTTGAAGGGTTTACGGGGTATTAAAGGTTTGTTAGCAAATTTTATTTGATGTTTCGTCATATCTAAGTGTCATTCACGGATTCGTACAGTCAAATAGTAAACAATATTGAGTATATATTACTATTTTATTTCTTATAGGTCATGTATATATATGTGCAGATTTAATCCTAACAAACACTTTGCTTACTATTTGACTGTTTAAACAAAATAAAACATTACATTATTTAATTTTTCTGTTATTCCATTTTTCAGACAATACAAAGAAGCCTTAAGACAGCAACGCCAACAAGACATTTACCGACCCCGAACCGAACAACCCTCACCCGAACTCGACTCCTCCCCTCAGTCCCAGAGCCAAAGCCCGGTCCACTTCCAGAGGTCCTCGGCTCCTCACTCCCCGGTCAACGGTTACAGTAACGTATCACCTAACCTCTATAACCGCTCTCTATCCTCGAATTCCACATGTTCTTCATCACCTAACACATCGCAAGTACCTAACTCACCTCTTCTACACTCGACACCGCGTAGATACCAAAATCAAAATGGGAACACCGACAAACAAGAGGAAAGTAACAAGCGACCAGTACAAAAAGTAGTACCATCTAGAAATGTAAACAAAATGTACACGTCTGCCAATGGTAGCGTGGAGTACGCGCGCGTAAACGGACAAGCGGATGCGTACGTAAAGCCTACTTCACCAACGAAGTCTCCGACGAACACGTTAGGTTACAATAGTATAGGCGTAAAGTCTAGCATACCGAGGCAGGCCAACGGCGGGGAGGGCGCGAGGTTATTGACGACGACGGTTTCGTACTTGAAAGGTGCGGCACCAAAGCCAGCGGGCAAGATGGCGTGGAACAAGGATGCACCTGTAGACAAGCTCAGCTTCACCATGAAACGAGAGTTTGATAAGCAGAAGGAAGAGTCTGAACTACTTGAGCAGTTGAGAAAGGTGAATGTCATTATTTGTTTCTAGTTTTATTTTTATCCCAACTACGATCACAAACCAAACCACCACAAGGTAAATCGTCGAACTGGTAAAGGTTGCGGAAATCTTTTGGTATCGAGTACTTTAAGGCCGATCGATGTGAAGACTTTTGGAGGAGGCCGATGTCCAACAGTAAACATCTGTTGGTTAATGATGTAAAATTAAAACTGGTGGTTAGTGGAGACCATTTAAGTAGGTGCAGCTTTAATTTTACGGCAAATGTATTATGTGCAAACTATATTGAGTTTTTATTTGAAAAGCGTCGTAGCTACTAGAATTGCTAAAGAGAGTTAACATCTTATATCTCTAGGCGTCCAGCACAATGTGGTGCTGTGTATATATTCTTAACCAGGGTCACGTTATTGTCTAGTCAACGTTTCGGTAAAAAAATATTTGATATCTCGTCTCCAGTGAAATTTGAGTATAATTTTCTTTTATATATTAATTAATGCATAATTTGTGCACAGATTATAGAGTCGCGGCTAAAAATGTCGTTGCCGGAGCAGCTGGCGCCGGTGCTTGCGGACGGTGTGGTGCTCTGCCACCTCGCCAACCACGTGCGGCCGCGAGCCGTTGCATCGGTGCACGTACCCTCGCCCGCGCAGGTACCAACTGTTTTTTCTTATAATCAACTAAGCAAGTGTAGACACTTATTTTAAACCTGTATATGTTACACTTCATTGGATAATTATTGATAACATACTAAATCACTATTTATGCTAGGAGAAATTTGGGATGGCTTTCTAACATCAGTCATTGGTGATGAGTTTCGGTTGCCAAAGATCATCTAGGTTAATACCTCCCATGATCTATCGGCTAATGTTTTTATTTACCGGTAAGAAAAAGTGTGAATACTTTTTAGTTCAAATATTAAAAAATTTGTAAATAGGAAACGTACTAGCGTAATGCAAAATTATTCAATTAATATCATGTTTTCGTTTGGGGGTAGATAGGGTTTTACGAACTCGCCTGGCTAGCTACTATCCTCGTTTATAAATCGGTTACTACAACAGCGTTGCTTTGTTCTAGTTGCCTACATGTGATGGTCAGAGTATCTGGGTAAAAAAAGCTTTGACAATCTCATTGTTACTGAAATGTAAATGAAATTAGCCACAAATTGTTATATTGCTCATTGTGAATAAAATAAAAATATGTCCCTTTTTGTTTTAGCCAAAGTTAACAATGGCAAGGTGTAGAAGAAACGTTGATAATTTTTTGGAAGCCTGTCGAAAAATTGGAGTGGAAGAGGTAAGTTTTGTATTAACTACAAAATATATTGCTTCTTAATATTTATATACCAATTTATTATTTTTTATGAATTTCTTATATAATGATTAATGTAGCACTTCATTTGTGTTCATATCTTTAAATGTTAAATAAATAGTTACCAATTAGCCTATAAAGAGGGCCTCCTTCTTACAATGAGAAAATTAACATTATTTATTTAATATTCTAATCACGAGCAGGTTGTGGGATAATACGCTTCCACAAAATCTATAGTTCATGGGACATAGTTACCCCACCATGTTTTTTTTTATCGTAAGCTTAAGCTTAGCGGAGATTTTACCCGCGCCTATTTGGGGCTATCTATACCTCGATTCAAAGCAAATTAACCTATTTTTATAATCAAATAGTGAAATTTAAATAATTTCCCGATACCGCGTGTTGCAATTGTCAATTCCGAGTGTTGCAGGGTCATTAGGTATCCTTTCGCGAGGAAACAGTGTTATTTGAAACTAAGAGACGGGTGGCGTGTGTTGCAGGAGCTCGTCTGTTCGCCCGCCGACATACTGGCGTACCCGGAGCGAGAGGGGGACGCCGGTGTCAGCCCTCTCGCTCGCACGGTCAACGCCCTCCTCACACACGCCACGCCGTACACCTCGCCAAATGGTAGCCAAAACGACCCGTGTCACCAAAATCATCAGACAAACGAAGCCAGTGAAGCAGCCGAAGTGACCGAAGCAATAGACACATCCATCGAAGTTAACTATTACCAGAGACAATTGAACAGATATGCTGAGGATAGGTATATAAGCAACTTCAACACCTATTCAGATTACACGAACACAATAGACGAGTCCGAAGAGTTTCATCTGAACTACGAGAACAGTAACGAGATAGTCCACAGCGTTGACTATTCACCAGTTTACTGCAACACAGAGGGTATGAGGAATAGAGGTATATATTACCAGAACAACAGGATACAGTTCGTCACGCCGTTCTGCAAGGCCTCTGCAAGCTCTGTGCTTAGGAGTGACAATTTAGAAATATACGACACTGATGAAGTGGATTTTCCTTTAGAGACGAGAATTGAAGAAAACCAGGAGGGACGTTACGATAGAGATAAATTAAATCTAGACTTACAGAGTAATATAAACAGCATGGTGACGCCATTGGAAACTGAGGAAGAAAGGAAGCATCGGTTACTAGTGACGTGGCTTTGCCTGGGGACATTCTTAGTGTCCGCTATCTTGCTAATTGTATTCCCATTGTAACTTTAATATAATTGTTTTTTTTGCTTTAATTACTGGGATTTAGTTATACAATTGTTTCATTGAAGTAAGTAACAACACAATTAATTTATTGCCGGTATACGTCGACTTTTTTGCATTAATACCTAATTTAATGAAAGAACGATGCCTTGATTGAACTGTGATCGCGCTCTGAAATGTAATTTGGAGGCTGATAGTTGTCTTTCATATATTGAATTTTTGGAATGAGACTGACTTGAGGAGTTTGTAGTTGAAACGGTCTTCAGGCCGTGGATCGGGGTCCACGAGCCCAGTGTCAGATGAGCTGTAAGAGCCGCTGTGGCTTCCAGCCCGCTCAAAACAAGAATATAGAAGTTGAAACGGCACATTTGTCAGTTTAATTTAACACTTATGATTTTTTTAATTTATAATATGTCTTTTAGTTTTCATGGTATCAGGTTGGAAAGGGCCATATATTTTATGGATCAAATTGGTTTAATTCGGCTGCTATTTTTTTTTAGAAAGTGGATTGCTTTCTGGATTGGCTATGATGTGCATTTTTTGCCTTTGATTTTTTTTACTTATATTCCAGAGATCTCAAGATTGTTTTGTTTTGAGAAGATTTTCATTTATTTCAAGTTTTATTTCTTTATGTAAATTTATATGTAACTTAGTTAGATTTATTTTTTATAGACTTTTTGCACTTCTCAATAACTTACAGAAATATTTAATAAAACATTAGAGATGCAATGAAGTAAATTGAAGGAATTGGATTCATACACATTTGTATCATTATGTAATAAGAAGGAAATATAAAAAATCACTGCCCCGGTCATTAGAGCATCAACTATCATCTTTACCTTGTTAATAACCAAGTATAATTTCAAATATAGAAATAATAAATATTATATTTTCATGCAGATAATAGAGCCGCTAGAAATCATAAATACGACAAGTTTTATTTATATACATAGATTTCAAATAATCTACAGTGCATTTATAATTTCTATAGTATCTCTTGATATACATGTAATGATTGAATGATTTTTCTGAGATTTAACTTACTCTTTTTTTACTTATTCTAACTTTGTCACTATGAAGTTAAAGTGCAAGTTTAATCTTTCATACATCTGTTGGTGCAAAAAGTTTAGAGGGATGTATGTAATTAAATAATACTGCTACTATGGTGCAGGAATATTCTTATTCTTATCCTAGTGATTAAAAACATAAATGTTTCTTATATAATAAGAATATGCCTTATTCGGAACATCATATCGTTATTGTATTAATAATGCAAAACTATATTCATAATAGTGTACTTATAAACATTTTTCTGTGTTCCAACTGATACAAGTAATTCGTGCAGTAGAATGTCTCGGATCACCAATAAATATGTTACAAATGGTTAAAACTATGGTTAACTCCGCACTTAACTGTAAGATTAAGCTAAGATACAATAAAAAGTGTTATTATAATATTATTAATAAATAAATCGATTACATAATATGCCAACTGCAGGTCCTCGGAGACTCTCTCACAAGGCAATCTCCACCTCTCCACCACATTGGTCAAGTTCTGTTCTTGGAGCTGATTTCCTTCACCGTGATATCTCAGTTTGGAAGGCTATCAAATATCTGGTTAGACGCTCAGTTTATATGAGCTTCCGGTGAAGGAATTATATTAATTATTATTCGTAAATACCACGATTCGGTGATCTTTTTCCTTTGATAAAAATAAAATACAAAAAATAAAAAAAAATCGTACGTCACTATATTGTAAATTTTACGAGTGATTCATAATCATATACCTGGTTAGAATCAGCTCCCATTCTGTAGTACTGCTTAGTGATGTTTAGATTGTATGTTGAGGCTTTTTCCGTTCTACTATTGGACAGATGATTATAAAAAGACATGTTTTTTTTTTTATATATATGTTAGTTATATCGTACACATAAATAAAGCTAATCAACTAACGGGCGACGCGAACGCGAGCAGAATGTATTGATAGTTTGCATTTACATGTATTTATGGAATGATGGTAACTCATCGGGTGTCATAGTTGAGCTAATGTTCAAATTCTTGCCGAAATTAAGATAATTTGAAAGGTCTATTAATAGTACTATTACTACTACTACAACTACTACTACAACTACTACTACTACTAGTATTACTCCGACAATTGATACCTACCACCGATAAAGTAGTTGCCCTTATTCTTACAAGGCGACTTCTGTGAAAGCCACTATAACAGAAATGGCATACTTTAATAACAAACAGTTAAATTGATTGTTTATTGTTTTAAATATGTACTTGTTAAGACTTAAGAAATTAAAAAAATATATTTTGTATTTTTTTTCAATAAAATCTGAGCTAAGAACGATCGGATTGATTACTGTACTAATGCATAATAGGTTGAATGTGAATGCATATGGAATTGATGTAATTAACTTATCGAAACCGCCCAGTACGTTCGTGTAGTGTTACGATATATATACAACCACTACACAGCTACACAAGGTTGACACTCGCCGAGTTGGATCATTCCATTTATTGTATTTTATAAGCATTCCAAAGATATGTTTTCTTTTAATTTTCAAAGACATTACTATAAACTTTTTCTATGTGTATTAACACCAGTGTATACAACCTTTGTAGTCTTGTATAGTTTTACTTGGGTATATATTTTTCTAACTATATTATTATGCGCATTAACCATTTGACACACGACAAACGCTTTTATGTCTCATAAATGTAATTATTCGTTTGCAATTTTGAAATTATATTTTCCGAATGCGATTTTGAAAAAATATTTTCCGTTTAAAATTGAAAAAATATTAATTACTATATGTTTATATTAATAATTTTTCGTATCAACAATAAAGGTGATTCCAGTGTAACGCATTTGTATGTATTATATTAAGTGATAGTCGTGTGTTTATATAAATATTTAATTTTCAACTATTTACTCTAGTTCGCTTTCTAATCTAACCTTATTTTGAGCTTTAAACTTTCAAGTACAACGCTAATATAATAAGTCTATTGAGAAATATTTAATATATATAAACAAATATAATTTATGCTTACATAGAATATATCCAACGGCTTTTGGTGCTTGGTGTACTTACGTCAACCAGCGTCTAGTTTTAATGCACTATACACTCTTTCAAATTTCCACATTATATTTAGTTTCATAGTAAATATATTCGCGTACGTAGTTAATCTTTATCGTGTTTCAAATAACATTAATACTATGTCTTTCTAAGTATAATGAATCAATGGAGTTGGATGTTCATGTAGACAATAAGTCTTACATTTACATCATCACTTACGCTTATATATCAAAGGCTGTCTTTCCATTTTTTTTGTCTAACTATGCTATTTCAATTCTGAGGATGTTTGCCATAATCGCCTCATGGCGTTGCGTTGGTGACGCATTAAGGCTGTTAGAGTTACAGGAAAAGCTTGTGATCATTTCCTGTAATTGTCTCTTTCAGTCGACATGTCCGACGCAGCAATATTAGAGAAGGCATGGTGATATTCTGTCTCGTATCCCAGACGGGAGTAAGTCAAACGTGTTCTTGTAACAACGAACCACGAGTTGCTTAGAGACAAGATCACATTACTACAGTAATTTTCCGTAATATACCAAGTAAATGAACTAGTATACCTAATAAATATTACACTATGATCTGTTACTACACAATGTGGTGTTATCATCCTAACAAGCACGACATTGTTATAAGTAGTTGTATCACCATTAAATGAACACTTATCTCGTTGATGAAACTAAATATGTATACTATTTTCCAAACAAAATTTCGACTTCAGTAGGCTTCCATTAATTAAATGTAAAATAAGAATTATATACACTACACCTAGAGGCACTTACACTTTATAGACAATAAACATATGCCACTAGATTAAAAAAAAAAAACAATTTTATCCCGTTAGTTTCCTTGCCAATTGCCAAATGATAATCGTTGGTGCATTAAAACTCGATCTCTGAATATTCCAATGTATTTAGAATAAACTTTTACTAAAATTACTAAATATGATTGTTAGTCGATTATAAAATTAAATTGATTTAGTACAGTATTAAATTTTTTTTCGTGATTTATTCATTGCATTTTTCTAGTTAAGTATACATAGTGTACTATATCAATTAATACTTTTTTTGTATTGGTGTCTAATTGTTTCATTCGGATTTCGTATGTACTTTTTAATATGTACTTAAAAAGTTTTTTTTTTTAATAAATTTCTTATTGCTATTCAACATTGTTTTATTACAGGGTTTTTTTTTCGGCCATGAGTTGCTACATCGCATGTATATTATGACTTGAATCTATGGTTAGTCTTCAAACCACAGACTCACATGCGCAGGGAAGAAAATGTCAACAATATTTTTGTTAAAGATTAACTTTTATAATTTTATATTACACCATCAGTTTTTATGTGACACCTACGGCTCCGAGTAATATGGTATTAGATAATAATAATAAACGGCCATTTTAATCGTTCTCAACACGAGTCTTCGGTGCCTCCTCTCAAAAGCAGAGTGTCGAGAGAGGCTATTTATCCACTACGCTAGCCATATGTGGTTCTATGACGGCAAAACTGTTTTTTGAATGTTTTATTTCTCTCGTGATGTTTTATCTAGCCAGAAGTTGTGTGCGAGTCAAGCCTGCGCCGTTACATAAAAGACACTGAGCTATCCGGAATTTATTATTGTTGGATAGTACTAATTTAAATCTACACCAACATTTTGAAGTGTATATCTAGAGTATCATCTGTTTTTATTGTTGATGTAATGGCGCTTGTTTCAGAAATTGATGTGTTGCGCGGCCGACGTCCTGGAGGGGAAGGGTACAGTGCAGGTAGCGATCACGGTGACTGAGCTGCTGCGGCGGCAAACGTGCGCGCGCGCACCTCTGCCCGCCTCCGCCACCGCGCCGCCACCCGCCGCGCCTGCGCCTGCTCCGCTTCCGCACGCCACCTAGCGCCCGAGGCTTGCGCTAGCGCCGCAGTCTGCGCTCTCACTTTAGCACCAGCTTTGGGTATAGACAAAGCGACTACTTAACAGGTTCCATGCCGGACCGTTTTTTGAAGGATTTCTTGAAGTAGCGTGGGGCGTATGCGCTCTTCGCTTTATAATTACATTACTTTGATTCAGGCGTATGTCTTATAATAATTAAAATAGTGCAAGAATCATAATTATAAAGGGTGTAGCGCACATGGTCTACGATTAATAGAACGCATCAGCAATAGTTTTAAGATGGCCATTATTGAATGCATAATGATAAAAAATATTTTTACAATATTTGCAATTGGTGTTACCAAATGTCCTGAACGGAAAGTACAGCATAGGTTGCGCAAGTCTCACGCGGCAGGAAATATTTTAAGACACAGTAGTTGTACTAAAAAGGGATTTCTTTCACATGTTAACTTACAAGTGTTCCTTTTTAAATTATCCCAATCATTAATATATCAATGACATGTATCCTCGTCGTCAACAGCTATGTGATGAGACTGATTGGAAAAACCTGTTTCATATTACATAATTTCTATTAGATTACAATTTAAGATATAACTCATTTTCACCATCAGGGTTTAATAATGGTATCTTATGGTACAAACGGCATGCCCACACACACCATGGCTTTGATGGGGGCAGAGTAGTTTATAACTGCTTTATTAGAAATACATTCTAGTATTCTCCGAAAACTATTCAGGACAAGGATATAGATAGAAAATGGTATCGACATTAATCGCAGTAGCGGACACAAACAAAAGGAAAAAAAACGGAGCGAAAACATCTAAAATCCGTGGGAGCCATTGGATTCAAACGGCATAAGACCGTACTTTGTGGAACACATTACAAGAGACCTCTGTCCAGCAGTGGACGTCCATCGGTCGAAATGACGATGATCATGAATCGTAGTGTTCTTCTCAATGTTCATAATTATTATTCCTGTTTGCTTGACACAGTGTAGAACGAACAATATATTTTAGTTCAACAGTACATAATAAAGTTTGAGGTTTTTTTATACCTCTGGTGTTATGGAGTGGTATGGATTTGTTATTGAAAGTGCTGGGAAATGTTATTAAAACTTTTTTATGAAATCATACATGTAATAGTAAACTAGAGTCTGCCGAAACTAATTCATTAGAAACTTAATCACAATCCGATAGTATTTTTTTATTCGATCAGTAGCTTAAAGCGATGATAGATAATGAATGATATATTCATAGATAATGCCTTTAGTAAGTTAGGTAGTATAACATGAGGAGTAGGACCATTCTTAGTGATACAGATAAAAAATTGCCTTACTATTGTGCTTATTATAATACCAATATCTCCTCGAAAGCGAGTCTTGAACGTAAATCAAATTAAACAAATTTTCTTTGTTTTCTTTGACTCAAAATAAAAAATTACTCATCCACTCTACCTACAATGTGTTTTTCTATTAGTCGCCTATCACAGACGACTAAAAAAGGTATAATTCGTACTAACGTTCTAAGCTCTCTATCCAGCATGACAGGCAAGGCGAGTATGGCAATTACCTCCTAAGTTGTTTATGTCTAGTTTAGGCCATTATATATTCCAGCTGTGGCTACACAGGCTGAAATAGTAACACCCCTAAGGATTTGATAAATATATGGATTTTTTTTTATTAATACTATAGATTTTAAATACTTCTTTAAGTACGATTTGAAAAGAAATTTATGGAATTGTCAAAGCAACGCTAATGCCGTAAATATTTTTTCTTGTATCAATTACTATCTCAAAAAGCTTTAGAATTATTACAAACACATCTTTTCTTAGATCGTCTTCAATATTTTTCATATTAATATTATTAATGCAAATAATAACTTTTATCTCTCTAGAAGTATTTATATTATAATTTTTCAATAGTATTACTTTCGTGGCATATAGGTATGTAAGTGTTCGTGATAAATTTAGGATCAAAACTGTTTATTTTTTTATATATTAATCATTACTTAATGATCTAGATTTAGTGATAATCCGCTAACACTGGAGCTTAAATATACAATTGAATATTAAGATCTACAGCTACGTCAGTGCCTTCCATTCGTAACGGTGCAGGTGCTACGTGGTCACCATCACTGAGTGCTTTACACATCACGAATTTACTAGCGGATTTTTCGATAAGTCATATACACTAGTTATTAGCCGGCGTTATTGTAGTGACTACATCGTGACGTCACAGCGACAACTGTTGTCTTAACTGCTGACCAAGTTCCGTCGCATAGAAGTCTTGAACTGATCTTGTCCTACTTTTTGGTATATTGACAATACATTAATATGTTTATATTGATAGGCCATTGACACTTTATATAATATTAAATCTGAATGAAAAATTTTGCACTAGTTAGTTGCATAAAAATGTCAAGACTTGTCTAGCATCAAGGATATTGCCTCTAAGTTCTGGTTAATTCAAAGGTTGTAAACATCCCTCGTACATCATGTTGATAGAGTTTAATATCCGAAATCAACGAGGCTCTCATACAATATTAGCTTAGTCTCTGGTCTCTTGTCGGTGACCATCGCAGCTCTCATTTCCGTCGCTAAACAATAGTGTATGAAGATTAATGTATTCTGAAGGGCATTGTTGCCTATGAAATTACCGAAGTCAAGAGACTAAAAATCTGAAGACGATGAACACAATGTGGTGTAGTATATATCATCCTAACTAGCTTCATGTTGGTATAAGCAGAGTCGTCTCGTCGCTACTATCTGTCAATTCTCTATAACTAATTCGTATTACGTAATAATAATAATTAACCTATTTTTTTATTCAAGGAAATCTTTTGATGATACCTTGCTTCTGGAGGAAAGGCAAAGATATGTAGGATTTGTTCTCGGTAAAATTCCTCGATGGTCATCCTCTCAACGCGTTGCGGCGGGTTCTCCTACGGACCACGCTGGTGCCTCCCTGCACTATGTCTAAGGACGTCCCAACGAGACATCTTCATCCGTGTCGCATAATCGACAAATTAAACCGATAACCCTTTTTAGTCAATTTCTACGGCAGGCAGGGCTTACTTTAAGTCCTATCCTTAGTAGCCCTAGACTTCAGAGAACAAAAATAATTAACCCACATCAAATATACATATGTAGATCTTACGGAGTCAGTAGTTCGGCTACTGATCGTTTCGCCATAATACTAGGCTGTGTAACTTGGAACAAATCAAAAAGAAAAATACCTGCAATAATTTACCTGATTTTTTCGATCGGCGTTAGTTACTTAATAAATTATTAATATTATCAATATAATTATAAGTTTTGTATATAGTTGTATAATTTTACGCGCTTTATTCGTTATTTTCACAATAAATATCAAAATCGTCACTCACATATCTCGTTTACCACCGAATTGGAGAATCGTATAATCGAATACTCGTAATGTTTAAGAAAAAAAAAAAAAAACAAAATTATCCTCGTCATTTATTAATGTTAGAGGAGTGTAGTCAATTTGTGCTATTTATATATTAATGTGATTATTTTCAATTTATATTAAAGTTATGTATGTTTTTTTTTTTCATTTAATAAGCAATTTCAATTATGATAAATTAGTGATAAATACATATGTTTTATTTAAAGAAAAATACTTGATTTATTACTTCAACTTGGAACTAGATGCTAAGTAATTTTATTGCGGTTTTTCGAATTTTTTTTTTTAATATAGATAAGGTTCTGTGTCGAGTAATGCTTTGAGGTTATGATATTTTTTCAACATATCTAGTATGTATTAAACATTATTTATTTAAATGTTGTGAAATGTAATAGTTTTCAATTTAACATCAACTGCAAGCTTGCACTGCGAATTTACTTTTTTTTTTCCTTGAAATTTCAAGCACCAATTCTGCACTATTTATTGATTGAATAAAATTAATGTTTTCACAGACACTGATATTTCTTTCTAGTGTATCAAGAATCACATTTTAATATTCGTGTAAATGAATAAAGGATGGTGTATAAAGTAGGTATAAGAGTAACAAAAGAACTGAGCGTAAGAATCGAGTCTTTGTCCTCAAAGATTTTGTGCCAAAGACTATGGTTGAGGGATTTTTTTTTTTTTTCGTTTGTAAAAACACCGTAAAATGCACTGGTCTCTTAGGTTAAGTATGATGTAGTTATTACTTATGGTACGTACACCCGTGTTTATATGTAGATACAAATAAATGATTACTTATACATTTTAATAATTTGTTTTATTATATCCAAAAATTATCCTTAATGACGAATTTATTTGTACCATTTGGAATGAGCGAAGCTGGTGGTAATAATAAAAATCATCATCTCAACGTCTATTGGACATTATTAAAATATGTGGAAAAACATAACGAAAACAACAACAACTACTTTGCGTTATAGTCAAAGAATTATTAACATGTATAAGACTATGACAATTATGCTGCTGCAGCTGGAATATTGAAGAGTTAGTTTATTTCAATGAATCAATCAGTCCATGGACGTCCACTGTTGGACATAGGCCTCCCCCCAAAGATCTCTACATCGATCGGTTCTGCGCTTCCGCATGCAACGTCTTCCTGCGACCTTTTTTGGTAGTAGATCCTTTACTGGTGGTCTAAGTAAGTGGTGGTAAGTCTCTGTTGCCGGAGACCGTCTAGGTGAGTACCAACGCAGCGCCTATTTCTGCCGCCAAAGAGTAGTGTTCAAACATTACTGTGTTCCTGTTTGAAGGGCGCTGTAGCTAGTGTAATTACTGCGGTAATAAGATCCGACATCTTTTCTTAGGCTACGAGCGCACTGTAGCGCAGTAGATACCATCTAGGATAGCGCCACGTTGGTAGGCGTATCACTTACCATCAGGTGAACGTCGCGCTCGTCTCGTCGTTTAATTACATAAAAGAAAAACCTTCACCAAGTCGTCGGTCCAACACTACGTCTAACAACACGCAGCCGCAACTGGAGAACCTCACTGCCCCACCGTTGTTAGTCTAGCTATGGTGCCTTGCACATTGCCACTTAAATCTAGTAATTTTTTGAGTAATGTCGGTAACCGTAGTTCTGCTGCGGATCTCCTCATTTCTGATCCGATCGTGAAATAATTAAATTTGGTTTATTTTAGTATAAATACCATACGTATAAAATTGGTGTTTTGTACGGGAGGAATATAAAGTCGATTTTTTTTGTAAAATATATTTAATTAATCAAAGTATGCACCGTTGTTATCTATACTCTTTTGCCATCTGATAAACACTTTGAAGGCGAGAATCATCAATAAACACTTTGTAGGCGGTTTGGATTGCCGCATCGGAGTTGAATGTTTTTTCTTGCAGGAAGTTGTCCAAATTCCAAAAAAAAATGGTAATCTGTTGGGGCAAGGTCCGGGGAGTACGGTGGATGTCGCAGACATTCCAGTTGTAGCTCATCTAACTTAGTGGTTGTTTGTTGGCAGTGTGTGGAGTTGCGTTGTCGTGAAGCAGCAGTGGCCTAGAGCTATTGACCAATCTCGGTTGTTTAGCAGCTAGTTCCTCCTTCATCCTTTGCAGTTGCTGACAATAGATATCAGCCGTAATGGTTTGGCCGGATTTTAAAAAGCTGTAGTGAACGACACCGGCGCTAGTCCATGAAACACTCACAAGTAACCTTTTCTGATGATCATATGTCGTTTAGGGCCAGTGCCATGGTAGAACTCGTACTCGTAAATATACCGATATTTCATGTTTTCCAATGTACGATAATAAGCGACGCCAAAAAAAAATAATGAGGAAAAAACAAATGAATGACTGTTTTCAATACTCGAATGTACCAGTTAAGTAGGTAACATCTCATTGCACTCGACAAACATTACTGTGTTCCGGTTAAAAGGGTGCTGTAGTTAATGTAATTATTGTGGTAACGAGACTCACGTATCAGGCGACGAGCGCAAAATGGTGCATGATATATCGTCCTATCTACCACCACTTTGTTATGGGCAGGCATATCACTTATAATCAGGTAAACGCCCCGCTCCGCTCATTGCTTGATTGAATAAAAAAAACATGATTGTCGTTAGAAATAGAAGCTACGGTTGTATTATACGTACCTACATAGACAGAATTTTTTTTTTTTAATTGATGAAGCCATGAGACTAGCAGAAAGTCCCCCGATGGTGAGTGATTCGCTTGCCCATAACAACGTGACGCTAGTTAGGATGATATACGTCACCACATTGCGCTCGTACACTAGCTACAGCGCCCTCCAATCCTGAACACAGCAAACACACAATTATTTGGCGGCAGAAACAGGCGCTGCGGTGGTGGTGGCAACGGAGGCCCACCACCAGTGAAGATACGAACTGTACCTAACCTTAATTGTTATGGAATTATATATACAAAGAAATCTCTAGTAACGATTAGGATGATAATTAAAAAAAAAAAAGAAGTAAACACATTTTGAATATTTAACTAGTAACAAATGGCGGAAGGCCGTGCGGCTGGAACGTTTGACAAAAAAAAATCAATTTATTAAAAAGTTGCACGTAACGCTCGGCGGCGGGCGCGGGCGGCGCGGCGGGCGCGGGCGGCGGGGCCGGCGGGCGTGGCGCGTGTAATAGTCGGAAGCTGACTAGCAAAAAACCACGCCCTGACCGCAGCGCCTCATACGCACAGTAAATTTAATCAATGCTGTAGGCGTTGCTGAATATTATAACATTTTTTGTAGTTTCGTCTAACTTATTAAGCATTATGTACGCTTTGTAATATAGAATCGCGCCGGTAATGGAGGAAGCGTTAATAACTTTACTAACATTCAAAATTGTACGACGAATAAAACTTCAATGTTTAGGCGAAAGGTATCTTCATATAATAACAATTTATTAGCAGTATAAACACATATCAATACACTGAATATTTGGATGGATTGTGTGAAAGATGACATGTAAGAAGAGTGAATTTAGATATGACAGCTGATAAAGTGATATAGAAGAGAAGTACATACTGTGCCGACCCCACAGGGCTGGGAAAAGAACAGGAAGAAGAAGAATACACTGAAAACCGCGGGTCTTGAACGAAGCTAAGCTCTCAGGACCCTAAATCGCAAGTTCATAACTATTTATAAGGGGTCTTTTATAAAAATACAAAATAAAATTAAACAAAACTAGGTTTTTGCAAGTAAGACTAAATAAATATAAATATAATATGAGTAAAAAAAAAGAACTTTTTTTATATATGAAACATTTTGTTGGAAGTCTCTTTTGCCGGAAACCGTAAGTACCATCGCAGCTCTTATATAAGCCGCCTAATATAACCGTGTTCGCATTGGAAGGGCACTGTATCTAAAATTACTGGGGTAACGAAACTAAGCATCAAATCTCAAGACGACGAGCGCAATGTGGTGCTCTAACATCTAAACTAGAGCCATATTGTTATCAGACGTATCACTTACCATCAGGTGCACGTAACGCTCGACTCATCGCCTCGTAATGTAATAGCTACTGCTAGATAACTGAGTTCCATGTAAAGACATCTTTAAATTCTTTAAGTTATCCTTCGAAGGAATAATATAGTTATAACCTAAGTTGAAATGCGTTTTATTTATCGCATTATTTTATTATCTTTAAATATGGATGCATTTTTATCAGAAACCTATTAAAACCTAGAAGTTAGATTCAGAACGAATAAAGTTGGTGTGTCATTCACTATAGGCACTACTACTCTTTCCAGTCACTTTGATAGTTAAAAAGTTAAATACTAATTACTTTTACAATAAAGACAAATATAGGATATATATTATAACATAAGTTTCGACTTAAACCAAGTAAATGATAAATAAGTAAACTAAAAATATCTAATAAGAAACAAAGTAAAACTATTTCGCTCGTCGCCTGATACCTAAAATGTTGAGTCTCGTTACCCCGGTAATTACGCTAACTAGAACGCCCTTCCACCCGTACCACAGTAATGTTAGCGTGATATAGGCGTTGCGGTGATACTTACTTAGATGGTCTCCAGCAATAAAGACCTACCACCAGCTGCGACCATTTACTTAATCAATCGACCATAAACGGCGGAAAGGCAATTCTTTAGTTACTCTATGTAAAGGAAACACTTTGTTATATAAATTGAACGTTCGGTTCGTTGTAAACAGTCGAAGAAAAAAAAAAAAAAGGAGCGGAAAATCAAAAGGCATTGTTAACACGGCTCTGCTTTCTACGATTACTATTTACTTTTCGTAAAATCATCGCCCTTGTTTAGAAATAATTAATTAAAGGCACAATGAGGTTGGGCCATTGAAATGCATCGGCTCGGCTGCTTTTTTATTATCTGTGGCCGATACGCTCGCGTCGTGACGGTACGTTTCGTGTCGGGGATGGTTTGGTGGCAAATCGAGCGGAAAATTGGTTAGTACAAATGGGGTTGCGGAATTGGGGTAGGTTTAATGAAGTATAGGGAATCGTCCAGAAATAATTGCCACGATGAGATAAATTGCTTCGCTGTTAAAAAATATTATAACGCATTCAAGCATTATTATAAATAATAAGAAATCTATATATATATATTATTAAATATGATCTTCTCCTTCCCTTCAGATACAATGTTAAGAAAATTGAGTATCCTACTTACAACTATTCAATCAAATCATTCATCGGCTGATAAACGTCCACTGCTGGACATCAGTCTCTCTCAAAGATCTCCACATTAATCGCTCTCGCGCTGCCTGCATCCAACGGCTCTCTCCAACAGACAGCAATGCCTCCGGTACCGCTGAGCACCAGACGCCATCGTTTGTAGCACTTCGTATGGAATTGGGCCATTTCTCTTCACGCTGGCCCAATGGGGTTGATGGAAACCCGAGCCTCGTTTGTTGATTAGCTGGGTGCACCACGAGCAGAGGACGTTAGTTTGGGCCTCGTGAGTACTGCGAGATCCCTCGTTGATCCCACCGATAATTAGGCCAAATGTACCACCAGCACAGTGGCCCTAATCATATTGCCGATAACTAAACGTACTTAATATTACTATCATGATATCTTTATATGGTTGGCCTAGCAAAGAATATATTGAAGGTGTTTCACTCGGTCGAGACGAGGAGCACGCCGCCGGACGTCCTCGATATTATCGCACGTGGGAGGTAACAGCCACCAAAACCATTAAATATTATTGTGTTGCCATAATACACTTAATATAAATTAAAACGATGAATTTAAATTGCAATCCGTCTTTCCTATTTTCAACGGCAGGTTATAATAGTTATTTTTGTAATTACATTTTTACTGGTGGTAGGTCTCTGTCGCTGAAGACTGTCTAGAAAGTGTCTATCACTAGAATTCCTATTACTGCCGAGAACCAGTAGTATGCAAACATTACTGTCTTTTAGATGGAAGGGAGTTGTAGCCAGTGCAATTACTGACACTCAACATGTTTCTAAAAGATGTGCGTAATGTAGTGCTGTGTATAACATTCTAACTAGCGCCGCATTGTTATGGGCGAGCGTATCACTTAACATCAGGTAAACGTCTGGCTCGTCTCGTCGCTTTCGGATGGAAGCGAATTGTAGCTAGTGCAATTACTGAGACTCAACATGTCTCTAGAAGACGTGCGTAATGTAGTGCTGTGTATAACATCTTAGCTAGCGCCGCATTGTTATGGGTGGGCGTATCACTTATCACCGGGTGAACGTCCGGCTCGTATCGTCGCTTCCTCTTTCCTCTAGAACTATTAATTACTTCATCGCGTTCATCTGAATGATATTTTGTCGCCGTTAATAAAGAGATAAAGGTCGGCTAGGTGGCGGTGGTCGCGTGGGTGGTGCGCGGTGGTCGCGTGGGTGGTGCTCGGTGGTCGGCGCGGGAACCACGCTGCGCGACAACCCGCTAGCCGCGTACACGTCCGTTTCTTAACACTGCTATATCCGTTATTTTATTAACCTGTCATTATAACAGCTTCACTAAGTGTTTGTTTACTTATTTTATGTTATCCCGCGCGATCGTTGAACTTTGCAAGCGATAAACGGTAATGCAATCATTAATATGTTCCGGTTTGAAGGACACTGTAGCTAGTGAAATTACAGAGGTAACTAGACTCAATATCATATGTCTCAGGCGTCCAGCGTAATGTGGTGTAGTGTATAACAACCCAGCTAGTGCCACGTTGTTACGAGCGGGCGTAACACTTACAATCAAGTGAACGTCCCATTCTCGTCACTTAATTATAAAAAAATTCGTGGCGCTAGTTAGGATGATATGCACTGCACCACATTGCACTCATCGCCTGAGACATGAGATGGTATGTCTCGTTACCTCAGTAATTACACTAGCTACAGCGCCTTTTAAACCGGAACACAGTAATGTTTTCACAGTACTGTTTGGCGGCAGAAAGAGGCGCTGGGGTGGAACCCATCTAGACCACCTCCGACATGAAAGATCTACCACCAGTAAACAGAGACCTGTGTTCCGGCCTCTGCCAAAGACTCTACGGTACCTGAACGTTCAACTGATGGTAATTGATACGTCCGCAGATAACGTGACGCTAGTTAGGATGACATACACTACACCATACTGCGTCCCAGTAATATACATTACAACAAAATACAGTAATGTTTGCACACTATTGTTAAGCGGCTGCAATAAGCGCTGCGGTGATCTAGACGGTTACCGACAACAGAGACCTACCACTGATAACTTTTTCAACTTGCTCCAAAAGTATGCAATACGATTTTTTTTTATATCCTTCCTCATTCGGGAGGATATGTTCTTATCATGGCATGGCTGTCGTTTCAAGTCCTCGCCTGAATGAAGACAACACGAGCAGCATCAGTAACTTTAAGCAAATTTGCATTGAGTATGATTGCGCGGCTGTTTGTTTTCCCGCGCTGATGTATGGCGCGCATAAATAACTTACGCCCGCGGCTAAACCAGTTAAGTTTCTCAAGTTATGAGTGTTAACTTGATCACTTGTTTCTCTGTATGTTGCCATGGTGCAGCCTTTGACCATACGCGTGAGATATTATTAAATCTTACACGTAATTTTGTTATATTACGGGATTAAAATAGGAGTCTTTTTCTGTAATGTGTAGTGTTAGATTACAAAGACACTGAATATGATGAAGCTTATTCTCGATATTCCAAGTGATACCAGAACACCTTCTCAATATTCCGTCTTATACAAGAACATCTTCTCAATATTCCAAGTCTTATACCAGAACACCTTCTCAATATTCCAAGTCTTATACAAGAACATCTTCTCAATATTCCAAGTCTTATACAAGAACATCTTCTCAATATTCCAAGTCTTATACAAGAACATCTTCTCAATATTCCAAGTCTTATACAAGAACATCTTCGCAATATTCCAAGTCTTATACAAGAACATCTCAATATTCCAAGTGTTACCACATTAATAACCAGAACACCTAGTGATGAACAAGGCAAGAATACGTCTAAGACCTGGACAATCTTCGTATTAGTCTTGGCCTTGCTTACTGTCTTGTAGTAAATATTTTGTTTACAGAAGATAAGCATATGTTCAAGTTATGATAAATGTTTTAACTCACCGTATAAACGGATTATTTATTTTTTTCTTTATTTTTGAACATCGAGTCTTGGTCTTGGTCTTCCGTTTTGCACAAGACCAAGACTAATTACTCGTGACTACTCTCACCACTCCAAGTCTCATACATTGATAGCTGTAACAGCTATGATAATTAAACATAGCTATTACTATTTACTGATGGTAGTGCCTCTGTTGCCGGGGTCCGTCTAGGTAGGTACCACCGCAGTGCCTATTTCTGCAGCCAAACAGTAGTGTGTATACATACTGTGTTCCGGTTTGAAGGGCGCTATAAATAGTAAATTTATTCGAGTAACGGGAATCGACATCTTGTCTTAAGGCGAGCACGATCACTCTCTTTCATTTTATTATCATCTCGACTTGTATCACTTTGTTATAGGCGTATCATTTACCACCACGTGAACGTCACGCTCGTCTCGTAGTCTTGTAATAAAAAAAAAACTATTCTAGGCGTACATTTTAAAATCTATTTCGTACAGAAACATGTACAAAAACGACTGACATAACTCAAACGTCATTCAGCTCCGCAGCGAGAGCTTTGCTGATTGATATTTGAACTAATTGATTATTTGACTCATGAGCTGAACGTTAGTAAACTAAAAAAAAAAGATCTGAATGCGACGAGGAAAAAACCTAGAGCTGCTTATTAAACCCTTTTAGTATTCCGTTTCGGTTTACACTAATTGAGTGGAGGTAAGGGGTTAATTTCTTGTACAGATAAATTATTGTTGTTTTATGCAAATGTTTGGAGGCGGGTTTTGGAAAATAATTAAATTCGTTACATGGCCCCAGGGCCGGCGGCGGTGCACCAGCGCCAGCGCCCGCGTCTCTGAACCTTCAACGTGATTAGGAAGTATGCTATAGTAATTTATTAACTTAAGGCATTTACATATATATCTAGAAGAAGATGATATATGTATACCTTTTGAACGATATATAGATTATTACGTATTTAAATAAACAAGCCGCGGCTTAATATAACATCACAAGAGAATGTCCAAGTGCCTACCATAACAGTGTATATTTCTAACGACAAAAAGCAGTATGTAAATATATTATTACCGTGTTCCGGTTTAAAAGGCGCTGTAGCTAGTGCAATTGGAAACGAGACTCACCTCAGGCCGTGGATCCGGGTCCACGAGCCCAGTGTCAGATGAGCTGTAAGAGCCGCTGTGGCTTGCAGCCCGATCTACATCAAGAATATAGAACGGGACTCAACATTTCATATCCTAGGCGACGAATAGAAAGTGATGCTGTATGCAATATCCAAACTTGCGTTACAATGTTATAGGCAGGCGAGGGCTATCACTCAACATCAGGTGATCATCTCGCTTGTCTAGACACTTCGTTTAATAAAAAAAAGAAATAGATAGGCACAGATATAAGAATTGTATATAACAACAATTTCTATTTCTCACAAGTTTGCGTCGTTCTTGGGTAAAGTTGGAAATAAGTAATATCTTGAGTTGTGATACACAAATTGATTATTATACATATATATATATGTGAATATGAAATATATTTTAATTTAACATTAATCATGTATTACCTTCACATAATTACACAACCCATATCATTAGAAAAAGGTTATCGAAATGGAGGCACGGCCGTCGGCATTGATTATTTAATTTGATATCATTGAAGATTGAAAACGAGTCAAATGCAGTGGTTAAGCACACAATAACATTTATATATATATTTTTTAAGTATTTAAGTACATTGTTTTTAAGCTGAAAACTTATTTTAAATCAGCCCTTAGTACTCTTAGATCGATATGTATTGCAATGCAGAAAGAAATATTTTGTTACTTAAATATAACATCGCTATGGTTCATATTAATATATATGTTATTAATATCCGTAGGCCATAATCATTGAATTTAAAAGCATTTTGTCATTAAGCATCATGATGATCATCAGATATTTTCACATCCATCAAAGCAATGCACGTTGATTGAACCACCCTAGCACCGATCTTGTCTAATTAAACAGCTAACGATTTATCGCAACGATTTTTTCCGTTTTGTATTCGAATGGCTTTAAGAAGTATATCTAAAAGCATAACTACGACAATTAATGACTTGTTATTGGATCACTTGATTTATGTAATTTTTTTTTATACTACCAAGCGAGGGGACGAGCGGGACGTTCTCGTGACGGTAAGTGATACAACCGTTTATACCAACGTGGCGATAGTTAGGATGTTACAGCACTACATTACTCGTCGCCTAGAGACATTAGATGGTTGGAGTCTCGTTACCAGTAATTTCACTAGCTACAGCGCCTTTTAAACCAGAACACAGTAATGTTTGTACGCTATTGTTAGGCGGAAATAAACGCTGCGTTGGACAACAGAGACCTACGACCAGTAAAACTTACAGAAACATATAATATATTATTAAAAGCAAGGATGTCTACAAAGGATGAATAAATATTTTTAAGAAATAATGGTATCATATATACATAAGTATATATTTCTAAAGTAGATATACGCGCAATTAATTTTGTACTATTCGGCAGTGTAGATACTAAAATACCATAATTTAACCGACAGTTAAAATTTTAATAGTTATCCAACGGCCTACTCGATATAACGATAATGAGAAAGTGTATATTAAATATTATCAAAAAGTATATTTATTTTTTAACCGCATCATCGCCTGCGGCCTCCATTGATATATATCAACGACAGTTATTGAAATTATACAATAAGTTATTACACGTTTGAACAAAAATTATGGGACGAAATAGTTAATGTAATAGAAACCGTAAATAATAGTAGTCATGAAAACAATTATTTACATGTAACAAATCATCGACGTAGCCTTCGGCAGGACGGGCACCGGGTTCAAGGAAACGTGAAAACAAAACCGAAGAGCGGACGCATCCGTTACAATCAGTGAATTAAATATGAGCCGCTCGTAAAATATACGCTCGAATATAACGAACTCCATTTAGCAATTAACTTAACAAACAAACGTAATATATTGTGGTTAAATTTCAATACGAAAATGGCGTCGGTGACGACGGCCGGCGATAAGTTATAAAGGGCCTCATCGCCTTGAGAGCATACGAATGTGAGCCGTACAATGAGGGGCGTCCATTTTGTTCGATTAAAAGTTATTCCCTTGAAATTGCGACCCCATTAATTCATAAAATAATTGACATGCGCGTTATGGCGCGCAGTTAAACAACGTTTCCCTTTAATAAATGAGTTCACATGTCTACTATATATACACAATACGTACATTACTAAGAATTACTGCTAGTAGGACTACGTTGCCGGAGACCGTTTAGGTAGGCAACACCGCAGCGGTCGTGAACGGGTTCTCGTCTTAAAGTGAAGCTCAGTAGTCGTTGCGTGATAATCCACGGTGAAGCTAAGAGGAAACTAACCGGTCGATCTGAACTGGTTGCTCTAGGTGAGCTGCAGCTCATCTTAGATGTTTGCCGGGGGGTAGCGGGAGCAGGCTTGCACTGCGCAGACGTGATGGAGTCGCGAAGGGAGAGGAGTGTCGGTATTGCGTTCCTACAGCGCGTTTTGCCAGCATGGTGGATAATTGGTGTCTCCTTAACTCTTATAAGTGAAGTCACCGAGGAGTGAACGTACTGAGATGTATATGTATTGTATTATATATATTCTTTTTATACTACGAAACGACGAGAAGAGCGGAACGTTCACTTGGTGGTGTGATACTCCTTTCCAAAATAATGCGGTGCTAGTTTGGATATTTAACATAGCATCACAATGCGCTCGCTCCCTTAAGAAATAAGATGTTGAGTCGCGTTACTCCAGTAATTTGATTAGCTATAGCGTAACTATTTCAATCCACCGTGTTTTTTTTGTTTCGTTGGGGAAATTATCGAAAGATACTCTGCTTCTGGGGGGAAGTCTAGGTTATATGAGATTCTTACTTAATAAAACCCCTGCGATGTTCTGAATCAGTGCTAGGCAACTATCGCTGAGCTATACGATGTCTCACGCAGGTTCACCTGTTGAGCGATAAGCACCCCACCCTCAAGGCCCGCGAAATTCCTACACCCTTTAAATCGCCTACTACAAGCAGCGCTTACCTTAGTCCTATTCTTACCAGCCCGAGACTACAGGGCTGGCGGTGGTACTCACCTAGACGTTCTCCGGCAACAGAGACCTACCACCAGTAAATATGTCAACGTTATCTAGATTTCATGCTTACTCAAATTAATTACTAATTAATATGTATAGATTGATGCAATAATCAATTGAGCGGAGAGGCGGATCGTGTAATCGCACCGCCCTTTATCTATACGCCTGCGCCATTGCCCCCGGCGGAGTTAATATATATATATATATATATATATTTCTATGTAAAAAAACACATTAGTTATTACTACAGTCTGTACTGTAATCACCTCCAACTCTATTAAAACAACTTAACCAGTATGGCATAATAAATTCTTTATAAATTAACAAGAAGTTTTCATACCACCCAACAGATGACCCCACGATGAACAATAGATCACGCTATCGTTTATCACAAGGCAAATCCTTATAAGGATCGTACATATATGTGTAATTTGACATGGTTCAACAAGTCATTACGGAGTATACAAATGTATCCTTTTATTGAATCTCTTTGGATCCGGGTAATGCTAAACTTTCGCCCTACAATTCATTACGGTATATACTATCGTATCCATCAACTGAATCTTCATGATACCAAGGATCAAGACCTAGAGCCTATCACGAAGTATACAACTGTCTTCATCAACTGGATCTCTCTGTATCTTCGTAATACTGTTGTACTTAGTAACTTGCTCTGTATTTAAATCGCTTTGCTGTTATCAATATAGTGCTGATATTGCTGCGTGCATTGTCATTTACTAAAGACCCTGCCTGCTGATTCATCTCAATACCTCTACAAAAGCACCCAACGTAGGGCTACGACCACACACTTGATCGACTATTACACTTTGCGGTTGTTTTTCCAATAGTTTCAACGATGTCACGGAATATTAGATTCTACTTCCTTACATTTCACTGTAAATCGGCTGTCATATATACTACTACCAAATCCGATCGTTTATTTAAAAAAAAAAATACTTGAGTTAAACAAAGATGTATAGTATACTAAATAATACAATAAAAAATTTACAATATCCTCATCATACAACAAAAAATCCGAATAAGTCTTAAACTGAACGGTTGGCTACAAGTTGAAACTATTCCTAGCTGCTTGTCCTAATTTTATTAAAATCCTTTTATGGGTGTATGGTTAAAAAAACCACGTGATAACACTGTAAAGATAAATTATGTTTAGCCAATAAATTATTGACATAATATTCGAGGGAGCGACTGAAGGTGCCAATTCCAATTTCCGTAGTGAATACTGGTCGCGTTGACTCTTAAATACTAACGAGAGGGTCATTAAAATAATTATTAATTGCAGACTACCTGCTGAGCTCACCAATTGCATTGTCCACTTGTGATGTATCACTAACCAATTTAAATCTAAAGCCGTTAATATAATAAGTAGTAAGTAGTACAGTATATACTAAACAATATGAGTTATCGCCATTAATATGAAACTATTGTTTCAACATTTATTAATCTACGTCCACTTCAAAAGAAGGTAGATATCGTAATCGCCACAACCAGCATACGGGTCGTTGGAGTGCATTATCCTGGTGATGGGTGTCTGTTGCCAGAGACCATATAAATACCACCGCAACTCATATTTCTGCAGCCTAACATTAGTGTGTTGCGATCTGGAAAGAGTTGTAGTTAATGAAATTACTGGGTAACGTGATTTAACATATTACGTCTCAAGATGACGAGTAATGACAATGAACGTGGATGGTTATCCTTATATACCCTTGTAGAGGAAGACCGAAGAAAGTGTAGATGGATTGTGAGAAAGATGACATGTGTAAGAAGAGTGTGAATTCAGATATGACGGCTGATAGGGGGTTATGGAAGAGGTCTAAACTGTGCCGACCCCACATAGCTGGGAAAAGAGCCGGAGGATCGACGTCTCAAGACGACACACTACACGACGACGACGACGACTACACTGTGATGGTGTGTATCAATTGACTAACATCAAATTATTACAGGCAGGACTAATATGAACCAACTGGGTCTTTATTTGCTGTCCTTCTTTTGCTGCTGCTTCTTTGAAATCATTCTCTTCTAGTTGTTTTCACGCCAAGGATAGACAGATATTCTACTCCTCTCCTATGTAGGGTTTCCTATTTAGTCATTGTCACTAGTCTGCTAAAACTCACAGTTCTTACTGTAGATTGCAACCATATGAGAGAAGATTCCTGGTGTCCCTGTCCTTGTTTTGACAATCTTAAAACTAGTGCAGTTAAGTAATATAAAGATGTTTTAATATCTTAAATGGTGCTTCATTGTTTTGAATTTACAACCCTTATTGTCAGGTTAAAGTTTTGCTAAATTCGACTACATGGATTACGTAAAAAAATAAGCTAAACTAAAGCTTAGAAATTGTAGTGTTGTCTCCATGAATGATCTATTCTTAAACCATATCTCCCAAACTAGATCATATGTAGTAGTAGAGCGTAAACTAGTTACCTTGCTTAAAAATACTTCTAAATCTACCATTATGTTACAATTTCCCAAAAGATAGTATTTCGTAATATTAAACACAATATAAAAGTATTGACATCCGAAATAAAGTAACCGTTTCATCCAATTAGAGCGTCATAAAGCTAATCATAAACTGAGACCAACTTTTATCTACCGCTCAATATTCTCTTAACAATCTATGCTTCACATATGTCATGTGGTAGGATAGTTGTGATATCAACTCAACGGCTGTAAATGTAAGTTTGTTACCAGTAATAGTGCGACGGAGCACGGATAGCTCATTAGAGAAAACAAATCAAAATAATTAGGCAATAAAGTCGGGCTCATGTTCCCATTGTAACACAATTTCGTAGATTGAACTTTACGACCCGTCTCGATTGTTACAAATTTGTTTATAGCATCGGGTGTGTTTGTTGGATAACGAATTCTTTCCGGTCGCTCGCTCTGTTATCTACTTTAATTATTAATTGAGCACTGTGCATTACTTTAGCTTATGTAAACAGTGTAATAACCTTCTTAACATCTGAGAGAAATTTTATGAGACAGTATTTGTGTACTGAGTCAATTTGATCCTTGTTCTTTTCCAAGGAAAATAAATGCAACGAGTAAAACAAATCGAAAATGAACGAAATCAAACTTACTTCGACATATGAAAAGCGATAAACTTCATGATGTATACTTTCCAAAAATTCAACAAAATCATTTCTCTCTCTCTCTAGGATCGTTCCCTCAGGTCTGAGGATCGTGTGTCTAGGGTTTCTGTCTCGAGCGGACGATCTGCTTCCACTGGTTTCTATACAGCTCATCTCTTACGACTATGAAAATTTAGAGGACGACGAATCTTCGGAAGAATCTGATCTGTCCATATGGTCGGTGCGCGACCGAATGATCTTTTGCCTTCGATGTTCTCAACTGCAATCGATATTTTCCGAAAATCGTCGCATGTCTAAACATATCTTAACAAGCATTGATTAATATTTCTTGTTATTCAACTATTTATAAGATACTATTTGACCTAAAACTTAATTGAATATTAGGTTTCCAATTCTTATTCTTATGGGGTCTTTCCAATTAGCAACGATTGATCAGTTCATAATATTTCGCCTCGTCTCTTGCGTGATGGAACTTTGGACGGCATTCGCATTCCCGGTCCACTCCTTGATTCCACTTAGTCATGATTTTTTCTTATAACCAACACTCGATTTATCCGCCACATTTTTCTTCAATGTGAGTTGAAGCAGTACGTACCTATCGTGCCTAAGCACGTGGCCCTGATGTGATACTTTTGTGATATTGACAGTCTGCAAAAATTCAAGCTTTTGGTTTCCACCTCTTCAGTAGATACTATCTGAGGTCAAACTTAGAGTTTATTTTAGAATTATTTAACAAAACTCATATTGTCTGGTGCATTCACAACAAAACCCATGTTACTTCTATGTGGGTCTTAGAAAGAATAGATTCTAGTTTCTGTAAAAGCAAACGATAGGCTCTGTGCTACTGTTGCTGGTCACCATTACTGTAATTGAATGACGCTTTAATTAATGAAAACGTTGAAATAATAAGCTTTAACTTCTTAGAATTCAAATTGATGAGCGTAGTCCAGTGCTATATAAAAATCTAGACAATTAGCGATTTTTTGCTGGAGTTCTAGCTAAGAAATAAACGAAAACAGAAAAATAATAAAAAAGCAGTTTCTTTTGTATATCCAGGACTTATTTTCTAGTTTATTAAAACATTATCGGCAATTAAGTTGAGCTATGTAGCGAGGCGCCAGGATGCATAATGCCCTTAATGGTCTGTCTGGTAAGATCATAAAACGATTATCTTTGTATCGGAGTGTACGGAACAGGTTTACGAGACGTGTAATCGCTGATGAAATTATAATCGTAATTGTTATATTTATCGATCGATTGGTGTATGGATGTTACTAATTTTATTAACATCGCATTAGAAGTTAATTAGCAAGTTGTTTTATTGTTAAAAATTATATCTCCTTTGATAACACAGGATCTGTTCCGGTTCAAATCCTAATCGATTTCTCAAGAGCTTATTACAGACTTTTAACTCAATAATCATTGGTGGTAGTGTTCAGGTCTGTTGTCTAAGACCTGTTAGATAAGTACTAGCACAGCTCCTATTTCTGCTGCCAAACAGTAGTGTGCAAAGCATCATTGTATTCCGGTTTGTAGGCCTTTGTACTTAGTGAAATGACAGAGGTTACGAAACTTAACATCTTATGTGGACGTGTAAATCATTCTAACAATCCCCACGTTGGTAGAGACAGGCTTATCACTTACTATCAAGTGAAAATCTTACTTTGAACTCCAATACATTAAACGTACTATTAACATAAACAGATCATTACCACTGTTGAGACTTCTGTCACTGTCAAGGCCTTTGAAACATACAAGCTATGATTACAATAAGATTTGATATATAGATTTATATCATTCCTGTCGTGTGCCTTACTTAAATCTATGACGTTTAAGGAGTGAATAATATAATGTACATAAAACAATACAAACCTTAACTAATTACAAAACGAGAAATTAACTAGATTTTGTTCTTGGGATTATACGCCAATTGTGAATAATTGCCCATAAAGAAAACTTCGCGTACTGCTCTCCAGCGCTTTGTGAGACGGAACAGCGATCATATTGCGGCAAAAAAAAACTCATCGATATTCATAATTGGGTTTATTACGTAAAGCAATTACAGGTAATTTGGTTTAATCGTTCAGATCTCACAATTTCGCGGCCATATAGCTCTATCAATGAGATGACTTACTGCTAACAGAGTAGGACTAAGAAGCGATAGACACGGGCGTTACTTTATTAGTAATATTATTATCGTTAAAATGTTATTAAAAATATATTTCTTTTTATATATCTTAGTAACTTCTCCCCATTCGTCCTGCTGGCTTTAACACCCCCGCAACTCCTTTTGGGGAAGGAATTTTGTAAAATTCTTTCTTAGCTCTCATCTAGATGGCAGAAGCAATATACTCAAGATATTGATAATTTAAAGGATAAAGGATTTTTTTATATCTAGTTTTAATAATGATAAGGTTAATTACTGGTGGCATCCGTAGAAGTTCGTTCCTACCTGGATTTAGATTTTTCTCTATGTCTACATAAATCTGAAAAATCTATGAGTAATATATAAGTAGTTAAAAGAAAGCTGGAACCTTCTGGTGGCAAGTTAAAAAAAGGAGACGCTAATTAGCCATCAATCTAATGGCTTCGAGGATCTGTGTCCTTAAACAATTTAATTACCACATTCTTATTTATCTAAATATATGAAAATATAATTATGTTTTATGTTTAAAACGTCAGCCATAAGACAGTGAATGTCGTATTAAAACTGTAAGAAACAGGTTGAAAATTTTTTTTTATGTCTGTTTGAATATAGTATCGTATAAACTATTAAATAATGAAAATTACTCATATTTTACTATTAAGTATTTATCTTTGGCAAATATTTGTGAGGATTTCTTATTTAATTCATAGAAATAACTTGATGTCAGTTGTAGTGAAGTTTATGCTGTTAGTTTCAACAAGACAGGCGAACTTGTAATATAAAGCAATGCTTACACGGCGAAAATGTATGTAGAGTTAACAGATAACAGATATAATAATTATTAATGTATGTATATTATTATATATATATGTACTTGTCGTATGGGAATATAATAAAGCATATATATATACAAGAGTCGGTCGCGGCCGCGCGTCCTCTCGCCAAAGAATGTAATTAACAGAACACCAATAAAAATAATTGGGAACAAAAAGCGATCCGCTCTGCGCCGCCATTTATTATTTTGATTACCCTTGTTATTGTTATGGGCCGTGGATGTTTTCCAACTGTATACAGCGGAGGTACCGTGCTGTAACCAGTCGCTGACCTCTGCGCTCATGTCAATCGTTCGAACGGTGAGGTCAAGTTATAGTGGTCGTCGTCATCATGACTGCACGGTGTCAAGGGTGATCAGCGATGGAAAAGGGGCTTTATTGTTACCATTTAGGAATCCGTTTGTGGCGGCCGACGGGACGCGTGACGGCTCCACCAGCTCCATCATAAAATGTTGTAACAGTGTTGTGTACGATTGTTTTGTTTATCGCCTTGTTTGTGATGACATGTTTAGCATGCACGTTATAAACGAGTAGATATTTATATAGTTTTGGGACTATAATATATTTTTTTTAATAAATAGAAGCTACGAGACGATACGTATGTTTTTTACTGAAGGGATAAATCAAAAGATACCCTCCCTGACGTGGTTATTCATCAGTGTTATGCGAACCGTGTTAGGGAAGTCCTTAGGATCAATTGTGCCTCCCTATACTACAGTTAAGCACTTTCCAAAGAGGGCTGAAACCCTTTCCAGCACCCTTGCTGATGCATACGGAACACTTTATATTGATCATCTACCCTGGACTCCGTTATACAATCAGGGCCCTCACCTTCAAAGATCCTTCCAGGCACTTTCTATCTCTCTATAGGGGTTATTTTGCTACTATTCTTTATAGCGCGAGACTAGAGAGTAGATTTTTACTGGTAGTGTGCAGCAAACATTACTGTGTTTCGGTTTGTAAGACGCTGTAGTTAATGAAACTGTTGGAATAATGAGATACAACATCTAATCCCAAGGCGAAGAGCGCATTGTGGTGCTCTGTATAACATCACTTACTATTAGGTGATCGTACAACTCGTCTGCTTGCTTCGTAGTATAAAAAAATTGAGATATATCTTATATGACTGTCAAACACTGGTAATGATATTCATGTGTTGTAAGATTTTAAGTATCGTTACCTAAGTAATTCAAGTTCAAAACACAGTAAAGTTTTACTGTATAATATATATAGTTAAGGGGTAGAACTAAATAATAAATTATTAAAATGTACTAATGATATTTCTTCCCTTTAAAAGATTTCATACATATACACACGTAATCTTTTTTGTCCTATGATTATAGTAGAGAGACAATTTCAAATATTTCTTTAAACAAAATATTGTTACAATTGTTACAAAAAGGTTAACTGAAACATGTTTGTTATTAAAAATAACAAGTAATTTCATGATATATTAAAAAAAGTAACAATTATAAACAGGCCCCGGCGAGATTCGAACTCGCGATCTCCTGTTTACTAGACAGGCGCTTTAACCAACTAAGCCACGGCGCCATTATCTTAGTTTGCGAAAATTCTGTTAACAACTGTATACAAATTCAGTAAATTTCAACAAAGTATATATATATATATATATATATGTGTACAAATATGTATGTACATATATAAGAGATTTTCTCCTATGTACAGACCTATCATGATATATCTGGAACCAGGCTTTAGAGACTTGACATATAGTAAGAATATACTGGCGGTAGGTCTCTATTGCCGGCAGCTCTGTAGTCTTGAACTAGTAAGAATAGTACTAAGGTAAGCCCTGCCTGTCGTAGTAGGCGACTAAAAGACCCTTGTTTAATAAGCGCAGGACAGCGTATGGTTCAGTGGTGTCGAGGAGGGTTTCACCCTTCCTCATAGACGAGGTAACACGAAGTGTTGAGGGACACCGGTGCGTTCTATAAGAGATCTCGGAGCTTCTCCGAATGCACTGATGCAGTACTAGCAGGTTTTTAGTGAGTAAGAATCTCACATAACCTTGACTTCTTCCTAGCAGCAGGGTATCTTTCAAAGATTTCCCCTCCGAACCAAAAAAAAAGTCTCTTTTGCTGGAGACTGTCTAGGTAGGAGGAACAGTAGTATGCAAACATTACACTATCCTGGATTGGAGAGCGCTATAGAAAGCGTAATTAATGGGTAAGGAGTTCTTGAGTTCGTGGTCTTTAAAGGTGCCCTCATTGCCCACCAAGGGAACCCGGTATGAACGTCAAGTAAGCGGTGGTCTAGTGCTTTTCGTACTAAAGTGAGGGTGCCGAGGAGGCGTACAGCCGTCTCTGGAACCTGCTTTAGGCGTAGTGTCGATAGGTACCGGTAAGTTCCGTAGGAGATCCTAGGGCTAGCGGCAATATACTGATGGTGACCATCGTAGGGGTTTTAGTGGTTAAAAATCTCACTTAACCATACCTTCTCCCTAGAAACAGTATTTTAGTTTTAGAAGAATTTAAAAGTTTCCTTCGATAAAAAAAAAAGGAGATTTAACATCCAATATCTCAATGAGTGCATTGTGGTGCAGTGTCATTCAGTGCCATCATAATTAACGCCTTGTTATAGGCAGACGTATCACTTATAATCAGGTGAACGACCGACCTGTCTCGTCGCTTCGTTGAATAAAAAAAAAATTTGATCATATGGTACTTTGAAATCCATTGAAGAAAAAAGAATAGGTCTTGGTGACTATAACGTGAAAAAAAAAAAATTTTTTTTTTTTATTCTATTTTAAGCCATACACCATTTAGGTTAAGCCGGCTAAAAAAAAAAATATTAATTAATGATAAATGATCTACGTTAGTATGTATATATAAAATTAAATTGTTATTTTAATTGCCCTGAGATTCTAACACATCTGGCAACATTAGCAGCGCAGGCAATGATTGGACAAAAGTCCACACCATGGTAGTCGATGCGGAAGACAATAAAGCACCTTAAATCGAACACGGCTTTCCCATTACCGGTAGAACGGAGCCACAAGGCAACATTGTTACGTTGCAGTACCGACCCCCATCGTAATAATTAATATTACAGCTGTAATAATCTATATTACCGGCGTAATTAGAAGTCGCGGCAGTTATTGCTTTATTAAACGGACCTCGGCGGCGCGCGGCTCGGTATTTACGGCGGTAATTGTATAATGGTGCTTGGTAATATTACTTTTCAGACTCTATGATTTTTTTTTTTTTTTTAGGTATTTAATATAATGCGTAAAATATGTTTTTTTTTCTTATGATATTTATTATCAATTATATGTAATAATACTAGAAGAGATATTGTAAAACTTTATCAATGAGCTCTTGCTTAAAGTACGTGATATATAACAAAGTATTTCTGAACATTTATAATAATATGGCTTTCACACTATCCGTGTAAGAGAAGGCTCCTTAATCCCAGCAGTGGGACAATAAGCTCCAAAGTACTTCTTAGGAGATCGGTCAAACGGTGTTACTTAAACAAGACTAGTTCTTTGTTGTTTGTATTAATCTACATATGTCCTTATTTATATATCTTGTCCTTATATATATGTGTATTTATTCGTACATATATATACTTATACATAGTATGTATGTAAAGTTTTTTTTTTAAATAAAGAAGTACCTTCTTATCTACCACAGCATCTCCTCACATCCTAGAGTAGAGAATGTCCATAGGCATTAAATCGGCTGTTGCTTACCTAGTTTTAGGTATATTAGGTAGGGTCTAATATATAATTTAGAAGGGTATTTATTAATAAAAAAAAAACCTATAAAGTCCGTTGTATCGATTAAATGATTATTAACTAAACGCAAGTAATGAAGCGATTATAGAAATAGAGTTATTAAGAAAATTACAATACATACAAACTATTTCATTTCTTTTCTTGAGTTGAAAGGGTTCGCGTGTTCGTGTGTTTGCTAACAGGGTTAGCAGCCCCTATAATTAAAGTCGGCAAACACTAACAGCAAAGGATAATTAGTATTGTTTTATAGGAATGCCGCATTAAATGATTATTGCAAAAAGATGTATAGGATCTTAAGAATGATCTAAAGGAAAGATCTTGTTTGTATTCAGTAATAGTTAATGAACAATACAATCTCTTTTGGATACCGCGGTGATTGTTACTTGTATCATTTTCATATTCAAATCATCACTGATAGGAATGATATATATTTTTCTTAATACGTTATCTCCTTGGTTATATTAAACACTATATGTCTCTAAGTGATATCTATCTTTTTGATAAGTTATACTTATGTTAATGCTATCTGTTCCTCGCCCGCTTTGCTGGCTGTAATATATAATTAAACTTGAAATTCGTATGAAATATCCTTTGAGAGCAACCGCAACCCATGACTTTTCATGGCAACGGTTACTATAGGAACCGCATTAATAATACTAAATGAAAATGTTTATAAAAGTTAATAAGAAATAAAATGATGAAGGATCTATGAAATTCAAATAATAAATAGCCTGTAATCATCGTCGATACGTTCACTAGTTTTCACGTGACGATACGATTTGGACATTCACCTGATGGTAAGTGATACACCTGCGTATAACAACGTGGCGCTGGTTAGAATGGTATATACAGCACCACATTGCACTCGTCGCCTGACACATAATACTAACTACAGCATCTCTTAAACCGGGACACAGTAATGTTTACACACTGCATTTGGCTGCACTGTTACATTTATTTTATTTCGCATCAGATCCACCCCTTTGTGCATATTTTACGGTCTAATATAGTTTTTAGATAAAAAAAAATATTTATTTAGTCTAGAAATACAACCCCACAAATGGCATAGTAAATATTATTTGGATATGCTGCCTCCTTATTTAGCATCGATTTTCATCGTCATCATTAGCTGATAGAGGTCCACAGCTGGATATAAACCTTCCTCAAGGATTCCTCGAACATTGGGTAGGGATTCATATGAGGGCATTTGGGTCATATTCCAACAAGCCGGATCAATGCGGGTTGGTGGGAGTCAGAGCCTTATCTGTTGATAAGCAGGGTGCACCACGAACATATATATATATATATATATATATATATATATATATATATATATATATATATATATATGATTAAAAGTAATGTGAATATGATTAACTACTTCATACTAATAATTGACTTCTACAAAATGAATGAACCTATTCATATACCGAATAAGATATAGAGGGTAACAGTATCGTTACAATCGAGTTAGATGGTGGTGGTCACGCGATTCGCACCTTAAGGGGGTTGATTGTGGTTAAAACAATCGAATTATACTTACGATTATAATCAGAACGAAAGTTGGACAACACATCAATGTATTCTTCACATCCTGCCGTAACTTAAAGATAAATGTAATTTATGCCTTCGGAATGTGGTGCTGGCGAAGGCTTCTCAATATACCATGGACAGCCAAAAGGACAAATGAATCCAACCTAAGAGAATTTAAAATAGTCACTATGGTCTCTTCAGTATGCCAACGAAGAGCTCTCAATTTTTTCGAGCATAATTATGCCTTCTCTAAAAGGCTGTTCGGAGAAGCAAGTCAGTGGAGACTAGAAGGCAGACGTGATCAAGGAATTCTCTAACACATGGAAGGAAATTATTACAAAGGTGGTGTCTGACAGTATACACCGTGAGGTCCTCTCTGCATATGACCGCACTCAAAGGAGACTGTGCTTGGTCCCAATCCTCAGAAGAAGACGCGAAGAAGACTCATGTCATAGTGACATCATTTGATGATGGTTGAAAAAGTCTATCATCATCCTCTTCTTAGTTTATTGCTTGCTATATACAAATACTAGAATTCTGTATCAAGGTGATGTGTGACTAGAAAAGAGTTAACATATCTGTGAGGGTTGCTGGATTGCGCGATGCATGAAACTAGGAGAGTCTTTTTATTGACTCTTATTAAGTTATTGAGGATTCTTCCCAATGACTTACGGAGCCCAAGCCAACCTCACCTGCACGTAGCGCACCCCGCTGAATAACAGACGAGACTCTGACCACCCATCAACCTGCAATGGGCCAGCGTGGGGGGCTAAGACCTAATTCGACTCAATGAACTCTTTGGAGATCTTAGGGGGAGACCTATGTCCCTCAGTGGATGTCTATCAGCTGATCATTTTGATTATGAATATATTGTAATTTCACAATAAATTAGTGTAAGTCGTTGTTGTTGTGTGTAGACTTTCACCTTGTGTCCGAGATCTACTTTGCTGCTTACTTGCTCGCTGAATCCAGATCTTTGGCTGCTTATGCTCTCGAGCATCTCATATTAAAACAGTCTTCGTGTGTTAGAAGACAATTGATTTCGAGAGAAACAAAAAACTATACTAATCTAATTACCTTTAAATTGACAATACTCTAAATGATTCTATGCTGGTGGTAGAAGACCGTCTAGGTACCATAGCAGTGCTTATCCCTGGAGTCAAACAGCAGAGTGCAAACATTACTGTGTTCCAGTTTGAGGGGTGTTTTAGCTAGTGAAATTCCTGGAGTAACAAAATTCAACATCTTATGTCTCAAGGCGACGGGCGCAATGATAGAATAACGCAACGTAGTTATGAGCAGGCGTATCACTTACCGTCAGGTTAACGTCTCGCTTTGTTAAATAAAAAAATCTAATAATACAAACTAACATAATTGATCATTATCTATCGTTATTGTTTAGTCACAGTTAAAACTATCGATTTAACATCAGGGGTGTAAAGGGTCCCGCAAAATAGCTCACGGGACCCAAGCCAATCTGACATGCTCGTGGTGCACCCTGCTAATTTACAAACGAGGCTCTGACTCCCACCAACCCACATTAGGCTCCCTCCCAACCCCTATACGACAGCTCCTAGTGTCCAGCGGTACTGGAGGCCAAGCAGACTGTATGTGGAGATCTTTGGGGGAGGCCCACATCCTAACAGTGGACGTCTATCGGCTGATCTTGAAAATTCGCTCTGCACTATATACGCTTGTGGCTACCAAACTTTACTAAGTACTATATAGATATAAGACTCTGGTATCTTTTAATTATAAATTTGAATCGAAAGTTTTTTTTAATTGCACACGCATACAACTAATTGTCTCTTGCAACAATTACCACAATCACCCATCAGCGAACTTATCAAGTGGTGATTGATATCTTTCGCTTAAACGACTGACACGTAACATTATTATTAAGCCCGCATTCGGCCAAGCAGCTGGCATTTCACGAATGCGCGTTTTTTTTTAACGTTTTTGCCACATTGGAGAAGGTCAGCACTTCCACTTTAGGACCTCAACACACTTTGCCGTTCCCCGAAGCGGTTTTCGAGCGAAAGTGGTTACTTCACGTAAGCTTTTAGGTTCAATCGGACCTTTAGCAACTTCGACGTTTATGAACGGCGTTTCTACTGCCAATTACTTGACGGCTTTTATAATTTCATTAATTGAACTACAATTGTGCGATAGTATAGAAGTGTTTGTAGTTATAAATATTACCATATGGTAACATTTGTTACTATAAACAGTTGTAGAAAAAAAAAGCATAATGATACCTCTATAGAGCAGAGTCATCTATCGTATAGTAATTTAAACAAAGTTCTCAAATTTACCCTCATTAATATATATAAATATATATACAAATATTATTATATATATATATTTAATAAAAACAACAATATAACAACATGGTGCTAGTTAGGATGTTATGCACTGCATCACATTGCGCTCGTCGCCTGAGACATAAGATGTAATTACACTGGTTACAACGCCCTGCAAACCTGAACACAGTAATGTTTGCACACCCACCTAGACTGTTTCAGGCAACAGAGACCTACCACCAGTAAATTACCTATAATTGAAATTATAAGTACACCATTTCTCAAATTCACCCTCATCAATTTATGGTACATATATTAATGAGGGTAAGTTTGAGAAATGCTTTAGCTCTACCACTTTGTTTAATATATCATATGATAGATGGCTCTGCAATGGTATTACTTTTTTCTACAGCATCGTCGTGGTATACTGAAGATGATATATACAACCAATATGTGCTCATCAGCTTGAGACATAAGATGCTGTCATTACCCCAGAAGCATCAATATCTAGGACCCCTTTAAGACCGGAATATAGTAATGTTTGCACGTTGCTACAGTGGTACCTAACTAGACGGTCTCCGGCAACAGAGACCTACCAACAGGTTACTCATCATCAGCCGATAGACGTCCACAGCTGGACATTGGCCTTCTCCAAAGATCTCATCATCCATCAGTCCCGCGTTCCTCGCTTCCAGAGGGTGCCTGCGATTCTCACCATATCGTCCACCGTGTCCAGAGTTTCCTCAGTACTTTCTTTTAATAATACCCTTTTTAAACTGACTCACTGACATTAAGAGCACTTCTTTGTTTTTTCCATATAACGAGGACAAAATAGCATTTATTTATGTAGTTGTTTGACACGGAAATGGTTGACAATTCGTCTCTAAGTTACCGTACTTCCTGTCACCGACTGGACGCGTGTTTATTGTGTACTTAATTTACACCTCATCTTCTACTGTGAACTACACAACTGTATTATTCAACACTGAACCTAATATTTATTTATTTTATTATAATAGTAGAATAATAACAATGAAGGGATGAAAGACATATAATATAGAGAGTAATGAGAATGAACGTAGATGTTTATAAGGGTAGAGGAAGATCGAAGAAAGTGTGGATGGATTGTGTGAAAGACGACATGTGTAAGAAGAGTGTGAATTCAGATATGACGGCTGATAGAGGGATATAGAAGAGAAGTATATACTGTGCCGGCTCTAAATAGCTGGGAAAAGAACAGGAGGAAGAAGATTATAATGCTAAGTTTTTTTTGTTGTGTCATTGAGCCTAAGTAGTAATGTATTCACGAAAATATCATTAGAAAAGTACTATAATGATATATCATATATCATACAGACAATGAAGCGAATGATGATGAAACGTGTTTGCCTAAAGGAAGAGAAGACTTCTGGCTCTTTATATTGATCATGGTGGTTTGAATTGCAGCTAGGCTAGGAAAAGGTTTTGAAAAGATTCCACCACCTTCCAAACAAAATGTATTTTCATAAAAACCTGTCCTCGTACGTTATATTTGAAGTATTTCCGAAGGATTGGAATTATCGAACGTAATTGTTTAATACGATTCGAGATTAGGGAACATTTATAAAAAGGACTATCCAGTTGTGGAGGCCGAACTCGTAATGATATGGTCTGAGGCCGTGCAAAGCGGATGTCACGTATCTTGCGGCGTCATTGACTCACATTAGTCCCAAGAATCACCTTAAATGATAGATCCGTAAGTATAACTTAGCGTGGAAGTCGAAATAATGAAAGCAATACGGCCCCGGAAATTATCCTTTACTTATTTAAATATACAAGTGATGTATATTAAAGGCACTTACGAATTAAATATAGCTATGAATAGATTTCCGTCGGCGGAGACTGTGAAGTATCATCGTTGGGTTTCCACCGCCTTGTAATAGTGTGCAAACATTACTAGATTTTAATTTGGACTGGTAGTTACAGTAGGTGAAATTACTTTGATATCGAAGTTTAAATTTTATGTATAAAAACTTTATGATGCCTTCTTGTTATAGTATCCGGGTTTAGGTCTCGTCATCATCATACATTCGATTGAAATTAGTTATTCTAATACAGAATCTACTAAGCGAAATCCTCGATCCTTTTTGTACATACACACAATACACACTTTACTTAATTTAAGGTTAAGTATTTCTAGTTATATACTTGTAATAAAGGAAATTAATAATTCCTCTTATCCACTGTATTGTATGAAACTTTCAAACAATTAACTTTCCAATTAAACAAACAATGAATATTAATTATTTTAATCAAGTACAACAATTTCATTTAACGATAAGGACAATTGATTGTTTAAACAAAGGAACAAGTTTTATCAATTAATTAAATTGTGATAACTTAAAATTACCGTTTTCAAGTGCTCCTCCATGTAAATGTAATATGTAAAGGAAATGCGAAAAGTAATTGAATTTTCATGTAACTGTTTCATTGTAACAGCAGCTAGGCGTTGAATTAAACTTTCCACGTCATCATCGTTTGGATTTTAAAAGCATTAATTATATAGAAAATGCATTCATTAGTTATAATTGTAATATTTAGTAAAGTGATGATATAAGAGCGTCTTATTTTAACAGTGTCAGCGGCGCAACGTCTTCCGCTAGCTCTGTAATAATGAATCGTAATAAAACCTTAGGTAGATGTCACATGAATGATTGGAAAAATAGGTGCAGGTCGACCTAGGCGGACATATTCCGATCAAATCGGAGATGTCCTAAAGAAAGGCCGGATCAAAAGCACACGCAACAGACGAGCGTGCATGAAGACGCTTATGAAAGTGGAGGAAGCGAGAGAGGTGTGCCAGGATCGTAGCAGGTGGAGAGAGGTGGTCTCTGCCTACCCCACTGAGAACGAGGCGTGATATATATGTATATGTATGTATGTAGATGTCACATATACATAAAAGTTCTCGAAACAGGTCGATTATTTGATAGTGTTTTCCACCAACAAACCAATACTTAATACGGTTATATAAAATAAGGTACGGTAAGGTTCTTTTTTCGTAAGTTATTAGGATGAGTGTGGCGCCGTTTTTGCTATACTTTCCACTCCGACAGTGAATTATCTGTCTGATCAAATCGGTGCTTACAGAAGTACGCTTAGAATATCACTAAATTGTTCAGGAACCTCGCATTACACATGTTTCAAAATATAAGAGGAAGAATAATGTCAGATATAAACATATAATAACTATTTCAATCCCCAGTCAATGACACAGCAACATAACTTTTTCTATTTTCTCTCTCGCTAAAGCAACTATACAGGTTGTATCTTATTAACTAGATTCTATTTATTTACCTATCTAGACATTAAGAAGAGGTAGGTGTTCATGTCTACCACTTAGTAATAACGTTTCGGCGCAGCGGTGTACAAATGAAAGGCACAGAATCGAATTGAAATAAGAAATGCGATTGAGAATAACGAGAGCGTCGCCTACGTGCAGCTATTTAGCGCCCAAACGGCGCGAGCGCAAATTGGAAATCAAAACAACCAGCCGCAATCGAAACTAATCGAATCTTTAGCGTCGTGATCGATAACAAAGTCCAATCGCAATCACGATTATTTGTACACACCACTAAAGCTATACGTATAGTCAGGATCATATTCGATTCGCGTTCAAATTAATGCCTTATTCCGGTGACGTAGAGTTGGAATATATTCGATTGGATATGTACGCGGGGTAGTGATGTGCCTCAGATAGAATTCCGGACGTGGGTCGTTAGGAGATTTTGACGAGTTGTACCTATTTCTTTGGATTATATTAAATTATAGCCAGCCGTGAAAATCGTCTCCGTAATGTGTTGGCGAGATTGCGGGCCGTGGGAGCGCGCGAACGTATCATTTGGCGCGCCCGAGCTCGCCCGCGCCCTAATGCGGCGCAATCATTGTGTTAGCGTTATGTATTATTGATTCTCCTTTTCTGATTTTGTCTGTCCGTTGCGACTTTATACAGATAAATTTGAACCTTATATCCGCTTCTTAATTTCGTGATTTAATCAATCAACAAACTATTGTAATTAAGTCTACAATTTGCATTATTCCACGATCACATCTTGTAACTACTCTATAGCTAGCTATGTATAAGAGATTTCCACCTATGTAGAAACTCATCACGATATCGCTGGAACCATAGGGTCTAGAGACTTGAAATTTGGTAGGAATATTCCTTTTGCCGAGTATAGGTCAGCTAAAATCAGATTTTACAAAATTCCTTCTCCAAAGAGAGTTGTGGGGGTCACGGTCACGGCCATCAAAGTAGACGCAAAACTTCGTAGTACATTAATTATTTATGACATGACATATGACAGAGATAACATGAAAAGGATATACATTAATAATAGTTTAAACTGCATTTATCATGAATGTACTTTCTATTTTTTTTTATTTATTTTATTATAATAGTTGTTAATATTAATATTGTTATAACAGTTAACATCTACATTTTAATATACACATATCTGATAGACAATTGAATGTCATCAAAATTGCTTAATTCTTGGAATTTTCATATAACAAAAGATTGTTTATACGTTTGTTATCCCTTCTTCTATGTGTATGTGTACTCGGCCTTAGATAAATTTTCCAGGCGAGTTGGAAAGAGACTCGGAAAAACAATAACATTAGCATCTGTTAAAACAACATTACCGCGCGCCGCATCCCGTCCGTGTAACGATTTTACTGTAATTTAAACACGCCAATAACGAACCCTTGAATTTCAATACGGTTCCGTACACCTTTATTATGTACGTCCACTACTGGAAATAGGTTTCCTGGATAAACTCCCATGATTGGGTAGGGTTTCATATGAGAGGATTTGGTCCATTTCCCACAACACAACGCCAAGTTCCATCCTCACAAATCTGGATGACTGTCGTTCCTCCACTGTGCGTTAAGCGCAACTTTTTACCACGTACCACCACTTTATGGACTAAGCCAGCGGGCTCAGGTGTTGCCTAAACAGAAGATTAGATTTGTTCTTTGTTTAAAGGACCAATAGTTCCGCACAAGGTTAGTTAAGTTCAATGCACAGTGATGTCACGAAATTTGGGCGTTTGAAGATTGTACCCCTTAAAGTTCTATTATATAAAAGGTGACAATATCTATGAATATAGCAGAAATTAGTTGTGATCTTTACATTCTTTGATCTTTACGTATAACTTGGTTAGTGCAGCTATTACTGCTAAATATATGGGACCTGTGTGATTAATGGGCATCTATAGTTTCTTTACTTGGTTTTATAACTTGTACGACATATCTCTAATGTGTTATGAAAAAAAAAGTAACTTGGCACAACTAATGCCGCAGTAATGAGCCCCTTATCTGACTAATTAAAAGTCGATTTAGCGCGGGCCGACTTTCTAACGGCGCAGTTAATCCAACATTAGGTTACACGTTCGCTTTACACGAGTTAACTAAGCGAATCCTTTTTAAGATTTGATTAATGATCGGGCGACAGTTTTGGACAGTCTACTGTCGAGGGAGGGCAGTCCATAAATGGGGCACCGTACTGGAGTGATCAATCAATTGCTAATTACGACCACTCCTAAATTTCATAGACGAAAATATCATTTAAAACAGAATAGAAATTCTTTCATTAGTAGAATATATGCCATTTATTTAGGTTTTTCATTAAGATAAATCAGACTTAAGATCATTATTAGCTGCCTACATCTTGACAAGTATGCCACGTCGAAGAATCCTCACATCGATCAGTCCCACGTTGTCTGCATGGAGTGGATTCCTGGACCTTAACATGTCCTTATAGGTAGCCACTTCGTCTCCAGGTTTGCATCCTCAACTCGGCGCCTTATCAATCAGATTTTCAAGCAATGTTTCTTCCCTATTACAACTTTAGATTATAAATATATTATGCAAAGTCTCTTGCTTTAGTTCTATAGATCTCTTCATTTGTCATGTGATCCTGTAGGAAAACACCTAGTATTTCCCTTTCTGTTACTTTTACCTGAAGGTATTTTTCATTGTTGTAACCGAATACTTTTTTAAAGGTATATTCTGTACTCTTCTTACATATGAACTTTAATTGTACCATGTCTTCTTCGTCTGGGAAATATTTTTATAAAACGGTTCAAAATTTTTGGTAAAATATCGTGTTTTCTTCTGTCGTCACTTTTTGTGGAATTTATACCACATTCCCGGTTATTTACTACAATTTTTTTAATTCTTTGATATATTTTATCGGTACAGCGTCATAATGATTATAACAACAAAAGCCACCACCGCCAGTTCAATTTCTCTCTCATTAAGCAACTTTGATGGAAAATTCAACAGGCTGTGTCTTTTGATTTCACAGTTAATCGCTGTTGTAAAATCACATTTATTATTTATTATCAACGGAGAACCAGCATCCGCCGCCGGGGCGTTCAACCGGAAACGTGGATTCAATAAAAAAAAATGTATAACAATTGGACGTCGTTAAACTATAGAATCAAGACTATAATATAATGCATTAAATAAGTTATTCGAAACTTTGGTCATTCTTAATTACGAATAACATGTCAATGATGGAGCGACGATTTTAACAGAGCTGATTTCTTTCAGGACCAATATGTGATGGGAAGGCCTCAAATTAAAGGTTTAAGTGACAACGAGGCCAAAAACAGTAAAGCGTGTTCGACTAGAGTACTTTGGTTCTTATATGTTACTTGTTGTATTTTTGTAACGACGAAAGATTTACAGTGCTAAGGATCAAACACTTTACCACCATCTAAACTACGCCAAGACCGAAGCAGAGTTCTCTGTATTATATTTGCTGGCATGCTATCGTTTTTAATTAAATCTCGTTGCAAATAACTTTCATTTAAGCGGACGGTATATTACTTGTAAAGAGGAACATCAACGTTTCAGTATCGCTCGACCATTGATGGTAATGAAGCGATAAAACTTTATTTCTCTTTTGCACATATTTTAAGTGCCATTCCGTGATCATGTTTTTACGGCCACAGTAAACTCCGCGCCATACTATAACATCATTTAGTGCCCATTCCATTTTACTTTGTATGATAGTATTCAATTATAAAGAAGGTGGATTTGAGGATATTAATTTGTTATTTTACTAACGTATAAAATGTGCGAAAATAGTAAAAACCGATGCCGACTTTAATATAGTATATTGCTGTAGACGGACTAATGTGGCTGCATTGTGGTTCAAATGTAACATTTGTTATATTGGCTGCCATTTAAAAATGTTCACTTTACTGCAAATAGTCTATTGTTAATATATTTACCAATAAATACATTATTGTTCTACAGTATTATTAATATGTAGTTATAAACATTTAGTAAACAGATACATCACTTTCTGCAAATGTCTTATATTGTATTTCCTAACATTGTTAATATTTAAGAATCTCTTAATTTGTGGACAATTTATGCTTTTTCATTGATTGGTTATCGAATAAAATATATTATGATTGGTCAGCTATACGACTATAGGAGTATAGGTTCGAGGTCCCTCACAGAGCTTAAGCTTTCTCAAATGAAAATATTGGGAGGAAGCATGTTATGACTGAGAGGATCTTAATTTTCAGAAATGGAAATGTAAGGTGGGCTGTTATGTTACATAAATAAAAAAAAATATTACTATTAAAATACGATTACAGCCAAATATCGATTAAAAGATTTTCTTATATTTATCTATCAACTACTCACATCGGCGAGACAAATCGATTCGGAGTCCAACGACGCGCAGTTTGTTTAGATCGAAAGGATCTTACCAAAAAGATAAATCGTGAATTTTATCTTCCACCTCCTCTGATCTGAATTGAAAACCCGTGGGCGATGTTACATAATAATGATATACATTACTCGTTTTACTCATAAATATAACCTTACTTCACAACTAAAGAAGCAAGGGTTAAACTGACGGGCTTAGCTTAAATTTCGTCGTATTTTGTTAGCTTTTAAAGTGTATGGGGTAGTTTAAAAAACGCCATCATCACGAGCGGACGCCGATCGAAAATGGCCGTGGTAATAGTATTTGTTCGTTGATTTTCTCTGTTTTGAACGGTAACTCGATTTGCTTTTTGTTCTGTGGCCAACAAAGCCGAGCAAATTTCGTTAGCGCGCTGTAGCAAGTCGTGTCTGAGAGCGACGCCGTCGTGACGCTGTACTTTCGGTACAGAAGGATGCTGCGTCTTACCGTGAATAATCAATTTATGATGTCATTAAAACAAATATTGAGTTACTGGTTCGTTTCGGATCTGGAGCGAACGTGATTTGTGATTTCAACGCCGAGGTAGATGTCGATGCGCTGTTTGATGAGAACAGATCCGCAGTGACCAGTTATATTAAAACAATTTGTATGTTGTATAATTTTGATGCCTAATCGGGTATTGATAATGGATTCATCTGAATAGATAATGATTTCCGCTAATATACGGAGAGGGAATTTCAAAAGATCATTTTTTCAATCACTATATCAGATTACAAATAAAAAATTCTCAACAGCGGTTTTAATTTACATTGAATTCTAACTAAATTAAAAAACTTAAAGTTACATGGTTAATTCTACTACTATACTTACAAGTTTGGAAAATGTTTACTTTCTTACTTCTATGAAATACAACGAATCTATCTAAAACATTTTTGAATGCCGCAGAGAGGCTGCCATCAGAGAAAAGTGACGACGTGTCGTGAAGCTTGCCACCGACACCTGAAGTGATGAACACGACCACTCTGTCAAGAGTAATACCGACGGAGAAGAAGAAGAAGAATTGAATTTATTCCGACATTAATCTTTGCTTATTCAAGTCGTTTCAACCTGTTAGAAACTCATTCAGAGAAGTTAAGTACAAAAGATTTTTAGACATAACTTTTTTAGGTTAAAAGATTACATTAAAATAAACTTATAAAATAAAACATAAGATATTAAATCAATGACTATGAACATGACCGAGTGCGAAAGGAATTATTAATAAATATTATTGAAAGTTAACAATACTAGAGCGCTTACTTTGCACGGAAATTGTCATGATGTACTACAGAGTCTATTTGAAAAGGTAATTACAGTTATTGCAATAACTGCAAAAGCTGATAATGGGCGGACGAGCGTTATTTCCATTTTTTCTGACGCGTCCGCTTCCGGTTGCAACATGAATGTGTGCATATTGAATTATAAAAAAAACTTCATATCCCCTAACTGAATTTACACGATCCGGGGCACTAACGACATAAAATAACAATTACGTTGACACAGATCTTATCTGTGTAATTCGGTGTGCACAAAATTTCGTTGCGGGCGCTTAATAGCTGCGGCAGTTTTATTGTGTTATTTACACAAATAAAAACGTTTATTTTTACATTTTCCCAAATATTAAATATGGCCCAATTTGGTGCTGGGAGCGGGGATTGCGTCGTTAGTTGTAATTCGTGTGATCCGTGCGGCAAGGGCGGGCGAGCGCCGCGCGGCGCGGCCACAGTCATCGGCCGTTTGTTATTCATGTGTTATTACTTGTGTAATTTGTGTAATTACTCGCGGGAGGAAATCCTTGTTATTTTGTAATCAGTCGTGTGCACTAATGTGTCGCTCGGCGGCGTTCGCTTATCTGTCGCTTAACAATCGCTGTGTTTCATTAAAAAACATTTTATAAGAACGAGGACGCCTTTAACGTTATTATTGCGAGCAAATTGCACTCATTTGATTGTACGAGTACGTAATCATCTATATACTTATTTAAACACGTTGTAATGTAAAAAGTTTGCAGACTTTGCTCAATAACATTTGTCATTATGTTCAAATTGACTGTAAACTTTTTCTCATTGTCGCTATTTTATTATAATATCGGTATTGTTACATCTATGATGGCAGTTGAGCTAAAATTATTTAGCCTGATATCTCTCTGCAAAAATTGACCTAAATTTTTTCTTGATCTATATTCACTCTGAAGCATGACTTCAGTGGGTTTTTTTTAATTTTTGACATGATAATAAAAACTTCGATTGCTTTGGGCGTTGATAATGTAAACGTACACCAGTGTATTTAAATTGCAAGTGTTTAATACTTCGGAAATGAACATATTGGAAAGGAGTGAAATTTAAAGGACAAATAATGAAATTTAATTCTATTAAATAATTTTGTTACTAAACATTTTATATATTAGCTATAGCGTGTCCTTACCAATTATTGTACCTAAATTAAAAATAATCTGCCTGTGCGGACATTATGTTAAATTAATGTAAATGTCATCCCATTACAATAAAATGGAAATTACATAAAAAACAATCTACAAAATAAACATCGGTACGTAGTGTGTAACATTTAGACAAAGGTTTCATCACAATTGCGCCAAATGTTATTTTAATGGTTTTAATTATGTTGTAAAGTTTGAAGTTAATTGCATATCATTAAGCATAATCTTAAAATACGTTTTTAAAGTTACATTTCCGCTATATCTTAGAGATTCGTGATTTTTTGTGTGTAACTCTTTACTTACAAAATGTATGTAACAAATTGTAATAAAAGTAGAGTAATATTTAATCAACAGTATACACATTTTTTTTTAGATTTTATTTCTTATTATTCTTATTACACACTACGACCTATTTAATTTATGTGTTATATACTATGATATATTATAAAGCTGATAAAGTGTTTAGTATTTTTTTAATAATTTCTTAATAAAAAAAAGCGAAGTGAAAATAATTTTTAATAGTAACATCAAAACTGTAAAATATCTATGAAGCTCCAGTATCTCAAAATATTAATGTACCATTAAAAAGAATTCCTAGTCTTATGACCTTTTACTAAATTCGGAAAACATAACTGCTATTCATTCTCGGCTCATTTAACCTAAGCCAGTTATCTAAATGATTCGTAGTAAAGGAAATACTGTTTGGAAAATCTCGGCACTGTTCAAATCACCCATTTGCACGCCGCACACTTAATTACAGCGCCAGTGAGCCGCAGCTAGGCTTTTGACACGGCAGACAAACGCATATATCGTGACTCCGACCAGTAAAGTCAGTTTGTTGATAAAGTCAATTAGCGGTATCGAAGTAGAGACCCGTATCAACTGATTCGGGCCCACCCTCGCGCCTGTCGCGATATCAAAGCACAGCCATTGGCCGAGTGTGCCACAGGGGAGTGGCTTGGGTCTGGTGTATTTTTTATTATTCATTTACCAGCGGTGCGTAGGCGACCGCGGACAGTCTGCTTTATTCTCTATCAGTCGATTGAAGGCGTCGGTGTGTCATAGTTTATTACTCTGTTGTGTTCAAAACGTCACACTATCAAGCGTTATGCTACAGTTATTATACGACTGCTAGCGCGTGTTCGTCTTCAGCCATCTTCAATAAGTTTGACATTTGCTTTAGAAACTTGGAAAGTTTTAAGGTAAGTGTTCTTAGTATAAATATGCTGAACGAATTTGTCACCTTTAAGTCAATAACTTTTTCATTGTCTTTCATACATTCAATTTTATTTATAAAATTAATATGAATTATTAGAATTTAATAAAGAAATTAAATGAAGATCTTAAATAACTAATACATTCAAAATATCTAATTTTTAACTGTTAGTATGAATTTACATATATTTAAGTAATATCTTAATTTTCATATGAGATTAATAATGTTATGAGAGGTGTTCATTTTATATTTAAATTTAAAAACATATGAGACTATAAATTAGACATATAATTAATAGAATATTAAGAAATTGAAGCAAGTTAATTACATAAAATATCTCTATGACACCTTGCTCAGCGACTAGGTTAACAATCATCTACTAATGTCCCAACTTTGGTTACATAAGGAGCGCGGTCTCCATTAATCAAGTCTCATAACAAGCCAGGCTTCTCTCGTCATATTTTTTAAGGCCCCAAAAAGGCATAATGTCTGATATTTTAAAAGCATTTGCATAATTAGGTGAATTTTATTGCTTTATTGAATTAGGGTCGATGTCAGGCTCAAAATTGAAAACAGCGGGGGCCCTTGTGTTGTTAATTTTGTTTATAGCTTGTATTATGGTCAGTTTTAAATGTTACTTATAAATATCTGGAACTCTATAAAAGCTGTTAGATTTGTTTGGGCCGGCAACAATAGTTTTATACGTTTGTGGTTATTGATCTTGTTTTATGGGATTTTTATTAACCCAGCAATCCGTGCATATAGTGACACGGCCATTGATTAATTTTATGTGCTTGTTATACTTTCAATGTAAATTTATAGCTTGAAGAAGAAAGAAACCAGAGCCTTTATACATTTCTAGATACATATACACCTATAACAATCATCTATACATAGGCATGTATAGATGATCACAGATATGTGATCTAGATAAATATATGATCAATTTGCTAAAATGTGTCATTTTGAAAACTTCAACTTGATTTTTTCTGTAGCTCTAAAATATAATTTAAAACATAATTAATGAATAAGTTAAAAACATTGTATTATATACTATATTATTGATCTTTTAATCCAATTTTTAATATTGTGGTCGACTTTGGAAATACTGCGCTGTAAATAGATTAGGTTCAACTAGGTTCATCAGAAAATTACAATAGGCTGAAAGGATAATGATAATGAAGAATATTTATAAAAACTGTTCTTGATTATTAAAAATAATTTGATGTGGTTCATAATTAAATGTGACTAAATACGCCCATTTTAGATTAAACGATTTATATTTTAACTATTCAAAGAACCCCTCTAAAATGATACAAAAGTTCAATTAAAATTCACTTATGCCGGAGGTTGAGCCATTCAAAGACACTGTGGAAAATGTTGTCTTTGGTATTAGTAGTTGCATTTATAATTATAATTTCTACGTTTATAATTATAACTTAAATTGGTTTAAATCAGTAAGCTGGATAGATGATATCTTCACTGTCATTAGAATCAATCTCACGTAACATCGCCGACTGCACTAAATTGAGTTCTCACATAACAATGGGGCCTGGAATGAGCGATTCTGACCAATTTTTTACTAAAGGGTTGGCCGAACTCAATTTGATTAATATTACCAATTCATATGACCCGTCGTTCTTTTTTTATCGGTTCGTAAAGTTTATAACCGAAAGGGAAATGTTAGAGTAGGTCAGAGGTCCATCTGCGTTGGTCGAAAGGAACCCCTTGTGATGACTTGCGGATGCCTCTAGAACGCAAGCAGCATTGTTGATTGTATTAGAGTTAATTAGATCTTAATTAACATTCTGATTTCTCATTACACGCTACTCTGCGCTACCAGCGGCCGATCTAATAAGAAAGTTAATACCGCGCGATGATCGAATCTTGTAATTTTTTTCTACTGATAATTTTTTTTCTACTCATTAAGTTAGAAAATTACGTTAGCTCCAACAGCAATTGTCTTAACTAATTATTGTGTGAACTCATCATTACTTGATATCCACTTTTAAGGGTCATAGGAAAAACTCTTTTCCAGGATTTCTTCCCTTTTAATCGCCTTTTACAACACAACGTAGGTAGCTTTGATGATATTCTAACATGTGTCCCATTTGGAGAAAAAGGGATAAAACCCAAATTATTGATATGCGTTTAAGCGCAGTGGATCTTTTAATCTTTTTATTGTTAAAGGTGAACGTAAATTAACGTATAAATTATATTATCTTTAATGACATGTTTACAATAAGTTCATCGCATATTAATCTTAAGGAGTATATCCTTTTCCTTGGATATGGATGTTGAATAAACTAAATTTACGATAGTGTGTTGGGCAATTAATTTGTATTATAAGTAATTCATATAATTTAACATGTTATAATAAAGAAAGTAAACAGGAATTGAAGATTAATTGAGATATGCTAAAAAATTGTTCAAAAAGTTACCAACGGTGCAGAGACGTGGCACTTCACCATTAGGTTGGTCCACCGATTCAAAGTCGCACAGTGAGCGGAGGAGAGAGCTATTCTTGGCATTCCTCTAACAGACAAGATCCGGAACAAAGAAATTCAACGGAGAACTAAAGTTGTTAACGTAGCTCTTAAAATTCGCAAGCTGATGGCAGTAGGTAGGATATCTCTCGTGTTAGTGACGGCCGGTGGGGAAGTAAAGACTTGGAGAGGAAGCCGCGTACAGAAAACAGAGGTTTAGTACACTCTCTTTCGATATAGACCGACGACATTATAAGAGCGGTCGGAAGGGGGTGTACTGTGGACTGTATATGGTAGAAGACATTACGGAAGATCTACATCCAGCAGTCATTCAGAAAGGGTTATGATTATAATGAAAAAATTGTTGGATTGTATTTTGAAAACACTCAAGTGTCTTTTTCCCAATTGTTTCGATTTTAATAAGTTTTTTTCTAAAATCTAATTAAGTAACATATGCACAATGCATAAGTAACTTAATTAGATTTTCAAATTTTTTAATTTGTATTCATTAATGTACTTTGAAATTAAATTTAATTGTACAAACTGCTGAAGAAAAACTTAAAATTGTTTTCGTGTTACTGCATTGTTACGAAAAGTCGTCAGTTAAAACTTTAATTAGTAGCTGACGAGAGAATTAATTAACAAGTTAATTAAAGAGCTTAGTATAAATCATGTACTTTTTTTTTGTGTCCGTAGTTGCATATTTTTATACATCATTAGATAATTACAGTAGCTTAGCGTTAATACATTAATTTGAAACGCGTAATGGATTTTGTACCTTGTGGCCAACCATTAAGAAGGGTAGGTAGTTTTTATCAGGTAGCAGACAGACATCAGTCAAGGGACGGTTGAGTCAGACGTTGGTACTTCTTATCTGGAAGCTCGGGTGATATAATCCGAGAGACCATTAACACTTAAGCCCATAACTAATGGACAAAAACTTCTAATCCCCCAATTCTAAGAGTTGTTGATAAACTAAGAATTGCAATTTGGAAAAATAATCTGAAGTACAAAACGAATCCTAACCCCGGTTTTACCTTTAGCGACTTTGAACAAATATTAATATAATATATGGGCATTTTGTCAATACGGCGAATTTTTTTTTTACATAAAATTCTACATTCATGAGCTAAGGAAACTGTTGGAACATCTATATTCAGCAGTAGGCGTCTATGATCTCTTGATAATCGTGATGATAGCTGCTGTGTTTCTCACGACTAACACAATATTGGCAGAATTCTTTTCATAATAGCTAGAAATCAAAAGGAAGAAGGAGATTTATTTACAAAAATCTGTTTCGAATGTTAGTACCAATATTAGTGTTTTCTAGTGTACCTATATGTTGGTGTTTATTTTAATAGCGTATCACTTAATACCTTCAATCGACAAGGACTGTGAATTATTTGTTTTTGTGTTGTTAATCTTACTGACTCAGGTTTCGCGGATTAGGTATCCACGAGGTAAATTCTTTGCTAGTGCTTTCACACTAACCGTCTCATATTTTACTCAAATCGTTCATTGAGAGTTATAAAAAATATATAAACTATATTGTGGATTTATATTAGATCCAGTAATTTCTTCATGAGATTTCAGAAGAAACATCATTCATTGGTACATCCGCAGCTCCTAATTCTGTCGCCAAAAAGTAGTTTTCTAACATTACTGTATTCCGTTTAGACGGCAGCCGTAGCTAAATTACTTGAGTAATAGTAATTTTAATTTTAGAAATAATTGTTTCAGTTCTATTGAATATTGAATTCTCGTAATATCAATTCAACTTTGGAAAGTATCTACAGCAGAGAAGTACTGAAACGTAGATTAGCCGTGTCTAATGGGCCGAGAGACAAAAACTAAATCCGTGCAGGCGCCGGGCATATCGCCATAAATCCTATTATTATTCCAACTCTTCACCGGTCCGTCACCCAGTCACCAAACATTTTTATCTAGTAATTACTTCGCCGGATGTATTGGAACTTGTCACTAATTATTTGTTAATGTTTAAAGGCCAAATCCGTCCCGATTTTAACTTTTTCTTTTGTATAATGGAAGGCTGTTCTTTATGTATTAAAAGTTCTATATGTTATACAATTAAGATCACTATGATACTTTTTCATATTGCTGTTTAAAGATGTCGTAAATTTCTATATTTAAATTTAATGGTTCTACTTAAGGCAGGATCACTGTTGTTGGATATGGTCTTGTTCCTATTTCTAGCGCCGAACAGTAGCTTGAAAACATTGCTATGTTCAGGTTTGATGTGCTTTGTAGCCAGAGAAATTATGATAACGAATCAACGCTACAATCACAATGACGTGTAATGTATGACACCCTAAAAAGCACCCTTATCATCATCAAGTACTATTGATACAGTTGTTAGTAGGTCTCTGTTGCCGCAAACCGTTTAGATAGGTACCACCGCAGCGCCTATTTCTGAAGCTTAATGTATGCAAACGTTACTATGTTTCAGTTTGAAGGGTGTTGTAGCTAATGAAATTACAGGGGTGACGAGCCAACATCTTATGTCTCAAGGCGACGAGCGCAATATGGTGCTGTGTATACCATCGTAACTAGCGTCACGATGTTATGAGCATGCATATCACTTACCATGAAGTAAACGTTTCCCTCTTGTTATAGCTTCGACGAATTAAAAAAAAATATGATTATTCCTTGTTCAAACGATTGATAATAATCAACTTGCGAAACAGTTTACTCAATGAATAACCATCACAATGTTTTTATAAAAAAAAAAAATCGTTAACAATATATAGTTTCGCATTCAACGATTCAAACAAAACAATATCCATTTGTAATCGATTCTTGGTGAAATGAAAGTGGATGTTTTACAAGAGGTTGTGCTAATGGCCCGGCAAAAAGCCGACGATGTAGCGGAGGCAAACGAACTCGATACCGCTAACTCGATTGTAAAAACTACTGTCAGTCAATGCGCCGATTACTCGCTCCGCGGACTCGATCAATGCTCGATACTCCAGTATCGGCAGCGCGCCCGCCGAAGCGTTAAAATCTACTTCACGATTGCTTTTATTTAATTTAATCAATTTTTTTTATCTCACTTTCAGCTAAATAGGAAAATTACACCGTTTTGCCATTAATTTTTTTTTTTTCATCTACCTTATTATCATTATGCGTATTTTCATTAAATTCGTTGTCAACAATACTGACAATTAAAAAGGTACATATAACCTTCATTGTGATCAACCTTTCTAGTTTAGGAATATACTCCAGTGAGATCGTCGCTGATTAGAATACAAAATAGGTGATCTAGGATTTGAGTGCAGCAAGTATCATATGGATATTAAAAAAAATATATAGCTGTATATTAAAAAGCTACAAACTAATATTTAAAATACTTCGTTAGAAGTAGTAGTCATATTTTCAATAATAATTCTGTTTGTTTGAATTATTTCATTACTATTAAAGCCGTACCATAGCGCCTGATAACGCCTGATGAATGGAGATAACGAGAGTAATATTTAAACATTACTTTGTAATGGTTTGAAAGAGTTTATAGTTACAGAGGTAAAGGACTCAACGTCTTATATCGCACGGTGATGAGAACAGAGTGGTGCAGTGTACATCATCATAACTAACATTGTAATGGGAAAACGTTGTACCGATTTCTCGAATAAACTTCTTAGCGAGCTGTAAAAGCAGAATAACATATAAATTGCTTGTTTATAGTGATAATGAAGTAGTCCTTGCACCAGCGGTCCCATTCACGATCCAGTTTTACAGTCTGATAGGCTAAAGATCCTAGATCTCAATAACCTGAGCATATCTACAACATTCCTTACATGTGATCACTGTTAAAAGGAAACATATTAAAAATCAAGCTGATGATTTGTTCAACTTATTCATTAATAACTCGTTATGAAATAATTGCTAATTAAATTAATTTAATTAATTCGTTTATGGTTTGAAAAGAAGTTATGGCTACCCCCCAAATTACTCTTACTTTATTACTTAAGTTAGTTACTTTGCGAAATTTCTTTGGATCATTATCATCAGCCTTTCACACCACTGCTGAAAATTGGCCTCTCCCAAGGAGCGCTACTTAGCCCGATCTTCGACTACATGCATGCAGTTTCAACCTTGTACACATTGTCGCTCCATCCGGTCTATAGGCGTCCCGTGTCACGTTTGCCTAAACGCGGTCTCCACTCTGAAACACGTCTACTCCAACGTTGGTCACTTCTGCGTCAGATGTGATTGCTTTAAGGTATTTACATGTCTTCTGATCTTATTTCTATTAGTTTTATGTTTTTATATTATATCTATGCATTTATTAATGCTTATTATGTACCATTACATAAATATTATTGTGTGCATTCTTCTTCTTCGTCATCACTCTTGACAACACCTCGCCACTCTTCTCTGATGGCCGTCTTCCTCCTGCATTATCCTCCTGCATAGTCTATCTCATCATCTTCGTCGCGGCCTGGTACCCTCAAGCTTTCCCTGGACCAGACGCCGCACAATAGCAACCGCACGACATACGACACCAAAAAGATGAGGATACGAAACTGCCAAAGATGATAAGCGCTGCTTAATCTCGAACTATAGAAGTATGAATTCGTTGGTATGGAATTCAGTCTGTGATACTCCGAGTATTCTCTTCCAGCACCACATCTCTAAAGCGTCGATCGTCTTCTCTACTTCTTGCAAGGTCTTCGTTTCTGCGGCGTTCAGGAATATTGGGATTACACTTGTAATCCCAATATTCCTGAAAAATCCGGCAACTTCGGGTACTTACCCGAAGTTGCCGGATTTTTCTGACTCGTTATATTGCATACATATGTTTACATATAGTAATATTTACTTCTAATTTATATTCTAATATCTTGTGTATCTATTCTTAACCCTGTCTCCCTTACAAAATAATAGCCAACCTAATTTACAAGATACTCCGTCAGCAAATGAGGAATTGGTTTCTTTGCTTCCGTATCTATGCTTTTCCGGCGTATTACCTCATTACGGTTCTTGTCTAACAGAGAAACGCTGAATTAGCTGTTCCTATGCTTCCTTAAAACTTGGATAAGTTGTAAATTGGTACAATTTTGTTTCTTATTGTATTGATTGGATGGGAAATGCTTCGAAATGACGAATTACCGGCGCGTGCGGCAGATGCGGCCGCAGGTGGCTTCACGCTCCATAGAGACAGATGACCATTACCGATTCACAGTCCGCTCGGTGGTAAATTACTTTGAACTTGCAACAAATTTAACTTGCCTATGTACTTTAAAATTTACCAATAAAATTCTTACATTTTTGTCTGTTTGTCTTAACAAACGGAAATCACTTGTTCCAATTCAAGGACATATGTTACTTAGGAAAATGATAGGATTGTTTAGAACCGTCCTTATTAACTATTTCATTTATTTTATGAATCTGACAACATATATATAATATAATTCTTAAATTACTGTAGTTAAAGTGAAAGTCAAAATCATATTCTATTACCCATTCGCGAATAAAATAAACCCTGTAGAAAGGACTTAGGAAGAAAAGGCGTAAGAGACACAGCAGTCTCATTAGTCATATACAATCTACTTGAGAGTCCAATCGTTTTATTTCTTTACATTATTATTAATTACTTAATGTTAGTATGTGGCAAATCTAAGACGGTTTGTGAGATCGAATCATAGACAAGCCGCATAAGCAACTTCAAATTTAAAGAGGAAGAAAAACCAAAAAGAACTATACAAGAAAACCACGTTTATATTATATGACAGGACATGAGTATAAACTTAAAGACTGTACTAAAGTATATTACTTGAAAACTGTTTAACAATTAAGTTAAAACATACAACACTTTCGATGGCGATAATATTTCCAAAACCCCAACTAATAATGGGGATGATCTACTGATCAACTTAACCCCCGAACTTGATATGACAATGCACACCTTATTCTTTTAAGAGGATTAAAAAGATCCTTTAGAGATGTTTAAACGTGTGCCAACACTTTCCGAGAAAAACCCAACAAAAGATCTCATTGTTTAAAAAAAAAAAAACAATAACGAAAACAAAACGAATCGTAATCTAATCATATTAATCGAAAGTAACAAACAATGAAGGTAGCTGATAGATTTCAGAGAAAAAAAAAAACTCATAGTACTAACAAGGAAATGACAATCTGCAAATGGTAATTATCTTAAGGATCAGGATTAGAGTCTCCTTTTCTTTAAACTTAAAGTAGTTGAGGGGGAGAGTTGTAGTTAAACGCGAGGGACAGTACATCCGCCAGTATAACTAGAACCTTAACACAGACAAGTCCGATGTAAGTTGCAGTGTATTTAAGTTAAAGTTGGTTTACTCAAGTTAACTGATTAGATGAAAGTGAATGTGAATGGAATAAAATAAAAAGTGTCCTGACAATCATTGAAGTAAGTTACTTAAACAATACACACTTTTAATTATAAGTAACATAATTAAATTATTTAAGCGAATAACTTTAATCGTCATTTTGATCTTAGTTCAATGTAATTAACTTTAAGTTAATTACATGTTGAAATTAACTCGGCGAACAACGACGGACGACTTTCATTGGTAGTAAGTCATTGTATGGAGACCGCCTAGGTAGGTACCACCGCATCGCCTATTTCTACTATCAAACAGTAGTGTTCAAACATTACTCTGGTCCGGTTTGAAGGGCGCTGTAGCTAGTGTAATTACTGGGGTAATGTGAATCGATGTCTTGTCTCAGGTGTTGAGCGTAATGTGGTGCAGTACAACATCGTAACTAGCGCCACGTTGTCATGGGCAGATGTATCACTTATTATCACGTGAACGTCCCGCCCGTCTCGTCGCTTCGAGAATATAATTATTAACGGTTTATATTAAGTTGATTACGTATAATAAAAAAAAAAAATTAATATAGCGCTGGTGGTAATTCTCTGTTGGCGGTGATGGTATGCAAACATTACGAGTACTGTGTTCCGGTTTATAGGGCGCTGTAGCTAGAGAAATGACAGCTGTATCGAGACTACGCCTCAAGGCGATAGGCACAATATGTAGGAGCATATACCATCCTAACTAGTGTTACATTGTTACGGGTGTATCACTTACCATCAGGTGAACATCTAACCGTTCTCTGGCCGCCGTTAAAACAAAAACTTACATTTATAAACTAATATAAGGCTCCATAAGTGTCATTTCCTCTGTGGTGCATCGGTTAGTCTACCTTTCAACACGAAAGTCCCCGGTTCAATATCGAAGACAATTTTTTTTATCTGCTTTTCTCTGTACCACTCTTATCAAGTTAACGTCATTTTCATATGATAATGAAAAAGATGCAGACTTCTAGATTTCTTTTTACTATTCTTCTGTTCTGTATAAATTAAGTACATTTAAATTTCTTTCATTTTAAAATGATACATCATTGGTTTTATAGAGACAATGTATTATACATACAAATATATCCGATTCTCTGTTATTTGTATGGAAATATATAATTTTGGTTGTTATTAACTTTATTATTATTTAATAATATAATAAGGTTTTATATAAATAAATAAAAATAGATGATGAGTAAGAAGGAAAGTCGTTTCGGTCGTTAATCGGCATTTAACTGCACATCGGTGAGTAAATAAAAATTAATATGAATCGTCAAGAGCCTTACGCTGATGTGTTTAAAATTGTTAGTAATTTGCATTTGTTATTATATTTATACCTGCAGGAAATTCTGCAGGGATTTACGTATTTAAGGACATTTTTTCTTCTAGCAACTTCTCTTCATTCATCTTCTTATGACAACCTTGAATGATCATAAGATTATTTGACTTTAATCTGTATAACCTTTGGTGAAGTTGATCGTAGTAATATTGTTAGTTTGGATTTAGTCGAGGATCCGACAAGAGAGCCATTATTTCTTTCACAGAATAAAACTCTTCACAAATCAAAAATCATCAGCCGTAGTATGAATTGATAGTAATATCGCCTTGCAAGTACAAACCTAGAATTGATTAATCGCGCGCCAAACGCTAGTGCATTATATATAGTCCGTCGACCATTCCAGATATTTCTAGAGAACATTACTCTAGAAATTCTTAGGGAACACAACTCTAGATAATCCTAGAGAATACTTTTCTAAAAATTCCTAGACAACACTCACCACTGAAACATCCTATAGAACGCCATTCTAGAATATCCTACAGAACATCATCTTAGAAAATCCTAGAGAAGACTACTCTAGAAAATCCGAGACAACACCCACCAATCTGAAAAATCCTAGAGAACACTATTCTAGAAAATCCTAGACAACACCAATCTAGAAATTCCTAGAGAACACCACTTTAGAAAATTCTAGAGAAGACTACTCTAGAAAATCCGAGACAACACCCACCACTCTGAAAAATCCTAGAGAACACCATTCTAGAAAATCCTAGACAACACCAATCTAGAAATTCCTAGAGAACGCCACTCTAGATAATCTTTGAAACACTACTCTAAAAAGTCTTAGAGAACACTACTCTAGAAAATCCTAGAGAATATCACTCTAGAAAATCCTAGAGAACGCCACTCTAGAAAATCCTAGAGAACACCATTCTAGAAAATCCTAGAGAACATCACTCTTAAAATATCTAGAGAAACTAGCGCTATATATATATTACATAATTTTTATATATTACATATCATTAATAATCGACTAGTACTACCGCCACGTTGTTACGAACGTGTGAAAGTCTCGCTCGTCCATATCATAATAAGTAAGTTTTATGTAAAATGTATGTTCGTCATTATTTTTATAACGATATCGTTTTTTTTTTTTGTTTTTTTTTCTTAATCTAATACACTGCAAAGTTAACTTTTCAATGTATAATTCAAACAGAAGCGGTTGGCAGTTCAAACACGCGTTGCGGGCAGTCGTGCGTACCGTTCAACTTGTTGCCACTTTTTACAACTTGCGAGGTAATTTTTTGAGCCGAACATTTTTGCGTTTGCTTACTAGTTAAAAAGCATGTTATACACTCGTTACTACAATAATATAAATAACCATTTATAAATGTTAATTGCATAGTGTCCAAGTGAAAAGGATATATAAGCGATTATATGTTTATATACATTATTCAGAGATTCATTGAATCATCACTATACCTCCGAAACTGTTAGTTCTAACTTTGTAGAGATATTGCTTCTTGTGTTTAGAGGTCAGCTAAGAATGGATTTTACAAAATTCCTACCCCAAAGTGAAATGCCGGGGTGTCGGCCATAAAATGGGCGAGGAACAAGTAGTTGATTAATATAATATTAAGTACGTAACGAATAATTTTACATCTTAGAATAGAATCTAAGTTGAAAGTTATAGTCGTAGGATATCCGTTATCATTATATTTCAATCGACAAAACGAATTTCAATCGCGATAGGAATTCTCATAAATATCATATCGTTACCGATATTGTATGAAATTGCGTTCAGTGATAGTATAGTACGGTTGATGTTAAGTAAAATTAAGTTACATTACTTATTCAGCCACAAAAATAACTCATACTCGTGTTAAATTACGGAAGTCCTGGTTAACTTTTATTGCTGAAGTCCACTGCTTAGACTATTTCTGCAGCCGAGCAGTGTTGACTATGTTCCGGTGTGAAGGGTGCTCTATAATTAGTGTAACATATATATTATGATATCGTGATGATGCTGTGCAAACAACAAATGTACCGCCTGATCGTCTAGTAGGTGCATTAAATTAAAAAAAAAACCTAAGCAACGGAACCGAAAAATTATAGCTTGTTGCTTTAGCGATGCGCTTTCTTTGTATCGCACAAAGGTTGAAAGGAAGCGGATGTGTGTGCGTATTGCAATTTAGATGGGGAAATGCGATACAATACTTAATTGTGCTTGACGCTTTGCGATCCCCGAGCGAGCCCCAAGCGATCCAGCGGCGAGTCAGCGGCGATAATTATATTAATATCGAAATACACATCAACAATGTATAATTCAGTTTGTAATGGCGGCCTTCGTTCGTAACATTCATTTAAATGAACGCGTATTCGCTATTACGGGTATTACGTTCGCGCAATCCGCAATTAGTTTACGTTAGCCGGATATAGATGCGATTGTAAAAAATATATCCGGAATGCGCATAATGAATTTCACATACAATATAACGAAGGTCTCCACGTTCTAATTTTATCACAGTTCTATAAAATACTAAGTATATAATGGGTGTAAGGGGTCCCGCACAACAGCTCACAGGATCTTTTTTTTTTTTTTGATTTCGCGGGGGAAATCTTCGAAAAGATACTCTGCCTCCTGGGGGGACGTCAGAGTTATGTGGAAATTTTTACCCACTAAAACCCCTCGGTGGTCACCTTCGGCGTTTGGCGAGGTCACGGGATCTCCGTTCGGAACACAACCGCGGCCTCGCTAACGCTATGCTGGGATAGCTCGTCCCGGGGTCTGCTTATACAGACCCTACCAGCCTTGTGAGTATTACTTCAATGACCGGAGACCACGTCCAGCCATTGTCCTCCTCAGGGTCGTTTAGAAGGCGATAAGAACCCCCATCCTGATCGCCAACAACCCAAAAGGCACCATTATGGTAGGGGAGCATCATTCACCGGTGCGACGTGTTGACGCACGGTAGTGCCACGACGGTTTCTTCTCCGAGCGAGCTCACAGGATCTAACCCAACCTCACCTGCTCGTGGTGCAGCCTGCTAATCAACAAACGAGGCTCTGGCTCCCACCAACCCTCATTAGGCCAGCGTGATGGAAAATCACCCAAAGCCCCCCAAATGAACATCTAAAATCTTTGAGAGAGGCCTTGAGCTATGGACTTCTATCAGCTGATTGACATAAAGAATTTGATAACAATCAAGTTTTTACTTATTTCCTATCTAAGAAGATAATAAACTTGTGTTTAATAATCTTCTGTTTAGTTTATTAGTTAAAGGAAATGTATCACTTAGATGATAAAGAGAAAACAGTAGTTGAACGGAACTACGATACAGACAGACCGGCGGAAATGACGTGTATATTTATATGTTCTTGATATATATATAGTAATAACTAACGCAATATATTAAATCTATATGTTATATTTCCATCCATAGGTTGTCTAGAAGAGATCGCGTTGTTATGTAAATTCTTTTTTGTCGCAGGTTCGAGCAAATCGAAGATAAAATGGGTGTGTCAGACGCTGGTTGCTCTACAACAACCGATATGTCTATAATCGAGCCAGAAAGGCCCGCTTCCGGTAGCGGTGACGACGAGGACATGCCGCGAAGGAAACAGAGGCGTTACAGGACAACGTTCACAAGTTACCAGCTTGACGAGCTGGAGAAGGCTTTCGGACGGACGCATTACCCTGATGTGTTCTCGAGGTGTGTACTAAGATGATGATAGGTTTCTACATAGGCAGCACAGCATCTTCTTTCTCTGTCACCAAACAGTAGTGTGCAAACTGTGTTCTGGTTTGAAGAGTGCTGTAGCTAATGAAATTACTGAAGTAATGAGACCTAATATCTTGTCTCAAGGTGATCAGTACAGTGTTGTGTATATCATCCTAACTAGCGCCACATTGTTGTGGGCAGACGTATCACTTACCAACAGGTGAACTTCTCGCTTGTCTCATCGCTTCTTAGTAAAAAAAGATTTGATCCATCCATTGTATACTATGTAGTAATTTTATTTAATATGCAATAAAGTATACTATGGGGTGTAAGGGTTGCCGCACAACAACTCACTGGATCCAAGCCAACCTCACCTGCTCGTGGTGCACACTGCTAATCAACAAACGAGGCTCTGGCTCCCACCAACCCGCATAGGGCTAACGTGGTGGGAAATGGCCCAAATCTTCCCATAGGGATCCCTACCAGATCATGTGGGAATCTTTGGAAGAGGCCTATGTCCAGCAGTGGATGTCAATCAGCTGATGTATAAAGTATACTACATTATTCTTTAGACTGCCCAAAGAGGTCTTACATTTAATTAGCAACAATTAAGTATTTTTTTTTAATCATCAATTATTTACTTAATTAAGATTTCAAAGTTCATGTTAAGGTTTGAATCATCATCATCATTATCAGCCGACAGACGTCCACTGCTAGACTTAACTAGGCCTCCCCCAAAGATCTCCACATTAATCGATCCTGCTCTGCCCGCAACACCTTTTACACCACCTAGTGGTAGTCCTGCTAATACTACATCTTTTGGTGCTAGGTCTTCATTCGAGGACCTTGGTTATTCCTTGTTTTGGTTAGTCACCCTGACGGCTGTGGGTTTCCCTGCGTGATCGAATCAGAATTTAGGAGAACCGTGAATAAGGTCACCGACATTTTCCAAGTTTACTAGAGTCAAGTGGCAATGGGTAGGACATATCGCTTTAAGAACTGATAGCCGATGGGGCACTAAGGTTTGAATGAAATAGTGGAATCCACAGCATTGTTACATCCTTCTAGCTATTAGTTTGTGTGTTTGTGAATCTGCTTGATTTATATATAATTATTCTATTGTTACAGAGAAGAGCTTGCCTTGAAAATTGGACTGACGGAAGCGAGGATTCAGGTAGAGTAACAATTATACTATTACTACCTTGTAATAATATTTTAGAGGCAATCAAGTCGATGAAAAAAGTCATTCGTTCTTGTGCAATTCATTAAATTACACCGATAAGTTAGTTTAAGTAAAAAAGGGTGTAAACTTAGCTAGAAAAACAGTGTCAATAAAATTTTATCTTCACAATTTCCACCGTAAAAGTATACTTACGGCATTGAAGCTCCGAAGTTGAAACTCCTTTTACGCAATGAACGTTTACGCAATGTTCACTGAATTCGTGGCCAAGCGTGAACCTGTTTCAAGAGGAAAAAAAATATATATATTCTCGTGGTTATTACAAACAAAATCATGTCCACTTCATTCCGATATTCCGAGTATAATGAGAGATAAAATGTTACGATACAAAAAGCGAAGCGGCCCGCGAAGTAGCGAAAGCATACGTGAGCGTATTCGCGCCCGTCTCAAAATGGCTTAATCAATGCGCATAATTAAATTGTTAACCATGGGAAAAAAGGGTGTACATAGCGAAAAAGAGGTTACGCTTTTTTCAACCTTTAATATCTGCGATATAGCGCGTTTGTACTTTATCGCGCCGTTAAAGAAACGGTTATTGTGAGGAATTTAGTTAAACGCTTCACGAGTTAACAGCTAAATTTGCGCGAGTATTTTTACACTGTTTTTATCGATATTATACTAGATATTTAAATTGTTACCCCTAGTATGTGAAAGCTATACTAATAATGAAACAATAATAATTTTTTTCATATACATAATACATGTTACTTTCAATAGTACATGGGTATATAACATCTTAAGGTATAATTTTACAAATAACGTGGCGCTGGTTAGAATGATATACACAACACCACATTCCGCTCCATCTTCTCGGCCTCGTTCACTCAGGAACTTCACTAGCTACAACGCCCTTTAAACCGGAACATACTGAACCGGCAGGAACAATAGCTGTTGTGGTATGTAACTGTGGTATCTGGAACTGTGGTATCTTTTACCTAATACTAAGTTAAGTATCACTGCAGCTCCTATTTCAGCCGCAAAATAGTAGTGTTTGCATTGCTGTGTTCCGGTTTAAAAGGTGTTGTAGCTAATGAGATTATTGAAGAAACAACACATATCATTTTATATTAAGATTAGAAGTCTTAAGAGACGACGAGCATAATGTGATGTAATTTATAACTTTCTAACTACCACCATGTTATAGACATTAGTATCACTTAATATCAGGTGAACGTCTCGCTAATTTCTTCGCATTATAGAATAGAAAACACTCAGGGTCCAGCACAATGTAGTATTTAACATATCCGGTTTTTTTTTTATTCTACTAAGTAACCTGACTAGTAAGACGTTCATATGATAGTAAATACGGGCTTAACAATGTGACGCTAGTTAGGTTCATATACACTACACCACATTGCACTCGTAATTTAAACGCAAATTTCACTAACTGTAGCGTACTTTAAACCGGAATACAGTACTGATCGGCAGTAGATATTACAGTAACGATATATACCGAGACTATCTCCGGTAACAGAGACAAACGGAACGGTAATAGAAGGAAATAGAACATTAACACAAAATAAAAGGAAAGAATAAAGCGTGTAAAGTAAAGATAAAAGAAAAGAACTAAAAGAAGATAAATAAACCATAGTTGTAACAGAAAAAGGAAATTTTAATGTTTAAAGAATAGTAAAGAAAAGAAAAGATATGTATAAAGATATAACAGATTATAGAGACAAACTAGGAATGAACAAAAATCGGTACGGATGAAAATGTGATGGATGAATCAGAACAGGAACTATAGAAATTATGGAAGAAAAAGAAAGGAGAAACGGAATGACTTAATAAAATAATCGATAATATGAAAAGAATATTCAAAGGCTCTACCTCACATAGCAAAGGACTGATTTAAAAAAAAAAAAAAAGACGATCTATAAGTGTGATATCTTGCGCCACGTTGTTATGAAAGTCTAACTCGTGTCATGAAAGTAATAAATATACATGTATATATACATATATACATGTATATATGTACATGTATACATGTATATATATATGTCTATATATATATATATTTTTATATAACTAATGTATATGTTCACGAATACAATAAATTTAAGAATATTCGTAATACAAAATGTTTAGCGGCGTTTGGTCATTATGGATCGGAATTTTACGATTGTTGTAAATCACATAGACGTTTAATTACGCTGCAACATTACATTTTAATACGAAATTATACTTTTTACGACTCCAAATAGTATATTAATGTAATATATAATGTCCTTCATCATAATTATTAGTATAACTCAGATAACACAATTAGCAATTAAAGTATAAAAGATATAATGTCATAATATATAAAGAGAGCAGCACGACGCCATTTTATGAAAGAATGTGTGGTAGTTACTGGTGGTCCAGCTCTGTTATCTCGGGCTATTAAAAATAGGACTAAGGTATTTCTTGTCTGAAGTACAAGGTGACTAAAAGGGTTCTCGAGTTTGAGAACCTTGAAGGTGGGGGACCGTAGAGCTCAATAAGCAAGCCTTAGGAGAACGGCAAGTACATGGTAGTCTTGTATTTGCCGTAACACAGCATGGGTGCTAAGGAGGGCTTTGCCCTTCGCTTGGATGATTTGGCCAGAGTGCAAGAGAGCACCGGTACGTTCCCTAGGAGATCCCAAAGCCGCTCTTAATGTACTGACGGAGACAACTGAGGGGGTTTTAGTTAGAAGCCCTCATAACTTTGTCTTCCCCTCGGAAGCTGGGGTATCTTTTAATAAGATTTCCCCTGCGGTAACAAAAAAAGGTATGTAGCTAGCATTACTGTGTTTCGGTGTGAAGGGAGCTGTAGTTAGCGAAATTACTGGGGTAACGAGACTTTATACATTATATCTCAAGAAGACCAGCTCAATGCAGCGCTGTGCATATCATCCTATCCTGCGCCACGTTTATATGGGCTGGCGTATCACTTACCATCTGGTAAATATCTCGATCGTCTTGTCGCTTTTTATAAAAAAAAATATTATTTGCTTCAATTAAGTCCTAGATTACTACAATTGCTTTCATAATTTTTTCTATTTCACTTGGTATTAAGTGACAATAAGATGGCGGAAGCTGCTAGTTAAAAATACTCCGGATCTATGTTGGAACTCCTCAACATTGTCAGAGCGTTAGATTAACAAAATGAGGATGATGGTTATTTGGATAAAAAAAATCCTAACATCAGCCAAACTTTTCAATGTGCTCCGGAATCGAATCTGAGACCTCCTTGTACGGTGAGCATCGAAGGTTAGTTTAGGAAGGCAAGGAATAGAAGGTTAGGTTAGTTAACAAAATTTGAACAAGGCGATGAGATGAGCTAGACGTTCACATAGCAAGTGATACGCTTGTTAATAACAATGTAGCGCTGTTAAGGATATTATACACAACATCACATTACTTTCGTCGCCATGAAACACAAGACGTTAAGTCTCGTTACCACCAGCTACAGCGCCTTTGAAACCGGAACCTACCACCAGTGAAGGATTTAGCACGGAACATCAATAGGCCGCAATGATCTAACATAATGATGATTTCACAATACATACAACGTTTACTAGTAAAGATCATACCAAGCTCAATGCACAGCATCTCACGAGATCCAAGTCACCCTCACTTCCTCATGGTTTATCCTGTTTATCAACAAACCAGGCTCTGGTTTCCACCAACCCGCATTGAGCCAGCGTGGTGAGTAATGGTTCAAATATAAACCCCTACAAACGAGGGTCGCAGGAAACCGCTGTGTACAGAGGACGATCGATGTGGAGATCTTTGGGAAAGGTCTACGTCCAGCAGTGGACATTTACCGGCTGATGATGATTAATTACACCTATATTATTAATTACAACATTACGTACGATCCAATCAATAAAACACAGTAAGTACGTAAATTATTTAACTTGTGACCACAATATCGCCTTCATAACTTAACACTTATAACAAAGTAATTAGCTAACGTTAGTTAGTTACTGTAATGTTATTAGTCGTTAGTCGGTGTTAAAGGCACGATGTCATAAAATATTACATTTGTTGGAATTAAGTTGTAACTTGAAGGCATTAAAAATATTACGACGTGCATGCATGAGGCTATAATCGTGGTGCAGCCTTTTAACGGATACTCTACAATTTATAACTAGCTCTTCCCCACCTGCTTTGCTGGCCGTGACACCCTCGCAACCCTCATTGGGGAAGATATTTTGTAAAATCCATTCTTAGCTGACCTCTAATTGACATAAGCGATATCTCCACCAAATCTTGATTTTTTCCATCTAACAGTTTCGGAGATCTCGCGATAAGTCAACATATGGATATCCTCCTATACATTTAGATAACCGGGAGATATATCTAATTTGGAGACGTGAGCTGAAGCAATAACTTATTACTATTAATTACGATATTTCATAAGGTAAACGCAGCAGTAAACGGTAATCAGAATTGATCACATCAGTATATACCATTTGTCAGGGACATATAATACATTTATCTGAATATATATTTGGAGTACTAAGGTCAGTGACATAGTCCAAAAGATTGCTAATCTCAAACAGCAAATAGAAGGACACGTCGCTTGAAGGACTGATGGCCGATAGCTGATAAGACAGGTCCTCGAATGGCGACCGCGCACCGGAAGACGCGGTGTTGACAGTCTTACCTCTAGTTGGTCTGATGATCTGGTGAAAGTCGCGGGAGACAACCAGTAGTCGGCAGCTCAGGACCGATAGATGTATAGTCTTTGAGACAGGCCTATGGCCAACAGCAGATATCTGTCGACTGATGATGATGATACCATTTGTTGCATAGGTGTGGTTTCAAAATCGTCGCGCTAAATGGAGGAAGCAAGAGAAGGTGGGTCCCCATGCGCACCCGTACAGCGGGTACTTGACCGGGGCGCAGCCTCTGCCGACTTCCGCTGCACTGCCCGCACCACCGCATCCGCTCTCACAACTAGGCTTCGGATTGAGGAAACCATTTGACAGCGCATTAGCTTCCTTCAGGTAAGACCTCCTACCTTGAAAATCTGTCGCAGTAACAGTATTCCTATGATCCAGCTGTTAACAAATAAGACCTTGAGTATTATGATTAATCATACATTACAATCTTCGGCATCGTTACTTAATATCGTGTAAAATCTAGGACAAACAAGGTGAATAAAGAAAACAAATACTTCTAGATAATGAAAAGACTGGATGATCAAGTAAATGAAATTTAAGTGAACGTCGGATTCAACTGGTGATAGGTCTCTGATGCCGGAGAGCGTCTAGGTAGTTACCAACGCAGTACATATTTCTGCTGCTAAACAGTAGTGTGCAAACATTACTGTGTTCCAGATTGAAAGGCGCTATAGATAATAGGGGGACCGGAAAGTAATGTCGTTTCTGCGCATGCCAATACTTGATTGTCATTTGTCAGCTCATTGTTTTGTTCAGAGGCGTACCAAAGACATTGTGAGGTTATAGTGATTTCTTTACTTATAGACAATTGAATTACAATTTTTTTTTGTAATTTTGGGTAAAATGGCCAGCCAAATACCAGAAGAGGTACACATCCGGCATTGCATGCTCTTTGAGTTTCGCAAGGGAAATAACGCAACAGTTGCTACCAAAAACATTTGCGATGTTTATCCAAATGCACTGGACATTCGTAAATGCCAAAGGTGGTTTTCCAAGTTCAAATCGGGTAATTTTGATCTTTCCGACTCGTATCGATCAGGAAGACCATCAGCGTTAGACAACGACGTGTTAAGGGCGGAAGTGGAAGCAAATCCGTGTCAGACGATCGAGGAATTGTCAAACAGTCTCAACAAACCTTGGTCGACCATCCAAGAACATTTGAAGCAGATTGGAAAAGTAAGCAGAGCAGGTGTTTGGGTCCCGCATAATCTGTCCGAACAGAATAAGGCTAACCGATCAATCACATGCAACTTATTGCTTCAACGACACAACACAGAAGCGTTTTTTGATCGCTTGATCACAGGAGATGAGAAATGGGTCCTGTATGATAACCCAAAACGCAAAAGGCAGTGGCTCTCTCCAAATGAAATCCCTCGGAGTACTGCTAAGCCAGGTTTACACCCCAAAAAAGCGCTTTTGTGTGTTTGGTGGAGTATTCGCGGCATTGTTCATTTTGAATTACTGAAACCTGGAGAAACTGTTACTGCAGACCTCTACAGCGAACAATTGCAGCGAGTCAATCAATCTTTAATTGAAAAGTGGCCAGCGATTGTCAACCGAAAAGGCGTCATTCTCCAACATGACAATGCAAGACCGCACTGCGCAAGGCGAACTCTAGAAAAAATTAATGAATTGGGGTGGGAGGTGCTGCCTCATCCACCATATTCGCCCGATGTTGCACCATCGGATTTCCACTTATTCCGAGCGCTGCAACACTTTTTAAGTGGCAAAACATTTGCAAATTTGGATGATATCCAAAATGCCATCTCTAGATATTTTGCCGAAAAACCAATTAATTTTTATCGATCAGGGATTGAAAATTTACTCACTAGATGGCAAAAGGTTATTGACAATGATGGGGAATACATCATTGATTAAAAATAAAGACTCGTTAAAAATGTATGTGTTTGTATTTAGCGTAAGAAAACGACATTACTTTCCGGTCCACCTAATAGTATAGTTACTAAAGTAATTGACGAGCGCAATATGGTGCAATATATATCATTGTAACTAGCGCCACGTTGTTATCAGGCGTCTCACTTAACATCAGATGAAGGTCTGACTCGTCTCAACACGTCAACTGCTTCTAAATGAAAAGTATACTATGTAAGGTACCTTTGGTTCTTTTGTCAACACCATGGTCATACCATCAAGATATACCTTATACAGTAATAAGCATATGATATCCGGTTTGGTTTATAGCGTACAGTAACATATTGTCCGTTGAACAGATACGCGAGTAGTCCGCTGTTCGGGGCGCAGTACCTGCCCCCGCTGTCGCGGCCGCCGCTGTTCGGCGCGCCGCTGTACGCTGCCTCACCGGCTCACTTCCACTCGCTGTTCGCCAACCTGGCCGCACCGGAACCGCCGCCCGAGCTCTCCCGACTGTCGCCCGAAGCGGCCCGATCTCCGGCGCTGTCCATATCGCCGCCGATATCGCCCGGAAGCGAACCGCTGCCGCCGCAACCAGCCGTGGACGACGTGAGGAGTTCCAGTATCGCCGCCCTTAGATTGGCTGCAAGGGAGCACGAGATAAGATTAGAGCTACTGCGGCAGAGGGCCGATTTGATTTGTTGATCTTACCTACCAACCGTAATCTTAATAATGATAATTTAGTTAAGCTACGTGGCCCGGAGACTGAACATTTATTTAACTATAACTACATTAACAATTTTACCAATTAACTTGTTTATACCTGTATTTATGCAATCGTGTGTAATTACGATTATTCTAGGGCCGTAGTTAATTGTATAGATCTCTAACGATACAGTATTTTAATTTTTACATGTAATTAAGATGATGACTAAGTTTTTATTTAATATTAGTTTAGATTAGTTATATTTACATTCCGTCCTGTGTACTTAAGTATTTGATAGAATAAATAAATATATTTTCATACTATACACGTTTCATTATCCCTCATTATGGTAATGTATAATAACATCTTCGCACAACACAATCTTTTTAACACTGGATTGTGTTTGATTAGAACCTGATACTAGAGTAGAACCTTTTTTACATTAGAGTATCAAGATACACAACTAGAGACTACACATAGGTAGAAAACAGAAATCTTAAAACATTCAGCCAAAGTAAATCTTTTTAGATTTTAACTACATTAATCACAATTTGGTTATTATTTATATAAGTATCAATACAATTACATGGGCATGTGAAAAAATCATCAGCAAAGCTTCATTAACCATTAAACATCATAACTTCGTTATTTTCAGTCAATATCGTAAACTAGTTAGACAGCTAGATTATAATAGTAAAAAAATCATTACCTAAAAGCCATAGGTTATAAGGTATTAATAACATTGCACTTAAACGATTAAAGTATGATGGCGATATTAGGATTTTACTAGTAAGACCTAAGTCTAAATATCTAAATGCAATCAAAAGTCATTAAAAGATTGGCTCATGTTTCGGTTCCCTGAGATCTGACGGTTGTTATTAAGATATGTATGAGAGACGAGCTCCCTTCACTCGGCCTTCACTTAGCTGACTAACTCCAAAGTGGTGAAGATTCGATGTTACTGATTTTCTGATTCATTACTATACGACCCATCAAGGGTAACCTCATTTACAATCGATCAATGGAAATACTAATAGCCTAGCGTTTTGTTGGATGTAACACCCCCAATTCCTTTTAAGGATCTAATTTTGTAATATCCATTCTCAGCTGACCTCTAAATATCAAAAGCAACGTGTCTACTAAATTTAGATTATTTACGTACTTTCGGAGATCACATGATGAGTCAATGAATCTTTGGATGTCTCCGTAGATATGTCGTAAATTCTTCATTACATATACTTTAAATTTCACATGAACCTTTTATACATTTGGTTCAAAGTTTGAAGCAGTTTTGGTTAGCATACAAACTGTCGTTTCTTTATCCTTTAAATCTCAACGATCGATAACAATAGCACCAAATCCATTAGTATGTTGTTTTAACAACAACAATAGATTAGCAGGATTTCCGCGTTTCAACCTTTTTAACAATGAAGAGCAGCTTAATTTGTTGTAGCAAGTTTATAACTTGAAGAAGGAACTTTAACTAACCAGTCTAAGTATGACTCAAAGTTTCACAAGGTGCAGCGCCTTACCTCCTTTTAATATAATACATTGAAGGATTTACCAGTTTTTTTTGGTGTGGACTACTCTTTATAATGTTATACTTGATCATTTATAATAATAGAATGGAAAAAACATATTCATTATTGATAACATATATAAACATAACTTTTTTTTATGCAATTAAACGACGAGACGAGCGAGTTGTTCACCTGTTGGTAAGTAATAAGCCTGCCCATAACGACGTGGCGCTAGTTAGGATGATATACACTGAACTATATCGCGTTCGTTGCCTGTGAAATAAGATGTTAAGTATTGTTACTCCAGTAATTACAAACTGCAACACAGTAATGTTTGCACACTGCCGTTTGGCGACAGAAAAAATAATACAATACGATAATGAATGGAAAAACTTTCTCACCAGACTAGAAATATAGTATAGGCTTGAAATGCGAGCCGAAACATCCTTCAGGTGGACGTCCCGCTCGTCTCGTGGCTTCGTAGTATAAAAAAAAATCAATTTAGTTCACATTATGATAAGCTAAGCAACAGCTTTAGAGGTTTGTTCCGGTTCATCAAGTAACACCGCCACTAGTTATGTTGTTTGTGATGGTGTCGTCGCATCAAAAAATATCCTTCTCGTACGTATGATATCAAAATATTCAGTTTATAATATTTTTTTAATAAATGTTATGCTCCTTTAATAAATTACATTTAATAAACTTGAAAATTTTATTAGTATTTATTTGACAAACAATTACACAAGTCCTTTGTGACAATAATGGCGCTTATCGTAAGATTTTACGAGCACCGCCGGACGGCACTGGAATTAGTGATGGGACGCAAACGTGTCGACTTGCCTCTTTGTATTATAACATACATTATTTCACCTACTATGAAATAAATTTTATTCTAGAAGAGATATTGCTTTTGGAAATGACCCAAAACCCCACCATATAAAGCATTTTTTCTGATATCGTTGAAGAAATCTTCTAAAAAGATATCCTTCTGGGAGGTAGACAAGGTTTTAAGGGATTTTTACCTACTAAAATCCCCTCAGTGGTCATCTTCAGTGCGTTGCGTGAGGCTCCGGGATCTTCTACGTAACGCAGCGGTGTCTTCCGGCACTAAGCCTAAAGAACGTCCTATGGAGGGATGTAGCTCTTATCGACGTCCTCGCTTTTGTACGACAAGAGCTAGACCACGTTTTACTTATCATTCATCCCAGGCTCACTTAGTGGACAATGAAGGCTCCCAACTTCAAATCCCACGAACACTCTTTTAGTAATCTGTGACAGGTAGGACTTATCTTAGTCTTATTCTTAATTGCCTGCCCTTATGAATCCGTACATAACGAAGGCCCCTTGTCCCTGTCGTTACCGGAAGTCATGCTGATTGTGGACCGATCGATGTGGAGATCTTTGAAACATGCCTATGTTCCGCTGTAGACGTCTATCGGATGATGATGATGTTTGTTTCGGAGAAGGAAATCAGAGTTTTTTTTAACAATATGGAAATGTGCAGGTCACATTACTTCAGATTGTCTTCTCACCAGACAAGCAATACTATTTATACAAATTGAACTAAATATATTTCAGTGTGTCCGACATTTTTGGTTGATATATTAACAAATTATATAAATTATTAATAAACATAACAATAGCAAATATAACATTTTGCAAAGAAAGAAATTGTTTAATTTCTTTTAAACAAAGTACATCTTTGTGTCTTCCTTCCTCTTCCATTCCTCGTCGGAGTGGTGGTTAAGAAATTTCTCTTTGAATGTGATAACGATCAACTTCCGTATTCACGTAACTAGGACTCCCATTCTATATTCAGCATATCTTTTGCCTTCTGCTCCTCTCCTCTGTTTGTTGCTCATTATTAACAGGTGATAGATCTCTGTTGCCGGAGACCGTATAGGTAGGTAACACTGCAGCTCCTATTTCTGTCACCAAAGGGCAGTACACATACATTACTGTGTTGCGATTAAGGGGTGCAGTAGCTAGTTAAAATACTGGAGAAATGAGACAGAAGATCGTATGTCTCGAGTCGAGGAGAACAACGTGGTGCTTCGTAAATCTTCCTGCTAGCACGTTGTTATTGCCCTGCATATCACTTACTATCAAGTGAGCATCTCTCTCGCCCCGTTGCTTCTTCAAATATAAAACCATCTAAGGAATACTCAATCAGCAATGATGCATACCATGTTCGAAAAAGAACTACGAAAGACCTAAACCAATTATATTACACAATTATATAGGTTGTCAAATATCTCCCTTCCGCCTTTTTGTCTTTTGAATTTCGCGGCTATGTACAAAGCGCTACAGAGCTCGTATCTGGCAATACTATATATAATTTAAAAGGTCTTGACATAACCTACAAAACGACGCTATGCATAATTAGTTTGGATATTGCGTTCAACAGATATAGACGTGTAAACATGGAGTTCACTAGCGCCGAAATTCGCGCTATTTTAAAGTTTTCCTTCGTTAAAGGCAAATCCGCTAGAGAAACGTTCCGTGAGATTAATGGTGTTTTGGGGGATGGTACTCTATCACTTCGAACCGCGGAGGAATGGTTTCGACGATTCAGAGCCGGTGAAAACGACACCATGGATAAGCCAGCCGGCGGAAGACCTGTGACGACAAATACCGATCAAATCATGGACTACATCGAGTTAAACCGGCATGTGGCATCTCGTGACATCGCCCAGGAGATGGGAGTTAGTCACCAAACCATTTTAAACCATCTGCAGAAGGCTGGATACAAAAAAAAGCTTGATGTTTGGGTGCCGCATGATTTGACGCAAAAAAACCTTCTGGACCGAACCAACGCCTGCGATATGCTGCTGAAACGGAACGAACTCGACCCATTCTTGAAGCGGATGGTGACTGGCGACCAAAAATGGATCACATACGACAATATCAAGCGAAAACGGTTGTGGTCGAAGGCCGGTGAATCGTTCCAAACAGTGGCCAAGCCGGGATTGACGGCCAGGAAGGTTTTGCTGTGTGTTTGGTGGGATTGGAAGGGAATCATCCACTATGAGCTGCTCCCATATGGCCAGACGCTTAATTCTACCATCTACTGCGAACAACTGGACCGCTTGAAGCAGGCGATCGACCAGAAGCGTCCAGAATTGGCCAACAGGAAGGGTGTAGTGTTCCACCAGGACAACGCCAGACCACACACTTCGTTGATGACTCGTCAGAAGCTACGGGAGCTCGGATGGGAGGTTTTATCGCATCCACCATATAGCCCGGACATAGCGCCAAGTGATTACCACCTGTTCCTGTCCATGGTGAACGCCCTTGGTGGTGTAAAGTTGAACTCAAAAGAGGCTTGTGAAAAGTGGCTGTTCGAGTTCTTCGCAAATAAGGAGGGGGGCTTCTACGAGGGAGGTATTATGAAGTTGCCGTCTAGATGGAAACAGATTATCGAACAAAACGGCGCATATTTGAACTAAATCCGATCACTGTAACACTTTTTATAAAGCATTGAATAAAGAGCAAAAAAGCGGAAGGGAGATATTTGACAACCTTGTATATTCTAATTTACAGAAGCTTTTTTTTTGAAAATTTAACATCCTTATCGTTATCCTTAACTCATTTAAATGCTCGTATCCTGATCACGGCACAGCACCGGAACATACCTTCCCGACCTGAGTTTTATTCGACCGATCTTCAGGCAGAGCGTTTTATAGCGCATCGTAAATAATAAACTTGAATAAAGACGTTTTCTGAACTGACCATGACGTCCCAGACCTTACCATTTTAATATTATTTTAATGTACGCCATTTTATCGGTTCAGTGTTATTATAGGTTTAGCGCTGAATCAATTTGCGATGTATCAATGTTATGGAGAACAGGCATAGTAAATTTTTAAATGATCACCAGCGTATTCTTAATCAACACCAGTGCTCCGTGCGCGCGGATATGTTCCCTATGTACCGATGTGAGAAGAAAACGGAGATAATTCTAAAGCAATCATATAACAATTACCGGTAATTGTTTACACATCTATAAGTTTTTCTAAGAACGGAAAAGTATCATCAAATCTAAACGTTTGCAAACGTAAACGAAGAAGACGAAAGTTTTATTTCTGCCTTTCTTTTACTTAGTGAAATGAAATTTTGGCAAATTTTATATGTTTATCAAATATACTACCTCCATTGTTAGATTAAGTAAGAATAAGACACAATTGTTTTGTAGAAATACTTATGTGATCTCTCAACTTGTGACGGTGGCTATCATAGCAATGACTTAAGCTGTGAGGAATTTGCCCTCCAGGAATCCAATCCTCCAGTGAAGAATTTTCGTGTAGAGTCAATCATAATCAAAATCTCTGTGATTATCTAAAGTTAAAGATAAGTTTCGATTTAGCATTGTTGCATACATTCTCAATGAGTTGAGAGATTATTATTAAGGTTTAGCGTGCTAGAGTATGCAGTGCTTATTTCCTTATATGCAGCGCACGCCATTGTCTATAGGGATTTTAGGAATTTCACATTAAAGAAAAAAAAATCAAAGAGACACGATCCTAATGAATGTTAATAGTCAAGTATTTTGCAGTTCTGACGAAGATCAAGATTGCTAATTGTTACTTCAAAAACGGCCTGAGCACTGCACTGGAAACTTTAATGGCGCTAAACAGGTAGCAAACCAAAGAAACATTTACTTATAAAAAAAAACTAGGTGTCAAATAACTTTCAACCTTGTTGTTTAGATGTTAAATTCTTTTTTAAGAGTTAATTTTTAACTGTTAAATCTTTAAAGGATTAAGTTTAACAATAATATGAAGAAGTTCTTTGACACTTTTTCCATCGTTGCGAAACAAGTAAGAGCGGCTTTCGGTTTCAGTTCGGCAGCTTTTGCTTCTGACCCATAATGTATTTATTTGTATTGTTGAACGATGAATACAACGGGTAATCTTCATATTGTTTGAGGAAACAGTGTAGAACGAGAAAACTAATAGCTTCCGTGTATATTTCATATTTAACCAGTCACGTCATGGTTATTATTTTTAAATTTTGCTTTTGGTAGACGATTCAATATATCCCTACTTAGGACGTATACGATATGAAAAGACTGGAGTGATAAAACCTTTAACAACAACCATACTTTTAATTGATAATAGTCGTAGATTACTACTAAATCACTATAATTTATTTTTTCAATAGAAAGGTTTCAAACACACCAACAGATGACGCCACCATGAACCATAGATCACGCTATCGTTTGTCATATCGCGAATCTTTATAAGGATCATATATCTTCGTGTATACCGCCTTCGGCCAACCAGTCTTCACAAAGAATACCATGGTATTTATCAACTGGATCTTTCTGGATCTCTGTAATATCAAGACTTGTGTCACTAAATCGTTACGGAGTATATAATTGTATCCATTAACTGGATCTCTCTGGTTCTTCGTAATACCAAGAATCGAGACAGTAGCCTATCTCGAAGTACTCAAGTATAGCATCAACAGGATCTCTCTAGATCTTCATAATACTGTTGTAAATCGCTGTCATTATTAATATCGTGTCGACGTTGTTGCGAATGCTGTCATTTGTCAAAGACCCCGCACCCTAACGCAAAGGCTTCTACAATTTTTAATTTCAAACATCGAAAACACAAGGGATGAAAAGTATAAACATTTTCTTCTGATCTATGTTAAGACAATTTGAGCTTGCTTATCGAAACCTTCCTTAACATAAATATCTATATGGACTTTAAGTTAATAATATGTAATTTATGTTTTAATTAAATCCACGATAATTTATTTGACATTGATTAAAACTGATAAACGTTCCTTTGTTTCCTCGTCGCCCTCTTAACCGCCTACAAAACCCACCTTCCTGAATCATAAATGTCATTATAACAATAAATAATGAAGAGTTACTAATAAAAGACAGTTAATTTTATTACATTGACATAAATTCTTAATACGGAACGGGGCTGAGGTTTCAATAGATTGTGTAAGCAGCTATATTACATAACTTAAAGTATTTACACAAAATACGTGACTCATATTTACGATATACTATATTATTAGTAAGAAAATTTGCTCTTTAAACAATATTATATATATCAGTATTAGCAACCGAACCTCCTGCTCATAAACATACATTAGAATCTTCACACTACACCATATAGCATTCCTGGTCATGAGATATATGATAGTACATTTACCTAAAATATTATAGGTATATTAAATAGCCAAAAAATTCTAACTCCTACCATGGCGTAATAGCTACCTCCTAGCGGAAGTACCTGGTTCGATTACCAGGCCACATGTGACTTTTGTAGATGGTAAGATTTTTAAGAAACCGCTTCGATAACACATTAATTTTGTAAATATGCCATTACAGCATCACAATGTTGTTCATCATCAACATGCAATTCAAGTGTTGGCCCATTACAAACAGAAACAAGTTATTTTTGAAACAGGCTGTTCCTTCCCCGTTTTGCTGGCCGTAACCCTCTTCCTCCTGGAAGTACCTATGGGGAAGGTATTTTGTAAAATCCATTCTTAACTGACCTCTAAATGGTAAAACCAATATCTCTACCAAGTATTAAGTGTTTACGTCTAATAGTTTCGGATATTTCGTTATGACTCTATAAATCCCTTGATATCTCCTAAATATACATATAACTTATGTCCGTCCTAAAAGAAAATGTGCAAATTGCGCAGAAACAGGAAGGAGTAATATAAATAAAAAAGTTCGAAACAAATGTAGGTCTGTATGGATAAATATTTTTAAAGCCCAGCTCGTTTTAATAAAGTAACGAACTTAATTATAACTATGATGTAAGGAGTAATTTTTTTCTCCGCGTTGTATGTTTTGAGCAGGGCTTAAGTAAGTACTACGTTTGATAATTAACCTAGCAACGAGATAAGCAAGACGATCATCTGATGGTTGGTTTGAGACACAGGATGTCTCGTTACCTTAATAAGTTCGCTAGGTCCAGCGCCTTTTATACCGGAAAACAATAATGTTTGCACAGTTCTGTTTGGCGACGGAAATAGGAGTTGCGGTGGTACTTAGACAGTCTCCGGCGAAAAAGACATACCGTCTGTATTTATGTGAACTGATCAGGTTTTCTGGATGTAGTCATTCCAATGCACACAACATCATCGCATAGCGTATATGTTAATTTAATAAATATAATCGTTTGTATAATTCGTAATGTTATTAATCCGTAAACATGTTACATTCAAATGAGACAACCGGACGGTTTTTCACACGTCGATAGCGTGAAGTGGAATGGTGAGCCGCACCGCGGGGGCCCGCCGTGGGCTACGACAACTAGACGGTTAGAACTGACCCATTATTTATTTATACATCATTACAATAACGTATATTTAACAAACAATATAATCGATATACAAAAAATAAAAAAAAGATATATATAATATATATAATGTCCCTTTCCGTTATTGACGGTGAATTAAAGCATGTAGCTCTGTAATCAAAGTTTTATTTGAATGAATATAAATTCAACAACAAAACCAATATATACACTATAACGCTCTTAACTAAAGAAAACCTACCTGTAAAGAAATAAACGACATTTAACGTTTATTATTTACAGTGTCAGTGGTTTCTTAAAACTTTTTAACAAATGTACACATTAATAAAATACCCCTTTTTCCTTCATTCCTCTCCGACAATGACAGCTCCGCTTTACCGACGTAGTATTTGCATTATTTATACCGCCATCTATCGACCCAATCGGACTCGATACTTCTTCACCGACGGAGCGAGTCACGGCTAAATTCCAATTAACGAATTGTTTTGTAATTACTATTTCTTTATTTAATTATTACATATATATTATATAACATTGGCCTTCTTTTAAGTCAGAGGCCAAGACTCACTTCGGATCAGAGGAGTAAGTTATACATATATGTAGGTATATAATGAAAATGCGTGTTCTTTATTCGCTAATTACGTGAAAACTAGTAAACCTATTGATATAGGAACATAACCATTCAACGCAAAATGATTTAAAGCTATTTATTTTTGGAATTTCATAGATCTTTCATCATTTTATTTCTAATAAACTTTTATAAATATTTTCACATCATATTATTTATGCGGTTCCTATAGTAACGGTAGCTATGGAAAGTCATTTACAATGGTGTTTGCCCTCACGGAATATTTCAAGTCTACTTCTACATAACCGTCAAAAAAGCGAGCGAGCACCAACTGGTGATATATAAAGTTAAAATAATTACGAAATCGTAATCTCTGTTCTTGGAGACCATTTAGATAGGTACCACCGTAACTCCCATTTCTGCCACCAAAATATAGTATGCAAACCTTACTGTGTTCGGGTTTAAAGGACATTGTAGCAAGTGAATCAGTCAGGGTATCGAAACTTAACACCTTATATCTTAAGGCAATAAACGTAAAACAATGCAGTGCTTATCATCATAACTAACGCCTTATTATTATTATGGTCAGAGGTATAACTTACCATCAGATCTTGGTGATCTCATTGCTTTGAATGTTAAAAAAAAATAAAAAGCACGTACCATTGCATTCACCAATAGTAGTAGGTAGTATTAGGTTGGGGAAAAAGAAATCCATTATCTTTTCGGTAGATGGCTGTAGTGATAAATTTCTCGTAAAGTATCGATCAAACAGTTTCAGATTTATGCTCGTTGGAAAGGTGACATTTCGCAGTAAAAAAATTCTTTTGCTGTTTTTTGTTTAGTGCATTCAATTGTGAGTTACAGGGTGTTAAAAATGGAAGTGAACAAAGAGAAAATTCGGTACATTTTACAGTTTTTCTTTGACAAAGGCGAAAATGCAAGCCAGGCGGCTAAAATTATGAGCGGTGTTTATGGACCCAATATTGTAACAGCCAATTATGTGCAATTTTGGTTTCGTAGATTCCGTTCAGGAATTTTTGATGTTAAAGATGCACCTCGCACAGGTAGGCCGGTCGCCGAAAATGTCGATAAAATCGGAGAAATGATCGAAGTTGACCGGCATGTTTGCAGTCGTAACATCGCCCAGGAGCTAAAAATGGACCACAAAACAGTTTTAAACCATTTACACAAAGCTGGATTCAAAAAGAAGCTCGATGTTTGGGTGCCACACCAATTAACAGAAAAAAACATGATGGATCGAATTTCCATCTGCGAAGCCTTGGCCAAACGGAATGAGATAGACCCATTTCTTAAACGGATGGTGACTGGAGATGAGAAATGGATCACATACGATAACCCTGTGCGAAAAAGATCATGATCAAGGAGTGGTGAAGCATCTCAAACGGTGACCAAACCAGGACTAACGGCCAGGAAGGTTCTGCTGTGCATTTGGTGGGACTGGAACGGGATTATTTATTATGAGTTGTTTCCATATGGCCAAGCACTAAATTCTGATCTCTACTGTCAACAACTGGACCGTTTGAAGATAGCAATTGACCAGAAACGGCCAGAATTGGCCAACAGGAGAGGTGTCGTGTTCCACCAGGACAACGCTAGGCCACACACGTCTACAGTGACTCGCCAGAAACTTCGGGAGCTTGGTTGGGAAGTTTTAATGCATCCGCCATACAGTCCGGACTTGGCACCAAGCGATTACCATCTTTTTCTTGCATTACAAAATTTCTTTAGTGATAAGAAATTGGCATCTAGGGAAGATTGTGAAAATCGGCTACTAGAGTTTTTTGCAAATAGAGACCAGGACTTCTACGAGAGAGGCATTATGAAGTTACCTTTAAAATGGCAACAAATCATAGAACAAAACGGTGCATATTTGACCCAAATCGGACAATCCGAAGCATGTTAAATAAAGTCCCGAAGTTAATTTAAAAATAATGGATTTCTTTTTCCCCAACCTATTATTAAAAAATTAAGCAAAGAAAATATAAAAGCGACGGGCGAGTCAATAGCGCAGTTGTCACTTGTCGTTCGAAGCGTGCGGACGTGCTGCTTAAATAATTTATAATTATTGGTTTATTGAAAATGTTTACCAACGACCAATAATATTTAGACAGCACGCTTACTTAGGTATGCGCTTATACTGGTTGTTTCATTCTACGCTCGCTAACTTCGCATTGCTCATACTTGTTGTACCACCGTTACGCGCTCATTTCTACGCTCGGTCTAACATCGCAGAGCAACGTTACAGATAACTTATATACACTTAAATTCTGGAAGTTTATGTTATGCTAGATTCAATTTTAAGTTGTAGATGTAATTTTAGATTCATCATACCATAATCAATCAATAGACGCCGATGGATTTAAGCCTCCCAAAGATCTGTTTGTAGCGATTCATATGGGGGATATTAGTCATTTATTACCACGCAGGCCCAACGCGGATTGCTGGGAGCCAGAGCCTCGATTGTTGATTAGTAGGGTGCACCACGAGCAGACGAGGTCGGCTTGGAACTCGTAAGTTAAGGGGAAACCCCTACACACCTACATGTATTAAGTAAGATATAATAGTATATAATAATAATGTATAGATATAATTTACTGTTATATCACATCGCCGCAATCCAATAGCAGATCTCTAAATACCAGAAGCAATATCTTTATCGAATTTTGAGTTTTTATATTCAATAATATTAAAGATCTCGTGATTAGTCAATGAATTCTTGGATATATAAGTATACACAAAAATCCATTGACGTATGTGAGAACAGACGCAAATAAATTAGTTTTTAATGTCGGTATTAGAAAAATGAGGCCTGGAATAATTATATCAAGAAGCAGGGGAAAAGGGTAGTAAAATGAAATGAATACACTACGTTATGGTGGAAAATTACGCGGAGTGTACGTGTGGGTACGCTGAGTCGGCATAACGGCGACCAATTAACTTCAAAACTAATAACATTAACTACAATATACTGTAAGCCAATTAATCGCCGTATTATTTACAACATAGGCGAGTATAAATTTTTATGGCACTATACATTGATTAGTAAAACGAGCGAGCCGACTGTTTGACGAGCGAATTAACATTTATAGAAATTAATCGATTCCGTGTATATCGATTTCGACTACGCTATTCGTTGGAACGGGCCATAAACGTCTCGTTATCTCTAATGGTAACATATGGGTAGTGTATGGGAAATAGTAACGATTGGACGATACCAAAATCCTGTTTATTTTTAATTATATCCCTTTTATAGTTATTACACGTTGTGTAATTTTTTTTTTTTTTTTCATATAATTAAGCGAAGAGTCGTCGAGCGGGCATTTCACCTGATGGTGATACGTCCGCCCATAACAAGGCGCTAGTTTGGATGATGTATATTTCATCACAATGCGCTCGTGATCACACTAGCTACAACGCAATTCAAACTGAAACACAGTAATGTTTCCACACTACTGTTTTGCAGTAGAAATAGTCGCTGCGGTGGTACCTATCTAGATGGTTTCCGATAACGGAGATCTACCACCAATATTCCTTTATTGTAAGTAGAGCCTATCTTTGTTTGTAAGATTTTAGGGTTCACGTCATCATAAATATTTATATATAGTATAGTAGCTCGTATTGTCTTTATATATTAAAAAAATATATTAAAATAAACATATGGATTGATTATACATTTCCTTATCACATTTAATAGCTTCAACATCCTTCAAGAATTAAGACTACTGTCAAGTGAGAGAAACGGGTATTAACACTACGTTGCAGTAAGTGGCAAAAGTTTAGTATTTCATGCGATATTTTCTTCTCCAAAAAATCTAAGATTACCTTGCTTAACTAACTTACTAATACTATATTAAAGTCGACTTATTTGACGAAAGTTTATTAGTCCGTGCAATATACACGACTTCCCCAAAAACATGACTTATATTTTGAAGATTTTTTTCGCCACAAAGAAATAAGTGGTGCGGTGGTATTAAACTAGTCTTAAACAGAATCCTAGGTAAATGACCTATTAAATTACCTGTTTCATAAAAGGATTTAGTAAACTTTAGATTTTAGAGAACTGCTTCAAAGAAACGTACTCAACGAATGAAAGTAACATTTGTATTTAAAATTAGGTTTCAATGTAAACTTTATAAATTATTATTGAAGGCATGGATGGGTCATAAATAAAGTTCTGCTTCGTTGTTTATAGCTTCAGCTTTAATAAATAACTAGCTGGTAATTCTTTTAAAGAATAATTATACGATTCCCTCGTGAACCAGAATCTCTTAATTGAGTATTTAAAGCGTACTGGTAACGAGTTGAAAACTGATTGAAATGAAAGATCTCTCAAGATTGTAAATTATTTAGTTACTTGATTAAGCATTTGTACATCTATATAAATAGAATATGTTATCATTTTGTGGCCTAGCTGTGATAAGCAGTGTCTACTTCACTAGTGGTAATTCTCTGTTGCTGGAGACCGTCTAGGTAGATAACACCTCAATGCCTGATTCTGCCGCCAAAACGGTACTGTACAAACATTATCGTATTCCAGTTTGGAAAGCGCTGGAGCTAGGCGTTATTACTGGAGTAACAAGACTCGACATCAAGCGTAATGTGGTGCAGTTAATATCATCCCGAATAACGCTACAGTATTATGGAAGGGTGAATCATTTACCATCAGGTAGACGTCCCGTTCGTCTCGTCGTTTATTCTCTTTTAATTAACAAGGAGTAAAATCTTTGTTAGACCTAAAATTCTAAATATGATAAAGTATGCATACACTTTGATACCTTTGATGGTTATTTCAAGATATTTTCTTTAAACATATTATTGTAGGAGGTAACTAGCTAATTTGTATCCCCATCATGTGAAGGTAGTAATGAACATAGCCTGGGGTATCTCACATGCGATAAATCTGGGAAATCTTTAACAAATGATTAGACATCTCTCTTAAGCTTTTCTAAAGCAATTTTTCTATAACTTGATACCTATATTCATTAATTTGACATTATAGTTGTGTAATTAAAAAGCTTGCAACATTAAGTACAGAAGACGGTTATGAAGAGATTTTAAGTGTAAAAGCGTTATACCAATACAAACTATCAAATTATATACATATATATCAAAAATAGCAATTACGTTTTAATGATAGTTTACTCCTTGATATATATACTAAATAACTGACACACTTACACAGAGTAATATATGATTAAAAATTATTGTTAATATTGAAAGTATAAACTTCTTTGAACAGTATAGATTTTGCTTTGGGCTGTATATAAAATCCAAAGTATCAAATTAACGTATGTTTATAATAATTTTTACCTGAAAAAAAAAACTAACCTGTAATATTTCATTAATTTCAAGAAATATAAATACAGAGGGGTCGTAAAACAAACGGAGTTATAAAAGTTGGCGGCAATATAAAATATGTAACTCTTATTCTCAATTCAATTTCGTTGTTTGATAATAAATTAAAGATCAACAGGGTGGAAAAAAAAAAAAGATTAGTCATAATCAAGCGGGGCTAAAAAACGAATCATCTTTTTACGGTTCAAACCATCGTAGGCACTTGGGACTCCGTCGGTTAAATTAGAACTAATTTATGTTGATTGAATTCATAATAGAAGACCATCGAAACAACATCCGAACGGTACTTGTAAAATATCGATGTCCAAACATCGCGGCAGACAACGTTTGCGGCCGGTTCTTTATGTCCTTTATCAAATGACCGAACGTCGTTATCGATCATTTGATACTCATTAATCAGGCAACACTTAAATTCGCTTAAAGCACGCAAGTAATGATTTAATTCGAAACACTCTGAAAACTCGATAAATGGTTAAAAGAGACGACGAAAACTCGAAGCAAATAATACGCGCTGATAACGATAGCGCGAATATTTAAAAGGGTGTTATGTGATTGCAGCGGTTAAGGGAAATGTAACCTTATTGTTATAGGTATAACGTTGATAATTGTTAGTTGGAAAGGGTTCGTGTCAGTTTTCATCTTTTTTGAGGAGGACCCGGTCTGGTATTGCTTTCCATTAGCCGGCACGCGCCGAAGTCGACTAACAAATGACATTTAAAAGGAACACGATTAGAGTTCATTTGAAATTGGAATGTCTCGGCGGATAATATAAATGGCGTCTAGACTTTCTTCGATAACGCTCAGTTCAGATATTTTAGTGCATATTTCGAATTCATGAATATCTATATATATATATATATATATATATATATATGTATAATAAAAACGAGATTTGTTTGTTCGCCAATCACGTGAAAACTGGTGAAGGCATCGACAAAAGAACATAGATACGGAAGGATTTATAGATGGTTATAGACAATATATTTTTTTTAATTTTATAGCTCCTTCATTATGTTCATTCTAATTAACTTTTATGAACATTTTCATTTGGTATTATTTATGCGGTTTCTATAGTAACGGTTGCTATGGAAAGTGATTTGCAGTTGCCTTTGCTTTCAAGGAATGTTTCAGACAAATTACAAGTCTAATTCTAAATTACGGCCAGCGAGAGGGCGAGGAGCAGGTAGTATCTACATATAAAGAGATCTAACTTAATGAATTTAACGACCTAACGATCAAGACCTTCAACTTATGGTAAGTGATACGCTTGCCCATAACAATATGGCGCTGGTTCGAATGATATACACTACACCATATTGTGCCCGTCGCATTAAGTCATAACATGTTAAAAAGCAGACTTACTGATAGACACTGCGGTGGTACCTACTTAAATGGTCTCCGGCAACAGAGACCTAACATCAGTAATATAAAATGATATTATTATAAACTACAAATGGATTACAACAGAACTAAAAAACTTATGTAATGTCGCAGACAATTGACAAAATTGCAGCAATGTACTGAAACTGAACAATGAGAGCGAACAAGAAAAGCAAACAAGAACGCTGTCTGGTGGAAATGATTGCGGTCAGTGTGCGGAAGTCGCGTGCCACGGAGACCACCGTCCAATCACTACCATGCAAGATCTACGTTGAAGTAGAAATAAACTAGAACGAGCACTAGATTTTATGAATAACTTACCTTGTCTCTTGGGGGATTTAAATGATGTTCTGACATCTCTTCGTGATTACCTAATAACTGTTCTCAATGGTTAAACGGTAAAGAATTATGTTGCTGAACTAACAAATGCAAGCTTTCCAAATGAAGATAAAAACTAACATTTAAAATATAGTTTTGATTAAGGTGAAGCAGGAGATGAAACAGAAAAAGGTAATAGTAAGAAAAATGATAGTTCTCTAACTGAATACGATTTAGAATATATATTAATTTTAGAGCGAAATCGAAACATTATATGAAAAGGAATCGAAATCTGTATGAAGATTTTTTGTAAAGATTTTATATATTAAAAAATATTCTTCTCTCAACGAGGTTAATATTATTAGCTTGCTATGGACATAATACGTTAATAAAATCTAAATAGATTTCTAGTTCCTTACTAGAGTATCTACGCTTAGGGCCTACCTTACATACAGCGTTGGCTGTTCTCGGAGACCAAGACTCAATTTGGGTCGCTGCGCCAGAGGAGTAAGTAACTAGTGTATATAAATATAATTTTATATGACTAGTGCTTGAACACAGAGTGGAAGTGGCAGTGGCTGCCATTCGAGAAGCAGGCTTCGTTTTTCTCGACCATTTTGTACTCGCAAATCTAACCCTCAGCGAACTCTATATAGTTCCTCGGCTCAAAGAACATTTCAGAGGAATAGAAATTGAAGGATGAAAGCGAGGTGATGGCAGGTGTAGAAACGTTTTGGGAGATTCCAGCTCAAAATTTTATTTCCAAAGGTATTTTAGGTTCAGAAAACAAGTAGTACAAATGTATCGAATTGTTAGGAGACTGTCGAATAACAAATTTAATATTTGCACATACATATTAGCAATCAGCAACGGAGGAGCGATAGATGTGGAGATCTTTGGGGGAGGCCTATGTTTAGCAGTGGATGCCTGTCCGCTGTTGACGATAACAATGATGATCATGATTAGCTATCGAAATTAGCTCGCGTGTAACCACGATCCAAAATGAGACGTTAGCCAATATACGAAATTGGAAATAAAAGCTTTCGTTTCAGTTTAAACTATTCCAGATGTCATAACAGCGCAGTGAGTCGTCAATTGGGTAGAAAAACTATAACCGCAATCGGATACTGTAATTGTGTATCCATCCGAAACAATTATTGTACAGAAGGAAATAACAAAGAAAGTCTTTAGCGGTAATTTCTAACAGTTTAAATGGATTTTTCGTGTTATGCAAACCAAAAAACCGAGGAAATTGGTTAGGTTCTTTTATATACATAAATCATTCCTCTTGCTTGTTTTAGATCAGGACTTGTATTACTTCTCTAAGATCTCTCTTTCATACCTCGTATTTTCTATTACTCTTTTTTATTTACCATTTATACTTTCCTCTATCATACATTGCCTCTCCTACCAAGGTCTTCTCTTACATTTAGTTTTACCTATCACCTATACTTTCTATGTTTAGTTTCCTTTTGTATCTTAATTAAAATATTTCTCTTTTTGTTTCTGCTTTTGTTTCTCCTTACCATAAATTGTTTACTATTTTACTCTTTATGTCATTTGGGTTTTTGCTTCCATCACCTTTCCTATTATTTTCTTGTTGTACTTTATGAATATGCGGTGACTTTTGTCTCCACTCAAGAGTGATTGTTAGTTTAATAAGCGCAGTCAATAATTCATCACAAAAGCCTTATTTAGTTGAAAAAACAAGAGCCTAAAGTCAAGTCGAAAAGGATTTCAAAATAAATAACTGTCAGACAGTAAAGTTCTACATGTATGCGAACTTTGAACTATAACACAGTACATGATGTGAGCTTCGTGTTCGATGTAAGGGGATGCAATATGTTTGACATTTGCAAATAAATTTATATAGAGATATGAATCAGAGATAAAATATTTATAAGCTCATCGTCATCGTCAACCGATAGACGTAACTCTCCCTCAAAGATCACTACATCGATAAGGTCATTGAACTTCAATTTTATTTGTTGTATTACGTTAGTATTTTTTTGTTATTATTATACCTGTTTCTCTTTAAAATGGATTGTTTTCATCTAGTATTAAGTAAGTGCGTGTACCGGTAGACGTAGTGTTGGCAGGATTCCCACCAGGTGGAGCGACGATCTGGTGAGAATAGCAAGAACCCATTGGATGCGACTAACGCAGGACAGAACGATGTGGAGATCTTTGGGGAAGGTCTATGTCCAGCAGTGGACGTCTGTCGGCTGATGATTATGATGATTAAGCAACGAGATAAGCGTTAACCTGATGGTGAGTGATACGTCTGTCCATAGCAACGTGGCGCTAGTTAGAATACTTTGCACTAATTTATGCTTGTCGCCTGGCAAATAAGATGTTTAGTCTCTAATATGTATACTCCAGTTACTACACTACACTAGCTACAGCGCGTTTCAAACCGGAACACAGTAATGTATGCATACTACTGTTTAGCGGGTGCAATAGTATCTACCTGTATTTACCTTCATCATATTTTATAATTAAAAGACAAAAACTAAGGAGCGGTATCTTGTTTAGAGGGCGTTTGCACTGTGTTGGAAATTCGAATGGTAGTTTGGCGCCAAGCGCGGCGCCTTTAGAGGGCGTAGAAACAAAGAGGTGCGGGTTGATTGCGGCGGGGTGACTTGCAAGCCCGCTGCTCGACACGCACCGTGAAACCGGACAGATCCTGACCGGTTCCGTATAACCTAGATTACTCAATCATCTATACATCACTAGAAAAATCGCTTACTAGTAAATCCATTCAGCATCAAAAATAACCAGGGTCAAGCATTAGAACCTAAAAACCAATACAGAACATATAGTATAAATATACTAGTATACAAACACGTGTTCCGATTTGAAGGGTGCTGTAGCTAGTGTAAACAAATTCATCATCTATGTGTTGTATGCCATCCTAACTAGCGCCAAGTTATGAGTGCATGTATCACTTATTATCAGGTGAATGTCCCATTCGTCTCGGCTTTGATAGAAACAGAAAAAAAAATGATTTTTAATAGTACTTACGTATGAAACAAATGATATGCAGTAACAAAGATTTGAGATGCGCATCTCCAAGATTGGTACTCGGGACGGCGTATCGCTTACAAAGTATTGGCTACTTATCTATTTATTGATTAAATAGATCCGCACCGCAATGAACAAACAATGGTAGGGTAGTAAAAAAAAAAATTCGGGCCCCCTTTGTATCGACTGTTGCCTGACTAAATGTAAATGATGACTTTGTGCATTCTCTTTGAAAGCTGGTTATAGTGCACACGCCTACTTATCCATCCGCATAAAGCTACCGATTTCGCTACAAATATGTATATTTTAACTACTTCAAACTATACTCCATTTTAATTATGTATATTTTATTCTATTTTACAATACATTTGATTATAAATAATGTATTAAATTCATTTACAACCTCAATAAGGCCTTCGATCAAATCAAACGCCAATGGACGGGTTACAAAGAACAGTTTTCGGCATTCATATAGTTATTAATACTTTCCCAGGCGTAGTTTTTCGTGTGTCGGCAATAAATTGGTGGAATTTTCTCTACCCTTCCACCCTTTTTGTCTCTGGTAATGAGTGCATTACCATACAAATAGAATCAGCTCGGTCCCGGCGGTATAATGAAGTCGGACGCCCCGCTGGCTTTAGGCCTTTGTGGTCGCCGGCGCCAACCGGCCCAATGCAATATATACGCGCGCCGGCCGATTGCTTTACAAATATTGGTTGATGATGATTAAATGTGCCGCGTACGTATTGATTCGATAATCACGTGTAGAAAGTCACTTAAAGCTGGTACATGACCGCCATACTTAAGTTACGGCGGTGGAAACTCATCAAGTAAAAAGTCTCTACAAAGTTGCTTGGAAAGATCAACTGTAAGGATTGTTGACTGTGGACGAAGGACTCGTGTAAATGTACATGGCTCTAAAACATCGAAAATAACTTACTTCATAGATTTAAACAGTACAATGGAAAGAGGCGCTGGAATTCGAAGAGTCGCGGGTTCGATCCCTCATGACCGTACTCTCCGGTGAAGAAAATCATCATTATCATTGAACCGATGGACGTCCACTGCTGGACGTAGGTCTCATGTTGTTCCACAAACCACGGTCTTACGCTGCTTGAATCCAGTTGCCCCCCAACAATTTTTTTTATGTCCTTTGTCCACCTACCTAGTGGGCGGTCGCCATTCCAGCAAGACTCCAACGCAATACTTTCTTCACCATCCTTATATGGTAATCAAAGTATTGCAGCAAATAACTGTTAGTAGGTGTCTGATATCAGAGACCATCTAAAACTGTACAGTGTGTTCCGGTTTTAAGGACGCTGTAGCTATTGTAATTACTGAGATAACGAGACTCGACATATACATAGCTGTGTATGCGTCCTGTCTAGCGCCACGCTGTTGGCAGGCGTATCACTTACCATCAGGTGATCATTCGGCTCGTCCTTTAATTCCATAAAAAAATCAGACTGTTTATTAAAACAATTATACTATATTTATTATTATAATATGAAATCCATTAGAAAAAAGCAACTACAAATTAAGGTCCTTGAAAATAGCTCCAAGGCTACGGTAACCGCTTACCATCAGTGAAGGCTGTTTAACACCTTAGGGGTAATAACAATTATCTTATACACTCGGACACCCGACAATTTGACCAGAGCGATGGCTTCAACACTAACCACGTCGGAAAATGCCTACAATCCCAACAGTGGGACTATAAAAGCGCTGATGCTGATGAGCAGTTACTGACTATTCGATAAAGCCTTTTATTCGAGGATATTCGTGACGTCTATGTTTTAAACTTGGTTATTACCTTCATACCTTGTTCCGAATCGAAGGACGCTGAAGCTGGATTCTATAAACAAGAAACGCTAACGATTGTAGTATCGTATGGAACTTACTGGGTTCCGCATAACTCATAGGACCCAAGATAACCTCACCTGCTTGTGGTGCATCCTGCTAATCAACAAACGAGGCCCTGGTTCTTCCCAACCCTCATTGGGCCAGCGTGGTGGGAAATGGCCCAAATTCCTCCAATATGAATCCTTACTCGAACGGTGTGGGATTATTTGGGGAAGGCCTGTCCAGCAATGGACGTTCATCGACTGATGATGTAACATACTATTTTAAGTTTATCCTTTATTATTTCCAATACAAAAAAAAATAAGAAATATGTTAAATTCATTGATGTTAAAGTGGTAAAGCTGTTAGGTTAAAATGAGGTTTAGTTTTTTTTTTTTTTAATTTTTTAATCAAGACACGATTTGACCATTTGAAATGATACGGTATAAATTATTGCACATTTAGCGGGTCCGTTACCATACACCAACGTATATATGGAAAAGATAAGAACATTTTAACGAAAACGAAGTAAACATTTTCACAAGCTTGACTGGTAAACAGTAGGGTAGTTTAAATTTAGTATTTTAAGTAAGCACACGAGAAAACCTTTCCTGGTGGTAGGTTCTTGCCGGAGACCGTATATGGAAGTACTACTGCAGCTCCTATTTCTACCGGCAAACAGTTACGTGTAAATACTACTGAGTTCCGGTTTCAAAGGCGTTGTAGCTAGTGAAATTACTGGGGTAACGAGACTCGGACATCTCATGTCTGAAGGCGACGAGCACAATGTGGTTCTGTATAGATTATTCCAAGTAGCGTCACGTTGTTATTATACTTCTACCTTATAGTAAGTAAAACACCTGTTAATAACGTGTACCTAGTTAAGATGATTTTCACAGCATCTCATTCAAGAACTCAGCACTCAACCCAAAAATTTAAGTCTTGTTAACTTTATAATCTTACTAGCTACAATGCCTTTTACACCGGAACATGATAATATTTGCATACTACTGTTTGGCGGCAGAAATAGAAGCTGCTGTGGCATTTATATACCACCACCTGATATAATGTCTCACAAGAATTATTTAAGGGTGTAAGGGATCCCGCACGACATATTACGAAACTCAAGCCAACCTCGTCTGCTAGTGGTGCGCCAACACGAATTGGGCCAGCATGGTGGGAAATGGCCCAAATCCCCACATAAACTCTTACAAACGACGGCCTGTAGTACTACAGCGGTACCGGAAGCCATGCTAAGTGTCGATGTGCAGATCTTTAGGAGATGCCTATATCCAGCAGTAGACGTCTAACGGCTGATGATGATGAAGGATAATTTAACTTCAAACGAAGTGAAATGCGTAAAATAAATCCTATTTCAAACTACCTACCTAATATCCTTAAATAGAATATTAGTAATGAAGTAATAACACTAAGTCGTAAATTCGCCGGTAGCCTTAAGCGAATGCGTTCAGATTGTTCTTAACAAGAATTTACAACCAAGGAAACGGGTATAGAAACGGCGTCAAGTGCTTTCAACTTATTCAGGGCTGCCATTTTATGTCCTCCATAACCTCATTATACTCATTTGCTCAGGTTAAGCATAAGTAGTATAAATATCTGGTGGTCTCTGTTGCCGGAGACCGTCTAGTTAGTTATCACCGCAGCTCCTATTTCTCCCGCCAAACTGTACTATGTAAATATTACTTTCCGTTCCGGTTTATATCCGGTCTTATGTTTCCAGGCGATGAGCACTATGTGGTATTAGTTAATATCCTACCTAACGCCAAGTTGTTAAGAGCGAGCGTATCATTTACTATCAAGTGAACGTCTTGCTCGTCTCGTCACATAATTACATAAAAAAGGAAACTTCATTTGACCAGCGACGTAAAATTATCCTGATTCTCCCTTTTGCTGAAAAGCTACCAGGTCCAACAGCGACAATGAAAATTAGTTATTTTATATCTAAATATCATGTAGATGTTTTATTAGTATTTATTTAGATATAATTCATAAAGATGTTAGATATAAATATAATAATACATGAAGTAGACAAAGGTTTAATTCATCACCATCAGCGATCGTAAGCGGTCCCGCATATAATTCACGGCACCCATGCCAACCTCACTTGCTCATGGTGCACCCTGGTAGTCAACAAACGTGGCTCTGACTCCCACCAACCCGCATTGGTCCAGGGTGGTGGGAAATGGCCTAAATCGCCCTACATAAACTCCTACAAAAGTAGAGAACTATGGAGGACGTCTAACGGATTATGGAGATGAAAATTTAATGTTAAATCTGAAATAAAAAAAAAAAAATCATAGATATTTAAACTTTTAAAAAAAAAATTGAATCTTTTGGACCGTGTTTATACATACCTTTAACCAGTTCAAGTATTTAATAACAAAAACCATAGATAATTATATGTAAGTTGTAAAAAAACTTTTTTAACCTGTTATTGTAGTATCCCATAACAGTATAATGGACCGTGTTTAAATATCATCAGTTAAAATGAATAGCTGAGGATGGAATTGGTTTTCACAATCTGATCTCCAAACTATAGATTGAAGAGAAGACCTAATGATGATGAAGGTAACAATATCGACAGCCCTACACAGGAAATTTAATAGTAATAGTCCTTGCCAACATCACAAAGGGCTGGGTAGTGGTGTCTCAATTTATGTGGTTTAATTGTGATGAATGGATTATAAATAATTCGCGTCTCCTGCATCCACCAAGGTATTTAAGTTATCACAATTGTACTTAGTTTTAAGATATTTTGTGTGTATTGATATTCAGAGATCTCGGAAACTATTGCACGTCAATATTCATCATCGTCATTAGCCGATAGACATCTATTGCTGGATGTATGTCTCTAAGATTTCTCCATCGACAGTCAGCATGGCTCTGGTACTGCTGGCACTGGAATTTGGGCCATTTCCCACCACGGTACCCCAATGCAGGTTGGTGGAGGTCAGAACCTCGTTTATTGATAACCAGAGTCCACCGCGAGTATGTGAAGTTGTCTTGGGTAATTTGATATAAATGGATTTTAAAAAATCTCTTCCTAAGGAACAGGTAGTACATCTATATAATATCATGTAGATGAAGATATATAGATGATTGTAAGTACTTGTTGGAAATTGTTAAAGTTCAACTAAATTATTTATTTTTTAGCTTTCTTACTGTTTCTGAGCTTCTGTAATAGAAAACAGACTGATTAGATAGATTTTAGTACAAAGTTATTAATATAAAAATTGTCATATTTAACAATGTATCAATCATCAGCCGATAGGCGTCCACAGCTGGACATAGGCCTCCCACAAAGATCTCTACATCGATCGGTCCTGCGCTATCCGCATCCAGCATCTTCTTGCAACCTTATAGTCGGCATGGGCTAGGTTGCCCTCAGGCACTAGAAGCTGTCAGTTGTAGGGGTTCATATAGGGGAGATTTAAACCATTTACCAGCACACTGACCCAATGCGTATTGGTGGGAATCAAAGCCTCGTTTGTTGATCATCAGGGTGCACCACGAGCAGATGAGGTTGGCTTGAGTTCCATGAGTTATTGTGCGGGACCCCTTACAACCTACATTATATTATGAAATAATAAAAAAAAACTACAGAAAGCTGCTTTATTCAATCTTATAATCATCTATAGTTTGTTTACTTTATAAATCGATAAATAAATATCGTCTCGTTTATATTGACGTAGGAGCAACACCTCGGTAATGATATACTGCAGTAAAATTACCTCGGCAGCTGAATTAAAGCAAAGACCTAAATGATATTACAGCAATCGTGTATCGATAAATGCAATTACAGCTCATTAGAGCAAATCGATTGTATGTAAAAAATCGCGCGTATCGAGTAATTGACAACTAAAAAGTCGGGCTGCGGCGCGCGGCGCGGGCGGGTGCCGCGCGCGAGGGGCGGTCGCCCCGCCCACCGGGGCGTAGGGAGGGCCGCGCGCGCCGCCGCCGGAGGAGGGAAGAGGACCAGTCGCGTTCGCCACCGCGGAGCCAGCGCGCGTTGCGGCGCGACGTCGCGAATTATCGCCAACCGTACATCAAATACACGAACCGCTCCAACTACCGGTCACCGCCTGTCCTTACGTCCGCCGCTCACTGTGCGCTTCTAATATTATTTATTTATTAATATAGCAACATTTTAGTGTGTGACTTTAAAAATAACCCCCGCAAAGACAATTGTTATTGAAGCTTGTGTATTTTTTTTTTAAATTAAAAATTTATTGAACAACAGTTTATATTTTTCTACTCAGTCTGTGATCTCGGTGACTCGAAACGAAACAAGATGATGGTAATAAAACAACCCGAAGCGCATTAAAAAAAATGATACGTTTGAATAGAAAATCTGTTCCACACACAAACAGTCCTGGAGAGCTCGTCTTCGAAGATGGACTTGACCACGCGTCGCGGCGAGGATGGTAGTGCCGGGGATGCTGTTATAACACTGAACGGTACTGACCAGGTGTGTCGTGATCTAGTGAACGGAGCTCGTGGGTGTGAGGTGACCGGAGTGACGGCCGATGTGACCGCACCATCGCGGAAGACCAGCTCGTTTAGCATAAGGAACTTAGTGGGCGGTGAGGACTCGGAACATAGTGCCGACGGCAATGCGAAAACCAGCGATGGTAAGTACCAAGTACTCTTAGATCTAATACAGCCTGTAGTTATAATACTCAAATATATATTACAGGAAGTTTTTTTTTTTTTTTTTTGAATAATTGATATTTTTATTACATCTTAAAAAGTATCAAAATTGCTTCAAAAGTTAATTATATCTACCTATACCAGCTGTGGACTTCCATCAGCTAACGGTTCCTTTAGAGGTGTTTGTTGTTCATAATCGTATATTTAAAAAAGGCTACTTTAGTTTAATTTCCTATATACTGTGAAGAGATGAGAACGAGTTTCACCTTAAATAAAGTGATACTGTATAGACATTAGATTAGTTCTTTATGGTTTAATAGACCGTATGATACAGATAGTTTATTAAATCCTTCGTAAGATAAAAGAAGCGGCGTGGAGGTGATTTTTTTGGGACGACGAAAACAAACATAAAACTAATTAAAAAAACTGTTAAATGCCACTATATGTTAGTTTTGCATGTTGTTTGATTATTGAGACGATTATCAAAGGAACAATGGTTAATTATAACTTGGATTATTATTTTTTTAACACTCCCATGACACCAATCATTGTGTGTAAAACGATTAAACCGTGTCTGCAATAACCGTGGACTGACATATGCCATTAAAACAATCAATTTCAAGTGTATTCTATATAATTGGCAAATCATCGGTTTTTTTAGGGGTCACTCCTTAGAGAAGGAATTGGAAATCCACAACCGGTATGATGAATTTGTTGAAAATTCATTCTCTAATTGAGATTCCTTTTTTTAAAGCATCAGAGATGTCATCACGTTAGTCTTCAGTTGTATATTATCAAGCGTCAATTAACTAATAGGTTGAAGAAACGGTTTTACTGGATTGTTAGTGCAAATTAATATTTTAATATAGCCTAAAATAATCAAACATCAGCTGTTTAACAACACCGCAACTACCTTTGTGGTAGGAATTTTGTAAAATCCATACTTAGCTGACCTCTAAACGACATGAGCAATAATTCCTGGATGTCCTCAATATAACTTCATTGCTTACTATATTATCGCTTTCAGTAGGAAAGCAAGAAAATTCTAAATAACGTTACTTAACCATTAAAAAACTGAAAATGTTAAGTTCATTATATATTTATTAGTATTATTAAAACTGTTTTCCATTAGTTTATAAAGTAGTACTATGTTAGGAGCTCATCTTACTTGGTGGTATAATTACTTTCTTCTTCATCTATAAGTATTAACTCCGAGTCACAATATGTTTATTACCCTTTAACCACTGATGAAAAACAGGGGTTTTATATTTCTCACACGTGTATCTGAAGCGTCTTTATTAAGTATGGACTTCATCAAAACAAGACTTGAGGGAAATCCTCAGCTATAAATCATAAGAGTAGGACATTTTAAGATCATCAGACGGGAGACGTCTGCTGCTGGACATAGGTCTCCCCCAAAGGCCACCACATACAATCAGCATGGCTTCCGGTACCGCTGGGCACTAATGGCTGTCGTATATAATGGCTGTCATTTCCCACCACGCTGGCCCAGTGCGGATTGGCGGGAGCCAGAACCTCATTTGTTGATTAGCAGGGTCTACCAGGAGCAGGTGAGATTGACTTGGATCCCATGAGTTGTTGTGCGGTACCCCTTATATCCCAAGTATATATATACTCTGTTATATTACCTTTTTCGTTATAATATTAATAATCTTCACGACTGTGTAATAGAAAGCTTAAACACAATTGCTGTATTTTCCACTTGCCAACGAAATACCTTCCCGTGCCAGTCTCCCTGTGACGTCACCCGCCCCTAACTAGACGCTTCCGGAACTAAATTGGCCCGTCCCGCTAACCGATTAACTGCGGAACCCGTTCCTCCACGGCGCCGGCTCAACCTTCAGTTTTAATTATAACCAAAAGGTTATATTCAAGTTAGCGATTCCGATCGAAATTGCACAGTGTTTGATAAACACACACTGTTGTTTTGTTATAAACAAATTGTTATAAACAAAACAACAATTTGTTGCATTAAAAATTTTAATTTTCAACTTGATATCTCAAAGGTCAAGGAGAGGAATAGTTTTGTTCTCCTGCAAGTATTTTTAATACAACGAAACGACGGAACACCACATATAACAATAATGAGACACCATTTTATATACTTCATCTTCATCAGCCAATAGATGTCCACGGCTGGACATAGACCTGCCCCAAAGATCCCCACATCGATCAGGTGGGGATTCGTATGGGAGGATTTACGCCATTTCCCACCATGCTGGCGCAATAAGGGTTGGTGGGAGCCAGAGCCTCGTTTGTTGATTAGCAGGGTGCACTGCGAGCAGGTGAGGTTTGCTCCGAATCCCTGAGCGGTATACACCTCCTATAACGAGATAACGTGTTACGTATTACATCTATTAATAGTTAAAAGGACTACACAAATGCGACTTTAGAGATATGTTACTATAGTAATGCAATTACCTTATCCTTTACGCGTTATTGATAAAAAAAACGGCATTTGCGATATCGTTAAACGGTTCTAATAACAACAACATAATATATTGGTTCAATATAATCTGGGCTCGCAAAGTGTTTAAAAATCAACGATAGTTACAGTTCATAAGATATTGCTTGATACTTAAGACGTTTTTTAAAATGACAAGTAGTAGGGACGCATTTTGTATTTTATCGATATTCATATCGATGTGTTTATATAAAAAAAATATTTTAACGATATTGAAAGAAAGAATCAAAATTTAATTGTTAAACGTTGTACAGCCCAGATCAACGTCAAAGTCAAATTTAGATTCATCACTGGAACAGTCCTGTAAATTAATAATTAATTCTTTATTGCATATGCTGTCAAAGTAAAGATCGCGCAAGATCACATGCAAGGCGTCGCGTCGGCACTCGTACTCACTCAACAAAGATGGCGCCCGCTTCTTCGCTGTACGAAAGCAGTAGTTATTTCCAGACTAAAAAAATACGGAACTGTTGCGAAAATATTATTATATTTAATCATTTATATATTTTATAATCATGAAATTTTTATACATTTATTTTACCGATATTCGCCTATCAGTTGATTACATATCTCTACCAGGCTGCGAAAAGCGTTTACGAAGTAAGCTAGCAAAAAATAATAAATTATAAAATAACATAAATAATTTAAATTACCTTCGATTTTATTACTATCTCATTAATAATGTTCTTTTTTAATAAAAGTATTCTAGATTTATATAAAAATGTCTTATTAATATTTAAAAAATTGAACTTTTTCAGCAAGATATTTATTACAGCTGTCTTTAAAACGTAGTCTCTAAAGTCTCAGGTATCAAGCAATATTTTATGAACTATAATGCAACGTCAGCTTATCTACGTTTTCGGCATTAAGGGTTTGCTTAAGGAATTGACTTGCATATAATTGTTTCCCTTCCACTGTAATTGTCGTTTCCGGTAACCGTATATATACTATCACTATAGTTTAAAATAGCAAACAAAAGTTATGACAGGCGTCCTTTTTTATCACGGGTGATATCTTAAAAAATACTTTCCTTGTGGAGGGAAGTCAGGGTTATGTTAGATTTTTACTCACTAAAAACCCCTCGGTGGTCTCCTTCGGTGCATTCGGAGAGGCTCCGGGATCTCCTATAGAACGCACTGGTGCTCCTCTGCACTTTGTGTTACATTTCTCTGAAGAGAAGCCTAATAGGTCGTAGGCACCATCGCTGAGCCATACGCTATCCTACGTAGGTTCGCTGGTTGAGCGATAAGGGTTTCCATCCTGAATTTCCGCGAAACTTCTAGACCTTTTAGTCGCTTTCTACGACGAGGAGGGCTTACCTTAGTCCATATTATTACTAGCCCGAGACTATAGGAGTGATGATAGCCGTCCTAGGACATTTATGGAAGATATGTTTATTAAACAATAATCAATAATATTACGATCTAAGCTTTTTTAAACAAACTAACGTCCACTGCTGGACATAATCCTCTTCCTAAGATTTCCACATCGATCGGTTCAGTCTGCATGGTCTCCAGCAGCACCGGACACTAGGGGCCGACGATTGTAGGAGTTCATAGGGGAGATTTTGGGCATTTCTCACGACGCTGATCCAATGGGGGTTAGTGGGAGCCAAAGCTTCGTTTATTGATTAGCAGGGTGCTCCACGAACAGGTGCGGTTCGTTTGGGTATCGTAAGTTATTGTGCGGGATCCCATACCCCCCTTATTTTATATTATATATAGGCGGGAGAAATTATCATATTTAGTTTGTAGAAGTTCATAAGGGGGATTTGGGGCTATCCCACCATGCTGGCCCAATGCAAGTTAGTGACACACTACAAAGAAGCTAATATAAATCACATACACATACCTTTAGTGTAGTTATGTAACTAGGGATTATTACCAATAGATCTTTGAACACTGACTGCGAAATTTCAGCTACAGTCATCATCACCATTAGCCGATTGATATAGACATCCACCGAGATCTTACTGATGGTGACTCTCTTTTTTGTAAGTAGTTTCCCGGTGTAATTGACCAGGGACTTGTTCTTTCATTCTCTTGAATGTCCATTTACTGATTTTTGAAATTCTCAATGTTTTCTTTCATTGCTCTTTTTTCTTTCCATCGCACTAATGTTTACAACTCTATTAGGCCTTGGCGCCACGGAACCGGAATCGGGAATGTAATAAAGTAAAAAGATTTTTTTTTTAATTATTAGTAGGTTATAAGAGATCTCTGGGGAAGGCCTATGTGCAGCAATGGACGTCTATCGGCTGATGATGATGATGTTACAATGTCTAATGTACCTCTATATTCTTAACATTATTAATAAACAAGGAGCCTCAATTACAATAGACAATTGTCTTTGATATAATTATTCAATTATTCATAATTTATATCTTCAGAAAAGTTGTCATTAAGAATATAATTGACACGATAGGATTATAACTATTGAATTATCTATAGTTTACGCGGTAACTGCGACCTTAATAACTGAAAATATTTAGTTACTGTGTTAATTAAAAGATGTAGTTACAATTACTTATGTTAATACAACTCATTATATGTACGTAATAATATTAACATAAGTAATTGTATTTTTTCTATTATTATCATCAATCGATTATCCACAACAATTTACGCAGCTGTAGTGGATAAACAATAATTTACATATTAGTTCTTACTCATAATGAACAATTAAATTTTTAACATAATTAACGGATGAAAGTGACGTATATAGTTATATCTTCATATAAATAATTAACCTTTTGCAGTAATTTCCTTTAAGTATGGAATAAACTTAATAAGTAAAACTTAAAGGTTAACATCAGAGGTCTTCAGTATTCTCATATTATTCCCACAGCTGGGATTAAGAGCCTAATTTACAATGAACTACTTCAACTATATCTTCTTGTTGATGTAATGTCTCTATATTTTGATTACTAAGTTGCTAACACTACGTTTTTCTCACAAAGATATAAATTAATACACAAAAGATCCAATGTCTAGTATAAATAAGGAACAAATAAATCGTTAAATCTTTTCTACAACTTAAGTCTAGAAAACTTAAGTCACTTCAAGTGATTAACGTCTCATCGTTTCAAGCAACACAAAGAAATCAGTACAATCACAGTTTCAAGTAACTGTACCAGGTATTTAAAGTTATTACTTGTAAGTATTGCGTTTTATTCTTTTCATTAACATTAAATAGTGTGTAAATTATAAAAAAAAAAAATTGTAGCTGTAACACCTTGAGCGATAGGTGCAAGCGAATATAGCTCTTATTGTAGTGGGGTTGGTTAGATATTCGTTTGTACTGAGTTGACAGATGGCCTTAGAAAAAGACCGTACTTGATATAACGAATTCATTATCATATTATCCATTACGTTTGTTTAGCGCCATAATTAAATATTATACGTCAAATATTTTAGTGTGTTATGAATACAATATCAACGTAATCATCATCATCAGCTGATAGAAGTACACAGCTGGACATGGGCCTTCTGTTTCCCACACCATCGGAGAGTGACTACGGGGAGACTTCGGCTATATCCCACCACGCTGACTCAATGCAGATTGGTGGGAGCTAGAGCCTCGTTTGTTGATTAGCAGGGTGCACCACGAGCAGGTGAGGTTGGCTTGTATCCGGTGAGTTGCTATACTACACATACTATATATATCTATCACTATATCTCCTAAATTTAAATGTCCACGGAGTTATAAATGCAATGGGAAATATCTGTTTCCCCCAGCCTGTGCATTGTTAGTAAGTTTTTCTTTAAATAATAATCTAATTATCAAGGGATTTGGGGATGTTGGGAACAGAGCGTAATGGAGGAGAAGGCCAAGAAAAACTAACTACCACCGATTATAAGGGTAGAAAGAGAGATACAGAGAAATACTAAAGTCCGATTTTTGGTTGAAAATACTAGACAGTTGGACATCGAAGAGAGCTTGAAGAGTACTTCTCCTAAATACTCTATGGCTATGAAAACACTTGGAAAACAGTAACCATGTTATGCCGGCGATGAACATTATAGTACTTAGACATGAGCAGGTATAAAAAGCATACTACCATCAAAACACCACAACATATGGCAGAAGAATCTAAATAGAAACATTACAAACAGCTATTAACTTTCACAAGCTGCAAAGCAAATGATATAAGCATACGAAACTTAACAGTATCTAAGAATAATAAAAAAAATTAAACGCTCTCATTTGGAAAACCTCTCGTGACACTGTGTTACCGACACGAGCGCGTTTCAATGTTGACGGCTAGACTTTTTTTTTTTTAAATTACGCACAGTTTTACACGAGTACCCCGTGTCACTGCGTGTACGATATCAATGATATCGCACACTCCCTTCTTGTTTTATAACCTTAACTATTAAAACTATCTTTGGCCTTATGATAAGGTACAAAAAAAAACAAGAATCTGATTGAAAAATTAAAAAAAAAAATATCTGAGACCATAAATAAAATATCACTTCATTGATTACAACATTTACATGTCCCATGATATTACTTCCTGAAGAAAACTGTGTACAGCGGTGTTGGCTACATTGTTAGTAGTGTATAATTAAGATATGTAGCAACCGATTAATGTAGCTACATTAATCGGTAGCAACATATCATATATGTTGTGCCATTTCTAATAAAAACCGTTACTGTAGCAACTGTATAAATAATACTATATGAAAATGTTTATAAGTTAATTAGAAATAAAATGATGATGGATCTATGAAATTCAAAATATAATTAGTCTATAACCATCTACAAATCATTCAGGATCGATACGTTGATACCTTCACTAGTTTTCACGTGAATTTGTATATATATATATATATATATACAAAATGAAACATTGAAAATAATGAATTCACAAGACTAAGGATCTTACGTCCTAAGACGACGAGTACAATGCGCTGCTGTGTATATTGTAACTAGTTCCATGTTGTTATAGGCAGGTGTATCACTTACCATCAGGTGAACGTCCTGCTCCTCTCGTCGGTTTGTAGAATAATAAAAAAAAAAAATTTTGTAAAGAAAATTCCTTTTGCATTGATACGGGGCGCGCTTTAATGGTACACGAATTAGCTTCACATACATGACGGGGCCCTTTAATTAAACACCTATAGGCCGTGTAAGTTACATTGAGGTCATAATCGCATTTTACTTGAACTTTTCTATCGGGGTGCACTCGTCGACCTCGGCATGAGCAGCGGTGGCAACATAATAGCAGCAAGAAATACACCTGTCAACTGCAAAGTGCTCGCGGCCCCGGCTGATATGGGTTTGTTTGTCCGACGATCTTTTTTCCTATCGATACCTTAATAGATATTTTCCATATTTAATGTTCACGTATCGATAGATATGAAAATTCAAAAAAAAAATATTCACGAACCACTTATAAGAGGTCTAGAAAAAGTTGTTGTTTCAAGCCACTAGATTCTAGTAAAAATTGTTACCATGTGCGCATAAAGATAGTACTGTGTACTTCGATACGATAATGTTAATATTATAGTATTAAAAAAAAAAAAAACACAAACATTTATTAATTTCCAATAACCCATAAATGCAAGTAAACATACGAAATATTTTTAGATTTCCTTAAAACGTAGTTTTAGTAGCATGCAAGACATGATAGATGTAGCGTTTGTTTTTAGGCAAGGATATATTTATAAGGAAAGAGTCAACAAAGATAAATATATTTGATACCACTAAGCAATGGATTTAATCATAAAAAATCCAGGATACGACAGGATAACCTTTAAATTGGTGAACAATTGTTTTAATGTCTTAAAGTATTCTGCTACGAAAGATCAGTCGATATAACAAAGATTTAAAGATCTATAAGCCAAAATTATACCAATCATTATTTTGATTTGGAATTAATACCATAAATTTACAAAAAAATCAACAGCAATACAACCCTTGTCTTGTAAGCACTCTTCATTCCTGGACAGGATGTGATTATCTTTGGATATACTGAGGGTGTTTTCCAAACCGCCTGATTAGTTACCAACTTCATAAAATCAAAGCGCTGCCATAACATTATCGTATTCTGACTGTTCACGTAAAAGCTAGTGTTTTCTGGGCTATCAAACTTCATCGTTTAGAACCTCATCGTCATTCAACATTATGTGTTATTGAAGTCAAATGTTATCCCATCATAAAATCAACGCTTACACAAAGTAGCTCATAGTCCCCTATATATGTGTAAGAGGTTTATTATACACATATATAGTAGGCTACGTAAGTAGAGACTCATCACGATATCTCGGGAACCAGAAGGTGTAGAGACTTGAAATTTGCTAAGAGTATTCCAGATGTGGAGTAGATGTCAGTTAATAACGGATTTTACCAAATTTTAACCCCTAAACGGGTGGTAGAAGTGTTACGAGCAGCAAAACGGGAGGAGAACCGCAAAGTCCTCTGGTATCAGTATCCTCTGGTATCTGGGGTCAGTCTGTAATAAACAAGATTAGCCTCTATTGCCGAAGACCGTCTAGGTAAGTACCACAGCAGTCTCATTCTATCGCCAAATAGTAGTATAGAAACCTTACTGTCTTCTGCTTTATAGGGGCTGTTGTTGATGTAATTACTGTGGTAATGAGACTCGACATCTTATAATTTATGCGACAGGCGCAATCTATATCATCCTTACTACCGTCACGTTGTTATGGCATATGTCTGAATGTATATATATATATAGTTTGTGTATATGTTGAGGAAGCCTTAAATCTTATTAACGAATTCATTGTATTGTTATTAAATTTCTCCTTTTGTTTATAACATAACACGTTACTCGTTAAATTATTGGAAATTGCTTGATAAGCCTTTTAATCATAACCAGGCCGACTATTAAACTATAAACGATGTTTTTCAAGTGAACACTTTATAATTACGGGCCTGGGTACAAAAAAAAAATGTTTTCCTTTACAATTATAATTAATTCGTACAACAATCTTTTAATAATTCCTCGCATAATGTGAAGTATAAACAATTGAGTAGGGTGTTACGGCGAGTCGTCCAGTAAAGAAGATCTCTTTAAAGCGTACAAACTAGTCCCTACGGAGGGTCTGTCTACAATGGTTGATAAGGTATAAAAGTTGTAGAAACATTGCACATGTGAAAGTTAATTTTAAAACCTCCTGTAGCAATGATCGGCCTGATAAGGTGTAAATACGCCAAGGCTTCACATTTCGCAACACCTGAGTGTTATGCAGATGAGTCCATTATAACCTGTTGATGCATCCATAATTATAACATCTATGAATTATGTACGTATGACATTTTAATAATGGCGGGGTAAGTTAATTGAAGTGCGATAAGTATTTTATATGGGATGGTTACTTTTGCACAAGTCTTTTGATATTGTATCAAAGACGTTATCTCTGTCTACTCTTCTTATTTGTTTAAATTAGTGCTAAACTATTCCAAATGTTCTATCGATCATAGACAATGGCGAGATTTCTTTTGTTCATATATAATTTACTTCTGTTACGACTGTACGATCTTTTTGTATATAGTTCAAAGCTCATTTAACTGTTTATCAATTGTACAAATATCTAAATATTATTATAGCGTTTCATTTAACAGTAGCATACTAAATACTAATAATGAAATAGCTAATTTATTAGCTGGTAGACGTTTACAGCTGGAGATAGGCCTCCTCCAAATATCTCGTCCTCGAACAGTCCCGCGGATTTCGCGTCCAGTGGCTTCGCGCTAATACTAATTTTAAAATTACTACGGAACCAAAAACAAATTTATGCTGTAGTTATTCGATGTGTTGACTAATATACCAGCTAGAAGGCAACAAAAACGATAAGTATGTTAAGAATTTGAAAACGAACGCAATACTATTAAATGAGAACACATTTCTGGATGTACACAAATCTCGCTTCTAAATAAAGTGCAGATAACTTTACAAATGACTTGTGTTTCTGGAATTTAAAGTGGCTGTTCGATCGTAGGAGAATGACGTTTAACAATAATAAATACAAGGGTCCCAATCGATTGACGAGGGTGTAAAAGTTTTACGGGGTGACACGGGAATAAAGGTATTTTAAAAGTGAGAGTTATCACGGGGACCCATTAGGGCGCACGCGCGGCCCCACAGATGAAAAAAGAGGACAAATAAAAAGACTATTGATACAAAAACATTGTTACTCGGGGGTTCTGTAAATTTATTCCTACTGTAACTTAAAAGATAACTTCAACATACTATTATTTATGTTAGTTCTAAAAAAAAAAATCTTCGGATAACTGTTCGTCGTACAGTTTTGTGTAATAAATTAAAGCTTTTGTATATTTTGTGTTGTTCATGAATATTTCAGTAGACAACGCAGAACCCCAAAAATCGTGATATCCAGTGTTGCCCGCAATAAAAATAATGTAGCCGTAGTAAAGTCCGATGCGGCGACTCCCGTCTTGGATTCCTCTAGTAGATAACATGGCGTTGGAATGCGATGAGTTGGAGTCACTTTTACGCTACAACGGACGACTGGTGTTTGTATCTAGGATATAAATCACGAGAACGACGGGGAATTCCCGAACGAAAATAATATAAAAAAAAAGGATTTTAGGAATTTGGATCCACTAAGCTTTCCTTAGCCGGACCGATCGATTTGGAGATTTTTGGGTAGACCTATGTCCAGCAGCGGTCTATCGGCTGATGATGATTATGGAGCTTTAGTACGGTATCTTACTACATTTTATTTAACTATTTAACTGAAATTACCTTAAAGTTTATATTTTTAGTTATCAAATCATTAACTTGAGATAGGTTCTGCCCAGAACTAGTACATTGTAGATCTAGAATAAACTTCCGGCTTTGTGTTTGAATGATGCCACTGACCCTTATCACCAATCATCTACGGATGGTTGGCGGTGGTATTCCTTATCTTCCTGTATGGTGTTGAAGCATGGACAATCCCTACCCGACATCTCTCGGTCTCTCTTTGTCTCTATGAAGGATTAAAGCATTCAAGATGTGGTACTAAAGATATATGCTAAGGATACCTTAGAAAGAGAAACGTACTAATGCATCAATCCCGACTCGGCTCTGAATAAAAACTCATTTGTCCACCACATGCCAGCAACGCATCCTTATGTGTCTCGGTCACACAATGCACAGAGGCGACAGTTGTCTGAAAAAATTGACTGTTGTTGGGTATACCGATGGCAAAAGATCATTCGGTCATGCACCAATCAGATGGACCGATCAGGTTAAAGACTCATCTTCTAAATATTAAACAGTCGTAAGAGATGCGCTGGACAGGAACCGGCGGAAGCAGACTGTTCGCTCCAGATGGCAAACCTAGCAGTGACCACGACCCTCAGACATGAGAGCACTACTCTAGAGAGACTGGTGCTCGGTCCATAGAGACCATCTTGGTAGGAACTTCCCCAGAGTCTATTTCTGCGAAACAGTAGTATGCAAACATTACTGTATTCCAGACGTAACTAATAAAATAACTGCAGTAAAGAGACGTGATGATGAGCGTTATACGGTGCTACGTATATCATCCTAACACCACATTATTAGAGCAGATGTCACTTACCATCAGGTCAACGTTTCGCTCTTAATCACTGCACAGTAGGATATCACTTCTCCATTCGCACTTAGTTTTCGATATGTTGAAGAAGACAGAACTCGCTCGCAGCTACAACCAGCAATTAAGCTTCAGCAATTTGACGAACAAGATGCAACATTATCTGATAAGTCGGAATGAAATAAAACGAACGGCTCCGCGGGTAATTTACTAGCTAATGACACGACTTATCTGACTAATTAAAACACGATTTGGCACAAGGCGGTGCGTATGTGTGTCTTATTGTCACCACACTTTGATCGTTATCAGTTGATTATGAGGACTTTCTTGGAACTCGCTGAAAAGAAAATTAGGGTTCCGTCGTCTTTATAAGAAGTTGATCGATTAAATTGTTTTTATATACAACTGTGAACTAATTAAAAAACAATGTTGAATAAACACTTAGAACAACCACTTGTTATTTAGAAACATTGTACGTAGTTATCTATGTATCTATTCATTTCAATCATAATAATCAAGTATATTCTTAATGTTATTACTCCGTTAATCCCATGTATAGTAAGAATTGTAAGTAAACTTAAGTATAAACATGCATATATTAATTTTTTTTTTTTCGACGACGCGACGATATGTACTAGAAGTTTACTCGATGGTAAATGATACGCGTCTATAACATCAAACAGCTAGTTAGAATCATATACACAGCACAAAATTGTACTAGTCGTTGAATAATAAGATATCAAGCGTCGTTACCGCGGTAATTTTGACTAGATACGACGGCCATTCAAACCGGAACAATGTTATGTTCGCATAGTACTGTTTGGCAGAAGAAATAAGGAGCTACGGCTGTAACTAAACGGTCATCGGCAACAGAGATGTACTGCAAATATTTAAAATGGTTTGGTGACTAACTTCCATCTCCTAGGCGATGTCACGAGATGCCACATGCCGGTCTAACTCGATGTAGTCCATGATTTGATCGGTATTTGTCGTCACAGGTCTTCCGCCGGCTGGCTCATCCATGGTGTCGTTTTCACCGGCTCTGAATCGTCGAAACCATTCCTCCGCGGTTCGAAGTGATAGAGTACCATCCCCCAAAACACCATTAATCTCACGGAACGTTTCTCTAGCGGATTTGCCTTTAACGAAGGAAAACTTTAAAATAGCGCGAATTTCGGCGTTAGTGAACTCCATGTTTACACGTCTATAACTGTTAAACGCAATATCCAAACTAATTATGCATAGCGTGGTTTTGTAGGTTATGTCAAGACCTTTCAAATTATGTGTGTATTGCCAGATACGAGCTCTGTAGCGCTTTGTACATAGCCGCGAAATTCAAAAGACAAAAAGGCGGAAGGGAGATATTTGACAACCTAATATAAAAAATCTTACTATACATACAAAGTAACATACATAATCATAACAAAACCAGTTTTCTCTATTTGATGGTATAGATACAATCATTAATCTATCAAAGTTAAATTAATTCACACATTCAGTTCATTCGACGGTTAGCAGGAAGCCGTGCGACAATGGCATTATAATTTCACCCACCTTTCGTGTATAATCGGTTACAACCCTTTTCTAATGCGGGCCTACACTACATCTAACCTATAATAAAAATCAATTTACTTGCTGCCACTAAACGCGTCACACTCCCTAATTTTACCCTTTTTTTTTTTGTTACATCCCTATTTTGGTAATTGGTTGGGCGACAGACGTTTTCATCATGAAATGTACTCGTCGCGTACTTCCGATTGAGCACAGGGAAAACTAAAGTGATTACATTTACTTTATTTTAACTTATACTTATTTACACGAAAGTATTGCTTGAAGTTTGATACATAGTTTTTATATTGCAGAATGTTAATAACTTGAAACACGTTAATGTGTATAATAAAAGTCTATAGAATTTATAGTATGATGTTAAACATCGAATAGACGTTAAACGCATTATAATAGGAGATTTTTCCAACATACCAAACGAATCTAAATTTTCATTAAACCTAACCATTTATCTTTTTGACGCGAAAATTATTCGTAGACTGTTCAAAATTTGCTTAAAATGTACTTATCATGATCAAATTCAGCTATCATACTCAAGTATGCTATTAAAGTAAAATTAAATGTGATCGAAAATCATTTGGGAGATTTTTTTTATACAAAATTGGTTATTTACAAAAGACGTATGACAAGGTATTATTATAAGATATTTCTTAAAGCATATTTTATATAGGTATGTATACTTGTAGTTAATCATCATAAAAAAAATCGTATGATGGAATTCATCTCCTTTATACAGTGGAGCCATTAATGCCTCACATCAACACCAACGGAAAAGGTTTCATGCCTCAAAATGTAACCTGTGATCAGTAAACTGCAACCATGTGGTGGTTGAACTATCGAAGGATTTTTACTCAATTTTAAGTGTTTTATACAAAATATTGAAAGTATCCCTTATTCTAAACTAACTTCTATATAACTTGTGTGTTTGAATGATGTCACTGACATTTTTATATAATTTCTATATAACTTATCATTTATTCTACTCATTTCTATATAGAAGTTATATAACTTATCATCGTCTTAAGTATTAAAATAAGTAAACATTGTAAGTACAAAGATCCTAGAGATTTTTAGCAAAGGACAACCTAGCTTGGATTCCTTACGCTGTCGTGTATGTACATTGCAAGATATAACTAAAAATTTAACAAACTTTTCGTTGCAGAATCAATTCCATTAAAAACGATGAATATATATGATGATATAAAAGGCAAAGATGATAATATAAAAAATGAACACACTCAACTCCACACTGAAAAACATTTTCCAAAAACTGACAAAACACGAACACACAACGGCGGGCCATACGCAGAGCTCCTTTATTTTTTAAACCCTCTAGTAACCAAAAAACACGACAAATAATTAGTTTGCCATCAAGCCACACACGGTGAATGGGCAAATGGGTTTTTTTCGCCGCTACCTGCCAAATTGCCCACCGGGGAACTATCCAGCGCGTGTATTAAAATAACATTAGGTGTCGCTTACACCGCGGCGACACTCCGCGTTTAACAACTAGGCTTCTGATTTTTAACTTCACACTTGCACGTAGTGGGTTAATTAAAAAAAAAGGACCTTAGGGTATATCGTTTCTCATTATTACACAAAATCTACAAATATTTATAAAATCCAAAGGAACCAAATCGCCCACAACGCTGAAGGTAAATAATCCATGGTATATATAGAAAGAAGAGTTTCACAATTTATTACTAGTGTAACTCCATTTTCCATGTGTAAAGGGTATAAAGTATTCCGCCCTATATCTTACGGAACCCAAGTCAACCTCATCAGCTCGCGGTGCACTCTGCTGAATAACAGACAAGGCTTTGACTACTCACCAACCTGCAATGTATTAGCGTAGTCAAGCCCAATTCCCCTCAATGAACTCTGTGGAAATTTTTTGTGGAGCCCTATGTCCAGTTCTGGACGTCTATCAGCTGATGATGATGAAATCTTACATAATACTTTCAAATAGATCTTTAATAGACCGAACCTATCACATACACGTTCCAACACAGCCTATATAGAACTTATTGAAAGGATAGTCAAATATTTGTTGGAGATAACCACGAGGAATTAGAAATGAGGTATTGCTTTAGATATATGAATGAAGTAATAAAATTCTGTTTATATGAAACGAAATAACTATAAGAAAATTATTGCTGCATAAATATGAGAAATCATTTGATAATGTGATTACCTATTGGACAATCATTAATAACACAAACGACGTAATGGCTTTCGTTAGATATTAAGTTATGAATGAAGCAATCCAATCTACTTATCCGTCCAATAAACTGATCAGACCACAAATGTTAGAACAATAATATTATCAAATGTTTCATAAGGTTGCCTCCCGTTATTGGATTGTTCGTCACAAATTGCCCACTAATGTACGTCAACGGTCGTTATATAGTTGTAATTCATTGTACGTGTTCACCGAAAACCTTTAGATCGTTAGCTAGTAAATTATAATGGTTCGTACCGATTATTCCGTCAAAGCCTACAAATAAAGAATTGCTGTGAAAACGAAACAATAATATATATTTTTTAAATATTATCCACATACAAATTGTACAAATATTCAATAGAAATAAAACTTTACTGAAAGTGAATCCAAATCACCTAAATAGCTTTCTTCTTCGTCGTCGGTATCAGAGTGGTCGTGGTCATCATCAGGTGTTGGTCGCAAGCTTAACAACACGTCGCCATTCCTCTCTGAAGGCCTTCTTCCTAGTGGCAACAATGAAGACTATATATTCTTGATGTAGATCGGGCTGCAAGCTACAGCGGCTCTTACAGCTCATCTGACACTGGGCTCGTGGACCCGGATCCACGGCCTGAAAACAATGAAGTCATTTACTGCCGCCTCTATCTGGTCAGTCCATCTCATAGGCGTTCTTACTCGTGGCCTAGTATCCTCAACTTTTCCCTGGACAGCAATTCGCTCAATAGCTAACTCCCCTTAGATTACTAAATAGCTTATGACTTTGGTATTACCAGGAGCGGTGATTTGATATCAAAGAGGCATTTCCTTCCTATTAAAGAGTAAGGAATTTCCTGGGGAAACAAAAATTGTGTGTAATCTGTATGTATGTTTAAATAACAAACATACAAACTATAATACCAGATTAACACTGAAGGTATCACAGTCTTCAAAATTATAAATGTACGAACGCCGATCTGGTAAAGGTCGTGGGAAGCCGCTGGAAGCGGACAGCGTAAGAGCAATAGGTGTGGAGATCTCTAAGACTTATGTCCAACAGCGGAACGTTTATTGGCTGATGATGATAAGAAGACAATTTGATAACATTCCGAATGTTGGCCGAGACGAGACCACTGTTTCTCATGTACCACCGGAAATCGACAAACATTTAGAATATTACCAAAAAACCTCATCAGGAATCGAAATTCGCACTAAACCTTTAATCCTTATATAATAATGGGTGGAAAAGGAGTCAAGTTGCATTCTAATATTTTGACCCTAACATGGTTTTAGACTAAACCTGAACAAAGCACGGCTCTTGGAGATAATGGTGGTAATAGCAAATTTTTTGAACATTTCGCCATATGTTTTGAAAGATATAAATATAAATGATTTCATACTACAAAACTATTTAGATTGTTATTCCCACTACTTCAGCTTGGGGTCTTGTATCACAGAGAGATAGTAAACATCACTTATCCTCCATTCTGGTGAACTGCGGTTTTGATGGTGGTGATTTATTTTTAATACATTATTACTGAATCAACTAATGTATATAAAAAAAATTATCACTCTATCTATATATAGGAGATATCTAGTTTCATTGATTCATCACTACATCTCTGAAACTATCAATTGTATAGATTCAAAATTTGGTAGAGATATTGCTTCTGCTGTTAGAGGTCAGCTAAGATTTTTCAAAGTTCTTACCCCAAAGAGACGTATAGGGTGTTGTGGCAAGCAAAGCGGGTGGGGGACAGTAAGTTTTTTTTACGAAAATAATGAAAATAAGTATTTGTGCGTCCTTTCCAAAGTAATGAACGATTTGCATTAATCGAAAATCGTTTCAGGTTTAGTTAACGCTGGTTTAAATGTAAGACATAATAAATAATGGTTATTAATTAATAATTTTAATTATACATCAACAGCCACAGCTAGATATGAAATATTAGATGAATAACAATAATTTGTCAGCAACACTATCGCTTAGTCCTTATCGATAACTTAAATAGTTAACAAAAACGCAACATTCCCGCTCCAGCGTTGCGTGAGCGCCATTTTAATTAAACAGAAGTTAATTAAGAATATATTAATATTCATAACTACATTGTAATAATACAAAAAAAAAAGAGAATACTGTGCAATTCTTTCAATATCCCGTATTAATTGACCTTAACAATCATAGAAATCGTTCCAACTACTCATTTGTTGTTTTCTCTTACATATTCCAGTGACTTTATAAATATTTAATAAACAATACGAATATTAACAAGCAAGGTGTCTAGGAAGCAAGGTCTTTATATGGGTAAAATAAACATACTGTAAACAATAAAATCTCGTGTATGGTAAATTGTGAAAAATGCATTGTTATATACTAATAGGGGGACCGGAAAGTAATGTCGTTTCTGCGCATGTCAATGCTTGATTGTCATTTGTCAGCTCATTGTTTTGTTCAGAGGCGTACCAAAGACATTGTGAGGTTATAGTGATTTCTTTACTTATAGACAATTGAATTACAATTTTTTTTTGTAATTTTGGGTAAAATGGCCAGCCAAATACCAGAAGAGGTACACATCCGGCATTGCATGCTCTTTGAGTTTCGCAAGGGAAATAACGCAACAGTTGCTACCAAAAACATTTGCGATGTTTATCCAAATGCACTGGACATTCGTAAATGCCAAAGGTGGTTTTCCAAGTTCAAATCGGGTAATTTTGATCTTTCCGACTCGTATCGATCAGGAAGACCATCAGCGTTAGACAACGACGTGTTAAGGGCGGAAGTGGAAGCAAATCCGTGTCAGACGATCGAGGAATTGTCAAACAGTCTCAACAAACCTTGGTCGACCATCCAAGAACATTTGAAGCAGATTGGAAAAGTAAGCAGAGCAGGTGTTTGGGTCCCGCATAATCTGTCCGAACAGAATAAGGCTAACCGATCAATCACATGCAACTTATTGCTTCAACGACACAACACAGAAGCGTTTTTTGATCGCTTGATCACAAGAGATGAGAAATGGGTCCTGTATGATAACCCAAAACGCAAAAGGCAGTGGCTCTCTCCAAATGAAATCCCTCGGAGTACTGCTAAGCCAGGTTTACACCCCAAAAAAGCGCTTTTGTGTGTTTGGTGGAGTATTCGCGGCATTGTTCATTTTGAATTACTGAAACCTGGAGAAACTGTTACTGCAGACCTCTACAGCGAACAATTGCAGCGAGTCAATCAATCTTTAATTGAAAAGTGGCCAGCGATTGTCAACCGAAAAGGCGTCATTCTCCAACATGACAATGCAAGACCGCACTGCGCAAGGCGAACTCTAGAAAAAATTAATGAATTGGGGTGGGAGGTGCTGCCTCATCCACCATATTCGCCCGATGTTGCACCATCGGATTTCCACTTATTCCGAGCGCTGCAACACTTTTTAAGTGGCAAAACATTTGCAAATTTGGATGATATCCAAAATGCCATCTCTAGATATTTTGCCGAAAAACCAATTAATTTTTATCGATCAGGGATTGAAAATTTACTCACTAGATGGCAAAAGGTTATTGACAATGATGGGGAATACATCATTGATTAAAAATAAAGACTCGTTAAAAATGTATGTGTTTGTATTTAGCGTAAGAAAACGACATTACTTTCCGGTCCCCCTAATATAATAAATGGAGTAAGTCCTCGTCCTCAGGAGATGCCTGTACTCAGTATAGAACTATCGGTTACATACGTGCCTAAGCGATTTGAGGGCAATAAAATTGCTATCTACTGTGTTAGCCATAGACATTAATAGTAACAATAATGGTGCTTAAGAAAGATTAAGCAAAAATTGACACATAACACCATTAGCAGTCCAATTCTACACCTTCAGATAGTAGATCTCCGTTGCTCAAGACTCTAAGTAGGTTAACCGTAACTCCTATTTCTGCCGCTAAACTTTTGTGTATAAAGGGCGCTATAGCCAGTGAAATTACTGGAGTAATTATGCTTAATATCTCTTGTCTCAAAGCGACGAACGCCATGTGGTGTTATGGGGATACCAAAGTGGTGCTAGTTAGCAAGACAGTGTACCACATTGCGCTCGTCGCTATGCGACAAAGGAGCGGCTTGTCACTTACCATGAAGTTTGTTAGGATGTCTCTTACTCGTCATCATCATCATCATTATCGGCCGATAGACGTCCATTGCTGGACATAGGCCACCCCCAAAGATCTCCGCATCGATCGATTGTGCGCTGCCTTCATCCAGCTGCTTCGTGCAGCCTTCACCAGATCGTCTGACCACCTGGTGGAAGGCCTGCCAACACTACGTCTACCGGTACGCGGTCGCCATTCGAGGACCTCAGTGCCCCATCGGCTGTCAGTCCTTCGGGCGATGTGTCCTGCTCATTGCTATTTGAGGCTAGCAATCCTTTGGACTATGTCGGTGACCTTAGTTCTCCTGCGGATCTCCTCATTTCTGATTCGATCACGCAGGGAAACCCCGAGCATAGCCCTTTCCATTGCTCTCTGTGCGACTTGAAGCCTTTTCTTACTCGTCTCATCGATTAGTAATATAAAAAAAATAATTATATAGATTAACAATATACTATTGTTACGTGAACATCATTTTCATCAAGTTCCACCAACATAGAATATATGATACATATTAAAGCCTAACTATTGTCTGTAACAAAGTAGACATATTAACAAGCAGCGTGTTTCATTTGAAACGACTTCATTTTGTGCTAACGCGGTCACGTCACACTATTATTGAATTAGGGAAATCCCCTGGCGTGGTGACGGGGGAAACGGCCATCGCTCCACGTCGAACTAATCCAATGGTAGGCAGCACGTAATTGTGTTGTGACATGTCACAATCATCAGCTGCGTTAAATTAAGCTAATGGAAACCGTACACAGACCTAACAAGGACGGGTTTTGTATAAACAAATTGAAACTAACTAACGAGCCCCACTGACGGTGTACCGGTTAGACCTATAAGTACCCTGTAGATTCAAGCTATTGAGAATAGGACTAAGTTAAGCCCTGTTCTAAAGCCTGCCTGTCGACTAAGGGTTTTAGTGTGGGCTTTGAAGGTGGAGGCCTTCGTTGTTTACAAAGACAAGCACCCTTGCCCACGGCTTCTCCCAAAGCTTTGAAGATGACCACCGAGTGAGTGTTAGTGGGTTAAAGTCCCACATAACCTTGTCTTCCCTCCAGAAGCAAAGTATCTTTTTAGATTTCCCCCGATAATAAACAAAAACTATGAGGTTATCGTTATAATGATTAGTACATATTATATTTGACGTCATATAGACTTTTTCAATATCAAGTTTTTTATATACACAATTCGTATAACGGCTTCGTGTACATCAAGTGAAGGTTGCTTAGCATGAAAAAAAAAATCGGACTATATAGTACAACTTCAATAAATCTATAATTAAACATTAACAAGTATTTTTTGTGGGTCTTAAAATGAATATGGACAAGACCAAAATCATGGCAAATGTCCATATTGTACCCACTCCAGTAACAGTTGGAAGCTCTACACCTGAAGTTGTTGACAGATATGTCTACCTCGGACATACTATCCAACTAGGTAGGTCCAACTACAAGAAAGAGATCTCTCGTCGAATCCAACTCGGATGGGCAGCATTCGGGAAGCTAAGACATATCTTCTCGTCCAATATACCGCAGTGTCTCAAGACAAAAGTCTTTGACCAGTGTGTGTTGCCAGTGATGACATACGGAGCAGAGACGTGGCCGCTTACTGTGGGCCTTGTCCGCAAGCTTAAGATTGCTGAGAGGGCGATGGAGCGAGCTATGCTCGGAGTTTCCCTGCGAGATCGAATCAGAAATTAGGAGATCCGCAGGAGAACCAAGGTCACCGACATAGCTCGAAGGGTCGCCGTCGCAAAGTGGCAATGGGCAGGGCACATAGCTCGCAGAACCGACGGCCGTTGGGGCAGAAAGATTCTCGAGTGGCGGCCACGTACCGGAAGACGTAGCGTGGGCAGGCCCCCCACAAGGTGGACCGACGACCTGGTCAAGGTCGCTGGCAACCATTGGATGCGGGTGGCCCAGGACCGGTCTGAGTGGAAATCTTTGGGAGAGGCCTTTGTCCAGCAGTGGACGTCTTCCGGCTGATTGGATTGAATTGGATTGGAAGTATTTTTTACTAAAATGAAAGTAGTTACCTTCTAAAAAATTATAACTGCCTATAGTCACCGGTGATAGGCCTCTGTTGCCAGAGACGGTCAATGACCACCGCAGCTCCTATTTCTACAGTTTAACAGTACTGTGCAAACGTTACTGTGTTCCGGTTTAAACGGCGCTCTAGCTAGTGTATATCAATCTAATTATTGATTCGTTATAAACAAAATATCAGTTACCATCCAGAAGAAGGGCACGTTCATCTCATCACAGTACTTTCTATAGTATTTAACTTATCTGGTAACATTCTAGCTTAATGTTCTTATAATCGAATACTACTATATAATTACTTATAAAATATATCATTACCAGTTATTTTTTTATCTAATGTAGTTATAGCCTATTAAATATCAAATCGCATAGGTTTAAAGGACTAAGGGACCCCGCACAATACCTCATGGAACTCAAGCAAACTTTAGTTACTCCTGGTGCACCCTGCTAATCACGAAACGAGGCGATGGTTCCCACCCGTATAGAGTCAGTGTGGTGGAAAATGGTTCAAATCCTCTCATATATGGACCCCTAGAAATAACGACTCTTAGTGCCCGGCTGTACAGGACGGAAGTTGCAGCGCGGAACCGATATAGAAATCTTTGGGTTAAGCCTATGTCCAACAGTGGACGTCTCTCGGCTGATGATGATGATGACACAGATCTTATTTGTCAAAATAGATAGAATAATATCATTTGCTTTTAATAAAGAACCGATAAAGTGTATAGAGATAAATTATGTCAGCTCTGTAAATACAAGTTTGTATTAAGTTAATGTCGATGTCGTTTTTACACTTATAAATCGTATATATTAAAGATCGAATGGCAGCGAATGGTGACTGTATTAAGACATAAATCGTGAAACGCGAACATTGCGTCAATAGGGAGTGATACAAGTCGGTCGTTTCCCCACCATATTTCACCCTGCTCCGCTCGCCGGACGGACTTTTTGCCGCAGCGCAATGATACATGGCCACTTTCGGCTTAAACGCCACCTATGTAAGGATTTTCAAGTTCTTCTGTACGTTAAACTTTACTCAAATAAAGCTTAATTGATCGTTCCAGTAACTCGTATTGCACGATTTAGTGATCGTTAATCAGCCATAATGTATATTCCTGTTGTCTATATCTCTTACGTAAAGTATATAAATTATTTCATTAAAACCTCAACACGTTACTCCTTAAACGGATGAAGTTTAGTATCAAGTTTACAAATTAATGTTATTGGCAAGAATAAACCAAGCGAATTTGTTATTTATATAATATCTCTCTAACTTCTAAGAGGAAGATTTTTTTTATACATAGTATAATAAAGTAAACCATTGAGATCTTTAATTATATTTATTAATATGACCCCACGATGGAGCAAAGTGCGTCGACAGTGATTCTCCATCGCGTTCGGTCTTGGGCATCACTCTTAATCACATTAAGAGCGTCCCAAGTGTTTATTTTAATAATTCCATTAAACTGCTGTTCTACAGGATATATAATACAAATTTAAGGAAGTTAGAGTTGTGTTGGATTAATTATGCCAACTAATATATAATCAGTTGGGTGTTCGCCCTAGAGGATGCACCGATGACCCTATGCACTACCTCGAAATAACAGAAGCTTCAATAATAGTTCACCTCTTCTTAAATATCCTTTTGATGGTTAGCGACCATAAAAGCTATCTAGATTTCCGATATCGCGTCTTTAAAAAAGAGTTTCTATATTAAAGATTTATGTAAACTTCAATCTCATAAACACATATTTATTATCATTAAGTAAAAACAATCAGAATACAATTACTACCAGTTAAATATAGTCGACTATACTAAGAACAACACGGTAAGAAACTCAGGAACATTTTTTTCAATAATGTAATTATCCGGTAAGTTAGATTGATGATGTTTACAATAAAAGTCAACAGTGTTACATAGTCATAGTCATAAACTAAAGACTCGACGAAACATAAAACAGTATTACTAATTTAAACTGTTGCCAACCTTCCGATTTCCAAATTTCCGTTAAAGTTAAACTCAACTAATATTATTCTAAGAAATTTAAGTAAAAATTAAGTCAATTAACTAAGTTCTAATGACTTTGCTAAAAGTTTATCAAGTTAATTTGCGAATTTCGCAGCATTCGATGCGAGTTACAAAATTCGGAACTCTGTATAGATTTGCTAGTCGATTTGCTGTTTTCCGAATTTAGACCGAAAAATATCATCTAAACTGAGCTCAATATTCATATAATTCAATTAATCAATAATATTCATCCATATACAACTTATTTGTAATGTTTATGCGCTATGTATTTGTATTTGAAAACTTCTTTTATCTATTCTAGAGGAATACTAACTTTCCTTAAGATTTTTTTTTAAATCTATTCTTAGTTCACCTTTAACTGGCAGAAGTAACATCTTTAACAAATTCTAAGTCTTTACATCTAATAGTTTTGGAGATCTAGTAATAAGTCAACGAAACCCTGGATATCTCCTATGGGAATTATATATTTGTAGAATCATGTGAAACAACGATTTGCCGTTTTCATATTTCCTTCTTGCAATTCAGCTCTAAATTGTTAAGTTGCGCGTAATTTTATTCTCTCATACCCACACTGATACAAATATAATAACGCCTCTCATATTATAAAGTTATTAGTGTTGGCAATTAAGCCGGAATTATATTTACATTAAAGCCTACCTGCACTAAAGTCACTACACCTTCAAGTGAATCAACGACGCGGCCACATCCGGCGCACGCGCACAAAAACTGTGAAACTAGCTCGCGCCGACCGCGAAAACCTCAAACGAGAGTTATTTGTTTCATTACAGCCTTTGACAGGACCATTTGTCCGTAAGGCCATATAAAACGTATTTGTATTTCTATCTTGGACAATTGAAGCTCCCGATCAGAGGTTCGCAATATTTCTGATTTCAAAAGTATACTTCCACTATACACCAATAAAACTAAACTCATTAAAAAAAATTCTGTGTGTAAAGAACATTTAGACTTACATACAAAAAAATCATCATCAAGTCATATTTTCAAATGATTTTTTTAACATAATTCTTCTTCGACTTGTGCCTATCCATTACTTGACGTTGGCCGTCAGCTCAGCGAACTTCTCCCGATCTTGTGCCAAGCGAAAAAGATGTGCTACGCTAACAATATTTGTCGATTCCCGGATGCAACCACGACTTTTTCCGACCATAATTCTAACAGTTGAAATAATGTTTGAAAGACTTAAATAATAAACGATTCACGGCAACAGGCAAAGGTTTATAATTTGTGAATCGGTACTCGGCTCGTGTCACCGCGACTCCTGCTCTCGCCGCTCTATTTACCACCATCAATAGCCTACCACTCAAATTGCCCGCAGTCCGCCATTCTTGCTTTTTGTACATACCTTTTTCCTTCCTTTTATTACAACTCCAATCAAAGTTCAACAAACCTGTAACTGGCGAAAATCGTTTTCAATTTACTGACAAAGGCCCTCGATGTGTCTTATTAACATGTAAGAAATATCCAATTTTAACAGTTTAAAAAAAAATTAGGGTATATAAAGAGCGATCGGGTCGTTTCGTTTCGCTTCAAACTAAACATTCATTATTTTAGAAATTTAATTTGAAAACAAATCGGCAGAACATCAACGGTTAATATGGAAGATCGATCACGGCAATCGCAGACAAAGATGTTCTGCTGCAACAAAGCATGCCAGATTGGGAGATAATGATTTTTTGGATCCAACACATTTTCCCTTTTTCGCCAAAAACTGTGAGAGCGGAGCGGAAACAATGTACCTTCGTCTGCCATAATTTCATAGTCGATCCGTTAACAATATGAAGGTGGTTATAAAAAGTGATTTCCTATTACGGATCGATGCTGCAACGAAGACGCGGTCGGACAGAATCGATTCGGCGTAGCGGCGTGAAGTTTGTTTAGTGGAACGACGACGGAGGAGGGGAAAGAGATTTCCGATTGAGGAAGGGGGAAGAAAGCGTGCGCCAGCGTCGCGTCACGCCTCTACACAAACTGTATTGGGAGTACATTTAACAACGCTTTGGATAAATAACTAGGTAAGTAGCTTCTCTTCGTCGTTTTAGAGGTTACAGTGTTGCACGGCTCGTTGTAGCAACTGTCGGTTTAACGGTCCAGCAATCTGTCACTGGTGATTACACTGAAACGAAAATAAACAAACACGGGAAGTACCAATCTTGATACAATTCAATTGGATCGAATTTACAAAAATATCAATATAAATAAAAACTTATATATAATAACAATCATAAACTAGAAACAGAAAGGACTGTACCACGCTAATCGCCAACCTTCACTAATTAGAGAGGCACTTTGAGAAGAAAGAGAACATAATAATCATACATTATTAGTATTTACATATTATTTAACGTACAAATTTATATGTAAATGCTAATAATGTAGTTATGATAGTTTTATCATTTATAGGCATGTCAAAAGGAGACATAGGCAACAAAACAGCCTCAACATATTCGGCAAACGACGGAGATTAAGGCTGAAGTTGCGATGACTGAGTGACAAAGGATATGATGAGCAGCGATCTCAAGTAAAGAGATGTTCCAAGTAGAGCGATGTGAAGTGAAAGAAGTAAGAAAGCAGACCCAGTCATAATATGGGAGAAATGTTAAGAATAAGAAGGGGACGACATGTTTAAATGTAGAATCACTGATGACTACAGAATGGAAATTCCAACAGATACTGAAGACTGTTTTAATTTTAGCTATAAGTACTTAAAATCCAGGCAGTATATAATATCAGTAGGATATTTAATAGAACAGTAGATGAAGTATTATATTGCATGAGTTCAATAATAATTCCTGTTGCCATTTGAACGCCATGCGAAGGTGAGATGGTTATCGAGATAATTGCTTGACAATAATACCGTAACGCGTTGTAAATGTATGGCGTAAAACTTTTTATTGTTTGTTTAATAAAAACTATGTAACTTTTCTTGGGAGTCATTATTTTTTGCTTTGGAATTATTGTTTCAATTCTAATATGTACACAACATGGCAGTTACAAGACCGTGCTTTGTGGAACACATTACAAGAGACCTATGTCTAGCAGTAAACCTCCATCGACTGCAATGATGATGAAGTTGGGAAATGCTACCATTGATAATCAAAAAGATGATTTCGTGTATTTTTATACGACAAAACAAGCGGGAGATTCACCCGATAGTAAGTGACAAACCTGTCCATTACAACGTGACGCTAGTTACGATGATATACAAAGCAACATATTATTCTCGTCTGCTTGAGACATAAGACGTTAAGTCTCATCATCCCACTAATTTTACTAGCTACAGAGACCTTAAAACTAGAACACAGTAATGTTTGCATACTTCTATCGTTGGCAGAAATAAGAGCTACAGTGGTATCAATATAGACGGTCTACAGCAATAAAAACCTACCATCAGTATCAATCAATAATTAAACGATATATGTAATAATAGAAATAAATAATATATTAAAAAAAAAATACAATTAAGTGTAAACCACGATTTCTATTGATATTTCATGAAACTACGAAAACTGCAATTAAAGTTCCCAAGCAAAAAAAGTCTCAACAATCACACAATGACAAATTCAACTTCCGGGCCACACAGTCGCTCGATCTGTCCCTGTTATTTACAAACAATCCGGTATAAACTGAAGCCGATATAATTAACGACTAGACTGGTAACATTAAGAGTTTACTTCCTTTGGACGAAAATAAGAACTGACTAATTTCTATCGTATTAAGATCACATGTAGCTTGAAGGAACGAGGGACCGACAGCAATAAAGGAAGTTCTATTTTGTGGTTACAATCTAAAAAAAAATACGTCTAAGCAGTGGCGCCTAGTCATTAGTGCCTTCCGGAAAGGATAATTTTTTTTGCAATACGGCGGAATCTCAAAAGAACAATGAACTGACAAATTGTGCCACCTTTTTCGCAACTGGAGATTGAAAAAATCCTTGCAAAGGAATTATGAGGAAGATTATTTTTAATCAAACGGAAATTTTCTAATCTAATATACGATCTTGTTTGGAGCTTCAAATTGAATAGTAAGAAGATAATTTCGACATTTTGAGTAATAGCTTTCAACCTATTTGATGCACTTCAGAATATTAAAATCGGTAATGCAATTGAAATATTCAATGCAGATAATATAAAAAAAAAACCAAAATTCTCTATTTTTATTTTCGTGGTATTTCATTAGTTTTGATTTATACTCTGTAAGCACTAAACATGTATTGAATTGAAGTCAATAAACGAATATCCTTTTAAACGATGCTTATCGTCGTGGGTTAAGTCGAATGCTTGTGATCGTGCAAAATGTCCCGAAAACAAATTAGTTGTTTATGAACAAAGTGGACAAGCTCGTGACTGACGCGACATTAGACCCCTGGGCCCAGACAGTTCCGTTTATCTCAAACTCGATTCACTTTCACAAAATATTGGCACTGATACAGGAATGACTCGTCTGTTAGGCATTTCCTGTTCAATTAAGCTTACGGAGTTTTTTGTTTTTTTTTTTGTTGTCTTATCGATTTTGCATGCAATTCATAGCTTACCTGTTGTTCTTTGTGCTTCTTAGATATCCTTAATTAAGTTTGAATAATAGCAATCTCTTTTGAATCTTATCGATGAGATCGATTTTTGAAAAAGATAATGAAACAAGTCAAACAACGTAAAGTGAATATTCAATAAGATAATATATTAAAATTATTTCCTTTAAAGAATGTCTTTTAGATTTTTCGTAATAAATTTCATCATATTCACTTAACCATGAAGAAACGATTTAGATATATAACCAAAAGTCTTCAAATTTGTTCTAAACGCAATTTGTTAAATTAGTAAATACAGCATAGTATTACTAACATTATCACAAGTGATGCAAATTTATACGTTATCTAAAACCAAAGATATAAGAGAACAGTTGTAAGAACATCGAAAGTACATTCGAGACCTTCGATATTTGTATTCGATCTCCCTTGTGCTTCAGTTTTCGTTGAAAGAACACTTAGGGAGGAAACCTATATGTTGAACATACAACGCCTTTTAAGGACATAAGAGTTTCGCCCTCCGCACACTGGTGAGATGAATTGTCTCGACTCTCATCATGTCCACTAAAGACTCTCAGAACTAGCAATAATAAAGTGGATTGCTCATTTCCATAGACCACATAGGTCGAAGATTAGGCGGCCCATAGGCCAAAAGAATTCATTTTTTATTATTACAACTTCTCCAAAAATATCCTGCATCTGGATAAAGACAGAGAGGCGATGATCCTAAAATCGAGATTACATATTGGTAAGCTCAATGTGGTATGACTGTTTGGCAAGTAAACCAACCACCAAATGAGGGGGGTCCATTTATTCGAGGTGGTAACATATTAATGAATTAAAACATAATCTACGAAAAGCATCTTATTTGTTCTAAGGAATAATGGGCGTAGATTGCCTCCCGGGACAACTATTTGCAGTAAAATCAGGATTCTTATTTTAACCATGTTTAACATAAGTTAAATTTAAATATCATCATCTTCTTCTTCTTAAAGTGCCTCTCCAACTAGTGAAGATTGGCGATCAGCGTAGTACAACCCTTTCTGTCTCTGGTTCGGCGGAACAATTCGTACGGCCCAGATACGCCAGTCCATTCCCAGATAATCCTCAACCATATTAACGTTTGAAACGTTACCCGGGCCCACGCAGCGCGGCGTACTGCAACGACAACCTCGTCACGATATTATTGGCACATATTTATTAGCTGATAACGGTAATAGGACTATTTTTATACTAGGAGGGGAGAGATAAGTTTCGACGGGCGGAGTTGTCCGACGGGCGCGTTATGGTGGGCTATTGGCCGGCGTACCTCAGGGGCGGGGTCTGGCCCCCATGTTTTATTTGAATTATGGATGAAGCACGCAGCAATCGCTTCTTGAAACCAGTTGTGAGCGCCGCAGCCGCGCGCCCGCTCGCCTCTCCCCTTGTAATTAATTGATGTTTTAATTTAACATCCAGTTTTGTAATTAGCCGGTCGACCATCTAAAATCTGTGTGTGGAAAACTTTATGAGTCCAAAGTGCTTGTGCCGTGAATAATTTCTTCATTTTAAAGAGGTTAGTGATTTACAAATTTATCGATCCTTTATATTCTTAACGAATTGTTTTTTACTACGATAGAAACATAATCCTTTAACACCACTTGCTATGGAAGTACCATAACTGTGTATGACAGTAATCTATGCTAATTGAAAAGTACGTTTTACACCTTCACGTACCTTTAGTGTTGTATAAAAATAGTTTGTTTCTTCTATTAACATTACCAATTTTTTTACACAATTTACAACTTCTTTATTATGACAACAGACTGACTCGTCTTTCGAGGAAAAATACCTTACAATGCAAAGGTTCAATTTGTAAAGATATTCAAAAAACCTAACTTATGATAACTAATGAAATTTTTACGTATATATAGAAAATACAAAATTAGCTTTGATGTTTTTACTAAAATATAACTCAAAATTGTTAATATATCTCAATTAGTGGATACTAAACCGACTTTATAATTGTACAATACATCAACTGTGTGATTTTCCCGTTAAAATTGTTATCAAGTGCGTTAATTGTTCGCTATGAAACACTTATAACTCCAATTATCTATTACAATACTGCTAAAGAGAACTTTAAACAGTAAATTTGGAAAGTTACATTTAAAAAACAAACCGCGGTTAACATTCCTAAGCGTTTAAAAGGAAATAAACTAGCCGACGGGTATGATACTACGCCCAGTTTTGTAACACCGACGTTTAACTCATAACGTATTTAGAAAAGTGTTAATATTCATATATATTAATTAAAGTAATTTATTGCTAATGTTTTAAAGCAAATTTAGGTTTTTTTTTATATATTAATAAACAATAATTTGCATGAACATAGTTCTTATTGCGAGTACTCATGCAAATGTTATTTAGTATGCGATTTTTCTTGTTTTAGTGTTACATGTAACCAAAATGATAGCTTGTTAAGTATTTTTAAATACATGAATAAATTTAACGGATACCTAAATTAATAACACATCCCGAAAAGGATGATTTTAGGTTTTTTTTTTTAATCTGTGTGATATTTTGTAATTGGTATATAAATATGTTGGAAATATTGCCATGTGAAAATAATAAAAATTTGTTAAAGATCGCGAGCTCCATATCATTTGATTACATTTACATATTTCGATCGCTTACAAATCGTTTGTTAACGTTTTGATAAACAATATACAGTTATTTATAATAAACGGCAGCGTCCGTTTTGATTTTTCCCACCTAGCTATTACTACCCTTAAAATTGAAAATCTGTCACAACTACTGCAGGAACGTGGACTGGATATGCAAAGCAAACCCACATCTCTTTGCTTATCTAAACTTAACAATGATCAAAGCGTAGTAGAGTACCTTTCGAGTAACTTATGCAGTGATTATTTGCCTGCATGGAGTACACGGAGCACTACTGTGTTCCGGTAGTCGACACATTATAGCCTGAGTATTCTGGAAGAGAAAGCTCCACCAATGACCTGTTTGTCGTTTAATTCAATGTGAAATTGAATTCTAGAATTAGATTGTTATAGATAATAAAAAGCTTGAAGATTTCTAAAAGTTCAAGATGAATTGTTGCTCTGGATACCTTTGTTAAGTTGCTAACAGTGAGTGTAGTTGCATTCCTATACAACTACACTACTGTGTATATATATACACTGCCGTACATATACTAGGAGTCATGAGAAGAACATACTATGTTTCATGCAAACGATCCATTGGTGTGAGTAATTATTAATAATATATGAGCAGATACAAATTGTTCTTCCATTGCGTGTTGTTAGCGACGTAATATCTACTTAACAATATAATGAAATTGCTATTTACAACTTGTTTTTTTTTTTAATTATATTTTATAGGAAGCACTAGATGCATTATAAGATGATGTGTCCTCTTACGACCTATAATCTATGTTATTGTTCGAAGTGTGTAAGTAATTGGAGGATAGGTGTCTTTTGCCTGAGACTGTCTATGTGGGTATTACGGCAGCATCTAATTCTGCAGTCAAGTACTAGTGTGTACATTACTGTGTTCCAGTTTGAAAGGCGTTATAGCTAGTTTAATTACTTACCATCTTATACCACAAGGTAAGGAGTATAATGTGGTACAGACTACTTCGTTTTAACTAGCTCGCTCTTCTAGTTGCTGATTGAAATACAAAAGTAAATTAAGTGACGTTACATGTTTTTGTATGTGTGACTTTGCCAAGGAACTTTTAATAAAGACTTGTGTTAACATATAGTGATATTTAATAATAACAGTGAAAACAAAACGCACACATATAGAGCGCGGCTATTTCGTAATCTGTCCGCAGCACTCACGTCGAGCCCGGCCGTGCTGAGACAAAAAGGTCAAGAGAAAAATATGTGACAGAGGTCCGCAGCCATGCCGAGATAAACCTAAAATGAGGACTTAACAAAAACTATACGGGCGAAATTAAAAGAAACGACGAGCAAACAACTAACACGGGCACTAACGCTCCGTGATAAACTCGTTGCCTTTTTGGAGCCGGTGTAATTTGTCGTAGGCGCCGCCGATAAGCCGATTCAGCCGCGGCCCCTGGCATGCTGGTGGAATTCCAAGCGACCAGCCTTTACACGAACTCCCCTATTCATTCCTAATCCCTACCCAGTACAAAGACAAAAGCTTCATAATACTAAACCAAATTAAACTCACTATTTGGGAAAGATATATTAGGAAGTATACAAAATGCAAGCTCAAACACTCTTTTTATTTTGTTATTTTTTTATTTATATCAAAAAATGTAAGGAATCAAAATTTCGTACAGATATTGCTTCTGCTATTTAGAGGTCAGCTAAGAATGGATTTCACAAAATTCCTTCCCCAAAGGTATTCGTGGAGGACAGCTAGTAATACTATATATGGGTTGTTCTTGAAGTCGGACAATTCTATAGAGATAAATAAAAACTATAACAACAGCATCCCTCACCAAATAATTACCAATGTTTTTTTTTTATTCAAGAAAGAGATGAGACGAGCGGGCCTTCATGTGATGGTAAATGATACGCCCGTCCATAACAAGGTGGTGCGTTAGGATGATATATACTGCACCACATTACGCTCGTCGCGTGAGACATGTGTCTCGTTACCCAAGTAATTTCACTAGCTACATCTCCCTGCAAAACGTAATACAGTAATGTGCATACTACTGTTTGGCGGCAGAAATAGGAGCTACGGTGGTACCTACATAGACGGTCTCTGGCAACGGAAACCTACCACCAGTAAATCATCAATTATCAATACCAAAATTTCCATAGAAATCAAATATATTTTATTGAAGCCAAATATTCATTTTGTTAGTTCTTGTAAACTCCTGTGCGAGGTCCAATAACATTTAGATAAACGGAAGGAAGCAAAAATCTTCATTAATATACAATCATGACAGATAAATTTTTTTGTAGTGTATTGTTTTCTGAGAATCTGTCTCATAAATATTATATTTATATGTTATAGTGATATTAATTAACTTAATCATTTATATTAAAACAAAATACCAAACCTCTTTAGATTCTAAATGAAACAAAATTTGAAGAATTTAACTCATACCATAGATTTTAGCTTAATAATTATCAAAATACTGAATAGAGCGAATTCTTATACATATAACACATGGTGGTGTGTAAGGGTCCTCGCACAACAACTCATGGGAACCTTGCTGATCTCACCAGCTCGTAGTGCACCCTGATGATCAACAAACGAGGCTCTGGCTACCACCGACTCGCATTGGGTAAGCGTGGTGGGAAATGGCCTAATTAATTCTATATGAATCCCCACCTGATCGATGTGGGGAAGAACAATGTCTAGATTGGACATCCAACGTCTGATGATGATGATGACACTACATATATATATTTGCATAAAATTATATATATTAAGTGATTTAAATTACATTTCAAAGCTGCTATGAATAAATCGCAAACTTTTGACGATAACTTTGATACTTTTCCATCGCTAAGCACTTTCAAAGTTATGACAAATGGTCAAATATCATATTAGAACTTTATAACATATTAGTTAGTATCTACGATTACACATGAATTTTTTTTGTTACCTAAATTTAACACGATTATAAGAGAGAAAACGGAATTGAGACCTTATCTAAGTAAACGGCGTCGAAATCAACGTTTCGGCTCCTAATCGAATTAACTTCCATTCCACAATCTGGTTTACAAACCGTGCGCCCATCAATGTCTATCGGTGTGGTGGTTTGAGGTTGTATTGAGGCTGTTTATGGGTTCGGTTACGTCGTTACGGGTCAGGTCGGAAACGTCACGTCGGTGGCCGCGTGACCGGTAATTATGGTGGCCGCTTATCGTCCGGCGACTCCGTGGCGAGCCTCTTGGCGTCATCAGCGACTATAAATCTCCTTTGTATCTAATGCCCGCGACGCCGGCCGCAGCGACTCCGCCTGTCTCCGATATTAATTGCTTATGAATCAGTTATTGTGGTTTCGCCGATGACTGGTTTTTTTTTCGCAGTCCCGCCGAATGATTCTGATATAGTTCGGTAATGGAATATAAAATATTAATCGAGTTTAACACACTTCTATCGTATCACTAGTGTGGCCAACCAACCTTGTTATTATACATATCTTAGTGTTATATTTTTCGTATATAGTATGATTTGAAATATTTACTCAAAGTCCAGTTCGAACACTACTTCTTTACCTAAGCATCGATACTTCTTCCAATCCGTCTGCCAAAGGCCATAAGCTCCAAGAGAACAAGCGTTAGACTGCAACGAGTCATCACGTCTGTCACACCACTGCAGCAACATGTGCAGCAAGAGTTTTGACTACGATTTATCGCAAACGTAAGGATAGCACCACCACCACCATCAGCCGATAGACGTCCACTGTTGGACATAGGCCTCCCCCAAGGATCCCCACACCGATTAGTCCTGTACCGCTCGCATCACCGAGCTCCAAGTGCCATCGTTTGTAGGAGTCACTTCCCACCACGCTCACCCAATGCGGGTTGTTGGGAGCCGGAGCCTCTTTAGTTGATTAGCAGGGTGCACCGCGAGCAACTGACGTTGGCTTCCCATGAGTTGTTATGCGGAAACCCTTACACCCCTGTAAGGAAAGCAATAAATCGTAATAGAGAAACTTCTCTTCACTCCTTAATTCCTCTATGGATGCGACAGAAAGAGTAATATATCAGCTGTTTTACTGTAGCCTATATTGACAACCTCCACATCATAGATGTACTCATTGTGATCTTCAGGAACACCCACCTCGTCAACCAGCTCCTTATGTGAATCAGGTTGCGGCTACTGACTCTCCCCGTCACGTCATAACCAGAAATCAGTAAAAATCGATATACGATACATAATTAAAAAAAAAAAAAACATAAAACTGCAATAAAATACATTTAAATAAAATCATCAATAAAACTTGATTTAGTTTTAAACAATATTAATAATATTATGCGCTCGTTAAAATTAATAATCTCTTAATTATAACGTTTTGTTGGGTAATTATGAAAAACACTTCATTATTAAAACACTGCGAATTATTTAAATCGAGCAATTATTTATTAATTAAAAACTTAAACACATTCTAATTAATTAAAAATTTAATTAGCCGATTGTATAGTTCAAATAGTTTTTATGTTTGTGTTAAATATTTTGGAGGGGTAAAAGATACTGCACAAGAACTCACGGAACCCAAACCTTACTAACCCGCATTGGGCCAGCGTGGTGGTATATGGCCCAATCCCCTAACTCCTACTCACGAAGGACCCTAGTGCTTGGCGGTACCGGAGGCCATCCTACCCGTAAGGTAGCGGGAAGCTGCTGGTTCCGGCAGCGTAGGATCGATCGATGTGCAGATCTTTGGACGTGGTCTATGTCCAGCAGTGGGCGTCTATCGACTGTTGATGGTGATTAAATGTTTTAAAATTATTTAATGAAATAGAAGTAAAATTAAATATTATGAGGGGTCCCGCACAACAACCAACGGGACCCAAGCCAACCTCACCTGCTCGTGGTATACCCTGCTAATCAATAAATGAGCCTCTGGCTCCCGCCAACCGCATTGCCCCATCGTGGTGGGAAATGACTAGAATCCCCCCACACGCATCCCTAAAAACGTGATCTTTGGGATAGGCCTAACCCCAGCAGCAGATGATTATAAAATCATCGATGCAAGTCTAATCGATATCAATTTTGGTAAATTTAAATATCGAATTGTTTCTATTACTGCTCTGATATCGTATATGATAATTTTCAAAATAAGAACGAATGATATCGATTTTAGCGAATCTCGCAATTTAAAATTAAAATAAACGTATTAATACTGGCTGGAAGTTAAAACATAAAAACTACAATGACGCCATATTTTACTGGTTGTACCGCAATGGCTATTCCCGCCGCCAAATAGTGTTGTGCGTACTTTACTGTGTTCCGTACTGAAGGGCTTTGTAACTAGTGTAATTACTGGGGTAACAAGACTCATGTCACAGGCGATGAGCGCTAAGCGGTGTGTAATAAGTGCCACGTTATGGACAGGCGTATCACTTACCATCAGGTTAGGACGGTGGTCTCGTCGTTTAATTGAATAAAAAAATAAATAACTAGTGTCTCATTTAATTAATTGGACGTCTTTGTTTTTGCGTTTCATTGCGCCAGTTGGATTCGATTCTGTGAAGGCGAGGAGTTTGCAATTCATCATACCGCGACATCACTCGTACGAAGAAGGACTCGGCAGCATTTCAGTAAGAAATTATCAAATTAGTTTCATCTGGAATAAAAAGCGACTCTTGCCAGCACAAAGGATCGTTCGCATTGTTCACAGATTTTAAAAATCGTACATAATTAAACGGAATTCAGTTTTTGCAGCGGTAACATTTCGCCATGATATAAATTCCTGAATCGTTGAAGAGGTTAGGGCATTGAAAAAGAACCATTTTGCCACCCTGCTCGGGATGAAGCCCTTAACCATCGAAAGGTCCACTCCCGGGCGAAATACAAAGAGGATATCAATAACAAATTTGCACTTAAGATCTTTTGTGTTGGCGGTCATTTGACTCGGGGCAATACCACGTCGTCCTCGGCGCCGGACAAAAAGCGGTTGAAATGAGGTTACAGGTTCCGCGAAGAATTCAATATAGCCGATTCCAGTTCGAAGGCATAGATGGCTCCTGTGTTGTTCTCGTTATTAGCATCCGGAATCACTCCATTCATTTAGTATAAATGCCTGCATTCGTTCTTTGTTACACGGTGGACACAATTCCTTTACAATGTATATCATTTCTTCTCTCTCTCTCACTCTGTCTCTCTCTAATTTTTTCTATATTTAATCGAGAAACGAGACGAGTGGAACTTTCACCTGATGTTAAATGAACGCCCGTTCATAACAACGGCGCTAGTTAAGTTGATATACACATCACCACATTGCGCTCATCGACTGAGACATAAGATGTTGATTTGCTTTACACCCAGTAATTACACTAATTATAACGCCCTTGAATCCAGAACACAGTACTATTTTGCGGCAGACATAGGCGCTGCGATGATACCTATCTAAACGATCTCCGGCAACAAGGGCATATCGGCAGTAACGTTTTTGCCCAAATCCAATACTTTTTTTTTTTTGTAAATCGTAATTGGTGAATACCAAATACTTTAGGCTTTAAAGAATAGCTGAAGATCGTTTTTTTTTCTCAATCTGATCACCAAACTTCAGTTTAAAGATCGCACCTAATAATGATGATGAATTAGTGAATATCCTCAAACATTAAATGTAATAGTTACTTTACTAAACTTTACTAATTATGGATAGAGTGTCGGCAGTCAAACAACATGAGCCGTGTGGATGCCCATGTATGACGTGCATATTATTTAAGCATCGCGGAGCCAAATTCAGAGCCATCAAGTTAATTATGGAGATTTAATTAGATTAACATGATGAGTTTTACGATTCTCGTAAGCAATTTGTGCGGAAACATTGCAAAAAGTCGACTCGAACTTCCAGGAACGAAGCGGTGCCCGTTTTGGTTGCGGTTCGAAAACTGGACACGTGTTGCGGCTTTGACGTCTGTATCCGAGCTGGGGGGTGGGGAGGGGGGGAGCGGAGGAAACGCGGCTTTTTTTTCTACCTGCACACTACTCCAATAAATATGGATTTCCGTAAACACCTAACCCAGCGGTTCTCAAACACCGTGACGCCTTACTATCATGAGCCGGAAGAATTTTAGATTTTATTTATTTTATTCAACGAAGCGAAGGGACGAGCTGCACATTCACGTGATGTTAAGTGATGCGCCTGCACATAACAATGTGGTGCGTTAGAATTATATATACTGCACCATATAACACTCGTCGCTTGAGACATAATTGGTTCTCGTTACCAAGTATGATATAATAAAATGTTAAGATAATATACACTGCACCACGTTGCGCTCGTTGCTTTGTGACATAAGATTTCGTCTTATTACCCCAGTTATTACTCTAGCAACGCCTTTCAATCCGGAAAAGAGTAAATTATGCACAGTACTGTTATGCAACAAAAATATCCGTTGCAGTGGTACCTACATAGATAGTCTTTTTTTTGTTTCGGAGGGAAATCTATGAAAGACACCTTTTCTTTTTGTTTTTTTTTTTTACTTGTTCCCCTGCGTTTTGTGGGTCAGGGGCTTTATTTACATATTCACTTAACATCCTATTTCTTATATCTATACATTGTTTTTCCTCATATTATTCTTTCATCCTTTCTTTTCTTTCATCCCATGCTTATCTTCCATACTTTTTATCTCCTATGATACTCCATTCCATTTCCTTCTCTTCAGATTTCCAGATCGTGAAAGTATCGCTTGTCCTAAAAGTAAATCATCCCTTTTCATATCCTGGAACAAAACAACTCTTGTCATCCGTTTTTCTCCTTTTTCTTCTTTTTTCTTCTTTAATTTTTTTTATTTTTATTTTATTTTACTTATTCTTTACTACCAACGTATTATTTATTAAATTTCAGTTAATTTTTCTACTTTTTATTCAGTCTACCTATTTTTGTTTATCTATTTATCTTATTTATTTATTTTTACAGTCTTGTTTTGTTCCTCTTTATCACATCTCCGAAAGATACTTTGCTTCTGGAGTAAATTCAGGGTTATGTGATGAGATTCTTACTCACTGAAACCCTGTCGGTGGTCTGCATCAGTGCATTCGGAGAGGCTCCGAGATCTCTTGTAGAACGCACCGGTGTCCCTCTACACTTTGTGCTTCACGTCTCCGAGGAAGGACCAAACCCTCCTAGACACCATCGCTGAGCCATACGCTGTCTCACGCGGTTCGCTTGTTAAGCGATAAGGCCCTCCATTCTCAAGACCCGCGAAATTCATAGATCCTTTTAGTCACCTTCTATAACGGGCAGGGCTTACTTTAGTCCTATTCTTACTAGCCCAAGACTACAGTACTGCCGTCAACAGAGACCTACCATCAGTAAGACCACACAGCTTCTTCGAATCCCGACATCGCTGATCCGGAAACAGACACCTGTCACCAGAAAAATAATATAGTAAATAAGAATGATAATAGAGTTTTTATTTTGTATTACTTATGAGTAGTACATATTATATTGATTTCAATATTAACATCATAAACTAATTATAATATCAGTAATTTACTTTTGACTCACTACCAAATTTAAAAATCGTTTAAGGTATGCCGCGATAAAAAAAAAAAGTTGAGAATCACTGACCTAACCTAGTACGTTACTACCTATACTAGTTTTTTTTTAATCAATTATGCGAGACGTTCACCTCTCGTGAACTCTCTCTAGTTTTAGAATGATACTCCACTTGCGCTTGTAGTCTTAAGTCTAAGATATTGAGTCTCTTCACCCCGGTAATTAACACTAACCACAGCGCCCTTAAAACCAGAACAAAGTAATGTTTGCACACTACTGTTAGACGGCAGAAATAAGAGATGCTGTGGTACTTATCTAGACGGTGTCCGGCAACAGAGACCACCTACCACCAGTAAATTTTCTTAAATAACATAATTAGCATTTTAATGAAATAACTTAATTAATGTAAGTATAAAGGTGTTTTATTGATCATGATAACAATAATTTAATTTAAAATTTAAAAATATACGTTACTCAGGGACTTAGGACCTAAACAACCTAGGTCCAGCTGTAGGCGTCTGTCAGAAATGATGACAATGAGGAATAGTTTCTTTGTCATAACGATTAATGGCAGAGACAGTAGACCTTCAGCAAATGTTACCGGCGATCGTCTAGGTAGGTACCACGATAGTTCCTATTTATGCTACCAATTGTACAAACGTTTCTGTGTTCCGGTTTAAAGGCCGTTTTAGCTAGTGACAAGTATATCATTCTAACGTTTATAAAGGCAGGCGTTACCGACAGGTGTATGTCTCACTCGTTTGGTCGCTTCGTTGAAGAAAATAATGTTTTCATTTAATATGATATCTTCTTTTTTATCATCATCAGTCATCTCCACATTGATCGGACCTCTGCTGCCTGCATCCAACGTCTTCTCGCGGCCTCCAACTGTCAGCATTGCCTCCGGTATCGTCGGATACTAGGGGCCGTGGTTTGTGGAGGTTCTTATGGATGGCTTGGCTGAAACGCGGCTTGGTAGGAGCCAGAGCCTCGTTTGTTGATTATTAAGGTGTATCATTAGTAGGTAAGAATGGTTTTAGGTCCCATGTGATTTGTCCGGCGTGGGAACGGAACAGAGCGGCGGTTCCTAATAGACAGCATTGGACGGAACCTCTCCTTGCCAGCAATCATATCGGCGACGCTGGGAAGAGATATTGCATGGAGAGCCGTGGCCTCCTTTTGTGAAAGTTTTATGGTACAGAAGGAGTCGAGAGAGGATTGTTCCCGCTCGGAGACCAGGTTGCCGTGGCCACCAATGAATGGTGTTCCCTTACTATAATAGGCATTTGGAGTCGTTGGCGGTTAGGCTGGGGTTTTCATTGCTTTCTAAAGGACCTCGAGGAGGACTATGGCTGGACGTGGTCTCCGGTCATCGAAGTACTCACGAGGTTGGTAACGCCTGCGTAAAGCAGACCCGGAACGGAATAACGTTAGCAAAGCCGCGGTTGTGTTCCTAACGGAAATCCCGTGACTTCTCTATACGCCGAGGTTGACCACGGAGGGGGTTTTAGTGGGTAAAAATCTCCACATAAGTCTGACCTCGCCATAGAAGACAGACTATATTTTTGAAAACTTCACCCGAAACCAAAAAAGTCTCATGTGTTGTTTTGCGGAATCTTTTTTTTTGTGTCGGGGAGGAAAATTTCGAAAGATACTTTGCTTCTGGGGGGAAGTCAGGGTTATATGAGATTATTACTCACTAAAACCCCTACGGTGCTCTGCATCAGTGAATTTGGGGAGGTTCCGGGATCTCTTTTAGAAAGCACCGGTGCTTCTCTACACTTTGTACACGTCTCTGAGGAGAGGCTTAACCCTCGTAGCTGTCCCACACAGGTTCGCTTGTTGAGCGATAAGGGTCTCCACCATCAAGGCCTGCGAAACTCCTAGACCATTCTACGACAGGCAGGGCTTACCTTAGTCCTATTCTTACTAGCCCGGGTCAGCTAACGGGTCCTCTTTATCTCTTTCCTATCTTTCTCTTGTGTTGTGTGTGTTGTAATATAATACAAGTTTTTATTCTATACTATGTTTTAACATATCTCACGGAGAGTAATAAAATTGTACGACAGTTGTTAATAAAATTTAATTTTTACTTCAGCAAAATCAACAATGATGTTGACATATACAACTTAATGATAACGAGACCGTAATGATTCGTTGACGGGATAAAAAGCGAAATAGCTCCGGCGGTAAAAAGGGAAATGGTATAATAGACACATAGCGTTGGCATTGGTGATGCGACGTCTGCAATAACGGAGACGATTGCTGGACGAGGGGTAAAAAAGAACCCGCCGAGGGTTTCGTCTCCAGCGCGCGATCCCAGCGTGAGACTAATTATGCGATGGGATGATCGAAGGACAGTTTTTGCCGCGGCGGCGGCCAATCGCATTACATGCGCCCCGCTTTTGAAGAATTGAGTTTTTGACGTGGCATAACTTAAATTGCATTTTTGTCACCCGCCGCCGACCGGGGGCTGGTGGCGGACGGTAGCTTTTTACAACAAATTACAGTGTGGCGTCTTCATTAGCCGCAGCCCCGTGTGCACTTTGCGGGCCCGTTAAGGGGTAGGCGGTGATGGACGTTCGTTATTTTAAGGCATTAACATCGATTCGATTAGATACTAATGCGCTCGCAATATCGAATTAAGGCGGGGTTACTCAGCTCGGCTTTTTGTGGGGGGGCTGCTTTATAAATAAAGATTATAATGCAAAAACGTTTCAAGATCGCTGAGACTTGGCCTTAATTGAATGATGATATAAATATTTATGTATTTTTTTTAAAACTCGAACAATGGGAATAGGGGTCATTAATTAATTGTCATTGTATCTAAATGAACAATTGTCTTTTGCTTATTAAATCATTAATTAATATCTTAGGATTCCTAATGTATCTAGATCGTTTGAGGACGATTTAAACAATTACACAAAAACATATCTTACAATATACGCAAGCTTCTGTATCAAAAACTAACTTTAATAACTATAGCTCGAGGGAAATGTGAACTATCGGCACGTTCACCTGATGGTAAGTGATACAGCACTGCACCACATTGCGCTCCTCGCCTGACACATAAAATATTGAGTTGCTTTACACCAGTAATTAAATTAGCTACAACGCCCTTCATACCAGAACACAGTACTGTTTGGCGGAAGAAATAGGCGTTGCAGTGGTACCTACCTAGACCATCTTCAGCAACGGAGACCTACCATCAGTGACTTTTTTTCTATAACAATTCCCCCTGCGTGTCGTAGGTCAAGGCCTTTATTGTACAATCATTTATCATCTGTTTGTTATTTAAGTTTTTTTACAATATTTATCTCATACTCACCTTTCATTCATTCTTTTCTATCATACTCTGCTTACCTATCATACTTCTTTCCTTCTTTCTTACCTCTCTCAAGTGAAGACAGCCGTTCGTTTCTGAAAGGAAACCTAAAAAATTACCATCAGTGATGAGCTAGCGCTGGCTAATGTTTCTAAATTTTTGACATGTTTTTGGTCGAATTCCGATGCCACATACTGTGTATTTTGCATAGCGAAAAGTCTTTCAAACCCGACAGACTAACTCTCCTTTATACTCTAAATCTGCTAAAATCTCGATATTATTGTGTTACGCCTGTTCACATGTGAGGAAGAATATTCTTCTTGGGGAATCTATCTTCAGTCTCGATGGCACGAAAATTTGATTCAAAGGATTCTCAACTCTATCCTCCCTCTCTTTCTTTGGAGTGTATAATTTTTTTTTTATTAATATATACTGTTTAGTTAATACTTTTTTCTGTTTGACTAAATGAGGAGAACAAACGTTTTATTATGGTAAGTGATACGCTTACCCTTAACAAGGTGGCGCTAGTTAAGATCATATAAACAGAATCACATATTACTCATCCCCTAATTTTCGTTTATCGTTTGCGTCAAAGATTTTTTTTATTCAATTAAGCAATGAGACGAGAGTAAGGTTCATCTCATTGTGAATGTAGTAATCGTGATGGTATTGCACCACGTTGCATTCATCGCCTGAGACACAAGACTTTACTGGTGGTAGGTCGCTGTTGCCGGAGTTCTTCTAGGTGGGTACCATCGCAGAGCCTATTTCTGCCCCCAAACAGTAGTGTATAAACATTACTCTGTTCCGGTCTTAAGGGCGTTGTAGCTATTGTACTTACTGGTGTAATTATACTCATCGTGTTTATACCATACTGACTAGCGCCACGTTGTTATTGGTAGGCGCGTTACCATCAGTTGAACGCACTATCTCTTCGAATAAAAAAAAATTACATTGCATACAGCAGCAATAGTAAGTGAAAATATATTAAATAAACTGTATTCAATAACAAATGAATTCTCTGGAAGTTGTTGTTGATAAAAATTCGCTGTGTGGGAATGCCGATGTTTTTTTCCCCCCTTTTTTTTCTCGTCGGGGTACGGGCGAGCCGGTGTTGACGTGACGCGATGAGGTCCCGCGCGAGGCAGCTCCGCAACATGGCCGAGGCACGTTGATTGCTGCCCTTGGTTTAATTAAATAAGCCGTTTCTCAGTACTCCATTGGCCTCAGCCGGTCGCCTAGTTATTATTGACTCGTATGCGTGTGTTACGTTCATTATGTTTTTTTTTATACAAATACAATGTTTATTTGTATTGTAATTTTTATTCTTTCTTCATCCTACCATTTTCTCAGCTGTGGTGTCGGCACAGTACGTACTTCTCATCCATATCTTTCTAACAGCCGTCATATCTAAATTCAAACTCTTCTTACACACGTCATCCACACAATCCATCCACACTTTCTTCGGTCTTAAACTTCCCTTATAACCATCCAAATGTAATTATTTCTTATTCAATTAAGCAAAAATATAAGCGAAACGTTCACATGGTGATGAGTGATGTCTGTTCATAACGAGACGGTAGTTAGGATAAAAAAAAATGTTTGCTTTTCATGTGACTTCTGTTCTTTGGAATGATTGGCAAAATAATTTATATTAATATAAGAACAAAACCTCCTCATAGTGCAACTTGATAATAAACAAACGAGGCTCTGGCTCCCGTTAAATTACATTGGGCCGGCGTGGTGGAAAATGGCTAAAATCCCCGCATATGAACCCCATACTACATATGACAGCCCCTAGTGCCCAGTGGTACTGAAGACTGACTGTATGTGGAGATATTTGGGGGAGTCCTATGTCCAGCAGTGGACGTAAGAACGAAACAATATTTATTTTATACAATTGAGGTTTATTTTATTGATCGTTCGTATACAGCTGGAATCATAACTTCATCTTGACTTAAAACATGATTTTTATTTTACTAACCCTCAGAAATTAAATACATAACATCCGGAGTATAAGTCTACTTCATCTAATCAATTCCTCGACATGGAATGAAGGATTGCTTAAGTTATGATGTTATGATACGATTAAGCCGAAGTCAAAATATAACTGTTTCAAAGAAAGGTTTCGTGCTCGGCATAAATTGCTTTGAGTTGCGTGTTCGCCCACACCTACTTTTGTGTTTGTCACAGGAATGTTGCTAGTGGTGAAAATTAAAGTTCATTTTTTTTAATATTGACCTCTAAGACCCCTTAAGTAATTTTCGAACTTATATTTTGTAACATACAACATTGCATTATAAATTACTTAAAATGAGTCTATGGAGATTCTACATAAAAAAAGATATTTTTTTTTTTTTATATAGTCACGCCTTTTTCCCAGTAGGGGTAGACAGAGGTGAATAAACACCCACATTTCGCCAGATGTGGTCAGACTAGGTCCAGTGTAACAGGGGGCGAGCCTGTTGCCACTTTATTGGGACCACACACACACACACACACAAAGATGATATCAGTGTGCGGGTTTCCTCACGATGTTTTCCTTCACCGTTTTGTATCTCGCTGTTGTAACTAAAGTTCACAAATGTACATAACTTAAATATTAAGTCATTGGTACATGCCTAGGTTTGAACCCGCGACCTTCAGAATGAAAGCCGCACGCTCTAACCATTAGGCCAGCGAGCTACCTAAAAAAAGATATAGGTTAAGTTAATTCAATAATAGTATTAATATTGTATTACATTATAAAATCACCGAAAAATTACTGAAGTACAGTACTTTACTATTGTTTATTTACTTATTTTACTTCTTCAATGACACTTGACTAAGGTCAACTAAGACGATGATGGTACAGCAAAGAATGCAAGCTGTTATACATTAACAAGCAGAATTCAGCTTAGATTTATGATGGCAAATATACATTTTTATGCGCTATGGACGCTAAATTGTTCAGGTTCCATGTATGCCCTACAAGAGGACGGTATCACTACCTCTTTCTTATCTAAACTACCCCCGTTATATCAAAAAAAAAGATTATATACTTCAAATATACAACCTAGTTTCTGTAATGTATTATCTTTTGCTATCATTTATAAATACTTTTAGATTATGGAAAAAGGAAACGTTTAGTTAAAGACAAGTGACCGCGGATGCTGGTAGACTGTGCCGTTACCTCGATACTGTGCCTGCAGCCGGAGCAGCCACGGAAACGAGCAATTTCCCCTTCCATTATAATTGATTGGCGTAATTGCGAACAGATTCTTTCCCGAACTAACCGACTTCTTTAACGGAAAGTTCACTTACAAGATACTATATTTAAAAGCCAGTTGTAATCAATCTTAGACAGAGCATCTGTTTAAATAGATTATCACTAAAAATCAAGTGAAAGTAATTGTAAAATACAACAGTTTACTCGCACAATCTTTTTACTTTACATCACCTGAACAGCTGTAGTACAAGTTAAATAAGTTTTTATATGTAAATGTATGTCTAAAAACTTGTATACTATAGTGTATGAAATAGTAATTCCTTTCATCAAACTCCAACTTAATTTTATGTTAGATCTTTTGACGTTTTCATGACAATAAATCCTTTTACAAGTTTTGTAAGTTGTTTCTTGTTACAATTTTATGATCAACGTTACAATGATAACTTTTTTCGCATCGCAATACTGACACAAGTGAGCTGGTTTGTTATGAAGATGTAACAGTTCTAAGAAGATCGAACGTAAAGACATCTCAAAACGTTTTCTTTATAATCGTTTAATAAAGCTAATTTATTTATACTTTTTGTATGGTACGAATCGTCTTCAACGAATCCCGTGACGCGGCGTCCGGCGGGCGCGGGCGCGGGCGCGGGCGCGGGCGCGGTCGGCCTAGCAAATTGCGACCGGTTTCAATTAAGCTGAATTAAAATGTAATTTAATAAGCATGCACACAATTACATGTAAGAATAAATATAGTTTGATTAACCATAAAAGCGATGGGAGCTTTTTCTGTGCACGGCGATTACTTCGGTTCGACTTGAACAGGGAACGTTCGGAGCTGGTGCGCATTTCTTGCGCTCGCGGGCCGAACAGATTAAGTTGTTTTAAAATTACACAACTGCCGTGCTTAAAGTATAAGCAATAAATATTATGTCTATTTCACATCACGAGAACAAAGAAACTCGTATATACACATACATATGTTCTATATATGTATATAAACTATAGTTTGCAATACTACAAACAATTACCTGCTGAAAAGGAATTAAGTATTTCTTTATTAGGCCGGTAGATTTACTAGAATATAGAGATGATTTGTGGTTTTTTTTTTCCATAGATTTTATATACAATTAAGCGATGAGATGAGCGGAACGTTCACCTGATAGTAAGTGATACGTCCATAACTTTATATAATATCTATAAAAACGCGGCGTCAGTTAAGATGATATATACTGCAGCATATTTACACTCTTCGCTTGAGACATGAGATGTTAAGTCTCGTTACCTCGGTAATTTGTTTTTGTGAGCAAATCCTGCATTGGTTACCATTCTGCTATGAGGGCAACAGAAAGATTATGCCGGAACATTACCAGCTACAACCCCTCGGTGTACCACTGAACGCTTTTAGCAGAAACCACGGGAACGCTTTCTCACACAACCGTGGTACCACCAGCGCGATGGTTCCGTATAGAATGGAATGGTTCGTGGATGGAGAGTGGAACTCTCCACCACATTTATCAGTAATAGACTCCAGCGGTACCTACATATACCGTCTCTCGCAACGAAGAACTACCGATAAGTCTAGACTTTTACAGCTTCATCGTACTCAGACCTTGCTGATACTAAAGTATCTTCACATTTCACGAGTATTCTATACCTAATACCTATCTATCTAAACATAAAAGTTGAAGGTAAGATGTATTTTTATCCTCGTAACCTTTTTCTCACCACATATTGTTTTTTTATGATTTACTGGTAGTAGGTCTCTGTGGCCGAAGACCATATAGGTACCACGGCAGTGCCATTTCAGCACCCAAACATTGATATGCAAACACTATTTTGTTTCGATTTGAAAGGCGCTGTAGCTAGTGAAATTACTGGGGTAATGAGATGTAACACGGGCGCAATGTGGTGCTGTGTATACCATCCCAACTAGCGCTTACCATCAAGTCTGGCTCATCTCGCCGTATCGTTGAATATAAAGAATAATACAAATTAACCCTTTGTTTAATACTGTATACTACTGTAATATTTTACACTGTTGTAATATGTCCCTATAAAATGGAAGTAATAGTCCGAGTATCACTTAACTACTTTTTTCCGATCGACTTAATAACTTTTCAACTTAATAAGTTAATCATCAGTAAATTGGAATATTGTTTACCGTCATCCACACTATCAGGTACACAATAAGGGCTGAAAGAGTTCAAAAGAATAAGACCCATCTCTTTCAATGATGTCATACCTAAAAAATTATCAACGTACAAAGATAGTATCATTACAGAATAATGGCTTTAGCTCACCGAAGAGAACTTTTGGATATGTGCCTATTATCCCCAACTTGTATACGGTCAATGGAACTCCATAGTACTTGTAAACAAAGTAGGCTATGTCATATCAATCTTTTTAAAACTAGTTTCTATAAAACTAACACTCGACTAATGGCTAATACAAAACGACTCATTTCAAGTGTTCAAGAACCTTATCTGTGTAATCACCTCATGCTTTATGGTTTAAGCCGATTTATTCTTTTTAAATTACTTTAACTGATTTATTTAACTGTACTGTAAACAAGATGAGTTAGCCTTCAAGCATTTGTACTAAAACTATTTAAACAGACACGCAGGTATGAATGCTTAAGGTCAAACGTCTAATTCCCGTCAGTGGACGATATTTAAAAAGGAACGATATGAACCGATTTCTTTACTCCGACAAATAATCCGCTTAGTTGACCGTAAAGGTATTAATTGAAACCGGTCAAAACAGAATCCGTCGCGCTGAACCTTTCCGTTAATAATTCAGTGACTGACAAATCCCCTTCTGCAAAAATTAAGAACTGCTCCTCATCGAAACGGAAATAATAAACCTTAATGTTTATGTGTTGTAAACAGGTAAATAATCAGACCGCACATATCTGATACGCTTGTCAACCAAATGTAAATAAATACATTTCGTTTTTACTGGTGGTAGGTCACTTGCCGGAGACCGTCTGGATGCTGTCTCTACAGCTGGATCTATCCGGATCTGGCTAGCTACAGCGTCTCTCAAACTTGAACATAGTAATGATTGCACAGTAGTGTTTGGTGGCAGAAATAGTAGCTGCGGTAATACCTTCATTGACGGCTTCCGATGATAGAGACCTATCAGTAGAGCAGGCGGATCACTTACCATCAGATAAACGACCTGATCGGCTCAATGAAGGATAAGTTCTACGTGTCGACCTCTGGCGAAAGCCGTCAGTAATAAATGTTAATATATGATGGATCTTTGACTCGAAGAAAATCAACGTAGCTCGAAAATCTGCAAGCTGAAGTGGCAGTGAGCCAACTATGTCTCTTGTGGCAGTGACGGCGGATAGGAAGGAAAGTCTTGGAGTGGAGACTGCGTACAGGTCGCAGAAGTGTAGGACGCCCTCCCTCCAGATGGACCGACGACAACATCAGAGCGGTCAAAAGTGGGGAAGGCCTATATCCAGCAGTGGATAAAGGCTGATAACGATGATGATAGACCTTTTCTTCAATTACATAGTAAATCCTTGAAGATAGTTGGATTTGAAAATTAGAAAACTTCAGTAAGTCAATTATCACTTATTGATCACTTAGAGTGTAGCGTGATTGCAACGACATCAACAATCACGGAAACGCAGTTTAAATACTTTGAAACGTTCAGATAATTGAATCCAGTACATCAATCAAGTGCAGTACTAAAAGTACGCAACACTCATAATTGACTTAATCCATTTGGATTTTCATTAATATTACCAAGCGATTACAAACTAGTATTTCTCGGAAGGAGTTCTATTGACGTTGGATAAATAGAGGATATGCGATGATTAAGTTGTTTATTTAATTATATATAATGCAATGTAAGTATCCTCGCTTCGGCGTAATCAATACGCGGAATCTTACATACAGCGCTTAGTCAACTATTAGTATATAATGCATCATCATCATCATCAGCCGATAAACGTCCACATCCATCCATAACAGCCGATTCACGTCCCCACTGTTGAGACACAGATCTACCCTCAATATGAGGGCGATGGGCCATAGTCACTACGCGGGCCCAATGCGGATTCATGTGCAGGTTTCCTCACGATGTTTTCCATCACCGTTTGTAGTTCGCTGTTATAACTAAAGTTCACAAATGTACATAACTTAAATATTAAGTCATCGGTACACGCCGAGATACGAACCCGCGAACTTCGCAATGAACCCCGCACGCTCTAACCATTAGACCAGCGAGCTACTAATTTATACATATTACTATATAAATAAAAAAATATTGTTATCAAATACTGTATACCGCTTAAGTGTCATTTAAAAATTTAGGAAATATACACAAGCGGACTTAATACCTTAAAGTATTCTTTGCCGATCATCCGTAAGTGGTGAAAAAAATATACTAATAGGTTAATTGTTGAGATTTTTTTTTTATTAATAAAACAAATCGAATATAAAGGGTGTCTGGCGGCAGATTTATATTTTAAAAAACGAATATCTCAATAAGTTATAAACAGTGCGGGGGGAAGGTAGTGTCATTAGAATCACCGATCGTGCGGATTTCTTATTCACGATGTCGCAGTGGTGCAGTGGTGCAGTGGTCGGGTGAGCATCGCGCGTTCGCTATTGAAGCATTTTTCAAGAGTAACGATTCTTACGTACTCGCTCGCCGACAGTTTTGTTCACATTTCAATATTCGACGGATAGGCGATGGGCCGAGTGTGAATTTAATTCGTTCGTGGGTGGAGAGGTTCCGCGCAACTGCTTCGGCTATGAACACACCACGGCCAGGACCTAGTCGATCGTCAAGTTTACTTTACTTTACCAAGTTTACTGCAGCGTGTGGCACGGAATACGAGGCTCCGTTTCGAACAGTGTGTGCAACAGGATGGAAGACATTTGGATGACATTATCTTTAAAAAATGAAATCCGCATTTGTACTCTATCTTTTAATACTTTTAGTAAAATTATATGTCAAACATATTATTTTTTATTTAAATTTGAAAACATAAATCTGCCACCAGACACCCTGTACATACTAATAGACGTACATTAGCGATTTATTTTATATATATAAATACCACACGTACTTGTATATATTATTAATACTTGAATGTAATTATGTTTACATTCATTGCCATTACACATGACTTATGGCATTATACAAGCTTGTTTGTTTTTTTTTCTTGTAAAAAAAAAAATTAAACTATAAACTAGTAAATTAAATAATAGATTAAGTTTATCAGGAAGACATCCGTTAAACGAATTGTTTGATTTTTTATGTATGAATATTCCTTATACCGAGTAGAGAGTAAGCTTTACAAAATGTTACCCCCAAGAAAGATTTGTAGGGGTGTTATTAACGGGAAAGGGACAAGGAGCAGCGGGTTCCAGCGTGGCAGGAATATTCCTGACTAATTTAGAGTTTAAATACAATTCAATATAACGGCTAGGAAAGCAGACGGGAAACATCTGATATAAATATCAGTTCCTTGTGTTCCGGTACAGGATAAAATATACATACATATATATAATAATGCCATATAAAATATTTATGTTTATTATATAAAAAGTTGATAACAATCATGAATAAAATTTATAACTTCTCTTATCTAATACGACAAACAATTTATTCGGTTGCTCACATACGTTTTAAAGAAGCCTGCAGTTATCCTTAAGAAATAACAATTACGGTTATACAATTAACATAAAACATTTGTAACGATGAAATCTCATCAGACCGCAACCGGTTCTCAAAGTATCCGTGTGTAACTCGAATGTGGGATATTATTTAAGTGAACGGCAATAAACGCTTGTCTTACAGGACCTTTACCTTAACAAACGGAAATAAAATAAACGGCGCTTAATTTTTAGTTAACTTATCGATATCCTCAGAGTAAGTAAACTGTGATAATAAACAACTAAGTTTAATCTTCCAAATTAATAAATCCTTACTTACATCATCAAAGAAAAAAAACTCTTTACAAGGCGGGATATAGTATCCTTGAAAAATAAGCAAAAAAAAAAATTGCAAATCGTTAAGTGCGGTAAATTCAAACAGGATGCATTCGAAAGGAAAATTATTAGATATATAAGCGGAATAGCTTGATACACTTAATTAGACACACTTATCACGTAAAGATATCCGTTTCCTATTTTTACCGCACATTTACACAATTAATAGCGCAGCGGCATAACTTAATTAACAACTTAAATTTCAAACGCAAGTCTCGTTTAAGCGTAATATAAAGCGCTACTTGTTTTTACTGCTGCGCAAAAAAAAACTACAGTAAGAACTTCCTTATTGGTAAATAGTAAAACAGTTACCGTTTGACGATAAGGAAATTATTGCAAAATGGAAAACGAAAGAAACTAACAATTACTACAACGATCGTAGAGATGTTTCATCATCATCATCAGACCACTGAACATAGACCTCAAAGACTCCTATGTCGATCGGTAGGAACTCGTTTGGGCCATTTCCCACTACGCTGGCCCAATGCGAGTTTGTTGGAGAGAGAGAGAGAGTTAGTTGGAGCCAGAGCCTCATCTGTAGATTACCAGGGTACACCACGAGCAGCTGAGGTTGCCTTGGATACCGTAGTTGTATACCTCATTAATATGGCAAGTAGCAATGGGTGGATCATATCAAGTGAAGATCCGAAAGCTGATGAGGTGTCAATGTAGACCATGTTTGTTTTGGTTGTTTACCAGGAGGACGCACAACAGGGTGAGATCGCAGGGCATTGAACCGGTCGCAATGGAAATTGATTTAAGAGATCTATGTGTTTTTTGTTTTTTTTATGCGATGAAGCGACGATACGAACCGGATGTTCATCTAATGGTAAGTGATGCGTGTGACCATAAAAATATGGCACTAAGTAGGATAGTATACGCTGCAATACATTGCGCTCGTTACCTTGAGACAAGATGTTAAGTCTCGTTACTACAGTAATTCCACTAGTTACAACTACCTTCAATCCGGAACACAGTACTGTTTGACGGCAGAAATAGGAACTGCGGCGGTACCTAACTAGGAGGTCTCCTGCAACAGAGACCTACCATCAGTTAACAATAGCTTTATATAGTGAATCGCTCGATCTCGAAAGAGGTGTAAGGGGTTCCGCATAACAACTCCCGGGACCCAAGACAACCTCACCTGATCAACAAACGAGGCTCTGGCTTCCGCCAACTCGCATTGGCCCAGCGTGATGGTAAATGACCCGAATCCGTCATATGAACCCCTACGTACAACAGCCCCTAGTGCTCAACGGTACTGGATGTAATGCTGACTGTATGTGGAGATGTTTCGGGAAGGTCTATGTCCAGTAGTTGACATCTATCAGCTGATGATGAATGGATCGCTGCAACAGGAAATTATTTATCTTTACCACCAAGGGAATGAAGTGGTGCCGCATAATGTTAGATAGTACAGCCGCGGTCAGCGCTAAACTGTTATTTCCTGCAACCCGTAGCGCAATTACTAATCAGTTATAACGCCTACAACAGATAAGTAGCTATGTTCACTCGAAGTGCATCTAATGCACCCTACACCAGGCTGCACTTACATCCACCGGGGCTGCAATTACATGTACGTACGTCTCGTAGGGCGATATTTGTTTGCAATTAGCGCCCGCACGGGAAACCGGTGCGTCCGTACCACGCTCGTAATTCATGGTTGCGTGAAAGTAAGAATTAGTGGTGGCCGTTAGCGGATAGCTTTTTTTTTTATTTATTTATATCCGTATTACACACACGACAGTAGAGTTGTGTTATCGAATTGTGACATTGTTACATTCACGCGCGTTTATGAATATTCATAATCGAATGTTGTTTGTTAGTTCATAACCACTGAGGTGCCGCTATTAAACAGCCAAAAAGGTCATATTTATTAAATTTTTATTTTGAGGATGAATTAGCAATCATGACAGTCTTTGTACCATAAATAATCCATTTCCAAAATGTTGTTCCTAAGACTTAATAAACCAGAACAGTGCTCTAGCCCTCTCCGAGCACGGAGAAGACAGAACCCTGATTTGAACTGTCTAATTGATTTATATTAAGGTTATCTATAAGTGTTTTCTTACTACTCCAAAATTTGTTAACTATATCAGAAATTACAGTTAAACAAAATCGAAATCAATCTTTAAGATGCTAAAGTTATTCCTTTATAATCTATTAATAAAAGTTATGCTGTAAAAACTAAATATACCTAGAAAATTACTTGTATGAAACATAGTAATAGGTCTCTGTCATTAATTCTAATCAGAACTTTTTTATATAGTCAAAGGCAATAGAAAAGATTCATGTATAATGTTGAATATTGTATATTGTTGTAATGTTATTAAAAAGTAAGAGATGCGTTCAAAACAAAGGAAGTGTTAGCAAAATTAAACCTAATAACTAGGAAATTATATATATATATATATATATATATATATATATATATATATAATACTATACAGTTCAGATTGAGAATAATTAATCCATAACAATGTTATAATACTACTACTATTGCCTATTCATCAAATCTATACATATATCGTAAATATGAGTTTCCTTTATTAGCCAATCACGGTGAAGCTAGTGAACATATCGAGCAATTGACGCGGAATGATTTGTAAATGGTTATAGACTATTAATTTTACATTTATTACTTTTTTCGTATTATTTATGTGGTTGCTATAGTAACGGTTGTTCTATATTACGGCCAGAAAAGCGGACGGGGGACGGCTAGTAAGTAAATAAAACGAAAATTCTAAAAAAAAGTATCGGAGAGAGTACAATTAGAAATCAATACTTTTATGTATGTCGAGCTAACTAAATATTGATCATAATTATAATAACACGAAAATACAAACCGAGAAAATTAAATCTCGTGGAAATAATACTACTTTCCACTGTAATAACTGATTATTAACTCTTTCGCGTCTCTATTTGACTTTAAACAGTCGCCAGGGGCAGGGAGGGCCCGCAGCTGCCGCAACGGCGACTGACATTTCCGCGCGCGCTCCACGGTTAAACTGCCACGACTTTGGGCACAGACAACTCTAGCATAGAGCCACGATTTAAACGATAACTGTAATAGTTTCAACTGTCACAAATTATAAAAAAAATAGCGAACGTCTTTTTTTGTATAATAAAAAATTGATAAGGCAAAATTATTTTAACTAACAATATAATTTCTATAAGAACATAATATTACAATATTTTTTTGACGAAGCAATGAGACGAGCGACACGTTCCTCTTGCAGGTAATCAATACTGTCCATAACGACGTGACGTTAGTTAGTATGATATACACTACACCATATTATACTCGTCGTCATCAGACATAAGATGTTAACTTTCACTACTGCGCCCTTTAAACCGGAACCTAGTAATGTTTGCAGAGTATTGTCTGATTGCACAAATAGACCTGCGGTGGTATCTACTTAGACTGTCTCCGGCAACATAGTCTTATCATCAATGAAAAAAAATTAATTTACATGAAAAAAAAAAATATTTCATCGGTTACTTAGAATATTCGACCTTTACATTAATGGCGCTTGGAAACGCAATTCGCGACTTTGAATTAATTTTTTTTTCTTGTATAAAACTACCCGTACACTCGAACTCGTCCATTGTTCTTATCAATAACAATGAACTGCATACAAGAGTATTTTTGTCCTTTTTTATTAATATTGCATATCCTTGTGCGTGCAATCGCGACTACAATCCCACCTGATGATAATCGAAAATGAAATCTAGGTAATAAAGCGCATTAGTCTAGGTCACTTTATATTTGAAAGTCTTCTTTTCCGTTTTAAACCTTCATGTATAGACAAATATTTATTTTAATACAATACGAAAATTTAAGTGTAGGTAGATTTCTATGCTGGAGATAGTTAGAGTCGGTACTATTTCAATCAAATAGTACTTACCAAATGTTAGAATGTTCCGAATTAAAGGACGCTGTAACTAATAAATTTTTTAATAATTCCATCAATCATGGCATTCTTCAAATCGGTCAGGATTTAATCATCTTTAGTCTCAAGACTTCAAGCACAATGTGGTGCATTAATTTCGCTCTGTAATCACGGGATATTAAGAATAGAACTAAAAAGATCTCAACTAAAAGGACCTCCAGGTTCGCGGACCTTGAGCGAAGGGACCTTTATATCTTGATAAGCGAACCTGTGGAAGACTGGAAATGCGAAGTGGCCTCGTTTTTGTGTACGTGGCCGTACTCTTGACCGTACCATTGATTCGTGATAAGCAAAAAGACAAATAATCGAGGAAGAGTTTAGTAGTAGTATACCGAGTATAAATCCTAGATAAAGTTGACTTCCCCCCAAAGGGAGTGTATGTTTTGAAGGTTTCTGTCGTCCACGAAAAAAATATGTGAACGTCCTACTCGTCTGTCGTTTAATACAAGAAATACAGCATTGTTTAAAGGAAATAAATTACGATTGTTTATTTCGTACAAGTAGTATTCATGCGTAATTTGTAATACGATGCACTATAAGGACATTGCAAGGGTACATCCTGCCATTTTGTTATAACGGGACATGGCAGCAAACAACCTACATGATCTGTTAAATAGTTATAGACATTCCGCTACTCTTTAACTTATTTTATTATAGCTATAATGCGATTAACAACAGTACAATTGTACTGAGAAAATATATTAGTGCTTATTTCGTATAGTAAAATGCATTGCCGTGCTGACCTGTTACTTAAAACAATACATTTTTATTACGTCTATAATTTAATCAAGTTATCGATTATCAATAAGTAGAAACTTGAAACATATTCAATAACTTAAAACCTAAGTAATTCTAAATCAGTACAAAGGAGCATGCATATTGAATTGTATAAGTAGAAGCAATAGAGATACTATTGTATACAGAATGGGAAAAAAAGATATGATTATTAAATAAGGTATAATTAAATATATATACATATAAATATTTATGTCCATCGGCTGATGATGATGATAGCTATGGACTATGCTCGCCGTTTCTCTGCGTGATCGAATCAGAAATGGAAGATTCAAGGTGAACTAATGTCACCGACATAGTCCAAAAGATTGTTAGCCTCAAGTGATAAAGGGCAGGAGACATCTGAGTGGCACCAAGGTCCTCGAATGGTGACCGCGTAGTAGAAGTCGTAGTGTTGGCGAACCGCCACGAGCTGGTTCGACGATCTGGTGAAGGATGCGGGAAGAAACTGGACGCGGGCAGCGCAGGATCAATCGATATGGAGATTTTTGAGAAAGGCCTATGTCGTGAAGTGGATTTCTGTCCACTAAATATATATATATCATCATCTTCATCATTATCAGCTGACAGACGTCCACTGCTGGATATATATATGAATTAAAATTTTGCAATAGAAAATTACATAAACGAAATAGAATATATTATAGTACGCCATTGTAATATATACATAGATACAGGCAATAAAAACCTTATGAATATGAACCAAACTAATATTGAAATGAAATCTTCGTCGATGCCGGACATCAAATAAAGGATGCCTTTAAATAAATACGTACCAACAACGACAACGACAAAAAAAAATCATAAACTGTCCATGATTGCACTTTAACAGCATATTCACCGAACTGACGATCAAAGTTTACGTAACAACGATAAGATCAACGCCACAGCAGAAGCGGACTGCTATTACAATACCTTTGATTGTTAGTTTTTTTTTTTTTAAATCACATGAACATCACAATCGAACAATGAAATTAATTTCCAATGAAACAAAGTAACGTACACAATTTTTTTTTAACTAAAAATTGTGTGAACTGGATTTGATTAAACCAAAAATGTATCGAAATATAGGCAACCGGTAGATGTATTTCTAGTAATATAAACAATTGTATATCGAATGCCAAAAAATAATGTTGTCTATGGAAAGAGTCATGGTTGAGGAAGATCAGGGAATGGACTGGCATATCTGAGGCGTCTGGATTGTACCGCTGAACTAGAGATAGAAAGAACTGTACCACGCTGATCGCCAACCCTCACTCATATTCTCATTTTCTTCTCGCCTCATCATTCATCTCGCCATAATGACCGAAAGCTCTACAAGGGAAGTTGTTATACGATATATTTACCTGCATGTCTAGCAGTGGACGTATATCAGCTGATGATGATGATGATATATACCTGCGATATCTAGTCTAGTCTAGTATATCCAACTTCCAGAATGAAGTCAGTCGACGAATCCAACTAGACTGGACAGCGTCCGGGAAGCAATCGAACATATTTTCGTCCCAAGGTCAATAAAAAGGTCTTTATTTAGGGTTTCCGTACCGAACGTAATCAGAAATAAGATCAGCAGGACTGAAGTCATCGACAGCGCAAAAGATTGTTTTTCTTTCTACATCTTCAACTACTTTGTAACAGGAAGTGTTAAAATAGTAAATCGTATGATTAGTAATTAACATACGCACACATAGACAAATGTACTCTATTAATCTCAATGATTTAATTATATCTTCTTCGGATATCTTCTATAAATATATATAGAGAAGATATCCAGAAACTCATTGACTGATCACAAGATATACGAAACTCAGACACTTAAAATTTGGTAGAGATATTGTTTCTGACATCTGGAGTTCAACTAAGAATGAATTTTACAAAATTCGTTCCCTAAAGGGAGTAAAGGGGTTGTTAATAACGGGAAGGGGTTGTGGGGCAGCGAGTCGAGTCAGGTGAAAGTTTTTCTGGCAAATTTCAGATCTAATTCTATATTACAACTACCAAAGAGGAGGGTACAGCAAGTTATATGTGATATCTTAATGGCAAATGTCAATGAGCTATTAAGAAAATAATAGGTGAAAAAAAATATATTTTTTTTTATTTTTATATATACAGTCTCATTGCCTTGAGGTCAGTTGATGTCCCAACATAACTACATACGTAGGAAGACGTACATTATCTGTGGTAACTCCGTAATTTCTTTGTGAAAGTCTTTCCCGCTTTTTTGCGCAGGTTGTTTAGATCGCGTGCAGTTGACGTGTTGAAGTGAAACTTGAAGCAGATTAACAAAAACAATCAATTATATACATGATCTCTCCTACGTACATTTCTTGAATATGCCCGGTGTAATTTTTAATAATTTACCTACTATTTGATCACTGTTTTATTCATTAGGTACAAGAGTTTTAAATAATCTATACATATATCTTTTCATCTAGATCAGACACTCATCACGATATCTCTGGAAACACTAAGCCTAGAGACTTGAAATTTAGTAGAATTATTCCTTTTACAGAGTATAGGTCAGCTAAGAACGGATTCAATGATTCGGTGGTAACTTATAAATATATCATTTCCTAGAAGTATTAAATTCTGTATTACTGTTTTTTAAGAAAACATAATATAAAAAAAAAAAAAAAAAAAAAAAAAAAAAAAAAAAAAAAAAAAAAAACAAGTAATTAAAGGCTTCCCTTAATTCAACATTGAATGTACTTACATATATATAACGCCTCGCACATTCAATGTAATCATGTATATGTATATATATATATATGTATGTGTATACATTAGAATTTATGTAATTATTTATTATAACAAGCAGGAAACCGGCATTTAATCACAGTGTGTATAAAACAAAAGAAATAGTAAAATAAAATGACATTTCTGCATAAAAATATCCTACATTCCGGTCTAATACGCTAATTTCAGTTCATACTTGAAGACCTAGATTAATTAAAAACCCATTTATATTCTACTTGAGCACGCCAGGAACGCTCCACGGTAATTCCTGACCGGGCAATGGAATCCTTGTCCAGTGTCCGGTAAAAACTAAAGTCATTAGCAAGCTATTTGTCGTACGGATAATTTTTATTTTAACTAAACGATCAATATATATATGAAGATAACTAGAAATTTGTTTACTTTAACGCAGTAAATTGACTAATTTCGGTACATGTGGACTTGTTTTGTATGAGTATTTTAGAGGTCCGCTTGAAATATCTACGTCCCAAAATTTTAATACAAATCCTCTGCAGTTATTTAACGCTGATTACTACATTTTTATCCGGACCGAGAGATTTTTTTTTTTTAATATTATACAAACTAGGGCTAAACTAAAATCTCAGCAGATGGTAGGCGAATAACTAATCTAGGTGGTAAAGCACACTAATCTAGAATAAACGTGTTTACTCTTCTCTTACAGACTCCCACTCACTAACAAAATATATTTACTGTTTAATAGCGAATGTAAAAATTATTGACAGATTACTAATAGAACCTTAATTAATACTTAGAAATGTTTTTTTTTTTATGTCATTAAATTGTAAGGAAGATTAATCAAACGTTAAGGAAGATTAAAGAAAGTTGGAAGGTTCTCCTGAATAGTTAGTATATAATATAGGAAACCTAGTGGACATATCACTAAATATATATATGACATAAGTTATTCATATTATCTTTTTTTACTTATAATCAAATGTTCCTGTTTAACCTGTCTCAGTAAACAGGATATTATATACGGTTACTTCTCGTTGTATACATTGTTGTAAACATTTCACTGTAGCCAATGTTTATTTCTGTATACAGCCGGTTCGTTGAATTTAGTAAACATATTACTCAGTGACCCGCTGTCCATGGACTGTCGATCTTAGATTGCTGGTCAAATTATATATATTTACTTATATGAAGGGAAGGAATTCCACAAGTTACCTGTTGATGAAGTAGATTGTGAATTAGTCCTTATACGAAAACAGAGTATTAAAAATTAAGTAGACACGGCCTATATAGCTTGGATAGCTCTGACGTGATATTTAACAAATTGGTCTACATATTGTGATAGGTCTTTGTTGCTGGAGATCATCTAGGTAGGTACCATCGTAGTGCTTATTTCTGCCGCCAAACAGTAGTAGAACCATTACTGTGTTTGGCGCTGTAGCTAATATAATTACTGGGGTAACGGACTCAACATCTTGTCTCAAAGCGACGAGCGCAATGTGGTGCAGTGTTTACCAATCTAACTAGCGCGTTATCATGGTCTTGTTGATTAATGATTAAAAAAAAAAGTTTTTAATTATTATTTGTTGTCTGTCCTACTTACGCAGAACGAGCTGACGGTCTTGAATTGATACATATAAATTTGTCAATGAGTACGAAGTTTACTGATGTTATTGCCATAAAATTATATTAAAACGGAAAACATACATATAAAAAACAGTAAGTATACAAAAAAAAAAGATCGATTCAGTGCGAAATAAAACACTGACAACAAAAGGATTGCGTTATTCGATTAGATCTAATTACATTTCTGTCGTTATTAACTTCCACGTATCACTCCCTTTGCTTTATTACAAAACTTTAGCCAATGTTGCCGCTGTCGTTCAACCGCTAACCGAACAAACCGATACATTCAAAATTCGCCTTTACAGTTAAGGACATAAGAGTCAAGTGTGGATCTGAACCGACGGCACCATTCGCAGCGGCGATGCCTTACGTTGAGATAACCTGCTATGTTATTAAGGCATAATTTACGTTGTAAATTATAGCGATTTGTTAATTTTACACACGACTGTATTACAGACCGACGACGGGTCGTTTATGTTGTTATTTTTGTTTATTATATTTCTAATAATTAATGTGTATACTATTTGCAACAAGCGAGTGATGTGATAAGGTAGCTGTGGCGTGTACGCAAAGTTACTTTAGCAACATTTTAATTCTATAACAGTCCTTATATTACCATATACAATATTAAAGTAAGTTTTAAATATTTCATATTAAAAACGATAAGTTACCCGTTGTTCGATATAAATAAAGGAAAGGAATAACTTAAAAACTTACTCACATTTTTATTTATATTTTCTACTGATAGGACTCTGTCGCCAGCCTTGTAGTCTCGACCTAGTAAGAATAATATTAGGGGGACCGGAAAGTAATGTCGTTTTCTTACGCTAAATACAAACATACATTTTTAACGAGTCTTTATTTTTAATCAATGATGTATTCCCCATCATTGTCAATAACCTTTTGCCATCTAGTGAGTAAATTTTCAATCCCTGATCGATAAAAATTAATTGGTTTTTCGGCAAAATATCTAGAGATGGCATTTTGGATATCATCCAAATTTGCAAATGTTTTGCCACTTAAAAAGTGTTGCAGCGCTCGGAATAAGTGGAAATCCGATGGTGCAACATCGGGCGAATATGGTGGATGAGGCAGCACCTCCCACCCCAATTCATTAATTTTTTCTAGAGTTCGCCTTGCGCAGTGCGGTCTTGCATTGTCATGTTGGAGAATGACGCCTTTTCGGTTGACAATCGCTGGCCACTTTTCAATTAAAGATTGATTGACTCGCTGCAATTGTTCGCTGTAGAGGTCTGCAGTAACAGTTTCTCCAGGTTTCAGTAATTCAAAATGAACAATGCCGCGAATACTCCACCAAACACACAAAAGCGCTTTTTTGGGGTGTAAACCTGGCTTAGCAGTACTCCGAGGGATTTCATTTGGAGAGAGCCACTGCCTTTTGCGTTTTGGGTTATCATACAGGACCCATTTCTCATCTCCTGTGATCAAGCGATCAAAAAACGCTTCTGTGTTGTGTCGTTGAAGCAATAAGTTGCATGTGATTGATCGGTTAGCCTTATTCTGTTCGGACAGATTATGCGGGACCCAAACACCTGCTCTGCTTACTTTTCCAATCTGCTTCAAATGTTCTTGGATGGTCGACCAAGGTTTGTTGAGACTGTTTGACAATTCCTCGATCGTCTGACACGGATTTGCTTCCACTTCCGCCCTTAACACGTCGTTGTCTAACGCTGATGGTCTTCCTGATCGATACGAGTCGGAAAGATCAAAATTACCCGATTTGAACTTGGAAAACCACCTTTGGCATTTACGAATGTCCAGTGCATTTGGATAAACATCGCAAATGTTTTTGGTAGCAACTGTTGCGTTATTTCCCTTGCGAAACTCAAAGAGCATGCAATGCCGGATGTGTACCTCTTCTGGTATTTGGCTGGCCATTTTACCCAAAATTACAAAAAAAAATTGTAATTCAATTGTCTATAAGTAAAGAAATCACTATAACCTCACAATGTCTTTGGTACGCCTCTGAACAAAACAATGAGCTGACAAATGACAATCAAGTATTGGCATGCGCAGAAACGACATTACTTTCCGGTCCCCCTATTACTAAAGTAAGCCCTGTCTGTCGTAGAAGGCGACTGAAAGAGTCTAGAAGTTTCGAAGGCCTTTAGGTTGGGGGTCGGTCGGAATTATCGGTCGACAAGTTAACCTGCATAGCGTTTGGCTCAGCGATGGTACCTAGGAAGGTTAAATCCCTCCTCAGAGACGTGTTAATACAAAGAGCAGACAGGCACCGGTGCGTTCTATAAGAGATCCCGGAGCCTCTCCGGATGCACTGATGCAAAATACTGAGGAGGTTTTAGTGAGTAAAAATTTGACATAACCCTGACTTCCCCACAAAACCAGGGTATCTTTCCAAGATTTCCCACCAGAAACCAAAAAAACACTCTGTCGCCGGATACCTATTTCAGCCCTCAAATAATTGTGTGCAAATATTACTGTTCTAGTTTAAAAGGTGTCGTAGTTACTAAAATTACTGGAGTAATGAGACTTTACAGTTAATGTCTCAAAGCGACAAGCGCAATGTGATGCTATGTATACCACCCTAACTAGCGTTGGGGCAACACACGTTGTTATAGGCAGCCATATCACTTACAAGTGAACGCCCAGCTAGTTCGAATAAAAAAAAGAGACAAACAGATAGGTTAACAATAACTTAAATAAGGCTTTTTTTATACTAACATTACCTATTAAAGTGTTAAGGGCAAAAACTACATCGAATTATATTACTAATAAATATAATACTAAAGTTTTCTATCGACTATATTTACGCTACTTTCGTTTATCTGTAGGCACAATGATCGTAATCATACGAAAAACGTTTCTCTTATCGTAAATACTGTATCTAACATATCTTATTATATATGTTATTACCAGATAAAACACTTGTCTATTCGCTTTTGTAATGAATACGCAGTTTAAACATTCCATAAAGTAATAAAGACAAAGTATGAATGCGAACCAGAATAACTGACACTTTGTATGATTTTTTTTATATATATAAATGTTATAGACCGTTAAGGTAAATCTTGAGATAATTCAGATCGTAACTTTGAACCGCAAGTAATTATTCTGTCACTACAACAGGGTAATTATATAATTATGGTCAATCAACTACCGGTTAAATACCGTTTCAATAACTCACCCTTTTCTCACTTTAGATTATATTAGAACAATAAACTTAGATGAAGAGGCAAGTCAAGGTTTTTCGGTGACTAAGTACCAGTCATACCAGAACTGGAGTCTTCGTCGATGTTCACTCATTCCGTATGCCATAATATTACTTTTCTTTTCCTGATAACTTTATGTCATATCGCATTTCTCTCAAGATCTATTGACCGTCAATCTTACCTTTAAATATAGTGCCTATTTCTCTCTTTGTTGTCTCGTACTTAGGTTTTTTATTTATCTAAATAAAAACGTACACAACTATTGAACAATTTCGAATTACCTAAACAATTTTTAGGTCTCAACCGGACCCCACATAGTCTCAAGGTACAAGTACAACAAGTTAGAAATCATTGTTATGTAGGATATTTTTGGTGTGTATGCACTGGAATTTTAGGATATAATTCCCCTATTCCATTTTCACCCTCAGACGACCAGATTTAAGACTAGTCACCATCTTCATATTGTAGACATCTTCAATTTGCCAATAAACAGTCTCAGCCCCTCGTTCTTGAGAAGAAAAGCAAAAGATTACAACGATTTGCTAACATCTGTGTTCCTGTCGAAATACGATATGAGGTGTCTTCAAGAAAAGAGGGAGGTGAGGCTAGGCTAGGGAATTACTAGGTTAGTACTCTTCGCGACCACATCCGGTATCTTTCGGAAATCTTGGTCAAGCATTAACAACTTTAATTATAAACCTACATTACCTGATACCTGTTAGCTCTACTCCGTTTTCCGTTTTCTGTACCGTATGCAAGTTCATGTACATAACTTGGCATAATTTTTGCTGTTATTTGTATAACTTTATCTTATCAATACTTCGCGATACTGAATGAAATAGTTTGTTACAATCAATTAAATCATTTATTTTAATTAATTTTAATCACCTTATCGTCCATAATTTATAATCTTTTAAGCATTAATTCCATTTCCTTTGGATTATCGTTGCTTAACTTATAATGGTTACGTATACAAGACTTAGGTAACTTTTTAAATTAGTTACTGTAATTAATATCTTGTTAGGCAAATATGATAATGATATCTATTAGAAAATTCATCGATTGTTATAACCGGATAGTAACAGTAGATTTTTAACCGGTAGTTTTTTTTTTATTCGAAGAAACAAGACAAGGGATACGTCTGCCCATAACTAATTAGAATGAGACACAAAGCACTATATTGTGCTTGTCACCTTGATACATAAGATGTTAAATCTCGTTACTCCAGTAATTACACTAGCTACAGAACCCTTCAAACCGGAACACACTAATGTATACGTACTACTGTTTGGCGGCAGAAATATTCGCTACAGTGGTACCTACCTAGACGTTACCTGACAACAGAGAGCTACGAACATATGTAGACCAATTTGTTAGATTTCACATCAGAGCTATCATGGCCGTGTCTACTAAAATTTTAATACTCTGGCTTCGTATAGAACACAATAATGTTTCGACACTGCCAGCGGAAATAAGAGCTGCGTTGGTAACTATCTAAACGATCTCCAGCAATAAAGACTTACCACTAGTTATTCTTCTTAAAGTACATCTCCAACTAGTGGAGGAAATTTCGGACAGTCCAGATATGGCAGTAGCACTTCCTCCCACCCCCAGTAGAGTTTATATTTGCTTGGTCACAAAATAATAAGTCACATAACAGCTGTGTGTGTTGTAACGATTAGACAATGTTATCTAACGTTATTAACGAATACACAATCGGCTGTGTTACTTAAATTTGTTTAACACTAAATTGTTATTATTTCTCGTAATGTTTTATGATAAAACAAAGTTATTCAATGAATGAAATTACCGCATGATAAAATCGAAGTGCACCGGAAGTTGTGTTTTTTGGGCGACGTTATCAGGCGCCGATGACGCCAATTGGGTGTTGCGAACGTTCGCCTGGCGGTCGGTACACTCATTCATAAGTGGAAGTCCAGAGGAGTGAGTTTGTGCCGCCGATACGAGCCTAGAATCCTGCACTGCCGACTGAAATCATGGGCATCAGCTGTTGTGAGTAGTTCCATACAAAAAAAAAAATGTATATTACTTTCGTACCTTAGTTCGATATCAAGAAGTACGGCGATGTATGAATTTTTATATTAACTTTAAATTTTTATTGTAAAGCATCAAAACCTATATATCGTTTGACTTTTGACGTTTTCTTCAATGCCTAGAGCGAACAGAAAATAGCAAGACTCTATCTAATACCTGGAATATTGATGATGAAAAACACGATAATTATCATGCATCATCATCATCCTCTGCTGGATATAGGAATCCTTAAAAGACCCCCACATCGATCGGTCCTACGCTGTCCACATCGCCGAACAGTAGAAGAGGTCGTTTGTAGGGGTATATAGGGAGGCTTTTGGGCGATTTCCCATCACTCTGGCTCAATGCGGGTTGATTGGAGCTAGAGCCTCGTTTATTAATTAGCAGGATAAATGAGTAGATGAGCTTATCTTGGTTCCTGTGAGTTGCTGTGCGGGAATCCTTACACTCAATTAGCATTGTTATACAATGATAGTTCAGTGTAGGGACGGTTCTCCTTCCTTAGGTGTAAGGTTAAAAAAAATGTTTTTTACCTCCATTTGGCGAACATCGTTACTATGCAACTGCCTAAATTCTACGAAAAGAGAAAGACTATTACAAGAGGGTATTATTTCGCATTGATTGCTCACACGACCACTTCTAAGAACCTCGCAAGAAACTAAGTTCTCACACATCAGAACAAATGCGTGTATGCGCACTATTACCTCGTCGGGTACCACGGAGCCGGTGCTGGAGCCAATTACGACATAATACCATGATTAGGACGTAATTAACGCAATTCCATTAACTAATTAAGTGGCAATCGTTAATCAGTTATAAGGTCAGAATTAACATAGTGGATAATGGTTATGAATCATTCTGATTGACATCAGATTAGCACCTCGGAAGGCTGCTGTGGAAGACAATGGCATAATTATTATTAATCCGGATAAAAATCACGTTAAATGTACAAATCTCAGCTACTTTTAACTTTTTTTTTATGATAATGCCGGATAGTTGTAGCTCGTAAACAGTAAACTTCGCTAGAGGTACTTTAACTTCCGCACGCACCTTTCCTTAGACTTATCACTTTTTTATTGTATAGGCAATGAGCTGATATTAAAACGTCATTTGAAGGGTAACTTTATATTTAATATAGATATATTTCACGGCGATATACTAGCAATAAGGGGTAGTTGTTGCGTCAGTTCAAAACCCCAATACTGGCTTCAGGGTAACTATTCAAGTTAATAGTTAAAGTGAGAAAAATTATCTATCTTGAAGTACTCTAATTGTTGAGATTACGAGACAAAATCTTATGTCTCAAGGCGACGAGCGTAGTGGGATGCTGCGTGTACCATCTGAACTAGCGCCACCTAGTTATGGACTAACGTATCACTTACCTTTAGGAAGAAAGCAGTAATTTGATAAAAAAAAAACCTTTTGTCTAAATGTGCATAATCTCCTTTCAGATTACTATCCTCAAGAAGCGTATCAGAAATATACCGCGATGGGGGTGTCCGAAGTATCCAAGGATGACTCCCCCCGGACCACACCGGAGCTGTCCCGCGCGGACAGGTCCCCGGCGTCGGAGCGCCCGCCCCAGGGGTCAGCGGACAGCGACGACGCCGATGAATTCACCCCTAAGAGGAAGCAGCGACGGTACAGAACCACATTCACGAGTTTCCAACTCGAAGAATTGGAGAAGGCGTTCTCGAGGACCCATTACCCAGACGTTTTTACAAGGTAAGGGCATTATATACTCGCCTTGATGATCGTTCATATCATGATCATATTTAGTGATCTAAGGATTTTTCCATCTCATCCTCATGGTTATTTTGTCTTTTTAAACCTTAAGGTCAACATCAGGGTTCCATGTCTTTTAAAAACCGCGACCTTATATATTTTCTTAGACATCGCGACAACTTACTGTTTATATTATCATGATTATGTAAAATGTTCTTCTAAAAGTCTTTAGGTAATTAATTAAAATTACTTAATTAAACTTAAATTTACACGCTTTTAACTTAAACTTTAATAATCTATGTATTACTTTATTATCATTGATTTCTTAAAAGGGTAATTAATCAAGAGTGCAACAGTGACAAATGGAAATATAAGTAAAGAAGTTACTTTAAACATTCAAAGTATAATACATATTTTCTTAAAAGTATTATATACTGTATATAATTATTAACAATGGTGGACTAGTTTAATGGGGGTGTAAGGGGGTTCCGAACAACAACTCACGGAACCCGAGCCAACCTCACCTGCTCGTGCTGCAACCTGCTAATGAACAAACGAGGCTCTGGCTCCAGCCAACCCGCATTGAGCTAACGTGGTGGGTATGGAGAGCGACAGAAAAGAGGTGGAGAATTTATAGGAAGAAAGATAAGAAAGGCATGAAAGATAGAAGTGTGATAGAAAGGAAAGAGAAAATTAGTATAAGAAATAGAGATGGAAAGTGAAATGTATACAAAAATTGCAAATAAAGGCCCTGACCCGCCATACGCAGGGAAATGAGTAAAAAAAAAAAAAAAAAAAAAAAACGTGGTGGGTAATATCCCAAATCCCCCCATAAGAACCCCTATAAATATATAGATTTTTGGGGAAGGCCAATGTCTAGCTGTTGACATCTATCGGTTGATGATGACTAGTTTAAATTATTGAGTCTCGTTACCTTAGTAATTATACGAGCTACAGCGCCCTTCAAACCGGAAATGTAATGCTTGCTCACTACTGTTTGGCTACAGATAATAGACACTGCGGTGGTACCTACCTAGACGGTCTCCGGCAACAGAGACCTACCACCAGTGAAAGAAACTAGTGATGAGCAGATCGAGAACAAGACCAAGACTTGGACAATCTTGGTATGCTCTCGGTCTTCTCTGGTCAGTCATATAATATATTTTTATGTTTATGTATATATGTTATTATATTAAATGTTCCACGTTTAGTCTTGCGGATTTAGTCTTGGTCTTGCATAATGGATCTGTCCTGGTTTTAGTCTTGGTCTTGGCCTCGGTCTTGTTCCTATAAAAGCAAGACCAAGACCAAGACCAATTTTACTCAACACTAATCACAACCGAATTTATATTTATTCAATATAAGTAGTGAGCATAGTTTTTAACTTTTCTGAAATTCTTGATACTTGTATACTGATGGTATTTTATATACAGTGTAAATCAAGTTTATGGTCTATGTCCAGCAGTTGACGTTTATCGGATGATGATGATAATGACGATGAAATCTAATTTAAGCTTATTAAGTGACTTATTAATTATAATCATATATAAGTCATAAAATTAAAACGTTGATCCTTCATAACGCGTTTCGTCGCCCTACTTAATATTTAACTTAATCAAGGTAACATGAATGAAAAATTATTATAATCTATTGTTAATATCGACAATGATAAGTATAAGTAATGTATTTATTTTTAGGTTAGCAATCTTATCAGCGACGACGTTTCCGTCTTTATGTTATCATCTACTTTGATTGGTATGACAATGCAAAATATACATTGCGTAGCTAGGTAGGTTAGAATTTACGTTGACGTCTAAGTCTGCGTACCACACCTTTATTTATATAAAAAAACGAAATTGCTAGAGACTATCTAGGTAGGTACCATCGGAGAACCTATTGCAGTTGTTCAACAGTAGTGTGCTCCGGTTTGAAGCGCGCTGTAGCTAGTGTGATCACCCTAGTCTCGACATGTCTCACTAACGCGATGTGGCGTATTGTAGTATCATCCTACCTACCGCAACATTGTTATGGGCAAATGTATTATACCATCATATGGTGTTACTCGTCTCATCGCTTCGTATAAAAATTCAATGATAAATACATCTATATAACATCATCAGCCCATAGACGTCCACTGCTGGACCTAGGCCTCATCCAAAGATTCCTACAACAGTACTTTTTTTTTTTTTTTTTATGGTGATGTTCTCGCCGCAGTTTTATTGACAACTATAGCGGCTTCATCGGACTCAGGGCACGCGGATCCGGCATCCGCGAGCTAAACCCCAACAGTACTGCGCTGCTCACATCGGTAGGCACTAGAAGCGGTCCATATAGGGGGATTTGGGACATTGCCCACCACGCTGGCCCAATGCGGGCTAGTGACTGCGAAAGCCTCATTTTTTTCGTCTCGTCACTTAAGGAATTAAAAAAAAAAAAAAATTAAACTAGTCATCCTCAACCGATAGACATCCACAGCTGGACATAGGCCTTCCCCAAAGATCTCCACAAATTTAAGGGTTCATTTGGGGGGATTTGGACCATTTCCCACAACACTAAGCCAATGCGGGCTAGTGAGTGCGAGAGCCACGTTTGTTGATTAGCAGGGTACACCACGAGGAAGTGAAGTTGGCTTGGGTTCCGTGAATTGTTGTGCGGAACCCTTACACCCTTGCGGGACCCCCCACGCTAATCACACTTTTTCTTATTTGTTGCAGAGAAGAGCTCGCCATGAAGATTGGATTGACAGAAGCAAGAATACAGGTACTTTCTTATTATTTTGATCAACTAGCTGTTCCCCGTTCGCTTTAAATTATTTCCCGCCTGATATCAACCCGCCGCTCTCCGAACCCCTTCCCGTAATTAACACCCCCACAACTCTCTTTGGGGAAGGACTTTTATAAAATGCCTTCTTATTAGACCTACACACCCGTTCCTAGCTACACCTTTACCTTATATCAACTTCACAACTGTTGAAAAACTTAAAAGTTAACTTTAAAAGGTCTGAATCGTTTTATGAATAATGATCTGGTGGTTAGGTATCACCGCAGCGTCTATGCCTGCCGGCACACAGTAGTGTGCAAACATGATCGTGGTCCGGTTTGAAGGGCGTTGTACCTAGTGTAATCATTGGAGTAACGAGACTTAGATCCTACGTTTCAAGACGAGGAGCGTAATATGGTAATACAGTATGTAACATTCCTAACTAGCGCCACGTTATACGCCGGCGTATCATTTACCACCAGGTGAATGTCCCCCTAGGCTCATCGGTTCGTTGAATAAAAAAAAAAAAAAAAAGATACAATGTTTTTCTGAATGTTCGCATATGGACAAAGAGCCATCGGCATTCCGCCACTTGTTACGGATCATATAACTTTGCTAACAATTAATCGCCATTCAGTTTACAGTACTCTTTGAAAAAGTATCTTCTTATTATTCTATTGAATTTAGTTAATTAATACTAATTAATATAAATTAGATGATATCAGTTATTTATTTATAATCCGTATGTGTTTGTGTCTGATATGATTTATCAAACGTAACCGATACATCATGTTGTCTTCTATTACGCAGCGGTATTTAGGAATGGTGTGTTATTATCAAATCTGCTATTTTTAGTACGATTATCTATATCGCACATTTATATACATACATCTGTTCCCAGGCCGCTTTTGAGTCTGATATAGAACTAAATATGAATTGAATATTCCTATAAAATTTCAAATCTCTAGACCTTATGCTTCCAGAGATATTGTGATGAGGTCTCGTCGAAGTTTCGTTATCGTAAGTTTACTAGCTACAGCGCCCTTTAAACTCGAACACAGTAATGTTTGGACACTACTGTTTAGCAGTAGAAATAGGCTCTGCTGGTACCTACTTCAGATGTTCTTCGGTATCATTGTGACCATGTAAGGAAATACCATGCCTATTTCTCTCAGGAATTACTGTCGTCCGCTTTGAAGAAATAGAAAGGATAATGGAGTTAACGGGAGGAAGAGTAAGGACTAAGGCTCGTTGTTGGATACTGTCACGGCACTTTCAAGAATTATCGATACTATTGTTATTTTTGTTTATGCCCATATAAATATGTATTATGTGTAACTGTTGTTTAAGTTGCAACTCGACGGCGGCGTAATTTATTTGTGCGCTCGCGTTGAAACAAGCGTCGCGCATTAATTCACTAATGCATTAAAAACATTATTCATACTGCAAAAGAAATTTAATTTTACGAAGCCACTGGCAACACCTGTACAGCGCGTGATAGGTGATTTTTAGTGCCGACAATAATTTCAATGCGGGACTCAATTACTTTATGGTTTGAATTACCCGGCGTGTGCAATTACTATATAACGCGCTGCCGCAATGATTTATTATCGATTTCTATAATAACTTAGTTCTGTATTTTTTATATATTTAAGTAACTATATAGTTGCTCTGTTGCCGGAAACCGTTTAGGTGGTTACCATCTCGGAGCCTATTTCTGCCGTGAAACAGTACTACAGGCGAGGACCGCAATGTGGTGCCGTACACAGTGCGTCTCATCCCTTAATTACATGAAAAAAAAAATTACATTAATATAATTCTAGTTCAGGGTTACGTTTAAATATTCATATATAAAGTGAGGTTGGTCTTAATTACGTAAAAAAAATTTTTTCGACGAACCGGATATTCATCTGGTGGTAACTAATACGCAAGCTCATAAAGTGTTGCTACTTAGGACAATATATACATTGTTCTCATCGTCTTAGATCAGGGTGTTCCAATAACTTCATAAGCTACCGTTCTGTAACTACCCTTTAAACTAGGACATAGTAATTCTTGCTTACTAGTAATTGGCGGTATAAGTAGTATTTAAGTTATTAATTATATTTGATATTGATAAATAAATAATTAGTGATTTTGTAAGCTAATTTATTGTAATTAAAAACTTTGATATTTTTTTAATTCGTCAAAAGTTATAGGATCTACGTTCAACAGTATTTTATACCATTAACATTTAGACGCTAGTTAAGACGACGTACAAGACATCACTGGGTACATGTGTAAGTATAACTGTGTTCCAGTTAGAAGGAAGATTTAGAAGTGAAATTACTGGAGTAACGAGACTGAATATACTGTGTCTCAGGAGGACGAGCACAATGTGTTGCTGTGTATACTATCCTAACTAGCGTCGCGTTATTATAGGCAAGCGTACCACTGACTGACCGTCCCGAGAAATAAGTTGGATCTCGTTGCTTTACTTTCACTCCAGCGCCCTTCAAACCTGAACAAATCAATTCTATTTTTACCTTTTATAAGCAGACAAAAAAAATATTTATCCAGTAGCAGTTGAAGCTGGTAATTTTAATATTTACTTTATTATTAAACGAGTGTTTACACGAACCACCATAAATAGCGGTCAGCAACGCGAATGGCTGCGGACCGGCATATCAGGGCTGCCGTGGTCCCGGCAGGGTCGAGACGTGATCATTACCTTAATGCGGCTACCCTGTTAAGCTATTAAAGCTGGCACCTGGGACGCGATCGGCATCTTTTTGTGCTGACCGTACCCGGCATACCGTCGACGTGTTTGCCTCCAATTACAACATTTATAAATCCGAGGGCCCAGCGCCGTATGAAGTCATATTTATGAAATGGTCATTGTGAACCCAATGGAACCTTTGCGCGGCGTTCAAAACTTAACTCAACGCCTGAACCGTTTAAGTTTAAACTTGATTAGCGAACAAGAAGTTAAACATATACGGAATATAGTTTTTTTCGTCGCAGCGTCCGTTTAAACTCCATCGACATTTACAGAAACGTTGCTTTAATTTTTTTACCATCAAACATTTATCATAAGCGAATTAATTTGTATTAACATAAAAATAACAGTTTACATAATGGTTATTTGGTATTATGTTAATTTGTTTTTTTTTTTTTTGTAATATTTGTCGAATGTTGAATGAGATTTCGGGAATTAATCAATCAAGTTAAGTCACTGCTCGCGCACAGATATACGATCTCGTTTCTTATTAACGTTTGTATGTTGATGTTGTCATATGTCAAATGGCATGTGACGGACCAGTTTCGTGGAACCGTCCTCCGCGACTTGGTTAACATAAGTTTTTTACACAACGACATGGAAACACAACACAACAACAAAGCGGAATCAGACTTCTTTTACAACTACTTCTCCTACTAGACCGTGAACTACGCACCTAGTATAATTAATAGGTATTTAATATTATGACCCTTTGTAGCCTTAGAAATTTTAAAACTTGTTTCACACTACAACATATACCCTACTGGTTACTACCCTTCTTTACTGCTGGTGTTTTTGTTGCTGGTGACTGTCTAGATACCTAGCACCCCAGAATTTATTTCTGCTGTAAAACAATAATGTGTAAAAATTACTGTTCTGGTTTGAAGAGCGCCATAACTAGTGTAATTACTGAGGTAACGAGACATTAACTGGCGTATGACTTCATAGAATAAAAAATACACCCTTGCCTTGCAATTACATGAAGCTAGGTGTTGGAATATAAATTCACTCTAATTTTTATCACTTTAAGTAATAAAACTTACACTTACGTACACTTACTTATGTATTATTGAGAAGAGTTTGTTAAAATTTAACTCTTTAAGGACTACGGGGTGATATTTCTTTGTAATATTGTTTTTCATAGTTCAGACAAGAGTATTTAGACAAAGTACATTTATGAATAATTACTATTAAAGGGTTAAACACTATCCGACAGTTCCGCAACTCACGTGATCCAAGCTAACCTCACCTGCTTGAAATGCACCCTACTAATGAACAAACGAGGCTCTGGCTCCCACCCGCATTGGGTCAGTGTGGTGGGAAATAGACCAAATCCCCCATACAAATCCCTACTACATCGGTGGACCTCTACCAGATGATGATGATGACTAGATTAACTAAAAAAAACTTTTTTAATTCGTTAAGCGATGAGCCAGACATTCACCTGATGGTAAGTGGTACTGCCGCCCATAACAGCGTAACGCAATTTAGAATGGTATATTGCACCACATTGCGCTCGTCGCCTTAAGACGTAAGAAATTAAGTCTCGTTACCCCAGTAATCACACTAGCTATAGCCCCTTCAGACAGATTACTGTGTTCTGGTTTGAAGGGCGTTGTAGAGACACAGTACTATTTGGCGGCAGAAATAGGCGATGCGGTGGTACCACCTCTAGACCTACCACCAGTGAAAGAAAATAAACAAATCCGCATTGGGCCAGTCTGGTGGAAAATTTACCATACGAATACCGACCCTAAGAGATCGATGTTTGAATCTTTGAGGGAGGCCAATGTCCAGAACATGTCTAAACCAACAGGGGGCATCGCTCGCACGCCTTAATTAATTCGCAATTTTTTTTAATCCCTTTAAATGTCAGAACATACATAATTTAATTTTGTGTTCGTTCCTAACAATAGAACTCCCAGGGTGTGTGTGCTGGCTTTGAAACCAATTTATGTTGTTTTTTTTTATAACTAAAGAATAGCTCAGCTTTAACTACGCTTTTACAAATGGCCGCCATTGCTACATACTACATAACATTTAACATAGGAGAACTAAGGTCATCGACATAGTCTAAAAGATTCCTAGCCTCAAATAACAATGAGCAGGACACATCGCTCGAAGGACTCACAGCCGATGGGGCACTAAGGTCCTCGAATGGCGACCGCGTACTGGAAGACGTAATGTTGGCAGGCCCCACCAGGTGGTCCGACGATCTGGTGAAGGATGCGAGAAGCAGCTGGATGCGGGCAGCGCACAATCGATCGGTGTATAGGTCTTTGGGGGAGGCCTATGTCCAGCAGTGGACGTCTATCGATTGATAATGATGATGATGATATAACATTTCACCACATTATCCTAATTTAAAACGGTTTTACTGGTGATAGGTCTCTGTCGACGAAAACCGTCTAAGTACCACCGCAGCGCCTATTCCCACCGCGAACCATTACTGTGAAAACTGTAATATGTTCCGGTTTAAAGGACGCTGTAGCTACCCCAATTGGGGTAACAAGACTTAGCATTTAACGTCTCAAGGCGACAAGCACTAATTGGTGCAATGTACATCTTATCTAGTATCGAGTTGAAGCAGGCGTTGTCATTTACCACCAGGTCAAGTTCCCGCTCAACTCGTCGCTTCTTGAATAAATAGGAACAGTACGTATTTTCTAAAAAAAAAAAACTGGAACGTAACGCCATCTGTAGATATTCTGGAGTTTTTTTACTTTTATTAATGATGTTGTTAATTTTAGGTATGGTTCCAAAACCGCCGCGCCAAATGGCGGAAGCAGGAGAAGGTCGGCCCTCAGGCACATCCGTACAATCCGTATTTGGGGGCAGCCGGCGCACCTCCGCCCTCTGTAGTCGCCTCCATGCCCAACCCTTTTACGCAGCTGGGCTTCGGGTTCAGAAAGCCGTTCGACACCAACGCATTGGCTTCTTTCAGGTACTGGTTTTATCACATGTATTTTCTTAAAAAAAATTATAATTCTTACATCACCATCATCATCATCAGCCCATAGACGTCCACTGCTGGACATAGCTCTCAAAGATATCGTTCAGTCCTGCGTTGCCCTCATTCAGCGGCTTCATACGACCTTCATTTATAGGGGTCTATATGGAAGATTTGGGCCATTTCCTACCACGCTGCTACAATGCGAGTTGATGGTAGCCAAAGCTTCCTTTGTTGATTAGCAGGGTACACTACGAGCTGGTGAAGTTGTCTTGTATCCCTCGAGTTTCTGTGGACCCCGTTTTGATTATAACTTTAATAAATTGTTTTAATGTTAATTTTTAGGTACGGTGGCGCACCAGTTATAAGCACCCAGTACATCGGAGCGCCATTACCTAGACCACCGCTGTTTAGTGCACCGATTTACACGACCAGTCCGCCGTTTCACTCCCTCTTAGCTGGACTGGCGGCCCCGCCGCGGCAGTCACCCGACCCTCCGCCGGTCTCACCCCCTATATCGCCCGGCAGCGAGTCGCCCCCGACGCACACCGGACCGGAAGTAGAAAGGAGAAGTTCGAGCATCGCCGCGCTGAGGATGGCGGCGCGGGAACACGAGCTGCGGCTGGAAATGCTTAGACAAAGACACCACTCTGACTTGATCAGCTGAGCTTCCCTCAATATATATACAAACTTTTTTGTTATTAAAAATTTTAATGAAATAACACCTTGAACATAAATATCTCTTATTTATAAGAATAGTTTAAAAAAAGGAAATAAAATAGTTTTAATAGATTCAATCAAAAATAGTTTCGAGACTAAGATTAGGAATTAAACCATTCACATATATCATATAGTGCATTGTAAGATATATGCAAAGTTTTATATAACGAGAGAAACATTGTTTTAATTCGGATCCGTCCATTTGTAGGCCTTATTGTTATTTATTGTAGTTGTAAGATATTCGTAAATATTAAAGATATTCTCCGTTATTAAAAGGTGACCTTCATTTTGCATCATGTTACTATAATTGTCATGGCGTGCCTTGTATTAAAATAAAAACAAATCATCTGAAGTATTTTATAGTAATTTCCAATACAGTTAAACCTTACTTACTCCTCTGGCGAAGCGACCCAAAGTTAGTCATACTTTACTCAGCTCAAGTATACATTTAAACCTTAGTAAAAAATAATTTTCCAGTAGATACACCTACGTATACCACCACGGTTGTATGGGAGAACGTTCTCATGGTTCCGACTAAAAGCGTTGAGAGGTGCACCTTGTGGTAAGCTGGTGAGATTGCAGCATAACCCTCAAAGCAGGAGGATATCCAATGCAAAAGTTCCCCACGAAAAATTCTAAAGTTTACTAGTTTAAAAGATCGTTATAAATTTTCACTTATATCTTAAAAACAATACTTAAACAGTTTAGAAGATTGAGACAGCATATACATATAATTCCCCAAAGAAACTATGTAAAGGAAGCTATACACACAATTATACAATGTTTAAAACTATGCAGATTATAATAAATTGTATCACATGAACGGTAATTTTATGTAATACCTTCCATTTTGATTTTACAATAGAAATACTCAAACATACACATATTTTTTTTAAATACCCACAACTTGAACCAACTATAATATACTAGAAATATGAAGTACCGAAGAATAAATACTGAAAATGAGGAATTTTCTTCAGACATTATTATTACAAGATTCAATATTGTTGGCTCTCCTTGTGTTTCTAACAGCGGAACTTTTTTTTTAAACCCACCTTGTCATAATTTTTTTTTTTCTTAACATAACACCTTAAAGCTAAAGTTACAGAAGTTGGACTTAAAACTATAGAAACATTTTCTACCATAGATAAACATATATACAGACATATACATATATAAAATACTGCATATCTATATTTCAGCAACTATTATTAAAAAAAAGGATAGCTTAGGATCGAATTGGTTTTCTCAATCCGATCGCCAAACTTCAGTTTGAAGAGGACACCTAATGATGATGATGATATCTATATTTATATAGAACTAAGTAATATGTTGTAGGTCTAGAATAAATTTAAATTATAGATTTGTATTAGTACTACATGATGAAGTTTTAACTTAAAAATTTTGTTTAAACAATAACCTTTTGAAAAATTTATGGGGAAACATATCATCATCAGCTGATAGATGTCCACAGCTGGACATAGACCTTACCCCAATGATCTCTACATCGACGGTCCCGCGTTTCTTGTACCCTCGCTAGATCATCGGTCCACCTTGTTGGAGACCTCCCAGCACTACAAACACATAAATATAAATGGTATTAAATCTAAATACATCCAACTTAAGGACCTTACTTATCTACCTACCTAACTTGAACCAAACTTTGAGCTGGAGTTAGTTTAAACAATATAAAACAAAATTGTTCGTAATTTAATACTCACTGTGTGCATGCAATCAGCCAACGCGTGCGCAAAAGGAGCGGGATACAATCCAGGCTTTCAACGGTCCGTGATCATCAATCACAGCGTGATTACACGTCGGGGAATTGAAAAATGTGGCAGCTAACCGCTGGCAGCCGCGGCCATCCATCACGGCCGGCCGAAACAATACTAAACGCTCATTAATTACGCAATCGGAACTAATTAAATTGTAATACAGTAAGAAATTCAATTACGAGCGGGATCTATTCAATTGGTGCGTGGGAAGGGACGCGTGGGCCGAGCGATTAGTAATGTACGGGCCAGTGGTGACGGATAAGGATCGGGCCCCCGGTGGTCTCCGTATACAACTGTTCAAAACCTGATACGAATATGAAATGTTACAAATTCGAACCCGGGACTCGTATAACGTACGATGACAAGGATGCGATGAGCGAATACGTATATACACCAAGAAGCTATAGCAAGGAGTAGTCATTTGGAGTACATACAAAAATATAAACATTAATATCCAAAAAAAAAACTTTAAAATCATTATACATAGTGTAGGCCCCCCACCAGGTGGTCCGACGATCTGGTGAAGACTAGGAAGCAGCTGGATGCGGGCAGCGCAGGATCTATTAATGTGGAGATGTTTGGGAGAGGCCTATGTCCAGTTGTGGATGTCTATCGGCCGATAATAATGATGATGATATGTATATACTAAGAGTGATATACAACACTGGTGGTAGGTCTCTGTGTGGCTAGGTAAACTGTCTAGATAACTAGGTAATATCTAGGACTAAGGTGAGCCCTACCCGTCGTAGAAAGCGACTAAAAGGGTCTAGGAGTTTCGCGGGTTTTGAAGGTGGAGGCTCTGATCTCTCAACAAGCGAACCAGCGTGGGATAGCTTATACCTCAGCGATGGTGCCTAGGAGGGTTAGGTGCCTCCTCAGAGACGTGTAACACAGTGTAGACAGGCACCGGTGCGTTCTATAAGAGACCCCGGAGCCTCCCCGAATGCACTGATAAAGACCACAGAGAGGGTTTTATTGAGTAAGAATCTCACATAACTCCGACTACCCTAAAAGCAGGGTACCTTTTTCAGGTTTCTCCCCCGAAACCAAAAAAAGGTATACAGATTAGATACCATCGCAGCTCCTCTTTCCGTCGATAAACATCAATGTTCCTGTTTGGAAGGCGTTGTCGCTAATAAAATCACTGTGATAACGCGACTTAACATCTTATGCCTCTAAATGACAGTGACAATATGCAGTGTATATCACCCTATCACTCAACATTAGGTGAACGTCTCGTTTATTCGTCGAATATTAAAAAGTATATGATCAATAATTGATCATTTCTTTCGCAGGTGACCATCTAGATGAGTCCATCGTTATCCCACATCCGTTTGAGACCGTCTAGATTTTCGCATCGCCTTTATCTGTCGCCAAATATTACTGTATTCCGGTTCAAAGGGCGCTGTTGTTAGTGTAATTACAAGGGTAATGAGACTTAACATCTTAATTAACAAGGCAACTGGTGCAATGTAGTTCTGTGTATACACATCACTCCTACCTAGCGCTTGTTATGCGGGCATATCACTTACTATCATATGAAGGTCCCTTTGATCTCGTGACATCTAGATTCATTATAAGCCTTATGTTTTTTTTTAATTTCTAAGTTATTGTACTAAAGCATAAATATATTAAAACAGTTCCTCATCATTATCATTACTCGATAAACATCTACTGGTAGACATAAACTTCCCACAAAGATCTCTACGTTTTGGGGGTTTATGTAGAGTGATTTGGGCCATTTCCCACCACGCTGCCCCAATGTGGGTTGGTGGGAGCCCAAACCTCGTTTATTGATTAGCAGGGTGCATCACGAGCTGGTAAGGTTGGCTCGGGTCCCGTGAGATACAACAGTTATTACAAAGTATCTTATATATCACATATCACCGACAATAGTTACCGATATCGAACACTAAAATTAAAGAAATTGTCAGTAAAGCGACTTAATATCACTTAAGATGAAATATAATTTCCACGTATGGTGTATTTGTTTATATTTTATTTATATTTCAGACCCTTACAAACAATATCTGGTGTTCATCCATCATAAAGATAAATAACACCTCACTGCATCGTTCGTGTATCGCGTACACGTAATCAAACTTTAACAATTAATGTACCCTTTTAAGTTACGGTCATATGCGAAAGTAATCAATTTGTATAGATTAATTATAAATATATCGGATGCATTTTTAATTGCATTTATCTCCTTTTAATGCAGTAGCGACATTTGGGAGGAAAAATCCCCGGCTATACTCACCCTGAATATATAAATGTTACAGGGTGATCTTATAGAAGTTTTTACATGAAAAATATTTAGTTTTAATCGTAACAATAATTACTCGATATTTCAGGGGTGTAAGTGTTCTCGTATAACTTACGGGATCCAAGCTAATGTTACCTGCTCGTGGTGCACCCTGCTAATCAACAAACGAGGCTCTAGCTCCCACGGACTCTCATTGGGCCTGCGTGGTGTGAAATGGCCCAAATCCCACCAAGCGTATCTCTAGCTGATCAATATGGGAATCTTTTGGGGGAGGCGTATATCCTGCAGTAGACGCCTATCGGCTAATGATGATTATTTCAGATACAATTCAAAGCAAAGTCAAAGTAATTTTTTTTATTAAACATTTGAACCTCCAACCTAACCTACCACTGATTAGCAAATAGAAGCTTTGAACCTAAAAGGAATTAGCGAACTCAGCGGATTCACGTGAAAACTAGTGAACGTATCTACACGGGTACATGACTATTCGACGCGGAATGATGTGTAGATAGTTATAGGCTATTTAGTTTTTGATTTTCATTGATCCTACATCATTTTATTTCTAACTTACTTTTATAAATATCATTATCAGTTGCTATAGTAACGGTTGCTGCAGAAAGTCAATTATAGTCTAATTTTATATAATGGCTAGCAAAGCAAGCAGAGAACAGTAGTATTTATATATACAAATAAACTTATAAGTAATCCGAGGAAACGAATAGTAAAGAAACTTTTTAACTTTACGTACTAGTTAGACGATCAGGACGTTCATGTAAATACTAAATATATCAATTACTAAATACTAAATTTTAATAAAGCATTATATACTTAATCAAAGACAATAAATATAAATAAAAAAAAATAACAAAGTCAAGGCGAGGTATCAATAAGTGGAACTGAATAAGAAGTCATACTTCATTGTAACAAAGTAACAAAATGAAACGCAAAAAGGATTTAAGGAATGGATTTATTCGGAAAGCATCTAGTATGATCTTATCTTAAGATATATATACAACATAATCTTTATGTTGCAAACTTCAGTCATCGATTTAAACAATATGGCGATACGTTGCAATAATGAATTCGCCGTGGAGAGGGTCACGGGGTTTCTGTTATATAGTATAATAACTTAACGGTAACTTATCAACGTGTACAAAACGCCAGCTGATTTCTCAACTTGACATGTACTTATCTTGTTAACACGTATTTCAAGTTAATTTGTGGTTAAACTTGAACATTACCGCGTTAATGAATTTTAAGATACGCCAACGCAATGCCTTTCGCAATATACATTGTGATTTATCTCTATATTACATTCCGAAATTTGAAAATTTTATCACATCAATATAAGAAAGTTACCGGTAATTAGGTCCTCGTAATGAAATTTAGTTAATTTATATTGTAAATTAGAAAAACAATACTGCGCCTCTTAATAGAAGAAATACTTAGAAATGAGAATAGATCACTCAAGACGATTAAAGCTTCTAATTTCATACACACATATATATCTATATATATATATTCTTAACACTTTTTTTATTCAACGAAGCAACAAGACGAAAAGGATGTTCACCGTCATGGTAAGTGATACGCCTGCTCCTAACATGGTCCTAACTGGAATGGTATTCATAGCAACAAATTGCTCTCATCGCCTCGAAACATAAGGTGTTGTTGCACCAGTAATTTCGCTAGCTACCGCGCCCTTCGTACCGGAATACAGTAATGTTTGCACAAGTACAGTTTGGCGACAGACCAAGGTGATGCTGTGATACTTACCCGGACGGTTTCTGGCAACAGAGACTATTAGACGTTATTTTATATTGTTTTCTCAGCCAAGTAAATCAGTAAGATTCAGTTTTCTTTAAAACATTGGACTTACTAATATTTAAATACAACAACACTAGCTCAGATTAAATACAAATCTAACTATAGTAAATACAATGATATATATAGTAGCAGCATTGTAAACTCGTGACTACTTCCCGTAGATTGAAGTGATACTTTTTTTTTATTTCATAAGCCCGGTATCAGATAGAGCTAATGAAAAATAAATAGGAACGTGAGTTAATTTAATTGTAATCGAATTTTTATCCGAGGCTGTTCATCTGCTCACCACGCCTATAGTCTGGCCGCGGCCGCTGATGGTGCAAGGCATAAACGGAAACGAATATAAACCGATTAATAAATAAAACTTTTACACTCTATTTTTATTTTTATTAATCTGTATATATATAGGAAATATCCAGAGAGACTTCACAAGATCTCCAAAATTATTAGATGTTAACACTCAAAATTTGGTAGAGATACTGCTTCTCCCATTTAGAGATTAGCTAAGAATGAATCTTTCAAATTTACTTCCCCCAAAGGAATTGTAGGATGTGACGGCTAGCAAATCGAGTGGGAAACAGCTAGTTTAGTACATGAACGATAAAAGACTATATATTCGGAATACCAACTTTCGTTGATATCCATTTGACTAGTGTGGTGGATGTATAACCATGATGCTCACCATGTATGGCCGTGATACAATTATCTACTAGAAATAAGATTATCCATGAACTAATATCAGTTTTAGTTTCAAGAAATATAATATTAAAATACCTTAATCTTGTATTGATATCATCATCATCATTATCAGCCGATAGACTTCCACTGCTGGACATAAACCACCCACAAAGATCCCCACATCGATCGCTCCTGCGCTGCGAGCATCGCTGGGCACTATGGGTCATTTCCCACCGCGCTGGTTCAATGCGGATTGGCGGGAGTTTATAGATATCTGTTAATGACCTCTGGTCTATATAAGCCACTCCAAAAGAAAGCAGCTGCAGTTGTTGCCAAGAATGGTATTCAGGTTCGCAAACGCATACCGCACTGGTAGTGATCACGGTGAAAGTAACTGGCCTTTTACAGAAATTATTTACTCATTAGCGGGCTTTTACAACTCGCCGGAAGTAGTGTCGATGTTGTTGTATCCGGATTCATTCAATACATAATTGTTTACTTATCACCTAATTACTTCGTAACACTTCTAAATAGACCCAATATTTTTTTTACTTCATCGAAGCGACGAGACAAGCATTACGTTCACTGAATGATAAGTGGTATTTAGGATGGTATAAACTGCACCACATAGCGCTGTTCGTTTTTTTTTAAGTCTCGTTACGCTAATTATTATACTAGCTACATAGTCCTTCACATCGGAACACGATAATATTTGCATACTACTGTTTGGGGGCAGAAGTAGGCGCTGCGGTGGTACCTACCTAGATGATCTCCGGCAACAGAGGCCTCCCACCGGTAGTATTGTTTAGCTAAGACCTCAAGTGATTGGGGTTGTCGCCTTCAGAAATAAAATATCAACTAGAGACTCAAACCAGAACAGAGTAATATTCGCACATTGCAGTTTAGCGGCGGAAATAGAAGATGCGGTGGTACCTACTTTGAAGGTATCCGGCAGCAGGGACCTACCACCAGCACACTATGGTTCCTATATTAAAATTAATTAATATATTATAGTTTGTAGATGTATTGAGGTAGTATCTTTGGTGAATAACAACGCACGCAGCAATCAGCAATATATTGATAATGACAGAGCGATTTAAAGTACAACAGTATTACAAAAGATCCAGGGAGATCCAGTTGGTGGATACAGTTGTATACTTCGCGACAGGTTACTGCCTCGATTCTTGGTAATACGAAGATCTAGTTAATGACCACAATTGTATACTCGATAACGACTTAGTAATCCAAGTCTTGGCATAACGAAGATCCAGAGAGATCCAGTTGTCCGTAATGATTAGTAGACCATTGGCCTTGAACTACGAAGATCCGGAGAGATCCGATAAATGACTACAACTGTTTACTCGGTAGTGACTTGTCGGCCTAGAGCAATATCCACAAAGATGTACGATCCTTATAAGGATTTGTGCTGTGATAAATGACAGCGTGATCTATTGTCCACGGTGGCGCCATCTGTTGGGTTATTTGAAAACTCCTTGTTATAAGTTTCATTAGCTGTTAGTAATGTAAATAATCTGGCTAATGTTATTTGTACCACATCGCGTGCCTTATTCGGTGGGCGGGACCTCGCCAAATCTAATTATAATTGTAAAAAACGGCTGCCGCATTTTTGTGTTCTCAAGCCTTTATAACCTTGCGTGGATAACCAATTCCAAAAATTAACATTTTATGTTCATTTATAATTTATACATTAATAATCTAATTAAAACTTAATTTAGTACACAGTTATTTATTAATTATAACGCACTAAATACAACAACGGGCGCAGAGTAGTGTTTTATATACCGTTCTTACCAGCGCCACTTTGTTATGGGCTGGCGTATCGATTACCATCAGATGAACATCCCGCTCATCTCTCCGCTTCGTAGAATATGAAAAAAAAACTTAAATGTATACATGTTTGTAATCTTATTTTTGGTAACTTTGCACAGTAACAATCATTCTTACTATCCATTCCCATATATAAGAGATATCGACAGATTCATAGACTCGTCAAGAGATCTCCGAAACAAATGTAAACACTAAAAACTTCATAAAGATATTGCTTCTGCCATTTAGAGGTCAGCTAAGAATAGATTTTACAATCCATCTCTAAAGGGAGCTGCGGAGGTTTTAATAACAGGAAGGGGCCGCGAGAGAAGTGAGTAGCTACCTGGCGGAAATATTTGTAATAGTCTAAATTTCATATCTGATTCTATATTACGGTCAGCAAAACAGGACAATTAGTTAAAATTATAAACGATTTCATACAGAAGAGTACAAAAAAATTGCTTAATATATTTTATACATGGTATATGGTATCCTGAAAAATAGCAAATATTAAGAAACTAACGAATATATCACATTAAGACCAGAAGCAGTAATCATATTTCCAACCACTAGCAATGTTAGGGTTGTAAAGTTAATGTTAAATTAAAGATATACTTACGAAAAATTTGCATATAAATTAGTAACCATCATCATCATTCTGAACCGATAGATGTCCACTGCTGGACATGTCTGTTGTAATGTGTTCCACAAAGCGCGCTCTTGCGCTGTTTGAATCCGGAGGCTCACATCCACTCCTCAGCCATGTTCCCTGTCGATCAAGTGGGATGTCTGCCAATGCTGCGCTTGCCGGTGCGGGGTCTCCATTCCAGCACACAAATCTATTGACAAAATCCTTGTAATAAATAAGTAAAATATTGTAATTTCATTTGCTTATATAAATACGGTAATGTTACTAAGCACAAGTATTTAAATAACCTTAATCAGTATTAGAAACAGTATATTATTATTATTATTATGTACGTAATAGACAGCACTTGATTTTTTCTTATTTCTCTATAACATGAATTATTTCCGTCTGATAGAGATCAGGTCAGGACTTCTAAAAGGAGTTTTTTTTCCTCTAAATTAGAATCGTATCATATCGACAGACTATGATAATCACTTACTATCACATAAGTCATTTTCCTAACATCCTATTAAGAAATACCACATATTCCTGTTATAATAATCACAAACATAACATTTAATATTTTTATTTATCCTTTTTGTATACACAATATGAAAAAAAAAACATGATTATCTTTAAATATACGTACAAATGCGAGTTTATTTCTATTAGAGTCCTTTTCCTTAGCGGTAAGAGGATTTTGAATGCTTTATGCATCATAGAATTACTACGATTACAAAATTGTTTGTCTACTTTTGCGAACAGTGCGATTATCATATAAATTGGGGTAAGTTATACATTGTAGTATGTAAAGTTTAAACATCCCTGCAGTCGCCGTCGCGGGGGCGGATTTCAATGTAATTAAACAAACACGAGAACGGCCGGACTAGTTAGTGAAGCGCCGCCCACAACTAATCAATTCTCATAATTAATCGATACGCCCGATCTCCCCTAAGTCGATGTAGACACGACAACAAAATATCGATAACGTTTATCGTTTGTCAGACCAACGATTAAGGTAATTATTACCTTTTGAGTAATGTACTTATATACTGCTTATAAATACCAGCAAATGAAATAAATTGAGTACTGCCAAGAATATTATGTTAAAAAACATATATGCTATACGGTCGGTACCAATATGGCATAGTACCATATCTCCAATTAATGTACACATATGTACATACACATGGCATACATGACTACTTACTACTAATACATCAGTAAAGTAACTAACTCCTTTTAGATATTAAAGAGTAAAGTAGATGTTATTGGTAATAAGTCTAGAAAAAAAAATATTGAAATTCAAATGGGCAAAGGAAATTTTTTTCGGACTACCAACGAAAAAGGTTATTAATCTAGGAAATTTAAAAGGAAACAGGTTTTAAATGAATGGAAAATATAATTTTATATGCATAAATGTAAATATATACAAATGAAGATATGTACAAAGAGAATTATGACAATTATAAAACTTAACATCCAACAGTTATATGTCTAATAGCCCAGGAAATGAAATAAAGATATTATATATAGAATACGATAGAAAAAACTATTTATAGACCTCTTAAATATTGTATTTTGTAGATGACCTTGATATAATCAACAATATTAAAACGCAGCACCATCACCAAGTTCATGGACAATCAAAACTGACTATTCGTAGGTAAAAGTAAAATGAAATTATCGTTGCAAATTTACAATGGCCCGTGTCGAATCGATAACTAAACGATTGGTGATTAAGATCGAGAGGACCATCGCGAATAACGGCATCGATTAGATCGCTTAATTATGATTTTAATCGAGTAGTATTTAGAATTAGATGCGTCACTAGACAATCTTTACTTTTCTTGTTACTTCTACCCAATTTTAGTTATACAAAATAAAAAATAGATGCATTTAATATAATGTTAGTGTAGTGAATACTGTAGGCGATAAATAAGCTACTAGTAATAATCAGTACAATATTTTCAAAGTGATTTCTTAGATTTTTTCTTTGTAACTTTTTTAACTATAACTCTAACGTCTTTACATACCAACTCAAGTGATAAAGTCGGTCTTTTACTTTATTGTAAACTAGCTGTTCTTCGCCAGCTTTGCTGAAGACTCCTGCAACTTCCTTTTGGGAAAAAAATTGTACAATTTTTCGCAGCTGGTATACTGCCTAATGGTTCTAGAGACACAGTGATAAGTCTCTACCTAGATGGATTTTTTTATAAATATTGTAAATCAGTAATAAAGCTATGTGAAGAGTTGGATGGCACACAAGAAAATGCAAAACATAAACTCTAATTTAAACGTAACTTTAGTCATACAACGCATACGTATCCATATCTAAAGACAGCTTGAACTGATTACATAAATAAATAATTTATTCATTGATACCAGTGTGATGCAGCATAAATTGTGACGGCGGGACGTGCGTCCATACAAGCATAATCACCGCATTACGCGATCAACTGCTGCTTAACCCTTAAACAGTCGATAATCTCCGGAGCCTTCGGGAAGAAGGTCCATCAATCAAAGCTGCATCCAATAAGCATCAAGAAGCGCCACAATGATTTATACGACGGCCGGCTGCGCCCGCGCACCTATGTAATGGCAGTCGAAGATCACGACTCGAGATTCTTACCTCCGAACTGTTTCTTTTTTTTTTTGCATTATAAATTTTATTTAGTTACTTTATTATTATAAACCGTGATTGAACACGTTATTGTTTAAAAATGGACACGTGTTTGCTTAAAATTAACCCGCAAAAAAGACGTCATCTTTGCTGGGGCTTGGTACGATGGAACTAGTACTTTATTAATTCTTATACACACACACGCACATATATATGTATATATATATAAGATATAATCAAAGATTCATTAACTTGTTACGGGATCTCCGATATTATTAAACATAAAAACTTAAAATTTGGTAGAGATATTAGAAAAGAAATTTAGAGATCAGCTAAAAATAGATTTAAAAAAAAACCAGCACAGCAGACGGAAACAGGTATAGTACAATCAATAAAGTTTTTCCCAATTTAAAAACTATTAGACAGATTTTAAAGGTCACAGATGATGATATGAGCGAAAGTGCAACTAGTCTTCAAGATTTTTAGATATACACACACAAAACGCAGGATTTTTTAAAACATTTGTAAAATTTAGGTCTATACCATTTATTGTCAAAAACAATTGTGGTATATCATTCAAAATTATCGAACATCACCACATGGTAACGTTTAAAATTTCTGACCATCATGATGTTATTGAGGTATACACAATATTTACTGACAACAGCTAAAAATCCTTTAGTAAACAAACATACTAAAATATATATAAACGTTATTATCAAGATACCACAAACATACGTAAATTGACAAGTATTAGTCAGTTGGAATAAAGACTTGTATACTTAAAGCATAGAAGTAGCGAAGTATCTAATTATATATAACGAAAACTAATTCAGACCTAATTGTCTTAAAGATTATAATAATGTCGTGTTAGGTTGCCATTGTCTCTGTTTTTTCTAAAAAAAAATATTTTAGGTGATATAATTCTATGTAATAATGTCTGTACTGTAAGAAACTTTTATAAAAGGACAGAGTAATGGGTAAATTAATCTAGGACAACCCTAATTTATATAAAAATTTCATCATAAATAAAAGTGTGCTAAGAGTCCTAAATTGGAATAATAAATTGTGTATCATACATCATGTTAAAGGGGCTGCGAGGAAGTAAGACGGGGTTAGGAGAAAATAAAAAAAACCATAGACAAACAGAAACAAATGAGGCGGGCCGAAATTGAATGCTCCGTTTGTTCGTTCTTGTTTTAGTTATGCAATATTTTTGTTGTAATATCCAATTATACCGCGCCCGGGACCATTCCGACTTTTTCTGTTCTTCAGGGTAACTCTCTTGAACTAATTAATGATTTCCTCACAGTTGGAGATCGGGGTTATGCGTTTCGTTTTTTATCCGCCTGTAATATTTTAATTGATGACCTTTTCGATTAACTAGTCGAGCTGTATAATTGAATGACTGTGTTCCCGACGTAGCGTAAATGAACAAAAAAAAAAAAAAAAAAATATCCCTTGACGTAATTACAAATTGAAGGTATTTTAATGAGATTACCAATATATCATTGGAGTGTTGTATACTAAAGAAAATTTAACCTCTTCGCAAATGATACCAGCTCTTTATCTATATAATAAAACAATTATATTTTGCAAGTAAATAAGGTTGTATTCAATCTGGCTGCATAGACTATAAACTTTAGCCTTTTCTATTGAGGAATATATTGTAATAAGTTATAATATTACTGTAAATGTCTCTTTTAACCTACAGAAATCCAGTGGAGTGGTCACCACAACTAATTGGAAACGGACGCAACAATTCGGCACGCATAGTTAACATGAAATGTGTTCTGTGTGCTCAATAGGAATTTATCGTCAATCGTTAATACATTGATTACTTCAACGTGGCAATCAAACAACTATGTAGATTTACTATCGGCGGTCGGGCAAGGGTGTTCGCGTATGTGTGCCGCCATAATCACATGCATAAAACGTAATTTCAGCCATAAAATTATGGGACTTACCTTCGTTAATGGGTAATTTGTGTTTCAATTTAATCCAAGCATCGGCTAGGAACACTCTTCATTATATTATACAGTTACCATTAGGTGACTAATCGACATCCAGAGTTTTTATGACAACGCATAACACAAATAGTTACGAGGTAAACGCAGGCGTATTCTGTGATATTTAGTAAAGTATGCTTCGGTAAATTATATCTACTGTGGTGTCTTCTTCTTCGTCATCACTTCAGGTGTTGATCGTAAGCTTAACAACACGTCGCTATTCCTCTCTGATGGCCGCCTTCCTAATGCATTCATACAGTCATTTACTATTGCCTTACTAGTCAGTGTATCTCATAGGCGATCTTCCTCGTGGCCTGCTACCCTCAACCTTTCCCTAGACCACTAGTCTATTACTCTTCTACAATTTACATTTCTATCAATCCCTTACAAACTTTACAGTATATCAATTTGAATGAAAGGCATCTAAGAGAACTAAATTACAGAGAATCTGCTTCTTCTGCTAGTAAAGCAAAAGTATTGTGTCGATTAAAATGAAGCTGTATCTATAGAAGGTATCATTAAAGAAGAATGGAGACACGTTAAGTTTATGAGAAATCGTCGTTCGAGTGCTATATTGTCCTACCAAAAAGTTTAGTTTTTTTTTTTTAATTACAAACTGAAAAATACACAAAATGACATTACATTTCGGACACGAATGAATGATTTTTTTTATTCCAAACATCAATAAAAGTAATATAGGTTGTCATCATCATTATATGCAACATTACAAGTAGTAAAGCATAAAAATGTTCCTGGTGTAATTTGGTCGGTCTTGTGACTCAAGTCGAAAGACACCTTTTCATTTCATCAACTTCATCCCCGTTGACAGTTACAATAAAAAAAATTAAAGATGTCAAGTTAATGCTGTATGATGTTATGTTCTTATCAGTTTTAATTTAAATCTATATCGCCAATCCCGTGAATACTAGTGAACGTATCAACATGGAACATGAACATTCGACACGGAATGATTTGTAGATCCTTCATCATTTTATTTCTAATTTACTCTTATAAACAATTTCATTTCGTGTTATTTATACGGTTGCTATAGTAACGGTTGCTATAGATAGTCATTACCAGTTTAATTTTATATTACGGCCAGCAAAGCATGCGGAATACAGCTAGTAGTAATGTAATAAAAATGAGTTTTCTTTGTTCGCCAATCACGTGAAAACTAGTGAACGTATCAACACGGGAACATTGAGCATTCGACGCGGAATGATTTGTATATGGTTATAGGCTGTTTATCTTTTGAATTTTATAGATCCTTCATCGTTTAATTTCTAATTAACTTTTACGAACATTCTCATATCGTATTATTTATGCGGTTGCTATAGTAACGGTTGCTATAGATAATCAATTTTATATTACGGCCAGCAAAGCGGGCGGGGAGTAGCTCGTTAACTGTATACATGTTTTATAATCTTTGACAGACGTTAGCCGCGCCAAAAATTTTATAATCTGTTGTACAGTACAGAATAGCCCGCCAAAACTTTTACCTGCTAGTATTAAATCTGCACAGACTATATAACACAGCAGTGACAATCTCTAACATTAGAGCGTAATAAACAAAAACGTGAGATTCCGCTCAGCACGGCGGACGTGTAATAAATTACGATATTATTATACATTAGCAGTAGGAAAGAAAGTTATTACTTGAGAGTGTTACCTCGCAAAAAGGCTGTTAGCGACGTGTATTATTATTCCGATATTATTGCGGGCGCCTGATGAAGTCGTCACCGAGTGACGATTGGCAATTATTGTGACAGTATACGTTTGAATTGTAACAACAAAAATTATTATTGTTACTAATAGTATTCTCAACGTATTTCTTGTGTACATACATTCGAATATAATTTTCTTATTTGGTTTCGTTAAAGATTTTTCTTATCGTATACATCAACGCAAGTACTTAGTGTTATATGTAATATTTGTTAAAATTTGAAAAAAAATTAAAACTTGCAATGTTTTTTTTGTTTCTGAAGAGGAAATCTTCGGATAGATACTCTGTCTTCTGGAGAAAAGTAAGAGATGAGTAGATAATTTTACACATTAAAACCCCCTCGGCATGGAGAGGTCACGGGATCTCCGTTCGTTTCACACCTGCGAAACCTTACCACACTATAAACCAACTAGGTCATTAAGCAACAGCTCCAACCATTTCTAAATTCATAATTAGTGTTAGTTAATAAACGTTAGTAAATGCATTCAATACATATAGAAGATCCAGAAGATTAGTTGTGTTAAACAATCAGTGTAAGCAAAGATTCTTGGAACTTAATAGATATAAAAGAATTATTTAGTACACCCTCCGGCGAAACGCTCCATTCAAAGAATAACTGAAACGATGCTCCCTACGAGTAATGCTAACAAGTACGAGCAATCAATGTTTCATTACAACAGAACAACAACATAAAATATAATCAACTTGCCGAGCTGAAGTCGTTCCCACACATTTACATATAACTAACCTTTCGTCACATCGCTGATGACATAACCTCGTAACACTAATACAGCTCATAAAACGGTCACAAAAATTCAATTATCAATAAGTTACCGCAGAGTACACCTCACGGAGTCGTAAAGCTATGATAATCAATGATTATGTTGAAAAAAAAAAATAAACACGCCGCTTTAGGTACAAACCAACGAGCTTGATTAGAGCCGATGTCACGCCGATAAAGGCCGTAAAGTTAAAAATTGAAAAGGTGGGCTCATTAAAAATGCCATATTTTATGATTTTTAAGTAGACAGGTGAGCACTATGACGACTGTAGGGTGTCCATAATTTAACTACCTCTGTGGCTAAGCGAAGATAAGGGAAAACCCTATAACTGGATCGATATCGGAGTCACATCTTGTGAAGGTTAGTTGGTGGTAGAAATTTATCAAGACTACCTAATCAGATTTGGCGCCATAACAGTACTGCTGTGTTCCGAATGTTATCATATGAGAGCCAGAGTATTTCGGATATGTGCGTTTCACTAACCATTATCTCATTTTCATATAACGTTACGTGAAATGAGAAATCTAGTTTTACATCCAATTGAAAATTAAAAAAAAGTCTAAAAATCAGACTCCATTTCTCAGATCAGACTTCTCATATCGGATTACACGTACCAAAGTAAACTTTTTATATACAACAGTCACAGATATTTAAAATGTTATGAAGTACTATTTTTTTTTTCAATTTATTTTAATTTTGGGATTGGGCATATCAAGCCCAGCATATAATATACATTGTAACATTACACTAACCTAAAAATTACCAAGAATATTATTACTATGAACTACTTGAAATTCACTAAAACATCATCTCTTTCTCTTTGTGTTTTGTATCACACCAACATTTTTATTTAATACTACGAAGCGTCGAGCGGGACGTTCACCTGATGGTATAACAACGTGGCACTAGTTAGGATGTTACACACAGCACCACGTTAGCTACAGCGTTCTCCAACCGGAATACAATATTGTATGCATACTACTGTTTGACACAAACAGGCGCTGTGGTGGTATCTACCTAGACGATGACCTGCAACAGAGACCTAATTCCACAAAACCATGATATTAATATTAAATGATGTCATAGTCACAATAAAATGTTGAACTGGGTGTTATCCTACAATCAGCGTGTTTGGGGACAGCCTACCAACACGCACCTGATTCGTAGGTCGCTCCCCGCGGCGCCTATCTAATGAAATAAACTGAAAATCAACACGAAGCCCGCGCCGGCAACTCTTTGTGCCGCCGCCCCCACCATCACGATATAATTAACACCGGAATTTATAATAATGCTGTCCCGTAATATCTCATAGTGCCTGGACACGGTATTATTTGATCACAGTTTCTGATGATGGTTTTTATAAGCAATATGGATCAGAATCCTTTATAAATAAAGCATCAACGAGTTCAAATTAATGTAATATACTTTTATTTAAATAAAGCCTGTGATGGGAAATAACATCTGCCTTTTTTTTCATTAGAAATTATAGCTAGTACAAACGTTTATAGAAACTGTTAAATAATACTTGTTATGTATTACTTAGTTTCCATTTTCTAAGAGGTAAGTATATAACATAAATAAAGAATTATCTTTGTTTCATATGAAATAGATAATAATCCATAATTAAACTTACTTATTACTTATTTGTTACTGGGTTACGCATAAACGAGTTATATACAAATCTATAAACGAAGGTCGTAGAATTTCAAGAAAAAAAATTAAGTTATATATGTGTATATAAGTCTATATACAATTGGGATTGATTCGGATTCTGAAGGTCTATGTCTAACTGCGGACATCTATTGCTTCATAACAATGATACATGTATATAACACAAATCATCATCATCTTCAGTCGATAGACCGCTGCTGGTCATAAGCCCCCACCAAAGATCACACAACACACTTAATCATTAAACATAACTGTGTCAAAATAAAAACTAAAGTATACAAAATTAACTCATGGTATTGATTCAGAATTTTAGTATTGCTAGGTCTCTGTTGCTGGAGACCGTCTAGATGGATACCACCGCAACGCTCATTTCTGCCTACAAACGATAATATCCAAACCTCACTGAGTTCCGGTTTAAAGATGATGAAATTACTGGGGTAACGAGACAACATCCTACGACTGCGACAAGCACAATGTGATGCTGTGTCTTAACTAGCGCCACGTTGTTATAGGCATGTATGTCATTTACCATCAGATTAACGTCCCGTTAGTCTCATCGCTATAACATAAAAAAATCGGATTAATAGATAGATACTGATAAAAATAAATAATTAGTACATTCATACTGGTAACATCAGCTAGATCTGAAGATCATTTTATTATTGACGTATTCAAGTTACGGAACGGATTTAATTTTCAATTTGAACTTGATGCGTGTTAATAAGAACAATATTTCATGAGGTCCGGGTTCGAACCGCGACTACCGCACGGCATGACCGGCTATCAAACGAATTGAATTGAACACATGCATCATCATAGTCAGCTCCGATCCAAACCTGCCCGTGTACTTATTCTGATCAACCAATTTATTTTTTTATTTAATTAACCACAATCTCTTTCATTTCAACGAAGCGACGAGACAGACGGCACGCTCACAGGATATTAAATAATACGCCTGTCCATAACTATGTAGACACTGTGCTCGTCGCCTTCAGACATACTCCCTTCAAACCGGAACACAGTAATGTTTGCACACTACTGTTTGCAGTGCGGTGGTACTTGTCTAGACGTTCTCCATCAACGGAGTCCTACCAGAGATATTATGTCTTCATTGAAAACATATTAAATTTTTAACTTAATTCTAGATTTTCCAAACACGTAACCGTTCATTTAATTTCTATATTACTTAATATGACAAAAAAAAACCAAGTTTCTGGTAGAGGCTTTCGAACAATTGACGCTATGGTATGAAAGACCAAAACTTAATTAAAACAATAGTAAACTTAATGCATTTTATGTAGGGGGTAAAGCTGATAGTAAATCTTTATTGCCAAAGACTGTCTCTGAGGGGTGTAAGGGGTCCCGCACAACAACTCACGAGTACCAAGCCAATCTCACCTGCCCGTAGTGCACCCTGCTAATAAACAAGCGAGACTTTGGCTCCCACCAACCCGCATTGAGCCAGCGCGGGTGGGAATGACTCAAATCACCCCATAGGAGCCCCTACAAACAACAGTCCCTAGTACCAGGCGATACCGGAGGTCTTGCTGACTGTGTGAAGATCGCGGAAAGCCACTGCATGCGAGCAGCGTGGGTGCTGCATTGGTGTGGAGATCTCTGAGGGAGACCGGTGTCCAGCTGCGGAAGTTTACGGCTGATGATGATGATGATGAAACACTGTCTAAGTAGGTACCACCACGACTTCTATATCTACTTCCAAACACTATACGTCTACTATAAGTTTAAAATTAAATTAACTTACAGTAAAAGTTGCTGAGGTAGTAATAATTACCATCTCATGCCTGACGGCGATGATCACAATATGGTGCAGTGTATATCATCCTAACTAGCGCCAAGTTATGAATAGACGTATCAATTACCATTAAGCGAATGAGTCGTAACGTAACTCAGAAGAATAAAGAAAATCCAGTTTAACTTTATTTATCTTTATTGAACCTTCCAGAATAAGTATGCGAAGAGCTATTACTGTGTAACGGTGGGGGTGCGCGTACGCAGCATGACGTCTGCTCCAAATATTAGTCGAAGGAAATACTATGGAGGTAATCGATTACGAATCGCAGGTGCAAATAGTTACGTCTCTACATCCATATGAAACGACCAGCAGCTGCATATGACCATAAGGGGACGATATAGTTATTAATTCGTACGATTATAAAATGTTAATTAAATCATCGAAAACTACTTAACTCTGATGCGTTTTATGCTGGTGACCATCTATGTAGGTACCACCACAGCGTATATATCTGCCGCCAAACAGTACTGTATTCCAATTTGAAAGAGGTTGTAGCTAGAGAAAATACTGCGGTAATGAGGCTTAACATCCAATGTATATTATTAACGACGAGCGCAATATGGTGCAGTGTATAATATCTTAACTAGCGCCACGTTGTTAAAGGCGGGCGTGTCACTTACCATCAGGTGAATGTCACCTTCATGTCGTCGCTTTATTGAATTTTTTTTTTTTTTAAGTAAACAATGAATTGAGGACGTTCATCTAATGATAAGTTACACTCCTGTCTGTTGCGCTGGTGAGTATTTACACTGCAACATATTGCATTATATACTTGCAAGTTAAGACTTAATACCCCAGCAATTTCACTACCAGCTACTTTGTAAATTTGTGACCACAACATATCAGAGACAAAATATTCAAAATGGGCATGAATTACCATATTCAGCCATTATGAATTTAACATTAGACGGAAATATATTTATCCATTATTATTACACCCTCTTTTTTATTGATGGTAAGTAATACGCCTGCCTATAACAACGAGGAGCCATGTAGTATTGTCACTGCTCCACATTATGCTCGTCGCCTAGATATAAGATGTTGAGTTTCGTTACCCCAATGCTCTTTAAATCAGAACACAGCAAGTAATGCTTTCACAGTACTGTCTGGTGGTAAATATATGCGCTGTGGTGGTACCTACTCATTCTCCGGCATCGGAGACGTCCCAGTAACACTCTCCCCTTCCAACCTGTTCTTGATGTGGTTAATAACTTGCCAGTCAACACGGACGTCATAGAAACACCAATCCGTCATAGATTTCTTCGCGTGCCCAGGGCGTAATACCCGTAATGAGTTTACCGGAAAATTATACCGAACAATTAGTACTGTCCGGTTTAAATGGACATTAATACCAAGGTGAGCGATGGCGCGCCCCGGGCGCCTGTCACTCCTGAACACCAACTTATATGAACCTTTAAAATCACCTCAAATCAAAGAGCATCGCGTGTCACTTTAAACTGGATGTGGATATTCTAAGCCCTATTAATTTGCGTTGTTAAAATGATTGACATATTCAATTAGCGAGGTGACCGGCAGACCTCCCAACTCGGTTCATAGATGTTTATGAACCAATTTAACTTGAACCGATGTTCATCGCGCTTGAACCCCGCGGTTACATGCCACCGCTTCAAATCGAGGAGGAAGAGTGGTTCAATTAAGAATGGCTGTTAGTAAGGAACAGGTCGTCGCGCGGTTAGAATGTTGTTTTCTGCAATTACTGAAGGGGATAGCGTGTCTTTACTTTAATAGCCCTTTCAGCATTGTTTTGATTTTGATTAAGTGAAGAATTCGCTTTGATAAAGATTAAGTGTCTACTAGTATTTTTATATACAATAATTTATTGAAAGATATTTATTAAAAGAGTAATAACGTCTAAAAGAACAACAGAGTTTAGTAGTTTTAGTGAGCGTTAGTGTTTCTTTTCAAATATGACAAAGAAGTACTTAGAGAAAACTAAAAAATAACCTTCATTTCCAAACAATATCACATTAAAAAAGTTCGAGTTTCAAGAGAATATCGAAATTGAACGTAATAGAGGTATTCAACATTTCATACATCTTAAGGGTTGATTTATTCGAATCCCTTTTAAAATCTTTAATATCGCGCTGCTTATTCTTAAAGTGGTTCTCTATTATTGGACCTTTAATTATACGGGACAGTAGTTAGAGTAGATAAATACGTTAAAAATATTAACTAGTTAAAGCTCAAACTTTCCTATTTCCGCTTCCTTGCAATTATTTCAAATTTTTATGAGAATAACTCTTTCCAACGTAAAGGACTCTTGAAAATGCTGTCTATAAAAAAGAATACATGAACAGCAATAAAAGAGTTAATCAAAAAAAAAAAAGAAGATACCGTTTCCGTTAGTTATCAAATTCGTGTAATGTCTAAAGTTCTCAAGGTACTAAAGTAATACAATTTTAATTTAAGTTTTTCTTTAAAGTTACACGTAACGTGCACGTAGAGGCAATCAAGTAAAAATTCCTCGTTTCAATGCAACAATGTAATTGTGCCGAGACATCTATATTAGATTGCATCGAATTAGTTCATGACTTTCGTTTTTTTTTTTTTTTTATTTGATTCGCCCCAACAAAAGGTAACGTGACCGTACCACCGCAGCATTCGTAATGAAGTTGTATCTATTAGAGCTGTTCGGGTGGTTTTTCTGTCGCATTCAATTACAGACTTTGATAAACTGATTGACACTCACCATTTGATTGTCAAAGAATATTTCAAAACATACAAAGTTATAATAAGTATAAATATAATTAATACATAGGTGCCTATAACAACGTGGCGCTAGATACGATATTTTCACTACCAATGAACAGTATTCACTAATAAAAAAGTATATTATCTATGTTAGTAGAGGATGTAAGGGGTCCAGCACAACAACTAACGGGATTTTAACCAACCTCTCCTGATTGTGGTGGACCTAATTAGTCAACAAACAAGGTCTAGCTCCCATCAACCAGCATTAGGCTATTATAGTGGGAAATGACCTAACTCCCCCCATGTGAATCTCTACAAACGACGGCTCCTGGTGCCCGGTGGTGGAAGCAGTACAGGAACTATCGATGTGAGAGTATTTATGGGAAGTCTATATTCAGTAATGGACGTCTAACGGGTGATGATGATATTAGTAGAGCTTTAGTATTAATACAGTTTTTAACACTAAAAGTGATTTCGTGAAATGCATTTATAATCTGTGCATATTCAATCTCCAAATAGGGAATTATATAATAATCTGTAGCAATGAATAAGACGTATCAGCGCAAGCGCAGCGGGGGTAGATTGCGTGCGCATGACGCAGCGTCCGAGCTACGATCAGTGTTGCTATCTTAATTTAAATTACTGGTCAATTACGTTAATAAATCTTTTTTTTTACCGCCGCATACCACCGCAGCGCAACAACCAACAAACAGTAGTGTTCCGGTTTGATAGGCGTTGTAGCTGTATTTACTGAGGTACCGAGAATCAACATCTTATGTCTCAAGCGATGAGCGCAATGTGATACAGTATATAATATCCAAACTAGCGCCACATTATTACAGGCGAGCGATCACCTAATGGTACGCTTGCTTATAACATCGTCTTATAACAAGTTAACTTGAGACGTATTATGTCGTCTTGCTACCCAAGCTACTTCTCTATCCACAGCGCCCTTCAAGGCAACAGACCCTTACCATCAGTCTTTAAAATCATGGCAATCAATTATTATACAAGTTCGGACAACAACAGTGTATATATAACACCAAATTTTATGTAGGATCTTCATCAGCTTCTCCTCCCCGAAAAATATCCACATAGATCGGTCTATAGTCACCACATCCTTACTATCGCCAGGCACTAGGGGTCGTTAGTCGGATCCATATGGGGGATTTAGGTCATATGCCACCACGCTGGCTCAATGTGGGTTGATGCACTACCAGCAGGTGAGGTTAGCTTGAGTCCCGTGAGTTGTTGTGCGAGACCAATTTTATATATATATTATATACTTTATTTCGGATCAGGTTTCACAGTGGTCTACAAGAATCTAGTTTTAGCTCAGGTCGTGCTGCCATTTTTAGGTTGCGGCGACATACAATATAGCCGTAGCGGTATAATAATTAACATACATATGCATATCCGTTATACAATCACGTACACCACAAAACGGTTATTCTAAATTGATGAAGAAGCATAAACCACGCTGTCCACGTCAGTTCTGAGGCGGCTACTTCAATAATCTCATTGGAAATGTTGATTGAAGCTCCTCTCGCTGCCTTCATTAATAGGATTATGATTACGACTTCTAATAAAAGCCATCACAACCGCGATGGACAGGTTGAACGGGACGAAAGTCGCTTTCATATGTGAACACAAAGACTAAGCTTTACACAATTTAATATAAAAAAAGTATATTATTGTTAAATCAACAGATGAATGAAATTTCATATCTTGCTCTTAGTTATTTTGTATGCTGTACTTTAGATTTTACTGTAACTGGAAAATAAAATTATTATTTTTTTATACACAGACACCACCAGAAGAGCGAGACGTGATAGTGGTGACACCTGATGGTAAGTGATACGCCACCCATAATAACGTGGCGTTAGTTAGGATAATATATACTGCGCCACTGAGCTCTCGTCGCCTTGAGACATAAGATGTAGGTCTCGTTACTCCAGTAATTTCACTAGGTACAACTTCTTCAATCTGGAATACAGAAATTGGCGCTGCGGTACCTACCTAGACGGTCCCCAGCAAGAGGCCTACCACCAGTATTTAACAGCAGTATATCATATCTATCGGGAAAGATAACATTGGGTAATATATAAACATACAGAATAACAAGATGATCATTATCATCATCATCATTATCAGCTGACAAACGTCCACTGCTGGACATAGGCCTCCCCCAAAGATCTTAATATCGATTGATCCTGTGCTGCCCGCAAACTTCACCAGATCATAGGACCACCTGATAGGGGGCTTGCCAGCACTACGTCTACCGGTACGCGGTTATCATTCGAGGTCCTTGGGTCCCCATCGACTTCCAGTACTTCGAGCTATGTATCCTGCCCATTGCCACTTGAGACTAACAATCTTATGGAATGTGTCGGTCACCTTAGTTCCTTTGCGGATGTCCTCATTTCTGATTCGATCACGCTCGAAATCCCGATCATAGCCCTTTCCATTGCTCTCTGTGCGACTTGAAGCCTTTTCACACGGTCCACTGTAAGCGGCCACGTCTCGGTGCCATAACTCATCACTGGCAACACGCACGAATTAAAGACCTTTGTCTTCAATTCATCCTTCGTCTTCAAGATAGTCTCTTACGAATAAATATCTATTGTTACTTGTAAATTGTAGTACTCCTAAAGAAGTTTACACAGCATCTTAATATCTTTTTAGTATATAAAGGTTTTTTACGACGTGTACAAACAAGAACAAATCAGAGGCAAAAATCAATTATCAAATGATACCTGTGTTTTAGTACAAAGAAGCACAAATGTGGAGATATCTGATGGTTATAAAATTGACGGTTTTTAATAAGAGAGAAGTGAATAAACCTAAAGAAGTAACACAACACCGACAAGACAAACTCCACCAGTATTTATTTTTACCTGTTAACCTTACTCCAAATTAAGAAAATGGGAAAGTAAAACTTTTTAAATATAAAGGTAGAGTCAGGAACAAAACTGAGTACCGCTTCTTTCCCAAGCACTGTGTTGTATAGTCTATGGCGAAACGCGCTTACCAAGTACTCCGATGATTGAATGCGAGAGCAAATTACATGCTCCAACTGCATGGACACCTTATTACAGCTCTCGAACTGTTAAAGCAATTTAACTGACATTTAAATGGTTCCGTCGCATATCCAAACGATGTGTAATAAGGAAATTATGAGGAAAAAAAATACTCGACGCCGTATTGACATCGTAGCATACACTAAAAGAATAAAACATGAGTGAAGTTTTATATATTTATATATCACATTCAGACTCTTCTCATGTTTTCAATTCACGAAGCAACCAAGTAGATCCTGATGATTTAGGCCCCTCTGAAAATCAGGGTTGCGGTCTTTATAGGCTAGAACATTACCTGAGTGGATTCCTTTTCGACATGATCCTTTTTTTTTTGTTTTTTTCTGTGGGGAAATCCTGCATGGATACTTTCTCGTTGCGGGGCAACGAAAAAGTTATGCCAGACTCTTACTGGCTAAAACCCCACGGTTTCCTCGCTGCGCCTTTGGCCGAAACTGTGGGAACGCTTTCGCATACTACCGCAGTTCCGGTAACGTCGGCCTCGTAATAGCCCCAACATACTATAGGGTTTCTTGTAGAAACCCAAGACACAGGGATTCTACGCGGAAAATACATGCGCCTTTCGACATGGTCCTAGAGTAATATGTAATCTTTTGATATATTATAAATCCTTCTCTTTATTATTTTTATTATATATTACATTGCTTTCATCGACTTGAGATACAGGATGATATTTTTGTTATCCTAATAGTTTTACTAGGTACAAACCAATTTAAACTACAACACTTCTGCTGATGGTAAATCTCTGATGCGTCTATACAGGTACCACGTTAGCTCCTATTTCTATTGCCAAATAGTAATGTCTTAACATTACTCTGTTTCAGTTTGAAGGGAGTTGTATTTAGTAAAATTACTGGAGCAATAAAATTTTATATCTCAAGACGACAAGAACAATGCTGTGTTGTGTTTGTTTAGGATGATGCATCCTAAATAACGCTAGGAGGCAACGTTACAGCTATCATCAAGTGAATCGTCTTCACATGTAGTATATAAAATAAACTACTTGACGGGAGAATAAGGGGCTACTGTGACTCCTTGGTGGTTTCCAATAACATAGACAGTAGACATTTTATTATTTGTAGTTTACAAAAGAATATTTTGGTAACTTAAAATTAAGATGTAACCTCAAAATGTCACAATTGTAAACAAATTTCGCGCCAATTGCAACCGTCTCTCCAACATTAGCTTCAAAATTAACTCGCTCTTAATAATAGTGCTGGTGGGCATGTTATGAAACGTAATTACTCTCAGGGTAGCACCACGAAATCCGGTAGTTAATTATCCTAAATTGTATAATAGTGGTGCAGCAGTTCGCGACGCGTAATTGCACGCCCGCGGCCACGTCGCCCCAGCTCCGACCGCCGCTGTACATATTAAATTAATTTAAATTATATTAAATTAATCTACTCCATAAAAAAAACTCCATACAAGGAAAAAAAATTAAGTTATTTCAACATCAACCGGCACACATGTAAATTATAACGTACATGCGATACAAATAACAGTGATTTCTCAAAATGAGTCGCCTTAAACCTTTCTACTATAAATGTACCGAAAACTAGCAGTTAATATAAAAACATAAAATCCAACTCAAACAGGATTTAATATTTAGAGTTTTTCCAGGTCAAAGATTAATTAATTCTCCTGTTGAATTAACGTCTTAAACTCCACAAGAAGAAAAAAAAACATATTTATATAAATAACATTTAAGTCATACGAACTATGTGTTATTGCTAATGGGATACTTTTCAACGAGGTCATAGATATCCATTATAACAAGGCCAAAAGTCACCCAAAGGGCGTAGTGCGATCGAGCCAGAAGAACTAAGGTCACCCCAATATAGCTTAAAAGATTGCTAGACTTAAGTAGCATTAACGGGGTGCTTTGTTAGAAAGACTGCCGGCCATTGGAGCAGTAAGGTTTTTGTATTTAAGTGGCAGCCGCGTAACGATATATAATGCTGGCAGTCCCGTATCGAAGTGGACCGACAATCTGGTGTTTCCTCGCAGATGACTTTTCCTCGCAGCAGACTTTTCCAGGTAGTAAACTTTTCCAGGAAGTAAACTTTTCCAGGCAGTAAACTTTTCCAGGCAGTAAACTTTTCCAGGCAGTAAACTTTTCCAGGAAGTAAACTTTTCCAGGCAGTAAACTTTTCCAGGCAGTAAACTTTTCCAGGCAGTAAACTTTTCCAGGCAGTAAACTTTTCCAGGCAGTAAACTTTTCCAGGCAGTAAACTTTTCCAGGCAGTAAACTTTTCCAGGCAGTAAACTTTTTCAGGCAGTAAACTTTTCCAAGCAATAAACTTTTTGAGGCAGTAAACTTTTCCAGGCAGTAAACTTTTCCAGGCAGTAAACTTTTCCAGGCAATAAACTTTTTGAGGCAGTAAACTTTTCCAGGCAGTAAACTTTTCTCGCATTAGACTTTTCCTGGCAGTAAACTTTTCTGGGCAGTAAACTTTTCCAGGCAATAAACTTTTCTGGGCAGTAAACTTTTCCAGGCAGTAAACTTTTCCAAGCAATGAACTTTTTGAGGCAGTAAACTTTTCCAGGCAGTAAACTTTTCCAGGCAGTAAACTTTTCCAGGCAATAAACTTTTTGAGGCAGTAAACTTTTCCAAGCAGTAAACTTTTCCAGGCAGTAAACTTTTCCAGGCATTAAACTTTTCCAGGCAATAAACTTTTTGAGGCAGTAAACTTTTCCAGGCAGTAAACTTTTCCAGGCAGTAAACTTTTCCAGGCATTAAACTTTTCCAGTCAGTAAACTATTCCGGGCAGTAAACTTTTTCAGGCAGTAAACTAATCCGAGCAATAAACTTTTCCAGGCAGTGAACTTTTCTCGCATTAGACTTTTCCTGGCAGTAAACTTTTCCAAGCAGTAAACTTTTCCAGGAAATAAACTTTTCCGGGCAGTAAACTTTTCCAGGCAGTAAACTTTTCCAAGCAATAAACTTTTTGAGGCAGTAAACTTTTCCAGGCAGTAAACTTTTCGCGGCAGTAGAGTTTTTCTCGCAGTAGACTTTTCCTCGCAGTATAGTTTTCCTCACAGTAGACTTTTCCTTGCAGTAGACTTTTCCTTCCAGTAGACTTTTCCTCGCAGTATAGTTTTTCTCACAGTAGACTTTTCATCGCAGTAGTCTTTTTCTCGCAGTAGACTCTTCCACTCTGTCTTTCAAAGTTACTAATTTAAAACTTTTAGCCTCTAAGTGATGATTATTAATTTAATTTAATAAAACAATGATTAAACAATAATTATTACATTAAAATTTGTGTATAAATAACAAAGAAATAAAATCATCGATTTTTTTCCTAGAAAATCGAGAACTCTTTGAAAAATATTTAAAAAATTAATAACTCCAGAACCATTGTTTTTGGATGGCGTATTTCATACATAGATAGATGGGATACGAGCCATACTTTAGCCCTGACAGATCTTTTACATCTACCACCTTTCACCTTGTATAATAATGTGCTTTAACAAAACTCTACATTAGTTTATGCTGATAAATGTTATTCATGTTTTGATATAGTTATAAACTATATTAATGACCGCATTAGTTATTTTCTAATATAGACAGGATTTGACAGAATGTCCTTTTCTAGTCTTGGACAAAGCTGAAGTCCAATAGTAAAGTTTATGTTCAGTTCGCATTAAATATAACTAATAAGAACTTCTGCATAAAATAGTAATTTTTTTATTCAATTCAGCGACGAGATAATGTCGCATGACTACTTTTACCTGTTGGTAAGTGATACGCCTCACCATAATAATATGGCGCTAGTTAGGATGGTATACACTGTACCGCATTGAGCTCGTCGCCTGAGAAACACTAATATTTGCAGAGACCTACCACCAGTAAACTTTTATCTTATCTAATACATTAAGATAAAGGAATGCCAGCGCAAAAGCCTTCGCCTCGTACATAGTAAATAAATTTTTACGACTCAACGCCTGGATTGAATAGAAAAATAAAAACAAATCCATCGCAATTACGTATACCTACTCTTTAATAACGATATCGCTTAAATAAAATCGTTTTAAAATCTTTCTTAACCAACATAGTAAGTAAATTGCCCTCTTCGACCATAAAGACTTATGATGGCCTGCTCCATTATCCTTCATAAGTTGGATATCCTTATAAAGAGCGGTGTGAGCTATCTGCTACCGCGTACTGGACTTTATGACCACTTAACTTATAACCAGTATATATATGTGAGCACATAATTGGAAGCGTCAGAGGCGAATGCCGCGTCTATAGTTAACTTAACTTTTTCAACTTACTACTTAAAGATATCGCCTGTCGATAGATCTTAATCGATTTTACTTGCTAGCCCAACACAAGTAAGACAAATCACTTCGAACAGAATTTACTGTTGTCTAGTTAATAGTTCAGAATAAAAGTATTAGTCTAAAAGAAATTTCTAATATTTCAACTTTACAGACCTATTTTTTTTAACAATATTAGCTGTTAATATCAAGAACAGATTAAAAAATATTATATAATATGAATATTAATACAATTCGTACTAATATAAAACTGCAAAAATGCCAAAAAATTTCAATATTTACATATAAAAATTAAGTCTAAAGTTTCTTTTTTATATTAATATTAAAGAAGGGATGTAAAGGGTCCAACACCGACTTCACCTGCTCGTGGTGCACCCTGCTAATGAACAAACGAGGCTCTGGTTCCCTCCCACCAAACTGTATTGGGCCAACCTTATGGCCAAGTCTCTCCTTTGGAACCCCAATCGTGAAGATCTTTGAGGGAGGCCATGTCCATCGGTGGACCTCTCTAAGCTGATGATAAAAATGATGATGGTGAATATTTAAGTTTTATTTTATAAGTTTTTATTGATGTTATGGGTATATCAAAAGGAGAAACCCTGAATACATAGACAATATAACAATCAACCTCAACATACCCAGCAAAGGGCGGAGGACAAAGTCGGAGTTGCGATGGCTGATGACAAAAGATATGATATCCTGTGATCTCAAAGAAAGCGATGATCAAAATAGAGGGAATTGGAGTGAAAGAAGAAAGCAGACCCCACTACCTTTACTGGTGGTAGATCTCTGTTCCCGTAGTGGGTTTAGGTATGTACGATCACAGCGCCCATATCTACCGCAAAACAATAGTATGCAAAGATCACTATGTTCCTGTTTGAAGGGCGCTGTAGCTAGTGTAATTATTGGGGATAATGAGACTCACCATCGTATATATAAATACGACGAGCGCAATGTGGGGTTATGTAAAACAACAACCTAACTAGCGCCACATTGTTATGGGCGGGCGTATCAGTTACTATCAGGTGAATGTTCCGCTCGTCTTTTCGCTTCGTAGTAAAAAAAAAAGACCTTGTCATAACACGGAACAAATGCTAAGAAGAAGTTAGTTTCGTAGTTAATAATTAATTTTAATTTATACATCACAGTTAACTGCAAGTCGAGTAATTCGCAATGCCACGAAGTATAATTTTAGAGTTATCTTAATTGGCTTTGCTACTACTAAATGGTTTTCAATACAATGTAAAAAGGGTAAAATTAAAGTTGATTAAAATTAGCGCTTACTGACCTCCAGTAGCATGGACAAGATCATTTACGATAAGCACCTGACAAGTAAAGAGAGAAATTAAGCGTAATTGATTTAATCGCTTGTTATTGCAACTCACAAATACATCGCTGACGGCGCTTACGACACACCTCATGTTAAACAACGCTATTAACGAGATACCAACACAAAAAAGAGGGGTTATACTTACAACAATCTAATACATAAATAAGTACAATATAATGGATCCAATTCGCATTCTTCTACGACTCTCGCTTTTGCAGTGACTCTGAGATGTTAAAGGAAGCCAGGGTACAAAATTACTACTTCTTTACTAGATTAATACTTCGTCATTCCAGATTCGTGGTAATGTTAGCGCTGGAAGCCATTGCGACTCTTACAGCTCATCTGGTATTGGGCTCGTGGACCCGGATCCACAGCCTGTTATTACTTCGTCATTATGAAAAGTCCCTTCCTTCTAGAAGCGAGTATCAACATCGACATTTATTACGAGTTTGGTCTGAGAACATACAAAACAAAATATTAATGCACTACCAGACACTACAATTTTATTTACTAAAACTCCTTCGGTGATTATTCTTAATGTGTTAACGGATCTCCTACAGAAAGCACCGATGCTTCCCGCCACTACGTCCAAAGCCAGGGAGGGCTGTAGCCCTCCTCCACTCTCGATTTGGTACGACAAGCACTAGTCCGCCTCATACTTGTCGTTCATTCTTCGAAGCCCATGAGCCCGAAATACATTTGGTCGACAGGCATGGCTTATCTCAGTACTACTTTTAATAGCTTGAGACTATAGAAAAAAATGATTTTATACCTAAATAAAGAATTTATTAAACCGCCAACACTGTCCTAAACTGAAAGGCGGGAAACAATGGTATTACAGAAGATTTACTAAATGAACGTAGTAACCAGGTTTATTTGAAAAAGTCTGTTGCTAGTGTACTTTTACTACATGTCTTGGTATCGAAACAGAAACCGCTGAGTTACATTACAAGCGATTAGCCGCTGCGCCAAGTAGAGAGTTAAAACGCAGCTTTATCTCTTGAGAATGAATAATACCGCACAGCGACTTACATATAGCCTTGATCTAAAGTCATAACAAATGTTTGTTACCAGTCGTACAAAGCCTTAATCAATTATAAACACATCCGTAAAGATAAGACAGAAATAAATACATTGTACACTATAAAAAAAAATTGCGTGCGGAAAGGCCTTGTATTCATTCAACGAAGCGACAAGACGACGCTCATATCAACGTGGCGCTAATTAGGATGATATGCAGCACCACATTGCGCTCGTCGCTTTCAGACATAGGATATTAAATCTCGTTACCCCAGTAATTTCATTAGGTACGTCTCCCATGAAACCGGAACGCAGTAATATTTACACGCTACTGTTTGTTGGTAGAAATAGGCGCTACGGTGGTACCTACCTAGACGGTTTTAGACAACGGATACTTTTTTTTTAAATTGGAGGGAAATTTGTTAAAAAAAATACCCTACTTCTGGAGGAAGACAAGGTTAAGTGAGCTTTTGTACCCACAATACCGAGGCACTACGCCTAAGGAGGACAGTAGCACTCCTAGACACGCTCGCTTTGTTACGACAAGCACTAGACAATCCTGTACTTGTCGTTCATTTTGGGTTTGCTTAATGGACAGTGAGGGCTCATACCTTGAAGAAGCCCGAGACTATAAAGAGGGCTAGAGACCTGCCGTTGAAGTTGAAGAACGTTTCTTTGAAGAGAAGTTACAAACGGCGATGGTAATAAAGATTTCCATCCGACTTTAAAACCTTTACAACTAATAATAAAATAAACAATACTCGTTATACGTCAAAAATTAAAGTGAAAATGTTGGCGACATCTATCACGCTGCTATCAGTGAATACAATGCGCTTTCGTGCCGAGGGTATGGGTCGGCCATAAATCCGTCAGCTGGCGACGAGCTATGATAACCCGCGCCGCGACAAACTCCTGTGGGTGTACATCAGGCGAGGTGCACAATCAGTTACTAATGCCGCCTATCTGCCTCAATAATTCCTTGTTTCTCATTCCAACCAAGCTTAATGCTTCAAAATTGTTTGTAATTTATAAAAATCATTGTTTAAATGAAATCCAAAACTAATATTACTTTTAATCATAATTGTGATAATAGAATAGAAAATAGTAATAGTAGAGAATAGAAAAGCACAATACCTTCTACATATAATTCAATATTACTAACGAGAACATCAGATATGGATTGATGAAAAAGAGCAGTCAAGACTAACACAAGTATAGTAAAACACATTATTTCGGACCAGACGCAGAAAGGACTGTACTACGCTGATCGCCAACCTTCACTAGTTGGAGAGGCACTTTAAGAAGAAGAAGAAGAATATAAGACAGTAAACAAAAAGCAATAAGATTAAGACAGAATCTCATAAAGAGAAATCGATGGAAAGAGAATGATATGCAGAGGAAGAAACTTGTCCTTAAAGAATCTATAAGAATTATTAGTTTATATAAATACACATATAAAAAAAAATATACGACTAAGCGATAAAACGACCAAGACGTTCATCTAATGGTAAGTGATACGCTTGCCCATAACAATGTGGCGCTAGTGAAGATGGTATACACTCCACCACTTTACATTTATCGTGTTAAGACAAAACATACTCATAAGACTTGTTACCCCAGTAATTACATTAGCTACAGCGCCTTTCAAACCGAAAGAGTAATGTTTAAACAATACTGCTTAGCAACAGAAATAGGCTCTGGGGTGGTACTTAGACGGTCTCCGACAACAGAGACCTAGTACCAGTGAATAATGAATATTATAAACTGAAATTTTGATAACAGGTGGATGTTAAGTGTTTAGTGGCAGGTTGTTATGGGAAAGCGTATCTCTTACCATAAGTGCGATCGAAGAAAGAAGGAGTTGTGCCATTAATAATGAATTTTTGTTCAAACCTTAGCCATGCGCATGCTTATACTAAAGTTGTCCACAACTTAAGCATAATGCTGCTAATGCACTTAATAGACTAAAAAAATCCATAAAGCCATTTAACGTATTATATATCTGTTGATCTCAATTTGCTGAACCGAACAGCCTTATGTCAACTTAATGAGAAGTAAAAAGAGGACGTCTCGATTAAGTTAATTCGATCAAGAGGCCTCGTGAAGGTCACTTAAGGTCCCCGATAAACGCTCGCCCGTCAGCCACTCAGCCTCCGACTCTTAATTTAATTAAAAAATTCACAGAAAACGAGCGGCGGACGCTGCGTAATCTTCCAAATTGCGCACCTCCACAGCAGCAGCCTAATTCCCTTAAACATTATTTTTGCATCCTTCATTTTATACTTTAAAATTAACCGGGCCGGGTAATGATTGTAATATGCCCGGTTCTGATTAAATTCCATCAAAACCAATACTTAAAAGTTATCAGTTCGGTGTTACGGCGAGGCGAGGCCATTCTAAGCGGCTCGACCCGCACCATGCAGCCGAACCACCTTTTCCGTGTCTTCGTGAAATGAGTTTACCTATCTTTATGCAAATTAGTCACCTAGTGTACAAGAATAATTCTTATCATACGTTACTAAACTCAAAAATATCGCAATTACCTTCTAACACCGTAAACTTCCAAAAAATTTAAGTCATCATCAACCGATAGACGTCCACTGGCCTCCTTGAAAGATCTCCAAGAGATCATTAACGGGAATTTGATTCAGTGAAGGTTGGTGGGTGATCAGAGCCTCGTCTTTTGTTCAGAAGAGTGCACCACGTGCATGTGAGGTTGACTTGGGCTCCGTAAGATATTGGGCGGAACTCCAAATTGAAGTAGTTAATGATAATAATAAAAAAATACTAGTAGTTTACTGATGGTAAGTCTCTGTAGCCGGAGATCGCCTAGGTCTACCGCAGCGGCTATTCCTGCCGCCGAACATCACCGTGCAAACATTACTCCGGATTGAAGGTATTTATAGCTAGTGAAATTACTGGGGAAACGAAACTCAACATCTTGTCTCAAAGCGACGAGCGCTGTGTAGTACTGTGTATAACATCCTAACTAACGCTGCATTGCTATGGGTGGGCGTATGACTAAACATCAGGTCAACGTCCCGCTTGTCGCTGTCTTTCATTGCTTTGTAGTATAAAAATAATACTAAATTACCGTTTTCGTGTATAACTCACGAATACGTTTTTTATTTTAATTTGCGGAGTTCTAATGTTTTTAATGAAAGAAGTCAATTAAGCGATTCTTCTATAAATGATGTAGGTCTAGCGTGGTGGGTAATGGGGCAAATCTTCATATATGAAGCCCTTATAAACAACAGCCGCTATTCTCCGGCGGTACCGGAGGCTGACTGTGGACCGATCGATGTTGGATCTTTGGGGGAGGCCTGTATTTAGCAGCAGACGGACGATATAACAAATAAGCATCAACTATATCTAACAAAACCTCTACGACGCTATATATCCACTAAAGAAAGTAACTCGCCCATTTTAATTTAAAATTTATATATAATAGGTTTTTTTCTCAAGGTATTCTAATCTATATCGTGGTATTTAATAAAAGTTGAAATCGACTTATATATTTACCTTTCATCATCAGCCGATAGACGTCGACTGCTGGAGATAGGCTGAGTTATCTTTAACCCAGTATAATTCATATTTATATTCTTAATAAACTGACATATATATATAAGGTTGCCAAATATCTCCCTTCCGCTTTTTTGCTCTTTATTCAATGCTTTATAAAAAGTGTTACAGTGATCGGATTTAGTTCAAATATGCGCCGTTTTGTTCGATAATCTGTTTCCATCTAGACGGCAACTTCATAATACCTCCCTCGTAGAAGCCCCCCTCCTTCTTTGCGAAGAACTCGGACAGCCACTTTTCACAAGCCTCTTTTGAGTTCAACTTTACACCACCAAGGGCGTTCACCATGGACAGGAACAGGTGGTAATCACTTGGCGCTATGTCCGGGCTATATGGTGGTTGCGATAAAACCTCCCATCCGAGCTCCCGTAGCTTCTGACGAGTCATCAACGAAGTGTGTGGTCTGGCGTTGTCCTGGTGGAACACTACACCCTTCCTGTTGGCCAATTCTGGACGCTTCTGGTCGATCGCCTGCTTCAAGCGGTCCAGTTGTTCGCAGTAGATGGTAGAATTAAGCGTCTGGCCATATGGGAGCAGCTCATAGTGGATGATTCCCTTCCAATCCCACCAAACACACAGCAAAACCTTCCTGGCCGTCAATCCCGGCTTGGCCACTGTTTGGGACGATTCACCGGCCTTCGACCACGACCGTTTTCGCTTGATATTGTCGTATGTGATCCATTTTTGGTCGCCAGTCACCATCCGCTTCAAGAATGGGTCGAGTTCGTTCCGTTTCAGCAGCATATCGCAGGCGTTGATTCGGTCCAGAAGGTTTTTTTGCGTCAAATCATGCGGCACCCAAACATCAAGCTTTTTTTTGTATCCAGCCTTCTGCAGATGGTTTAAAATGGTTTGGTGACTAACTCCCATCTCCTGGGCGATGTCACGAGATGCCACATGCCGGTCTAACTCGATGTAGTCCATGATTTGATCGGTATTTGTCGTCACAGGTCTTCCGCCGGCTGGCTTATCAATGGTGTCGTTTTCACCGGCTCTGAATCGTCGAAACCATTCCTCCGCGGTTCGAAGTGATAGAGTACCATCCCCCAAAACACCATTAATCTCACGGAACGTTTCTCTAGCGGATTTGCCTTTAACGAAGGAAAACTTTAAAATAGCGCGAATTTCGGCGTTAGTGAACTCGCATGTTTACACGTCTATAACTGTTGAACGCAATATCCAACCTAATTATGCATAGCGTCGTTTTGTAGGTTATGTCAAGACCTTTCAAATTATGTATAGTATTGCCAGATACGAGCTCTGTAGCGCTTTGTACATAGCCGCGAAATTCAAAAGACAAAAAGGTGGAAGGGAGATATTTGCCAACCTATTATATATACCCTGGCAGGAAATAGTCTAACGCAATACGACCGGATATAAACCATAATAGGATTAACTAAAAACATCATACTTGTAGTTTTATAATAATTATTTATAATAGTCTACAATCATTATTAATAAGTGCCCTCTTCAAACTAAAGTTTCGCGATCAGATTGACAAAACCAATTCGATCCTCAGCTCTCCTCTTTAACTGAGGATATATATTATAAGCCCGCTTTACTTCTTCATGTCGTCAAACCACTTCTTCCGCTGTCTACCTGATGCACATTATCCAAGGATTTTTTGCCCCAGGATCAACTTTGGGAACTCATAAAGGGGTCCTCTTTAAACCTGTCAAAATGCAACCTTTCTTTGCATGACAGTGTCATTAGCCTACATTTGTAGTAATAAAGTTTATTAGTTCTTGTATAGTAAGTAGTCTACAGTATAGTAATTTTTAACCGTCTCCCTTACACCTGATACGTTACGTCCTCGTTCTGACTTTAACCGTCAAGAAACGAGCTGCTCTGGTATAGTTTTAATATTTCTAAGCCAATCATCTGGTCAATAGCTTATAATTGCAGTGTCGATAGCCGAAGGCACTTAGATATTATATTTGCTTATTTCTATTGACACCTGCTTCACTGAAATATAAGTTAAAACCGTTTCATTGACACGACTTAATCTTTAATTTTTTTTTTCAATGAAGCTATGGATCAGCGGGATATTCAGCGGATAGTAAGTAATACGCCTGTCCATAACAACGTGTCGCTACTTACGATATATACTGCAACGAATTGCGCTCGCCGTCTGAGAAGAAAGATGTTGAGTCTCATTACCCCAGTAATTACACTAGATATAGCAACCTTCGAGCCAAGACACAGTAATGTTTGCGCAGTACTGTTTGTCGGCTGCAATAAGCACTGCGAAGATACCTACCTAGACGGTCTCCAGCAGCAAGGACCTGCCACCAATCAATTAAATCTTATTATTCTGATACTTAATAATATAATAGACATTATTAAGTATACAGGTAATCGCTTTGTAATATGGCATTTCATTTGTTAAAGTTGTATCTTATATTTATTTATTTATTCTGGATGTGGACACTGTGAAGATTATAGTGAAGCGTAATGTTTATGTACAAAGCCGAACTTTACTCCAAGAGAATTCTCTTCTAATAAATTGGTGGTATATCGCAGCGCCTACTACTGCCACCAAACATCACTCTGTTCCGATTTGAAGAGCACTGTAGCTAGTGTAATTACTGAAGTAACGAGACAACACCTTATGTCTCAAGGCAACAAACGCAATGTGGTGGTATAACATATTGACTAGCGCCACATTGTTATTGGCGGGCGTATCACTTACCATCAATTAATGACGCGCTCGTCTCGTTGCTTAAAATATAAAAAATTTAAACATTGTACCAAACACTGAAAGCATTTAAATAATTTTTTACAATGGAAAAAAAATGTTTTTTATATATCCATATTACGTAATTCTGTTACATCCAGAAACGACCATTTGAAATATCATGTGACGGCACAGGTGTTGCGGTTGATCCTTTAATTTTTTTATCAGTAATAATGTAGGATACTCTGTCCAAATATAAAAAAACACATGTCTCCAATGTCTCATTTCCTGTTTGATGGCTTCATTAAATTAAATCATTTGCTTTCATGCTTCCATTCAGTGTTTACAGTTTTTACCTGTGCGGAGAAAAAATATAATATTGATATTTATTTTCTTTATTTCCAATTTCAATTACATATAATCACGCTAAAAATCTATTTTTGTTAATAATTGGGTCCATTTAACCTAGGTTAAGAAGACCAAAACTCTTTAAAATCGAGTCTTAAGGCTTCTCAGTGAAAGGGTTTAATGTGTAATAGCGGAGTTTATAGTTTATCTTTCAAATAACATATCAATGTTGAAATAGATATATAACTAGAGGGGTATATTACTTTATTTTTTACTTTCACATTCTCTTTTAAGAGCTTCGGAGATGAAAACCTTTGAAAATGACATTCATTTATGATATTTACATTCTTTATTACCACTCTATAGGAAATGAAACATGTCCAACACTAATTTATTCGCGATCACCGGACATTAGACAGGTATCGCGTAATTTACTACCGGGAAAGATTGTTCCCAATTATCCGGGGGCGGCATCGTTGCGGCAGGATGAAGCAATTTGTAGCAATCAAGGGACAATCGCTCAAGTTATCGCTATTAGCCTTTGTCGGCAATACATCGGAACACGCTTTACTACTTTGAAACGTGACAGAGGTCTATTACAGGCTCATCAAGGCGAATTAGCCGAATTAAGCCATTAAACAATGCAAGTCAGCTGTTGTAAAACAAATGAAATTGTGCTAACAAAAAATTCAGTTGAAACGTAAGTATAAAAAAGCATGAAAAAACTTTATCAACACGTTTTTATGTACCCGGACTCATCTTTTCTTATTCAACAATCCTTTGCAGTTTAGAAAGAATTTATAGACCATGAACAATTTTCGTAACTATTGGCTAAAACCAAAGCCGATGAGCCAAAGGCTATTCTCAATGTTCTTCTGAAAGGAGGTATCAGTCAATTCCATGTTATCCTTTAATTTTATGACGAACTATCTACTGAAATGTTTTTCATGCCCAATTCAATAATTTCTATATGTAAAATAATAATTGTACTACGATATGACATAGTTGTTTTTATAATAAAACAATATATCGTAAAACAATTAAGATATATTTAAAAACAGAAAAATAAGCAGTAGTTTTCTGCCAGGTTATTTTCTTCCACTTTATTCTGTCAACATATATTTATGTTCATATCATCAGTCGCTAGACGTCCACAGATGAACATAAACCTAGTCCAAAGATCTCCACATCATTCGGTCCCGCGTTGCTCGCATTCAATAACGTCCTGCGACTCTTACCAAATCGTCGGTCCACCATGTGAGAGGCCTCCCAACACCACGTCTACCGGTACACGCCTGCCACGCAAGGACCTTACTCCCCCATCAGCCGTCCATCCTTCGAGCAATGTACTCTGCTTATATGTTTAAATAGACTACAGTGATTCCCATTACAACACGGTAGTCTTAAAACGCATTCTCATATTACGCGATCTCAATCCCTCGTATAACACGAGTATTCCCAAATATATCGCGGGGATTTTGTGTTATATTTGTGTACTGTAAAATTTACAATGATTTGTAAAGTTCATAATTAATTTCACGTACCATTCACTTTGTGCTTGTTTGATTTTAATAAAATGCACATATTTTATTCATAGCAGTTTTTTCTCAATATTAAATTTTAATTCATTTTAACGAAAAAGTTCTACGGTAATCATTTGTACATAACGCATTGTATGGAGTCATACAAGTAGATACTCCTATGTGTTCCCTATAACGCGGAATCTATCTACCGAGTTACTGTACTCATTTCTGGTGGTACATTACTGTTCCCGAAGATTGTCTGTCTAAACTTACTGCGTTCCGATTTGTAGCGTAACACGAGAAACACAATGTGGTTTAATATTTACCCCAACTACCACCTTTCCTTTTCCATTCACCGACACAAGACAAGCGAGATGACACCTGGTGGCAAGTGATACGCCTGTCCATACAAACCAGGTGCTAGTTGGTATGATATACAGCACAATGCGCTAGTCACCTTGAAACACGATTTTCCTCGTTACCCCAATAATTCCACTAGCTATAACGACCTTCAAACCGGAACACTTTTTTATTATGAGCAGGCCATATCTTGTACCAACAGGTGAATATTTAATCCCCGTGTCGTCGCTGCGACAAATAAAAAATAGGATTAATGCTTGACCACAATCTCTCCTAATAGTAAATGGTGACGTAATATATGTTGGTATAAAGCACTAGTCCAGAAAATACCTATTCTCTCTTCTGGAAAACGCCAATTTGTGATAAATAAAAGGAAACTTTTCATGCCTGAGTTTTTTATTAACCAAATAGAAAACTAATTATTTTGCTTCGCTTCCTTCGCGTTCTGTAGTGCTTGAGTTAGATACAACTTGGCCAAACTTTGTGAGCAAAACTGGCTTATATGCTGGCTGTAGGTATTAATTTGACCAGCCACAATCATTGGGTTCAGTCTCGGGGGAACAGGGTGCGGCTTGAAGAGTTTGTTGACATCTTCTTCTGGAAGAGGTGGTTCATCCTTAGCAGCGCGGGCAGAGTTCTCTTGTGCCCTCTTCAGCAGCCAACGGTGTTTGTCTTGCTGTTGGCGCACAACCAACTGCTGATAGCGATTGAATTTGATCGCTTCTTGGTTCAGTTCGTCAACACGCTCCATGAGGCCACGAAGTTGTCCTGAAATTACATTATTATTCATAATCATACATCTAATAATATTACTGATGTTTATGAAGAATAAATAATAATATATATATTTACTGAAGTTTGAATATATACCAGCAAATTAATTGTATGGCTTACTATACAACTACAAAAAAATTTTTTACTTATAGTGGATATAATGCAACAAATGACCTAAGAGTGTGAGAAATCATGATAGACATAAAAGAGTATGAGTGTGACCTACTTGGTATTAAAATATGTGATATGTATATATTTATACACCGGATTTTAGGTTTTAACAAATAAAGTACTATACATCAAAGATGTTAAACAAAGAGCTTATATACCTTCAAGCACTGATGCAGTTCCCAAATCCAAAAACTTTGAACCATCTTCTACTGGTATCATCTCCGATAGTTCTGACATCATAATATTGGTCAATGGTGAATTGCGAATGACAATGGGCACTTCAATAAAGAGGCTCTCATATCCAATTTTCAAGTTGCGTAGTGCATCTGGAGTGTAGTCAGCATCTTTGTACATAGCAATGGCCTAAAATTCAATTCTTAATTAACTACAAAATTAGATTTAATAAATATCTTCAATTTACATAGAAGGCTGAGGGATGACAATACTTCATGATTTCTAGACAAATTAATTGGAAATAGTGAGGATTAACATTGTTACTATTATTATATCAACACACAAGGTGTCAAATTTTATTGGCATGTCCAAATCAACTAAAATTTTAATATGAAATAGATGTTTGAGACAGAAATATTATTACATTAAAATTTCTTTTAAGTATTATTTTTGGAACAAAAGATAATCTCAAAATTAGTTAATTGGAAACTTGAAACATGGAGGTCATAGATTGCTCACACCTCTATTGGTATAACCAGGGCAGTAATTTAAGAAAAAGTTTATAACTCTTTGAACTAACTTGAGGAGTTAATCTGTAGGCCTTGAGAGTTAGAAAACCTCTTGCAGACTTTTTGGTATCGTAGATAACTACAACACTCTCCTCTATGGAAGTCTGATAATGATATTGTGACTCCAACAAAGACTGACTCAAAAAATTGCCAACATCAGCACTTTGATACCTGAAAGTAAAATAAATAATATGAGTACATAACAAAAATTTTGACATAAAAATCAAATTATATATTCTTTCTTACCATCCAACATGAAAATGATCAACATTGACTCTACGAAGTCTACGCATCATATCCAACTGATATTCTTCCTCATCCATATTATCATCATGTTTAGGGAATGGGAAGCAGTTGGTAATTTCTAGTCTATTTTCAACAACCAATCCAAGCAAAGCCCCTTGGGCAACCTCCATGTTACTGCAGGACTCTTCATGGCAATGTTTCACTATTTTCATCACCGCCTGAAAATTTATAGTGTGGTATTATTATTGCCTATTTATAACCATTATAATATTACTTTCTTCTATTACTACAAACCCTGATTTCGTGCTATTAATAAAAATTGCTAATAATTTTTGTAGTGATAAAAAGTGAATCATAAAGCAGGCAATATAAATCAACAGAATATGTCATTTACCATGTTTAAAACATAGTAAAAGAAATTTCTACCGATGACCTCATAAAATGTCTTTGTATAAAGGTGAAATTCCAAAACGGCACGTGAGTCATCCAGCCAAAATCATTAATAAATTGGTAAACAAAAGGTCAATCAACATAACCTATAATCAATAAAAATTCAATAACTGCAACGGAATTATTATAAATACGAAACTCTTTCGTTACGTAGAAATAGTTAGACAAATTAAGACTAATAAATAAAGTTATCTCTTGAAATATAATAACATTGAACGAGAAATTTTAAAAACAAGAAATAATCATGACGTGTCGGTAGTTTTGTACATCTGGGGGAATACTATTAATGTTAATTAAATTTCTTCACATAATATTACCAATCCATCACACTGCACATAACTAATAGCAGCTTCATTATCAGGAACGCGTCTTGAAGCTCCTCCACGATTCGCCATTTTTTAACAGAGAAAGGGCGACGGCGAATACACAATTCCACTTCATAAATTTGACACATTGACGGTTTCTGGCTACATTCTAGTTTTAAAGATAATTTAAAGCGTCACGTATAAAGACAATATCGACTTGATAACTATATTTTTGTTTCACCTTTATTCATTTATAACAGTAAATTAAAATATTTTACTTATTTTACTAAAATTTTGATTACTCCGCTCTTTTTAATTTGAGTCCAGAGAAAGTATAAAACTTAAAAGAATATTTTATTTTAATTTTCACAATTATGTACATAGATTACGCGAATAATTAACGCGAAATACTTTTATTTATGGAAACATATCTATTTTTATTTATAATTGGTACTTTTACATTTACCAATTAATTTGTTTCTCGAAACAGAATGTTGCTAACTAAAGTCGTAATGTCAAGTATTGTCAAAATATCATTCCATCAATGGCATGTACAACAAAAGAAAGAATGGAGGATCTAAAGGACTTGTGCTTTAAATAACATATTCTTATAGATAATATTCTTAAATGGAAGGTTAATCTACAAAATTCTGGACTAACTGCGGACTTATTTTCTATGACGGCAAACGGCCTTGAAAATTGTGAGACAATGTTTCATAAACAAATAATCAAATTAGGCCCTATATTATGATTAACACCGAGGGAAAGTGAATGAATTTAAAATGAGTCAACATAAATTTTGGCGTGGATTAACTCCTTTAAAAATTTCTTTGTCGCAAAACGTACCTGATAAAATAGTAAAACTGTGTTCTTTGGACACAGATTGTATTGTTTTAGGGAGCGATCACGGAGTGTATTACTGTACTGTCGAAGACGATACATTAAATTGTAAAAAAGTTACTGGTATTACAGCAATCGACATATCTTATCATAAAGAAGTTCTTTATGTTATTGATGTCCATGGGAGACTTTACAAATGTACAGTCAATTTTAAAAACAAAGAAGAAATAGTTGTCAAGGAAGATTCTAAATGTTGTCCACATGGATTTAAAAGCAACAGTTGTAAAGTCAAGTTTAGAAATGTTGTGACTAGTGATTTTGGGCAGCTGTTTATTAGTAGTGATGGTCAACTATGGGGCTCTGGTTTAATGCCTCAAATAGCTTTAGATAGTACTAGTATTAGGAAAGTTCCGTTTTTTGAGGGTAGAACGGTGTACAGTGCATCCATTGGTGAAAATTTTGCTGCTGTGATAGCTAGAAAAAATGTTAGACATTCTGGCAATTGTGACACAGATAGTGATAATGATGATGAAGAAGTCTTTGCATCAAATTGTTCACAGTGTCAAACAATAATTGGTCTGGCATCCCCTGCATCTGTTCCTTCCTTGTCAGAGACATGTCCACTTGGAGTACATATTAGTAAATCTAGCGAGGACTCCAGCAGCACAACAGCACCACAAACTGATGTTCACATTGATGCTCAAAGCTTTACTGAAGACTCTAGTCCTTCTTCTGAAGAATCAAAGGTTACAAAAAGTAATATAGTTGAGAGTAATAATACTTCAGAAATTGTTGAAAAACTTCAAGAATGTGAAAATGATGATAGTAAAGAAATAAAAATTGAAGAAGATGAACTTGCTCAGGGAAGCACAGAAAAAATAAATAACATATTTATCAATACTGATGCTGCTAGGCAATTTTTAAGTAGGCAGCTTTCATGGGTTTCTGCTGGAGAAGATTATTTAGTTGAATATACTGAAAAACCAACAAGAATAATAAAAGAAAATGTATCAAATCTCACGAATTTCGTTTATGAAGGGGTGAAGACAGTTGGTGATAAGGTAGCTACTTTATCAAGGCATGTTAGTGGTAGTAGTGATAATAATGAGGTTGTTGAACTTCAAAATCATGTTCCAGTTGAAGAAGTCAACTCTTTGATGTACAGTATTGCATCAAATGGTAATTTTGAAGATTTACAATTTTCAACAAGTACCATAAGCAGTGAAAAAGATTTTGAGGCTCTTAGAAAAAATGAAAACCTTAAAAATATGGCTAAGCTAGGCAAAAATATTTTAGCAACTGAACTGTGGACCTGGGGCGACATTACACATGGGCAACTAGGAATTGGAGATACAGTAAAAAGGATAAAACCTATGGTTGTCATGAGTCTATCCGGTTATGGCCTTCAAAAAGTTTCTTGTGGTAAATGGCATTGTGCTGCACTAACATTGGATGGTAGGCTATTTATCTGGGGCTATAATAATTTTCATCAAGTTAGTTTTGATTCTAGGGAAGACAAAAGTGGCCCTAAACAATTCACAGAGAATTCAGATAGTGATCGAATAAGAGACATGATTGCGACTGATAATCACACTCTTGCCTACACTCAAAATGAGAACATTTTTTACATGGGTAAACACACTGAAGGCTTCACAGAATCGATAGTCAATTTAAACATAAAAAAAGATGAAGAAGCTAATGAAAAAGCTAAAGATGTTATTGTTAAGATCAATCAATCACAAAATTATTCGAAAAAGGCTCAAAACTTGTGTTATCATTGGAGAATATTGTCTTCTGGCAATATTAGCTATTGTTCTGTAGAAGAATCCATCATATGCCCAGAATTTCAAAATTTGTCTATAGCTCAAAGGTATCTAGAAGAAATGATTTTAATTCATCAATTACTTGTTAAGCCTTTTCTAAAGAAAAGTAAAGCAATAACGTTACATTCCAATGTATATGAAATTATATGTGATATATTTGGTGACATATTAAACTTAACAGCTCTAAATGTACTTTCTACTTGGCAATATGCTGAAAAGCACATAAATGAATGTGATATATTGTTGATTAAAAATTTAGAAGAGTATATTTATTTGTATAAAAAGTATTACTTAGCTTTAAGCAATTTGATTGTTATTGGTGGATTTGCTCACATAAAAAATGTTGTTGATGTACCATCAAGTGTTTACAATTTGTTCAGTGATCAACTCCCATCAAATAAACAAAAGAATAATAAGAAAACACTGGAGGCTGTTGTGGCTTTGGCTTTCGTGCAACCTTTAACAAGATTAAGTTCTTATAAATGTATTGCGCAATCACTGCTTAGACATAAAGCTAAACGAAAAAAGAGCGAAGCAAAATTAAATATTGAAGAAAAACTGAATAAAGCCATAGCATGTTTAGATACTTTAATTGATGAACAAGAAAAAACGAGAAAAGATGCAGACGTGACAAAACTGTTTTGGGAAACTTTAGGAAAACCTTTAGAGCAATATAGGACACCTGAAAGACGCTTAATAAGAGAGTCAAAGTCTCGTCAACTGAATCTGGTGAACCCAGGACGTTTTAGTTCCCACTGGTTCATTTTATTCAATGATTTATTTGTGCATATGAGTGGTAGTGTTATTAATATCCATCCAATAGAAACTTTATGGGTAGATGCTGTGCCCAATACAGATTCATTACAAAATGTCATCCAGCTTGTTACACCTGAAGAAACCATCTCGGTATCAACAAACACTGAGCAGGAGAAAACAGAGTGGATTCATTCATTCAATACATCCATACGCAGAGCTTTAAATAAAGAAACTCTCTTCAAACCTCCCTCAATCAGGACAGCAAGTTACACATTTTCAAATAAGAGCACATTCTACAAAGATGCTAAATATCACGGGAGGTGGTTGGATGGAAAAATGCATGGATGTGGTAAAGTAGAATGGCCTGATGGAAAAATTTATGTGGGCAAATTTCAATTAAATTCATTATGCGGACATGGTAAAATGGAGATCCCTAATGTAGGTAAGTACAAATGGAAAATATTTTTTTTAATGACAAATCTGTTTAAGGACAATTCTGCAACCAAGTCTCATTTGTTGGGCATTTGCCTTATAACAGGAAGGTTCCAGGGTCACAAATCAAAGATGCAAGGCTAGCTGGTATCTCCATATTGTAAATCTATTGCCTTTTAAGTTATTGATATGTTCCCGCTGCCAACATACTATAAGAGTTTCTAATCAAGCAGACCACCATCCACTGCCTAATTGTTATTTAATACCACGTGGAATTAAGATCTAGTGTTAACTTATTGTAAATAAAAATAATGGTTTTATTTTCAGGCACTTATGATGGTCATTGGAAAGATAACCTTCAAAGTGGATACGGAGTAATGAAATATCTATCAGGCGATATATACGAAGGCTACTTCAAAGATGGCAATCCCCACGGGCATGGAGTTAAAAAGCAAGGTGATTTCAAATCTTCTAATGCTACCATCTACACCGGGGAATGGGTCGGCGGAGTCCGGCATGGCTATGGTGTGATGGACGATATTGGGAAAGGAGAGAAGTACCTAGGCAATTGGAGCGACAACAAGAAGCACGGCTGCGGGCTCATAGTGACTTTAGATGGTATTTACTACGAGGGATTGTTCTCACAAGATATTCTAACGGTTAGTATAAATATTCTATTATTAAACACCTGTGCTCATCATCATCATTTCAACCTGATCATGATCCGCTGTTGAACGTAATCCATTTTCAAAATTTTTGCAAATGATGATGATTTCAAATTTATACATTTTATATTGTAAAATCTAAGAAAAAGTATACTTGTGTTGATAATAACATTGAAAATTACATTGTTACTAGTAAAAAAAAATTTTTTTTTTGTTAAAATTCACTATTTTAGTATATTAATGTTATTAACATTAATAAAATAACATATTTGAAATTTTAACTTTGACAAAATCAAAAAATTTAAATTATAGTCTTATTTTAGCAAATGTGAAAGTTTAACAAAAACACGAAACGTTATTAGGTTCCACCGAGATTTGAACTCGGATCGCTGGATTCAAAGTCCAGAGTGCTAACCATTACACCATGGAACCTGTTAGGCTAACTATTGAATTCTTGAGTTACATATCTCACTCAATTATTTTTTATTAATATAAGCATTATACAATTATAATATTTTGACAATAATCGCTTCAGTATTCTAATGTACCGGGTGCTATGAACTCTTTATCATGTATGAACATTCTATTATATATCTTGTTTATTAAAGCAGCAATGTTTATGATCAATAACATTTAAATTTATTGTTACGTAGTTAAGATAAATATACGTCGTTTTATCTTTTTTGTTGGTTATAAATAAACAATCGACAGCTTGATACTCCTCTCCTACAATCCTGAACGTAATTTACGAACATGCAATGAAAGTGTTCTTATAAAAGCTTTAGATTTCGAATGATTCAATTTATGCTTGATCACTCAGGGTCACGGTGTTATGGTTTTCGAAGACGGCACGCACTACGAAGGCGAGTTCAGATCTGCGGGCGTGTTCTCTGGGAAGGGTGTGCTGACTTTCTCCAGCGGTGATCGCATTGAGGGCTCACTCAGCGGCGCATGGACCGAGGGCGTTAAAATATCCAACGCGGTGATGCAGCTAAACGTTTCCAACCCCGCTCTACCTGCCAACTCCAAACCTGAGTAAGTTCGCGTTTAGTTAACCATACAAAGTGAGCGGTTCTTAATTGCTGCTTGCTTCAATCATAAGCTTTGTAGATTTTAATTACAGTTTCCGATTTATCTTTGATGGCACATACGCAGTTCAGTTAATTAAGATAGTTAAAGATAATATTATAATTTTGATTCAACACATTTCCTTATTAATCATAAAGAAAACCTTAAAGTAAGAAAGTTTATCGAAGATGTGATTAAACAACACCCTGGATCTTTTGGATCTCCAGATCTCGGCATAATTTTTTAGGAAAAATCTTTTAAGATAAGCAAGGACTACCAAACGATCACTAATAAAATACAGCTTCTTTCTTCTCTAAGCATACTCCTTGTATTGTTAGGTAATGACCTAATCGTTTTGAAATACTTCTACAGCTCTTTCGGAAAATTGAGCGTGGCACCGAACCAGAAATGGAACGCTCTGTTCCGTCAATGCTTCCAGTGTCTCGGTGTTTCGGAAACCATCCTCACTCCCACTGGCAACCACTTCGCAGCTGGCCCTTCGGGCACTGTGGTGGACAACGTGAAGATATGGCAGAACGTCGCAGTGGCTATCTCGTGTTCGCATCAAGAAAAACATAAACCACAAGCAAAGAACGCTCAAGGCTCCGATATAGAGAAGTCGGTGGACTGTTTGGAGGTTATACCGCAGTTCGGGCAGAAGACCTTAAACTATAACGACTATATGGAATTAAAACAGTATTTAAACAATGTTAGTAACTTTGATAGTATTCATCGTTTTCATCATTATCAGGATGATGACCTCTGCTGAGAATATTCCTCAAGGATCTTTACGCCAATCGATTAATTAATCTAACTCAAAATATCTTTATCGATATGGATATTTTTATATCATTATAACCATCGGCCGATAGATGTCCACTGCTGGACATATACCATATGAAAATTAAATCAATTTTATACGAAACATACGATCTTTTGTTATCAATGTTTGTGTATCGTAGCCTTTCTTAAAGGGTGAGAAGGCATTCAAAAAATATCCTTTTTCAAAATATAATTGCTATATCTCTCGGGGAGGTCATTAATTTATGCGAAACGTTCTTATGCTTTCCCACACTAACCATGTTTCCGTGGTGACCCATAGTAATCCTTAACACCCTTGCTGTGCTACATTATACACGAGACCACTTACACGCCTAGGAAGTGAAGGGATGCTTCACCTTCAAACCCTGAACCCGGAGACTACGTTGCGTTCTGCAATTGGCAGGAAGCTTACATTACAACCCAAAGGTTAGGTAGAGACGTATGTAAGGGGTCCCGCACAACAACTCCCGGGACCCAAGCCAACCTCACCTGCTCGTTGTGCACCCTGCTAATCAACAAAAGAGGCTCTGGTTCCCACCTACCGGCATTAGGTCAGCGTAATGGGATATGGCCCAAATCCTCTCATATGAACCTCTACAAATGTGGGGATCTTTGGGAGAGGCCTATGTCCAGCGGTGGGTATCTTTCGGCTGATGATGAAACGTTAGGTTAGAACACTGATAACCAAATTCGCTTTTGTAGAGTTGTGTCTTTTGAGATTTTAGATAAAATTATTTTTTCCGAACAGGCGTGCGAATCAACCCACCACCCCCTAGGCCAGTTAGTACTGAGCGTTACCAGCGCGTTCAATACGACGTACGGCGGCGTGCGCGTGCACCCTCTTCTCCTGAGCCACGCGGTTAAAGAGCTCAAGAGCATCACCGCGCGGCTGCACCAGGTCGCCCGGCTGTTGTTCCCCGCGCTGCCACCACAGGGCGCCGAGTTAGTGCTGCCGTATCCTCACCAAGGAGAAAACGAAACTGACACCAATCCAATCGAAGGGTGAGTTGGAAATAAATGATATATTGGAATATTACATTTAGCAGACAACACAGGCGAAATGATTTTATGGATTTGTCGTAACTTGCCGTCAGATGGCGACGTATCCGATAATACTCATAGTTCTGGAAGGAACACCACAAAATGGACCGACTTTCTGGTGATCGTCGGAAGAAGCGGCTTTGTTTGGTATCAATTGATGTAGAGATTTTTTGGGTTGGTCTATGCATAGCACTGGGCTTCTTATAGCTGATGATGAATTAAAATTTACTTATTTTTATTAGTGAAGTGGTGTCGGCGGCGACCCTGCTTCAGCCAACGCTGCTGCCGCGGGTACATCCGGCGCTGTTCGTGCTGTACGCGCTGCATAACAAACGTGAGGACGACCTGTACTGGCGGAGATTACTCAAATGGAACCGGCAGACCGATGTCACCCTAATGGCGTTTTTGGGCATCGATCAGTAAGTATTCACTATACCGACACAAAGATATCAATTGATCTTTAACATATACGGAGGACACAAGGAAGAGACGTGGTGCCTCAATGTCCTCCACATAATAATAAAGGCTAATGAAATATGATAGACATATTGATTAATATTTATTTTTGCTGCGTGTTAATAAAATAAATACACTCAGGAGTTAAAAATGAAGACGATTTTTTATTCTAGAAAATTCTGGCTCGGATTCACACAGCAACACGTGAGCAAACAAACTTCGCCTACCAACTCGCCCGAGAAGGAGCAGGTGTTCCAAGAAGCCGTAGAGACGTTGCAGCAGTTGAAGACCACGTTTTCGCCGATAGAGAAACTACTCGTCATAAGGAGCACATTCCAGAAGATGACAACAGCTGTGCAACAGCAGTTAGGTGTGCGAAATTTACATATTTATCGTATACCAATTTTAGGCCAATCATCCAAGAAACTGTACATATATGAATTTCTACTCCTCCGTTCCAGGTTCAAGCTACCTGTGGGGTATGGACGAACTGTTCCCGGTGTTCCAGTACGTGGTGGTGCGCGCGCGTATACTGCAACTCGGCTCCGAGCTCCACTTCGTAGAGGACTTTCTGGAGCCGAGCGCACAGCGTGGCGAGCTGGGCCTCATGTTCACTACTCTCAAGGTAACCGCGCGTCAATTTCATTAAGAAGCGATGAGACGAGCTCATTCACTGTTAGTGGTATGTTATACATCACTCAATAACAAAATGTTGCTTGTTAGGATGATATACACAACACTGCATTATTTTCGCTGCCCTAAGACATAAGATTATCTCTTTGCCCCAGTAGTTTAACTATCTGTCAGTTATTATCAAACTCAGTACTTATATATTGTAATAAAAAAAAATTGATAGTTTTCTAAAAAGTCGTTTTAAAAGGCAATCAAACAATATATCCAATTTCAAAAGTAATAAATGCTGTGAAGTATTTAGATTAAAATTATAAATATTTAACAGCCATCTTACAGTTCCCACTGTTGGGATAGTTCATGAAGAGTCATATCATGCCATTTACCCACCCGACTAAGTGTGAGTTAGTAAATATGAAATGTATATGAAAGCTGCTCTTCTTGGAACATGATGGCTCCCTTGCGATGATCTCTTTCACCGGAAGCTCAAAATCTGCGTAAATGCAAAATATTTATATTATGTACGACTATATAGGTGGTAGTCTAGGTAGGTACCACCGCAGCGCCTATTTCTGTCGCCAAACGATACTGTTTTCCGGTTTGGCGGGCGCTGTAGCTATTGTAATTACTGGGATAACGAGACACGACATCTTATGTTCCAAGGCGACGAACACAATGTGATGCAGTGTATACCATTCTAATTAGCGTCACATTGTTATGGTCGGGGCGTATTACTTATCATCATGTGAACATTCCGCTCGTCGCGTCGCTTAAACGAATGAAAAGAAATCGCTTAGATGGGTCCATTGCAGCGCCTATTTCCACCGCCAAACAGCAGTGTGCGAACGTTAATGTAATCCGGTTTGAAGGGCGCTGTAGCTTGTATAATAACTGAAGTAACGAGGCTCGACGTCTTATGTATCAAGGCGACGACCACAATGTGGTGTAATATAATATATAACATTGTAACTAGCGCCAGTTTGTTATGGGTGTATCACTTACCGTCTCGTCGCTTTGTAGAATAATAAAAAATCTTTTCTTCATTAATCATGTACAGATTGTGTCTACAATGACAAGATGTTGTTCCTATATTAATAATGAATTTTCATCTGCTTTCAGGCTTGTTACTTCCAAATACTCCAAGAGAAGATGTCCATTAATTCATAATGTTGAATATGTCATTAAAATAAACCATTGTCTCTAATTAAATGATCTCGCAATACATATGTGGTGCAATTAGTTAAGAAGTTATTGTATTTTTTTTTTAAATAGAGGATAAAGAGTAAAATTTGTTTCGCGGCGATGAGCTCAATGTGGTGCTGTGTATATCAAACTAACTGGTACCACATTGTTATAGGCAAGCGTATCGCTTACCATCAGGTGAAGTTCCAGCTCGTCTTGTATCATCATTGAATGATAAATCAACAATAACTCAAAAACTTGTTAGTCTTTGTGGTATACAAGTCCAGCAGTAGAGGTGATGATAACTTTTAAATAGAATTTTTAATGTTTGAATACACATAGTTATGTACAATTAAGCAATTTATAAATAAAAAAGTCATATGTCGCAGTAATTAAAGTTTACTGCTCCACACGTTTGATATAAATTGTAATGATTCCTAAGAGAGTATTACATTTGATAAAACTAAATTTTACTGTTTTCATTGAGTTTAATTTAACTATATGTTAACCGATATTTCTCGTGGTTTCTGACACCCGTAATCACGTGAGGACTGTGGTGAATGTATCGATAACATAGTTACCAAGGAGTGCTTACAATTGTTAGACTCCGTGGTACAGTGGCGAAGCGCGTGCCTTGTTCACTATGGGCTCAACTTCGATCACACTATAGCTAATGGTGTATAACTGGTGGTAGGGTTTTCTATAATTCGTCTGATGAGATCCCACCCTCATATCGTGAACATGCCGTACTAACAGCGTAACTGTGTTCCGGATGTCAACATGAGAGAAATCCAGATATATCCCATCAGCATACTTAACTAACCATAGCCTCGTATATCATTGTAATTCTATTATTTAATTTAAATGAAAAAGTTTCTAATTTCAGCTCAATGCTAAGATAGAATCTGTAAAATTTAGCTTTATTACATTTTTAAGCTATCTTCGAGCCATTCCTCTTATAAGTAATATATTGATTTCTTTATATATTAGATTTAAAACAAGAAATTATAGAGTTTCTCATACATTATGCTATGCTGTTTATTACGCCACGTCAATGAGTACCGGTTGCAGGATACGCTAATGGCGTATTGCTAATGCTTTATATAATATGTGCCAAAAAAGATTAAATTGTTTTGTTTTATTGTTACATTTTTATTTGCAAAATTATGATTATTTAAAAAAGAAAATTAATTATTATTTTAAGTGATGTCGATATTGATTTTATTATTCATCGTTTCTCTCCCACCGACATTGAGAGATGTTAGTCAAAGCTCAATAAAATAAAGTATTATGTAACTAAAAATCAAAATGTTTCAATTACGTAGAATATGTGAATTATTGAACAAATTTAATTTCATTTAAATAATATTTGAACAAATAACATTAGATAGATCTAATTATTTAGTTGCTTCTGTTAACACAGCATTATATGTAATAGCCGACATATTACATACATATGTGATCGTTAATTGTACGTTATCTTAATTTTTTTTTTTTGAAATCTTGTTTTAAGGATCCATAACGAAGCTTTATTTCAATGTGCTTTTAAGATTATTTTTTTTATAACCTAATTTTTATTGTTATATTATAACTCAATAGTTTTTTCTCAATTCATTTGTAAAGTTCAAGTAATATTTAGGCCTAATAATATTCAACATAAATACGCATAACAACAAACTATTCATAATTTCACAGTACAAATAACTATAAATTCAATTTCATGTTAGATCTAGATAATAATTTGTTGAAAATAAAACTAATGTCCATAGATTTGCAACACCAAAGAACAGATGTACATAGATAAGGTAATAATTATAAACTAGAGAGTAAGATGTTAATGAGATATCATACCATATCATTGTAGGTAGCGTGTTGCTTAATTTGTAATAATTATATTTCTCCTCGTATTTATAATTGGTGTGTGTGCGTGTGTGGTTTTAATAATATTAAAAATTTCATAAAACAATACGTTTAATAAAGTTCTACAAAAGTACAAAACTGCTCTTTTCACTTACCCAATGTCCTTTTAATTTTTCGAACAAATTATAATGTGGTCTTTCGTGGAAGCATACGTCTAGCAGCGGACGTCTGTAAGCTCATAGATTGCCAAATTCGGTGCCGGGGTAATAAAGAAAGCTTACCAAATATTTTGAGTCTTCAAATGAAATAATTAAATTTTTGTACCACACTAGATTTTTTAAAAAAATAACATGAAGTAGATGAATATGGATTGCATCCCACTATCTAAATCAGTAGAAGTATACGTAAATAAAATGAGCTTTTTATAAATATGAAGACAATGAAAAATTCATCGATAGTTTCATTAGCATCATTAAAGACCATTGATATGTTAATACAATAGACCTATGTCCAACAGTGGACAACCATCGGTGGACATGATGATAAATGTTAAATTTGTAGTTACTCTTACTTTCAAACCACTCGTAAGCCTGCGAAATGTTAATTCACCTATAAAGGTGTCGCGGCGAACAATGTATCTGATAATGATGAGGATCAATAAAAAAAAAAAATAATACACCATATAAATGTTTATTAAGGCTATTTATTTATTTCATTCCTATAAAATAACATACCAAATGTCTCTTTTGTACAACATGATATCAAAAATGTACACCGTTATATAAATTTCGCCACGGGTAAACCGTTACCTAGCTACTCGCGCGATTCCCTCTGCGGTCGACGGCCATTTCACATCATAAATATATTTCTTATAGTCCTCTCACTTCCTTAATCTCTGTTAGGTACAAAATGTCCACAATACGGTCCTGTAACGCTGTACAATATATCTACATTTCGCGAACATTCACTTAACTCCCGTTTGTTATGCGGAACCAATAGCAAAACGATCGCAGTGAAGTATAAAAACACAACAATTAATTATAAAACGTCGAATATTGCGGTGTTAGAGAACTAAATGATATTCACGCACAAACACACAAAATTCACAACAATAGAAGATTTAATATAACTTTTTTTATTATATTGTCATAATTTCTTCTTTACTATTGCTTTTCAAATGAATTACAACTTCCTTTAATCGATACGTGAGAAGCCTTTTTATACAAATCTATAAGGGACGAGCGTAGCTTGATCAATTCGAATATAAAAAACGGAGTATTTTTTTTCATTTAATTATACTAAAGGCAAGAATAACTTTGTTCGGACCGTTTAAATGAATTTTTTGCTTCGTCGCTAAAAGATATGTGGTGGAGCATAGGCACAACCTTATACATATAGCTAAATAACAACTGAGTCTAGACAATTTGTTTTTGTTCGCGTATCAACCTGCAATGCCGTTTACGGATTTGTACTTTGTTTACAAGCAAATTGAAACAATATGGGGGTTGGGGGGATAGGGTGAGGTTGTAGGGAGCAGAACTCGACTTGTATGTAAATAGCACAGAATGAAAACTTCTAAGTTAAATAAACATGGCAACTACGAATGATTCAATGGCAACTGCTTTAGTAATAATTTAAAGTAATATCACCGGCCGACGGGGGAGGCGAGCCAGCGAGCGCGACCTCACCCCCACCCGCCCGCACTCGCCTAATTAAATTTTTAAAGCACCAGATAAAAATCGAGTTCCCCTTTATTTTAATTTTTTTTACTAAAAGCGCAAAATATTTGTATTTCATAATATGTATATAACAAATGTTATTGCGTTAACCTCAAATTTCTCTCCATAAAAAATATACTTAATTATACTATACCAATTAAATTATAATCATATAAAAAAAAAAACACATGCCGTGAAACTAACCTTTACAAACAACGAATACACAATATCTGCTAGTTATTCGTTAATTTATAAAATAATTTTATCTTTACACAATATGATAGTATTAGCAAAATATCAATAGAACTTTATTGCATGCATTTAAATTAAATTACAATTAGGTTACTTAATAACATGGACGATTCTGGTGACCATAGACAATTGTGAATCCAAAAAAAAAATTGTTAATTCACAGGGAGGTATTTACTAATAAAATAAGCCTGTTCTATTTATCTATGAAATGAAATGAAACTTTAACTGCCACCGCGGGTAAGTGGTTAAGCGCATGCCGTGTAACGCAAAGGTCCCTGGATCGATTCAGAATAATCTATTCAGTGATAGTTCTTCAAACTCCTCAATCTATCCACCACCGTCGCATTGTAAATCTGCTGTCATAACAGCATTGCTGTGCTCCCGTCGCTGACGATTCGAAAACCGAATTTAATCTGGACGAGCGCGCTTCACCATCCACGGCCTCGTTGTCACTTGACACCATGCGAATTCGAAGTGGCAGCCAATATCAGACAAAAAAAAAAAAAACTTCGTCAAATAACAGAACGCTTACAACTATAGAAATCAACGTATAAATTACTGTAACGTACCTATTACTATGCGTTAGCTTACAAATAAATGCCGTCTGTGGGTTTTTTTTGGGGGTGGCGGTGACACCAGATGACTGAAGCGCCACCACGTAATCCACGTAAGCCGTATGTGAAACAGCGCGATATGTATAGTGCAGACGTTCAGACAAGCGACTTACGTACTAAACAGACACGAGTGCATTTATATGTATCGACAATTTGTACGTGGTGTGCAATGTGGGTAATTGACCTATTAAATATATCATCTTTTTTTTTTTTAATTATTATTATTAGTTCTGTAAATGTAAATAAACACAAATTTCAATATCAACTGTGCATAGTTTTTGAGAGTGGATTACAGGTTGACAAAATATATATATACATATATATATATGTGTGTATATATATGTATGTATATATAGCTTATACAGATTATACAAACTAGCTGTATTGTATATCTAGTAACTATATGTAGAGGTTATATACACACCGGCATAGTCACTAAATAACAAACTAACATACGTACATTAAGAAAATAATGATTTCGTTCGTAAAACACGTTTTAAAAATTCGTTTTATCTGTTTTTCTTTTTTTTTTTTTTTGTTTTAAGTTAATAAAAATCTTATTTACACATCTACCATTAAAACAATAGATTGATATTTGTTATGATAGAAAATAAAAAATTAAACAATAAAACCTTTTTGCTAAGCAAATAAAGAAAATAAATAGATAACTATGGTTATCAGATGAGGATTTATGTTCAAACTGCAACTGTACGTTGTACGATATCAAATTTCCTGACTTCGCCAATTGTCTCCGCCGAGTGTCTGTCTGTGCGTCGCGATTTATAAAAGTAACACTTCACAGTCGAAAAATTCCCAATCGCTTAATCAACTAATACTGTAAGCACCATTTTAGATTTTTCACCTAATTAATAAAATCTTAGCGAAGATCCGTTCACAATTTTGAATTTGTTATTTGTAGATTTTAAAAAAATCAAGGAACTGCCATCACCGCAAAGTTCCCAATCGCACCAACGTATCAATATTTACAATATTAAAATATATTAAAAAAAATAAAGTGGAGTATAATTTATGATTGCGTTTCGAAGCGGCCTTTCAATTCAAAGGGACGTTTTTTTTTTTCAACTCGCACGTAGGCAGTTCCAATATTATGCCATCAAAAGTTGCAAGTGTAAAAATATATTTTTAAAAAATTACATTCCGTTCGGAACCGTTTATAATTCATTACGTTGTCTATTTATACAACTAAGGTAATACTGAGATAATATAAGTGAAGTGCAGTGTTGCAACACTACCAGTCGAATATTCAAAGACTAATCACAAATGTAAATAAATAAAAATGTTTCGACTTAAAAACGCTTTCGCCAATGATATAAAACTCAAAATGTACATAAACATATGTAAAGGTTTCAATACTTATTGTCAACGATATAAATATAAAAAAAAACTTTATATAATTAAAAAAATTGTACATGATTTTAAGTATATTTTATTCACAGATATAATTAAAAAAGAATGTTCAATTCGACTCAATATCGATTTACCTGATACATATGTTAACGATTATCTTAAGAAAAAAAGAGCAGTTTGACAGTGGCCATAGAGACTATCTGACCATAGATTTGTTAACGATATTGTTACAAATGGAAGTTCATTACGAAATAAATATTGATTGAAGACCAGATTTTTTTTTTTGTTTAGGCACAAATATAATAATCATACAGCACAGATTAAACATCGGAATGAAAATCAAATTGAACAATCTTAAATAAATGTTTTGGAAGGTATGATTAGCAGGTAGAATTAACGTATCATAAATAATTAAGGGCTTTGTTAAAATAAATGTTAATTTTATATATAAAATACATTGATTGTGCACATTTAAACATATTAAAATTATACATTGTATAAAATGATAACGACAGCCATTAAAAAAACTGCTAATGTTAAATATAATACATTATATATAATGTGTGTGTATATATATATATACAATATAAGTCAATCGAGTCAGGCACTAATTAAACTAAATTCATATGTATTCCTTATGTTGTCATATATAGTTAAAACTTTGTATGACTTTACTTACATATGAAATAGTTTCATTACCATACTGTGTCTCCTTTGTAGGCATTTCATATTCACTTTAGCTTAAGTTAAAATATATATTTACACCTTCCTTTAATGGTGGTCTACTAGAGTAAAATACCAGTCGAATTTGAAAATTCGTAATTACATTAAGTCTATCGATAGTTAAATGTATTCAAAACGCAAAAATACACTAACAATGGCGGGGAACACGGAGCGATGACGTAACACACGAATGTTTCCACTGCAAACATCTTAACTTTTACTTGATCCCAAGCACGATATAAAATGAGATAATCGATCGATTCTTATCGATTAAGTTGTTAAGTATGATATAAAACATCAATATATATCAAACTCTTTAAAAAGTAGTAACGTTATTATAACGTTGAAATACGTCTATACGTACGCACATACTGCTTACCGCAAGCCTGACAGCGAGAGAAGGGACGAGATAAAAAATAAAAAAAAAATCACAAATCCATCATACAGACCACTTACGCACTAAGAAATACCTAATATGTAAAATAGGTACAAATAACGTCCTTACTATCCAGAAGGCAAAATTGGCACTTGATACAAAGTTCACACCTCGCTTGATGATCGTCTCGAGGAAGGCTGTGAGCGGGTTCGTGGGTCGCGGGTTCGATTCGGTCGTGTGGAGCGCGACGCGAGGGTCCCAGCGGCGCGGCGCGGTCACGTCGCGGTCGAGGTGCGTCTCGCGGGCCACGAGGAGACTTTCCAATTCGCAGTGGTTCACGTGGCGCTCGTTAGTTATGCGACTCTCGCGGATCTCGTACGTTACTCGCGGATCGAGGGACGGATGTGGGAATTTGTCGCGTTTGCGTTGATAGTACGATCGTCCCGCGCACGTAACGCGGCCCGCTGCGCGTACTGCCGCTGGCATGGTTGCCGCCGCTATGGTTGCCGCGGCTATGGTTGCCGCGTGAGTGGTCGCCGCGTGCGTGGTCGCCGCGTGCGGACGTCGGTGGGCGATCGGCTCGCGTGTGCGGCGCGGCTATGCGGGCGGCGGGCTGCCTTGCGCGGGGTTGTACGGGTGGTTAGAGTTACGCAGCACTGTATAAACACTGTCCACTTTACTGAGCTTCTCGAAGAACGGTATCAGGTCTAGCAGTTCTGAATCTGTCATATCGTCGAACCATGACGCGACAGGTACCTGCGAATGGGTTTTTATGATTATGTCGTACATAAAAAATACATAATGTTTCAAAACGTACAGCCGCAAACTCACAGCGTTATCCGGATGAAAGATGTATGAAGCGGGAGAATTGTCAACGATGACGACGCGTCTCAGATCGCGTCCGAGGCTGTTCAGGTCCTTCACGTAATTTCCGCGGTGGAACACGCAGCTGTCACGGAACAACCGAGCGCGGAACACTCCCCACCTGGAACATTGTTAAGCGCCATGAATCAATTTACGTTTCTTCAATGAAAAATATTTACTTATATTATGAACTATATGTATGAACAATTCCATTAAAGTTGATGTGATTTTCGAAGGTATGTCGCCCCCACTGTGACCTCATCTTCTTCATTTTTAATTATTGATTGAACTTAATTTATAATATTAATTTATAATTCAGGCTATTTTCCTTCAATAGGATGTATTCAATTACACCCCGTAAGGGTTCCTGCACAACAACTCACGGGATCCAAGTCAGCCTCACCTGCTCGCGGTGCACCCTGCTAATCAACAAACGACGCTCTGGCTCCCACCAACCCGCATTGGGCTAGCGGAATTAGTCCAATGCCCATGTCTAACAATGGACGTCTATCAGCTGACGAGGATAATTTCCCTTCAATAGTATTTATATAAAAATAGGCAAAATAATGTCCCATCACAACGACCATCAGCGAGGGAACCTATCACCAATAAAGTAGTTGAAGGTTAAAGTAATTCATGATGTAGAAAGCTATTAACCACTTGTTAACCATTTCTAGTTGTTTTGCAAACAAACGGGCTGTGCCACCACCTCCTTTAACAATGGGTGATCCTTTCTCACGTTACTATTGTTACTTTAACACGCGTTTTCAGCGTGACGTCACTCTTGCCGCCATGTGATTAATAAGCGCTTACTCTTCGTTAGTCTTTATGGGATGGTATACGCTGTATTAGTCGACTTGGTTTTATTACATTTACTCGCTGTCTCTTAACCCCCATCCACTGGTCAGCGTACGACTTCGCTTTTAATCGAAAGGGTTTTTGATGCTCATTATTGATTGTCGCCCTTGGTACATTTTAAGGACTCAATAGCAGCTGTGGTGGTATCTACCTTTTAATTTATCGCGAGGGATATCTTCTTAAAAGATACCTTGCTTCTGGGGGGAAGACAAGGTTATGTGGGGCTTCTATCCACTAAAACCCCCTCGGTGTATTAGGAGGCACTCCTTGCACTATGGCTAAAACATCCCACGGTAGGGCAAAGCCCTCCTTAGCACCGACACAGTGCTACAGCAAATACAAGACCACCATACATTTGCCGTCCTTCTTAAGAATCGCTTATTGAACTCTGAGGGCCACCACCCTCGAACCCGAGGACCATTTTAGTCTCCTTGCACGACATGCAGAGAATACCTTAGTCCTATTCTTAATAGCCTGAGACTACAGGGCTGGTGGTGGTACCTACCTAGACGATCTTCGGCAATTGGTATCTAAAGTAACACCCCTTAGATTTTCCTTATCGTTTCGTTGCTTTGTTAATAACAAACATACTAACCTATCGAGTAGATCGGCGACGGGGTCCGCGTACTTGGCGAGCGATGCGGTGAACAGCACGCACTCGTACAGCTCGCCGCACCGCCGCAGGAACTCGTCCACGTGCGGCCTCTTCAGCACGTACACCTGATGCACCGCGCCGTCTATTTCCACCGGCACCACAAAGTCCGCATTGTTGATCGGCTGCAAAGGATACGGAAGTTTTCGTATAATTAAATAATAGAAACACTTGTTAAAATATTTAAAGGAAGAAAGAAGTAGTCTTTGAAATATTTCATGATACGTTTATTTTTAAAAATTCTGTACTACGTGGACTGAGATTTAAAAAAAAAAAAAAAAACAAGAAAATGTAAAAGAAATCTGGTTACTATAGTTCCTTATCCTTCGTCTTTCTTTTTGTGCTATAGCCCGTAGCGCACCTACTACTCTATGGCCGTGAACGGGGCCCGTACACGGACTGATAAAACCGGAAGTTGTAGAAAATAGATATTAACTTTTTTATATTTAACCAAACAAATTCTATATGTACTTAAATTTTACTTTACTTCAATTTATCTCTCTCTGTTTGCCACGTCCATATTGAATTCATCTCCTCTCACAAATCAAATAGTATACAAAATTTCACTCCCACTACGTGTGAACTCTCACTCTTTTTTTTATATACTAATAATTTTAATAAATAAAAAATTCAAATCGCTATCGATTTCTAATACTGTATATAATTAACAAGTAACAGTAGTAACTCCACTTTGTTTCATATGAATAACTGATGTTATCAACGAATAAGCTCTATTTTAATAACGTCATGTGAGATGAAGATGAACCAAGAGGGTCATTTACCAACTAAATGGTCTTACCAACCAAATTATTCTCAGAAACATAAATTCCAATATCCTTAAAATTACCGCTGACATAAGCCGACTTGTATAGACCATGACCTCTAGCAAAGAAGAAACGACCAGGGAATGAGGAAGTAAAATATTTCAACGGATTAGTCTAAATAGTGGGAATTACTACTTAACAACAATAAGAGTTTTGTAAACAGAGATGAGAAGGAGGATATGGGATCCCGCACAACAACTCACAGGATCCAAGCCAACCTCACCTGCTCGTGGTGCACCCTGCCCCAATCAACAAACGAGGCTCTGGCTTCCACCAACCCGCATTGGGTCAGCGTAGTGGGAAATAGCCTTAATCTTGCCATAGTCCCTCTCCGACCTCGTGGTAATTTGGGGGAGGTCTATTCAACAGTGGACGTCTATCGGCTGGTGATGATGATGATGCACCAGAGAGTAGTGTGGCTCCGAAGATGTAATATTACATGAGTTTCTACAGAACAATTTTCAACATTTTCTTCTTCGAGAGTTACTTCTAAATCTATACAATACTAATTACGTTCTACGATCACTTCTAATATACGCTACGACAAATATAATAAAACTTTAATATATTATAAACCGTACCGTTATGTTAAATTATCTTGCAATTGATATTCTCTTATTCCGTATTTCATTGGGGATGATTTAATACCACATCAGTTAAATGTTTCTTCATCCATCATTAACAAAGCCTGACTGCAACAACGCAATCGATTTAAAGCTTCTATAGAGATATTTTATTAGGAGTCTAACATTACTTTATTCTTATATATATAGATCGTGAATGTGATGGTATACACCGACCCATAACAAGTGGCGCACTTTAAGGTTTCTTTTTTATTGTACGAAGCGATAACACTAGTGACATGTTCACCAAACGGTGATATTCCCTGCTCATAACAACGTGACGCTAGTTGGGATGTTATAAGCAGAACCACATTGTGCTCGTCGCTTTAAGGCATAAGAGGTTAGGTTAGGTTAGAATTTAGGTTCAATTTGGAACACATGGTGATACACTTGTGTATGGCAGCAGAGATAGGAGCTGCGGTGGTCGCTAGACGGTCTCAGGCAACAGGGACCTATCACTGGTAAAATTATATTTACTCCGAGCGATCTCCAGGAATGTAATCAGTGGGTGAAGGAGAGAATTACCGATCAAATTACTCTCTCTCTCTTCTCTCTCTCTGTCTCTCTCTCAGAAGTAGTTGAAATCGTACAAACATTCAGACTCAGATTTCATTACGAGTTTACCATGAAATCTCAGTACGAGAGACACTTGTCATACGCCATTCAAACATACGTACCTCTCTGTTTGGCAAACAAGTTAGCACAATGATTGTAATATGGCAAAGGTTTTAGTTTATAATACTAAAGTCAAATAATCATTGCTTATACTGATAACTTTGATCTTCTGCATAAATAAAGTTTCGCTTTATACCTAAGCAGCATATCGAGGCATTGTAACAGCGCCATTTAGCATTTAAGAGGAAGACTGAAGTATATATCAAGTAGGAGAAAGAAAACATGTGGAAAGTTAATATAATTGTATATTAAAGTTTTATTTCCTAGAAGTACTAGATTTTCCCAGCTCGCTTTGCTGACCGTAACACCATGCAAGTCCCATTGGGTAAGGTATTTTATAAAATCCGTTCATGACCTATACTGGATAAGAGGACTAATTCTACCAAATTTCAAGTCTGTAGGTAGGCCTTACGATTCCAGAGATGTGACGACGTCGATAGACGTCCTCCGCTGGACATAGGCCTATATCAAAAATCTCGAATCACCGGTCGTCGTTTGAAGGTGTTCACATAACAGGTTGCACCACGAGCAGGTGAAGTTGGATTGGATACCATGAGTTGTTGTTATATAAATATATTTTTTTTTATATAGTCACGCCTTTTTCCCAGTAGGGGTAGGTAGAGGTGAATAAACCACCCACATTTCGCCAGATGTGGTCAGATTAGGTCCCATGTAACAGGGGGCGAGCCTGTTGCCACTTTATTGGGACCATACACACACACACACACACACAAAGATGATATCAGTGTGCGGGTTTCCTCACGATGTTTTCCTTCACCGTTTTTGTATCTCGCTGTTGTAACTAAAGTTCACAAATGTACATAACTTAAATATTAAGTTATCGGTACATGCCGAGGTTTGAAACCGCGATCTTCGGAATGAAAGCCGCACGCTCTAACCATTAGGCCAGCGAGCTACTTTATATAAATATAGATAAATGATTTTTTTAAAACATTAAGTGTTACATACATATATGAATTATAGTTCACATGACGATATTAATTTCGGGAATGCTTTCATTAGTAAGTCTTGCATTTACCCGTTTCGGTCGCACGGTGAATTCCCCAACATTAGTAATACTTCATTAATTTATCTTGTGGTAATACATATTAATATTATGCTTAATATGTAATTATGTTGGAATTCTAGAATAATTCAAAAAGACAAATGGCTCCGGTCTCTAATTATTTAGTCTATTATATGCGACGATATCAAACACGACGGCGCGAAGGCAGGTAATTGTTCGAGTCATTACAAACGTGTTAACGATAAAAAGTATATAAACGTTATATACTAAATATAATCTAACTTTAATTTACTTCTGTGCGAATATTTCTAATTCTTTGCTACAGAATTCTGTTTCGGAATACCGACAGTGTATATAAACTTAACAAATTCTATGTGAATAAGATAACAATGTTAATTGCATTAGAATTTCAATTATTATTGTATACGTAGAATGAAGACTACTTTAAAAATATTGATATAGTATAAAAATCTCAAATATTGTAAAATATCACGAAAGTATTTTGTATTGGATTTGTGTCACACATATACAGCGCATATTTGAACTAAATCCGATCACTGTAACACTTTTTATAAAGCATTGAATAAAGAGCAAAAAAGCGGAAGGGAGATATTTGACAACCTTATATATTCATAGTAATAGATGTAAAGTTTATATTAACAGTCGTCGCAGTTTTCCATTTATAAAGAACGTTTGTTTGCTAACATAATCTAAAAAATACATAAAGTTATGTACATAAATATTGAAAGTATATGCAATTACAACTACATGTGTGTAAACATACTTATTAAAAAAAGCCAATCCTATTGGGAATCCCCACTTTACTGGAGGGTAAGAAATGACACGTGAATGAATCGAGTGACACACATTTTGCCCGATATGTACGAGCGATATCGACGAAAGCGAATGAAATATTTAAAATAATGCAGTTCACAGGCGTCAGGATTCGATTAGGTATCCAAATACATTCAAGGCTGAAACCTTGACATGCGGGCGGCTAACCAAAAGCGTACACAATGAGGTCTAATAACATATGGCGATGTTCCACAGGCGCGCGGCGACTGCACGAGCTCCTGACAATGTAACAAACTACTTTATCGCACTTAATATTCACTTGGCAATAACGGATTATCCTATTTGGTTCGAGGACAAAACTTTAATATGTCACAACCTAAAAATTATTATAACTCATCCATATTTGTGATCGTTAATCTATTGATAAATTAGAAACCAAAGTTGTAAAGTTCGTACAAGTTTGTGTTTGATAACGGCGATGTAATTTAAGTTAGTTAACTTATTCAATTACTCTTGAAGACGTTTGACTTAACTATTATTTGTTTATTTAAAAACATAATTTGGCAACACCACAAAGTAACAAAGAGGGACTTGAGGACAAAGGACATTCTCTCCAGTCTACAATAGGGTTGAGGAGAGTATAAAAGTAAAGATAGAGTGTGTTGTAAGTATATGAAATAATAGCTGTTCCCTGTCTGCTTTACTGGCCGAATACCCCCACAACCCTTTTTGGGAGTAACATTTAGTAACATCCGTTCTTAGGTAAGCTATACTCGTTAAAAGGAATATTCCTACCAAATTTCAAGTCAGTAGGCCATTTAGTGCCCTCGGTTTCGTAGGCTTTAAGGGTGGGGGCCCTCAGAGCTTAATAAGCGAGCCTTAGGAGGACGGCAAATACATTGTGGTCTTGCATTTGCCGTAGCAAAGCGTGGGGTCTAGGAGGGCTTTGCCCTTCCGTGGAATGTTTAATCGAGAGTGTAGGGGGGACACCAGTGCGTTCCGTAGGAGATCCCGGAGCCCCTCCTAATGCACTGAGGGAGACCACCGAGGGGGTTTTAGTGGGTAGAAGCCCCACATAACCTTGTCTTCCCCCCGAAGCAAGGTATCTTTTAATGAGTGAAAAACTCATATATATATATGTTTTATATATGAGTTATATATATATTAGTACATGTACTGTATGTAGTAGTAGTAGTAATATAAAAGCGGATGATATATCTGAACAAGAAAGTAAAATATATGGAATATTGTAAAATAGTCATAGCTATAAAAAATAGTGTTATTTTAACAAATTTCATAGTCATAAGGAGCATCTTGGAGATACTTCAACATAAAACAAAGTGTCTGATGAGGAGAGATCGTTGTAAAAATTGTCTTTATAGAAACTAATAGACACGGACACAAAAGACAGTTAATGACGCAAATAAAAGTGTTCTCATAACAAAGTAATTGGACGGAATTTGTTTCAATAACGCTTTGCAACACTTCCGCCGACTGAAAGGTAAATTAAAACTATTGCACCTTCATAACTATCAACATCCGACCAAACCCGGGATAAAGTAATCAGGGTAGTGTTGTAATGTATATAATAATGAGGAATAAGACAAGCTAAAAATAATTACCCAATCGCAAACGAATAATGGTGGACAGTAGAAATATTATATAGACCTAGGAAGCTACCACCGCAGCTCCTATTCCTGCCGCCGAACAAGGGAAAGCCAAAGTGTTCCGGAGTGAAGGGGTAGCTAGTGAAATTACTTGGGTAACGAGACAATATCTTGTCTCCAGGCGACAAGCGCAATTAAAATCAGCCGATGAACGTCCACTGCTGGATATAAGCCTCCGTTCCCCCTTTGGGCTGTTTCCATGCACGCTGGCCCTATGCGGATTGGTGCGCGCCAGAGCCTCGATTGTTGATTAGCAGACTGCACCACGAGCAGCTGAAGTTGGATTGAGTACCATGAGTCGTTGTGCGGGACCTTGAGGATAGCAGTATATACCATGTTAACTAGCCCCACATTGTTATGGGCGGACGTATCACTTACCATGAGGTGAACGTCCCGCCCGTTTCATCGCTTCGTTGTATTAGAAGATTGCTCTCATAGTTTAAAAGAATTCTTTGATATTCCTGTTGGTATCGGAAAAGGTGGAACTTTATGAGCGCACGTGGAGAATCAAATATACGTGAGTAAAAGCAATCGATGCCGTTTGAATGGCACAGTGTAATCTATTTACGTGGGTGTCAGAGTTCAGCGCACACCCTCCGCTGCCGTTATTAATAGAATGATTCATTTCACCTTTACAAACGGGAACGGAAACTGTATCGGAAATTTTTCACGGACTTTCTCAAAGAAAATTGAGGACAATTGAGATAACATACTTTTTATACTTTGAGGAAAATTTCAATATATCGATGTTATACACATACAAGAAGTCGATACTTCTGTGATGATATGCATTAGTTATCAAAATTGTTGTTGTATGAAAGCTATATACCTAAGTCCAGGAGCTTTCCTTTTTTTTATCAATGAAGCGATTAGATGAGCGGGACATTCACCGGATGGTAAGCCTGCCTGCCTGCTCATAACAACGTGACGCTAGTTAGAATCGTATATACTTCACCGTATTGCGCTCTTCGTCTTATGATATAAGATGTTTGGTCTCGTTACCCCAGTAATTTCACTAGCTACTGCGCCCTTGAATGGGAACACAGTAATGTTTACTACTTGCAGCAGAAACAGCTGCGATAGTACCTCCTTTTTGATATCCGGGAAAAATCTAAACAAATACCCTTCTTCTGAAGGGAAGAAAATTTTTTTTACCCATCTAAAACCCCATCAGGTGGTTATTTTCCGGGCGTTGCGGAATGTACCGGGATTTTCTACGGTATTCACTGGTGCCCCCCGGCGCTACGCCTAAAGTATGTTCCAATGAGGGATGTATCCCTTCTCGGCACCCTCGCTTTGGTAAGATAAGCACTAGACCACCTGCTACTTGTCGTTCATCCCGGGCTCGGTTAGTCGACAATGAGAGCTCCGAGGCTGCAATGATAGCTACCCAGACGGTCTACGGCAACAAAAACCTACCACCAGTAGATCCTTTTTCATTAATATAATTAATTATGGTAAACTTAATAACAGATAAACAGTACTGGTTTTTGGCTAACAACTAAGATTTTTCTTATATATTTACAACTAACGTTAAAAAAAATTCAAATATAAGCAATCAAACTTAGCCAATTCTGAAGTTTAAAGTACTGCAAGTTTAAATTCACCGACGGGCTTTTACAATTGAACTTGATGGAGCAAGCAAAGAGCGAACGTTAACTTAAGTGGTCAAATTTCAAGTTTAACGGATGTATTGCTCTTGATAGTAAAATTTTAATATGATAACATAAAATAAAATCTACATTATTGAAACCTATATAAAATAACCTCGCCAACAAATTACTTCTTTTACTAACCCTTATATAACCTATAAGGGATGCACGCAATATTATAACATAATTACCCTTTTCTCAATAAAGATATCAAGTAAGAATTGACTTTTGATACCTTATATAAAGGTAAATATTTATATCTAAATAAAACAATAGTCCTAGTTAAAATGAGACTGATCGGAAAAAATAAAGCATCTTTACACGCTGTAGATTTCTTCTACATAAGAAACCAGATCGCCGGGACTTAGTTCATTAATTGGAACAGTATAAAAACTCTCAGAAATATTAATGGTAATATACTCATTCTTGTTTGATAACCATACCGGAACTCGATGCTCACGACGCCGGACCGCGTTGCATAATAACGCTGGTGATTACATTACAAATTACCCAAATTGGTTATACGATCGCCACAAACGACCTGGGTGGTTACGACAATACCAAAACGAAGGCTGATCCTAATGCTATGTATAGAATTGTATTTTAAAGATACGTGTACTGCCTACATTCTTTTTTTTATAACAACGAAACGAGACTAGCGGGACGTTCACCTGATGGTAAATGACACACCTGCCCATAACAACGTCGCTCTAGTTAGGATCTCATACACACCACCACCAGCTTGAAGACTCTTTACCCCAGCAATTTCACTAACTACAGCACCTTTCAAAGCAAAACACAATAATGTTGGCACATTACTGTTTGAAGGAAGAAATAGGTGTTGAGTCCAACTCCAACTTTTTCCAGCAATAGAGACCTACATACCATCCCTTTTGTTCTATTTACAATAGACTAAGATATGATAATGAAGCTGGATGATGGTGAAGCGTGCTAGCCTAAAATAGATTAGCTCTCGTATGCTGACAGATAGAACACAGCAATGCTATTATACCAACAGATTTAAAATGAGGGTAGTAGTTAGTCAGGCGGATTGAAAAAAATTCACTCATCGGATAGTGGGTAGAACTATTTGGTAGCATTTGGATATTCTAACGTATGGTTCCGGAATCGAACTGAAGACTATGTTTCAAAACATACTTAGTCATTGCGCAACTGAGGCAGTTGAAATATATTACAATAACTAACTGGCAACCGTCATGTTAAGTAAATTATATGGAAGGAGCTGAAATTTTTTAAAGAAAGAAAATTCTTGAAAAATTGGGATTGATAAGTAAATCCAAAACTTTGTCAACAACCCTAAATCGTTCCACTGCTGTGATCTGGGACCTACTTACTCAGAGATAATGAAGGTAACTTATCCACCACGTTAAGTACGAGTTGATGGAAATCGCATGTCCACAAAAGCTGCTATTCTTGGAACATGTCGGCTTCCTCACGATATTTCCCTTCGTCGGACGCCTATACCTCTTCGAGACCATAGATTTCATTAATAACCTTACAAACTGAACTCTCACTACTTATTTTGGTAATCAAATATTTTGTAAGAGTTTTGTATATTATACAACATCTAAACAAAAAGACTAGTGATGAGCAAAGCAAGAACAAGGTCAAGACTTGAACAATCTAGGTATTGATCCTGATCTTGTCTGTTCGGTCTTGGTCTTGGTGTTGCTCGTGTGAATTTGGATTCAGTCGTGCTCTTTCGCAAGACAGACCAATTTTACTCAAGACATGAATAGTCTTTTTAGAAAAACGCTTGCCTACAGAGAATCGTTCGAAGGCCACTTCTGTATAAGTTTTTTAATAATTTTGCACAGAAAGATTTAACCAATGAATATATTCTAATGCATTAATAAGCATACAAATATGCGCAGAGGCATCCGTAATAGGAATGTTTGCATCCGAACGCAGAATGCCAATATCATGTTCAACCGCAATGAATTATTATGCGACAGTTAAGAGGTATTATATTACACTATCTTTAAGGCTATCAGATACTTATTATTACACGAGTAAAAGCCCAGCAGTCAACAGAATTGACTGCTGTTCTAGTTACATTAAAATATTCTAGTTATTATCAATGTTTAATTGCTATGGAAATTGAATTTAACAATGATAATTGCATGCATGGTGTCAGTGTACATGGACTATTTGAATTCCGCGACAACTTCACTCCATTGGCTGATACTGTTACACAAGAAAACAATAAGCTATCAGCAAACAAATTGATACATTTAAGCTGCATATGAATAAGGAGATTTATCTTATTAGAAGCATAAAAATATCTCATTTACGGGTAGTTTTTGTCATCAGGTCACAAGTGTTGGAATAACATACTTGCCACCTTAAAATAAAATTTTAACTGCTGTTACTGGAACACTAAAGCATTAAAAACACTTCTTGGTGGATCATAACCTTATTTTATGGCCAACATTGATGACTATGTATCTTTACAACATGTTTAAGTGGGTCTATTACTGTTATCAATAATAAAATATTAATGCCTAATATTAGGAGCAGGATTTCTCCTTGATCGCGATGGAACCAGAAGCGGTAGATGAAAATCAGTGTTGCAGCTCCAGCAGGTAAATAATCCACTGTGCTACGGTCTTTTGGTACCATTGCAGTACACACACTCTCTTTTCAAAGTAGTAAATGCCTTTGTTTAACTTTCTCATATTTTTCAACGTCTGTATGTGTTCTATTAACTACATCTCACGCCCTTTTTTTTGGTTTCGAGGATAAATCCTCAATATATAAACGATATATTTTAGACTGATATAAATAATTACACTTTTGAAAAGTACTTTGACTTGATAGCACCCGGCCAAAACCTTTGGCTTAGTACTCCCTGGCTCTTTCATTGCTCTGGGCGTCATCATCAAGCGATATACGTCCACTGCAGGACATAGGCCTCCGCTAAAGATATCCACTTTTATTGTCTCATTTGGGAGATTTGGGTAATTTCCCACCACTCTAGCTCAATGCGGATTAGTGGGAATCAGAGCCTAGTTTATTGATTAACAGGGTACACCACGATCAGGTGAGATTGGCTCAGATTCCGTGAATTGTGCGGGGGACCTCTTACAGCCAATCAATCTATAGATATATATTATTATATTGAAATAACCTTATTCAGAAAATGGTTGCGAGATCAAGACTCGCCTTATCAAATCTTTCATAACGCTGACAAATAGAGTAGAAAGAATAATTTTCGAAATTCTCACAACTATGCAATTTGCAAAGTGCCGCCTATGACGACATTGTTGTATTTTACCGCTGTAAGTTTAATTTTACTAAACTTCAAGTGCTTTGAATTATTACAGTACATTTTTCTCTAACAGCGATAACATTGTATTCCTGCCATGCTTTTAAGGAAAAGGAAATATGCTGTATATATGAGTGATTGAACATTATTACCTCACGTAAGCAAATTTCCGTAAATTTATAAACGTCTCCCAACTAATAAGGAAAAATAACTTTTTAAAGTTTTTAGAATATCAATTGAGTTAGAAGTTTACTGGTTAAGAAGAAGAAGGACATACATATTTTCGGTTAGAAAGGCGCTGCAGCTAATGCTATTACTGGGATGACGAAACTCAACATCTTATGTCACAAGGTGACAAGTATAATGTGAGACTGTGTATAACATCGTAACTAGCACCGTGTTGTTATGGGCTGGCTTATCACTCTCGGTTGGACAATCATTTGAGTTATGAAATCGCAAATTTTTGTAACATTCTGAAAATTCATATTACCGTATACTTGACACTATATGAAGATTTATTCGATCTATAAGCGTTTAAGCTCGCTGGTGGCGGTGGCGACCTTGTAGCGACCGGACGTAAACGAAAAGAACTTTGTTGATCGATGAAAGTAAGTTTCTAATCATAGTCATTTTTGCTTAATGATGATGACGGATAGCACTATACGAAAACATTACCTATAAAACCTTGTAATAGTCAGAAATAGAGTATATTTTTAGAAAAAGTGAAATTTATACAACAATTTCATGAAATAGCCCTTTACTATGTTAATTACAACCAAGGTTCTGTGTTGTTTACATTAAAACACAGCTGAAGCTAAGTGCTTCAGTTTGCATGCTTTTATATATTCATACTTGCTTTAATAAACTTCACGGTCACCATAACAATAAAATACACGTAATGGTTGTATAATTAGTTATTATTTTCTGTACCTACAAACAATTAGGTTGAATTATAAATATCACGGCAACGTAGAGGAATTCAGGCAGTACGAGGCAATTAATATTAGTTACTAAATTCCTTCAATTAGTGATACGGATCGAGATAAAATATAAATAAGTTAACAGTCACGAGTACATTATCTTTTTTTTTATTCAAGTGTATTAGGACACTGTAAGCATAGTAATGAGTCCGAACAATACGCAGCGTACGCAGTCACTTTAAACGACGTGGGAATCAAAGTAATCGTCAGATAACAGTAAATTAACATCGAGTTATGATGATCTATACGAAAAATATAACAAAGCAAACATTTACTGACCGTTCACTTAGTAAATCGCGTTATCGTGACCAAGGAAACAAAATAAACACAATTGAATATCGCCCTTGAGAGTGCACCAAGATAATGCTCTCATACATCGATACCTTTATCTTCCTTCACGCAGGACGAGCGATAAAATTTGTCACAAAACGGAATATTATACTTAAGCAGCAATCATTATAATTATATCGGCAGTTACCCCACCCACAAAACGAATGATAATAATTTATATTTAACACACAGTATATTTAATTTAATGAACCAATCGTAAGAGACGAGCAGTACGTTCGCTTGATAGTATAACTCCTACCCATAATAATGACTTTAGTTAAGACATTTACACTACCATCGTATTATGCTCAAACTCAGCCTAGTGGTCTCAGGCTAGTAAGAATAGGACTAAGGTAAGCCCTGCCTGTCGTAGAAGGCGACTAATAGAGTCTAGGAGTTTCGCGGGCCCTTATAGCTTATCAAGCGAACCTGCATGGGATAGCGTATGGCTCAGCGATGGTACCTAGAAGGGTTAGGTTAGGTTAAGTCCCTCCTTAGAGACGTCTCAACACAAAATGTAGAGGAAGCATTCTATAAGAGATTTCGAAACTTCTCCGAATGCACTGATATAGACCACCGAAGAGGTTTTATTAAGAATCTCACATAAACCTGACTTCCTCCGATTGGCAGAATATCTTTCGAAGATTCCCCTCAAACAAAAAAAAAGTTATATTAAATTTATATCCGGTGCAATTATAAAAGCACTCTGGTGAAAGAAAAATAATATTCCACGCCTTTCTTTATCTATGTATACCTTAAATTTATATACATATGTAAATATACATATGCTCCTATGTATTAGTTATATATGTGTATATGTACGGATATATAAATAATTTTTATGTGTTATATAATACTGATATATATACTTGTTTGTGTTATAATTAACTTTGTATATAATTCTTTTGATCTGTATATCTCTCTGTCTCTCTGATTGGATGACCATGCCTTGTAACATGTCCGCCGTCTTTGTTTATTCTCTCTCTATTGTATTTTTTTTTCATGTCATTACTATGCAAAGAATCTATCACGATTAGAAATAATAAAACACACAATTATTTCCATACTTTTGTTGTTTTATCAGCGAGCCTTGTGTATGACGAACACGCGAGGCTAATCACTGAAGGTACAACAAACAAAAAAGTTGCAGTTTTTGTAAAGCCGGTACAACAACTTCCCGGCACAAGAACTCGCTCCCTTTGGAGCCTAATATCGCTTGAGGTCCGACCGACCACTATACATAATTTATAACTTACTTGGAGAAATAACAAACATTCCAGTGTATCAGCTTTAAGAATATGAAAGTTACTTGCGTTATTCGAAGAGTTAGTGGCATTTGTATGAAATTTAACATATTTAATTGTATTCTCTCTGACAACACCTATTGTTCTTTGCATCAGTAAGTCCCCGACAAATGTTTTTGCATAGCAATAACGTTCGTAGCTAGAAAAACTAAGTAGACGACTGGCAATTATATATCGCACAGGAAATTGACGATAAGATCCGTTCATACGGCACAAACGTCTATCTCCTCATTCATAATGGAGTCATGCAATTAACATCCGTCAATTTGTCCAACAAGAGCCAACTAAACTTTAGAAACGTTTTACATTATATACTCGACTAGAATTTCTTGGTGCAACGTTACAAATGTCGTGACGGTATCGTTAAAGAATATCTGTATTGAGAAGACAATTGTTTATTGTTTAACATAACCGTGCGTAAATTATGATAAGTGTCGGACAGTAGACCTCGTCAAACGAATACCTTCCTACGATAATAAATACCAGCGATTAGTTGTGAATAATATTAACATACTGCACATTCGAAATGGGATAATAGGAAAGAACACAAGAATTTGCACTCTTTATATATAAGAAAAGGAACTTTTTTTTTTTATATTATAACGGAGGCAAACGAGCTAGCGGGTCACCTGGTGGTAGGTGAATTCGCCGCTGCCCACAGACGCAAATAACAACAAAAGTGTTACTAGGCCGTTGCCATCTCATAACATTTAAAAGGAGGGGTAAAATATAGGATAGGTTTCGGAGCAACAGGAGTAGGAATAAAAGGGGACGGACCACCAGACACTAGTTACTTTCTAACCAAATGCAACATCACAGCTCCTAGAACACAGCAACGTCGCACCGGTCCATCTAACAAACGTCAAAGTTCGGGTGGTCTGAAGGAAAGAAAAAGGAATGGGCATCCGGCTCTCTCACTCACCAGACGAAATATGGCAGCCACTAGGAAGCCAGCCATTTCACGCTGATTTTCTGTGAGAGGGTAGTGTCGCACCGGTCGATCCTGCCCAATTATGTGCTACAGTGAACTGTAGGCGTGGATCTAGTGTGAACTGTCGTCGAAGAGTAATTCCAATTACTAAAGTAGTTGTAATTAGTGAAATTATTAGACAATGGAAACATAACATCTTGATTCTCAAGACCCGTAGCTACTGTGAGGTTCTATTCATTTCGTCATATAAAAAAAACCGACAAACACTCAGTCCGAATATGGCCCGCATTATTGTGACACACATTCGGCTATTCCGACGAGCGCGTATTGAAATTGACCTGTTTCACTGACACTCATACATATCTTTCACAAACATCAAGGCAAACTTTTCCTTTTATTATTTTAGGGTCTTAAGGTCAGGGACAAAATGGATAACTAATGAAGAATAATTAACAGTAATTTAACATCTAAAAACTTCAACTTGTACATTAAAAAAATCATCTATATCATGAGAGTAAGTAATTTATAAATATCATATGATGGGTACTGGTGGTAGGTCTCTATTGCTTCAGACCATCTAGGTATACCACCAGGCCCTATACTGTGCCAATATTAATATGTTCCGATTCAAAAGGGCGCTATAGCTATTGTAATTACCGGGGTAACGAGACTCGACATGACTTATGCCTATCGGGGACGAGCACAATGTGGTACTGTGTATAACATCCTAACTAATGCCACGCTTTTATGAGCAGGCGATTTATAATAACATCAGGTGTTCCTCTCGCTAGTCGCGTCACTTCATTGAAAAAAAAAAAACTTTAGTATTGATCTATCTTCAGTGTAGATCCATGATCTGTACTGTATATCCAATGAGCAAATTACAAAAAATCGTATGTAATATATATAGAACGTGCTACATTTATCTTTTATATTTCAGTAGTATGAAAACAGCTGTCTAGATCTATTTTCATCTTTATTTTAGAAGACTTTTATGTTAATAATTCAAATGATTTAGAGATTTTAAAATTCTAAATTGAAAGGTTAATGATATTATCTCATAGTCTTAAAATATTAACAACAAAATAGGGGGTGTAAGGGTTCCCCCACACACCAACTCGCGGGATCTAAAGCCTGCTCGTGATACACCCTGCTAATCAACAAACGAAACTTGCTCGAGAGCCGCTGTGGTTGGAAATGGTCTAAATCCCCCCATTTGAATCTCTATCAATGTGGGAATCTTCGGGGAAGGCCTACGTCCAACAGAGGGTCGGCTGATGACGTATGTAACAAATAAAGATCGTCGCTGAAATAATCAATCAAAACAGACCGAAGACGACTTCTAGACCAAAATGACTATAAATGTAGCCAAATGTATTATTTTATATACAGTTTAAATTCATGAAGAACTTGTCAAATATCTGTATAAATAAAACATTTGTGCAAACCGTCTGCTTAGTTAATACTGAAAACATTTATAGTTTATATTTGTAGGAAAAATTTAGTTCAGTACATATTTAGAATTTTTACCATAATGTTCGCATGAATCGCATCAATCAAAACACTATATATTTTAAACCTATATATATGAGATTTCTACCTAAGTAGATACTCATCACGATATCCCTGTAACCGGTAGACCTTTTTTTTGGTTACGGGGATAGAAATCGTCGAAAGATACCCTGCTTCTGTTGGGAAATCCGGGTTTTGTGAGATTCTTACTAGCTAAAACCCTCTCGGTGGTCTGCATCAATAGATCCGGAAAGGCTCCGGGATCTCTTATAGAATGCACCGGTGCCTCTCTACACGTTCTGTTACACGTCTCTGAGGACGAGCCTAACCCTTTTAGGCATCATCGCTGAGCCAGCCAATCGTTGTCCCCACGCAGATTGTGTTGAACGATAAGGGCCCCCACGCTCAGGACCCACGAAACTCCTAGACCCTTTTAATTGCCTTCTACGACAGGCAGGGCTTACCTTAGTCCTATTCTTACTAGCCCGAGACTACAGGGCTGAACCATAAGGCATAAAGACTTGGTAGAGATCCGGTTTTTGGAAGGAATATTCCTTTTACCGAGTATAGATCAACTAAGAATGGATTTTTTTTGTAGGATGCGGGCAGCGCAAGACGGATCGATGTGGAGATCTTTGGGGGAGGCCTATGTTCAGCAGTGGACCCCTATCGGTTGATGATGATGAAGAATGGATTGTACAAAATTCCCTCCGGCATTACAGGCGGGTATTACAGCCACAAAGCTGGCGAGAAACAGCTAGTATAAGATAAATGCAATCTAAGATATGAGTAAGAATTTTCTGCAAAAGACATTCATAATATATTGAAATGCAATTACTTTTTATTCGTTGAAGAGGTAAGACTAGTGAGACGTCTACCTGATGGTGATTGATACGCCTGGTGAGAACGTGGCGCTAATTAGAATGATATACACAGCACTAGATTGTGCTCGACGCACTGTGTCATAAGATATTAAGTCTCATTACCCCAATCGCAACTGGAACGCCCTGCAAATCGGAGGACGGCAGTGTTGGAACACTGCTATTGGCTGCGGTGATACCTACACATAGTCATCGGTAACAGAGATCTTACAACTAATTGCTAGAATAATTCAAATAACTTACATTTAAACAATTAACTATTGTAAATAGTTTTATAGTTTAGACTTAATTGTTATTAATAATTGGAATTTCTATCAGGTGGTAGGTGATTTGGAAATAACAGACATTATAATTGTGTCCCATACAGTACTGTTATATATGAAAAATATTTGAAAACAAATGTTCATTGTAAAAATTTTTTATGCATTGTGTAGTCATACAGTTCTAAAATAGACGGGGTTTTTTAAAGTACTATAGAACCAAATATAAAAACATTTTTAAATATGCTATTTACTGGTGGTAGGTTTCCAATGCTGCTGCTCTAGTCCTGAGCCATTAAGAATAGGAGTACAAGCCCCTGTTGTCGTACAAGAGGACTAAAAGGGTTTTCGAGTTCACGGCGAAGGTGAGAGCCTTCATTGCCCATTAAACGAGCCCAGGGTGAATGAAGTAAAAGCCGGTTTCGTGATTGTCACAGAAAAAAAGAGAGCTGAGGAGCATTACGGCACTCTCGTGCTTAGCCTTTAACTTAGTAGTGCAGGGAGACACCGGTGCAATCCGTAAGGGATCCCGAAAAGCACTAAGACTGACCACCGATGAGGGTTTTAGTGGGTGCAAATCCCATATAACTCTGTCTTCGCTCCCAGGAACAGGGAATCTTTTGACGAGATCCCCTCCCCGACAAAAAAAAATCTCCAATGCTGAAAACAGTCTGGATAGATCCGCATATTTCTAAATCATACAGTTGAGTGCAAACGTTACTGTGTTCCGGTTAAAAGCGCGTTGTAAGTAATGAAATAACTATTGTTAATAAGACTTCGCATCTTAAGTCTGAAGGCGACAGAAAAAAAAAAAGTAGTTAAACAACTAAATAAGCTAATTAGCAACATTCCTTATCGGAGATGATTGTTATTAACTTAACAGAGTTAATTACACAGTCTTCTGTTATCGAGTTCTATCAGACTACTGGTGGTGAGTCTCCGGAAATCGTCTCGTTTTTTTCCTGCCGCCAGACATAACTGTGTTCCGGTTTAAGGGGCGATGTCGTTAGTGTAATTACTAGGGTAACAACAATGTGTTGTCTCAGGCGACGAGCATAATGTGGTGCAATGCATACCATCTTAACTAGCGCCACGTTGTTATGGGCGGGCGTAACACTTACCATCAGGTGAACGTTCCGCTCGTTTCGTCGCTTAATTAAATAAAAAAAGCCTATGAAAATATTTTCTTCATTGCTTTTAAGCGAAACATTATCAGTCGGTTCCTCTGTAAAAATCCTTTGAACTTAAAGTGGAGCGAGCGACGCAAAGCAAAGAACTTTAGTAAGCACACAAGATAACAAAAATACACGGTTAACGTTTGTAGCAAGGGAACAAATTAGTTTTTTTTTTTTTTTAATTCGTAAATATTAAAAGTAAACTCTCTTTAAGTCGATTCCTCAATTAGTTGTGACTAATTATCGATAACCTGTTCTTAATGATGTTACGCCAATCACTTCTATTTGATGCTTTCTGTATAGTATCATATACAGGTGTTAATGGTATCCTTCGCCTGGTCAGTCCAACGTTTTGGGCTCCGTCCACGGGATCTCTCACCATCAATCTCGCCAGTAACGACGAGTTTTTCCAAGTCATTACCCCTTTTTTCTGACTATAAATATTAAGTGTCCGACGCAGACATACGGTTGAAATCTTGACACAGCTCGACATTGGTCCTATGCTCTGTCTAGGATACGTTCAGCGTCTGTTTCCAGCACCACATTTCAAACGCGTCTATTCTCTTGCCCTTATTCTATCGCCAGCCTTTATAGTCCAAGTCTTCGTTCCATACAGGAATATAGAAATGATTAAGGTGCGAACGAGGCGTGTTTTAGTTTGCAAAGAAATGTTTCTGTATTTCCTTAATATTCCTTTAATATTCTCGAAAAATGCATCAAAACCTGCTGCTCTTTGCCATACCTATAATATGCCTAATTTCAGTCTCGCATCCACCCATATCAGATGTTAAAGCCTAAATCAATATAATCGAGAACAACATCTAAACCACTTATTCTAGTGACCTCCGATTTTAGTTATACTATTTTTTTTGTTACGGAGTGGAAATCTTTGACAGATACCCTGCTTTTGAAGGAACGTCAGGGTTATGCGAGATTCTTACTCACTAAAACCCCCAAGGGTGGTCTGCATCAATGCATTCGGAGAGGCTCCGGGATCTCTTATAGAACTCACCGGAGTCTCTCTACACTGTTTGAACACGTCTCTGAGGAGAAGCTTAACTTAACACAGGTTCGCTTGTTGAGCAATAAGGGCCCCTACCTTCAAGAACCGCGAAATTCCTAGACCCTTTTATTCGCCTTCTACGACTGGCAGGGCTTATCTTAATCCTATTCTTACTAACCCGAGACTACAGGGCTGAACTTTAGATATGCTAGAAACATATACTAAAGAGACGCTAAATCCTAACTCTTAAATTCGTTTTAAAGAAATTAGATGATACAATAAAAGGTTTCTTTTGACATTAACGTTAAACGAATATTTTTTGCTCTTCTACCAGACATCGAAAGGTTTTAAGTTATAAATGAAATTATATACTGGACTGGCTGTTCTACCACCCGCTTTTCTGGCCGTGATATGGAAGTAGATTTGAAATTTGTCAGAAATATTCCCGCTCGGCCACAACCCACCGCCCCGTGGGCAAATCCCTTCAGGAAAACCTTATAGGATCCATTCCTAGCTGACCTTTAAATAGCAGTAGCAATATCTCTACCAAATTTTGATTGGTTCCGTCTAATATTTTCGGAAACCTCGTGATGAGACCATCTGGATATCTCCTATATATAAATAATTATGTGTTACTTATGTATATCGACATTACTGATTTTCTTTGCCTGTACAAAATCTAGATGAGAGAATAGTGACTTCACTAACATCATAATAATGCAATAGTATGTATAATATAGTTAATAGGATTTTCATTGTTTATCGCATCAACGAATTAAAAACGAACGCAGTCGGAGTGTTCAAATGAGATTTTTCATTACATAATACCGGAAACTTAAGTTTTATAACGAAATATACTTGCAAACTGTATAATAATAATAGAAATACGTAATATTTGTGTGGAGGGATGGATGACTGGATGCGAGAAGCCGAGGATCGCATTTGGTGGAAGACGTTAGAGAAGGCCGATGATGATGATGATGTAATATTTGTACACCATTCATCATATCAACCTTGATCACCTCTTAATAAACAATAAAATTTAATTTAATATTTTTTAAACAGTCTGTACAAGAAAAAATATTAAATAAATGTATCGAACTGGGAACCTCGTTTAATGTTATGTAAAAAAAGAAACCCTATATACTTTGACTCACAAGAAACATACCCTCCAAGAACTGTTAATCATTGAAAAAGATTTTTTTTTGTATTTTACTACTATATCTACTTCCGTATCGATATATACTAATAGACGATGTTACTGGAAATATTTTGGGACGTACATAAAACGGTTTTTAGTCATCATTACAAACAAGTGCGGATGCTCATGTCGAAGTTCTCCTTTATTGGTAAAACCAGCTAAAAATTAATTAGCATATTAAAAACCGGTGGCCCGCTTTTACCAAAATATCCGGGCCAAGCTTATGGACAAATCATTGCATTTAAGCAGAAGTTAAAAAAAAAACCTCATATTAACAAGCTCGCAATAATTGCGATCGTAAAAGATCAAGATTATAATGATGATTAAAATTAAACTTGATTGCCAAGGACGTATAATTACAATAAAATTACACCTAACACTGGGTGTTTCTCAATTACGGTTTTTATGTGAATCCGTAAGACAAAGACAGTTGCCTGATTGTTTCAACTATTCGCATGAGTCATCTGTAGGACTATGGGGACACCGAGCGCTGTTCCTCATAACTTCAGTTTTACAAATGGATTAATAAGTTTTGCTTCAATATTCATATAGATTTTTAAAATTATATTCTTAAATTACAATAAATATAACTGCCCCTTTCATTTATGTCCAGCAATGGACGTATATCGGATGATGATGACGATTTCAATAATAACACATACATATCACAACTAAGGACCCTTTTTTTATTAGTGTAAAAAAAAAAAAAAAAAATTATAACTATATTCTATTAAAAAAATTTATGTAATTTTGTTCACTTAAAACATATTTGTATCGTCTTGTTTAATGCTGAGATGTCTTATTTTAATTCTACAAAGCAACGAGAAGTGATATGTTCAAATGATGGTATGTGATACACCTGCCCATGACAACATACACCGCACCACATTGCGCTCATCTACCCTGCAACATGATGCTAACTCTCTACACTACACAGCACCCTTCAAAGTAGAACACAGTAAAATTTGCACACTACTGTTTGGTGGGAGAAATAAGAGCTGCGGTGGTACCTACCTAGGCACTCTCTGGCAACAGAGACTTACCACCAACGTAATTAATTAAAGACATTTAAGATGTATTTAAATGTGACTCTTGCTCTCTTTACAAAAATTATAAAGTTATGCTTCATATTCATATATGAAGATCTAACATTGTATTGGTAGGTAATTAGATTACAAAATAGTATTTTATAAGCCTATGATCTGATATTTTAAAATTTATTCTTTTCAATCCTAATGTGTTGTGAAACAGGAATATTATAAAACCATGCCAAATAATAAAGTTGACAATTAAAAAATTTAAGCTTTAGAGTAAACTTTATCTATAATGTTTTGTATCCTGATTTCGATACTGTTGAAAAATGTTTTGGTATTAAATTCATAATATCACATTGAAATAAATAGAAATGCCATTTAACATCAGAGACATGTTGTTTTTTATTCTTTTTGTACAATTGTTTCAGTGATGATGTTTAATGCGGTTAGTTATTTGCTTAATTGATACAGATCACCAGATACTGAACATGTAAAACCAGTACCTTAATTTATATACCAAAAGAAGTCAATGATAAAGTAAACCAATTTATAATCACTTTTCTTCTATCTTTAGAATATAAATTACAATGTTTACTAGCAAAAAAATGTAATGTCAATTATGTAATTAAGAATGTTATTATATTTTAAATATCAAGATTATTCTTGAATTAATAGAAAACAAAGATAAATTTTGTTTTTAAAACTTTCATGTTTGTGTAAATCAAATGTTATGTGGCAGCAAGCTGTATTAATGAATGTTTAAACTGAAATACCATTCAAATATAAACTTTCTAGTTTTTACAAACATTCTTCCTATTCTTAAAGATAAACATTTTTACATGTTAGTAGTTTAATGTAAATTTTTAAGTCAATTATTTTTTTTTATAAGAAAACGACAAATTCTGAGCTTTTTATAAAATAATCAAAAATTATTTACCTTAAAAGAACTGTGAACTAGAGTCTCGTCCAGATCAATGACCATACACTTTTTATGCATGTCCTGATGTCTCACTGGTGGTAATAAAGGTCGTGGTGCATGGTCTGACATGACCAGCAATGGTGGGGAAGCCCGACCATCGATGCTGTTCGCGCCATTGCTTCCAGGAGGTCCCTTGCCTCGACCGCCTCGCCAACAACATAGAAGGGACCGCAAGAATCCTCCGCCACTACTTGACTTTTTGTTTCCCAGAGCCGTGGACCCCGATACCGGAGTACCATCGCCGTCATTATGCTGGCTGATGGGTGAAGTTCCTAAAACAATCATTTCACATGAAGTCGCTATCAGTCGTTTAAAACACAGAAAGCTTCAATATTTTGACAATTTAGAAGCACAGCTCTCAAGGTTGCTCCTTAAAATGTTGGCGCGGTAACACGTTCTATTTGTTTACTTCGTGATATTATACATTCACATTAAAACAATTTAAAAACTATATCATCCACTTTACACTTTTTCAATTTGGTCACACTTGAAAAATATTTTTGCATCACAGAGAGGTAACATTATACGCTCCAATTCGATGGCAGTAGGTAACAGGTGTAACTCAGCTTAAATTTACCTCTGTCGGATCCATAGTTGTTTAATTGTTCGTCATCCCGTGACACTTGAGTTATAATGGACGATGCGTCCATTTAAACATTTGTTGCAGGCCTTAATACAAATGGCAACAAAGTTTATGTAAAATTTTAACACCATAAAACTATTTTTTATCTCCCTTCTATCTTACAAAATGGCAGTCAGGCTCTTAGTAAATGCCAACTCTAAGTGTAGCCAGAGTAAAAACAAAAATAAACGTTGGATCTCTTTTCATTCTGTGTTGTTATAAAACATCACACCATATCTGCAAAAACAATTTTCTCACGATTATTCACGTTTCTTGTCAAAAATAAGTTTTACGAAATACAAAAAAAAAACATAATTATTATAAACATGTTAATTTAGTGCAAATCGAAAAATAAATTTAATTTTATTTATACATTTCTTTTCAATATAAAAAACAAATATATAACAAAAATATGCCAAACAATTTTTTCGATACTACTTTACAAGGTATGGGAAAGAATTTCAAATATTTTTAATTTTATTTAACTTTCACGAATATGTAACAAAAAATGTCGAACAATTTTTACAATACTAAAATATTACTTAAAAATTTTTTGAACTTTTGACATTTTACATGTAATATATATTATTGTATTATAACGAAAACAATATTTACATCCATAATAAAATGTAATTAAATACACATATAAAAATACTTGGTAGTCGATGTCTAGATTTGGTTGTCAATAATTATAGAAATAATATAGTCTGTATTAATCACAGACAAAAGTGTTCTGTGATTTGATTACTTTCTAAGATGTATTGTATAGTATTTTTTTCATGTGATTGGGTATTGGGCATTTTTATATAGTTTTACTTTTTAATTTCACAAGAGAAACTTATAAATGTGTGTCAAGATAGTAACATAAGTACTTAAATTATAGAACTTAGTATTGTATTAAATAAATAAGAATTTGTGACTATGTCACAAAGGGACACTGGACCAATTCCAAATCGTTGGCTTAATTGTCCACGAAAAGCTGCTGATCTTATAGTTGAGAAATTCCTAGCTTTCAAGACTCCGCTGGGATCTCATTTCAATGAAAAAGTTCCGATTGAAAATCGATTTACGCCTTCAATTTTATTTTCGAATTTGCGAGATCGGAAGGTATTTGTATGATTTCTTGCGTATCGGCTGTTACAGAACTGGAATTTTTTAAAACTTATGATTCGTTAATTACCTTTTAAAAAGAATATTATTACTATTTCATAAAAAATTAACATGAAATTAAAGTATATTATAATGTACTTTCATTATTTAAAATTTAATGAAATGTATTTAATTTGCCTTATTTATGAGTTAATTCATGACAATGTTTTTATTTGACAATAATAACGAACTGAAACATCTTATTTACACCTCATGCTACATCTAAATACAGAGAAAATAATAATCATAATGTTAGACTAAGTAATTCATTTAACAAAGTATGCAGTCACAATAACAAGATCGACATTTTTCACCAGTGGTGCCCTTGTTTGCAAAATATTAAAATCATCGTTCATAACTATATTACATTACTTAGTAGTTCAATTGTGCAATTAGGTGTACTTCACTATATTTACAGTTTGTAACTTGTTTTAGATATTTAGTTCATGTAACTGTAAATTATAAGTTTTCCATGAAATAAATAAGTAAATAAATTATAAATTTTGACATATCCTCTCAGACAGTACTTTAAGTAGAAGGTATTTTATTTTATAAATCATAATGATTTTTCTTTGCGATCATTTACTTTTATTTTAGATAAAATTAGGTCTATGGATAGATCTGACAAATACATCAAGATTTTATGACAAAGGTGAAATAGAGAAAAATGGGTGCATGTATATTAAAATGTCATGCCGTGGTCATGGGGAAACACCTTCTAAAGAACAAACACGGTAAAAAATTATATTTCTTAATACTAATTTTATTAATTACATTAGGAATATTTATTTGAATAGCAAATTAAAAAAATTGAAGCAGTATTCAAATTGAACATTCCAATGATTTTCTAAGTTAATTTGTATTCCAAACAATGTAAAAGTTATATTGACAATATATCATAGAATTTATTATAACTTCAACAAATTAAATTTGAAAAATATAATAGTCTATCTTTACTTCTTTAGGTTTTCGCTGTGTAAGTTGTCTTATTTCATACAAAAAAATATTTTTGAACAATATTATAATTTCAGGCACTTTATTGAAACAGTTAACAATTTCATAAATCGTAAACCTGATGATATTATTGGAGTTCACTGCACACATGGTTTCAATAGAACTGGATTTTTAATTGTTGCCTATATGGTGGAGGAAATGGATTTCAGTTTAGATGCAGCTATACATCTGTTTGCACAAAAAAGGTACCTTCATTTATATAACACTTGTAATTGTTTACAATATGCCAATGATTTAATGTTTGTTTTTATTTAAAGATTACTAAGTTACATATGGATAATATTAATTAACATGTTGCACTTAACTCCATGAAATTTACAAAGTTTCTTTACATTGTCTATTTAAACATTTACTGTCATTATATCTATCACCAAATAAAACCTTCTTAGTGTTTCACTTATTCATATATTATTAACTAAGTGAAATATGTGTGTTTACATATAGACTCATACTCCCCTGTTACATGTGACCTAATCTGACCACATCTGGCGAAAAGTTGGTGTTTATTCACCTCTGCCTACCCCTACTGTAAAAAGGCATGACAATATAAAAAAAAACATACAGACATTTGCCAAAAATAAAATAACATAATGTTTACAGAGAACCTGGAATATACAAACAAGATTATTTAGACGAGTTATATAGACGATATGAAGATACAGCAGATTTTGCTCCGACTGCACCTCCTAGACCATTATGGTGTGAAGGTATTATATCTGATTTCTGACTTACACATAAAGATGTTAAAGTAACCATTTCGAATAGTTATATTTAACTATCAGAGAAAATCAGTAGAAATAGGTGTCATTTAACCAACTTCAAATGTCTCCTGTAATCTATTGACAACTAATATAACATTGTTTAGTATTTCTTGTAAGAAATTCTTTTAATATTATAGTTATACCTATTCCCACCACTATAGAATATGATCAGGTCAGAATATGGACTTTAAATTAACTGCTGGGTAACCATATTGACATTATTTCAGACGATGAGGATGAATACCCAGATGATGATGTTCAAGCTAATTCATCACATTCTTCACAATCTCATAGTAATCCATCATCTAAGTGAGTATTTAATTACAGAAAGTTAAGTGATTTATTCTTAAAATCATCTAATTTAATAGTTTGTTCTTACTCCAATTTTCAATATTATAAATACATTAAAATGTGTCTGTAACATTTTTGCTCTTAATTCACACAGGTTTCAATGAAAGTGATTAGCCGCATATTCCTTTAAAAAAAAATTTTTAAAGGAATATGCGGAATATTATGTTTAACAGTATTTTGACAGCCTTGTGCAGAACTGGGTTGGTGTCCAAATTTGAACCTTTACCAGTGAGGATGCTGATGATAAAGACATGTCATTATTTTTAAATTAAAACATGATTCAAAATACATAATGTATTATGCCTATGGTTTTACTGAACCATCTATTGGCACTCAGCCAGTGTGGTGGATGGTCCCATCACTGTGCTATTTATTTATAATGGTTTAGTAATCATTTCTGCGTTTTATATTTTTAACATGCTTATTGTTTTCATCTTATGAGACCTTAGGGGGTAGTGGACCACATCCAATATGAAATTAATTTATGACTAATATTCTTACATTGTCATAGGCATGAAGGTAAAGGAAAAAAATTCAATAAGAATAAAGAATTTGTACCTGCTATAAATGGAGTAACTCTATATGAGGATGAACATGAAATAAGCAAAATACAAGAAAAAGCACAAACATTTTGTAAATGGAAGGGCAAAGGATTCCCAGGCTCACAGCCAGTTTCAATGACACTGTCTAATATATCTTTCCTACAGATGAAACCATACAGGGTGTCATGGAAGGCTGATGGTGTCAGGTATAAATTTTATATCATGTTTTTTTAGAATCTATATTATATATAAATTATATTTTCAACAAAGTACCAAGATTTTTAGTAAAAATCTTCATGTAACTCTATGACTTGTGATCATATTACTTAGACTGCTGGAGTCAAAGTCAAAGCACAATTAAATAGTAAATTGAATTGAAAATTGTCTTTTTGTCCCCAGGTACATGATGTTAATAGATGGAGAGGACAAAGTGTATATGTTGGACAGAGATAATTGCATATTCAAAGTTCAAGGGCTCAAATTCCTTCATAATAAGACAATGAGGCATCTGAACAATACTCTCCTTGATGGGGTAAATCAAATGTATTCAGTAATCTATAACATTTTAATGTACGTTTGTAAGACTGAATAAAAGATTTTTAACTTAATTCATTAAAATATTTATAATATATGATATTTAGTTTCGTATAAAAAATAATTGTCTGCCTATTAATATGATCTAGCTATTCACTGAAACAGTCAATAATATTCATGGAGCTGGCACTCATATATATATATATATATGCATAAATAAATTCTAGGGATTGGTCCATAGGATTTATTCATGTATATTAAATAATCTTTATTTTCTTTCAGGAAATGGTTGTGGATAAAGAAGATGGTGAGGATAAACCTAGATATTTATGTTACGATATAATTAGATTTGAAAATCAGAATGTTGCAAGAGAGTCATTTTATCCAGTAAGATTAATGTGTATTGAAAAAGAAATTATAAACCCTAGGTAATAATTATAAACAATTGTTAGTTGTTTCAATCGATCAATTAATTAATGGTACATACTTTGATTTAGCAAAGTTTTAATTTGTATTCCTTTTACAGAAATAGAGCAATTGAAAGTGGTATGATAAGCAAGGGACCTTTCAGCGTGCATTTGAAGGAGTTTTGGGACGTACGCATGGCGCATTGTTTGCTAGAGGATAAATTTTCAAAGACACTATATCACGAACCAGATGGCCTCATATTCCAACCATCCAAAGAGGTGCGGATAATATAGATTTCCAAAAAATTATTTAATAAATATTCAGATATATTTAAAGAAAAAATGGATTAGTAGGTAGGTCTCTGTTATACCCTATGTGAGGGTCCGAATGGCTAATCCTGATCTACAAGATTGGGCATGATCTTTCTTTGCTAGTAGCGATGTCGGCTGTACTGGCAAATAAGATGCGTGGTTAGCGTTTGTTTCCTTTTGTGAAACCGTCATGGTGTAGAAGGAATCCGCGGAGTGAAGTCGGTAGAGGGCCGACTCCATTCATAGATGTTGTAGAGGACGTCGGAGCGATGGCAACGGATGCTCCAGCCCGTTAGTACAAATGTGGTTCAACCCAAAAGGTATCAAGATAAGTCTCCGAATACTGAGTAAATATGTAAGATAGAAAGAAGAGTGGTGTCTCCAGGCGTTGTGATGCCTAAGGAAATATCAAAAACTGTTATCAATGAATAATGTATGAGTGCTAAAAATTATAATTACATATTTCAGGGATATGTTGCCGGTGCGTGCAAGGAAGTTTTGAAATGGAAGCCGAGTGACATGAATAGTATAGATTTCAGACTGAAAATCGTCACAGAAAGTGGTCAAGGGTAAGAATTGCACTGTCGTATTAACTATGTTCGAAAGAAAAATGATTAGAGTTTCTTTTCCGATTTAACTTATCACAGACTATGATGTAACTAGTGAAATGACTTAAATAAAAAGACTACTTCAAATGCCTTAAGACGATGATCACAATGTGGTCTAGTGTGTATCAGCCTAAATATCAAATCGTTGGGGCTATTGTCATCTCTCGACAATTCGCGGAATAAGAAAAAAGACGACCTATGAAGAGACTATGATATTAGATGCAGACTAATTTTTTTGTATTTTTTAGAAAATATTGGAGGGCTATTGTATATAATAAATTACAATAAAGTTGTGTGTAATCAATTTATATAATATTGGAGCACCCAAAGGAGAGGTTACAATAGGCAAACTTAACTTCCATGTAATCAAAACGCCACCGGTCAACCTACAGAGGTCACCTAGAGACACATACAAAGTTACAAAAATAAATACATAAACAATATTTATAAATATAATTTGCATTTTCAGTATAGTACCGAAAAAGGTAGGACTGCTCTTTGTAGGACGCGAAAAGGTGCCAATGGCTCATATAAAGTTCACTAAGCAAATAAAGCATTTACACAACAAAATCATTGAGTGCAAATTTGAAAATAACCAGTGGGTTTTTATGCGAGAGAGGACTGACAAATCATTTCCGAACAGCAGGGATACAGCCAATGGTATGTACTGAATTCTGAAATAGCCCGATCCCAAGGCCAGGTAGATTAAAAATACTTTTGCTTTTGTAATGGTATATAAACATTATATATAACGTGATATCCTGAGTCCCAGTGTGAAAAGAATAATATAGAGTAGAGCATGTCATCCGAACTAGCATTAAACAGTTATGGGCTGACATAATATTCCCTTAGCTTGAATAAAAATAATAAAAAAATGACATAACTAAAGCAATCATTAAGCCAAAATATCAGTTTTTTGAACCTATGTAAAAAAATTATAATTTATCTTTTCTAAAAGTCTATTGCACAAAATAATTTATTGCTGAATGTGTGATTAGAACTCAAATAATTTGCATTCATTAAGATTTGCCATCATAGTGCATTAATTAGCTAAATGTATGTAGTGTGGAAGTCTGGCGACTACGGTTTTTCGAATCCACCTATCGCCCTTATAATATAAATCTGACCCAATAAAAGCTGGAGTGTCTTGAGTGATCAATTTTAAAAAACGATAATATCTTGAAACCTTCAAAAAATTTGTCGAATGGTGTTTGGTCTTTTGCATATTACATCAGGTTACAAAGGAATATATATATAATCAAAACAAAGGAGTGCCAGCTCTGGAGACTCCACCAATGTATCCCCTATACGAAACCCTAGTGTCACTCCTAATGCATTGAAAGAGTTAACTTTTGAAGATTCCTCTCTCCTACACCAAAAAATTTAAAATTCTTTTTTTTCTAGCTGTGTGGCATAGTATACAGAACCCTGTAACTAAAGAGTACCTGATGAACTTTATCAAAAAGTACGGATTCCACGATGACTCCGACATGCCGCCACCTAAGCGTCGACGTGTATAGACTGGTAATTGTGTACTTATAAGTATACTTACAATATACTCTTATTATAATTTTAAAAATGATATTACTGTTTTATTATTTGATATTTCACCTGCACCACCAACAGCTGAGTATAGATTACAAATGTATAAACGTTTATCAGATCTTCATTAATTTTTGCTATGTCCATATTGATTTTTTTACAGCCTCTATGGGCTAGCATGGAGACCTTGTCTGATGAAATGTGCTTTACCAGAACACCGTAGATCAGCTATACTCATCCTGTGCAATATCAGGCATTTATGGTTGACCTATTTGGTGTTACTTTATCTGAGACCATTTTGAAGTATGGAGGTCTTATACATTTTCTTATAAAATCGATGCATAATGCAGTTCCCTGATAATTGTATCTCATGAATTTGGATTTCAAGAGTTCCTTTTGATAAGATCAACTATTGAACCTAATGTTAATTTTTTAATCCTATTGCGATATCTGATTAATGTAAGTGTCCAACAATGAACATCTTTTGGCTGATGAAGATATATGTTTGGTAAGATATACCACTAGTGACATTTATATTCACTATGATTAAGTATGAACATTACTATCTGCTTGTAGTGATTGTTTTTTTATTTTTCAAAGAAATAGCTGTCATAGAGATTATAAAGTGGGCATACATTTCGTAGGATATGCAGGTTTCATCCTTACTGAACTTGAGTTTCCAGTGAAAGATTTTTTTTTATGTTATCACGCCTTTTTCCCAGTAGGGGTAGGCAGAGGCAAATGAACACCCACTTTTCGCCAGATGTGGTCAGATTAGGTCCCACGTAACAGGGGGCGAGACTGTTGCCACTTTATTGGGGCGAGTCTGTTGCCACTTTATTGGGGCCACCACACGCACACATAGATGATTTCATTGTGCGGGTTTCCTCACGATGTTTTCCTTCACCGTTTGTATCTTGCTGTTGTAACTAAAGTTCACAAATGTACATAACTTAAATATTAAGTCATTTGTATATGCTGAGATTCGAACCGACCTTCGGAATGAAAGCCGCACGCTCTAACCATTAGGCTAGCGAGCTACTCCAGTGAAAGAAAACATCATGAAATGGATGTGTTTCAAGAATAACAACTTTCTTAGCCATGTATGATTTACCAATACCACTCTTGACTAGTAAGACTGAGAGAGAAGAGCCTAAGTTCCAGCAGTGAGAATGTTAACATGATCTTTAAAATCGTTTACTTAATATAATTTTCCATTTAAAAAATAAATTTATGCAGATATAACAATTATAAAATTTATACAATTTACAAACAGATATTTAAACCCTGTTGACATTAAACCGTCATTACAAATTAGATGTTAAAATATATTGCCATCTCCTTTCACCCTCTATATCCATTTGTTTCAATTTATTTTCCTTAGTGAGCTTGGTCAGGTGATGGTTTACATTATAAGCAGCTGCAGGCCATAGGTGCTCAGGTGTCTCTGTGTATATAACCTTCACAAGATCCATTTCAGTGAGTTGTTTATCAGGATTATTTTTTAAAACCTCCAATATTTGTCTCTCTCGCTCATTTCGATGAGCTATGTAAAACTCAATCTTCTCTATTGGGTCCTGTAAATATATTATTTTTTATTTTGCAGATTAGTATGTACATTGGCTTCTAAAAACTTTCTTTTTAACTGCCTTAATTATTAAGAAAATCTTTGAATCAACGTGATAAGTAGAAAATACACTATAATAGACTATGTCCATGTGTATGTGGCACTTACAAAGACAGATTGTTGAACATATTACAATTGTCCCTAGTCACTCTAGCTATGGCACCATTTAAACCTAAACACTGGTTTAAGGACTGATCTATAGGCTCTATACACGATGGACCAACAATTGAAAATAGACCGAATGGTATAGATTCTTGAATTATATGCCCAGCAATGGGTATCTTCTGGTTGATGATAATGATAATGATTATAAATATAATGACATATTCATGTTGATGTTCACATACCTCAACAACATTTCCATGGCCAGGGTAGATAACCGTAGGATTCAAATCTAATATCTTATGCAAGCTTTTCATATAAGTGTAAAGATCTTCAAAAACTGCTGTGCCTTCACCCAAAATACAATCCCCACTAAATAATATATTATCTTCTAACAATGTAAGCACAACATGATCTGTAGTGTGACCTGGTGTATGATGTATTTTAACTGTAGCACCTTCAACTTTAATTTCTTGACCATCAGAAAGCCAGTTCATGGGTAGAGATAATGGCTTTTCTTCAACATCCTCTTCACTTCGTTTATGTTTCCATACTTTAGGTTCTTCTGTAATATATTATTTAAATTATAGCAACAATTTCATTAAGCATTTAACATTTAAACAAGCATAAAGGTTATTCAAATAAATCAAAATAATAGTTAGTAAACTATACATTACTTGTACTATTAAAACGTGCTACAAATTCCACAAGTATAAGCTTATGAATTTATAATTTACAGTTAACTTACTAGCTATAGTTCCATACAGATCTTCAACTCCTCCGATGTGATCATGATGCCAATGTGTGACTACTATATGCTCTATATTGACTTGTTCTCCTTGAACCACCTCTTGCAAGTGTTTTTGATATTCAGCAACATTTTTGTCACCTGTGTCCAATAGTATACGACTAAAAATAAAAAATATATATATTTTCTAAATTAATATCAGCTGTAGATCCAATTAAAAATATTAGGGTGACAATTTTTTTGTACACACTTTTTTCCAGTTCCTATTAGATAGGTATTAGTTCCCTGCAATGTCATAGTTCCCGGATTACATCCTAAAATCCTTATTATCCTGTTTGAGAGTCTCGTAACCGCTGGGATCACCGCTGCCATGATGAAAAAGTTTGCAAGTGTCAAAGGTTAAGATAAGCGTCTTATCGATAATACTGATATGATAAACATTACTTGTGGATTTTTCACTGAATAATATTCTATATATTACTAATATGAGCAGATAAATTGCTAGTGCATGTAAGACCGATTTGGAATATTGTATTAGCATTAGATGTTTTCAATAAACTATTAGCCTTTTTTTTTTCTTCCAAAAAGAACCTAATCCATGAGTCGAATTTTTTTTGTTTTAACAAAAATTATTTACTATTGATAATGACATTAGTTGACAAGAGGCAACAGATTACAGCAAACCAACACCAAGGAGTATAACCTACATCGACGGGAACAGTTTTGTGGTATCTTGCTACGGGTGGTATATCGCTGTTGCTGTATACCGTTTAGTTAGGTACCACCGCAGAGCCTATTTCTGCCGCCAAACAGTAGTGTGCAAACATCACTGTGTTCTGGTTGCAAGGGCGCTGTAGCTAGATTAATTTCTGGGGTACTGATATATCTCATGTCACAAGGCGACGAGCTAATTGTAGTGCAATGTGTAAAATCTTAAATCGCGGCACATTGGTATTAACAAGCGTATCATTATCCTCATTTCATTCTCGTCTCGTCGCTTCGCAAAATAAAAAAAAATCCAGTCATATATCTAAATATAGCAGATTTCCATAGTTTCGCCTTCAGTTTTTCAACAAAATTAACGATTAAAAAATAATTTTAATTTTATGAATGTATAATATTTTGTTCGAGGCTGACTGACATGGTAATTTTAGGGGAGGTCTATGTCCAGCAGTAGATGTTTATCCCCTAATGATGATATACTTTTTACTTTATAAGGAAATACTGTTCTTAAATATTGTCCTATATTAACAATATGAATTACCTTATAATTGTTAAGTATATTAAAATATAATTAAATTACCATGTCGCAATAAGTTGCTGGGTACAAACAATGCAATAATTCTCGGTGTATATATCCTTAGTGCAACCATACGTCGAGCAATAATTATGAGAAGAAAATAATTAAAAACGAAATATTCCTACTGGACACCATATTACCTGTCTTACTAAATTATCTAATAGTGTTTTTTTAAAAGAATGTCCCTTTATGGTTACTTACGTTCGGTATTTTATTACAAAATAACATTAATACTACTTTTATTTATTACTTATATTTTTTGGTTTATGAAAGGTTTACCCCCAATATTATCAGTATTTTACTTACTTTTACAAGCATATATTCAATTAAATAAATTTTTATTTAAAATGATCCAATGAATGTAGATTTTTTAACTAAATTATAAGTTTTCATATATTTTACGTATTGATCATATTATAATTTTTGCAACATATTACTTTAGTATTAAAATTAAGGACAATATTTAGCATCGCCATACTGGTTTCTTTTCTTTTCTTGATACATACGGTTGACGTTTATCCATTTGGCACCAGGCACTGACATTTGTAAAAAATGGCTGGTGCGCTGACGAGAGTTGTTCAAAGTTCTAAAACACATTTGGGTAAGGAGTTTTTTGTATTTTATACCTTGCACGTTATTGAAAATTATAAAACCTTATTTTTACATTATTTTTATATACAATTGTTGCTTAGTATGTATTTGTTTATTTTTTCTAAAATACGTCGTATAGTCGCTTACATAATTTTGACATATTTTCAGGCACTATTGCTCCTTTAGTGACTATCAACAATGGATCAGTGCGTTACAAACAGACGAAAACAAAGTTTGGACCGTTGTCAGACTGTGACCGAGTCTTCACAAACCTATACGGTCGTCATGATTGGCGACTGAAAGGAGCTTTAAAGCGTGGTGATTGGTATAAGACCAAAGATATCCTTGCAAAAGGCACTGATTGGATTGTCAGTAAGTATTATTCAATAATTAATATCTTTAATTTTTAAAGTCTTGTATAAAATTATAACTTTTTTGGTTAAAGATGAACTCAAAACCTCGGGACTCCGTGGTCGCGGCGGCGCCGGCTTCCCTACTGGGATGAAGTGGTCCTTCATGAAAAAGCCATCAGATGGAAGGCCAAAGTTTCTGGTAGTAAATGCCGATGAGGGTGAGCCAGGAACTTGCAAGGATCGTGAAATCATGCGCCATGATCCACACAAGTTAGTTGAAGGATGTTTGATAGCTGGCCGGGCCATTGAAGCCCGTGCTGCATACATTTACATCAGAGGAGAGTTCTACAACGAAGCAAGTAACCTTCAAGTGGCAATTGCAGAGGTGTGTGACTTTCTAACTTTTGTAATAATCCTGATTGGTTACCTACATCAGGACAAAATGAATAGAAAAATTAATTTAGAAAAGAATTACATGACATTTATTAGTGGTGATAAAAAGTATAGTGTGTTTGATATCAGTTAATTAGTAACATGGTATTCTAAATACGACTGTGCAATGACTAATAATGTTTGAAATTATTGAAATATCGCAACAATTGTTTTTAGTTCTAATTTTTTTTTATTAATAAAGCAATGAGACCAGTATCTCATTCACCTGATAGTAAGTGACATCCCCACCTATGACAATGTGGCACTAGTTATGATATCACACACTACACTATATTGCATTTATTGCATTGACACAGCTGATGTTGTCTCCAGTAATTTCACTAGCTACAACTCCCTACAATCCGGAACATATCAATGTTTGCACACTACTGTTTGGTGGCTGAATTAAGAGCTGCTGTGATACCTCTGGTAACAAAGACCTACCATCAGTACACCACATGAATCAAAATTTTTAGAATTTACTTATTTTATTAAAATAAGTGAGTGCTGTGCACATTCAGTTCTATTATAATAATTTCAATGTGAATGAAAGATGTGATCTAAAGAAAACTATTCAATTTCTTATGTTATATTTCAGGCTTATCAAGCAGGGCTCATTGGGTGCAATGCCTGTTGCTCTGGATATGACTTTGATGTGTTTGTTCACCGTGGTGCTGGTGCATATGTGTGCGGAGAAGAGACTGCTCTCATTGAATCTATAGAGGGCAAGCAGGGCAAACCTCGCCTCAAGCCACCATTCCCAGCCGACATAGGCCTCTTTGGTTGCCCAACCACTGTGAACAATGTTGAAACCATCTCTGTGTCGCCTGTGAGTACATGTAGTGTTATTAGTGATACATAAATTAAACAATTGAATACAAATTTTTTATGTTCATTACATTTTTTTTTCATTTTCTGATGCCAATTTACATTATTGACCTGGATGGTCAACCATTCATTTGAGGGGATGAAAAAAAACTCAAAAAATTGCTAGACTTAAGTGGCACATTGCTTGAACGACCGATGGCCGATGGGGCAGTAAGGTCCTCGAGTGACGCCTGCGTGTACCGGTAGTACACGTAGTGTTGGGAGACCTTCCACAAGGTGGACCAACAATCTTGTGAGTATCGCGGGAATCCACTGGATGCGAGCAACGTGGGACCGATCGACGTGGAGATCTTTGGGGGAGGCCTATGTCCAGCAGTGGACGTCTATCGGTTGATGATGATGATGGTCAACCATTTAACTCATCTGAAATTCAGGACTTAGATTTAAATCGAACCATAACTCCTAAAAGACAATATACATTAACCAAGTACTAGCATTATAATAGTGTTTCTTTGCTGATAATGATTGACGTACCTGTATAAACAATATTATTTTACAGACAATTTGCCGTCGTGGAGGTGCATGGTTCGCGTCCTTCGGCCGCCCACGTAACTCTGGCACAAAGTTGTACAATATTTCCGGTCATGTGAACACACCTTGCACAGTTGAAGAGGAGATGAGCATTCCTCTTAGGGAACTTATTGAGAGGCACGCTGGTGGAGTTATAGGCGGTTGGGATAATCTTCTCGCCATTATACCAGGCGGTGCATCGACACCGTTGATACCTAAGGAGTAAGTAAATGGTTTTCCTTATTTTTTTTTATCTATGAAACGATCAAACGAGCAGTACATCCACCTGATGGTAAGTGATTCTTGCGCCCATTACAATGTGGCGCTGGTTACGATGGTATACACTGCACCATATTGGGCTCGACACCTTAAGAATTAAAATGTTAAGTCTTGTTACTCCAGTAATTTCACTAGGAATGACTCAGGTTGAACCTGGAATGCAGTAATTTTTGTGTGGCAGTAGTAATAGGATATGCCATGTTACCCACCAAGATGGTCTCTGGCAACAGTGAGAACGTATATTCTGATATTCACCATCGTCTTTACAGTGTATGTTCTACTGTGCTGATGGACTACGACGCCATGGTCGCCGCTCAGTCGTCATTCGGCACGGCCGCTATTGTGGTTATGGACACGTCCACCGACATCGTCAAGGCGGTCACGCGGCTGATCATGTTCTACAAACACGAGTCCTGCGGCCAGTGCACACCCTGTCGCGAGGGCGTGGGCTGGATGAACAAGATAATGCATAGGTGCGTTGACGTTCTGCAGATTCTTAATGTGATCTTATAACCCTAATGGACCATATTGACCGTAATGGTTTGATGACTGTGACCTTTGTTTAAAGACTGTCATCCCCTCAATTTTAACTTTATTTTTTTACGTATTAACGTATTTATTATAACGTATTATTTAGCGTATTATAGTTAACGTATTATTATACAATTTTAACGTATTTGATTTTGCTTACAAACCGAACTCTCAGTATAGTGCATTCCAAGACGCTCCGAAATCTCTTACAGAACGCACTGGTGCCTGTTTACATTTTCTGTTACACCTCTCTGAGGAGTCTGACCTTCCTAGGACTCATCACTGAGCCATATGCTGTCCCATGCCGGTTCGCTTATTAAGCGATAAGGGCCCCCACCCTCAAGGCTCCCGAAACTCCTAGATCTTTTTGTCGTCTTCTACAACGGGCAGGGCTCACCTTAGTCCCATTTTTACTAGCCTGAGACTACAGTGCTGTAAGTGATACACATGACGGTAAAAATAAAAATATAGTGTTTAGATACACACCTAGAAATAAGTTTTGTTACTTAAGCTGTGTACCATATTACATAGAATGGGGGTAAACATATCATACATCTGAAAACAAGTGATTGCATGTCACTTAACATAAGGTGAATATCTCATTGTGCCTCACCGAATCATTGTGTAGAAATAAAAAGTCTGCGACTGCTCAAACAGTTGCATGTTAGATTTATGACCTGTAGTCAACTTCCTTACTAGTGTTGACTGAAATCTATCCAGCTGAACAAGTTCTTAAGAGCGACTAGATGTGGGATTGGGCACAACAACTTACAGGACCCCTGCCAATCTCACCTGCTCATGGTGCACCCTGCTAATCAACAAACAACCCTCTGGCTCCCACCAACTCGCATTGGGCTAGAGTTTTGGTAAATAGCCCAAATCCCCTCAAATGAAACCCACTGGGAGCAATGGGGAACTTGAGGATATGGAGTTCTTTGGGAGAGGCCTATGTGCAGCAGTGGACGTCTATCGGCTTATGATGATGATAATGATGGAAGTGAGTGGATGTGAGGAGACGGCATCCATAGCTAGGTGGAAATAGTTCAGTTAATTTCCAATGTAGAAATAATTGCTTCATACCATTTAAAATATTCATATATAATGTGTTCTATTAAAATAATTCAGAAATGAGGAGATCCACAGAACTGTCACCAGATAATATTTATCACTAATATATGCATTTTTTTTTAGATTTGTCGAAGGCAACGCGTCGCCTAAAGAAATTGATATGCTGTGGGAACTGTCTAAACAAATTGAAGGTTAGTCAATCATCAGATTTTTTTTATTATGGCTCCGAGACGGTTGAACCGACCTCTGTATATTTTATTAAATGCGTGTATTCATGAACACAATAAAAAAAAAATTTTGATTTTTATCACCGTTTTATAGGTCTTCATATATATTTTTGCAATGCAGGGCACACGATCTGCGCGTTAGGCGACGGCGCCGCGTGGCCGGTGCAAGGGCTCATCCGCCACTTCCGGCCCGAATTGGAGCGGCGCATGGCCGACTACGCAGCGTGCAATGGGCCCAGCAAGGCGGAGCGCGTGTACTAATGCCGTACACTCCTCCCAATACGTTCTAACCTGTCCACCTCCCGGCTAAGTCAGAGCGGCGTCATAGAAGAATTTAGTTCACTTTTTTGTTCCATCTAATCGAAGATACAGATGGATAGCAATCAATTTTAACTTGTAGTGCAAATCATGATATCTTTAATGAGGTAGTGGTTTGTTTTACATCTATGAGATCAATGAACATCTACTGGCCTTGTATATTTATGGTCCTTAAAACACTTGGTTTTTTTTTAATTTAATCTTTGATGAACTTTAATCTTAACATTTCGACAATGGTTTTCACTGTTGCCTTTACCCAGCCTTAACTGAGTTTTACCCGTTGCCTTGGACGAGTTCTAGCTCATGATTTTTTTTTAGTATACAAAGTTTATTTTAAATATTGTCTAAATGTAACTTTGACAATGGACCTTAGAAGGTGCGGTACAAGCATCTTTTTTCTTTTTTTTTTTTTTTGAAGCAGTGATATAACGATTTGAGCCTCGATCAAACATTCTATTATGATAATTTTAAATATTGTAGAATGGTTACCATTTCATGAATAAACTGTTAATACCACATTAAAGTTTTATTTTATGCAAATCCTTCATTGTTTTTATTTATATATGTATAAATCTCATTATTTGTTATTAAATTATACACTATATACGCTTTATTTAAGCAGCTTAATAAAATAAGTTGTTTTAAGTCAATTCAGCTATAATTTTTTATATTTAATGTAGTAGTGGTATTTTGTCTGCAGTTCGAGCGATAAAAGATAATGGGCGATGCTGCGCGCGCGCATCTTCCTTATCGATATAAATAATGATAATGTAATAACTAATTCTGTTTTATTAATGATTTTATACTTTTGCAGTTAGTTTTACACTTGCGAGTCATATTATCAACATAAAAATCCATCCCTTTATAAACACAGTCGTTAAATTTTTATATATTGTTCATTATATTCTTAGGCAGTCATATTAATTAGTAGAATTAATAATTGAGATGGACGATGACGATGATAATTCCGACATGGAATCGTAGTTTATACTTTAAGAATAGATATCTATAATTAATGAATAAAATATTTATTTTCTAACAAACGTAAAAAATATCGATTACTTTAAATTTTACTGTCATTTCATCATCATCAGCCGATAGACGTCCACCGCTGGACATAGGTCTTTCCTGAAGATCTCCACATCGATCGGTCACCCGTTGGTCGCATCCAGTTGGTTCCCGCGATACTATTAATGGTCACTATCACTTACGCTTACGTTTATCGATAATGACAGTGCAGCCATGCAGCTCTCCAGAACATTTTACGGCTCGGACTGCACGGACAAAGTAACACTAGAAGCTAATCATATAAAGTCTTCTCATGGTTCCTACCAATGGAACTTGTCAAGTTCTACCGCGCTGGCCAAGTGCGATTTGTTAAACATTTTAATATAATTAATAAAGCAGCTTGTTATATCTGGTAAACATTAGTTTTTTTTTACTTGGTAAATATCAAAATATTTTTTGGTCCTTTTGTGATTATTCTTTGCAAAGTGGTAAAAGAAAGTGTTGCATCCTTTACCACATCATTAAATTCAATTCCTGATATATTTGATTTTGCTTACAAACCGAACTCTCGGTATCTAAACTGCGTAATACGTTTAACTGCGCAACGACATCGGGTTTGCCCAGTTCCAAGTAAAAGATATGAACAAAGGTTGCACAGCCGTAGGTAAAAACCAACAGGATATGGTTTTAGTTTGAACTCGTAATTCTTGGACAATTGCAGGAAACATAATTGACGATTTCGGAAAACTAGAATTTAAATCTACATCTGACATATTCATATGAGTAATTAAAATATTTCAATATTAACGAAATTTTGGAGTCTGATGAATATTAATATGAGGACTTGTTTATCATTTGCTTTTGTGCGTTGCTAATAATAATAGGTGTACCGTAAAGTAATGTCGTTTCTGCGCATGCCAATACTTGATTGTCATTTGTCAGCTCCTTGTTTTGTTCAGAGGCGTACCAAAGACATTGTGAGGTTATAGTGATTTCTTTACTTATAGACAATTGAATTACAATTTTTTTTTGTAATTTTGGGTAAAATGGCCAGCCAAATACCAGAAGAGGTACACATCCGGCATTGCATGCTCTTTGAGTTTCGCAAGGGAAATAACGCAACAGTTGCTACCAAAAACATTTGCGATGTTTATCCAAATGCACTGGACATTCGTAAATGCCAAAGGTGGTTTTCCAAGTTCAAATCGGGTAATTTTGATCTTTCCGACTCGTATCGATCAGGAAGACCATCAGCGTTAGACAACGACGTGTTAAGGGCGGAAGTGGAAGCAAATCCGTGTCAGACGATCGAGGAATTGTCAAACAGTCTCAACAAACCTTGGTCGACCATCCAAGAACATTTGAAGCAGATTGGAAAAGTAAGCAGAGCAGGTGTTTGGGTCCCGCATAATCTGTCCGAACAGAATAAGGCTAACCGATCAATCACATGCAACTTATTGCTTCAACGACACAACACAGAAGCGTTTTTTGATCGCTTGATCACAGGGGATGAGAAATGGGTCCTGTATGATAACCCAAAACGCAAAAGGCAGTGGCTCTCTCCAAATGAAATCCCTCGGAGTACTGCTAAGCCAGGTTTACACCCCAAAAAAGCGCTTTTGTGTGTTTGGTGGAGTATTCGCGGCATTGTTCATTTTGAATTACTGAAACCTGGAGAAACTGTTACTGCAGACCTCTACAGCGAACAATTGCAGCGAGTCAATCAATCTTTAATTGAAAAGTGGCCAGCGATTGTCAACCGAAAAGGCGTCATTCTCCAACATGACAATGCAAGACCGCACTGCGCAAGGCGAACTCTAGAAAAAATTAATGAATTGGGGTGGGAGGTGCTGCCTCATCCACCATATTCGCCCGATGTTGCACCATCGGATTTCCACTTATTCCGAGCGCTGCAACACTTTTTAAGTGGCAAAACATTTGCAAATTTGGATGATATCCAAAATGCCATCTCTAGATATTTTGCCGAAAAACCAATTAATTTTTATCGATCAGGGATTGAAAATTTACTCACTAGATGGCAAAAGGTTATTGACAATGATGGGGAATACATCATTGATTAAAAATAAAGACTCGTTAAAAATGTATGTGTTTGTATTTAGCGTAAGAAAACGACATTACTTTTCGGTCCCCCTAATATTAACATGGGATTTGATTGTGGCCGTGAACTTGTAGCCTTGATTTATTATGAATAAGCTTATGTAATACCTGGTTATCGTAGAAGGCGAGCAAAAGGGTTTCTTTTTAGTTATTTTTTTAATAAACGAAGTTAAATACTTGCAAGACGTTCATTATCTCTAGGTAAGTGATAATGATTTACACAGCACCATATTGCGCTTGTCGCCTTAATACTCGTTACCTCAGTAATTACACTGGTCAGATAACAGTAATTTTTGCACAGTACTGTTTGGCGGCAGAATAACATCATCTGCATTTGTCACTATTTAGACGACTTCCGGCAACAGATATCTACTATCAATTTTGAGGGTTTTGGAGGAACGGGCCCTCGTAGAGCATGAATAAATATGCGCGGGAAAACGGCAGTTATGTTTCACATCTGTTTTTGTTTAGTGTTATAAATTGCCGATCGTCCTTATAAGGATATAAGGATTTGTATTTAGTGTTTCAATGGTACGAAAAATTTGATTAGAAAAGTTGAAATCCTATTGCAAATAAGCTGATTACTCATCAACGATAATAAACTTATTTAAATTTAAAATGTTTTCACATTTATACAGGAAGTGTGAAGGTTACTTGCAGAGACAGGTACTGACGTCAGCCGACATGAAAATATGAACATACATTTTTTTTTAGTTGTTATTATAACTATTTGCGATGAATTAAAAACGTTATCTCATAAAGCAAAAAATTGTTTCGAAACTTCCTTGTTATTTTTATTCCACGTTAAGAAAAAATTACATTTAATACGGATTTGAGGTGTTAGTTATATTACAGGTGTGATTGTCTGCTCTATAGTCTCGGACTACTAATAATAAGATTAAGGTAAGCTTTGCCTTTTGTACGAGGTGACTTCCGGTTCGCGGGCTTTGTAGGGGGCCCACATTGTCCTCTAAGCGAGTCATGAGTGGACGACAAATATTAGATGATCTTGTGTGTGTGGCGAGGGGAATAGGGACCTTCCTCAGCACCCTATAGCCTTCCGTGGGACTTGTTTAGTAGTGCGTCTCCCCGCAACGGACTGATGGCCACGTTGGTGGTTTCAATGGATATAAATCCCACTACTACTACTACTCCTATGGAGCATCAGTGTTGTCTGTCTCGCACTGCCTCTTGACGGTTCACTGCTTGAAGCTCGCATAGCTCATGCTCTACGGCATCCTTGCAGCTATATCTGGCCCGGCCGATAGGTCGGCGCCCAATTAGGCTTACGAGATACTCTTTTTTGACTCTACGATCGTCTCCCATCCTTAGCAAGTGTCTCATCCAGCGAAGTCTGTGGGTATAAGTCCCACATGCCTCCAATCTCTCCAAGCCACGTGTTACTCCTCGACTCCAACAAAGGAGGTATGATTGTGGTTATGCCAATCATTTCATACCACTGACATACATACTAAAAATAATTTAATAAAACAATAGATCTATATATAATTGTTTTTAGGTTGTGGTTAATGGTGCTGATAAATTATACCGTCTGTCTGTAGACTGTAGGTCTCATCGTCGAGGTGGGGATTGTCGCAGCGTCTATTTCTGCCGACAAACAGTAGTGTACCAACATTACTGTATTCCGGTTCGTAAGGCGTTGTAGCTAGTGAAATTACTGAGGTGACGAGACTTAATATCTTATGTGAGGAGTGTAATGTGGTGCTGTTTATAACATCTTTATGGGCGGGCGTATCACTTATGATCTAGTGAACATCCCGCTCATCCCGCCGATGAATTGAATAAACGAAAAAAAGTGTTTCTCCACTTGAACTGAAGCCAGACTCTTACATAGTAATGCTGTTATAGCGGCTGATTTCCAACAGGTGCTACTCTAAATGGTAGCTAACCCTAATCAAAAAATCATAGCTTATATGAACACCGGAATCGAACCCGGAACATCTGCTTTATAAGTTCTCACCCATTGTGTCGCAGAAACCGTTAATATCATGTGTAATCATAATATATATATGTAATCATAATAAGTTATAACATCTCGCCTTATAAAATATATTTTTTTTAAAAAAAATATTAATTTATTACAATATGTAAAGAGACCCTTTGCGGTGAATAAAAAAAAATATTTCGGGGATGAAAAAGTATTTTGAAATGTTTACTATTATATTATGCCCTATTTTAAGTGGCGTACCTTGGGAGGGGCATATGTCCAGCAGTAGACTGCCCCTTAATGACAATGGAGTAAAAAAAAATTCCAAAAATCCTTTCAATATCGGATTTTATCAGAAAATTGCTGGAGACTCTGGTGGTGGGTCGCTGCTGCTGGAGGCCGCCTGGCAAACTAGGCAGATAGGTACCACCGCAGCACCTGTATCTCTCGCCAAACAGTAGTGTTTGAAGGGCGCTGTAGCTAGGAAAATTACTGGGGTAACGAGACAATATATTGTCTCAATGCGACGAGTACTATGTGGTGCAGTGTATATCATCCTAATTAACATCACATTGCTATGGGCAGACGTATTATTTACCATCAGATGAGTCGCCTGGTTCAAAGAGAGAGTAAGAACTCCGTTACAATTGAGCTCGTATTTGAAGATATTCATGTTTTTACACATTGTGTACAGAAATAATAAATAAATATATATTGAGCAGTAGGAGGGCTAGGTGTCCGGCTGGCTAGGGGATGAGGGGTGGGGGTGAGGTGTACAAACGACTTTTTGTCAACACTGCGTGCGACCAGTTTGCCATCCTTACAATTGATTTTAATTTGCGCACTTCAATAAGGAGCGGGCTGCGCGCACAACGCGCACGGGCCCGTCAAACCGGACGACGATCGAGTTTGTATGTTTAATGTTTTTATTAATAACGATTTCGTTTTAATTATCACTTATTATGGTATCATTGGACAATAATGCAATTAGCGCATATGATATTTGTATGTTTACAGGTTGTAAGTCATCGAAGTTTTTTTTTTTTTTAATTAATTATGTACATTAATAATGTATATATATGTGATATAGTACAGGAATATGGATTGTTATAAAGAAAATTGCGGTACATTTTTTCAATTATTTATTCCCTCTATTATTCTTTCTTTTTTTCTGATAATCTTATAATATCTTAAGCTCTATGTACAGTTTGTATAAATTAAAGTAGTTAATAGTATAATTTACAGTACGCTACTATTGTACAATTCTCTTCCAACATGAAAGATTGCCTATCTATTTCAACGCCACGCTTTCAATGCATGAAAGTTCAGGATCCGCGAAGGCGAGCGGTACGAAGTGATAAACAAAAAAAAAAAAAAAAAACAAAAAAATACAAACAAAAACAATGATCTTTTGATAATGTATACAATTTGTACGGTATGGTAACGCGTCTCTTGATTTACAATTTTCCATAGGACAAACAAAATTGATTAATAATGCGAACAACTCAACACCAAGTACCAAACGAAAAATTAATTTATAAACATGAGGATGGGTGACCGCCGCGGCGTCAATTACAAGCGACAATAAATTAGTTTTAAATTAAATACATGGCACAGACCAAATTCTACGACCGTATTCGGTACATGGTGATGCGTATATATATATATATATGTATATTGTATATATGTATAATATATAAACGTAAATTTTATTTGCGCACTAATAACAAAATAATAATTTTGCACTAATATATGTGTACACGCCGAATAATTAGTATATATAAAACAATAATAACATAATGAGAACAACTATGATGGAAGCAACTGATAGCGGCTGAACGAGGCGTGCAACGGCCTCAGCGTAACAAACGCAATGGCAATCATATAAACGCTAAATAACATCGGTGGAGATCACAATTACACGATATAACTTTATCATTATTATGTATATGTATATATATAAATACAAAATATACACGCCTAGGCAATCCACGAGTAATCTATACAACACATACAACTTCGACGCAATATATCCATCTATATATCGACTTGAAATTGATATAATTTAGTTAGGCTTAACAGGAATCAATTGGATGGGGGACGTCGGCGCCCCGGGCGGGTGGTCGCGGCGTGCCCGACCGGAAGCAGCAGCCCTCCGCTCTCAAAAGAGATGGACCTCTAATCCACGGTAAAGATCACAAGTACGCGATATCAGTCTCACTTATTCTGTCATAACGTTACCGAATACCGTAGGCGCCCGGACGGCCGCCGGCAGCGACGCTCGACGGCGCGCCGCACTGCCGTCCGGCTCCGAGCTCCTACATTATAAATTAGTTGGTCGACGACGCGGACCAGCCGCCGCCGCCATATCGCTTTGGACCTTAATCACTAAAACAAAATCTCCACGGAGACCTTTATTTGGCTTGGGGTGTACAACTAACTGAAACACATAAGCTTGCCTAGTACCGACACGCACACACACGCTCTCCGGACCGGCGCTTCAGCGAGCGCAACCGCAAGCTCCCCGGAAACTCGGCCGGAAACGCTCATTATTATTAATCAATAAATAAACCAGCGGGCGACTGCGGGCTGACTCCACCAGTCGACTGGTTGAGATGCTTTGGTGCGGTTCATCGCCGTTCACAGTTCATTACAGATTAAACTACCAAAATTTCATCGCGACTGTTAACAAGCGCCCGAGTCTCCTCGGCGATAGGGTTGGAGCAATCGGTTTAATTCGATGTGATGAGATGCCAGTCGACGGGTTAGACGCAGTCGTTCAGGTCGACGTCGGGCACGAGCCGGTCGAGCGAGGCCGCCGCGCGCGGGGGCAGCTCGTTCCGCGGATCCCTCGCCAGCCAGGGGTGGCGCAGCACGTCCCGCGCGCTGAGCCGCTCGCACGCCTCCCGCCTCAGCAGGGAGCGGATGAGGCACTTCCCCCGCGACGACAAGCATTCCGGCACCACGAAGTAGCCGCGTGAGATTTTCGCAAACAACGATGCGTGCTCAGAATCGTTGAAGGGGTACCTGTAACAAATGATAGCGTTTATTAAACACTTGTAAACCTTTTAACTAATCAAAAGAGAGATATCCTTTAAAACAAAACAAAAGTACAAATGGATACTTCTGGGCCCGGATCGTTTAGTGCGATAACATCACTCACGTCAACATTACGGAGCACCATAAACTGTTGCGTTTTTTTTTTAATCTCGGCACCGAATTAACGAACGGTCCGATCTGATTGTCATTCGTCGAGGGCAGATGCGCGACGAAACAAAAACTCAGGTATGATGAAACCCTTCCGGCGACAGGTGATGCCGGCGATTGCGGCGAAATCCCGGGTCTCGAATTTTAAATTACGGGTGCCGGGGCCACGAAAAAAAGAAAACAAAGACTGGCGAAGGGCAGGTGCGTGCGCGGCGGTGTGGGGGTGCGCGCCCGGGGGCGGGAGCAACGTCTTCGCCACATGACCGCGGCAGGTGCGGGGAAGATTTCACGAGGCTCGTTTATATGTGGGTGATATAATTGTTGGCCGTTGGCGCGTAACGGCCGACAGGTGATCATCCCCGTCGCCAACGGTCGCGGCGGCCGCGTGATCCCGGCAAACGGTAAGTCCCACGCCGCCCCGGCCGCCTCGGCAGGTGAAGACGCCTGCCTGCGCCTGCGCGCTGTCCCACACAACGCCCGCACTAATTTATGCGCTTAATTGTACTCACTAACCCATTTGTGCCGACGATTGGGGTGAATTCCAACGTGAAAGGGCACTTTGTTGTAATACCGTGAACGTATTGTCAAATACGTTCAAAGTTTAAATTGGTGCTTTCAACGAATAGGAAATTATAAGGTAATAATTACCTACCCTATATATATACTAATTTAATAAACACACACCATTATAATATTATAATATGTATTCATTATATTCATTGTTAATCTCCAGTGAATATTGTAGCGGAGGACACATTGGCGTCGTCCAACAATGCGGCACAGTGGGATGTGATTGTTTTGTAATTACACAGGGGAGGGAGTGGGGTATATTCACAATACACACCTTCCGACGAGCATGGTGTAGAGTATCACGCCGAGAGACCACATGTCAGCGGCCCGCCCGGAGTACGTCCGATGAGCTCTCAAGATCTCGGGCGACACGTAGGCAGGACACCCTCGTTTGTCTTGAAGGAGGTCTTCTTCTGGATCGTCAAGAACCACCGCGTCTTCCAGCGACTCTAGCTTCAACGTAGTTCTGTAACAAAGAAATAAGTAATATTTAGTTTTTGTATTCGAGAATCAGTTAAAATAATGTAAGTTGGACTTAAATATATATATATAATATAAAATAATAATATATAGTATTTTTTTTTATTACAAGTTTTAAATTATGTACGGGAATTCGTAAAACCGTGTCTTAAGGATTTCTGATAATTTTGATCTAAATATAGTCTATATCTGTTGTTTTAAATTAAACGTGATAATATGATAGGATGGCGGAAATAACGAAGGAGGAATTATATAAGGTTGAATGCGTACAGTCGCCGGCCAATGACCCATATCTATCGCGATCATATGACGCGATCATATCTCCCCAGCGCGACCTCCCTGCACTTTACATCCCTTTGCGAACGACGCTTTGTCGCGCCGATGTCTGATTAATGAAGCACCGCCAATAATTAACTAATATCTTATGTTAGAATATTACATACATACATACAGCACATATTGTTTTCCTGTTTAAACGGCGTTTTATCTATTGAAATTACCGGGGTAACGTGACATCATATATCGCCGAAATGACACGTTGTTATGGGTAGGCGTATCACTTACCACCGGGAAGATGTCTATCTCGATTAGTCGTTTCGTAGATGGATTTTAAATGTGTTTATCTATAAGACTAAAAACAATATTTGATGATGATTTAATTTGTAATCGTCGTGTTGTTGTTATATGCACGTGGCACGGCGGAATAGTTAGAGCCGAGTGGAGGCCAGGCCAATGTTTAAGTACGCACCGGTTGATAATGAACAGACGGGCCGTCGCGCGCCGGTGTAACACCGCACCGACGGCTGTGCCGCAGGTTTTGTCATGTAAATAATTGCGAGGCGAACCATAAACTTGTGACGCAATAGGTTTCGTTTCATCACATCACGGGCTTCGGGCGCACCGCGACCTCGTGTTCCCCAGCCGCCGCATCGTTTCGTTTCGAAATGCATTAAATGCACTGTACGGATTCAACACCACCGCGAACCTTACAATACTATCCACATCACACGAATTATGCATCCGATTAACAATTTCATTTTTTTTTTTTTTGTATATATTCACAGTATTATTATTACGTTAGAACACTCGCTTGGACTGTGTAATGTTAAAGGAATGCCGTATGAGTTCTATTTTCTTAGAAACTCGCAAACGTCCAGTGCGCACGCGCTCCTGCGTATATTGTCCTTTACGTTATTACCAGTAACGCGATAAGAAAAACAAAGTAGACGAGTGGGTTACGACAGGTGCATTCTGTTCTGATGTAAAACCGACATGTATTACAGCTTTGGTTATATTTAGATGGTCTGATATAATCTTAAGGGGAAGTGTGGTAAAATTAGTGTTATGAAGGGGCTATACTATTTCCGTTCACGAAAATCCAAACCAGCGTCGTAATATGCTGCAGACTGCTTGAGCTCATTGATTGATAAGAACGTAAAGAGAGTGTGCATGCTTTGGTTGTTGGTGATAGCTTTTCATAAATGACTAATAATTACATTGAAACCTCTTCAATTCTTCCCCAAACAATATTATCTCTCTGGTTTCTGCTTCCTCTTTTATATAAAAAATTATCTACACAAATATATATATTTGTGTTTGAGTGCTTAGTTATTATTTTTGTATCATGTTAGGTTCTTGTTTTATTTTGAATTTTATTTCCTTTTATCTTAATTTTGTTTACTTTTTTATTTAGCTCGCGATTACCAGATCTGCAAGCCCCGAGTCCCGTTAAGCTGCTATAGTCGTCAAAGTAACTAACGGTGCAGACATCATCATATAAAAAAAAAACTGCAAAAATAATATTTTGTAGCACTTTCAAAAGTTCAACTTTATATCCATAAATAATAATTTCTCTATAGCATTCAATGCAGAAACGGCGTTGTCGTCAACTGAGATACTCTGATCTAGCTACTATGGTGTATTTCCGTGGCGCCGGGGCTAACATCGCGATTAGCATAACGCAACGGCTTTCAATGACGAGATAAGGAGATGGTGATTTATTATTTATATATTTATGAAGCGATCGTGACAATGTGGAGCGGCCGCCAATGTGCTGGCATCCGCTAAAGGTTACTCTCGTTAACGGTGTCGCAAGCGCCTCGTTATCGCCGGAGTTATTACCGGATTACCAACGCACATTGTTTCGAACTCATTTATTAGTATAATATTACTTCATTTAGAGATTACTCAGCACGTGTTCGACCGAACTGACCAAGCCATTGTTAAAAAACAAAAAAACACTGTCCGTGGGAGCCGTGCGCTTGTTACGCGATTTGGACGGGCCACTTCAGATGGGCGTCCTCGTATCACATTTAGGCCGTACTGCGCAATTGTTCCTAATTAAAATCCCTTACACCGCTGCAAGGCTGTAGTGCGATGTGTGCAGTTGCAATCGATTCGTATTTCGCAACTTGTAAATAAGTTATACGGTGTCGTAACGCGGTCGGAAGGTTGGCCGGATTTCCGAGCGGCGCGGCCTCGAAGGATTCTTGTGTCTCGGACGGGCGAAAGGACAACCCGCTTTACTTTGGTCCGCCAGTAATCGCTTACACTTGCTAAACTCACGAGGGCCAGGGCTTCAACCACTAATTGAGCTCGTGACGCAGACGAACATAGAACATATATTAGTAAACTGACTCACGTCCACAGCTTCGCAAGTCCTGCGGAGTTGTAAACGTTGAAATTACCACGTTTGTAATCAATTGGTACACTAAATTAGGCAATTAGTGCAACAGTCTCGTACTGCAACTTTCTTTTCGACGTATGTGTTGGGCGTAGTAACAGGCCGCGTGGGAGATCTCGCCCACAATTAGCGGGATGCGCCGGTTTCGCAACGACCATTGCTCAACATAACCCTGAATGTTTCGTAATGAACAATGGCGGCCGTCGCACAGATGCAGCACACATGCATGCACTTCCTGCTCGCGTTATATCGCCGCGCCGCGCCGCGCCGCTTGCGCAAACGCTTACTACCGATACGCCAAACTAACTGATGCGACGTGCACCGTCCGCTATTGCGAAATGTCGCGCCTAATCGTCCACGGTGCACAATTCACGGTTCATTCGCTACTTCCTAAACTTCAACATTTAGTCATAGCTTTTCGTAACCCGCGCCGCAGGGACATGTGGTGACGCAAGCGCGTTGCCTCACCGAGATGCCGGGATACGTTGGGAAACCATCCCGGCCACGTCCAATTATACTGCGTCTCGTTGCACAACATCGCCCCGACGGACGCTTCGCGCTATTTGACTGACAACAGACATAAGTAAGCGAAAATTTGCTTTCGCTGGACACACAGTTACGAGTGATACTAAATGTCGGTCGACATTGCGAAACTGCTCCGTAGCTGTTAAACTTTTGTCGCGCAGTTATCGGTACGCTTCTACGTTCCAGAATTTAGGTTTCGAGTGTGCACTAGGAGCTCGGTTTGTTTTATCGTAGCGATAACGCAAGTCGAACCATTTTGAAACAGAGCGCTAGGCCGCTTGCGAAAACGCTAATGTGAACATCGGTTGCAAAATTGTTTTAGTTTTAAAATCAAATGCAGCCGGCGATGGGCCGCGCGCGGTGACATTCGCCGCTGCGGTGCGGCAGTAAGGAGATCGAGTAGCGCAACCGCGCCGCGGGCCGTATTTGGCAGGCGTGCGGCGTGCGGCGTGCGCGGCAGTGTCACAATGGCGCGGATTATGAGCTCGTTGCGATATGGCGTGTTGCAAGCGCGGGCGCCCGTCCAAACGCCGCTCCCGTGTTGCAACTGCGCCGCCCGAGCCGGACGCCCGCGCCGCACGCCGCCGCGCCCGACGCCCGGCGCCCGCCCGGAGCGCGCGCCGCGTCCACGAAACAACGCCACCGTTCAATGACCCACCGATTATGCGAACGTTACGCAATGAAGAAAGCGTCCGGTGCGTCGCCCGCGAAAAACATCCGAATTCTCATTGATCTCCGTCACGAATTGCCGCAATTACACCGTTACGTAGCGTCGATTGTTGAATCCGGTGAGCGGACGACTTTCTAACGCGGGGTCGGTGTACGCGGCGGCGTGGCGCAATAATTTCTCCGGTACCGCGAACGAAGAAAGCGCGACCTCAGCGGTATTTTGCAATGGCGCGCCTTTTGAGAAGGAATGGTAGAAAGCGCCGGTGACACCCATCGACCTTTGGGCAAAGTGCAACTAGATGTTCTCTTATTAATTCTATCCTCGCACTTGTCGATCAATTGGGGTACGTAAAATGACTAAATATATTGGACAAGTGGCCCAGGCTTGCGCAAGGGCAAGATAACGCGCGGGCCTATGTCACCGCTGGTGACATACTTCCGTTCAATGACTTTTCCCGATATAACGTTGCGTTTCAAAATACTTTCGCCATCTGCAACTGGCTCATGTTGGCCACAATGAGTGAGGATAGTAAAAAGCGTCCGTTGCGATCTTTATCCTTGATCTTTTAGGGCAATTAAGACACGGAGACGACGGCGGGCGAGCTCCGACTCCAAATGTCGCAAGGCGCCAACGTGTAGCTCTGCTCCGCAGGTACAGTAATTTCTCTGTTGGGATGTGAAGCGAAGAAACGTCGGGCGAGCGAGCTGCGCCGCGCCGCACCGCTCGGGTTGCGTGAGCACTTTCATAACGCGTTGTTACGTTTCTAGTCGACTTCTGTAATGGTTGGGAAACGCGGCAAAAAGCTGCTGCTCCCATATCGCGGATGAGTAATCATCATTAGTGGGGTGGAATTGAAAAAACGTAACGGCACGAGTGGTGTGATCGCTTGTAACAATAACTTTCACGTAAGCGTTACACTTACGTAGCGACCAACTAAAACACGTACGAGTCGACCTACTGCTGCGTTAATTAATATTAAATATTCGAGTTATTTCATCTTATAAGTAATATTGAATAAAAATTTCAAATTGTTTCACACAGCAACGAAAAATTTTTAAGGATCCTACAAATTATGTAAATATCTTTACACGGCTTAATACTATTTTTTATAATCAACACGAGTTCCTACGAACTACGGCGCCCTACGACTACTATTTACACGCTAACTAACTAAATAACTATGTAAGTTATATTTAAAGTTAGTTGGATATAAAGTTTATACTTGTGAGCAGTATAAGTAATATTTTGTACTTTTACTTAAAAAATGGATGTACTTAATGATAGGTGTGCGTGTCACCTGGCACCTGGCGGCAGGTGAGCGGGCGTGTAGTTGCACAGTACAGAGAGAGGCTGGCACCGGGGCAGGGGCAGCTGCTCCGCGCGCCGACAGATGCGGTCTAGATGGAAGGTTAAAAAGAGTAAATCCACATCCGCAGCGCCCGCCGAGCGCCGCACGCGGCCGGAATCCACGATTGTTTCGCTATGCAATCGCTTCCTCCTCATTATTAGGAATCGGAAGTGCGAATCGGTCGAGATTTATTGTCCTCCCGCTTTCAATTCATCGTATAAAAATCCGAAGCGGAATTATTTTGTACTTTGAACGGAGCTGTGAACCATCTGGATCCTGGTGAGCGTGCGACTTTTGCGTTTGTAAGTTGTAAAGCTTAATGGCGTAATCGGATGACTCCAGAACAAAATTACGTATCGGTAATCGAATAAAAACGATATAATTAATCATAAAGAATGGTTGCGGCGGGCAACGCAAGAGCTTGCGATATAGCGGGCGGGCGGGGCGGTACATGTTGCGAACTGTATAGCAACGGTGCGGATTGCAAACAGTTTGTTAACGGTATTGGATCTTGCGCGACCGGAGCTAAATATATATGAAACAATATAAATACTAGGACAATGACAATGGTGCGTTTGTTTTCGATTTACACGCCGGGGGTCGCGCTAACCCAACGCAGCGCCGAGCTTGGTGCCATAAGCGACACATTTTGTAACCTTCGCTAGGTTTTGCAAACCCCCTTGAAAAGTACTAGCTCACTATTTCTATGCATATTTCATAACTTAATTTGCTCAAGAGTTGAAACAATAGTAACGTAGGAGGACGCCGAGGACTTTTCCGTTGATTGACAGACGGATTTTGTAAACAGCTGCATATCATTTAATATATAAGTAAAATTATATCTTTTTAAATATAATATACAATTTTGAATAAGCAACAAAAAAAAAACGTACAATAGTGTTGCACCAACATATTTAATGGTTACTGATCGATGAACCCAATAGATAATATAAACGGTGGGTAGTTGAAAAGAGCATAGATGCAACAGCGTGACCCTAAAGGTACGGGTACGGGTACGGATGACGCAGGATCGTTACGAAAACGCGAAATAAGCGATGTTGCGATTTCGCGTTGCGAAATAAGTTTTACCTCGTGCTTACAGAAACGCGTGGGACGACAAATAGGTTTAATCTCTGACGGTTTGCAACGACATTATTACTTAATTATCACATTAAGTTACGTCACTGTATAGCGGCGCGTCTCGCCGCGGCCGACGCTGCCCGGGTGAAACGAAAGCCAACAAACACGTCAACTGTACGTATATAGATTTTAAAATATATTTTATTCGCATTTGTATTGCCTTTATTTGAAAATGCTACGCTACGTTTATTTTACGTTGTACATTTGGATATTGTACGCCGTTTTTGCTACATTCAAACCTTTGCGAAATTTGTACTGTACAAAAAAAAAAAAAAAACCAACCAATGTTTTGCGTAGAACATGATACGAGGGTATATTTTTATAAGGAAAAATTAAACAAAAAGATGTGTGTGACAAAAAAATTCCCAGTGCGCAATTTAATCGTAACTTTATCAAGTATCTATCAAAACGTTATCTTGATAAATATTTACATAAAATCACTGATTTCTTTCTTTGCATAGCGATTCTATTTTTTTAATTATCGCAGATGGTAGAACAGAATACTCTGGATCTGCACGTGTTGATGGCTTTCTATATAAAAGTATCAACCAGCCAAGCGAGTTAGATAAAACCGATTCAAATTAGAATTGGTTTGATCGAACGATTTGGGGGAACGAACCCACGACATTCACCATTCTTACTGACGAGGTCACCGCTTGTAGACGCTAAACGCACCGTTATATATACGTATGATGTACGTAGACATCCGCATCCGGGTTTCACTGAGTCGCACTCCAAACGAGCTGTCACTCAATCACCAGTTACAGTAATGTTTAATTTTATCAATATCGAAAAGTCGACTAGAATATATACTAAATAAAGTGTCTGATGTTATAGCAATATATATGAAATGATTTACTAAGATAAATTCAACTCTTGTGTCAATGAGATACGAATGTTTGTGCTTTTCATAATATTTTTCGATATCAAATGTAGTTTGTAAAGTTCGTACTGTATTGAAATATGAAAAATGTTTGAGAATGATATAATACCATTTAATTATCGAAATAATATGGAGAATGTTATTAAAAACGATAACCTAATGCGTCCCGCAGAAACTGCTGTTTGGGCAGAATTTTTTTTTATGACAATTAACTATCAGTTTGTTCGAGTATTGTCGAGTTAACGTTAGTAAGATTCTTTTAATCATAGTTACATTCATATACCTTTGGCACGGTATGAGAAACTGTATCAATGATTATATATATATTTCCTAATTGCATGTAACATATTGTATTTAAATAAACGTACCAGTACAAGCAACTAATGTATAGGCCTGCGGACTGGTTTCGTTACGTGTATCCATAACGCAACATGTGCAAGTGTTTTATGTTTGTGTAAAAAGAATCGGCACCTGCGTCCACCGGTTCTAGACACTTATACCAATGTCTAAGGTTTCAATGAAGATTTAACATTAACTTTATGGTTATTTATTAAAAAAAATTCAGTAAAATATTGGCGAAAGGTCTGTAGCCGAAGACCGTCTAGGAAGTTATCATTGCACTGCCTATTTATGTCGCCGAACAGTTCTGTGCGAATATTATAGCATTCAGCTTTGAAGGGCGTTGTTGTAGCTAGTGATATTACTGTGGTAACGACTCAATATCTTGTGTTACAGCGATGTTGCATTGGTATACCATCGTAACTAGTGCCACATTGTTACAGGCAAGCGTATCACTTACCATCAGAGGAACGTCTCGCTCATACCGTCGGATACAAAAAACCTGTTGTTATTATGTTTTTGGTTGTAAAATTTGATTTCGCGAATCGTCATTTGTAAAAATGTTGCTGTATTATAATTGCAGTTCTCCTGTATATGTAAGGGAGGTAATATTGAATTATAGTGAACCCTCGTGAGGCAAGTTTATAAGAGGCAGTAAATACATTCCGCGATCTTAATCTCGGGGCAAAGCGAATCGGGGCAATGGATGTAACAGCGCCGTCGGGGCGACCCCAATGACGACGCGTTATCGATTCGCGCGATAACGCACGGAAAGCCCTTTATTATGATTCAATTTTTTTTATACACTAACATCATTACACTACACTCGCAGTGCACTAATGTTCTATTAGAGGTTATGCAAATTTTTGATAAAGTGAACACAGTAACGTTAACCATACATTTGTGACAACATAAAATACCTGTTCCTGAGTACAGGCATTTCATCGAAAAACTTTCGATTTAAAGTTGCTTTTTGTATTCAAGCAAATTTCTCCCGTTTCGTAATAAGACCTTTATCTTATCATTAACGACCTAAATGAAAATAATATATATGAAATCTCGTGTTAAGAACGAGTTTCTACCGTTACTCTTCCTTCTGAAAATACGAGTAAACAACCAAGCAAATGCGACCCGTTTTAAACTGGTTCCCGTATTCACAAAACATAAGGTCGTTGAAAACAAATACTATAGCTGTTTAATTAAATATAACATGTTAAAAGTTGCTTTTGCGCGTCTGTGTTCTTGTTGATTTTACGAACTGGCTCGTTAATCGGTCGCCCATTGAATATTTTCTAGTTCAAAACATGAAAGTTCGTAGGCCTTTTACGTGTTGGAATTTCAATCGCTCACGTTTGTGTGAATCGGGAACGTGTATCGAATATGATTGGATCGCGTTGATAAATAAACAGCGGCCGGTCCGCGGACGATGCCCTTGCGATTCGATGTCTCCGAGGAGGCGGCGCGTCCGCCGCGCGAGTTGCCCCACGGCGTATGTGGCACGAGACAGCGGTACTTTCTCGCCGGGTACCGTTCGCCCGGCGAAATGATACTAGGCCGTGGAAAGCGACTATTGCCTACGCCGATTACCATGGGTAATAGCCCGGAATACCATACGGATTGCCGTAATAGCTGTAGCTAGTATAATCTACACATGTTTTATCACGCGTCATACAACAGTTAAGATGAGATCATTGAAAGGATCAATGCTCTCCGCGAATGCCAAAACCAGTGATCGTCTTGTACAGGGTCCACGAACTCGGTCGTTCACCTCGCATCTCTAAGTTTTTCTAGACGCAATGATGTAACCACGGAAAGTGCGGAAATTGCTACTACCAAAGCGAGCGGTTATGTCACGAATCGAGGCGTACGCCGGTGAAAGCTTGCTGAACTCTCAAACTTTACCTGTTATCATCGGTCGGCTGTAATAAAGCCCTAAAAGTAATATAGCGCACGCAGTTTTTGTTACATAGCCAGAGATCATTGAAATAATTCAGTTTTCGAGTTAAAATTTAAAATTTAATGGCGTACTTAAACGCAAGTCAATGGAAGGCGACGGTCGCTTGCACAACCCGCGGCGGAAGAGAGTGCGGGCGAAACGGCACATTGCGGTGATGCAATAAAGAAAGTGCGGAACTGAAGTAGGTTTTCTAACGCGGTGAACGTACTCGGCCATTAGCTGTATATCATTTGCGTCCGCAAAGGCTCCAGAGGCGCGCGGCCGACGACCCCGCGGGGGGCCGCGGCATTCGCATTCAACTCTATGATAAAATACGCTCCGCGCTTTTGTAAATTACGATGCGGAATGGCGACGCAGCGCTATCCACCCGAGCCGCAGCGTCGAGACCGCGGCTCCATTAGGTAACTACCTACGTTAAATTGAGTGGGAGAGAAAACACGCTAAAGTGAGGCATGACCTTAGGTACAAGCAAAAAAGTGTTAAAAACCGTTGTGTCAAGTTCAGCGTGTGAGGTCGCCGTAGGAGAAGTAGTAGGCAGTGCGAGGGGGTCGGAGTGGGGGGCAGACGTGGACAATGAATGGCGAAGCACCGTTGTACTTGACCCAGTATTCAGGCCGTCACGCCCCACCGGTGCAGCGTTCGACGAACGATCGCTGCGGCCAAGCGAGCGCCTCGCCATTTAAACCTAAATCCTTATACGACAATTGTCACGCGTAATCGTAAAAAAAAACAATAATTGCAAAACTCGACAGTGCGAATGAAATAAATTTGAAATTTAAAAGCCAAGGGTATGAGAACTTTTCACATGAAAGCTATTGACTAGCACTTGCAACGAAGCCTAGTTATGACACCGCTGACATTGGTATAGTAGATCACTAGGCCAGGGTGAAAAAAAAAACTATATATAATTTGGCCGCAGTATCGGATCCGTTTACGTCAATCAAGACGATATTCAAATCTAGCCGCGCGTCAGAATCTACTTGTATAAAGGCTTCGATGATATCATTGTAATAATATGAGATAGTTTTAAAGTTGAATCATGAGCTATTTGTAGTGAATAATCGGTTATCGTGATTTTGAAATGATGCTATATACAATAATGAACACGTTTGATTGCCGAGTTGTACTTTATTCGTATGTAAGAATGTGTGTCATAAGACAAGGTCACGAATGCACTTGCCTTTATACGTACATACGGCAGTTACGGCCGTTACGCATATTAACGATAATCTACGTACATTTCATCTCACACATAAAAGGCATTAGTGAATAATAACAGTTTAATAAATACTACCGGTACAGATAATTATGTAAAAGAAATGGGTATATATTGCGTGTCCAAAAATGAAAAGCTTCGAGATGAGACATCCGACGGCAGCGGCTGCAGCGGTGGCGGTAGCGGTGGCGGTGGCGGTGGCGGTGGCGCCGGCGCAGGCGATCGTACAGCGCACTCGTAATAATCCAAGTGGGTTAAGGTTTCATCAAGGATTTATTGCGGCAAACACCGCTCCAAAACGCCGAGCGTTCGTTACTATGAGCTAACTGCACGCCGCCGGTTCCGCTGCATTTGTACATTACAACCTTTTGTAATTTTAATTTTGAATTTTTACGACATAGATCGATAAAGGCGACGTGCAGTCTGCCGCTCCTCGAATGGAAAATGGGGAATAAAGAGGTTTTTTTCTTGTCATCTTCTGTGACAAATTTATTCAATTTTATATAAGGCAATATTCCATTCACCTGCCGAAGACAGTTACAAAGAGCTCTAGAGAGATAAGTCTTTTGTTTAATTAGCGTCAGACACAAACAAAAGTAACTCGATCGTTAGAGGCGTCCGCGTCCCTTTGTACGGGCACTCGGCGCGGAGGACAATGGAAACGTCCTTTGAGGAGCTTTTGTAACTTGTAAGTGCTCACAATTGAGCGCAAAACAAACAGGTTAATAAGTTTCAAAACGATCCAGATGTATTACAAAAGCGGTAGCACACAACTGTTTGGCAACTGCACGGCCGATTGTTTCGCAACTCGCATCGCAGCGTCCGGACCACTCGATTAATTGTTTCTATCGTTCAACATCGGTTATTCGATTCTTTTGTTTAAAAACACAACGCGCTTTGTGCCGCGGCCACTAGTTGTTGAATAATTCAGAGTATTTTTAAATTGTTCCTCACCGCTCATACTTATTACATTGTTACCACGCCACGCCGTAAGCGCGGCTATTAAATGCAGGCTGTGTTGTTGTTAACAAATTATTAAAACGTCTAATGTTTAAACTAATTCATAATTTTGCAACAATTGACCTCGGAAGTGTTATGTAACATAACTAATAACATTTTAATATACCCGTTTCGCGACTTGATTTCAATAAAATCGTTATGCTAAAGTACAGTTTGATATGTCCCAATACGCCTGATGAAAACCTGATATTCTGAACATGAGACGTTATATTCAATTTCGGTTAGCGCTTGTAACCTTTGAGGGTTCCAAATATTGGTATATACAGTTGATGCAATTGACGACTTGTGCAATGGATTTTTAAATAAATAAGCTTATTAACCTTCGATCGTGTCCGACCTCTAATAAACTGAATATATTTCAGGTTACGAAAAGAATAAATAATGTAAGCTATAATTGATTATACTGTAAAGATTGGTAATAATAGTAGGTAGATGAATATATAGAAACGGCGACGGCGAAGGCGGCAGATGTTTGCGCTGCCATTGTGGCAGACAAAGGCAGGTAAAGGACCAGCGCCATGTGCTCCGTGTCACTTTTTCACGTGTTGAATATAGTTTGAAAAAACTAATCTGACCAAGCAGATGCCGGAGCACATGCTCCCACAAAAACATCGATATCCGAACAGATGGAAAATCGTATCCACCAGATAATTTTCCGCGCAATCAGCGAAACAGTTTTGATACGCATTGTGTAACTACATCATAGTAATTAAAATGGTTTCCCTTTGTTACAAAAGAGAGAAACGAATCGAATCCCAGTTATCAAAATTAATAACGGCAAAACCAATTTACTCTGATAGCGTAATATCCTGCCGAGGGTATTTATTGAGCCTCGCCAGAGTTTTCAATTGTGTATCCACGCGAAAATGAGAAAACAATAGATGTCCGATTGGTTCGCTTTATTACAGGCGACCTTACCAATTAGCAGTTGGAGGTGTTCTGACGCAGCGCAGTAGTTACCACTCGAATCGTACAGCACAAAAGCTCGATCGGTAAAAAAAATAGCAAATATTGACCTCGGTGCATATGTCGAAAGGCAAACTTTGTGACTGGTTTATAAGTGCATTTGAATAAACATTCGCTCGACAGTAACGAAACTTTGTTGACCTTAGGCTGTATCGAATGTCCGCCGGTGCGTCCAGATAGAGTTGTCATCAGGTGTCCAAACATAGCAACTCCACTTTTTGGTTTGAAGATTGAAAATTATTGTTGTATTTCCATTTCAAATTTCTTTCATAACCGCTTTAAACGTCAAAAATGTACTCTGTGCTCATGGCTAGGACTCGTGTTTTTAAATGGACTTGCCGTAAAGCTCAGAGGAACCAGAGATACGAAGATCACTGTTGAAAGGAACACAGCAAAAGATGTCTTGATATCGTTACAAAAGTTTCATTCAGCCCGGTGCGGGCAGTGCCGCGTCCATTGTCTGGTAAGAATGCGAATCGTGAACACGTGCGTTTCGCAGGTAGTAAGTATTGCATGTGCAACGCATTGTCTTGTCAAAAAAAGGTGTTTTTCTTAGTGGTGTATAGCTGAATCTTTGCACAATGGCCGGCAAGTTTCTATAGATCCATCATCGATGCGTTTAGATCGTACATCATGCGTAGGAGACCATCACAAAGGTTTTATTTGTTTACGGGAACATCTGTTCGGTGCGAAGGTGAACCGAATTCGAGTAACAAAAGCTATATCACAATGTCGCGTCTCCCGAGTAATGGTTGAAAGATTAACCCGATATACCAGACCGAACAATCCAATATTAGAACACCTTGACTTTTTTTTTTATATTTTTAACGAAAATTACATGAAAAACGAAAAGAGATCACAGCTTACATTTTTACCTGAACTATTCCTTGATGTTTGTGTAAAATTCTTAACAGATGCGAATTAAAAAAATCTACATTGTGTAGATATTTTTATTATATTACATTCAGAGATCGTTAATTTTCAATCAACATATTATCTTTATTTTCCGCTATGAAAAATAAAATGTTACCTAAAAAAGGTAAATTTTTTAAAAGCTCAGGGGTACAGAGAGCTATTCCCTACCTCAACACGGTCATTGGTCTTGAAGTTTATCGCGGTAAAGAGACCCATTGTACATCAAAGGTCGCACAATCTCTGTTATCACAACAGATAACGGCATAAGGTCGCGCATGCCGCAACACCTTATATACTTGCATGTCACAATTTGTCGCTGATGTACTTAGGCATATAGAGATTATATACATATATGAATAGGTGATCATATAAACATTTCATAACAATGCGCGCATATTAAGAAACGTTCGCGTGTGGGAAACGTTTCAATGTGAAATTGCATAAAATCAAAATTATTTAGTTAATTTGCATTAAACAGTTGAAAAAACTATAGTAATGAAATAAATACAGTTGCAAATCATTACATTTTATTACCACAGTCTTTCCGTCGAGCTGTACATGTCAGTTTTTATATAAAAATCTAGAAGTAGGTATTTCCACATAGAAGTACTAACATTATATTAAACACTAATAATCCTCACTAATGAAGTATTTTTCCCAAATGTAAAGGCTACACAATTTTTTAATACAGGGTGTTAATAAATTAAATAATCGATCATTTATTATCGATATTCCATCATTCATTCGTATCGATTCGGATTGGACAGTTTCTCATGGCACTCGAAACTTTTTTTAAGGCCAGGGGGGGCCAGAACAAGATTGTAAGTACTCTCGACTACCGGATGTAACGGGACCGGAAACGGACTTTAAAATACAAATAGAGCCATAGAATTTACACGGCAGATGGCCGACATTGTATCGGTTTGAGACAAAGGAAAAAAAAAAGTTAAATAAAAAATTTCATACACACCGTTTGTTCAGAGGTCGATTAATCTAATTATTGCAAGGTTGATTAATTGATATAATTTGTTATTTAAAGTTTACACCTAATAATTTATTGTTAAGGTTCTAGCAGAATTGTAAGATATATTAGTATTATATTAATAATTGATATTTGAATCGATTAATCATAATGGCAGGAAAAATATCAACAACGTATATATTAAACATACTGTGTGTAATAAGGATGTAGTTGTTAAGAAAGCTTTAACATTGTACATCGAAACAAATATTAGGTTATAGTTCCGCAAATTACTAAAAGTATTTATTAATATGTAATCACACGTAATTAATATGCGGAAGTATATACTAATTGCTTTCTAAAAATATGTTAAATCCTAAGTGATATAATACAAGTGAAGGAATTAATTCTGCGCAGTAACATCTCGGGTTACAATTACAATTGATTTATAGCCCTTTAGATTGTAACGGGCATAAACAAGGCTATTTATATTGCATATCAGCTCCGGTTGATACCCTATTTTTAGTGTCGCCATCTTTAATATAGGACTGAGGTTCGAAATTTCAATTAATCTATTTGCGAAATGTGCAGTTCGTAAATCGGCGAGCATTACAAAGAGCGAAGGTACACCGTGTATTCTTTATTCCTATGGTTAGCTCGCTGATTATCAATCATTTTCCACCATTAAACTTTACGAGCGGCCGGAGAGAAATTATCGGTGGCACAGGAAGATAGTAAGGATAATATTATATATGATCGCTATTGGAAATGATTCAGTGGGAGACTAGTTACATTAATGCGGATACGCACATTTCGCGTCAAGTAAAGCAATATCGAAGGAAGTGTGTTGCTTTTAAAATCAATATCTGCATAAATTATCTACTACGAAACATAATCTATATAATTTATACGTTAGCCATATAATACGTGCTTTACATAATTTACGTTAGTGGTGTTAGTTTAAAGATGTGCTAATTTCGTAAGTAAGTAGCTAACAATGTTAGCTAAAAGTCACGTCGACGTTCGCGGACAAAATAAACATGAAGTCGGGAGACGTATCGTATCACGTAGTTTGATCTACAGGACTAATTAGCGTGATGTCAATGTCAATAGTGCTGTTGTAGTTATATATGTATAAATGTGTACGTATAAAGGATCGTATTGTATCGATGAACGGGGCGTTGGTATTTAAATTTGGAACGCTCTCGATCCTGGTTGGACGGTGCGGCCCGAAGGCGGAAGAGCCGGCGCTTGCGCAACTGACATTGAACCGTGCTTCGTCCGAGGCCGAACTCCGGATTTTCGTAATATAAAGATAATAGAATGTGTTAATGTTAACTTATCTAACAAATAAACCAGTTCATTTTCCCCGTTCGACGAATCATCAATTGAAACGGTTTTAGAGGAAAATCCGTGCGTCCCACAAACATTTCCATCGTACTCTGATTTCTTAGTAGCGGATGTGACGTGTAATAAACAACAGAATGCGGAAACGTAATATTGTTTTAGTAAGAAAAACATTGTGAAATGCTTTTCCTCTCACGCTTTAATTCTTTTCTCTTCCTTTTGAAATAAGAACTGAGAAAAAGTAAATCCGATTAATCTTTTTAATCATTCATAGATAGAAAGAGAATGTATACAATAAAAATCTAGACGTAAGTAATGCTATAACATGTTAGTAAAATTGGAAATTACATAATCATTAGTAATCATCATTATTAAATGTTTAATCATTTCCTTGTAAAATACCTAGCACATTGGTAAGAAGTAATGAATATGTTGACGTCATATAGTTTACAGTCGTCTGATGAAATTCTGAAACATAAGCAGTTGTTTTCCGCTATACGCGTCACGTCATTTGCACAGTCGCAAGCGGAGGTGATAATTACATCAGATATATACTACATACAAAGTCACCTTGTCTGTTACTACGCTGACAATTATATTTGCTCACAGTGGTAAGTAAGTATTTATAAAGTATCGGCCAGAGCTTGAAATCCATGATTAATTTACTCCTATCGTTTGCCGTGTTTAAAATTTTCTCACCATTATTATTACTCTGAATTCACACATTTAATGGTGTGGGTGGGTGTGTATATTACCTAAGCAATAATAAACAAGGACCGCTGTTGCTATCGGAAGGTTTTCTTTGCGTAGGAAGTAGGTTAAAGGGTTTGTTTACATTCCCTGTTTAGCGTACGAGCAGGTAAATGGCTGTAACGAATAGATCGTTAGGTGGAGGGTTGAGTTTCAATTGTAGAGCTGAAGCGGCCGCGGGCTGATGGTCGGTCGGTGTGAGCGGCGTGTCGCAAGCGCGCGCGGCGGCCGTGTCGGGCGTCCTTGGCCACGGCAAAGCTATCGATACGGACCGTCAGAGTCGACGGTGCGTAGCCGCTTCCGCGTGCCGCTGACGTCACCAGCCGGCGCACGCCTTGCACGATCATAATCGATACCGCGCCCACCGACACCGCGTCACATCTCATCTTTAGGGTGGTTCTGACGTCAGCGCGACGGCCGAACACGGGGGCCGCTCACCCCGTCCCCGGCGTGACGTTTACAAACCTTATAACTCCGGGACTCTTTGAACGGATTTTGTACAACTTCCTTTACAAGTGTTTTGAGTTAATAATCCGCGCGCAGTGGTGATCGTACCTATTACATAGAATGATTACATAAAACTGTTCCGACTGCCGCGCGCAAGTTCACGCGAATTCAGTACAAACACTCATGCCTGCTCCGATATCGGAGAAAAACAAGAGTAGAATGTTTATTATTTGTCTTATGTGACGCGAGTCTATTGTCCCCCGACTTAAGCGTCGGTGACTTCATATCGAAGAGGGATCATCAACACTGGCAATGACACGACCCGATCACGGGCGCGCATAGTAATTTGCGCTTAAAAATTCTTGTCATAAGACTCTGATTGACATTGGGACGCCTTATCGAGTTTAGAAGACAATGTCACCAACGACACGACGCAATAAGCAAACATGTGTTTTTTTTCCAATTTACCTTTTCGAAAACTATACATTTTAATAGTACATGATCATTGAATTGAAAGTGGATGGTTATAAAGGTAGAGGAAGACCGGAACAAAGTGCAGATCCATCCAGGATTGTATGACAGATGACATGTAGAAAAGTGTGAATTCAGATATGACGGCTGATAGAGGGATATGGAAGAGAAGTACATACTGTGCCCATGCCACCTAGCTAGGAAAAGGGCAAGAAGAAGGTACTCATTGAATGTTTAAATTCTTGATATGATTAACAAGTCAACTACAAGCGTATGCCGATTTGAGTAGACGTAAATGTAAATTTTTGCCTACTGGAGTTGCGTTTAACCTGGCTCGAGACTTTGGCAATTGTGTAAAGTAATTAAACAAGTCGCAGGTATTGTTTGTCGCTGCGGTTACGCAACGACTGACCGCGAACTGAGGTCGCATACGCTCTCATATTTATTATACGTATTCTTCAATCTCGTGGCGGGCGCAGGCTGCGCTGGCGCAGGTCTCGAGGTTACAACCACGAAAAAAAATACGATTTCGCAACAATACGGTTTTCAATGTCATTGCGAACTCTGCCAATGAATGTTTTGCGGTTTTGATACGCGTCGTACCAGGTTTGTCCGCAACAATAGATAGGATTGCGTTGGCCTTATCATGTTATAATAAAATGTTCATATTATGTTTTTTTATAAATTTCATCATCGTCTTCCTTATTTGCGTTAACCTGATTGAACGAGTTTCCAATCGTTAATATTTCAGATTAATCTATGCGAATAGGTTTGCTATAGTTCTAATTAGAATGTGATGTAAAAACCTGTTTTGGTTGCACTATTTGGACGCGCGGCATTTTGAACGTAACGCTGTTAAGGATAAGAGCGAAAATCGAATTAGGATTAAAGTTGAATATTGATGACCCTTACTTGAACAGCTAGACCGGGCTGCGAAACCGGTCGATAGGGCGCAGGATAGGTTGAAACCATTAAACTTGTCTTTTTGCAATTATTGGTAGTTAAAGCGAATAATGTTATTGGTATACAATAAAAATGTAGATAAGATTGTCGATGTGTCATGATAATTTCATTGATTAAGTTTAGTGTTATTTACTTAAAAAATTAAGTTTGTGCATTCATCACGTGGATTTATTTGGCAACTTCAGGCTGTTGTAATGTTGTCGGCTTGTGCTTGCGTCATTTCCTCTTGCTGACCGTGAACCAAGTTACGTCAGCGCCGCGAGATTAGGATGCGCCTACGCTCCGCGCCGCATCTAGAGGACAGTCGCCTTGTCCCACTATGTGTTATTATATGTTTTAATGTCACAAATATATTTATGTCCGTCTCGCTCTAATCAACGTACCTAGAAACAACTTTTTATTATCGCTGTTAGCATATCAAATACAGAATTTTGATTCAAATGCATTAATTTCCCGTCCGTTTGGATAATACGAAATGTGTAGACCATTATTATGTATATTTCTTGTTTATACATCACAGACTCGGTGAAATCCCCTGATACTAAAATTTAGGTATTTTACATTAAAGCGGTGTGTTATTATTTTATATCCAACTAATCTTTATAATTTCGGGATTTTTAAAACGTCACGATTTACATTACGATATTAACATAGCATGTCCGTACGTTATTTATTGCTACTCACGACAGATTCACTTAAGTAATCGTCTTTTTTAAACATCTTGAAACGTATTAAAGAAAAACTACCCCACTTTATTTATTTAAACGTAAGTAATCCTTTAGGTTATCCTTATTTACTTAGACGTTGGAAGTTTCGGAGTCATGTTGAGCAGTTGCGTTAATATGTTGCTGTCTAATGAAGTTATTAAAGACGTCTCGTTGAATTCGTGAGAGGTGTACGGTGTACGTTTTTTGTTTGAAGTTGATTGTGCGAATGGTAGAAAACAGGAAGCAGACAGTTGGCCCGGCGCCCGTGACTCGCCTCGCAATGTACAGTGGCAGCATTGTCTGTACTCTTGTACGAATCGAATATGCCAATGCTCTTCCTTGTTAATCATTGCCACATTTCTCACATCTTATTTTATTAACAAATAGATAAATTCTAATGTAAAAGTTTTGTTAAGGAATGATGATAAATTTTCTTCAACACAAAATCTACGGAATCAGGAGTTATTTTTTATCTGTATTTGTAAAGAGTAAATGTTTATGAACTCAATAATTAGATGAATATTTTCTTTCTTATATTGCTCAGTACTGTAGTGTTATGTGTGAAATGTTTTATGTTTTAAAAAGTAAAAAGCGAGCGTGGCGCGGCCATCAACGTCTGCGTCTGTAGACATCAGTTATTTTTAGTGGCATACGCATCGCAACTGCAGATTGAGGGTTAATCGTAATTCTGGTCAGTTGCAAACCGGTTGAGGTTTTATTTTATTTTCAACCAGCCGCTCGCGACTCGAGATAAACTCGCACCACAAGGAAATCCTTAAGCCGCTAAATCATTTAGAACCGACACATTCGTTGTGAATACGATAACGTCCGCGTTTTTACATCAAACATATCTCGTTAACCTCGTTTTATTATTTTACCGAATTTTCCTCAACTTCGAGGAATGAACGTACAATTTATAGTAGATTTTCAGTGTGTTTGAAACTTTTATTTGCGTAGTATTCGGGCCACTTGTATTTAGAGTACAAACTCGTGTAGCGAATCTAATATTGTTAGAAGGTGAAGGGCGTTATTGTGACGTCGTACGGGTACAGAGTGGGTGTACGTTGGTTTGTGCGAAGGTCGGATAAATTTACAAAATTTTCTTCCAAACAGGACTATTTCTACGCGCCGCTCTCGCTGGGGAATTATTCGCGAGCTTGTGTAGGTGGTACACCAGTAAATATGTTTACGTCAAGGAAAATAAGGCCGAAATATCTTACGCCTCCGTAAGCGCTTTATATGAAATCACCAGGCATTGTTTACAAAATTGGATCATGCACACATCGCGCAAATCGTCCACACACACACACCTCTTTGTCTAGAGATTAAAAATATAAGTCCGAAACGAATGGCTTTAAATACAGTCGTAAATAAATGTGTGTGTTGTTGCATTTGGTCTTATAATAGAAATAACAAGTCCACGATAATGCCTTGGAAATTTATGACTAACTTTTAAATCTACAGCGAAGTCCTCACGCCTTAGCCTAATGACTATAAAACAATAAACCAAATACTATATCACCTATGAATAATGATAATTGATAATAAGTCTCCGAATCTTTGGACCGCCTAATTAGATACCGCACACTAGCACAGCACCTTATCCTGCTGAACAGAAGTGTGTGAACCTTACCGTGTTACGGTTTATAACGTATTGCGTTTCCAAATAAGTATGATGCAGTGTTGAACATCTTATAACTCACTAGGTAATTAAAAGTCCCAGAATTAAAACAAACACCTCACTATTTAGAATATTGTAGCACTTTACATTCATATAGCTAACAATCCTATAGCCTCTTCTGACTATGTAGTGTTAACAGAATATTACTTAAGTACGTCCTCATTAAACGTAGATTTTCAATGAATAGATTTCGTCTAAAAGCCTCTCTTTAAAAGACAACGAAACAGCTCAGTTTCGCTAATTTTCCTTGTAGTTATTTACATAGTAAGCGAATGCGAAATTTAAATTTTTTCCTGCTTTCACCATAATTGTGCCATCTCATTGTTATGCTAACAGTAAATATGGTATACACGAGTATAAAACAAATTCCATTAAAACTACGTATTTATCGTGTATATAAATGAAATTAGTTCTTGATAAAATACAAAATGAGTGTATGCTTGTGATCATTTCAAAAAGTAATGCTTCAATACAGTTCTGTACTTAAATTAATAAAGTTGTGGTAAAACATATGACTGCCTAAAATCGTCCCCTCGATTTAGGGGAAGGAATTTTAAGCCACGTGTGTATTTTCGGTCGGAGGTATATATAGCGACGAGGGGAGTGAACTAATAGGAGATTTTATGATTCATCCTGAACCCTCACTGTTACCCTCCGGGCTATTGTACTCTGTGACGTCATCGAATGCACTCACCGCTCAAACTTTCGTACGGTGAGTTCATCAATCACGGTTGATTCATTACTTTGTTACCACGCAAGCGTCATCTTTACTAAGACTTCTAATTATTTCAAAGTTTTCTATTGTATTCGATGAACATCAATAGATTTGTTAAACGGAAACATATCGGGTGAGTGTTAGTTGAAAACGCCCCGGCAACGGACGGGTTCAACACCCTCACCACAGCGCGATAACACCGGAACAGTAGGTATGGTCGTTTTAAATTCATTGAATTGTAATTTGTATGAAGTTCACGCCGAAACGAGGAAGCGGAACACGGGAATATAGACAATTATGAATCAAAAGTGATTCATACGTTGACGGTGCCTATTTAAGTGAACGGCCGAAGGTAAATGTTAATTTGATAGATTATCGGAAGCCACTGTTGGTTCACGAGCGTTTTGTGATTGGAACAAAGGTTTGTTATCGTCTCACTGGATGTTGTATGTTTCGGCGGTCAACGACCTTCGCGACGCGGATATGCAGCCGCGCGTCGGAACCGAAACGTCGTAAGCGATGCCCGGGCAGGTTTGAAGCGATAAAATTGAGCGCTGGAGAAAAACAAAAGGCTCGCTCGGGTTATATTTCGCTAGTTGCTAAGGTAAAAAGGGAGCCATTGTGAACAATACATGTATAATGAAATGCAGGCTCGTGTCTGCCACGTTTCCTTAGCTTCTCCGTTCCTTGTGAGCGCTCATGCGAGACAATTAAGCACTGATTACTCTTTTTTTAATTGCGAGGATGATTATTATTCCACTCGGGACCCCTACCTTAAGGGATTTTAAATCCATGCAGGTTTTATATCTTTTTTTATTATCTGTTCTCAGATTGTTTGGTTCTCATAGAGCGCTCTTGCGTGTCCGTAATATCGAGTGAGGTAAGGTGAAGCTATTACATGACCGTAGGTAATTATTGGCGCGTGTGCAGTTGTATTTTTATGAATACATCCCCCAATGAAGCTCGCGCACGTCGAGTGCGTACAGTTTTTGCAGCGATTTGAGCACACTGCTCTGAACCCCGACGGGGTTAAGTCGGTTCAAGTCGAGTCAGCTCGCCCGGGCTTCAGCAAAGTCACGAACCGGTGAGTCAACCAACCGGTGATATCATGTAGCGGACACCGTTGCTTACCACTAACCTCCTAATAATACAACTAGAACAGTTCTGTTCATTGTTTGAACAATTCGTGATTAAATGTCTATCAAAACACTACTCCTGTCAATTTTTCAAGACGGCGCTGAAATACAGACAAGCTAATAAATGCCCAAAGCTATAATTCATTACTGTAAACAGTATTGATAATTTCAATCAATGATTATTCAAAAGCGAATGTTTATTAATTCCGGAGTAAATCATTCTATTCTAGTTTGGATAAGAATTTGTTGGCCTTAAATTAGGATTTATAATGATTTGGAACAGAGTGGAACAGATGTCGGCACCGGAGCGTGTCACAACACACGGGCGGGCGTCGTATCGGATAAGTGCGCGGTTACGCAAATTCACAGATATGTCGGCGCTGCGCGGGCGCGCCGCTTGCACAAGGTTTCGCAGACCTTTGTTTTACGCAACCCGATCGATTTAATAGCTAGCCCCGTGCATTTTCTCAGCTGTTTCATGCACCCGACAGCGACAATAGACTAATTGATATTAGAGCTAAGCCATTGTCAGGCGGCGGAAATAGATGCAAAAAAATATGAAATAGACCGACCGGATCTGTGCATTTCCGATGAGATAAAAACTTGTTGCCCGAAGCAGAGGCTCGTTAAATTTTTTTTGTTGACCGGATTTATTTTCATATCTATATGGATGACAGTGTTGTCCGGCCTCCTTTTCTCGGAACGTCCTTTCGGCAAAGGTGATATTCGCGGAGCAATGCACTGTTGTACGCGTCCGGTAGCAGCGTCCGGTGTTTTCGTACGACCAAAAAAGGTGCGAACATGCGTTATTTATAGCGATGACTGAATCGTCTCGTCCTCGCCCGATTTTATTTACAGAATGGGGGAGAGGCGTAGGCGCAGTGGAAAGCATTCCTGTTTCTCTCACGTGTGAGGTAAGTGAATGCGCGGAGCGGCTTACACTTCTATATATAAGCGAGTCGAAGCGTCGGTTCCGCACGGATGGAGGCGGCTGCGCCGGCGACATTGGCACGGTTACGCGACCTCAGGGGCCGGCGCGCGAGGCCGCAAGCGGACGCCCCGAAATGCCTCGATTCCGGCACGCCTGAATCACGCTAAACAAATAAAGCTCCCCTCAAATATAGAATCCATGTACGGAACCAATCTACGCACCGTTTCAATACCGAAGGTTTATTACACAACGACAATAACTCTCACGGTTCAACGAAGTTATACAACTGTCGAAACTGAGAGACGCACGGGTGGATTACCGAGCGGTTGGTCTTATGCAAATGCGTCGTTGTAACGTGGCTTGCACCACGGGCCTTTGGCAACACAGTTTCAAAACGTTTTCAAAATAGCCGACGTAGGCGCAGGTAGACACGATCCGTAGGGGTACGGTGACCGGAGGCGTTCGGGACACACTGTTCGCAAATTTGCATGATGAGGGAATGCGGATCGGCCGTCAGCGGTCGCGCGTGGAAGCGGCGGGGCCGGTATGCGACGCGACGGCGTCTGCCGCCTCCGCCGCGCTCCGATTTGGCACATCCGCCGACGAGCGCCAACGCGCATACGGACCATAAATATCCCATCCCGTTAGCGCCGCAGACATGCGAATACTTTCACGTGAAACCAGCAATCGATCCGAATTCGAAATGCGTTAAACTTATCAGACCTTAACAAAAAAACGTGATATCGCTTTGTGGATTTACGATAATGAACTTTATGTCGGATTGCGTAACCTCACTCGGTAACTAAGAAGTTATCGTCGGTGTTTGCGGTGCATTCGATCATCCGACGGCGCTTACGTGTTACGCAAAAAAGCACCAGTTTTGTTTTGTTACCTGGAACGATTCGCCGCGGTGTAATTGCTTCGGCGCGGAGTGGGCGGAATGGATCCAGACAATACCGAGAGACGAACTTCTACCTGAAACTATTTACAAAGGCCTCGCGTCTCTACGGATCTGCCGTCTCCGGCACCTATCTGTCTGGGAAGACGAGATTTATCTAATTCCATTCATAAGTTCATACTAAATTACAATTTTAAACAGCACGTCACAATGGCGGCTTTCGTCACGTGCGTTTCCGTTCGCCGGTATCCTGTCGGATACAATATCCAGGTTTGTAAACGAGAACAAAGGTAAGTTTACAAGGAAACATCCGGCTTACGTGAAAGTGTCGACGTGAATTGTTAGTTCGAGTTTGTTAAAACGTTCTTCCGGGAATGTTATAAATTCGTTGTATTATACAACATGCGTGCGCGTACGAGCGAGGATTCTGTTTGACGTGTGATTATCTCGAGGTGGCTGGCTGCTACCTGCGCCAGTACGACTACAAAACTAGATTATTTGTCCAAATATTTACGTACGAATACAACCGTCATTTGATATAGTTACCTAAAATTTAATATAATAAGTAAAAAAAATACATTACATTAATAATTAGTATAATATAGTGGTATTACATAAAAAAATAATAACAGATAGGAATAGGAAGCTTTTGATTATCACCTTGAATTTTAAAGCTGTAATGCAATTTTAATATGAAGGTCTCGTTTTAATAAAATTAAAAATTATAATTATCTGCCTTGGGGCGAAATTCTACGCGCGAGTTTTAAGAAAATCCGCCTCAAAGAGTCAAAGAGAGCGCGAAATCAATATTAATGCTCTTGTTTACCTTTGAGACGGAGTGATCCCGGCGCCGCGCGGTGACGACGGCTGACTCGAATTTATAATCAAGGGTGTCTTTGTAGAAACGTGAGAAATGAGTTCGAAGGGGCGAGACACTTGCTACATACACCACCTTACACTCATTCTCACGATTTAACAGCTGGCCGGTGACCACTTGATGCATAATCATTAGAATATATTATCGATGGTCAGCTGTCCGAATGTTGGATGTCGGTATAATTGGGCGCCATTTTGTAGGGCTATGAGAAAGTTGGCAGACGATTCCGGCTACCTGAGTGAGCCAAAAATGCGCTAATGGTGTATAAAAAGTGGTCACCGCGGTCCGCTCCCGGCTCACGACGAGCCCCGAACCGGACGATGTTTGCACACAACTACCACGATTAAATGAGCCGTTTCCTTTTCATAAATCTTTTATTGGTGCAGCGGTTGCTCATCTGAACTAAAGGATAATTTATCGTAATAACGGTTCCCTGTAAATACAAACAATTTACCCATGTATATTTATTTTGTAAAATGCAACGAATCCTATATTATATAAATATACACTGGCAGCTAGACGTCTGCGAGGTTCACTTAGAACCTTATACGGTCAGAACGGACGTGTAACATACTACCTTAAGTGAACATCGAAGAGAATGATCAGACACGCGCGTTTGCGATTAATTTTAGCTTATTTGTACTTGACATGAATTTAACTCCGTCGACGCGTGCGACTAATAGTTAAATAGTGACGTGGGATACGCGAGTACAATGCATTTACACAAGCTGTTAAACTATGAACTCACGGCAACGACTCACTGAACCCCAACAGTCTAGCGAATTTTGAAAGTAACACGAAATAAGACAAATTATCGAGTACATAAACTATAAAATAATTGTATATTAATACAAGAACCAGAACTCATTATTTTCACTCGGCCATTTTATTAAATTTCAATGTAGCAACACTTCGGATCGAGTAATTTGAAATTGGGGTTTAAACTATTTGGGAGACAGTACAGACATGCAGACTGTATACTTGTCACAATAATTTTGAGTAGTGTTTTGTAAATATATGTCAACGCTCAGGTAAACATGGAGCTTTGAGAAGAGCGAGGAGGTCCGTGTAATAACCAAATGTAAAACATTCCTGCTTTGAGATGTAACTTCAAAAAGGCTCCTCGAGGCTCAGAGGCGGCGCAGCGCGCCTTTGCGGCGGCCCCGCTATTACGTAAAGGGTAGAGCACAAGTTTTTACGTCTGAGTCACGGCCGCGACGCTTCCCGTTCCGCCTCGCGAACACTAAGCTTTTGACAACATTCGCTTTGATGATGCGCCGCTGAAGGGTATTTAATTTTACCTTTTTCCCCTGTCCGCGAGTTAATACCCTTTGCATAAATATACTACACCGCTTTCGTTTCTCATAATCCCGGCTACTTTCATATCTCTATTCTACAGTCAGACGTTTTCAATTTCGTCTGACGAGTGTCACAAGGGACAGCCATCCGTAAAGGTCATAGATATAATATTGCGGTCAAAACTTGATGTTTACGGGGGCGTAAAGAAAATTGTCTCGCCGGGGACTCCAAGGAGATTGGACTATATTACAGTTGGCCGTCGCCTCCATCGGAGGACGACGACCGAATACGAATAAACGTTATTAAAAAACGCAAACGTAGTATGCCCACATTTACAATGTTTATTGTATTACAAAAAAAAAATTATAATACAATAAACATAATTAAAAAGGATAAAGAGAGACTATAAAAAGTTATTAAACAAACGAAAGGGTTGGTATGCGGGACAGGTGAACAACGAACTGAATGAAAAAAATTAAAGGAGTTTTATCGTTAAGCCATGCATTAAAGGGTGTATAGGTCGTTAAATAACTTTCATGTCTTGAATCACCTGATCGGATAAGGGTGGCACAGGTACCCGCATAATTAAATAGAGGGGTCGGCGGTGTGCCTGCGCGGGCGCAACTCAGAACCCTTGACCCGATTGCAGCGCTAGTACGCAGCAATGACACCGCTCGCCTTGAGCCGCTAGCATTGCCGGAGATATTTGCAACAATGGAGGCCAGATAACGTTTCAAAAGTTCGAAAATCCGCCAGTTCCTACCGGCTGCCTGTAATTAATAAGCGTTGGGCAATGCCGTGCTCGATTGTCCTACTGCAGCACGCGTTTACATTACACCTTCTGCGTATTCATATATTGCAATCACTGTATATAAACATGATTCTTTAACAATTATTAATAGTTTAATCCGTTTGAAATGAAAAAATAATTACACAACTGTTACGCTAAACATCATTAATTGATACTTAAGAATATGCTATGATGAGTTTATTTAAGACCTTAGTGCAAATGCCGAAAAGAGAAAATTCTATTAGTAAGCCAAACAAATGGCGCCGCTTACACACACCTAATACCTAACGAGTATTGTCGGTCTTATTTAAATAGGAATAATATATTCTGCGATAACTTTATCAGTAGCCGTACGAGTCGCTATCGAAAAACAAAGGAAATGACGCGCTACTTAAGACACAAAACATTTCCGTTGTGCCTCCCGGACATTTTTATGGGCCCATTTAATGCTGTTTCTCACGATGTACCCCGCGTGGGCGACGATACAAAAACAAGAGGAAATAGCCGATTAGGTCCATCGATTAAGTAACCAATCAACTACTATTTGGAGCTCCAACGGCTTTTATGTTAGAATGTGCATTACTTGTGAACATAGCGGGCGTGCGTCTGCAATCGAAAATCGCGCAATTTAGTTTCCCTCGTAAGTTACTTAATCGAGGTATAGATCTCGCTCCGAGGCTAGGCGCTTGTATTGCGAGCGCCGGGAGATATCGCTGCAGGACCGTTGCGTCAGTTATTTCACTGCACAAAATTTAGTACACGGCAATCGATATAGACTGCGATTACATTAATACATTTGTAATAGTCGCTTGCAAAAAGTTTCGATACATTCGGAATAATATAAAAAAAAAAAACTTGTTAATAACATAATAAAGTTGTATCATGGACTCACCTCTGCGGATCGGCGAACACGAATTTCCTCAGCTTGAGATCTCTTAAAACGATTCCTTGTTCGTGGCAAGCGGCAACGGTTTCGGCCATTTGCCTGAACAGCCTTCGGGCCTCGTGTTCCCTTAGCCGTTTCCTCGCTCTCACGTATGAGTGGAGGTCGGAGTGCGACCGGGGGAATATGAGGTACACCCTCTTATCGCCGACTAATACCTCGTGGATTGGGTTGACGTGCGGGTGTCCGTCTAAGCGGTAATGAGCTTGTAACAGACTGCTGCAGTCACGGGACACCACCTAGGGAGAGTGGAGTACAATGTTAGTTACAAAGCACACCTAATTTACTGGTTTACCAGATAAAGTAAACAAAGTGTATTAAGTTTAAATCAGATGATCAATAAAGCTGTCAAAGTAAATCAAAAATTTCAAGTATCTTTACGATATTGATAGATTTGTGGACAATATGTCACAACAACATTTTCAACGTTATCTATAGACATTTTTATGCTTGTTAATAATGAACTATGCCCTTCTTTTTAAGGTTTTTGTACAAGTTGTGAAAAACAATTGGTTAAGAAAAAATATTCTCATTGAAAACAATCTTTTGCCACACAGTCCAAATTTCAAACTGACTTGATAATAATTCATATAAACCGTCTAGATGATTACATTTTTGATTTATAAATGTGTATATGAAAAAGATCGTTAGCAAAATTCGTTTGATGCCATTTTAAAGGAACTTGATGGGGTATATTTCAAAGCGAGCAATACTTCAAAAGGGCTAGATCTAATACATACGGAGCTTTAAATGTCTGCTGAATAGAGCGCCGTTGACCATTTAATAGTGAACGTTACAAAGAGCATTATTTTTAGCTCATGACGTGCACCGGAAAGGTGTAAACATCGCACACATTGGGTGTAAGAAATATATATTTTTATGACAATGATTAATTCAAATGTATATAAATAACAAATTAAAATAATGGTTTGAGAGGAATAACACACGAGTTTACCTCCGTCAACATGATTTCTTGAGACAACATATAGGTTAAGTTTTGTACGGGATAACTCAGTCGTTAAAATATATCAGGTCTCATAGATTAACCGATTGCTTCTCTTTCACTCCTGAACTAAGTCCTGGATCTGTTGCGGAAATTTATTTTAGAACCGGCACGAAATGTCAACGACATTGTGAACGCGAATTTCTCATGTAAAACGAATCGGTTCGCGTGTCCCTAATATTAATTTTTGACTATCCACGGTATGAATAAGTTTGTTATTTTAGTTTAGCAGCAGCCTTCGCAGACCACATTGATGCGAATTTATTCTCTTTAAGTTTTAAACGATTGCTGCAGCTTCACGAAAATATATCGTGACCCATTTGTAGGATTGTTTACGTAAAAATCGAGAACGATAAGAATTCGCAACGTTTGCGCTGTTTGATAAAAATTTGACCACGTATGCGATTTACGGCAGCTAACCTACATACGGTTATCAATGTTTATTTAATAGCCTTCTTGCACAATGTGTACTTACTTGTAAATATATCTCTTACCCAATCAGAAACACCTAAAACTATGACTTAGTGAACTGGTAAAATCGTTACTATCTATCGAATTTTTCTTATCAAGGAATAAATATTGAAAAAAGAAATATTCGCGGGTACAGTTGCTGTGCCGTTTGTAAATAGATATCGTTAACATTAGACGCACGGCGGTGTCCATTAACAGTGCAAGTATCCAATAGTGGCCCAGATAAACTTAACAAGTTCGATTGTTCGCAGATACATTAAACACGCTAATGGTTAAGTTTCTACATACATTTAACCGTCCGTTGCTATTCGCGTACTATCACTAGTTTAACATAGCAAATGTGAACATGTAATCGTATGTAACCGGCGATGGAAACGCGACAGTGTGCCACAACGCGTTCGCATAGTTGTTGCGTAGTGGGGAGCGTTGGGAGGGGGCCCGCTAGCCTCGCTTTGACATTCGGCGATCGGTGCGTTATCAAGTCGTCTATTTCACAATGTCAATGAGAAGGTCACGCTTATATTTTCGGCGGGTTTTGGTGCGATCCACGTGTGCCGTTCAAATTGGTATTCAATAGGCGCGCGAGCCGATATTAATGCAACACTTGGATACCGGATAGAGCGACGAGATGAATGTATCGTAAACAAAAAAAAAAAAAACAAATTGCGCAGGATAGCATCATATGTGGCATAAGGCAATGCAAACCGTAGCCGTCGTGTCGGCAACATGCGGTGTTGTAAATACACTCAGCGTTTAGCAACGATAACGTTGCTTCACTTAACCTTGCCAAGTTCTCACGAGGGAAGTGTCTATTTTGTGCCTTGACAATACCTGTATGGGCCTTTGTTAGCGCTTGAGCTATATATCCTGTATTGCCTAAAATCATCGCCTACCTAGCTAAGGTGGAGGATGTTTAAAATAACTAGTTTCCTAACTGGTTTCTAGGCGCCTCTGTTAATATACATGGTGATTCAGCGATCGAGGAAACATTTTATTCACGACGTGAGTAATTTTGACTTCACCTTCGTTTTAAAACGCGCATGAAATTAAAATGAAACGTATAGCAATTGCGCCGAAGGTTTGAACGCGTTATTAACGGTATTATAATCGTTATTGTTAAACGATTGCGATAGTCGATACATGACATTGTAAAAACGGCGATGGCTCGTTGGCCTACAAGTGCGATCGAGCTGCGCGGGACCATGACATATAAAGTATGACATCGACGTCAAACGCAGCAGCCCCGCGACGAACAATACACGCGAATTTCATGAAAAAAAAAAAAAAATTAACGATTTTCTATCATTTACACTGCGTCCCTTCATCGACGACATATTAGTTACATGATGAAATTTATTTAGACAATTAAAAAATAATCACTAATTAAATTAACATTAACATACAATAGCTCACGGTCCAACGTTCAAGTGTCATAATAATAACGTGAGTTATAAATTTTGCAGATACCCACAGACAAATGAAATATTTTATGTCAATTAAATGATTAATTCGCAAGTAAAGGTCACACTATGTGGGCTCATTATACACAACTGGGCTTATCTCTCCATGGGGTCTCAATCCCGTGGGATAAAACGAACCCTTCCAGATATGCCGGATGTTTAAGTTAGTGTGAACTGAACCTACTGGGTACATGTTTCAATATTTATAATTATTATGCCAAATATGTATTTTATTATGCATGTTCATGATTTCTGGACTATTATGTTCACGTGAAGGGTAACATGAAATTACTATATATATTCGTTCAACACGGATATTATGTATTTGTTATAAATTATTTTAGTTCACACAGTTTATATATTGTAGCTTTTAAAACTACTAATGTATATTAAGATATTTAAAATAAAAAAAAAATATCGAGACTTTCTTTAATTGATTTTAACAGGTATAGATACTATTAATCATGTCGTAGAAAAAATTAATTTTAATTTGTACAGTGCACCGGTCTTAAGGAATATTAGCGAAGGTGTACAACAATGGTATGGTGCTTGCAGACAAAATTTGGCAATAATTGTAAAGAATGATTAGTTTCTCTAATTAGGTACTCTAAAATTGGTCCAGAGGTCGAACGAAGACAAGAGATTACACACTGTATCAATCAAACAAAGCTACGCAACTTGCTGTTGTAACCCGGCACAATTTCGACACGCGCCGTTACGTGCTTATGTATCCCAGTCGTGTCGCCGGTGACACGATGGGTCATTGTTTTTTTTTTTTTTTTTTCTGTGAGTATTCTTAAAACCTTTTAAAGTGACACAGATTATGATAAATTTCAAATGTTACTCGTCAATATCCTTTAAATGTTTCTTTTGTTAGTCATTTAAAAAAAAAATTCGGCCGATTGATGTGTTTTCCGAACGTAATTGGTGTAACTTCGACATGTTAAATATTTTAACTGTATCTATAATGTCAATGACTATTTAATTCGATTATAATCATGTTTTTTTATAGGCGTTATGACAGGCTGTCAAAATCAGACAGCTTATATGACGGTTGTCTAAAACATTAATATTAATAATATCAGTTGTTTTTATGTAAAGTAACTATACGTAACAACTATGAATAACAAATAAATAACTTCATGATTAAGGGTCGATTGTGGTTACTTACTTTGCAAACATATTCCTCCTGCGTGCGCACGTCTACACATCGACAAAGCGAGGATCCTTCGACTTGTTCCAACAATAGGTACTTATCGGCTACCAGCGCCGCTTGGAACTGATGTTGGAGTGGCGCAGGGCTGCTCGGCGCCGGGCTCGATGGCGAAGGCGCCGCCGAGAGCCGGTCCACGAGCGTCGGCGACTGCGCCCTGTCCTCCGCTTTGCTGTGCTCCCCATTCGGACTAACGGGTACGGTCACCGCGGGCTTGCTCAAGCGCAGCGGCCACAGCAACGAGGGCGATCCGGGATCCATCACAACACAAACACACTGTCACGACACACTTAACGTTCACAATACACGCACAAACACTTAAAACGAAGAGGAACTATGATGAGATGAACATGTTCTGAAACAAAATGCGATCCCGTTAAAAATCTTCAAAACATTTAAACGCAATGAAAATGGTAAAATTTGTGACGTTCATAAACTATGGGAAATTATAAAATACCTACAAATATAGTACGAACCTTGAAATGAAACGTCCTGAGTGGATATCGTACCAAAATTTGACTGTCCGTGGCGGCGAAGAACGCTTTAATGCTTGGTGGAATTACAGGAATACTTGTTCCGTAGTAATTCGAGCAAGTTAGACAGGCCAATATTTTGGGCCGGTGTCCGCTCGGGTTGTTGTAAAACTAAACGAACACACGACCGGCTCCCACTAGCGCCATTGCGAGACTAACTCGAACCGAGACTGGCGTGACGGGCTGACGCGGGCACTCGGAGCCTCGCGCCGGCGGCCGACCCAACGTCCAATGTCGACACACCGTCGGCTTGCGTAGTACGCGAGCATACGCCATGCGGTCCGCAGCCGCGCGCCGCCGCGCTGCCCGTCCCGCTCCCTCGTACGCGCGCAACGCTCTCTAGAGAGGGACGGAGACCGACCATTCATTTACGTTTGGCAATGCAATGATGTCGAATGTGTTGTTTCAATAATTTTCACAACAATAAATTTAATAACAGAAATAGGTAATTGCGTTCCGACGAAAATGTAATAAGTTGTGAAAATGTTTAATGACGCAGGTATATTATAAGATGTCTATTTTTAAATTATTAAATTGTTACAATTTTCGCAACATTTTCTAGATTTTAAGTTATAAGTTTGAAAACTGGACTTTAACAAATAGCGGGACATTATGTATAGCGGCCTGTTATTTATTGCACTGGTACTAAGTCTCTACTCTACAGTGGAATATATGTAGGCAGAGTGCAAACATTACTGTGTTCTGGCTCGAAGTGCGTTGTAGCTAGTCAAATATCTCGGGGTAACGAGACTTGACATCTCATGTCTAAGGGGATGAGTATAATGTGGTGCAGTGTTTATCATCTAAATTAGCACCACGTTGTCATAAGCCGGCGTATCAATTACCATCAGGTAAACATTGTTATCATCATATCACCTACCTTAGATAAATTTTGCAAGAGAGATAATAGTTTCGTTTCATACTGGAATATTACTTAAAATGTATAAAAATTCCTACGGTCTCTATCAAAGCACGAGCTATAAAGAGTCATACATAAATAAAATTTACATTTACATAATGTATGAATAAAATACATGAGTAATGCCGGAATCGAACCCGCGTCATTGAACACATAGAGTCCATTCTTTTACTGTTATTACATAATACATTATGAATGTTTGTCAAAATTTATTATACTTTTAAACAAAATGGATACCATTCTATTACCAAAAAACAACTTCCATATATTTAGCTTCTGTCAGATGTATCAAGTGATTATTGATCTAAATCGGAAAACTCTGACTGTAGTGTAGTATACTAGCTAGTATTTTTATACTAATCATTAAGTTTATATTTAATTAAAGTTTATTACAATAGACAGGTCATTGATGGTGCTGCTTAATGTAAACGAGATAGGATTATGTTGAATGTTTCTATTCATCCTCCAACCCTCGTTTGCTTCCATTTCAGTTAACGACAAGTAATGCCTGAATCTATAGAAGGAATCAGGCTCTTTATCATGTCGTAGTACGCCCTATGGGGAAGTGGCACCGTAAAGACCATTACATATATGCCCGTCCAATCTTGATTATTAAGTTATTTTTGTATCAAGGGAAATCTTCGAAAGCCACCTTGTCTTTTATCCTTTGATGGTTTTCTTTAAGTATGTTAGAAGGGATTAATCAAGGTACCTAGTGGTCATTTATTAATAAAAACAATTTCGAATACTAGTCGGACAGTATTGCATTAAGATCTTATACTGATCTCATTGCACAACTGCAAACCGAAACGTGTAAGGTGTGGACCAGTGTCGACACGACATTTACAACATATACCACCAATAAAAACGTGTGTATTTTTTAAATAATTAAGCGACGAAATGAGCAGGACGTTCACCTGATGGTAAGTGATACGCCCATAACAACGTGGCGCTAGTTAGTATGATATACACTGCACCACATTGCGCCACATTACATAATGTTTTACATCTGGTCGCAGAACTATTATTTTGGCGGCACAAGGCTCATGAAACTCTGTAACGTTTAAACAACTCTAATCCTTTTTTTTGGCTTTTGATATGAATCTGAAAGTGGCCACACTGTTGAGCTTCCTAATTACACCGAAACAAATTAAAGCTATTCAATTCACGTGACAAAGAAATCTATACTTTTCTTAAGCGTACCATGAGCAAGACACGAACATTTTTTTCTGTTAGAGAAAGCGACGAGTCGACTGAGACGTAAAGTGAACCTGCTCTCCTAATCGTCTTCTAAATAGTGATAGTATGATATACACAGCACCACACTCACTTACGACACAACTCGACTCACTTCCTGTTCTAGAAAATTCTAAATAAACTATCGAGAGAAAATGAGTAATCATTGTTTAAAATGACCTATAGCAGTGGTCACATGTTGGTGAATCCCCTCAGTTGAAGACGTTAACTGATACGTAAAATTTATACTCCAAAAAGAACCACAAGCTGAACGTTGATAGTTTCACAGTACGAAAAATCAGACAGACAAATCGTATAGTATATAAATGAATCATAAATATAATCTACGTTTGAGAAATTTTGTTGTTTATCTCAGCCAACAAGACAAAGTAAGTAAAGTATGCAAAGAAATAACATTTTTTTTTTATCAACGTCAAGTAATAACTTTGAATTAACGTACTGAAGTTTTAATTTAATCGATAGTAGAACAATCTTAGTATTTATAATAGTAAGTAAAGTGAAAATCAATTCATAGTCATCACTTACCAATTCAAATAATAAAGTAGCGAATTGTTTTCACAGAGACGCAAATCGAAGAACCTACCAGCAGCAAGGTTTTTGTGAAACTGACTGAAGTTTCATTAGCGCTATGAACAATTTTGAATTCAATTGCGCAATAATTTACAGGCTAAAATTGTTGTGCAAGTTGTATACCACATTATACATCTTGATACAGTTAGAACAAAACTTTTAAGGATTTAACTTAACCGGTCAATTCGTGAGATGCTGCTAGGCACATATGTATACATTTGTTTATACTCAACACCTCGTGTACTGATATCACGAGCATATTATGGTGCAATGTGAACATTCTAACTAGCGTTACATATAGGGTCATGTTAACATCCCAGTCGTCTTGTTGAATTAAGTAAATTCGATTTCAGTGTATATTGCTTTAAAATATGAGAATATACAAGATGAAATCAAGATAAAAAATCCAAGTTATATATATATTCGTATACATCATCAGCCGATAGACGTCCACTGCTGGACATCGGCCTCTATCAAAGCTCGCCTCATTGATCGGTGATACGCTGTCCGCATCCTGCGGCTTCCTGCGATCTTCACCAGACGGTCAGCATGGCTTCCGACATTACTGAACACTAGGGGCTGTCGTTTGTATGGATTCATATAGAGGGAATTTGGGCTATTTCCCTCCACGCTGGCCTAATGCGGGTTGTACCACGAGCAGGTGAGTTTGGTTTGGGTCCCATGAGTGGTCGTGCAGGACCTCTTACACCACATTAAGTCATTAACAAATGATAATTTAATCGGTGATGACTTATAAATTTTACTTAGGAACATGACACTGCATAAAATCAAATGTTAAATGATTGTTGATGATGTAAAAACGGATTTACCCCGTTTGGGGTAATAATACGTATAAATTTATACAGATAGAATTATCATATTGTTTTTTTTTTTATATAATCACGCCTTTTTCTCAGTAGGGGTAGGCAGAGGTGAATATGCACCCACTTTTCGCCAGATGTGGTCAGATTAGGTCCCATGTAACAGGGGGCGAGCCTGTTGCCATTTTATTGGGACCACCACACGCATACAAAGATGATGTCAGTGTGCGGGCTTCCTCACGATTTCCTTCACCGTTTGTATCTCGCTGTTGTAACTTAAGTTCATACATACATACATATATATCACGCCTCGTTCCCAGTGGGGTAGGTAGAGACCACCTCTCTCCACCTGCTACGATCCTGGCACACCACTCTTAAGTTCACAAATGCACATAACTTAAGTATTAAGTCATTGGTACATGCAGAGGTTCGAACCCGCGACCTGCGCAATGAAAGCCGCACGCTCTAACCATTAGGCCAGCGAGCTACTATTGTTATTATGGATTAATATATTTATTTAAGAAAAACGATCTTTTGTTACGTTAGCTTTTAATAGTGACGTTTTCTATACATAGTTGTGTAGATATAAATCATCACAATGATTATTTATGCCATTGATTCAAACACTAATGAGCTTTAGACAGTAAAACTTATAAGGTAAAGAAGTGTTACTCCTTATTGTTAATTTATTCTGACTTGATGTTTGAAAATGTTATACTTTTTAGATAGTTATGTAAATTTTTGAAAAGGTAATGAAATCTTGTAAAAAATACATTGGATTATATGAGTAGCTCGCTGGCCTAATGGTTAGAGCGTGCGGCTTTCATTCCGAAGGTCGCGGGTTCAAACCTCCGGCGTGTACCAATGACTTAATATTTAAGTTATGTACATTTGTGAACTTTAGTTACAACAGCGAGATACAAAAACGGTGAAGGAAAACATCGTGAGGAAACCCGCACACTGATATCATCTTTGTGTGTGTGTGTGTGTGTGTGTGGTGGTCCCAATAAAGTGGCAACAGGCTTGCCCCCTGTAACATGGGACCTAATCTGACCACATCTGGCGAAACGTGGGTGGTTTATTCACCTCTGCCTACCCCTACTGGGAAAAAAGCGTGACAATATAAAAAAAAAAATATATATGAGTAACAATTGTTGATTAACAATTTAAATGTATGAAAATTTCAAATCGATGTCACTAATTAGTGGTATGATTACCAATAATATGGTGAGTAATAAGTTTCGCGTTTAGACTATGTACGTTTCTTTATCTAAATAGATTATTAAATAATGCAGTTTGGTACTGTATGAACTAATTGATGACTTTATTATTCAATTAAGCGGCCCATAAAAAAATACTTGCGGTTAGTTAGCAGAATCGTATTGTTAATTTGCAGCGATAATTGTATTGTTGTTTACCTTATGACTTATTAGGCCGAGTATACTGGTCGAGCGTGTTTCACCATCTTCGGCCACATTGTCACTTAACATCATGTGAAATTAAGGTCACTGTTAATCCGTTGTTAATAAAAAACTCTTTTTTTATCCAATTAAGCGATGAGACGAGCGGGACGTTCATCTGTCGGTAAGCGATACGCCTGCCCATAACGTGGGGCTAGTTAGAGCGATATACAGAACCACATTGCCCTTGTCGCCTGAGACGTAATGAGTCTCGTTACCCCAATAATTACACGCGGAAGATAGTAATATTTGCGCATTGATGTTTTTGGTAGAAATACGCTCTGCGGTAGTACCTACCTTGAGAATCTTCGGGAACAGATTACTTCACTTAGTAAATTTTAGAACAAGTGTTTACTAGTTAAAATATAAAAACGGTGAAGAATAAGTATTTGCGTAAGACGAACGGGATAAATATCGAAATCGCAGAAGGTTATATGATTTAAAAGTAAATATACAAGACTACACTACGTCAGTAGTCTGTTAAAAGTTAATCAGAGAAAGCGCCGCCGCGTTTGAATTGTGTAAGGATCCATGCGCGGCGCCACTTCGCAAGTTGTCGACGTCACAGGATCCTCTAATAGCTTGCGGCAAAGGATTCTCACGTGTAATGGTTATTGTGCAATCCGGTGGGTCTGGTTAAAAATGTCCGCGGCTACGTCACCGCCGCGACGTTAAAATGACACAGAGTTAGGAGAAGTCACGTGACTCAGGTTGATGACGCATTCAACTTGAAACCGGGCCGATTAGATCGATTGCGTGTTATATTATCAATTCGTGATGGATTGTATGAATAGATAAAACTAAATCCTTTATCCTAAAAATAATGTTTTCTTACATTTGCGCGAAATTACACATACATGAAGACTAAAGTTCACAGAATTTACTATCTGTTTCGTCCCATTTTGGCAGCAGTGGTCCGAAGAGTTCACGTGAACAGGTCCTGTATCGAATCGAGACCACATTAGTTTATTTTAAATTACTTTTTCTTTCTTTCTTAAGCTGTGTCTTCGTTATTCAAGATTGTTTTCGAGGTGATTCTTATGTTTGTCTGTTGAACAGACTTTTTTCATGTTCATCTAATGTTAAGTTATACGTCTGCCACAATGTCACTAGCTATGATAATATTCACAGCATAACATTGTGTTTGAGACATAATATGTTAATTCTTATTAACTCATTAATTTCAGCAACCCCTAAACTACAGTATTCTCTGGCCATAGAAATAGAAGCTGCTATTATGGACCTACCTAGACAGTCTCCGGCAACAGAGACTTACGACCAGTGCACGTTCCATCGGTTCCCTACCGCTACCATCCTAGAATAGTCTGTCTGTTTAGTTTCTGAACAGCCTGTAGTTCTTCTATATGGAGAAAAATGGGATTGTGATTTACTCTAATGTATAATACATTAACTAGTTAATATGTTCCAGTGTTTTATAAAATCTAAAGAATCTCCTTCTCAGGAGTCTTTACTATGAATATACTTGCTCCATTCTTTCAGTTGAATTAAATGTTTATTAAGAAAAATTGGCAATCGTTTAGGTCCCAAAATGAATTGCGATTAAAGACGGTTACGAGATCTAATATATCTCCAGCTGCCTGTAAGTCCTCTAAAAATGGTGCCGCAGTTAACGTGTTAAAAAATAGTAATAAACATTTAAATTCCTATATATACCTATATTTACTCTTTACTATAGAAAATTCAAGACGCGGTGAGGTCATACTGCGTAGAACGTATTGTAAACAATTGGATACCTGTGATACATACTCTGTGATGATTGTGACGTCAGGAGATGCCTCACTTCAGTTCTCCTAAGATCACGGATGCAGTAAAGCATTCGAAACAGTGGTGTAATATATAAATAGGATGAAAAATCTAAAATACAGTAGTTATTAATTCCGTAATTAGTTGGCATACATACTAAGTAAACTACTAATCTTAATATGTTATTCTAGTTAACTGGAAATATCGATTAAGGATGTGAGCGATCGTTGCTTTGTTCGTTGTACGAGTTATATGTCACGTAGACACCGAAAAAAGAAGTTAACTGCTCGAGCGGTAATGTTACATGTTTTCCTTGTATCGTTACTTGAATGGTATGGATGATTAGCCAATTATCCTGTATCAGCCCACAAATATATAAATATCAATTGTGGAATAATATAGTATCACCAGAAACATAAACATCACAGAGATTGAATTTTTATAATTAGTTACGATTTTTTGTATATAACAACACAGATATTCATATCCCGCCGGGAGTTCCCCTGAACGTCAAACTGCGGATCTATGGTTACTGTATTATACATTATACTGCGCATTAGTTTTTACCTCATTACACGGTAAATTTTGTTTATTGTAGTGTCTGCTACCTACAACTGGGTTTTTTATGTTTTGAATATTAATTACTTGAAGTACGCTACAGTACGATTCCAGTAGCAGCCTTAAGTAAACGGAACAAAGGGAACTTATGTAAAAAGTTTAAGTACGTTTTAAATAACAAAACAAAAGGACATAGAGAACAGGACGTTCACCTGACAGTAAGTGACAAGACTTTATAACAAGGCGCTAGTTAGGATCTTTACTCATTATCGCATTGAGTTGGTGTTCGTGCATAAGAGAGAAGATTTCATTGACTACATCGCCTTTCAGTGTAGTCGAAGAGACTTATAAATTATTCCTGTATTCTCTGAAGATGTTGAGCGTTTGGTAGTCATTTTGACTCTTACAGCTCATCCGGTACCGGGCTCGTAGACCTGGCTCGACGGCATGTTTAAGTTATTGTTAAATAAACCTTTGTTAACATTTGTCTACGAGAGCGTACGTTATAAAGCGGTACATAATCCGAAAATATTTCAACATATGCCATATGTTGTGAGTATTCCAGTAAAAGTTGATGTTTTACAAACAAAGTTAACGCGTAAGAGCTTCATAAAACTTCCCTATTAAATTGGCTTCGTTCGACCACAATGAAACAAGAGTTATTAAGTCACGTGTTTCATACAAAATTTCGGATGAAAGGCAAGCCATAAAAATTAAACTTAAATGAGAATTTGAATGGAATGGAAATGTTTTAAGTGAAACTTTGATGGAAACAGTAAATAATTCTTCGGGCCCACCTTTACAAATTCAAATCACGTGTTTCCGCTGTTTTGTGTAAAATGTAGCAATCAATTTGTGCTTTGTTCTTCGACTTTCCTTTGCTACGAAGTGGAAAAAATTTTAATGAAAAGGAGAATTACAGAAGTTTCGAACAATTTACTCTCTTGTGACTTTTGACTTTTTAAGCTTTAAACAATAAATCCGGAGTCGTCTACAATAGCAATGTTTTTTAATTTCAGTATTATTGTCCTGAGCAAAGAAATATTGGGCTTGGGTAATACTTGAATATTAAAAGTTGTTGAATAAACAAATTTGTCAACGTTTTTGCGCTTTGTGAGTAGAGTATTCAATAGCAAATACAGATGCTCTGCTCTATTAGCATTTTATAATTATACTATACTATTATACTATTTTAAATAAACAATTTACTTTACTTTGAACTGTGAGTCATATTTTGTCTTCCATCAAGGTGGTCGTCTTTGGAATTAAATACACTCGGTTTCCTCGTCAATGTTTCGGAATAGTAAATGCGGTAGCTCGCCATCCGGATCCTTTAAAGCGTCATAAACCTTAAACTTATGCCGGACTTCCGGCAAGAGCTCAAGATATTACAGCGTTCGCTGCGTTGCGGAATTCCGTGTAAATAAAATGAGTAAAGGTCTCTTACAGATAAATAATTAAATATGACTACAATGTTGATTGCTTTAAGTCTAGAGTAGGAAATCTGTTCTAGATGTATTCCTAATAAAATATATTATATATAAGTCTTGTGCCTTCATCAAAGCAATGATTGAAGTAATGCTTTAATTGTTAGATTAAATATCTTCCCTTTCAATTATAAATTCGTATGGACTATTGTATAAGAAAATTACATAAATATGTATAAGTTCTCATAACACTCCGGGTAAAAACGATTTCAAGATATATCTTACATGAAACATTAAGTTTTTCGTTTGTTAGATCTGAGGATAATGAGGAGTACAGTCTCCTATCCGAGAGGGACATAAATCCCGTTAACCGGTGAATCACCTGCAGCCGTAAGTCGGTGATGAGTCAGTAGCGTTGTCCGCTCCCGCATGTTACACCGGGCCTTGCATTCCCGTGGTATGATGATACGCGGGATGCGCGTGTTTGAGGAAACACTTTTTTTTTTAAGTATTTTGAAGTAGAAGCTATGACGTCAGCGCTTTAGATTTCCGAAACAAAAGTCCATTGGAAACTTGAATAATATATCATAAATTTATCTTATCAACATTTATCAATTGCTTTAGAGGTGAGTGACTAGTACACGTGAGGTACTAAGTTGCCGAAACACAACTTTGCTTGTTATTTATGAAGGCTTTTAATAGAATTATATTATATATGAAAATATTTATTTACATATTTCATCAGATTTGTTTAACTCTATATACATATCACTATAACAATGTATTGATGTTCGTAGCTGTAGGTACACAGTCATAATTCTTAATACTCACACAATTAATAGCGAATTAAAGAAGTTAATGAGATTATTTAATCCTATACTAGTGATATTATAGATGATAGGAAGAATATGAACAAAAATATATATGCGATAAAATCGGTAATATACAGTATTATTACATGTTTAGTATTAGCGTGTATATAAGAAATCATTGTGGGTTGAAGACCACTCTTTCAACTACTGGTGTTTCTTTTATGAAGAAAAATCCAGTAATTCGTTATTAATTAATTGCATTCTTTAACAATATAACGTAATGAAACCTTTACAACCTAGATTCCTACAATGGTGGATATCGACCATCTGTGGTCGACATTAGTTTCCCAATCCAAACCATTGCATAGTTTTTAAATTGGTTATTTTGTATGAGTATACAAAAGGAGGGGTAAGATTTTTAAACCATTTTGGAAAAGAGATCTCTTCCTCAATTATTGTAGTTTCGGAATCCCTGCTGTCATCTAACAGCTTTAATCATTAATTATCAAATTTGAAAAAGTATGAAATGCCGTATCAGCTCGTGTATGTAGTTTTTAATCATAAATCTAAACGAGAAGTTAGAACATTCTACGATAAGTAAAGTCCCTTTGTTATGTGCGCAGAAATTTATCGTCGCGTAATCGCATATACGTAAGAGCAACACACTGCGTCGCTGATAAAAGATTGCATAATGTGTTTTAATAAATACCGTACTTAACTACTAAGATTTTGCTACAAATGAATGCTGAACCTGTTAACCACAGGATTTAAGTCTATCCAGTTAGGTCACAATTTACATTACATCTATGTGACATCAAAATTTTTACTAAAGGTAGCTTTAACATTTATTAAAATGGATAACTGCGTCTTGAGAAGTAAACAGTTATTTGTTCTTCAGTTTGAGCAAATTTTTTTCTTTTTCTCCTTAGAAAAACTAAATAGATTTTTTTTATCATGAGCATTGTATAGTATGGGTATGTATGGCAGAAGAAACATGAAAGTAGGATTAATGCTGTGGAGATGAGAAGCCTGAGAAGTATAACTGGAGTGAAACGGATGGACAAAGTGAGGAACAGTGTGATAAGGAAGCGGTGCGGCGTGGTTGAATATGTAGTGACAAGGATAGAGAAAGGGATGCTTAGATGGTTCGGCCATGTCGAAAGAATGGATGAAAGAAGATTAACGAAAGAAATATACAAGGTAAGAATGATTGGAAGAATCAGTGCAGGTCGACCTAGGCGGACATATTCCGATCAAATCGGAGATGTCCTAAAGAAAGGCCGGATCAAAAGCACTCGCAACCGGCGAGCATGCATGAAGACGCTTATGAAAGTGGAGGAAGCGAGAGAGGTGTGCCAGGATCGTAGCAAGTGGAGAGAGGTGGTCTCTGCCTTCCCCACTGGGAACGAGGCGTGATATATATGTATGTGTGTATGTATAGTACCGTATCAGTTCTGTTTAGGACGCATGCGCTCAATTGATGTTATACGATAACCCACGCGATGTAATTAGCATGTTGTGTCTAGATCACGATGACCGCAATGGAGACTTAAAAATAATATGTTAGGTCATTAAGACTGAAGCAACTAAATTTTTATAATAAGCGATGAAACGAGAGGGAAATTTATAGTACACTAAATGATATGACCTACTAATAGACATGCAGGAGAATTTTTAAAACTTATGAGAAGTACTAAAGTTCTAATTATATCACATTTGCGTATATCTTTGCACACGCTGATGACGGATGTTTATTATTAGCTTAGTTGTATCGCTGCATCATTGTCTCGTTTGAATACCAAAAGTAATTTGTTAAAACTACCACATGAAGTCAGCTGATACACTTGCAGAGGCGTGTATAGAGAATTTGTGTAGTATTCACCTCATCGCATCCCAAGTCTTTGTGTTTATCTATAGTGAAATAAACATTTCGAATTCAGTATTGTATATCGTACCTTTTGTGTGAGTTGAAGGACTATTATTTAGATAGTATTGGCGAGCCAGAGTACATAGTGCTTATCTGTCTACCTGAAGCGAAAACATGTGGTATACTTGTTCATAATGTTCGCATATCACAAAGAGCATGTCACATGATCTATTTTTAAACGATATACAGAATAAACTAGCTAAAAGAAGATTTTGACAAATACTCGACATATTTAATTTGGGCCATCATTCCTTGGTCCCGGGGTTGTGCAGACTGCTGCAGTATTTTATAAACAAAGATAGCTCCATCGATATATTTCACGATTAATTACCAATGTTCGAATCCAAAATTGTCGGGGTATTGAATCGTGGTACAGTCGCAGACGTCTAATATTTTGCTTTGCCATATCATAGACGTAATCATACAAACATTTTTTGTGAACCTTGTCAAAATTGTCAATTTATAGTTAAAGTTGCCGGTAAAAGGGGTGTTGGTCGTAGAAAGAAATCATGGTTACGCAACATCCGAGAGTGGACGGGAACTGCGAGTGCCGCCCAACTATTTCGCCTCGCAAGAGACAAAGTTAAATTTGGAGAACTGACCGCCAACCTTCGCTAGTCGGAGAGGCACCTTAAGAAGAAGAATAGTCTTTAAATAACTAGTTTAATTAAGAGGTTAGGTTAATACATCTTTTCCAATTTTCCAGTTTATAATCACTGTGTAGTTATGTAATTTCTTTTTATACCGTTTCTGTTTATGCACAGTCACTTAACGCAAGATGTGTTTATCTTTAAGTGTAGTTACATGTTGCTATTTTTAACTTGATTTTTAATGTTAAGTCATGAAACCAATCATGTAACTACGTTGATAAGCCTTAACGAATAATTAAATCATCGTCATCATCATTAGGTGCCTTCAAACTAAAGTTTGTCGATCAGACGGAGAGTATTGATCCTGAGTTCGGGCTGGACATCAACAGATAGAACTGTAATGTTCACGAGGGTGTGTGCCTTTGTAATTGTTTCTATTTTATTAATCCACATTTGAGTAATGAAAACTCGCAATAATTTCACAATATTTTGTCCAATTGTTGCTCTTTTGTAACAATAATCGTGACTCATTTACAAAACACAAAGAGGTCAAAACTAATGTGTTATTTGTCATAGATGACAAAAGAATTTTTCACTATTCCAATGTAACCTGGTATTTGTAAAGAGGTAATTTTTTTTACCTAATCGTGTAAATGATACATTAGAAAATGTTACTTTAAGTAATAAACTTATTTGTTATGTCGGTTAAATTTTATATACTTTTTAAGGGAACGCTTTCTTTTATTATTTATCTGTTAAGTATTATACTAGAGCAAAGATGTATTGCCATCAACAAAACGAGAAAGTCTTTAGTAACAGTTTATCAATAGTTTCAAACGGTTTCGTTTTTTTTATCAATATGGTAATTGTAATTTAAGTGCTATTTTAAAATATATCAAGCCAAGACATGCTGTACGATCATTTAACAATAAATTATGTATTAAATATCCTCGTTGTGCTTGATCTTGGGAACATCTCTGGAATAGAAAACGTCCTTGTAATTTTTTTCAAATGACTCATAAATCTTTAAAGATCGATGACCGCTTTGGAATTGGTCAGACGCTAGTTGCAGGATAAAAAAGGATGTACTGTTTAGGAGTTTCTCTATTTTTAAAATTACAGACGTTTTTCAAAGATACCCAAAATGATACTATTGGTATTCGCTGTATAAATAATTTAACTGACTATTTATTACACTCTTTCTTGTCTAATATAATCTGCCTTGTTTAATAACCTATATGGTAATACATAACATCTTTTTCTGCTTACGGTGGAAAGGTAGCTAGTAAAATTACTCCGCTAACATATTCTCTTCGCTAGTATTTATCAGCTCTTCTAATCAAAGAGGCTCTTTCAGATGAAAACAATAGTGTATTCAGACGCTCTTAAACTAAGTAATAAGAAAACCCAAAAAATAGCTGTTAATTAGTTAAACGAAAGTAAATAAAAACCATTGACTAAAGAACAGTTAATACAGAAATATTACAGATTCTGTCGAATGTTTGAGAACACACGTGGAGTCAGTTTGTCTCCAATGCTGAAGTCCAAGAGAGAGCCAACTGCAAACGCAGGCTTGAAACGACACTTTCAAAGAGGATCCCTTTATGAGTTCCCTAGGTTGGTCTGAAGGGAAAAATTCCTAGAAAATGTGCACCTGGTAGACAGCGGAGGATATGGCTTGTCGACATAAAGGAATGGACCGGGTTTAACTACCATCAGTTAAAAAGAATAGCTGAGGATAGATTGATTTTCTCAATCTGATCGCCAAACTTCAGTTTGAAGGCACCTAATGATGATAATGATTATGATTATCATAACAGTCGAAAGCTCGGTTTACTGTACAAATGATGTGAAATTAAGGAAAATCATTATAGGTGCAATGTCTTGACACTGTTCACCACTACTGGACATAGGTCATAGGTAATTTTTATCACGAAGTTACGTAATTATGTATATACTAGTCTTCTATTATAACGTACGTAAATCAGTCATTTAAACCTGTTTTGTATATAGCCTGGGTGATTAACAAACTAAAACTATGTATAGTTGAAATATATTTAATTTTAATGGATAAATCACAAACAGATAACAAGTTAATTGCAGTCCGATCGAAACAACCAAGCGATTAATTCGGAATATAGGAAAATGGAAGCATGTTAATAACGTTAATGTATACCAGTCACTGATATCAGTACAGCAATGTGGGTATTGTGTTGAAGTTAAAATGTATAAGCGATTGGATGAGCTGGACATCCCCTGGTGGTAAGTACAAAACTGTAGAATGAATGTGTAGAAGGAATGTTCACACCGTAATTCCCATATAACTATTCACCATCATCAGCCGATAGATGTACACGTTTGTTGTCCATATGGGCGAATTTAGACATGTTCTATCCCACTGGCGTAATGCGGGTTGGTGGGAGCCATAGCCGTTTGTTAATTAGCAGGGTGCTCCAAGAGAAGTTTCGGTTGGCTTGAGACCCGTGAGTTGCGGTAGTTGGCGGTCAGGATGGGGGTACTCATCGTCTTCTAATTGACTTAGGAGGACAATGGCTGAATGTAGTCTCCGGCCATTGAAGCAATACTCACAAGGCTGGTAGGGTCTGCATAAAACAGACCCCGGGACGGACTATACCAACACAGCGTTAGCAAAACCGCGTGGATGTGTTCCAAACGGAGATCCCGTGACCTCCTCAAACGCCGAAGGTGACTGACGGGAATTTAGTGGGTAAAACTCTTCACATAACTCTGATTTCTTCCTCAGAAGACATAGTAGTATCTTTTCAAAGATATCCCCCAAACAACAAAAAAAGGGTCCCGTTAGTTTTTGTGCTGGACCCCTTCCACCTCACACACTACACATATTACACTACCATTAAGTGGCAGAAGTAAGTGCTATGGTGGTAACCACTTACCACACTTACGTAACCTCTTGCATGACATCTGGCAAAGGATTATATGTGCTAAAAATAAAAAGTTAGTAAAACTTTGAGGGTTTTTGAAAATATGAAACTCAATACAAATTATCGGAAATTTATATCGCACACGAAATAACAGTAGTTAAAAAGGTTAACATCAAACAGATTATAGTTAAATTTCTCTTTGACGGTTAACGAAGTGTATGCTTTTGAATATTTCGATTGAAATTTTAACAAATTGTAGTATACGTTATTGCAAAGGTAATTATAAGTATATCTTAAGTACTCGTTAAATATTTTGATATTAACATTAGTAAATAATTGTTTGCAGCTTTACGCGAGATCGATCGATGTCGCGAGACTGACCCAAGGGAAGTCTATGTCCAGCTGTGGACATCTATCGGCTGATGACGATGATGATTATATGCAGCTTAACTGTGGGTAAATTTGTCGCCGATTGCTTACTGGTTTGTTGCGTAACAGTGTCAGCCAATGGAGTGAAGTTGCAGCGGAATCCAAATAGTCTCTATACACTGACACCATGCATGCAATTATGATTGTTAAATTCAATTTCCATAGCAATTAAACATTGATAACAATTAGAAGATTTCAATGTAACTAGAACAGCAGTCAATTCTGTTGATTGTCGGGCTTTTACTAGTGTAATCAACAATAAAACTATCAGATGTGTTGATGAAATCATTGTTTACATTTTAAAATGGATTGCGTAAAGTGTTAGCCTTTCAGCCTTGTGCGTCTCACTTTTGTTATTAACCAAAGAGTATTTATTCGGTTTGTTTGCCAATGTTTGCGGAAAATATTGTCTCAAGTGCAACCGGTAGCAAATGTTAGAGTGCCAATTTTAGTCGCTTGTTTTCAATTCGTTGATATGTCGTAAGAGGTTCCGTCTCAGTGTTGAGGGAGCGAGGTATTTTTAATATACCTTAACGAAACATGAGTCATCGTAACAATTTATCATCCGGCGTACAGTGTACTCGTTTGGAAAATTTACAAGTATCAAGAATTTACGTTTTGTACATTCATTCCTTAAAGTATTATTAAGTGATGATTCTGCTGTGACGAATTAGTACCGCTTTTATATAGTAAGGAAGCTAAAAAACAACTATGACATACATATGATAAGTCATACGATGGGTCATGATATTGCAGTTGCACAAGATAATGAAAATCGAATTGAATCAAAACTTCATTGTATTTAAGTTGGTCTCATTATACACAGTTATTTCTATAGAATATTTATAAAGTAACAAATTTTGATCATAGCTTTGTAAACGAAGGACATTTTTTCCAGAGACCATCTAAGTACGACAGTAGTGCCTATTTCTGCCAAGTAACTCTGGTATAGAAACAGTATCAAGTTCTAGTTAAAATGGCGCTTTAGTTAATGAAATTGCTGTGTTATTAAGACTTTACATCTCAAGAGGTATGTTGGTATTTTTTAAGGCAAATGTAGAAACGATTTTTTGTTAATAAACGTTGAAGTTAACCACAATCATTGTATGCTTATATCGCCTTAACTTAGTGGTATTTTAAATGGCATTTGACACTTTCAACTTCAACCTATATTATGCAGATTGCTTCTAAGGTTATCGCAATGAGAAATTACACTGATTAAAACGCACTAGAATGATATTAATTATCCAAACAAGGACAAATTATTCTAAATTAATAACGACCCCGTTAAGACGGGGGTAATTGAATAAAGCTGTCGATTGACAAAGTTTAATACGAAGCAAAATAATACATTAAAGTTTTTTATTCGACGAAGCGACGAGACGAGGGAGTCGTTCACTTGATGGTAAGTGATACGCCCGCCTTTAACAACGTGGTGCTGGATAAGATGATAAACATATTACCACATCGTGATCGACGGAAGATGAGAAGATGATGCATAATATATTTAGTCTCTTTATCCCAGTACACACTAGCTATAGCTGTATGGCCGCAGAAATAGGAGCTGTGGTGGTACCTATTTAGACCGTCTCCGAAAACAGAGACCTACCACCAGTTAGGTCACTGATAAGGTACGTGCAAGGCAATTTAATAAAATATCATTCAGACTTACTATATATATTAGAGAAAGTCTGAAAGTTGCTCCAGTGACAGAAAAATTGAGGAGCAAGAGGTCAGCGTGGTGCGAGCATCTTATGCATAGGGATGAAGGACATATAAGAAAGAAAGTAATGAGGATGAACGTGGATGGTTATAAGGGTAGACGAAGACTGAAGAAAGTGTCGATGGATTGTGTGAAAGATGACATGTGTGGGAAGAGTGTGAATTCAAATATGATGTCTGATAGAGCGATATGGAAGAGAAGTACATATTGTGCCGATCCCACATGGCTGGAAAAGGAGAGAAGAAAGGATTCAGACTTACTATTTCCAAAGGTAAACTGCAAGAAAGATGTTCTCGGAACGGTATGATCGCCTTGGACTGCAACATCAAGGGAATCGTTGAGTTACCGTCAGATGCTATAAAGATTAGATATTATTGCATTATAAATTATACTTCTTAACTAAGATCTCAGCTAGTATAGTTGTAATAAATTTAACGTGTGTTAACTTATAAAATGTTAGGTCTCTATCGATGTACACCACTGTATGCCTACGTCCTCACTGTGATTGCATTAAGCAATCGCCCAGTTGCATAGTAATGGCAGGCGGTTTGCAAAAATTTAACACAGTGCATTGACTATTACATCTGAACTAAGGTCAAACCGAGTCAATATAAGTAGAACCTAAATATTCAAGGAAAACTGGATGCTTTTTCGATTGTAGATGAATTTTGTTTGAAATAAATCTAGCCAATAAATAACTACATATTATATTGATGTAATCGCGTAGGCCGCCAACTGACACTACTGACAGCTCTGTAGTCTCGGGCTAGTAAGAATAGGACATAGGTAAGCCCTGCCTGTCGTAGAAGGCGACTAAAAGGGTCTAGGAGTTTCGCTAGCATCGAGAGTGGCGGCCCTTATCGCTCAAGTGAACCTGCGTGGGACAGCGTATGGCTCAGCGATGGTGCCTAGGAGGGATAGGAAAAAGGTTAACACAAAGTGTAGAGGGGCACCGGTGCGTTCTGTATGAGAACCCAGAGCCTCCCCGAATGCACTGATGCAGACCACTGAAGGGCTTTTAGTGAGTAAGAATCTCACATAACTCTGACTTCACTCCAGAAACAGAACCAAAAAAAAACGTAGGGACACTACTGAACATTAAAATATTTAAATGGCTACAGGTTGATTGATATTATAGTCGACTAATAATAAACTTATGAATACGTCTTATGTCCATGTAACCGTTTGCAAACGTAGTAATAAACATTTTCCTTATTACCATTTACATTGATTCTCTGAAGATAGGGGTTCAGTTAGAAATAAAAATTTGGATATTTTTCATTAAGATGTATATGCAATTGACAAAAGTCGCAAGGAAGACGAGGGCTTGCTATGTACGCAGTTTTTTTCTTGGTGCCCTGCGAGAGATACTTATGGGTCGTATCACAATACAAAATGTAGTTGCATCAAGATAAATTTTCACCTTTTTATGCAAAACTGTAGTTATTGTTACGAATGCTTGAATTTCAAGATTTAATTTTGATGTCAAGGATTATCATCATTACTTCAATCAGTCGTATTCGACCTGCCTAATAAGTGCATTGTTTAAAACATTAATTATTACACATATTAAACAAATATTTTCCTAATTGAGATTTGAGGTTTTCTCTTGCAAGGACAGAATCAAGTCCTTTTAAGCATGACAGTGGTCAAGTGTGGATTCGAAGCGGCTTCATATAAACGAAATCTTTTATTCTTGTATTTTAAAGTTGTATTTTAAATATTTAAAACGTTATACTATCCGCGATGTAAATTGTACAGATAAAGAAAAATGCCTTACCTTGATCTTATAGTTGAATAGATTATGTTTAAACAATTAATTGCACAAGTTTGAACAAAAACAAAGAAACATTAAAATTAACAATCAAATGTTATGTTCGCTAATCGATTGTAACGCGTTCACTGTTCATATTTTTCAAATCGGATGGGAGCTATACTTTTTTTTTATTTTAGCCATTCTTAGTGGCCAGGTGTACGCAACGTTTATCGATTCAAGATCGATTACCAATTAACGACCTTGACAGCGGCTGAGCTGGCATTGCCATTTGATTGCTTATTATAAATTTCACTGTTATGAAATATCGTGTTACTGAAACGACGTGTATTGCTAAATGTTTTATGTCAAACGAAGTTTCGAATATTAAGAGCGGATTTATAATTACCTAACGCTACAAATATTTACAGCAGCAGCGCAGCACTAATCGATGTATAGATCTACGGGGGAGGTGTATGTCCTTCAATGGACGTACATCAGCTGATGATGATGTACGTCCACCATAAATTGAAACAGAATGCCTTTAACCTGATAACAAACGATATGCCTTCCATTACAAGTAGCGCTGGTAAAGATATTACGCACTGTAACACGCTGGTCGCTTTGAGATATAAGATGTTATTTTTTTTATTTGACGAAGCGATGAGCCTGTCCTTAATAGCATAGCGCTAGTTAGAATGATATACACTGCAGTGTGCTCGTCGCCTTGAAACATACTATGTTAGCTCTCGTTAGCTCGGTTATTTTACTAGCTTTAACGCTCTTCAAATCGTAACAAAGTAAGATTTGCATGCTACTGTTTGCCAGCAGATATAAATTTTTCGGTGGTATCTACTATGATTGTACCATAGTATTTTCATCGTTCATCTAACTTGTTTATAATAGTGACTAAGCGATCGTTTCACTTCGGTAAACGGAATGAAGGTAGGCAAAGGTTTCATAAGATTAATATATTCGATTGATCAATATATTTACACTGAATTTGGAATGGCTCATAGTTAACGGCCAAATTGGGTGTACAGTACTTCACATTACAAGGTTCTATGAATACTTGAGCAGTTAAATAATAATTAAACCTATACTATTCCATAACTTAGCAATAAAAGTAAATGAGTTAAATGATTTTTTAAGGTAAGTTATCTTTTTATTAATTAATTAAAAAGAAAAACCATCATGTTCACAACATAATGACACCTCAGTTTCCTTTAAACTTAAGTAAAATATGACGTAACAATTAGTATAGTTTATAAGCTTATGGTTATACAATATTAACTATTTGACCAATGACTGAAATTGGAATTGGCGTTAAAGTTTTGCAAGCCTGAAAGATCGTCTTACTGCAGAAATGTTGAGCCACATATCCATTAAAGCAACACTCGCTAAAGCAATAAATCTTTATTACAAAAGGAGAGAACATTGCTAAACGTTTCTGTATTTTTGAACAGTAAACTCTTACTGAGAGTTGGTTGAAATCAAATTTAAATATACAGTTTCTGTGCCAAACAAGCAGGCGAACAATGCTAAATGGTATTTACTCGCGCTAAATACCATCATAACGGTACCATTTGGCAATAATTAATTGGTGAATTGTTTCGAAACAATTGTTATTAGTGATGCCCCTGGATCTTAATTTCTATTAAAAAAATACTTGTGGTTAACAGAACCGTATTGTTAGTTTGCAGCGATAATTGTATTATTGTTTAACTTGTGACTTATTAGACCGAGTGTTATGGTCGAGCGTGTTTAACCATCTTCGACCTCGTTGCCACAATATCACGGGAAATTAAGGTCGAGTGTTAATCCGTCGTCAATAAAAAACTCTTTTTTCATTCAATTAAGCGATGAGACGAGCGGGACGTTCGTCTATCGGTAAGCGATACGCCTGCCCATAAAAACGTGGCGCTAGTTAGAGCGATATATACAGAACCACATTGCTCTTGACGCCTGAGACGTAAGATGATGAGTCTCGTTACCCCAGTAATTACACACGGAACACAGTAATATTTGTGCACTGCTGTTTGGTGATAGAAATAGGCGCTGCGGTGGTACCGACCTAGAGGATCTACGGCAACAGATATCTACCTTAGTAAATTTTAGAACAAGTGTTTACTACTTAAAACATAAAAACGGTGAAGAATAAGTATTTGCGTAAGACAAACGGGATAAATATCGAAATCGCAGAAGGTTATATGACTTAAAAGTCAATATACCAGACTACCCTACGTCAGCAGTCTGTTAAAAGTTAATCAGCAAAACGCGCGTTTGAATTGTGTAAGGATCCACGCGCAGCGCCACTTCGCAAGTTCTTGACGTCACAGGTTTCTCTAATAGCTTGCGGCAAAGGACTCTCACGTGTAATGGTTATTGTGGCCTGACGTAGGCCCCCCCCCCCAGTAATACTATTATTGTTAGTTAACGAATATATTTGTTCCATTGGATAAATGTTCTTAAATCTAAATAACTAGATCTGATTTTAACATCGAATTGACGTTAATCATCAGCCCATTCCTCCCCCATAGATTGCCATATCGTTCGTCCTACTCCCACCCATTGGCTTCATATATTCATAAGCGATTTTGGTCATTGCCCATCACGTTCGCCCAGAGCAGGTTGGTGAGAGACAGAGCCTCGTTTGTTGATTAGCAGGGTGCACCACGAGCAGGTGAAGTTGCCTTGGCTCCCGTGAGAGATTGTGCGGACCAGATAGCCCCGAAATGATGTAACGAATATAATATTAGGTGTCATAATGACGCTGATTTTGTTTTAATACTACTCTTATTAACCTTTATTCTTTATCTACACAATAAATATAAACATATGGATAAATAGTTATAGATGTTACATCAGTTTAATAAAGTATGTATTAAGATGGCTATGTCTGTCGTGTCAGTGACGGTCGTTGGAGAGGAAAGTCTTGGGAGTGGAGGCCGCTTAGAGAACGCAGAAGTGTAGCCCGCCTTCCATTCAGATGGACCAACGATATCATCAGGACGGTCAGAAGTAGGTTGAGTCTAAAATCTGAAGATTACATTTGGTGGAAGACATTGGTTAAAGCCTATATCCAGCAGTGACCAAATGCTAATGATGATGATGTATTAAGATCGTTTTCACTGGTGGTCTCTGTTGCCAAAGACCGTCTAGGTAGGTATCACAGCAACGCATATTTCTGTCGCCAAACAGTATTATGTAAACATTACAGTATTCCGGTTTGAAGGGAGTTGTACCTAGTGAAATTACTTAAACGAGACTTAACATCCTTTGTCGCAATGTGGTGCAGTATATATCATCCTAAGGTTGTCATGGCCAGTATCACTTACTATCAGATGAACATCCGGCTGGTGTCGTCGCTTAATAGAATAAAAAAAAAAATGAACAACATATTTGTTATTTTTTTCTTTTAACCTCTTTATCTAAAGCTTCTAGAAACGTAGTCTTATCGTGACATTAAAGATTTGCAAGTCATTAAAATAATGACACGATATTATATCAATGCACATGAAACACGTATTTAAACATTTATTTGTGAGCTGATGATGATGATGATGATTTCTGTTAACAGTACAAAGAGTATGAAAAAGAATTTCGAATGAAAATAGTATGAATAACATTGTGTAAATTGAAACAATGAAATGGTTTAGAACTTATTTTAAGAGCTAACCATTAATGTAAACGTAAACATCGAAATGTTTCCTTTCAACGAGGACGTGACGTAACTTCCGGTTTTTCTTATTACAATCCGTTTTCATTTCCAGCTCCGTTGCACCGCCGCAGTGAGTCATTCCTTATCGTGCCGCTTTGGAGGAGCGTGGTGTGGATTCGTGAATATGCAAATGCTACAGCACGTGTTACGTGACGCTTCCGTGACAAGCGTATCTATATATGACTAGTCACTTGAATAAAGGTGAACATACACTTAAATATTTACAATCACTTCAACGCATTAACTGTCAACTACGGAACAAATGAGTAGGTCTCTATTACCGGAGACCGTCTAGGTAGATACCACCGCATCGCCTATTACTACCGCTAAACACTAGTGTGTAAACATTACTGTGTTCCAGTTTGAAAGGCGCTGTAGCTAGTGTAATTACTGGGGTAGAGAGATTTAAAATTTTATGTCTCAAGGCGACGAGAACGATGTAGTGTAGAGTATACCATTCTCACTAACGCCACGTTGTTATAGACATTCGTCGTTTCGCTAGATATTATTTTTTCCAATGTCTTTCTCATTATGCGTTTTATACCTCATTAATACATATATTATATTCATAGAGTATTAATAAGGAAAACGTATAAAACAATGGTTCTAGTAATATTCTCCGGAAAGTGTGATTTACCATTTACATATCTATTTTAAATAATACATTTATTTAACCGCATCCATGGCGCCTTCAAGGGGAGGTTCGTTTCAAAAACCACATGTTGGGAAGTCTGGTTGGTGGTATGATTTTTCAAACCTATCAAGTTAGCTACTGCGTCTCGTATAATAAGTCTGCCATGACTACTTATACGAGACTCATCACGAAAACTCAATACTGTGTGCAATTCAGCTCAATTGTAAGCATATTGTAGATAACATAAATATAGTAGGTTTTGAATGTTTTCACCGTTAAACGCACACTAATGTGACAATGCCTTAAACAATGAACTTGAAACGACTCGCCATGACCTTTTATATTTCTTAACTAGTTTATTAATAATATACACATTAACGATGGTTATGAAATTTTGTAACGCAATTAACTGTTTCCTTAACGGCTAACATCTATTGCTCATTGTGTAGGAAGAAACGTTTTTAATATAAATAGTCGTATGTAAGTTGTAACGTGAAATCCCTCAAGGATAACTGTCGAGCAGGAAAACGTTACAAGACTGAGTTAATCTTCTTCTTGTTACCCTTATCCCGTTAGTTGGTGTCAGAGCAATATGTATTTTTTTCGTAACACGTATCACTGATCCCTCGTCTCAGTAGATTGACCTTTTTCCCTTATATCATATATCAGAAAATTAATCCTCACATCGTGGGCCTTCCGAAAAAACTTTGTATAAAAACTATTTTCGGAACATAAGTATGAAATAAAATTATAAATAACTTATTGTTGTATTTAACAAACATCAGTGAAACAGGAAAGTTTTACCATCCCACATATTTTGTAAGAGAAGCTATATATATATATATTGTTTATTTATGTAATTTGGATTAACGGTTCACCTCAATTTCATATTTTATTAAGTGACAATGATTCCGAAGATACCATAGAGTGTTTACTGGGAATACTCTACTTATATGTATGATTACAGGACCATAGCAGTGCTTTTATGGCAGCAAATTGAGATTATATGAATGGTTACTAATAAGGCAGATTTGAGAAAAAACCTACCGTCGGCAAAGCAAGAGCGTTGGCAAAGGCAAAGCTAGCCTGTGGTAATAAGCTGTCATAAAAAAAACAATAAGCTCCGTTTTACATAACAAAATTTTGCTGATGTGCCATTACATAGTTAATTGGGCAGGTCTTACCATTAAAATCGTAAAGTTTTGCAACATTACACAAAACAAATTATGTTACAATTAGACTGAGTTCTGGACTATTTATTTGCTTGTTCGATTTGTAATAACGAATATATCTTAAAGCCGTAGTGGTAGCGTTCAAGTCAAGGGCAACCGGTGGACTTGCGTATGGTATGGTACTAAACTAGGTACAAATACACATTGCATGCCCTTAATGGCGGTACAAATTGAGCTCTGTCAACCTATAGACGCATTTATAGCTCGTTTTTATTAAGAATTCGCCACTCTTAAACGCTAACTATTAGTAGTAGATAGAAGGCGTTTTTAAAATTCTGAATCGTAAAGTTTATATATTGCGTAGTTAAGCCACAGCTGTTGTTTTTGTATTAAACGGCAATATGTTTTTACCTACGCTTAATTTAACATTTCTTTTGTTATTTATTCACAGACTAGCATACAAATAATATGAAGTGTCTCATTGATAGCTAATATGCTATCGGTTTTATTATTATTGAAATTTTTGAGCTATTTATCTTCTTGTTTGTAAAGTAATATAGATAAAGAATAATAACAAATGTAAACTACTTTTTCTAAAGATATTTGATGGAAATTTCTTATTCGCGCTAAAAATCCATGTGCTTGGCGTTTCTCCCAGACTATGCACTTCTATTAATGTTACTTTTTTAAAACAAAAAAGATTTTCACATAGTAAATCTCCACACGCACTATTTATTACAATTTAGCTGCAGTACCAGTTTTCTTTAAAGCATTGTATTGTAGTTGCATAGTTGAAGAAATAAGCTTTATACTGATACGTTCCCAATCGCTTAATACTAAGACAATCAAGTAGTAAATAGACCTGCCTAAGTGCTCCCAAGCACATTCTTAAAGCTAAAATGTATTTCGCCATAGGAGATTTTATTTTAAAATTTTCTTCTTGCTATACATTATTTATAAATTTATAATATTATAATTTAATTAAATACAATGTTTACTTCAATGTTCTTGCAATATTTTATACATATTTTAAATGTAGCGGTTAAAATTTCAACCGCGAACGTTTCATTTACTGATAAGGCGATAAAATTAAAAAATATTAATTATCTCTAAACATTCGCACTATTGATTACAACTATTTATGTAACTGTTTTTTTTTTCTATGCTTATATTAACTATACCTTTACCGTTGTATCAAATGGTAGCTAGCAAATAAGTATATGCTATAAATAAAATAAAAATGCTTTAAAATTTTTGTACATTTATAAATTCGGGCGTTACGTAGTTTACTACTTGCGGAAAATTTGTTTTTTTAAATAAAATTATTGCAGGGTACACTTTTGTTTACAACGCCATCTATTCGCAAATTTTCAAATACTTGTAAAAACTTTTCATGCTTTGCTCACAGATTTTATTTAATACATACATATCATCTGTTTTTTTATTCTTTTTGTTTATAATTAATGTGAAATAGATAAACCAGTAAGAAAAAGGTCTTTAATTCTGCTCGCCGGTAAGACTAAATAGATATTTAACTGATAGCAAGGGCGATAAGAATGGTATATAATTAAAACGTTAAAAAATCATATTGCTCTTGGTGCGTTATAAAGATGTTCATTCTTTTTATCCTAATTACATTTTACTAGCTGTAGTGCTCTTAACACATAAAACATTTATGTAGGTTTATGTAAATATACCAATTTTTGTTAATGACATAACAGTTTTAATTTATTATGCATTCTAAAAAAAAAACTTTTCGTTTTGTTACTACTGTTTGCGATACGTTATCTATGGTACTTTTTTATTTTTGCCTAGAGGCAAGTTAAAACTTACTGTCTATGATATTGCGTCTTGACAATCATGGCGAGCACGTCGAGGTCTGTTTTTAATAATTATTTCTGTTCTTATTTCTTTTGCATAAAAATGATTTCATACATAATTAAACAACTAATGCCTAAATTTGTTAATATTTTATGTAAGTGGCTGGCTGTAGAAACTGCCTTTTGGAATAGATCAATTTGATTGCTTCGTTATTGAGTGCTTTACCACTTGATTGATGCTTCGACTTTCTTTTATAACTTTAGGATTGAGGCAAACAAAGTGGTGTGCTACGCGCATCCCGATGCACCTCTTATCGAGGATTACAGGGCTGGAGACATGATATGCTCCGAATGTGGACTGGTGGTTGGAGACAGGTAAAATTGTTTTGTGTAGTTTTCATTACTTTTGTAAGGTCGTATTTTATTATGAAATTAAAGTAAGTATTTATGACTATTGAATATAATAAGCAAGTAAATCGTATCAGACCGTTTTAATTATAATAATTACCTCGATTAATAAATGTGTTTGTTTCTTTTCAAAGTAAAATGTTTAATAATATACTAATTATACATAATACAAAGTATATACAATATTATTTTTGCTAGTAGTTTTTTTTATAGTTAATACACGCACACACACAGTGCCAGTTAAATTTCTTATTTAGTTGTGTTAAGTAAAAATTTTAAAAATGTAAAAATGTAACTTAAAATTTTTTCAATACTATATGTTAGTTTTTCTGTTCTTCATTTGCTATAAATATTCTATTGTTTTTTTCTGTTAAACACCTAAGAGTATCACAATTTATGTCCTTTAGGTTTTATTGTAAGAACTATTCTATTTGTAATTTTTAAAATGTTTAATTTTGGGGTACCCTAATTATTTTCTGAACTAATTTTCTAATATATGAATTAAAATAATGGATGGTATATTTTCAGAGTTATAGACGTTGGTTCAGAATGGCGTACATTTAGTAATGATAAATCTGGGGTTGATCCATCTCGTGTTGGTGGCCCCGAAAATCCATTGTTATCTGGTGGGGATCTTTCTACGATCATAGGACCAGGACGTGGTGATGCTTCATTTGACAGTTTTGGAGTTTCAAAATATCAGAATAGAAGAAATATAAGTAGTACAGACAGAGCACTCATCAATGCATTCAGGGAAATAAATACAATGGCTGATCGAATAAACTTGCCTAAAACTATTGTGGACAGAGCCAATAATTTATTTAAACAGGTAAATCACATTTATCATGTATATGATAACATTAACACTATGCTGTTTATCTAAAATCTATAAGACATGTTTATTTATTTTAATGCTAATATTAATTTTCAATTTTTGAAAAGTAATATTTTGCCATGCCCTTTAAACTGAAGGGACAGATCTACAAATCGGTTGTAAGACCTGTCATATTGTATGGAGCTGAATGTTGGGCCACCAAGGGTTCGGATAAAAGATTAAATGTGGCTGAGATGCGAATGTTACGATGAATGTGTGGTGTGACAAGGATGGATAAAATTAAAAATGAGTATATTAGAGGAATTCTGAAAGTTGCTCCAGTGATAGAGAAATTGAAGAGCAGGAGGTTAGCGAGGTACAGGCATGTTATATGTGGAGGGATGAAGGTCATATAACAAAAAAAGTAATGAGAATGAATGTGGATGGTTATAAGGGTAGAGGAAGACCGAAGAAAGTGTGGATGGATTGTGTGAAAGATGACATGTGTAGGAAGAGTGTGAATTCCGATATAACAGCTGATAGAGGGATATCGAAAAGAAGTAGATACTGTGCTGACTCCACATAGCTGGAAAAAGGGCAGGGGGAAGAAGAATTAGTTTTCTAACTTTAGACAATTTTTGATCTGTTAATGGTTTTTTTAAGACTTAATTTTCGTCTACAGTTTTATATTTCTATTTTCTGCTATCACTGCATCTTTGTTATGTAGTACAGTACATTACCTAAAAAAAGTTAATGGCTTCTAAAATTTTCTATAATATATATTCTTATTAAAATTTTATGTTTAATAATAATATTATACTTATTAATATTATTGTCAAAAATTTTCCAGGTTCATGATGGTAAAAACTTAAAAGGCAGAGCAAATGATGCTATCGCATCAGCTTGCCTATACATTGCTTGCAGACAAGAAGGTGTGCCTCGTACATTTAAAGAAATATGTGCCGTTAGTAAAATAAGTAAAAAAGAAATAGGCAGGTGTTTCAAACTTATCCTGAAAGCCCTCGAGACATCTGTTGATCTCATTACTACTGCAGATTTCATGTCGCGATTCTGTTCCAACCTTGGATTGCCAAACTCTGTGCAAAGAGCTGCAACACATATTGCGCGGAAAGCAGGAGAGTTGGATATTGTGTCCGGACGTAGTCCTATTTCAGTTGCTGCTGCTGCTATATATATGGCTTCTCAGGTTAGTATGAGATGAGATGATATTCACATCCTGACATAATAAGAGTTTTGTAACTTGGTAATCTTTGTCTGTATCTGGTCTGAAATTATTTATTACTTTATGATATGTGTCTTTTCTGAAATTAATAAATAAAATATATTTATATTTTTTAAAAAGTAATCGAGCCATTTTAAGTATGCTGTATGGTGCTAGTTATGCATTTTTAGTATATTACATTGACCTTCTTCTTCTTAAGGTGCCTCTCCGACTAGCGAAGGTTGGCGGTCAGTTCTCCAAATTTAACTCTGTCTCTTGCGAGGCGAAATAGTTGGGCGGCACTCGCATTGACCACTAAAATATTTTATAATTTTCAGGCTTCAGATGATAAGCGCAGTCAAAAAGAAATTGGAGACATTGCAGGTGTAGCCGATGTCACCATCAGGCAGTCCTATAAGCTTATGTATCCATTTGCTGCAAAACTGTTCCCCGATGACTTCAAATTTGCCACACCCATTGAGTTCCTGCCGCAAATGTGAAACACATAGATATATCTTTCTTTTTAAGTTAAAGTGTACAGTTGTCATCTTCGTCATAGTAAATCTAATCTGTTTGTAAATTACCTATATTTTGTTGTCGGGGACTATCAAAGTAATTATTACCACAGCTCCTAATTCTGCCACCAAATAATAGTGTTAACTACAAGTTTTGTGTGCAAGTTTAAGTGATATTGGACTTACTGAAATTACCAGGGTAATGAGACTTAATATCTAACATCCCAAAGTGATTAGCACCACATTCTCTTTGCTGAATAAAAAATACCACATTGAAATTCACTTGACAATGTTGCATACATTCATCATAAGTCGTTTCATTATCACTATTTGTACACAAATGTTTTTATGTGATTTTAGCTATTCAGGTGATTTCAACAAAAAAAAAAATGATACATTATTATGTGTACTCACAGTTACACAAACTTCACACTACACAACAGTAAAAATTCATATACAATTTTTTTTTTTTTGTACTCAGGTATATTACTGAAACATTAAAATGTCTAACTTCACATAAACTACTTGCCAGCTATAAAAAGATCGAGTTAATTTTCTTTATATGTATAAAATTGTTGAAATTTACTGGAAATCTCTTCTATGGCTATTTTGACTGGATGACAGAAAATTACTGTAGTTCCGAATGAGGTGTGTATGTATGTTTGTTACCAACATATATTGCATTTTGTAATGATGTATCACTAGCGATAGATTATGACCAATAATTGTAAGATTAAATAAGATCTCTTTTCGATGTTCTTAGGTGTTATTGAATGTTACATTCTATAGGATAGTATTAAAAATAAAAAAAATCCAAAAACAATAACGTTAAATCCTATATTAATGGAAATAATAAAAGGTATAAATTTATCCAGTACCGGATTGAATGATTATGTGATAGGGTGTTTTATAATTATTTAATATTAGTAAGATGTAAAAACAATGCAAGATCAAATTTCTTTTTTTTTTTTTTGGAAATTGTAATAAGCAATATAAATTGTAATGTTGCCACATACCGTCTAGAAAGGTTTGATTGGATTAATAGTAAAATTCTTATGAATCAAACCTAACCTAACCTAACCTAACCTAACTTAAACTATAGTAATAATTTTCAATTAATATACTATAAATAAAAAAGTATATGTTACGGTGTTTTATTAATAAAGCATTGTCTAAACACTGAGTGTTTAATTTTAAATGTATTATTATTTTTTTATTGAATTGAGCTCGCTGGCCTAATGGTTAGAGCGTGCGGCTTTCATTCCGAAGGTCGCAGGTTCGAATCTCGACATGTACTAATGATTTAATATTTAAGTTATGTACATTTGTGAACTTAAGTTACAACAGCGAGATTTAAACGGTGAAGGAAAATATCGTGAGGAAACCCGCACACTGATATCATCTTTGTGTGTGTGTGTGTGTGGTGGCCGCAATAAAGTGGCAACAGGCTCGCCCCCTGTTACATGGGACTTAATCTGACCAAATCTGGTGAAAAGTGGGTGTTTATTGATATAAATATATATAAAACTACCCCTACTGGGAAAAAGGCGTGATAATATAAAAAAAAATTAAAAATGAATTGAGCGACGAGACTTGTTGGATGTTTACCTGATAATAAGTGAAACGCCCGCACATAACGTGGTGTTAGTTAATATATTCTACACAGCATCACGTTGCGCTCGTTGCCGGAGACATGTTAACTCTCGTTACCTCGGTAATTTCACTACATACAACGCCCTTCAGACCGGAACGCAGTATTGTTTTGTGGGAGATATAGGAGCTGCGGTGGTACCTACTTAGTGTCACGGTGGGACCTACCACCAGTAAATCGTCACTAGTAATGCGCTATAGGAAAAATGTAATTGAGCTTAAGTAACATAAGATGGACGGAAGAGCTGACACCAGCAAATGGTATTAAGAGTAGGCGATATCATTTTACAGAAGCCCAACAAACACGAGGTTTCGTAACGAGACCTGGGTTTGTAAAAAAGGATTTCTATAGGATTTTGTCTTGACAAATAGTATAGGTTTTATCGGTGGTACGTCTCTGTTTCTATAGCGTGTACCACCTAGGTAGCTTCCACCACAGTGCGGATTACTAGCAGCAAACAGTACTGTACGAAGTGTAATTACTATGCTAACGAAACTCAACATATTATGTCTCAGACGATGAGCGCAATGTGGTGCAGTGTACGTTGTTATGGGCAAGTGTATCACTTACCATCAGGTAAACATCGCGCTAGCCTTATCGCTGTTTTGAATTAAAAGAAAATGCTTTTTAACAATTTACGAGCAATGGGCCTTATGATATATGAGTGACAAGAAAATAATTTGTTTCATGTTCGTTATATTAAGTATTTTTTGTCACCTCTAAATATTAATCTTCCTTTTTCCCTTCGCTTTTCATAATGCGAACAGCGAAAGATTAATGTCATCTTAAGTGGACATTCGTGTAATATATTTGTCAACCGCACTCAGTAATGCGTGACTTTTTACAATTTATTAACACTTGTTCTACAAAGATCAAATTCAGACTAATAATTGGACGTATTTTACGTCTTCTATTAAGAATATAATAGTGGAAGAAGAGCCAGCTCAGATGCAGGGAAGATTAAACCGTAGAAGTATAATTATTTGTTTTTTTTTTTTTAATGCTGAAAAAAACAAGTAATAATAAAGGATGTTTTCCGATTATAAAAATATTCTACATCATCATCAGCCGATAGACGTCCTCTGCTGGATATATGCCTCCTCTAAAGATCTCCACATATATGGAGCGATTTGATCCATTTGCCACCACGCTGGCCTAATGCGGGCTGTTGTGAGCCAGAGCCAGGTTTGTTTATTAACATGGTACACAACAAGCAGAGGTTTGCTTGTGTCTCGTGAGTTGTGCGGGACTCTTTACATATATTAAAAAAATAATAATGTTAAATTAATATTTATCATAATGTTCAATTTCCCACCGCATCCAGAGTTGACTAGAAAAGAACACCACATAAAGTCCAGGAATTGTGACCTGCGTTTGAGAGATAAAATAATAAAGATCAAATGTACCAACTTTTTCGGTTATACTGTAGTGTTTATATTTAATGCTAATTAATAAATAAATTAATTTAATGCTAATGATAAAGCTACGTAGTTTTCTAGAGAGAGCCCTAAATTCTGAAGTGGATTGCTGCTAGCTGATGATGATAAACTTTCATGAAAGTTCTTTCGCAATAGATTATCTTTATTTTTTGGTATAACAACACCGTGTAGCAGAAATTTCAATATTTAAAAGACAGAAGCTCCCCTTGCTTCCCTGGGGATGAATAACTCTTGATTAGGCGGGCAATTGGCGAGCAATCCGGATCTGGAAATAACGTTAATATTTCCTCTTCTTCCTTTTTTTGTAACATACAAAAGTATCTTTCTATGTGTTAGCGATCAGTTTTTCAGTATGCTCCTATTTAAGTAACTATATTACTAACAGAAACAGTAAAGCTTATTTGTTTAAAAAATTTTCTGAAAAAGAGCTTCAAAGTAGTTTGAGTTCATCTCCATCTCTAATCATTACTATTCCATAATCTCTTTTTAGGTTTTAACTTGAAAGTTATCTTGTAATCACGATTTCTGAATACTGATGTGTTGGAATAATTTGGATTGTTTGTTTTGAGAGGAGCAAATAGTAGCGTGTACTGTGTTCCACTTTGGAGGGAGTAGTAGCTAGTGTAATTACTGGGGTAACGTGACTCAACATACTGTCTCAGGCGACGAGCACAATGCGGTGATGTTTATAACATCTTAATTAGCGTCACGTTGTTATGGACTGGCGTATCTTTTAACATCAGGTCAACGTCCTGCTCCTGTCATCGTTTTGTGGTATAAAAAAAAATATTGTCGTCCACATCTGAATGCAGACTTCTCCGAACGACTTTAGACAATTAAATAGTATTAAACTCTGTTAGTAAAGTTTTCCAGCCAAACAAGGATTTAAATAGAGACCGTTAAAAAGCGTAAAGTTGATTATCACCTGCTTCAACATCTTGTGATGGGCACAGTTGAAGACAAGAGCTGTGGAACATAAGGGAGTGGACAGGTATCACCACAGCTGGGCTGTTCGATGTGGTTCAAGACAGGCACAAATTCACAAATCTGACAGCTAACTAGTAATGATGACACAATAAGTAAGTTCAGAAATAGGAACAATGATTGTTATTAAAGGTTAAGTCGAGTTTTTACTATAATGTTATATACCGGTGGCCGCCATTTTTAATTCAAGTCTCGTGTCAACCTGCATTGTGGTGAGTACGGCGAAGGCTTTTACACTCTGGGGATTTGTTTGAATTTAATTGCGTGCCATATTGTCCCCGGTGGGAGCCGGAGCCGTAAACAATACGACCTGGACGAGACGCTTTTATGTTTACAGGTGGTTTTGTTTTGTAAAAGGCTTATTTTCTACATTGTTTTTTCTTTTAAATAAAACTAAAGCATTATGCTGGTAAGTATGTAATACATAAATGTTTTTGTATATTTTTTTTTATACAAAGAAATAACGAGATGTTCAACTGGTGGTAAATAATACGCCAGCACATAATAACGTGGCGCTAGTTAGGATGTTGTATATTGCACCTCGTTGAAATCGTCACCTTGAGAGATAAGATATTCAGTCTCGTTACCCCAGTAATTACTTTAGATACAGCGCCTTACAAACTGGAAAACAGTAATTAAACAATTCTATAACATATCAGAAATCAGTGTTACTGATAAAAATAAAGATTTTTAATACGTAAACAAATAAATACAACTGTAGTAAGAAATTGTCTGAGACTATATATATAAGATAATTTCAAGAGTAAGTAACAAGCGAACGGAAGAGAAAAGGACTAATGAAATTATTAATATAATTCTGGTAATATATACAACGTGTCCCAAATTTCAAAGATAAAAATGCACCACAGGGTGGACCTGCTATTAGACTACTCCAGAAAAAGTAGAGAAAAAAAAAAATCTTTGAAAGTTTTTGAAAATCAACACTCATATTAGTAGTAGTATATGTTACTATTGTGACCACAATTTTTCAAATTTTTCTGTATCTATTGGAAATATGGATCAATACATCTCTATTACTTCAAACTGTGCCGGAAATTGCCTATTCAGTATTGCAATATTGCGAGAGCGCCTCCGGAAATTATTTACTCACTCAATGTATTCAATTAGTAAACGTGGTCTGCGTAGAAGTAACCAAAAAGTATTTAAACTTTTTAGTTACTGTTCAATCAATATAATTAACTATTGAAAGTCAATTCTCTGGTGGTAGGTTTTTGTTGCCGGAGACCGTCTAGGCAGGGACCACTTCAGCTCCTATTTCTGCTGCTAAACAGTACTCTGTTCCACTTTGAAAAGCGCTGTAGCTAATGAAATTACTCCAGTAACGAGACTCAACACATCTCAAGGCGAAGAGCGGTACATAGTGTACCATCCTAACTAGCCGTTCGTTTTTATAGGCGGGTGTATCACTTACTATCAGGTGAACGTCCCGCACGTTTGATTGCTTAGAAGTATAAAAAAAAAAAACAGAAAACAGATATTTAGTGATGTGCCAAATATCCTTTTCCTTTTATATCCACACGTACGTAGATACTTTTAATAAAACTAAAGGTATTGCAGTGGAAGTAAATTAAGGAAGCGGAGCTAAATTTGCGACATTCTTGTTATTCATATATGATGATATACCATATTTAAATCAAGGTTCAGGATTTGACTCTATTTATAATTGTTACTGGTATTAAAATTAATTAATTTATGGTCAGGTAGCACAGTGCCGCTGCCGCTTACTGTGGGCCTTGTCCGCAAGCTTAAGATTGCTGAGAGGGCGATGGAGCGAGCTATGCTCGGAGTTTCCCTGCGAGATCGAATCAGAAATGAGGAGATCCGCAGGAGAACCAAGGTCACCGACATAGCCCGAAGGGTCGCCGTCGCAAAGTGGCAATGGGCAGGGCACATAGCTCGCAGAACCGACGGCCGTTGGGGCAGAAAGGTTCTCGAGTGGCGGCCACGTACCGGAAGACGTAGCGTCGGCAGACCCCCCATAAGGTGGACCGACGACCTGGTCAAGGTCGCTGACAACCATTGGATGCGGGTGGCCCAGGACCGGTCTGAGTGGAAATCTTTGGGGGAGGCCTTTGTCCAGCAGTGGACGTCTTCCGGCTGATTGGATTGGATTTGGATTGAGCACAGTGCTGTACTCATTACAGACCGGTATCTTCCAGCGTCTCGATCACTATTGATGATACCTGTTCAGTGTGCAATAGTTCGATGAAGCCTTGCGTTCTTAATACGAAAGTCACAAGAATTCGCATGCGTGTGGCTTTTTGCTTATCCGGCTCGAAGGGCCATATTATGATGGTCAATAACAATGAGACTTATCGTAATTTTATTTTACATGATTTTTATCGTTGACAGATACAATGTCTGTGTGCATTTTTGTAACAAAACAAAAAGGTCCGTTTTGCCGTAACATTGTTAAGTTAAAGCTTCAAGTGTGAGGATAAGTAAACAAATGTAAATGACCGCCTGATTATGTATGTAAATCAATTCCACGTTTATCGTGGACTGTCGCAGCCTGCTGATGATGTTGATGATGATTCCACGATTTTGTTGGTGCAACGTAATGCGTGTGGTCGGATTCTGATTTGTTTTACTATTAGCTTTCCGTTTGATTTTACTATCGACTGCTTCGGAGTATCAGGTATCCACCGCATTTATGACAATCATCATCAGCCGATAGACGTCCACTGCTGGACATAGCCCTTTCCCAAATATCAAGACAATACATTCTATCACACTGTGGAATTAAAATCGTAGTAGTTTCATTGGTAAATCTCTGTTGCTGGATATCATCTAGATGGAGATGAGCAAAGGAAGAACAAGACCTTCACTTGGACAATCTTGTTATTTCTCTTCCGTATTCATTCTTATAATATATTAAATATTTTGTTGCCAATAGATAAGCATAACTTCAAATTATGATACATTTTAATTTGTTGAGTCTTGGACCTTTAGTCTTCAAGACTACAAGATCAAGACCAATTTTTTCTTTGCGGCTTTTATGTCTGCTGCTAAATAGTAGTGTGCAAACATTACTGTGTTACGGTTTGAATGGTGTTGAAGCTAATGAAATTACTGGGGTGGCGACACTTATTATCTTAGGTCTTTAGAGGACGAGCATAGTTGAGATGCTGTGTATATTATCTTAACTAGTTATCATCATCATTATCAATTGATACATGTCCATTGCTGAATATAGGTCTACCACAACGATGTCCACAGGAATTGGGCCTTAGTCCACCGCTCTGGGCCAGTGCGGGTTGGTGGGTGGTCAGAGTCTCGTCTGTTATTCAGCTGGTTGCATCGCGTGCAGGTGAGGTTGACTCGGGCTCTGTGAGCCACCTACCTTCATCTGAACGTTGTTCTCAATGCTTCGTAGAATAAAAAAAAGTAACTACTTGTTGTCGAGTAAAAGGTGTCACTCTCGCTCTTATGCTTATTACTATTTTCTTCTTTCTACTCTCTCTCTCTCTCTTGTTTGTATGGTGGTGGTAAGGTCAAGTGTTCAGCTCTATTTAAAGCGTGATTTATGAACGAGAGTTTATTTTTCTATTTTTGTACGACTTAAAATCTTTCACTGGTTAATCGAGCAGTTGGGAAATGTACTGTGTTAAGAATTCCCAAACACATTCTCCAGCTACGGCCCACACTATACCGGATATAGAAGCTTTGATAATTTGTGAAGTATGTCCTTCGGTATCAGCGTCCAATGCCTGTCGGAATTGTGGGTTAGTTATAAAGAAGTTGATTGTATCTGTATTTTTAACCGTATTTGGGTTAATTAATGAAGCTATGAACATTAAAGACGTTCACATATTTTTTTTAATTAGTAGACAATTTAACGTATGTTAGTTTATTATGGGAAAGATATAAAGGAATCGATAGTTATTAATATTATTCATTTATGATACGAAGATCTTCACTAGATGGTCGGACCACCTACTTTGGGACCTTTTTTTTGGTTTCTGGGGAATTGTTTGAATGGTACTCTGCTTTTGGGGAGAAGTCAAGATTTTGTGAGATTCTTACTCACTAAAATCCCTTCGGTGCTCTGCATCCGCGCATTCGGAGAAGCTATGGTATTTCTTACAGAGCGCTGTTTCACTCAAGTTCACTTGTTGAGCGATAAGGGCCCCCATTCTCAAGGCCCGCGAAACTCCTAGACCCTTTTAGTCGCCTTCTACGACAGGCAAGGCTTACCTTAGTCTTATTCTTACTAGCCCGAGCCTACATGGCTACCTAGTTAAGGGCCTATCAACGCTGTGTCTTCCGGTAAGCGGTCAGCGGCTGTCAATTCATCTATTGGACCTCTGTTCTTGTACGGACTCCTCATTTCAGATTCGATCACGTAAGGAAACCCCCAGCATAGTCCTCCGGGAAGGAGCTGGATGCGAGCAGTGCAGTATCGATCGATGTAGAGATTTTTGAGGTAGGCCTATATCCAGCAGTGAACGTCTGTCGGCTGATGATGATACAAAGCGTTCAGACAATTCACATTAATACTGACATTATAATGTTTGGAAAAGTAACTTTTTTAATAGCTAGTAAAAAAAAAAATTAAGTTTCGTTTTCAAAAGTACAACTTTCTATATAGATGGAATGTGAAAAGGGAAATGAAAGCATTCGTCAAGCAATTCACGGTGAACGCTTGAAATCGTCCAGCTGGTCCATTATTTTTCAGACCATTAACTTAATGACTTAACACTGTAATTTATAACTTACATCTTCTTTTTATCTTTTTAAGTATACATCGCACCGCACTTCTATAGCCCAATGGTTGAAGACAGGGGTCGGAAACCAGCGGCTCTAGTTCTACACGCAAATCATCATCAACCTTTATCAATCCATTGCTGGGTAGGCCTTCACCAATAACACCCTCTTCCGATCGCTGTTACGATGTTGTCGGTCTATGCGAGGGAGAACACCCTGCACCCCTGCAACGAATATATTATTTAGTATACGTAAATATTATTTACTTTATATAAAAAATTAATTAAATATCATTCTGTATCGATTCACAAGGATCTACTGTTTCTATCTCTCAGCCACGTCAACTCGCTTTTCACTGCACTTCGTTCACTCGATTGTTTCTTATTCAAATTATACAAACAATTGTTGTAATTAAATAACTAATTGTTTTAATTTCTTTTACTTAACAAATATATAATTATCTAATAATATCATATACATATTATGTAATAATTTGTGAAAAAACTCTAGATACACACGTATATATAATAAGATACATTTTCAAGTAATGTTTATTGTTTGCAAGAAAAACTTTTGTGTCTCTTCAATTTTATGAAATTAAATTTTTGACCCTTTCGACTCGAAAGGTTGCCGACCACTGATTTAAGATGTTATTCGTAAAATAAAAGCGCAGTTATCGAAACTATTGCTCAAACATTTTTATAATCATACAGTAGCGGTAGTTTAATACTAAATCGATAAAGTATGAACAGAATTTATTGAAACGTTAACATTAATATTTCTTTTTCTCTAGCCTACGGACTTGTTGTCTTTACATAATAAATTTCATATATTATACTAATAATATTAAATTGAATCTGCCGTCAAATACATATGTAACCATGCAAAAAGTCGCGATCTTCAATAACTGTCGTATAGTTAGGAAGTTTTTGCAGGAAGAAGCCACCAACAAAATTATAACAGAAATTGAGCATTACTTGGCTTAGCCCGTGTGGCTTATTATTACCCAAAATTCTGTTTATGAGGGTATCGAGGGAAAAACATATTTGAAATAACAATGATACTCTAATATCTCAACATGAAAATCTTCAACCAGTGCATCCTTACAACCCTCTTTTACGGCGCAGAGACATGGTACTTGACCATCGAGCTGGTCCAACGATTCAAAGTAGCACAACGGGCGATAGAGAGAGTTATGCTTGGCATTTCTTTAAGGAACAAAGTCTGGATATGGCTCTTAAAATCTACAAGATGAAGTGATAGTAGACCGGCCGTATCTATCGTGGCAGTGACGGCCGAAGGGGGAGAAAAGTCTTGGAGTGGAGGCCGCGTTCCTACAGGTGTACCGATGACATCATCACGGCGGTCGGAAGTGCGTGAATATGAAAAGCTGAGGATCGCATTTGGCGGAAGACATTCCAATCCAATCCAATCAGCCGGAAGACGTGCACTGCTGGACAAAGGCCTCCCCCAAAGATTTCCACTCAGACCGGTCCTGGGCCACCCGCATCCAATGGTTGCCAGCGACCTTGACCAGGTCGTCGGTCCACCTTGTGAGGGGTCTGCCCACGCTACGGAAGACATTGGGGAAGGCCTATATACAGCAGTGATTAACAAAGGTTGAAGATGATGATGATGAAATTTCATATACTATATCTATACCATAGATAAATTATAACAGTGTGTGTAATAACAAAGAGACAGAGACAGAGAATAAGAAATGTGTCCTCAAAAATTTAGGACATCTTGTATGAAGTTTTTTTTAACTCTTACTGCAGAAAAGGAACGTCACGTTCAGTAATAAGTAGTAGTAAGGTCTATATCCAGCAGTTGACTTCTATTAGCTGATGATGATGATAACTCAGTAGTAAAATTTACTTATTTGCCTTAAAGGCAGTGATCGAAACGGCTATTTGTGCATGTTAAACATCATACAGTAATAGTACTATATAATAATTGATCCGACCTGATAGAAAGAAGGTTTCACTCGAAATTGTTAAAAGATTAAAATATTTTTTTTCTCTTACTGTACACACTAGTAAGAAGTTATGACATAAAATTACCGACTGCAGGTAAGTAAATATATTTTACTGTACAATTCTATCAAATTACACTGGCGTACTGTATGTCCGTAATATATACGTTTATTACTATATGTACAGCAGTAAAATGTATTACTGCAAAATAACTATCAGTAATATTATGAGAAATTACTGCAGGTAAAAATTATTATAGTAAATTGAATACATTTTTAACTTGTCTATATTTAAACTACAATACATTTTTACAAAAAAAAAAACGATGCTCTTTGCTCGCATTGGACCAGCGGAGAGGCAAATGGCCGAAATTCGTCCATATGAGCCCCTACAATGCAAGGATGTGGGGATTTTTGGAGGGATGTCTATTTGCTGAAGATGATGGTGTCATTTTTACGTATATATTAATTATAAAAATTAATTACTAATCGTTGTACTTAATTTACTCCACCATTTAGTTTCTACTAAAACGTATATACGAAAAGGATATAATTGTCTAGAAGAAATTATCATATCCAGCGATCCGAGTTCAAATCTCGGTGGAACCTAGTAAATGTTGAAATGACTAATAACTAACTTCCGGGTGATTTTAGTGCATAGAAGATTTATTCCTTATATGTGTTATAAGTATGTCTTTTACATGTAACTTGAAGCTAGTGGTGGTACTTTGTTTTAAAGCCTCCTCTGCGTGTTTTGAGTCTGGACTTTTCCTTTTCTATTTCCTTTACTCTCTTTCTTATATCTTTTCTTTTATCCTATTTCATTTTACATTTTTGTTTCCTTTCCTGTATGCGAGAGGTGTCTCGGAATGAATATTTCTTACCTTTTTCTTTTTCTCATAAACATTACATTCTTACATTTTAAGTCTTTTTTTACTTGAGTTCCTTTACTTAGCTATTACTTTTGTTCTTCTCTACAATGTTTCCTATCACTTTATGGCATATTTCCTGAATATGCTGCGACTTTCGTCTTCACTCATCAGAGATGAGATCTTAAATATTTCAGTACATATAATCAACTGTTTGTATTGAGTTTACATTACCATGTACATTTCCAATGAATGGTCAAATCGATAACCAATATCCATTGTACATCAGATAGCTAGTTCAAATTAACTGATCGTATTATAGAGATAACTTGGTGGGCAGCTGTGTGTTGTATTTACGGAAATAAGGGATGTTGTAACTCACCCTCCGTAATACAATTGCCAGTAATATAATTTCAAACAATTGTTAATAGTCTATGTAATTTTATACGATAGTAGATGTTCCCTGTCAGTTCTGCTCGCTGTAACACCCTCTCAACCCCTTTTGGGGGTAACATTTCGTAAAATCCTTTCCTTGCTGACGTATTTATAGTAAAAGGAATATTCCTACCAAATTTCAAGTCTCTAGGCCTTATGGTTATAGAGATATCGTGATGAGTGTCTGCATAGGTGGTAAGCTCTTATATTTATATATCATTTTTTCATCATTATGTGCTTTATCATCATCAGCCGATGGACGCTCACATCTGGACATAGACCTCCCTCAAAGATCTCCACGTCGAACAGTCCTGGGTAGCTCGCATTCATTGGGCGATTCTCACCAGATCGTCGATCCACCTTGTGGGAGGCTTCTCAACACTACGTCTAGATATACGCAGGCGCTACTCAAGGACCTTACTGCCCCATCGGCCGTCAATCCTTTGAGCAATGTCCTGCCCACTCTCACTTAAGACTTTTTGGTGTCATATGCTTAAACTTTCATATATAATTCATTTTTCTTCTTCTTCTTCCTAGGTTCCTAATGTCTTCTTGTGACTCCCGAAATGTTCAAAGAATAACAGTTTTCGTGGTCACGTTTCATCTACCAACAATTTGGCCAGAACGGACTTGGAGCCAAACGGACTTGATTATCTTGTGAGACAAGGTTCTACATCCATAGATCATTAAGACGGCTACTTTACATAACATTAAGTGATAACCATGATGTGTGCTCGCTTAGAATACTCCATCTTATAAGCAAACAGCCAAGAAATAAGGTATTTCTTTCTCACATTAAGGTTATCAGTTAGATTACTTAAATCTTTATGTTGTCTAAATTCTAAAAGATTAACGGAAAATTTAATTTAGAAAAAAAAAACTTTTATATTCATTAAGTGACGAGACGAGCGTGACGATCACCTGATAGTAAGTGATACGCACATAACAACGTGGCGCTAGTTAGGACGATATATACTGTACGATATTACGCTCGACGCTTGTGACATAAGATGTTGAGTTTTATTACCCCAGTAATTACATTAGCTACAACGCCCTTCAAATCGGAACACAGTGATCTTTGCATACTACTGTTTGGCGGCAGTAACAGGCGCTGCGGTAGTAATAACCAAGATCTAATAACATATGTAAATTATGTACAGCTTTATTTCTTTTTGTTAAATAGTACACTAAATTCACGTTCATCTTTTGCTTTCTTCTCTTTCTCACGTTTGCTGGAAGTGGTGAGAGGAGATGGTTTAGCAGGGCGTGGCGAGAATTTAATTAACACATCCATACGGCACCATTTCGGCAAAATATTCATCTAACCAGGCCGGATATGAATAAAGGAATAGATTAAATTGAAGTATATGGGATAAAATTTTAATTAAAACTCTTTTTTGGGTAATAATGAGAAACATGGTAACACTTTTCTATTATTCAATTAAGCGAAGAGACATGAGTCATGTTCACCGGATGGTAAGTGATACATTTGCCCATAACGTTTATACACTACACCACATTGCGCTCGTCGCTTGTGTCACACGATGTTGAGTCTCTTTACCCCAGTAATAACACAAACTACAGCGCCGTTCAAACCGGAACATGGTAATGCTTGCACAGTACTGTTTGACGATAGAAAAAAGATCAGCATTAATAACTGTTAACTGCACTGGTGGTAGCTACCACCGCGGTGTTTATTTCTGACGGCAAACAATAATGCGCAAATATTACTGTGTTCCGGTTTGAAGGGCGCTATAGCTTGTGTAATTACTTGAATAAGAAGACTAGATATCATATGTCTTAAGGCGATTAATGGAATGTCGTTCAGTATATACCATCCTGTCCAGCGCCTCGTTGTTATGGGTAAGCGTATCACTTAACATCAAGTAATGGTCTTGCTTGTTTCATGGAATAAAAAAAAGTAGTAGCAGATTTCATCACCATCACACTCATACATCACCATTTAATCGCTTTAAATCTAATTTAACGCCGTTACAGATTATAATTCTTTTTTAAATCCACCTTTTGCGTATATTTAAATAAATATCTTTAAAATGAGTTTCTATATCGATGAGCGTCATACACTGGCCGGTTTGTGAACGCGGTGAAAAATTAAAAAAAAATGCTAAAGTAGGTTGTCGTGCCACGTGGATGAGCGATGAATATCCCCTTGCCCTACTGAAGAGTTCTCACAGAGAAGCCGTCGCGCGTTATTTATTGCGCACTAAACATTTGGTAGCGTTCATTTTTTTATGTTTATTGTAGTTATTTTTTTTCTTATTCAATTATACTACGGGACGAGCTGGACGTACACCTGATGGTAAGTGATACGCATGCCCATAACACTAACGCACTAGCGCAATGTATTACAGAAGTAATGAGACTCGTCTGAGACAAGATGTTCAGTCTCGTTACCGCAGTAATTACACTAGCTACAACTCCTTTCATTCCGGTATGTAATATTATTTGTAAAAAATGTTTGTTTTTTTAATTAATAAGGATAAAAAAATGTGTTTATGTATACAAATATAATCTATAACCATTTTATTATTTGCTTCATCTTATTAATATGCAGCTTATGCAGCTTAAGTGTGTGTTAATCGCCAATGGAGTGAAGTTGAAGCGGTATTCAAATAGTCCATATACACTGACACCATGCATGCAATTATCATAGTTAAATTAAATTTCCATAGCAATTAAACATTGATAATAATTAGATGATTTTAATGTAACTAGAGCAGCAGTCAATTCTGTTTACTGCCGGGCTTTTACTAGTAAAAGTATAATTGACTTCATGATTTATTAAAATACAAAGTGGGGCAGTGGACAAAATTAACGCTTTAATACGAAACTGTCTCCGACAGTCAGTGTCTGCTCTCCCCTTTTACCTTCCCCACCCGAGTTATATCGGCATAAGGTGGACACCGATATAAAACACCAGGGTCATTATTCATTAAGTACCTATTAGATATTGTATAAACATCCTTATTGTATAAACATCCTAATTATATCAAGATAAGAAACCATGAAATCGTACAGTATAAAAATGTAATCTTTAAACTGAATAAAGCAGTCTATAGTAGCTTCTCAAGCCGAGAACACCTCGTGTTCCTTTTTAAAAAGCCTGCTACCGTCACCCGCAACCTAACTGGCGCAGTCGGTAGCTCGTGAAGAAATCTCGAAACCTAACTGGCGCAGTCGGTATCTCGTGAAAACGTCTGGTTGAATATATTCGGTAGTCATCTCCGAACTTCGATCAACGACACGAGCAAGGAACCTCAGCGGGCCTGACACCACCAGCAGCGGCAAGAGCAAGCAAGACTCAAAACTCTTTCAAGCCTAAACTTCGGCAACGCTCGTGGAGTAAGCATAAACTTTGTTGATTCCCGAGTTTCCTCTCTCTTTCCTTATATTTTTTCAAGCCTAAACTTCGGCAATGCTCGTGGGGTAAGCATACACTTTGTTGATCCCCGAGTTTCCTCTCTCTTTCCTTATATTTTTTCACAAATTGTATTTTTTGTGTACTGTTTAGCGTATTCATTGGAGAATTTTTCCGTTCAGTTAGATAAAATGGCTACTGATAAGAAAATTTCCCTAGAATCACCTAAACCAGTTGTAATTGACTTCAGTACGTTGTCATTATTGTTACCTAGTTACGACGGGAACAAAAAGACACTCGCATTTTATATTGAGGGTGTCGAAAATATCTTAGATTCTATTACGTGCAGTGATGAAACAAGCATCGCTAGCCTAATTAGAAACAAATTGAAAGGAAAAGCGGTTGAAGCGCTTTCAGAAAGTAGTGGAGCAAAAACATGGCCCGAAATAAAGGCTATCCTCCAAAACAGATTTGGTGAGTTTAGGAACGAAATACAGCTAGTGCAAGAATTGATACTCTGCGAAAGAGACAATTCCTCGGTAGAGTTCTTAATATCAGTATATATATACTTATTATTATACTTAATATCAGTATATATTTATATTATTCTTAGTATCATTAAGAAGAAGTTCTAATTATTACACCTGTATCCCATTCCTAACGAAAATAATGTAATGCTGATATCCAAAAATCCATACCTAATACTCGGCAACAAGGAGTTTGCATATCATCAGGAGTCCTGCATCAAAATCACAGAAGACGAAGTCATATGTAATCATTTAAGTTGGGAGCAATTACAGAATTCAAATGATTGTATTGCACAGCTCATACAGCATCAAGATCCACACAATTGCACATACATAACAGCATCTTACGAAAATACAATAATACAACAAATCAAGGACAACAACTGGATAAGTTAATATCAACAACACCGAGCTGGTCATCAGTACTATTATATTGTATAATTATAGCAGTAGCATCCGGAACCGCCTTATACAAACTCTGGTGGAAAAGAAGAACAGCGACACACGCAGCCTTACAGCAGCCTGCTGATGAAACTCATCATCAACTACAGCAGTCTTCGGTGCGCCTTTCTCTTAGGGGGGGAGGAGTTATATCGGCATAAGGTGGACACCGATATAAAACACCAGGGTCATTATTCATTAAGTACCTATTAGATATTGTATAAACATCCTTATTGTATAAACATCCTAATTATATCAAGATAAGAAACCATGAAATCGTACAGTATAAAAATGTAATCTTTAAACTGAATAAAGCAGTCTATAGTAGCTTCTCAAGCCGAGAACACCTCGTGTTCCTTTTTAAAAAGCCTGCTACCGTCACCCGCAACCTAACTCCCGCCAATCACAATTTGTGTATATAAAACCTTTTTAAATACAAACTCTACTTTTATGTTTTTTTTTTTATTATTGTTATAAACGGCGAAATTCGTCCGACGTTCACCTAATGGGATATGATACTCCCTGTAACAACATGGCGTTAGAATGTTATACATTGCACCACATTGCGCTCGTCGCCTGAGACATAAGATATCGATTGTCGTTACCACAGTAATTACGCCGTCTACTACGCCCTTGAAACCGGAACACAGTAATGTTTGTACACTACTGTTTGGCGGCAGAGATAGACGCTGCAGTGGTACCCAGCTAAACGCAACCAGTACAATACGTATATACCACCAGTATTTATTTGGATATGCAATTAAAAAAAATACTTTAGAAGTTAAATATCGGGTTTGCAGTAATTTCAAAGGAATGTATTAAAATTCGAGATACGGTTTTAATTTCTGTGATCGGGCGGCAATAAAACGTTTACGTTTCGGTATTACTTTATGATCGACATTAAGAATGTTCTCTACAATAAAATACTGCGAAGTTAAAAAAAAAAGTTTCACGACAACATCTTCTAGCTGGGAATATAGCAGAGTGCTTGGTTACTGCAACAGAACATTTTTTTTTGTCATCGCTCTGAAGCTCGTCGTGATTAAGCTTTTCGTTTCACGACAAAATGAAAACAGAGGTAAGATATGATAAAAGCTAGCAATGAGATAATTAAAACGGACTACAAACAAGAAACTCTTTCTTCTCTTTCGTCGTGATAAACAGGATGTTCACTTGATTACTAGACCTACCCTTACGTGTGACAAGATGTTGATGCTCGTTACCCCAGCAATTTCACTAGCTACAACGCCTTCAAACCGGAACGCAGTAATGTGTTCACACTAGTGTTTGACGGTAGAAAGAGGCGCTGGAGTGGTACCTATACGGTCTTCGGCAATAGAGACCTACCACCAGAAATCCCATGATACTATTATCGAAGTTTAATCTTATTAACGCATTCTATTCATTAATTACAACGCCTTTCAAACCGGAACATATAATAATAATGTAAGAAGAATACTGATTGGCGGCAAAAACAGGAACCGCTGTAGAAGCTATCACGATAGTCTTCGTGAACAGACACTTACCACCAGTAAATAATATAGAAACTCACCCCCTTTATAAATAAATATTAACGATCTTAATTACTATGAAAATTCTTTGTCATAATTAATGCGACAAGTTTATATCAGTTTTGAAAAAACTTAGTTAAGCGAAAGTTATTTGAGGTTAAGTTAATGGTCGGCTCGCGTGTCTCCTCTTGATAACTAACTAGTTCGCGATTAGTTATTGTTCGGGGTCAAGAGCGGTCATTGCTATTTTTTTTATAGACGTTTCCGTTTGTATAAATAAAAAAAAATACAGGAAGTATGGATTTTATACATTATATTAGTCAGTAATTAAGGACTATTGGATTTTATCACACCTTTAATTTTATTACCACTGTCCAATGCTCGTACTGGTAAGATGTAGTGTTCGGAAGCGTCCCACAAGCTGGACCGATTATCTGATGATAATCGTGGGAACCCCGGATGTGACTAAGGTCTAGGAGGAGGTCTATATCCAGCAGTGGATCCAGGAGTGGTCTATCGGCTGATGATGATGACGATAATGTGTAAGACTGTAAGGTTTTTACAACTCACGGAACCAATTCAACCTGCCCATGCTGTACCTTGCTATTCGACAAACGAGGCTATGAGTTCACCAACCTGTATTGGCTAGAGTGGCGGGAAATGATACAAATCCCTCTATATCCGTTGCCCCATTGGATGCCATGTGAGGCCTATGCCCAGTAGTGGGAAATTGTGGTTTTAATGTTATAAATTTTAATTGCAAAAATCCATTTTGGAATGAGCTTCATGAGTTCTTACATTCCCAGCTATTACTGCACATTGGATGTAATCTTATATAATAGTTATTTCCCATCCTCCGAATAAATCTTTTTTTCCATATTTAATTCTTATATGATCAATATGCTAAAACTTATACCTGTCATTGATAATATCAAAGTGACTTCATGCCCTTACCAATGAATGTTATAAACATCGTCTGAAACAAATGTATATATAGCTCGTTATATTTTAACTAGTAAAAGCCGCCAGTGAACAGAGTTGACTGCTGTTCTAGTTACATTAAAATCTTCTAATTATTATCAATTATTATATAATTTAACAATGATAATTGCATGCATGGTGTCAGTGTATATGGACTATTTGAATTCCGCTGCAACTTCACTCCATTGGCTGTCACTGTTACGCAACAAACCAATAAGCTATTGGTGACAACTGACACACTTAAGCTGCATATGAATAAGATATTATTGTTATTAGTATAAACAAAACACAAGTATGTGAAAACACTGAAATGTTTGTTTTGTATACATACTGGCTTCTTGCAAGAAATTATCAAATAGGACCAAGTGTATATTTTAAGAAGTGTTTACATGAAAGAATTTTAATTGTAAGTAGAATATTTCCCTTATGTTTAAAGGGAGAATGAGTTAACTTAGCAACTGAAAGGTAACACTAATATATATACTATATTTAAATTAAATTACATATCCTTATGATAAATAAAATGGATGCAATATGTTATAAAAGAGGACTTTAAGAAATCTTCGAGTGTAAGCATCTAGAAAGCGATGCAAAATTATTTTACTCCACGTATATTATACTAGTTACTTTATTGCTCCAATCGTTTCTCAAATGTAGTAAATTATCTTTCAGGTCCGAGTAGATAATAATGACAAATGGCCCGCTTAACTTCCACTACTGGGATTAGGAGCCTCTTGAAATAAGGCGAAAGTCAAGGCAATTACAGCAGCATGATATCACTCTATTCTTTATCATTCCAACCTGTTTCCAACAGCTGAATATATGCTTATTGAATCGATTTCTAGTGCAACCCTTCTGCATGTTTAATAAAGATAGTAATGGGCTTTTAATGCACTAGATTAAAACTTTTGTAGTCGTACTATTATATGTAGTTTACTACGTAAAATGTTGCATCTACTGGTGCGTCTTCACACGTGCCCGTACTACTAAAAGCGAATAGTAGGATAATTACAATGCCACGTCTCACCGTCAGCACGGTGCCTAATGAAAAGTTATCGATTCCCAGAGGTGGTAGCATCTTTTATGCTTAGTTAGTTCACAAACCCTGAGAACTGTATCTACGGTCTGGAATCAATGAACCGCCCGTTGAATTTCAAATGAGCGGTTACGACATTATTAGTTAGCGAGCGTACTAGATTATTCGTTCTAATTATGTAAGGAATAGGTGTAATCGGCGTTGTTATTACGAGTTTAGTTTGAATGGTCGATCGATGTAATTCGGATTTTCCAAATCTAGCCCTATACGACCTGCTACGGATGCACTGATGCCTAGAGGAAATTTAGTGCCGCGTCAGCTTCCGAAGGCGGTGGACGTGTCGCCCGTTCAAACGTGCTACTCGCGTAATCAATCTCGTTGACAAGCTGTAATCCAATTATTTACAATATAACGATGGCATCAGAACAGCCTCATCAATGTAATCGGTACACGTGATTGGTGATGGATGACGCCGCTGATAATGTTCCCGGTCTAGTGCGGTGTTCGAGTGGAAAATGTTGTTGAGGGTGGTGAATTCGGGAAAATGTTGAGGAAGTACAGCGCGTGGTGGACGCACGTTGTTTTACCATATATCACTATTCACGTGATAATTGTTAATGGATTCATAGGTAAATCAAATTCCTAATAAAACACGCGATAGAAAGTTAAAATAGCTGTTAATTATTGTAATTTATTATTGTATTTAAATACATGTTCAGGTCAAACTTGGTACTGGAAGTATTGTCTTTAGAGAAACTATGTCGGAGCACAATAATTGATAGTATGTCACATAAGTTATCGCGTTGATTAAGTAATGTAATTTTTACTTAATAAACTCAAACTTAATTACTGGTATGTTGCGTTGATTTATGAGAGGCCCATGACCAGCAGTGGACAACTATAGGTTGAGGATGATGCCGTAGAAGCTGTAAATAAGCGTTTGTTAATAAAACGAGGGGCGTAAGGGGTCTAGCACAACTCACGAGACCCAAGCCAATTTTTTCTCTTGGTGCATCCTGCTAATCAAACAAACGAGGCTCTGACTCCCATCAACCTGCATTGGGCCAGCGTGGTGGGAAATGACCCAAATCCCACCACATGAACCCCAGACCGAAGGCTCCTGGTGTCTGGAGATGTGGGCAGCGCAGGATCGAATGATGTAGGTATCTTTAGGTGAGGCCTAAGTTCAGCAGTGGATGTCTATCGGCTGATGATGATGATGAGGATAATAAAAAGAATGTGATATATATTTGTATTTGTGTTACCTTTGTAACGAAACATGCGCCTTTATACGCCATGAATTTTAAAACAGCCTTAAACTTAAATATTTAAGCTCCAACATAGGGTTAAGGATGTATGAGTATGTATAAGAAGTACTTCCGGGTTTTAGTAAAAGGGTTGTTTGTTATGTCCTTTGAAAAATCTTTATAGAAAGATGTCATGTAGTAAATTAAAATGTCTTGTAAATGATGGAAATACAAATTTGTCTCTCATCGTAAATTTTTCATCTATCTATATGCTATTACTTATCAGGTGGATAATGCCCACTGCTGGGCATATGCCTCTCTCAAGAATCTCCACACCGATCGGTCTTGTGCTGTTCTCATCCAGCGGCTTCCTGTGACCTTCATCAGAATGACGGTCCACTTAGTGGGCTTTCTATAAAAATGTCTAATACAAATGGATTTAAGTTGATTTTGTAAAGCAACAATAATATATTGGGATGCTGGTACCCAAGTAATTATTACTTAGAATAGAGAATTGACTTTTTTTTTTACGATCTGATTTAGATGATACAGAAAGTATTAACAGGACCGTACTAAGTTACGAAAGTATGTTACATTGATTACTCTATTACCTAGTTTTTCGCAAATTCGTAACTTTTAAGGTAACTTAATGAAAAATTTCAATAGCATCCATCTTGTTTTAAAACTGTGAACTTATACCCGAAAATAGGGTTAATATCTATCCTTAAGATTATTGGTACATGTCACATCGAAGATGTTTGCTTTCGACCTCTTTCGATCTTCGTCTGACGTCATTCGAGCTTCCCGTGGATAAACGAAACCGAAAAGTTCCCAGAAACATAGGTTTCTTTGACTTTGGTCAACCTCACCGAGACACCTTGACGGAATATTTCCATTCTATCATATTCGCTTTTCTCAGGTAGTTCTGCCAGATGGAGTTCATAACTTTAAGGTATAATATTTTATTCATTATTAGGGGATGTAAGGGGTCTCGCACAACAACTGTAAAGACTCAACCTCACCTGCTTGTGGTGCAACTTACTAATAAACAAACGAGGTTTTGGCTCCCACCAACCCACCCTGAGCCAGCATGGTGGGAAATGGTTCAAATCCCTCCATACGAACCACAAATAACGGCGTCTAGTGCTCGGCAATACCGGAGGCCATGCAGACTGTGGACCGATGGATGTGGAGATCTTTGGGAGAGGCCTATGTCCAGCAGTGGACGTGTTTCGGATGATGATGATGTCATTACTAAGCGCCTTCCAAAGCGTAGATGTTTTTACACAGACAATTATTTTTGGAATTAAACAAAAACTAATTATAAACATCTAAGGGAGGTTATTTGTTAAAACTGTGGATGTTATAATAAAATCTCAGAGGCTTTATCCATTAAAGCTTTGACTTTCATTTGATAACGAAAAGTGAGCTTTATGTTTGTACTACGCGAAGAGATATTTAGGATGGTAACAAATTTAAACATACCATCTCAAGTTCTAAATTATAGATACACTAATCTGTATTGAAATAAAATTTTTAAATATAATCATATATTTAAAAAAATAATATTTCCACCCCCTTTCAACATCCCTTTATTGAAGGATTAATTGAATAACGCATATTATTATTTTCAATGTCTTTGAGGGGCGGTCCATTTTTTGCGATAGAAATTTTTACGAACAGACGGTGTGACAGTTTGCTATTAGAATCTAATATAAAGTTAGGGGAAGTTCTCTATTGTTCGGACTTGGAGCAGTTCGAAGCGGATGGGTTGTCGCGATCGGCACTTGACAACCTGTAACTATCTCATCGCAACTATTCCAGTACCTTCACACTAATCTGTTGATTGAGGATTCACTGAATAGTTTGGTAACAAAGTAACTACTGGCCTAATTAGATATCTGTGTCTTTATGATAACATAACTTAGACTAGACTTAAATTTACTTCTTTTGTATAATAGAGCCTTTTGTTATAGTTATTTATAAGAAAATCGTTTTCTTTTACATATGCATAGTACATTTTAAATAGTTTCTATAGCAGGAAAGTATCGGAACATTTTCTAAAACTAGGCAACATGAAAATGCTATAAAATGTTTCACGGAGCATTTTCCGTTCGTATCTCTTTCCTTCCACGCTACATGCAGCTTCCTGCGGTGCCGGCACTGAAGCTGGAGCGACGACAGAATAGATACTTACATATATTATGTATATATAGTCGGTTTGTCTTTCATTTTAGACTTTTCATCGCAGACTTCACTGCGGTATGGCGAGATGAACGATCGCTCCCAGCTCCTTGCGGACATTAAGAGTAATGGATGTAGTTGCTTACACAGATTTACATTCTGAATTAAATACTGGAAGAATACTGAAATATCAAATATTCGAGAGTAATTTAATATTGTGGTAATGAAGGAATAACATGAAAATACATTAATTCGCTTAATTGTCTGATTATTAAGCTTTTACAAACAGAATATCAACAGAAAAATTGTCTATAGCATTTGTACCAAAATATCTATTGGATGTATTTTTTTTTTCTTCTTCTTCTTAAGGTGCCTCTCCGACTTAGCGAAGGATTTTTTTTTAAAGGAGTTTTTCGTTAATAACAGGTGGGAGTAGAAAGCACTTGTCTCCCTCATTGTTAAGTGTAGCTGAAGATCTATCGAAATAGTCACGTTGAGTGACGCAACACTGTCAAGTGACACCACAGTACGTAATCAAGTAGGAAATTGGGGTGGATGTAGATTTATATTGATTTTGAGGTTTAAATACAGTTAATAATTATTACTATAAAGTAAAATATATAATTACTATAAAGTAAAAAAAAAATTGCATATCTTATGTTGGTAGTAATTACTAATACGATCAAGTATTATTTATGCTATGAAAAAAGTTAGGTTATGTGTATGAAGCTTACTAAAATATATTTCTTGTGTGGCGGGAAAAGTTTGTTTAAGTTTTTTTTATTAATATTACTAATCAATTACTTAATTACTATTTTTTTTTTGTATTTATTTGTGGGAAATTGTTCTGATCAGTTCACTTTAGGCCACTAAGAAGTCAACTCTGAGTATGACATATATCAATAAGGGTTGATAAAGATGATGAATATTTTTGGATAAAATCAACTGAAATTTTCGTTTATTTTTATGTAATTAAGCGACGAGACGAGTGGGACGTTCACCTGATTGTAAGTGATACGCCTAACTATAACAACGTGGCGCTACTTAAGACAGTGTGTATTGCACCACATTGCGCTCTTCGCCTGAGACTAGATGTTGATTGACGTTACCCCAGTAGTTGCACTATCTCTCTTCAAACCGGAACACAGTAATGTTTGCACACTACCGTTAGCTGCCAGAAATAGGCACTGCCATGGTACCTACCTAGACGATCTCTGGCAACAGAGACCTACCACCAGTGAAAATTTAAGATATATAATGATGTTCGTATATCAACAATATCATAATTTTTTTTAAATAATTTCATCAGCGTCTCGTGGGTTATGGCCTTTTTATCCAATTTCATTTACCACCAGTTCTTACTTTCTAGTTCTCATTCTCTTCTTTGTTACTGTCTGATCTTTCCTACTCAACTCTTCTTACAACCTTCTACTGTCATACTGCATTCCATTCCTTTCATCCCTACCTCTTGCGAGTGAAGTATACATATACTTAATTTTTTGTTGTCTGAAAAGAAACCTAAAATTCATGAAACAGTATTATATATTGCAAAATCTTATGTCATCATATATTTTTGTCGATAAAGAAACTTTTCTCGTGGTGAAAGAAAATATATGCTTTTGTCGTTTCCGTAAATTATTCTTTTGCAAAAGTTTCCCAATTTTATCATTCCTATATAAGTTAACTTGTAAAGTTTGTTTCCTGTTATTAGTTTGTTACATTTTGATGTTCGTAGACAGTTTGTGATATGAATTCATTATTTAACACACTGACTGCTTACGAAATAAAAAACCATATAGCATGGAACCAAGTTTCGATGCTGGGAAACCAATATTTGGATCTGGTAATTTTGAAGATTAAGTAGATGCATCACTCGTACCTGGTATCTTCACTTCTGTGGGGCTATTCCTAAACATAAAGTCTCAATCGCTTACATTGAATAATACGGCTACAGTCTGACTCGCTCAGACCTCGTTTTGATGCTGGTGACCTAGAAGGTTGAGCTGATGTATTGCTCGGATCCGAGCAGTTAATAAGTAATTACCTTAATAAAGATTCCATCATCTAAAAATTTTTAGAAGTTCTCTAAAAAACCCCATAAACATTTAGATCAAAATTAATTTTATAGTATATAGGCAAATAAATTTAAGAACTATCTGCTCTTACGTGTACTTCATGACTGAAGGTCATGCTTGTCCTGAAATGCTCTTAATGGTCTCAACCAGCTGCCACCTCACTGCTCTGGTCTCGGCACATCTTAAGGCATTCGGAATGTTGATGCCTAAGATCGCCTGTATCTGTTCGAACCATTGGGTAGGCCATCGACCTGATGTTTTGCCCTCAATTCTTCCTAATACAACCAGCTTACCCAGATTATCTGGTTGTCTCCGTGGAATATGGCTAAAGTAAATTAGGACTCGTTTCTAGCAAATGGTAGACAATCAGGTGGTGATTTTGATTTGCTCGAAAATGGATTTGTTGGTTCTCTTTGCTGTCCTTTGTCTCTTCGTTGTTAAGAACTATACTATATACAATATATTCTTCAGATCAGACATTATCTGTATGTTAAAAAATATTGATATTACTGTAATAACGGATTAAAATGATTTAGGAAGTCATTGTGGCTATGATTGAGATATTAAAACTGGACATGATATCACAGTAAATCTATTAAGATGTAGTAAGTGATCGAAATATACCAGGATAACTAAATATGAGCAATTTTTTTCCATAATAACTCAGTAATCACACCTCCCTACTTCCAAGAGTGTAGTCGGAAGGTTATCCATCACGGTTGACGTTTATCGATGGCCGTCTATTTTAAACCTTTCCATTATTTTGTGAGTCCACTGAAAGCGGCGATATTGATGCCTTCAATATTTTGCGAAGTCACATTTAAAGAAGGGGTGTCGTCCTGGCCTCACCAGCTCATGGTTCACCCAAACGAGGCTACTGCTTCTATAAATCCTTGATCCAGTGTGGTGGGCAATGGCCCAAATCCTCCCACATGAACAGACATTTGGGAGACGTCTACCGGCTGATGATGATGATGATATTTAAAGTTTAACAAAAGGACTGATTTGTCGTTACCCCGTTTCCACTTGGTATCGTAATGAAGTTATCCTGGGATAAAGCATACAAATCCCCTAAAACATCTAGCGAATTTGTAACATCCCTTCTTATAACATTAATTAAACTGAATCGCACTTTAACCCTACCATTTAACGATTAATTTCCTATAATAAATTCAGTTTAGGATTAGCAATGGACGACCAGTTTATCTTGATCGTCCATCTTGTAAACATTCGTCGTATTTTAATTTAACACAGTTGTAGTATTTACGTAGTCGGCAAAGCTCTTTGATGTCTGGTGAGCAAATACGAACGAGTGGTAGTTTAGATGGTTGTCATGGCGACGTTGATTTCGATTTAAAATGCATCGGGGTCAGCTAGGGCAGGAGGGCCGTCTTTTAAATGGCGAGGGTATGCATTTTCATAAAGGGGTGAAAACGCATTTTGCTGTACGAATCACCAGGAGTCTTGAGGGTGAATATTATAAAATACTAATTTACGTACGATTTAATTTTGTTGTATATATTTCACCATTTACAATCGACGTTTGACCGACATTTTAAAAAAAAAAATATTGGCCGCATGTTGGACCGACTGAATCACTTCGTAACAAAAATAAACTGGCGGTGTTATTACGTAAAAATTATATTAGCGATATTAGCACTATCATCGCATATCGATCGTTTTAATTAAACATATAATTTGCTTGTATACAGTAAAATTGTTTATAACAATATGGCGCTATATGTGATATACAATGCGCCCTTGCCACATTGAGATGAAGAATATTAAGATTCGTTATATAATTTCAGTAGCTACAAAGCCCTTCAAACCGAAACAATAATGTGTGTAAATTTGTTGGTAAAAATATGCACTACGTTATTACTAGATAAAGTTAATTAACATCATAAATGTTTTTTTTTTTTTTTTTAATGAAGATGCATTCACCTAATAGTAAGCGTCTGCTCATAACACCCTGGTGCTAGTTAGGATAATATACACAGCATCACATTGCTCTCTTAGTCTTGAGACATAAAGTACTACTGCGGTAGGCCAGTTTTGCCGGAGGTAGGTAGTGTAATTACTGGGGTAACGAGCCTCAATATCTAATATCCCAAAACGTAGAGCATTATATTGTGCAGTGTATATTATCCTAACTAGTGCCAGGTTAATAATAATAAAATAGATAGGTCTTTTTATCCCAATATTTTCATTAACTATATCGCTCTTCAAATCGGAACCGGAAATGGGAGCTGGTACTTATGCAGTACAGACAGAATTCAACAACAGAGACCTTTATCTTAATGAAAAGTATGGTACCTTGATATCATCATCAGCCGATAGACTTCCATTGCTAGACCAGGGTTTCTTCCAAAGATCTCCACATCGACCGGACCTGCACTGACCACATCCAGTAGCTTCCTGCGACTTTCACGAGACAGTTACCATGGCTTCCGGTACCGGGGAGCAGTAAGAGCCGTCGTTTGTAGGGATTCATAATGAAGGATTTGGGCAATTTTCCACCATGCTGACTTAATGCGGGTTGGTGGGAGCCAGAGCCTCGTTTCTTGGATAGCAAGGTGCACCACGAGCTGGTGAGGTTGGCTTGGGACCCGTGAGTTGTGCGGGTACCCTTACACCAATATATATATGTATGTATGTATAGATATATATTATATTCTCTAGCGATCGATAAGTAATAATCCCGTGATTTGCTTTTATCATAAAGTTTCATCGGTGTATATAAAAATGGTGGGTATAAATAGTTTGTTAATGTTCATGTCTCTAACCCATTTTTACCATCACCATAAAAATGGGCACGTTAAATTTTTTTATGAATGGTCACTTGACCTCAATTTCACACAATGTTTAGTGACGGTAACTCTGTATAAGGGGTGTAAGAGTCCCCCACAGCAACTCACGGGATCCAAGCCAACCTCACTTGCTCGTGGTGCACCCTGCTAATCAACAAACGAGGCTCCTGCTCCCACCAACCCGCATTGGGCCAGCGTGGTGGGAAATCGCCCAAATCCCTACTCGATCCTATTCCCAGCAGTGGACGTCTTTCGGCTGATGATATACCCCGTATATACTGAAGTCTACTCGTCGGGAATACTTTCCCTCTCATATGTTGACAGCAGGTCTCTGTTGACGACGATCGAGGTAGCTTCTACAGCAGTTCGTTCTGCCGGCAAACAGTATCGTTCCGGCTTGAAAGGCGTAGTTAGTGAAATTAATGAGACTGAGGTTCTTGAGTCTCAAGACGACGGGCACATCGTGGTGCGGTGTATATCATCCTTAATATTATCATGTTGTTATAGGCAGGTGGGCGGGTGTATCACTTAATATCAGGTGAACGAATAACATATATGTTATGGCGGTGGGTCGTGTAATTTAAAGCTACCGACGAGTTAACGATTTACGTTTAAGGCTTTCCTTATTTATAAGGCGCCGTCCGGCTTAGTTTTATTCTGTATAGGAATTAAGGTCTCTTTGTGAGGTCACAAAGACATTTGTTTTAAAGACCCTTAACATTAATTTGGAACGACCGTATGACCACATTGCGGAACACTTTACAAGAGATCTATGTGCAGCAGTGGACGTCCCTCAGTTGAAAGGATGATGATGTATATTCATTTAATAAAGCATCTATTGGCGATTTGTTTAAACCGATAAGTGCATAATTTTTCTACTGCCGAACAGTAATAAGCAAACATTACTGTGTTTCGGTTTGAAGAGCCTTGTGACTAGTATAATTACTGGAGTAACATGATTTAACATCTTATATTGTGCATAATAATAGTTAGATGGTAAAGGATTGTCAATAAAAGTCCTTTCCCACCACAGACAGGGAGAATTATAGTAATGAAACTATACTAAAATTACATCTTATATTTCAAGGCGACCAGCGCTATATGGTGCAGTATGTACCATCCTAATAATATTTTTTTTTATCCTGGGAGAAATCTTCTTAAAAGGTATCCTGATTTTGACGGGTAGACTAGGTTATCTAGGGCTTCTTCCCATTAAAACCTCCTCGTTGGTCTCTGTCAGTGCATCAGGATGGGCTCCAGGATCTCTAGAGAACGTACCACCACCCATTCTAATCTAGCACCACGTTGCTATGAGGTGGGTTGCTTACTATCAGGGTAATGTCGTGCTCTTCACGTCGTTTAGTTGAATAAAAAAATAGTGAAAGGTTATTGAAGTTAACTATTTTTTTTTTCCTTCTTTCAGAAATTGTGGAGGAACAGCGATGCCATGACAATAAGATCCGTTTAACTTGTCGGGATCTGGATACTCATATTGCGATTCTGGAAGCTTGGTACACGTCAATTGGTGATTACCATCGACCCCCCAACGTATCCGCAACACTAGAAGATGAGACAAGAGTTGAAAATGATACGGAATTGGATCGCGTTTACGTATACGCTAGTCCTACGCATAATGGCGTTTACGAGTTAATAAACAATACTTCAAATGAAAACGTAACAGATATCTATAACAGTACTGCAGATATCGATATCAAGTATGCAAACGATAGTATCGATATCAACGAAACGGTCGAATTGATGGAGTTGTTCAACACCAGTGATATGTGCAGTGTTCTGACGTACTCCAGGAGGTACGCCAGTTGGGAAAGTGGGAAGAGGCGTCGGATACCTGTCATCAGAAGCTCGTCAATCAATCTTTTAGCACAGTTGAGGAATCGGTAAGTTCAGCTTGCTTTAAAACATTATCTAGTATTTCATACGCATATTGAAAAAAAAAATTCGTTAAATGAGCGACTGAACATAGAGTTCTCGTGGAAATATGAAAACCTATAAATAAACGTACATAACAATAATATATAATGTTAACAGAAGGGTCCAATTCAAAGAATCAAAAAATCTATATGACGTTGATAGTAATGATGATGGTGATTACGATGATAATTATGATGAATGCGATGTAGGTAATAACAAAGATGATAGTTACGGCGACGTTAATAATGATTCCGATAGCCGAGATAATAAATATGATGATCATAACCAATAAAATAATGTTGATGAAGGTAAAGACGTTGATAATAACGATGGTGATGAGAACAATTTCAATGAAACTGTTACAACTTTTCATGTAACTGAAACATCAAGGATTTTATATGATTTAAATGTAGTGAGAGAGAAAATTATTTAAATTGAATTCAGGGCGGACCTTTCATAAAGCTGACGTTTCACTCTTCACTTCATTACGAATGAATGGCTACAGTGTGTTTCGCAATGCTACGTATGAAACTCTTCCCGATTACATCTGAATATTTGATTTATGGCGTACTTTTGACCTATTTCCGTTTTATACGACGCATCCACCGGCAGTACCTGGTAGTGTCTGTTTATAACTATGCTGGTTTTTTTTTTTAACTCTTTCCCTTTGGACATTTTTGAGCCTGGGCTTTTATTCCTAATCTTTACATTTCTTATTTATTTGTTATCTGTTTTTTCTCTTTTTTCTTTCTAATCATATCATTCTTTCCGTTCTTATTTCTTATTCTTTCTGCTCGTTATGTCAGTACTACTGCACCACATTACGTTCATATCTAAGTATTTAGTTTTTTTTTTATACAATTAAGTGACGAGATGAACGGGACATTCACGTAATGGTAAGTGATACGCCTGGTCATAACAAAGTGGCGCCAGTTACGATGTTAAACACTGCATCACATTACACTCGTCGCCTAACACATGAGATGTTGAGTCTGTTTACCACAGTAATTACACTAGCTACTACGCACTTCAAACCGGAAAAGATTAGTATTTGCACAGTTCTCTTTGGCGACAAAAATAGATTCTGCTGTGGTAGCTATCTAGATACTCACCGGCAACAGAGACCTATCACTAATAAGTCTTATAGGACTGGTATTTTAAATGACTACAGTATGCGTATTTTTTATCTTTACCCGGTAAATGTATCATCATTATCAGCTGACTGTCCAGTGCTGGACATAGGTCTCCCATAATATCTCCTCACCGATCAATCCTCCCCGTATCCAGCAGCTTCCCGCAAACTCCACCAGATCGTCGGACCACGTGGTGGGAGGCCTGCCAACTCTACGTCTATCGGTACGCGATCGCCATTCGAGGACCTTAGTGCCCCATCGGCCAAGTAGCTTACTTGGCTTTTGTTATATATATATAGGGCTCATAACATAATAACAACTCTTAAACTCAAATCAAGGCTTAATTCCTCAAACCTAGTAAAATTATGACGTCACTAGGCCTGCCAACACTACGTCTTCCGGTACGCGGTCGTAAGTAATTACATTAACACTGGTGGTAAGTCTCTGTTGCCTGAGATCGTCTAGAAAGGTACCACTACAGGGCCTATTTCTAAAGCCAAACATTAGTATGCAAATATTAATGTTTCGGTTTGAAGGGCGTTATAGCCATAGTTATAATAGTTTCGTCAGTGATGACACCATTACTGGTTTGACGAAACTACATCTTATGTCACAAAGCGGTGTGAACAATGTGATGTTGTGTATATTATCCTAATTAGCTCCATGTTATTAACCCAGGGGTATCACTTACTAATAGGTGAAAGTCTCGTTCGTCTCATCGCGTCCTTGATTAAATAATTTACTTTTTTTATCCTTTGCTCTTTCCCACTTCAATCAATAAACAGACGTCAATCAATCGCTACGTCTCTCTTTTCGCCATTTGTGTATTTATCTTATCCTGTTATAAATTAACTAAAATATAGTTTCAGTGCTGTAGTGTATGAACTCTCACTCTCTTCTATTTAAACTGTTTATGGATGTTTGATAGATTTAACTCGTGTACTAGTGTGTGTTTTTCGACCGTAATAAATTTCTCGTCACACAAGTTTAACTGTTTCAAAGCTGATTTCCTATATGGTTTAGTTTTATATATAATATAATGATATATAAGCTTATTTGTTTAAAAACTTTATATAGAGATTATGTAGTATATTCTTATGTATATTTTTTATGGATTTTCACTTCGCTTGGCGATGTTATTATTTTATAATCATCTGTGGTTCACGTCGCTAGGAGGACATTTTAGTCTCGATGCTCTCGTAACAATCGTAACTAATTTCCTGTTAAAGACATTAATGTCATGAACATGTTCACACTGAAGGCAATAAAAATTTTGGATATTGTTTGTCACCAATAAATAGTTTATTAACATCTTTACGTTTATAGGTCAAGATAATTCATATATATATTATTAGTCCTTATTAATGTAGTAATGGATGACATAATTATCATCAGTTTGAAGGCTATAGTGTTGTACGCGTAAAGCTATGACATATTTTTTTTAGCGCCGGAAGTCGAAAATAATATGCAAAAGGTACATTATAATATGAAACGATTATTTCAGTTGTTTTGAGTTTAAATCAATAATCCAGCATTTAGTTTAGGTTATAAACCTTCATTAAAGATCGATCTTAATTGTACAATAGTTCAACTAGTTTGTTGCCTTTTAAAGATTCTAAGAGATGATGTATTAAATTAGAAAATTTCTGATCAGTTCAAGATATTGTATAGTAAATATATTTGTTATGTAAATGGTTCTCTGCTTTATCTTATTAGCAGTTCGGATGTGTACTAAAATATGTTTATAAACAAATCTAGTTTGCACCTGCTACATGCCGTACAAAGTATGAAAGTTGCACAACTAACGTTACTTCTTAAATTAGACAAGAACGCGGATGATGTTTAAAATAACTGTTTATTTATACTAAAACAGTTTTTTTTTAAGTATTAGTGTATATAAACGTACTTAAGTGTTGATAAAGAACGATTATTGATCTGAATGACGACTGCCTATGTTGAAATAGCGTAGGATAAGACTAAATTAAAAGCATTGATTATTGAACCCTAGGTTGTAGGTTCGAAAATGCTATTTGACTTGTATCCTGATTCTCACACGAACTTCAGCACCAATTGAAATATGATGAAGCCGAAACTGTGTTTTAGAAATAAATCTAAACTTTACTTACAACTGTAACCATGTGAGATACAAGTAAGAATATTGCAGCAAATAAAGGCTACTACGACAGAAGTCGACTATTATATTATTCAATGGAACGACTTGAAGGGAGGTACGTTCAACGGATGGTAGTTAGGATGACAGCACCATATTGTGCTCCTCGCCTTCAAACAAGATGTTATGTCTCATTATCTCAATAAGTTCTATCTACAGCTTACTTTAAATCGGAACACAGTAATGTTTACATAACTACTGTTTGGTGGAAGAAATAGTAACTGCGATGGTACCTATATAAAGTAGTACATACCTGTATAGGTAATGTTTATATTTACTATGTTTAAACCATTTGAAAAACTAGGATAAGTTTTTCATCGCTGTATAAATATGTATCACTTTATTTCAAGTGATTACACTCTACTTTCTTATAGTCTTATTCAATCTTTTTTTGAATAATTGAATGGTACAGTTAGAGACAGTCAATGAACTTGTAACTGATATAACGACTACCGTAATCAATGTTTAATTGCCTTAACGTGTAGTAATGCGTCTGCGACGTATCAATTCACTACATTCATTATACAGTCACAATGCTTCTAATTATTCACTACATGATAATTCATTTTAAATGCTAATTGTGTGTGAAGCTCTCTTTGTTTTAAAATTTTGTTATCACGAGCGGGAACATCAACCCTTGTAGTGTATAACGTCTGCGGCATTGATTGTATTGAACGATTTCTCGCATGTTCAACTCGATGTATTGAAATCGATTTCCGTTTTTGTTATATCAACAAAATATATTAAATCGTGTTAATATTATCCAGCTTCTGTCAATACCTTTAAGTATTTTTTTTTATTTATTTATTATCCTTGTAACACTTTAAGCTGAGGGCGCAGAAGGCGGACCTAATGCCACAGAAGCATTTTCTGCTAGTCAAATCAGACGAAGATGTCAACTGCACATGTAGATAGAAGGGTGGGGAGAAGGAAAAAGTCATGATTGAGGAATATTGGGGAATGGACTGGTATATCTAGGGCGTCCAAGTTGTTTCACCGAACCAGACACAGAAAGGACTGTTCCACGCTGACTTTCACTAGCTGGAGAGGCACTTTAAGAAGAAGAATATTTAGATGTAAATAAAAATATACTACATAATATATTCCACATATTTATATATATAATGAAAACGGGTGTTGTTTGGTCGCTAATCACGTCAAAACTGGTGAACGTATCGACATGAGAACCTGAGCATTCGAGGCGGCATGCTTAGTAGATAGTGTTAGGCAGAGTTCATATATCCTTCATCATTTTAATTTCTAAATAGATTTTATAAACATTTTCATTCAGTATTATTTATGCGGTTGCTATAGTAACGGTTGCTATAGACAGTAATTTTATATTACGGCCAGTGGAGCTGACGGGGAATAGCTAGAATACACATACCTGTAGTCCGTCAGTCTATCATAAATACTGTCTTAATACAGCAAATTAGTAACTAAGTTATAAACAGTAATTATTTTAGTTATTAACAATACATTACTTAGTTATTAATAATTAATATTTGATTATAAAACAGTCAAAACAATCAGGTATATCTTAAATCATCGAGCACAATGAAGCTCTGTGTATACTATCATAAGGGCCACGTTGATATGGGCAGGAGTACTTACCATCAGGTTTACGTTATTGTTAATGTATGAACGTTCTTTATAAAGTTTAACCGGACCGTTAAGAGTTTAACCGAAGCTGTTAACTGATATATATTCAGACGTATTTGTCATTCTTGGAGCCGATTCGACCACAAAACTGCGGTGGTAGTCCAACGTGTGGTGAACGGAGTATATTTCGCCATCACTTGCGAAATGATCCTGTATCATTTCCTGGTGGTACACAGCTTCATGTCATCGTCTTTGTATATTTTCTTTATAACATGTTTTGATGGTATTCTGTTAGAGATTAATATTTTTTTCATCCCCCCATAAACTTATCAACAACGCCCTCTAATGCTCGAAGTTGCGCAGGATCAATCGATATGGGGATCTTTAGGGGAGGCTTAGAACCAGCAGTCTATCAGCTGATTATGATGATGATGAAGCGACGAGACGATCGAGACGTACACCTAATAGTAAGTTTAATTGTTTACATTTCATCCTGATGCCAATTGTAAGGGTGTGAAACAGTAAGATGGGGTGTCTGATATTTATTAAGGTCAAGTAAGCTTTGAAGTATGCTTAAGTCCCAGTTCCTTTATATTAATTTTTACGTCAGTATTCATTTCATCGTACAGTAATTATAGTTTCTTCTCTTGCACCATCATCAGGTTAGATTTGATCGGCAGTAATAATGGTTTAGATTAATGAACGGCTAATTGCTTCGAAGCCTGCGGTCGGTCAGTTAATTGGTTTAATGAGAAACGCAATGACGTCATACAAGTGGTGGTTATACTGATGGTTTTTTTTTACCAAAGCGATGAGACCAGCGGTATGTTCACCACACTCTGTTCGTCGCCTTGATGATATGTTAAGTGTCTTTACCCTGTAAATTAACAATCTACATTGCCCTTTAAACCGGAACTTATTAATGTTTACCCAGTACTGTTTTTCGGCTGCAGCGCTTCGAAACGTACCTAGACGTTCTCTAGCAAACCTACCAAGAGTAAATTACCGTATTTAGTATTTAAGTCTCCAAAAATTTACGTGGAGGAAATGCCTTCTTATATCTACCCTTATGGGGGTAGAGACAGGTTATGTAGGACTTCCACTAACTAAAACCGCCACGATGTTCCTCCAGCGTCGACTCGCCGACAGCATACAGCGCCGACTGCACCAGGCTGCTCCATCTCAAGGAGAGGGATTCCTCCTCTCCTTTTCAATTCTGTAAGAGCACGCCGTGGGATACAGCGCACTCATCTCGGCTTCTTATCGTAACTTAGGCAACGGATCTCCGCTCCGTATTACCTAGACGCTGCATCGCTACCCTTTCTACAACGAATCAAAGTAGGGCGTAAGTAAAAGTAAAGTAAGAATAGTACTTTGTTAAATTCACTTTAGTTGTGAAATCGCGACATGTTTTCTTAAAGAAATCTGTATTATTATTTTTTTTTAGTAACATTAATAGAATCCAATTTCGTATAATAATGAAGGGCAAAAAGTTTTTGGTTTACGTAAACGTTTTACGTTTACCGCATTCCGTTGTGCTTCGCTTACAGTCATACTTCGGGTTTTTTTTATAGTACTCTTTGTAGGTGATCTAAATTTATACATCTCCAATATGATTTATGTTCTAGTTGTCTGTGTACTTGGAAATAATATTAGAAGAAGACGTTCATAATAACATTCAAGTGAATATCTTTTGTTTATACACCCCTCAGAGTGTTTATACAATAGGATTACGTTGTACTAGCTGATACCCGCCCGCTTAGCGGTAATAGACAATAAGACCGCAAACTTTTTATAGCAACCGTTACCATAGCAACCGTATAAACAATCTGAAATGTAATTGTTTACAAAAGTTAGTCAGAAATAAAATTATGAAGCATCTAAGAAATTCAAAAAGCTTATAACCACCTACAAATCATTTTGCGTCGAACTCGTGTTCCCGTGTCGATACGTTCACTTATTTTCACGTGATTGGCAAAATTTATTTTTCATCACATATATAGATTGAGAGTCGTTGAGTCCATCATCATAATCAGCCGATATAAGTCCACTGCTGGACATAGTCCTCCAAAGATTTCCACATACAGTCAACATGGCTACCAGTACCGGTGGGCTTTATACGCTGTCGTATGCAGGGGTTTAATTAGGGTCCCCCTTTGAGAATAAAAAGATGTCGATGAGTCCCTAATGGTTCAATTTGTACCTTATTGAGCTAACTATTGAATGATTGGCCTTAATCCGTCTGATACGTTGTTACTGCGGTAACCAACATTCCAATAACATACTGAAAAACTCTATAGAAACAACATAGCCAATGATCAGGATATATTTAAACGAAGATACGACGAAGGTATAAAGTATATTTAACATTAATATTGGTTTTATAAGTCCATACAAAATCTAAATATTTCATTAAGTTACTTTAAAGTTATTATTTAGAAAATGTAACTTATTACATATATAACTTTTTAGGGGAATAATTGGTTTTAGTAAGCAACCAAGTCTGGGGCGTTCATAGAACATATCTCATAGAACATATGGTACACCTGTTCATATCAACGCAGTATTGGTTACAACATTAGTGTGTTCCGATTTGTAAGACCCTGTAGATAGTGTAATTACTAAAGTAACGACTTAACATCTTATAATCTTTACTAGTGGTAGGTAACTGTTGCCGGAGACTGTCTAGATAGTAACCACAGCAGCGCCTATTACTGCCCTCAAATGGTAGTGTATAAGCATTACTGTGTTCCGCTTTGAAGGGCGTTGTAGCTAATGTAATTACTCGGGTAACGAGACCTAACTACTTATGTCTAAATTCCACGAGCATAATGTGTCACTTGCATTTAGCAGAACTTCTCACGCGTCTCGTCGCTTCATCGAGTAGAAAAAAGTAAAGATCTAACTAGGTTTCTTTTATTTTAAACTTCTATGTTTAGTGTCTATATTCAGGATTCGGATCCCCAATGAACACACCTGAGCTTTTAACCTACTTCCATTTTATTCGGGTAGTGATCTATTTTGAAAAGCTTCTATACATTCTTCAGTACTGTAAGATGTAAAGGTTGCAAAAGATTATTGCTTCTGAAAACAATGCGTTGGCAGCTTGGCTCCGTACCAACAATTTCACTCAGCTGTTCAGGGTCAAGAGAAAAAAAATAGATTTTTTCCTTAACAGTTAAAACGGCAGTTAAACGAGAAAACATATTTATCATATTAATAGCTTTATGACTGTTTTAAAAACTTTTCTAAGCGACAATTACAAAAGAATTTATCCTTTGTAACACTTTGAAGCGATTAACTATTTAACTCCAGTAAAACCTAGATCTCAGATGAGCTAGATATAACTTGAAAATAAGTATGTTTAACAAACGTAAAGTGATATTCACTTCGTTATTTCATATTTTAAATTCTTATTTAACTTAATTTTAACTAAGTTAATGATTTGGAGTGTTTTGAAAGTTTTGAAAAGGGATTAAGTATAAACCTTTTGCAAACATCGTAACAGTATGAATAATTTATTACAATCCAATTTCAGAGATGAAAGTTTCCTAAACTAATTACAAGTTAAGTTTTACCATATTTTTGTTTTTTTTTTTTTTTTTTATAAAAAAATGTACAATGATAGATCAAAGAGAACCAAATTTATCTTATCTATGAAGTATGCAGCCATTGACACATATACGCCATTAAAATATCTTTAAATTCATATAATTTTCTTATAGCATTACATTAGTTATATATTATATACATATGTTCATTTTTATCTGTAATTGATGAACATTTGAACTCATCTCTATTTGGCAATTGGCTATTTAAGTGGCAATTAAGACGAGAAGGAGAATCTTGCCCTTAACTAAGTGGAAATCATTTATGCCAAATAAAACTGCTGGTTTTAAAGTATCGTTGCATATACTAAATATTTTAATAAACATGTAAATAGATTATATATTATATAGTACATAGATCATTATTATCGTACTTGTCGAAAAAGAGGATTTTTGAAGCAGTGTTGCCAGTAAAGGAATAGTGTAGTTCTAATATATATTACATAAAAATAATTAATCTTCACTGAAGGTTAAATATGAAAGATGTACTTTATATTAGTACTTAACTTCTTCCTTATTTAAGTATCTATACATTATTAGTTAAATTTTTTGTCAAAAAGAAATACTAATAACATTTTTATGTCATAAAAGTCCTTAGAATCAAAGCGGCTCATAGTTTCAAACGAATAGACAATAAATTATATTTTTTTGTCTATGGTTATGTTTGTTAGTGTGTGAATGTATGTGAGGTTACGATCCCTGGTTCAATAATTTATTAAAAAAATTAGGGTAGAACATTAACAAATTAACACCCCTAACTATTAAATATTATAACCCTCCCATTTAATGTTTAACAAATTACGGCCTTATTTTATTAGTTAAAGCTAACAAATGAATTCATAAGTAATGAGGTTTCTAGGTTATATAAACTTTTTAGTCTTTACCACTCTTTTTAACATTATATTGGGTTAATATTGACGTTCTCCCAGTCTCATCTCTTCTCTTCTTACGTTCTAAAAATACTTAATAGTATCTAAATTATTGTACAAAGGGACAACACTACAACAACCAATTAGTATTATATATTATATTTGAAGCAAAATACCTAGGTACTATACTGATACTAACACGAGGGATCTTAATGATCACTTATCTAAAGTACAGTGTCCAGGTATTAGGTTCTAAAATACTTCTAAATAATAAATACTAAAAAGAATTTGTACTACTTCACCTGCTAGTGGTGCAGGTGAAGTTGGCTTAGATCCTGTGAGATTGGCTCCCACCAACTCACATCGCAGCATGGTGGGAAAAGGCCCGAATCCCCTATACGAATCCCTACCCAATTGTTATCTATATCCAGCAGTGTACGTCTATCGGCTGATGATGATGTTTATTTTTAAAGCCAGTTCTCAACTTGCTCACATCTTTGAGGATAATGGCAACCACAGGGGTTGGATCTTATTTTATGATCGTATTAAGAAATTTATATAAAAATATCATGAACTATAAAAATTCGATAGTTTTATAATCATTTCAAGATAAACGATTGGAAATGTTCTCAAAACTGTTTGGATGCTCGTAAATCGAGCAAAAACATTTTCTTTGGCCCCATTCATATTGTTTTCTTTCTCTTGAACTTTACGATTAGTATCGGAAATATGACGTACGTAGTTTTTTTTTTTTTTGGTAATAAAACTTTTGTTACTTTTTGTAATACTAACCCTTTTCTGACGTATTTAATTTGTACATAACTGTTTTTTTTTTAAATTCTCTTTGCGTGTGATGAGCTTTTAATAACTAATCATTTACCATCTCGTAGTTAATTTGTTTAGATATATTTAACTCATTCTCCTCACTCATTCTCTCTTCTCTATTATACTCTGTTCATCTACTGTACATGGGTGTTAGAGAGGTAGTAATTATTTTCCAATGAAAGCGTTGTGATATGTGATACATTACAAACAACAAATAACATAGAAGTACACAAGTGAAGGGTTACACTTACAATGCTTTTTACTTCCGGTTTAACGCTTACGTCTGGCATTTTATAATTAAGACCACACGGAAATAACACAACTGTAAATCTTCTATCATGAACGATTAGGTCTTCTCTTCTATGTCTTTATACACCTCAGCGGCAAGCAAGAGGATTTAGTTATTTCCGATTCATAAGGTTTCTTAAATATGTCCCTTAGATATTTGGATAAAATGGATGTGGATGGATAAAAACAGTACAAGAGTATCTTTATTTGTTCTCATGTCTGAGAGCAGATGTACGACCAGAACTTTAAAAAGCTTCGGCGGCTGAGAGTAGACATACATCCGAACAGGGTTAGCACAGTTGAGAACATTTTATATATGAATATTCTTCATTTCGATGATGTAGTATTTCATTAAAATTTCATCTGAAGATAAATGACAAGGAGATCTAATATAGTACACTTTATTTGCCCAGAATACTTTACCAATAATATGACATCCGGTTTTTATCAATGGGCCGACGATCTGGTGAGAATCGCAGGAACCAGAGTTGCGAGTAAGGCGGGACCAAAAGACGTGGGAATCTTTAGAGGAGGCCTATGTCCAGCAGTGGACGTCTACCGGCTGACGATGACGACATATCAGTGGCGTATGAGCGGATGAGTACCAGAGTTGTACTGCTAGCTTGTCAAATCTTGCTTCTATACAAGTTCTATCATAAGTGTTCTCGGATACGAACTAGAGACAAGTGTTCAAGCTAAACGGTTAACTTCTACACCATGGTAGCTTATAAGCAATTTAATGTTATATATTTATATACTTAAACTTATACATACCACCAGATACTGTGCTAAGCGCAAAGGCTTTGCGTAATTGTAAGGCTTCCGGAAACGGTGCGGCGGAACTCGATATGTTTGAAAGTTCTAGTTAGATATAAAAAAAACCTTCTTATATTCAGTAATGAAATTTATGTTTGTGTAATAATTTTTTTTACGTATTCAGTGTCATTTATGCATTATCAGCCTTTGTCTATCCCCTGCTGGATACAGGGCCTCCTCAAAGGCCCTGGTGATGTCGTCGATCGTCGAGTCTCCTCTCCAAGACTTTTCTCCTCCATCAGCCGTCACTGACACGACAGACATGGCCGGTCCACTGCTACTTCAGCTTGCAGATTTTGAGAGCTACCTCGACAACCTTAGTTCTCCGTTAAATCTCTTCGTTCCGGAATTTGTCCCTTAGAGAAATGCCAAGCATAGATCTCTTCATCGCTTGCTGTGCTATTTTGAATCGGTGCACCAGCCAAATGGTCAGGTGCCATGTCTCTGCCTCGTAAATAAGGTTCGGGAGGACGCAGCGACATAAGGATGTGGCGGAGTTGTATTCATTGTACATTGTTATGATTTAAACTCAAGTGATTTTGATACCCATTGCTAACCCATTGATGAGAGATAATAGGAGTCCTAGGAAGTAATCTTCATGGCAGTATAATTCAAGTACTCCACTTTTTTTCGTAATGCGGACAGCGAAGTACTTTGATAAGTCTCCTATCATTAGATTTCGTTCTAATACTCAGAAGTATTTATGAGAGTTGTTTGTATGTTTCTTCTGAACTGGATCACTTAACCGTCAAATAGAACCTTATTAAATATCAGATGATACGGAAATATTTTTTTTAAGTTTTATACACTCCTTATTTATAAGAGAATTGTGAAATATATATAAAAATGGAAACGGAAATGAATTGTCCTCTTGGTTGAAAATAGCACAATATCCGATCTGAACTCTTTAAAGTATTCATTTCTGCATTCAAAGCGGCGGCGATAGCACTCGACATACATAACTGCAGGAGGCGGTTGAATGCTAACGAATTCGCAGTCATCTTCATTTGAAATCTCTCTCTTCTTTGCACTCCATTACCAGGAAATGATTGCGGCAAAGCTGGCGAGGTTTAAACGCTGGCGGAGAGAGAGCGAATGCCTTTTAGTCGACTTGTATATTGAAATAAACAGGATGAGCTATATGATGATCATTATATCATTGATTTCGATCTATTATTCACTGTTAAGCATATGCGATCCCAAGATGAGAATTGATGGTTCTTACTCCACTTATGATTGTGGCGGAAAAGTGCCGTATGGTGGTAAAGGCTTTGAGGAAGGAAGATGAGGAGCCTGAGAAGTATAACGAGTGAAGTTGACGGACAAAGAGAGGAACAGTGTGATAAGGTAGTTGTGCGGTGTGGTTGAAGATGTAGTGACAAAGATAGAGAAAGGGATGCTTAGATGGTTCGGCCATGTTGAAAGAATGTATAAAAGAAGATAAACGAAAGAGGTATATAAGGTAAGAATAATTTGAAAAATCGGAGCAGGTCCACCTAGGCAACATTTTTCAATTAAATCAAAGATGTCCTAAAGAAAGGCCGGGCAAGAGTACTCGCAACCAACGAGCATGCATGAAGTCGCTCATGAAAGTGGAGGAAGTGAGAGAGGTGTGCCAGGATCATAGCATCTGGAGAGAGGTGATCTTTGCCTGCCCCATTGGGATCGAGGTGTGATATATGTATGTAACCTATCGCTTACACGTGATATGTTTATTAAAAACTTCAGTCCCTCCTATTTTTTGCTGGAGATCATCTATATGTGTAACTATAAATAAGAAGCTGAGCATTGTCATCATCATCAGCCGATAGATGTCCACAGTTGGACATCGGTCTCCCCCAAAGATCTCCACATGGATTATTCGGCGGCTTCCAACGACCTTTATCAAACAGCTTGGCCTCGGGTACTGCAAGGTTCTAGGGTCCTTTCTAGGAATTCTTGTAGACAGATTAGGGCCATTTATCACCACACGGCCCCAATGCTGATTAGAGGAAACCAAAGCTTTGTTTGTTGATTAGCAGGGCTTAACACGAGCAAGTGAAGCTGGCTTGGGTTCCGTATATAATTGAACGAGATAAAGATGTCTCTAATATTATGTTAAGAATATATTACATTACAACAATACTATTTCTGTGATAGTTTGTATTGTATATGACAGTTGGTGGAATACTATACTTTTAATAATACGTCTTTGATCTTAATATAATCTCTTTTATCTAACCTTCCAACCAGTAGTTAGTAAACATTACCGGTATGCAGTTAGTGAATACTGAATTAAAGCGTCTTAGAAGGCAGCGAGTACGTGGCTCCAAGTTACATTGTTATTAAACAGAGGTATTTACTTTGCCAAAAGTTCAGCTTGAACTTCCAGCTTTTATCTAGAATATAGTACAGGTATAAAGAGACTTCCGTTTTATTTTTCGGATGTTTAAAACATATATTTGCATTAGACGGGCTAAGGGCGAGCGGGCTGCGAATCGTGTCAGTAGATACACCCAATTATTCGGTTTGCGAGGCATATCCGATGAATTGAGGGTGAGGGCGTCACGCATTGTTGTGACGTCACATTTTGCGACATTTACTTGTTCGTATTTTCTACACAATAATATTCTAACAACGTGAATAAAGTATACGTATATATATATAAGTCAGTAGTCACCAAATTCAAAAGTTAACGCAAGGAAGAGTTTATTATTAGGAAGAGGAAGTTAATTAAAAATACTTTTTTTGGACAAAAACTATGTATTAAGCCTTTACAATTAAGTCAAAATCTTTCCCTTAACACTATCTTATCTGAGGAAAAGGAGAGAATTATTTTGTCGAACCGTCTGAGGAAGGGGACTGAAATAAAAATATTTAGGAGGTTTCGTATTAAGGAGAGGAAGTAGAGGAAAACTTAGTATAATATTTAACCAATGTATGCTTTAATAATGACCTATGATGGAGACGTGGTTCCTAATGAAAGTTTGAAAGAGGTTCAAAAGAAGCTCATCAAGCTATATAGTTGGAAGATATACTAACAAATTTAACTGGATAACTATTTATCTACTTAGGTGCGAGGAGATCCTTAAAACAACATGATTCCCACACACCTCTAATATGTATCTATGGTGTATATTTGCAGGATTAGGTAGGATTGTTAGTTAGATATCTTAGTAATTTTACTAACAACAATACGATTAAAACTGAAATACAGTATTGAATGTAAACTACAGTTTGCAGGCCAGAATAATTCCTGTTGTAGTCCTTAGAAGGTGTAGAGAACATGGATCTACTACTGTTAATTCTACAACAACGATATTTTTGTATACGTTGCATGAAAGTGATACAAATTGCCCTTTAGCCACTGAAGTGCTTTCGGAAGTGTTACGCTGGCACGTGACACACTTGCGGCCCGGAAGCGGCGCCATTTATGTTAAAACCATCGTAACGTTTTGTTGGGCCGATCGTGTGTACGCATAATCATTGATCTAAGTATACTCATGACTCACTTTCGAAACTATCAAACGAATTATTTACATTTTTTTTATTATAACAGGATAACACCTGAACCTCACAAGATATTAAATGACAACGTGGTTATAGTTTGTGAAGGGTTCGTGACCAAAATACACTGCTCTTATATGTATGACTATTATAGAAAATTAACGCTATTATGAGAGTTAAGAAAGACCTAAGGAAGTGTGGATGGATTGTGTGAAAGATGACATGTGTAAGAAGAGTGAATTCAGATATGACGGCTGATAGAGGGATATGGAAGAGGAGTACATACTGTGTCGACCCCACATAGCTGGGAAAAGCGCAGGAAGAAGAAGAAGAATTGATAATTTGATGAATACATATATCAATAGCTAAATAGGCAGGTTAAAAACCCTATAATCATTGAAATCCTTTCAAATGGGGATCTGAAATCGAACTGGTGATATCTATATTAGAAGACAAGTAGTTAATCGTAATTAATATATAGACGAACTGCTGTACATACTATTATAATATTTGATACATATTAGCAGTGTAAACATATACTACTAATTTAGATATATCAATAAACAATATATATATTTTAAAGACATTATGTTATCATCCAAATTCAAGATAGGCTTATGGTAAAAACGGTGGAGGACGTTATTTTCTTATATCGCTTCATCCTGTTCCTTCTGTACCAAGTACAGTTCCTTAATAGTAAACGCAACTCTATAAAAAATAGTCTGTTGTTATAATTTGGATACATTACCGCGGTAACAATTTGTCAAAATAATCGACCCTTTCAATCAAACTAATAGTGCATATCGTTGCTCTTTACTCGCCAGATGGTTTATTTTTATGACGTCACTTAGACATTATACAGAAAGTAATATATTCATCACCATATTCACTATAGTATACATAGTGCAAGATATTCATGACTGGTTTCTTATTACTTAACTCTTTCAATGATTACCTAATAACCTTGAGGTCCATATTTCGAATCCGCGACCCTCATTAGTAGTAAAATTTGAATGAAAAAAAAACCTCTTTTCCCATTATAAATAAAGTAGTTTCTAACAGTCGATATAAATAGCAACAAATCTCATAAAGTATGTTACTACTATTTCTATTATATATAAACTCAATGAATTATAGATGGGACTATAAACTACCATTCATCATCATCTTTATCGGCCTTTGTTTATCCACTGCTGGATATAGGTCTTCCCCAATGTCTTCAACCAAATGAGATCCTCAGATTCATGCATCCACTCACTTGCGACATCTCTAATGATGTCGTCGGTCCATCTGGAGGGAAGGTGTCTTATACTTCTGCGATCTGTACGCGGTCGCTGACACGACAGACATGGCTGGTCCACTGCCACTTCAGCTTGCAGATTTTGAGAGCTACCTCCACAACTTTAGTTATCCGTCGAATTCCTTCGTTCCGGATTGTCCGGATGTCTCTTAGAGAAATGCCAGGCATAGCTCTCTCCATCGTTCGCTGTGCTACTTTGAATGGGTGGACCAGCCCGATGGTCAGGTGGCCAGTCTGCGCCGTAAGTAAAGGAACACTATATAAATAAAAAAAAATCAAGGAAATTTAGTATAGAAAAATTCGATAATATTAAAAAATGAAATCCGCATTTGTACTCTATCTTTTAATACTTTTAGTAAAATTATATGTCAAACATATTATTTTTTATTTAAATTTGAAAACATAAATCTGCCACCAGACACCCTGTATCAGTTAAAACATTTGTTTTTTTTATTCATCCGCAGTTGCTCCGGCGCTACACACTGCAGCTTCATTTTGAAGAAGTCTCATCCGTCCTCTTCGGATTGGTTACCCGGGATCATACACATCAAATATTCATGCTCTGATGGTAAGTACTTCTAACTTCTATAGTATTATGTATATACTAATATGGTAAATACTCCAGCATGGTTTCGATAGTCAGAGACAGTGACATTTATTTATAAAGGATTTCAATGAATTTGTTACTCTGCATATTGATTATATAAGTGCATACGATAAAAAAAAACTACCTGTAAATACATACGAATACGTTTATTAATATATCGCGTCTTATAATTATCATAATATTTTGGAAACGCCTTCTTCACTTCTTCTTCACCATCTTCTTCTTAAGGTGCCTCTCCGACTAATGGAGGTAGGCGATCAGTTCATCATATTTCGTCCGTTCTCTTGCGAGGAGGAACAGTTGATCACTGACATTCAACAAGACTTCTAGTTATAAGTAATCTATATAATTATTTGTATTATTAGCTATTACTAAATATAATCTGTAACTTATTTCAATTGTGGTAATAAATTACACAAGTTTCGGGGAATCCCCGTTATAAACGGCTATTTCAAAGGAACGCCATTACACTGCATCGGAGGTCGACATGCGTGCCAGCACTGCCAAAACAGTCGGCCCTTTGGCACCATGGTCTACAATCTTTGCCCTCTGCACATACTAATGCCTTCCAATATACCGTGACATAGATTCTAGATACGATAGTCGCTTTGTTGACGGTGCGACGTATCGATAGGAATAGATAACAGATATTGTTTATGGTAGTTGACCACATTTGCATCGGTTATGTAGCGGGCTGTTGGTGATGATGACGATGGAGTTAAAATTGGTTTTCTATCATTTGTGAAGTTATTGATTTCTAGTAAATATCGAAATCATACGTCGCGAAGATGTGATAGAAAAACTTATAAGGAAGTCGTACGCGTTTTATCTCTCGATGAAGCTCAAGTCCGATCTCCGATATGGCATTTCCGGTAAAGGAAAACATCGTGAGATGACTGTCATGTCCCAAGAACTTTCGTGAACATGTGACATCCGCCAACCCGCATTTGACGAATGTCATTCATGACTTGATCTGATTCTTGGTCTTGGAGAAGGTAACATTAAGAGTTTAAGTATATTACGATATGACGATTTTTGTATTAAAACTAATAGTAGATTTAGTTATTCTACATATGTTTACTAGGGCAAGAATCATCATTTCAAACGATGGACGTCCACTACTGGACATGGTCTCTTGTAATGTGTTCTAGGAGGAAAGTCTTGCTCTTTTGGAATCCAGTAGCTCTGAAGGATTTTTTCATGTCCTCTATCCAAGAATAAAGCAACGATAAATTATGACACCGTTGTTACTGTACTAATGTATATCGATTCTATTATATCTACTACTATAAAATATATATATTTTCTTATGTATAATGTAGATCTAACCTAAAAAACTCTCATGTACATTTTAGCATTTGCGTTTCTGTAATGGCAATCATTGTAATACAATAGCATCCGCCACGACCTGCGACCACATATCGACTGATTGTGGTTAGGGGAACCTATTACGCCTTCGTCGAGTAGATATTACTGTAATACTGTATAAATAATATTCAGTAGTCACAGATAAGTTATGATGCAAAAATGAGATGACTGTTGAAGAGTAGTTCAGAAGTTAACACATCCCTCACATTAAGCACCTCTTTTTGAGACTAATTTAAACTAAACTAACTAAGATCAGATCGTGATAATATTTAATTAAATTATTACTTCGTATATGTAGTTTTGTACGTAAATAGGTTTTTGTTTTATTTATTTTTTACTGCAAGACCACGAGAAGATAAGGACTTTTACAGGTTGTAACTACGTGGCTCTTTAACGGTTCGTCAGTCAGGACTTTATGATGATATTATATCCATAGTCTTAATATCCAATTAAAGCCTCTAGTTACAGGGAGTCCTAAAAGTTAATTATTAACAGGATACTGTAATATAATAATATTAATTTTCATTTACCAAATAGCCATTGAATTCGTGTATAGATAAAATCAAGACTAATAGTATAATGGACCTATCAAGCGGATACGGGACAAATAAAGTGATTACATTCAATAAAGAAACAATTAGAAGTCCGTTGTGTAAACATTCCAAAGTTTAATTGGGACTGGATCAATTCCACTTTGGACTTTCCCAAAACGCTACGGGCTACGAACTACTACGCGAATAGTTTACTTTCTATTAGAACCGTTCGCTCAGTGCCGCGTCAGCTTTTGTGAGAGGAGGATGTATCGCCGCTCTTGTTAGATACGCGCGTAATTTATCACGCGATATAAAGAAAATACTATATGTTTTTGTTAGTGAAGAATTTGTATTTATGTAGTATGGTTAATGTAGATTATTTTGTGTAATAGTGATAATATGTGAAAAATGTTTGCAAAGGATGTGAATTGGAAAAAATGTTGAACGCGTCCCACGCGAGGTGGTCGCGCTTTGTATTGCAATGTTTCGCGTTGCATCTGTTAGGCGCCAGCGGCTTAATAGGTGATTATTATCAAAGATCCTTTTGATTTGCGACTCTATTATACGTTTATATACATATAGCTTTATCTACTAACAGTTTAAGATATAATATATTTATTTCATTAGGTATTTACTAGTAAAGCCCAGAGAAAACAAATTTATATTAATTGAGTTTTATGTGTAATCTTGTTTAATGTTGTCGTCAATAAAACTGCTGTCTACCGTCTAATTGCCGTACACGTAGTCCAATTTGCTTCAAATTGCGGTAAGTCGGCTAAGGAAGGCTTAAGTGTATAAAACCTTTCCAACGGTGGAAAATCGGGTTACAGCATAACACGTTGCAGGAAAGTTTTACACTTAACTATACCTACCTACTTTACAAAGTATCAAGAAAATCACCCATAACTTTGTTTCCTTGTCAGCTAGCAAGATAAGCGATCTTTATTCTCTAATCGTAAATAAATATACGCATTATATACTATTGTCATTTTTTTAAAAAAAAATTGTGTATATAGATAGTTGTGTAGATACTGTAACGAGAACTAGTTCCGGATATACAGGAAATATTTGGAGTTCGGAAATCACGGATCATGAAAGCTCTGTACATAGTTATAGCTTTTATAAGGAAAATAAATAAAAAAAAACTTCCAAAAAAGTTTATTTTTTTTAGTGCATCTATCTTTTCTAGGTTTCAGAAAAACTATAAAAATGAGTACTATATGCGTTATTATAATAATCATATTATTATTATCTGAAACTATAAATTTTAATATGAATTTAATTGGGATTTGAAGCCCATGTCATTTATGATATATGTATATATATATATATCAAAGATTTCCATCTATGTATGGATTTATCGGCGTCGGGAAGTGACGACCCGACCGCCCATTTGCTGAAGTGTATATGACTATTGAGTACATTTACACTTCATCAAATGCAATCAGTCAACCGAATGATGGCGGTATATCCATCCAAGGAAGCGGAGGGAAATCCCGGACGTTGGACGGGCAGCAGCGTTTCACGATAGGGCCTCCGTAACTGCGATCGCCAAGCCGCCTGCCAAGCGTGGCGATTAAGGCAATTCCCCCCTAAGATGAGATCCCAAAATAAAAACCGGCCCCTAGTCCCCGGCGGCCCCGCTATTCCTGGCTACGGTAGCGGTCACGGTAACGGCGGGGCAAGGGGTGCGAAGAATCTCCGGAAGCGGCCAGGCTACCAAACCCAACGACATCTGGCCCTGGCAACACTCAACACGCGTACACTGCGGACCGACGAGAAGATAATTGAGCTGGAGGAGGAATTGAGCAGGTTAAGATGGGATATAGTAGGGTTATCCGAAGTCCGAAGAGAGGGGGAGGACACGATAACTCTTAAATCAGGCAACCTGCTCTATTTCCGGGAGGGCGACCAGCAGTCCCAGGGTGGCGTCGGGTTTATCGTCCGCAAGTCTCTTGTGAATAGCGTTGTCGACATCGTTAGTGTGTCAGCAAGGGTAGCGTACCTGATACTCAGAGTTACCAAGCGTTACTCGCTGAAGGTCATACAGGTATACGCACCGACTACGGCACACTCTGATGACGAGGTGGTAACTGTGTATGAGGATATTTCTAAAGCCATACACAGTTCCAAAACTCAGTACACCGTTGTCATGGGAGACTTTAATGCAAAACTAGGGCAGCGAAGTAGTGGAGAACTGGAAGTGGGGCAATTTGGATATGGACAAAGAAATCCACGAGGCCAAATGCTCGCCGACTTCATGGAGAAGGAGGGCCTCTATATAATGAACTCCTTCTTCAAGAAGCGGGCCAGCCGTAAGTGGACGTGGATTAGTCCTGATGGAGCCACTAAAAATGAGATAGACTTCATCATGTCGACGAAGAGGCAGATATTCAAGGATGTCTCAGTGATCAATGCTTTGAAAATGGGCAGCGATCACCGAATCGTGAGAGGCATCTTGAATATCAACATAAAGCTCGAACGATTTCGATTGGTGAGTTCCACGCTCCGGCCAGCGCCCATCCAACTCCAAAACCCCGAGAGCTTTCAGCTTGAACTACGAAATCGCTTTGCATCCTTAGGCGAGTGCATTGATGTGGACGATTACAACACCAGGTTCGTAGATGCTGTCCGTACGGCAGGACTTAAGATTTTTAAAGTCCCCCGTACCAGAAAGAAGAAGCCGATCTCTGACCACACATTAAACCTCATGACCGAAAGACGAGAACTGGTCCTGAAGTCTCCTGAAGATGCCACCAAATATCGGCAGCTGAATAGGCAGGTCTCTAAGTCTCTGACTCGCGACATACGCCGATTTAATACTGACAGTGTTAAAGAGGCAATAGAGCGGAACAAAGGCTCTAAAGTATTCGCACGAGATCTGTCTATCGGGCAAAGCCGGTTGACGTGGCTGAAGACAGAGGACGGTAGGATCGTATCGTCAAGGGCCGAGGTTCTGGAGGAGATTGAGCGGTTCTATGGACAGCTGTACACGACTACATGTTCTCCTGGTGGACTAGCATCAGATCCAAGAGCTAGTCTAGCCCGACACTACTCTGAAGATATCCCGGTTGTCAGCCTACATGAGATTAGTGTAGCTCTGAATCAGCTTAAAGGCAACAGGGCACCTGGTGATGACGAAATAACAGCTGAACTTCTGAGAGCTGGTGGAAAGCCGATCCTCGAAGTCCTGCAGAAGTTGTTCAATTCCGTCATACTAGAAGGCCGATCGCCTCGGGCATGGCACGGAGGTGTGGTGGTGCTTTTCTTCAAGAAGGGAGATAAAACCCAGTTGAAGAATTATAGACCCATCTCACTTTTGAGTCATGTCTACAAGTTGTTTTCCAGAGTCATCACGAATCGTCTCACAATCAGGCTCGACGACTTCCAGCCTCCCGAACAAGCTGGATTCCGTAAAGGCTACAGCACCATAGACCACATTCATACACTGCGGCAGGTTATACAGAAGTCCCATGAGTATAACCAGCCCCTATGCTTAGCGTTTGTGGACTATGAGAAAGCCTTCGATTCGATTGAGATATGGGCCGTGTTGCAGGCCCTCCAACGGTGCCAAATAGACCACCGGTACGTCGATGTTCTAAGGTGCTTGTACGAGAACGCCACCATGTCAGTCCGCCTCGAAGACCAGATCTCGAAACCAATCCGATTGCAGCGTGGAGTAAGACAGGGAGACATCATATCTCCGAAACTGTTCACCGCTGCATTGGAAGATGTCTTCAAGCTTCTGGATTGGGGAGGATATGGCATCAATATCAACGGCGAGTACATCACCCACCTTAGATTTGCCGACGATATCGTGGTTTTGGCTGAGACCATGGAGGACCTCAACACAATGCTCGATGATCTTTGTAGAGTTTCACAACGAGTGGGTCTTAAAATGAATATGGACAAGACCAAAATCATGGCAAATGTCCATATTGTACCCACTCCAGTAACAGTTGGAAGCTCTACACTTGAAGTTGTTGACAGATATGTCTACCTCGGACATACTATCCAACTAGGTAGGTCCAACTTCAAGAAAGAGATCTCTCGTCGAATCCAACTCGGATGGGCAGCATTCGGGAAGCTAAGACATATCTTCTCGTCCAATATACCGCAGTGTCTCAAGACAAAAGTCTTTGACCAGTGTGTGTTGCCAGTGATGACATACGGAGCAGAGACGTGGCCGCTTACTGTGGGCCTTGTCCGCAAGCTTAAGATTGCTGAGAGGGCGATGGAGCGAGCTATGCTCGGAGTTTCCCTGCGAGATCGAATCAGAAATGAGGAGATCCGCAGGAGAACCAAGGTCACCGACATAGCTCGAAGGGTCGCCGTCGCAAAGTGGCAATGGGCAGGGCACATAGCTCGCAGAACCGACGGCCGTTGGGGCAGAAAGATTCTTGAGTGGCGGCCACGTACCGGAAGACGTAGCGTGGGCAGGCCCCCCACAAGGTGGACCGACGACCTGGTCAGGGTCGCTGGCAACCATTGGATGCGGGTGGCCCAGGACCGGTCTGAGTGGAAATCTTTGGGGGAGGCCTTTGTCCAGCAGTGGACGTCTTCCGGCTGATTGGATTGGATTGGATTGGATGGATTTATCTCGATATCTCTCGAACCATAAGACCTAGAGGCTAGATATCTGATAAGAATAATATTCCTTTTGCCGAGAATAGATCAGATTACAATAGATTTTACAAAATTCCTTCTCCATTGACAGTATTAGGCTAGTACTTATACACTGTTACTCTAAACGTATTTTTTATCGAGTATAAATAACATATTTTTTAAATCTAGTATCATCATCATCATCGTTTTAGTCTATTGATGCTGTTAATGAAATTGGAGTCTTCATTATAATAAAAGTAAGCAGCTTGTATTATTTTACGAAGGGATGACACTATGATGTCATTGACCTGATGTTAAATGATATGCCTAGATATGTGCTAGTTAGGATGATATACACTGCACTACATGATGCTTGTTGCTTTGAGATCAGTCAGTAATTTTCATAGCTATTAAAATCTTCATACCGAAATACTATAATGTTTGCATACTGCTTTTTATGTATGCATTGTATTACGTCGGTAACAGTAACTGGGAGTTTATGAAGTAATGTGTTCAATATAGTAATTCAGCTTTGCTTTAAGCTTAAGTTTAAATAATATATAACTTAACTGGGTCTTAAATGAAATGTTAATAACACCGATGAGTTATTACTCAATTACTATTCTGGCAAATTTTCCCCTTTCATATTTAAAGTATGACATCGAATGAATTTCGTTGTGATGATTAACTGGTCCGAATGTTTACGGCATGAGGCCATTAAGACGTCAGTATGTGGGTAATGTTTTTTTTTTTTTTTTGTATGAACGCGATATAACGAAGGGAAGGATGCCGCGTTGTTGGCTTCGTTCGGTAACGTATTCTATTGTGACCATTTTGTATAGACCACGGCACAGATGCGTTTGTTATGGACCGTTTTGATTAAGTTTGAACTTAAATAAAAAATCTTTAAAAAAAATAATTTAATAGTTATCTTACTGGTGTTAGGTCTTTGTCGGAGACTAGGTATCACCGCAGCTCTTATTTCTGCTGACTAACAATAGTGTTCAAGCTTGAAGGGCGCTGTAGCAAGTGTAAATACTGGGGTAAAGAGACCATTTATTACCTTTCAAAGCGACGATCACAATATGATGACGTGTATATCATTCTAACTGGTGCCGGATTATTATGGACAGGCGTATCACTTAATATAAGTACCATATAAGTGTGATAAGGGAGCGGTGCGGCTTGGTTGAAGATGTACTGACAAGGATAGAGAAAGGGATGCTTAGAGGGTTCGGTCACGTTGAAAGAATGAATGAAAGAAGATTAACGAGAGATATACAGGGTAAGAATGATTGGAGAAATCGGTGCAGGTCGACCTAGGCGGACGTATTCCGATCAAATCGGAGATGTCCTAAAGAAAGGCCGGATCAAGAGTACTCGCAACCGACGAGCATGCATGAAGACGCTCATGAAAGTGGAGGAAGCTAGAGAGGTGTGCCAGGATCGTAGCAAGTGGAGAGGGGTGGTAAAAAGGGGAACGTTGCTTTATAAATCATTTGACTTCGTAATCAACCATAACCTTGGAGACAATTTATATCACATCAGACTTGCCTAATTAAGTACAGATAATAACACCTAACAAAGCTCTTTAAAGCTCATTTACTTAATTCATTAACAAAAGCTCACGTCCACAAATTTATTTAGGAGTTAACGCCTTTTTAAAACTATCACCTTCTGTTATCTAAAGGACCCGTAAAAAAAGTAGAAGTCGTTAATCATAATAACTGCTTGTCAACGGGTGGTATACCTCGTGGGGTCACCACTCAGCTGGTGATTAATTACCCTTAAAACTGACACTTGGCGCGTGTCGCTACTTATCTCATTTGTTTATGTTATTTTTATAAATTGCTATCTTTCAAGCTTCGCTGGAAGAATAACTAAGGTCATAAGTACAGATACTCTTCTTATACCACGGCGGTTATTAGGAACCTATCTACTGTGTTATGGGAGAGTTATATATATTACCTTCTGATTAACATATCATCACACATATTATCTGTGGTGATACATCATTGCCAATGTCTGTTATATTATATTAATATTATTTTTACTTTAACTTGTCAGTAAAACTGGTCCAACTATAGACTATCTGCCTCTAGACTCCTGTCCAACTACAGTTCGTAGATATATTTTGAAGTTTTATTTATTTTATGCGAAACCTTATTCTTAAGTGTTTAGGTAGGTAGTATACAATACCTTAAATCTTCAGCTATTTGTTAGTGAAAGTCACGTCAAAATCAGTCCAGCAATCAGTGATTACCAGTGATAAACAATACGAAATATTGTAAAATTGCCTTTGGCATGAGAATCGTGTAAACATTGACATGAATTAGATCAAAAGCAATTATTTTAATATTACAAACGGACTATATATGATAGTTTATTGCAATATATATACATATAAAGAACGTTTTTTTTTTAATTTTGCCTTCAATACAAGATCAGCACTTGTGCGCGTTCCAACTCTCGACAGGATAACTTCAGAAACACTGTCAACACTTTGTCAGCCCCCGGGGAAGTCCAATTTAGCTAAAGGAGATAAATATAAATAAAGCTTCGCAATGTTTTGGAGGTAAAGTAGGTAAAAAAAAGTAATTATAAACGACCTACCTATAATGTTTTATATATATAGTATAGTACTAATATTATCAAATGTCTGCTTATACGTTAAGTTCATACATCAAGTATGAAATAAAACTTAACGTACATGAAACAGATCTACTTAAAAGTAATTTTGATTGAAATATATATAGACATATGTGTGTGTATATATGTATGTTCATACATATTTTTCCTTTTGCACTTTTCCTGATTATATGGCATCGGCACAGTATTACTTCTCCTCCATATCCCTCTATCATACGTCATATATAAATTCTCACTCTTCTTACACATATCATCTTTCACACAATCCATCCACACTTCCTTCGGTCTTCCTCTACCATCATAACCATCAACGTTCATTCTCATTACTTTCTTACATGTCCTTCATCCCTCCGCACAACATGCCCGCACCGATCTAACCCCTTGCTCCTCAATTTCTCTGTCACCGGAACAACTGACTTCCTCTAATATACTCATATATTGTAATTATAAAAACATTGAAAATTCTTTGAGATTTTTTTTATTATGAATTACTGAAGTGACGATACAAGCGAGCCGTACACTTAATGATAAGTGATAAGGCTATTCATAACAACGTCACACTAGTTAGGACGATACACAGCACCTTTCTCCAGTATATTCATATACACCAGTTATTTCACTAGCTACAATTCACTATGGTCTGGTGGCTATAGGACCTACCTAGACGATCTTTAGCTATAACCCTAGAGACCTACCCTTAGTAAAATTTGTAGGTAACCACGTAAATTTAAAATTCTTATACGTCTTATTTAATTTTTTGCCTTCATATCAAAAATTGTTTTCTCACTCTGCTCTTCACTTACTGGGACATTTGATAAGACAAGTTTCCATTATCACACGTCACAGTAATATATCGAAGATTTTTTTTTATTTGGTAACGTTTAACAAGGAGGAGGAGGAGATCAGGATAATCTAATGATGGTGATATCTTTACCAATCATAATTAAATACTGATGGTATATTTACAATTGTTCATCATCCCTTGGTAGGGTAAGATGGCGCTTCTTATAACTTTAAGTAAAAAAAACGATTCTGTTAATACATTTACAAAAAGTTTTAATATTATATTAACCGGAAGTTAATTTTTTTTTGTTAGGGCAATGGAAACATTTATGTACACCCTTGTCTCTGGAATAGGGCCGCACCCTTCACAAACACTTAAGTATTTGTAAGGAGAATTGATTTGCACGAATCCCTCGTAAAGTAAGCCGTATTGGGGTATTGTTTTTTAAGCTATTTTACTTATCTATTATCATTGTAAAATGGAATAAAAACAACATACTAAATATATCTATATATTAACAGGATTATATTAAGTATATCTTCAATATTATATATATATAAAACTTAAATTATGTGATAAAATGCTTAATATGTTTATGAATAGGTTATGTATATAACTAGACAGTATATTGTATTGAATAAGTGAATGCTAGTTGTAGATCTCCATGGCTGGAGACCTTCAAGGTAGATTGTTCAGAATCTGTTTCTACCGCCAGACAGTAGTGTACAAATATTGCTGTCTTCCGGTTTAAAGGGCGTTGTAGGTAATGGTGTAACGAGACTCAACTTTGTCTCGAGGCGATGAGCACGATGTAGTGCAGTGTATATCATCCTTACTAACGCCGTATCACTTATCATTGGGTGAACGTTTGGCTTGCCTCGTCGCTTCCTATATAGCTTATCGCATATTTGGACTAACATAGTATTTAGATATATATAGGGATGGCTAGCAAACAAATACCAACGATTTGTTCCTGCACTATTTTCAATAAACGCAGCCTCCTCGGCTGCATTGTGAGCTCTCAAACATCAAACATCCATTCTGGTCCAAAATTTAACAATTGTTATATTAAAATGAACGCTATGTATACAACATAAGGTTTAAACTTGTTTATTATAACAAAGCTTGTTAATACTCGGGATTAGCCGTAGTGGACCAATTTAATCGGAGCTATGATTCCCCGCGCGTTAATACAACACTCTATCGAGTTCGCCGGCGACAGTACGATGGGGTAGGTCAACGTTAGTTGGTGAGTTTCTACAAAGGAATTATGTTGTGAACTGTTGCCATGGTGATATTTGGGTTACATTGCGACGCAACGGGGCACAGGACGAAAGGCATTTTACGCATAGTAAGTGAGATGGTTTGATGAGTAAGGGTGAACGCTACTCTTAATTTCCGTTTTTGTGACAAAAAAGGATATGCTTTGTAATATGTTATTGATTATCTACTTAAGTAAAGATTCATAAACAATATTAGAAAAAAAAAGTGATAAATGTAAGGGAACAGTAATAAAGCCAGACATATAACATATACGTAATAGTATAACTGCGACTTAATACAACAATAGATACTTTTTTTAATCTCAGAAATTTCACTTGACAGACACACTTCAAACCGGAGTATAATAATATTTGCGCGTTTGTCAGCTGAGACGATGTTAAATTTCTTCTGGGGAGAAGTCAAGGTTGTTTGGAGTTTTTTACCCATTGAAGTCCTTTCGTTTGGAGAAGTCACGAGATCTTCGATCCGAACACGTCGACCTCTCTTTCGCTATGCTGGAGCAGTTCATCCTGATAATTACTTTATACATTCTCCAGCACGCTCGTTAGTACTATAGTAATAGACTACAAGATTGGAGACCAGGACCAACCATCGTTGTCTTTGAGTAGTTTCGAGAGCAATGAGAACGCAGCTACGTCTCCGAGAGGAATCTATCTCCTCTCGATTCCGCTAAGCAGCCTCTTCCTAAAAAAGGGGAGCTATGGGTCTCCACGCGGAATCTTCTCCCAGCAGTCAACACAACCGATGGCGATGAGAGGTTCCTAATATCACTAAGTACCGTCGCCCCACCTCCCATGCTGGACATACAGAGAGCATGGACAATGAGGACTTGAATCTCTGATCGCAGTGGTAGCAGTTCATTGTCGCTTCTCATTCTATGCCCGAAATATGGTACTTACTTAAACCTTATTCAGGCATAGAGACCATGCTGGGATAACCTGCCCCTGGGTCTGTTTTATGCAGACCCTACCAGTCTCGTGTTCAATGACTGGAGACCGCATCCAGCCGACCTCTTCAGAGAATTCGCTTATATCTAAACCATCGGTCTCTCCATAGTTAAATGAAAATGAATGTATTAAACTGTGAATTAAATTAACAGATTGGTATATTTAAGTTATTTTCGATGCTAACAGTGAGTTAACGACGTGACTTGGGGTTAAAATTAACCGGCTTGTTACTTTAAACGAAATCCAAAATAACCGACAGTTTTGTATTCAGAGCTGGAACAATAGCCGGGTCCGTGCCGGAATGTAAACTTGACGAATTAAACGGTCCACGGTTAAATTATTTAAGGGTTTATTAAATTTTTATTACTTTAACCCCCAGTGATATAACTTTAACTTCAAATATTTTCATAAGTTTAATTAATTTTTTTTGTTATTCTATCTATCTGACAGCCGATGGGATACCAAGGGCCTCGAATGGCGACCCTGTACCAAAAACGTAGTGTTGGCAAGCCCCCCACCAGGAGGTCCGACGATCTGGTGAAGGTTACGGGAAGCAGGTTCGATCGATATGGAGATTGTTGAGGGAGCCCTATGTCCAGCAGTGGACATCGGCTGATGATATATATATACTACTACAAATTTCACACCTAATTCTATATTACGATCAGTAAAGTGGTAACAGCTAATATATAAACTATATATATGTTACCACTTTGTGTGTGAAATATTCCTCGTGAGCAATCGCAATTATAAACAACTTTCTATAGCAACCGTTACTATAGCAACCGCATAAATAATGCCAAAAGAAAATGTTTATAAAAGTTAATTGGAAAAAAAAGGATGAAGGATCTATGAAATTATAAAAACAAATATATACATCTACTAATCACTATTATCACTAGTTTTCACGTGATAGATATATAGATTAAAAAAAATGTTTTGTATTTAACATCACTAGACATTGTTATTTTTGCTTTTAGGTAAATTAGATTAAGTTACACCTAAACGATTTATGCTTCGCCCGTTACTAGTAATTTATTGAGATCCGCCGGGATTAACTAGTGTTGCTCCGCTTCCCATGTAAATCTTGTTCGAACATATTATAAATTTCAATGACAACTAACAATAATTACAGTTACGTTAACTACTAAAAATAATTAATAATGCTTACGGGCGGGAAGTAAATTATCGGGTTTGTAATATCCGTAAAAACCTAAGGTCATCTATATAAATGAAAAGAGCGCTAGATTTAAATGACAATGAGATGATATATTGCTTGAAGAGTAGACAGACGATAGGATAGTAAGGTTTGGTAACGCAGTGCTGGATGGTCTGCAAAGTGGACTTATGATCTGGTTATTGACCAACCCGCATTGGGTGAGAAATGGCCCTAATCTTCTCATATAAACCCTTGCAAACCAGTCCCTGGTGCCCGGTGACGTTGGCAGAGCAAGACCGATCGATGTAAGGATCTTTGGGGAAGATCTATATCCGGCTGTGGACGTCCATCGGCTGATGATGATCTGGTTAAAGCTTTATGTCCGGCTATGGATGACCGTTAGCTGATGATCATGATGATGAATGTATTGATTGTCTCGTTGGTAAGTAGTATAAAGAAAACTGTCGGTTTATACTAATGCAATGAAATACTATTTCAGAAATAGTGGAGGAGCAGCGTTGTCACGACAACGAGATCCGTCTGACCTGCCGCGAGCTGGACACTCATATCGCAGTGCTGGAAGCTTGGTACACATCAATGGACGATTACGGCCGCGATCTCAACGTGTCGAATGCTCCTGAAAACTTCACGCTGAACACTGAAAACGACTCCGAGTTGGACCGCGTTTACGTTTATTCCAGTCCAAACCACAACGGCGTGTACCAATTGGCGAACAGTTCTGTGTCAGATAATGTGACGGATTATCACTTAAACCTGAACACTACCTACATCAACGACACTAATTATGTAACGGACAGTATGATTAACGATACGGTGGATATGACGGTGGAGTTTGTTAACGGAAGTGAGATGTGTGATCTTCTATCGTATACGAGGAGCTACGCGAGCTGGCACGACGGTGGGAAACGGCAGCGTCCTTTCGCCCGGAGTACGTCTATCAACTTGCGAGCGCCGCTCAGTTATCGGTGAGTGGTCTTCAATCTTACATAACGTTAATTACCATCGTAATTTTCTTGATCTATCAAGTGAAGAGTCAACGTAGCCTTGGTTAGGATGATGCACAGAACGACATTGTGCTCGTCGCCTTGATACTAAAGATGGTAAGTATCCTTAACCAAGTAATGTCAGTAGTAGCTACTTCAAATCGGAACCAGAAATAATACCTGGTCTAGATCTACCTAGATACTCTATATGTGCTTTTATAAAATATTTTTTTTAATATTCTTTCGCTATATTAAGTTTGTATGATGGTAAGGTATTAGGAACCAGACTTGTCCTAACAGCATTAAGGTGTTCTGGTTGTCAACATTTGATAACCAGAGCAATAGCGCACCTTTTTGGTTTTAATGCCTTCATAATGATCATCAGTTTACGGTCGTTTTGTCCATTTATTAGCCGATGGACATCCTTTGCAGAACAGACTTTACCCAAAAGATCTGCAAACCGATGATGAGCTGCCCACATCCAGCTGTTTCTTGTGACCGTTACCAGATCGTCGGTTTACCTCAGTTCACTGCAAATTTATTAGGTTTTTTTCTATAATCCTTTCGAAGCTAGACAAAAGTCTTTAAACTCCTTTAGTACAATGATTGTTCATTAGTGAATATGTTCATATACCATTTACGGAACCGTTTGTTATCTTGTAGGTCTGACGTCAGTGATTGTGTCTATATATAATACGATTGATATATGCACAATTGGATACCAATTATTCATTATCCAGTCGATTCAATTCGGTACACGTTATGGTCAGAGCTGGAGCATCTCCATAAAATTATCCAATTATGGCGCATAGGGCCATTTTTCTAACGGTTCATTTGACCTCTTTCTGGTCGACGCTTCCAATCTTGTTTGCCGATGTAATTTGCTTAGATAAGCGCGCTTTTGATTTATTGTGTACAAGATGAAATTTTTGACATCGTGGTGATAAAATCGTTACTTTCAAAATTTATTAACATTTTCCTCTAACAATTATCATATACACCTATCAGTATAGTACTGAGGTTATTACTTTGAAGGTCTTCTATGAAGTTATGAAGGCGGTTGTATAAATATTTAAATTTCTATACTGTGGTCTCATATAGTTGAAACCTCATCATGTTACACAATTCCTTTTCTTATATGTCTTCTTAGAGGTTTTTTAAATAAATAAAGCCAGCAACAGAACCAAGCTCAACGATCTCTGTCGATAGTATTTCCTCATTAATGATAATAACTATTACTAGTTTTTTGTTTTTGTTTACAATAACAACATTAAGAGAAAAGACAACAACAGATCAGTTTCACACGTCACACTTTCGATGTATTAACCGGTATTTTAGATTCAATAAAAAGGGAAAATGTCATCAGTGTCGTTCGCCAAGCGATCTGATCGCTTTCATCCGGAGACTAACATTAATATACTTTCTACGTAGATAACTAAACACGTGTGTTATTAATAAACATTTACAAACACTACTGATTTATTATTAAAACTACTATAAAGTACTTGTATAGAAGTTAAAGGTTATCTAATATTTGTAGCGCACTGATAATAAAGATGCAACCGTATTTGGGCCATTGTATTATTATTAATGATTGAGAGTATACATATATTATAATAATAACGTTCTCATTGCAGTTTATATGTCATAGTTTGATTTGTATTCTCTATCAACCTTTCATCTAGCCACCATGAGGTTTAATGGATCTAGTCCTTTCAAAGATCGCTCGTACAAAAAGTTACACTCCTCCAAATATTCATCATTGACTATACTGTAATTGATAGTTGATATCTAGATAATTTTCTTAAGGGTCGAGGGTGTGGAATATTAACTTAAGATAAGTAAATATATTAATATAACTTTATTTAAACTTTCAAACTTTATCTTTGGTCACAAACCGAATCGAATAGATAAAAATGCGACGGCATTCCTATGAACCGGAAGATATAAATGAGTATGCTAACTAGTTGAAATCAATTTATTGAAATCCTACACATGTGTGGGTATTTCTACATTTTGATTAATTATCATCAATGTCAATATTACAAGAAAATCAACAAAATTTCGAAGCTTCGAGACGAGCAACACGTTCACTTATACTTAGCACCGCATTGTGCTTGTTGTCTGTTGATATAAGATGTTGGGTTATTACCGTAGTAATTACACTATCTTCAACGCCCTTCAAAGCCCTTCAAATCGGAACAGACTAATGTTTGCACTACTTTTTATCGGTACAAATAGGAGCTATAGTATTTACTGTCTCCGGCAATAGAGACATACTAGCAGTGGATTTAATTCGATGAAACTATAGTAATCGATACTTGTGCCCATAATAAGGTGGTTTTAGTTGGGATGATGTACGCATTGTTACATCAGTAATTGCATCAGCTACAGCGCCATTTAAACCGGAAGAGAATAATATCTGCCGGCGGAAATAGCAGCTTCGATGGTATCTACACAGACGATCTTCAGAGAGAGAAGACATTTAACTTGACCTTGTAACTTAAGATCTACTCTTCGTTATAGTTAACAAAACAATAGAACAAATAACACTCAAGTTTCCTAGTTTAATTAAAATTGATGAATGATGACTTCGACATGACGGCTTCAAGTTCCTACATCATCAACCGTTACGTTATTTAAATCTTAATTAAGATGCAATTGATGTTTTTAATTTAGATCCATTGATCAAGATATTGATTGACAAGTGTGCGAGATAAAGACATCAAAAAGGGTCTTAACTTTAAAGTACAAGTTGATTACATTAATTAATTTCCGTTTATATGTATATTAATTCCAATGATGATTTAGTTTCGTGATATTTCGTAAGGTTACCCCTTCGTTATTAATCCAGAAAATAAAGATCAGTATGTTAACATGATAATCCATAATTAACTAGCTGTTCCCTGTCCTCCATGTTGGCTGTAACACTTCTTCAACTTCCTTGGAGGAAGGATTTTTGTATAATCCATTCTTAGCTGAAGTCTAAATGGCTGAAGCAAAATCTCATGATGATATTTAAGAGTAAATTATAAACGATAAAGTAAATGTAAGGAAATGTATTAGAAATAAATAAATAGTATGAGATGTCCTCATTTATAGGAGAGATGGATGAGAGAGGAATAGAATGGAGAGATGAGAGATTGAAGAAACGGTGAAAGAAGAAAAGGAAGGAATTCTTCCGGAGATAAGAAAGAAGGGAAAGAAAGATAGTGAAAGGAATGAGTAAATATAAGTAAAGAGAGAAAAAACAGGGCCATAGGAAAAACAAACTAAAGGGAAACGATTAAAAAAAAAAGCAAAATCTCTAACCAATTTTGAGTGTTATTTACGTCGAATGATTTCGGAGATCTTGTGACGAGTCAATGAATCTCTAGATATCTCATATATACTAGCTGTTCATCTCCCACTGTGCTGGTCGAAATTAGATTTAACATTTAGACTTGAAGTTTGTCAAAAATATTACCGCACGGCAGTAATCCGTCGCATCCCTGACCCCTTCTCCTTATTAATACCCTTGCAACCCCCATTGGGGTAAGAATTTCGTAAAATTATATCTCAATTCACCTATACTCGGCAAAAAGAATATTCCTAACAAATTTCATATGTCCAGGCCTTATGGTCGTCTGTCGGTTGATAATGATGATGATGATGAAACAATACTGTATCTGTTTCTGTTACTAATGTAAGACCACAGGAATATATTTTTTATGCCTCATAACGATGGGTAGTGGAAAAATTCTTCTAGACTAATATTGTTATAGTGGGGGTATAATTTGGCAGGTGAATAACTTTTTTATCTTCTCCCAAAGAATATCCCTTGTAAGTCTTTAAACTTATTCACAAATTAGAAGAGTTATTTTTCACTGGTGGTAGATCTGTTGCTGGAGACAATCTAGGGACTTTACTAACAGCCTATTGAAAAGCAAGTATAAATTTATAATAGTTGTGCAACTTATCATTCGATGTCAAACATCACCATCATCATCATCAGACGTCCACAACTGAACTTAGGTCTCCGCCAACGATCTCAACATCGATCGATCCTGCGTTGCCCGCGACCTTTACCAGATCGTCGGACCTCTAATTGAGAGGTCTGTGAACACTGCATCTTCCGGTGCAAGGTTGCCTTTCGAAGACCCTGCTGTCCCATCGGCCATCAGTGCTTCGAGGGATATGTAATAAACTGCAATCAGATTCATCATTATTTTCCATAGGTATGATGGTATTTAAAAATTCATCTAGTAATGAAATTAAGAAGCTTTCACTGCCTAAAGTAAATTTTCTAACCGAAGACCGGATACGGTACCGCCATTTACAACATTGTCGACGCCTGATAAAATGTAAGCTCATTATGGCTTAGATGTGGTCAATCAAATGTTTCTTACCTTATATAGAGAATTTAATGAAGATCAACATCAGCCGGAGCTTTTAGACGCTTCAAGCTGGTCTTTATTTTTTATCATAATTGGACTAATACTTGATATCAAAAACACATGAAGTTTCCCGTGAAAAAAACAGCGTTTATTGATTTTTTTAATTCTTTGTTATTTTAGGGTCTTTCAGCTTATGAAGGTTATACCAACCCCATCATAACCTAAAGACCTATTATCTAATTATTACTTTTAACAAACATAATGATATATACAAAACTACCTGTTACTTTTAACTGAGTTAAATTAATAAAAGTGCTTATAGATTTGATTATGGTAATGTTATAATTTTAGATAGATTTTTTTTTTTTTTTGCTATTAATCACAGTACTTCATCATCAATTGTCCAGGTTAAATGAAAATAGTAAGACTATAAATCATAGAAGCTTTCTTTCATTTGTTTATACTTTCTCTGTAAGCAAAACAACAAGTATTTCCGTCTCTCTGTTTATTTACCTTTTCAATGTAAATAATAAATAAATAAATAAACCTTTCTTGCAACAAATATGTCATCTTATTATATTTCTCTTCAAGTCCTGCGTAACATATCTCTACCTCTCCAATGATCTTTCTCTCTCATCTTTACTCATTCTGATCCACATCTTTAGTAGGTGTTTGTGTCTATGTTTTATCTTTTATTCTTCGGATATTTCCACAATACTGTTCTTACACAGAACGTCAGTTTCTTCTATATTGCTTTAAGTGTAAAAATCCTCCTCCTCTTTATTATTCATATAAAGAAGTCGCGTTCCTTACATGTAGGTATTACCTCGTGTATTACTGGAGTCAATAGTAATGTAATGAATGGTTTCTTTTCTTTATTCTACAAAGCGACGAGACGAGCCGGACGTTCATCTGATAGTAAGTGGTACGGCCGCCCATAACAATGTGGATTGGATGTTATACATAGAACCACCTTGCGCTCCACCCAGTAATTGCACCAGTTACAGCATCCTCCAAACCCTTTTTATAGACGGGCGTCTCACTAACCATCAGGTGAACATCCCGCTCGTTTAGTGGCTTCAAAGAATAAAAAAAATCATCCTTAAAATCAACAGTTGAAAAGAGGAACTGAAGACCGAATTAGTTTTCTCAATCTTACCACCAAACTTCAGTTTGGAGTAGGCATCTCATGATATCGATGATGGATCACACTTGACCTTAATCTCACATGCGGTAAAGTGTGATAATGACAGTGATGTGGTTTATGATCCGTGATCGTCCAGAGTATTCTCGATCTACCTTGAGATCTAGAACAGAACAGTTCATTTATGATGGCAGCGTTGCAATATGTTGGTGGTATCTAGTCAAACAGGTATCCTAAAGAACAACTGGTAGGTCTCTGTTGCCAGGTGATGATAGGTTCCTATTGCCGGAGACCATACGCCGCAACGACTATTTCTGACGACAAACTACTGTGCAAGCATCACTGTGTTCTGGTTTGAAGCGAGCTGTAGCTGTTATTACTGGGCAAACGAGATTCTTATGTCTCAGACGACGAGCGCAATGTGATGCAGTATATATTGAGCCACGTTGTTACGGGTGAGCTTATCACTTATCATCAGGTGAACGTCTTTCTCGTCTTGTCGCTTCATCTAATAAAAAAAAAACGTGGACTAAAGAATTCCCATACAATGAAAATAATCGATAATTTCTTTATGACGTTTAATTTAGTATATATTATGCTAACAACAGTCCGTTATTGTATATATAAGAAAAATGTATACTTACGAATTAAGTTATTAAGTTACTATCTTTACCTAAAAAATCGTATTTATTTTAGATATATTTAAGTTAATTTTAACGATTATATCTTTATTCTAGTTTTACATACAAAAGCGATCTCTTTGTAGTCGGACCGATTCAGATATGCTATTGATGATATGTATCATCTTATCCATTACGCTGTTATCAAAGAAGCTTCTTGAGCAAACACGAATGAGAGGGCCATTGAACATAGAAAGAGATAGGAAGTGGTGCTTGACCTATAATGGGCTATAAGTAAGTAGACGTCGGTTAATAAAGTGTTTGTCGGAGATTTATAGCGATCGCGTTCTGAGCGCGGGTTGAGATGAAAGGAGGATTCATTCCAATATAAGTCGGTGTAATTTGGTATAAGGAAAGCAAGTAATCCTCGGTAATAATTTGATACGAGAAGTTATTAGGAAGCAATATATGATTTTCGATACATTAATCATATTACTGTTAATCTAGTTTTTGAGTATATGCGTATACCAAATAATTTGATCGATGAGCTACAGGTCTTTACAGACAGGTCACAAGACACTTTCTTAGGATATAATGAGTTTCAAATGATATTATAAGGACATTTCTTACAAAGATATTTTCGTTGTAATTAAAATTCATATGTCATATATTATTTTCGGTTCAACAATAAGGTAATAATAAAACAATACTTCACTAGGTATATACGGATCATAGAGTGCCGAATTCTGGTCTAGTTATCTATAATTCCAGCATTTGTTTCTCGTAGTTCGAATAAATGAAAGGACCTAAGTTAAATAACGAGTTTGTATTATGCTTAATAAAGAATCCTTTATTTTTTAAAGTATCGTTAAGCGAAACGCAAAGTTTTTAATATCTATCGTCTCAGCTCTTGGAATCTCAAGCTACTGTTTCCTAACAGGTGTCTAGTTACACGGAAATTTTATACCAGTTCTTGTTTTCTAAAGAAACAGCTGCAGTTTCCTAACATGGATACTTTTTTAATATGAAAAATAATGTCTTAATTAAATGAACAAGTAAATGATGAAAATATAAGATATGTTTTTAGGTTACTTAATAAAGCACAAACAACTCTGCCCTACAAAATTGAAGCTGCGTATTGAAGCTTTGATGAAAGTGTACGTAACAAATATTACGAAATATATACATTTTTTATAGTATAATATACTAAGGGTTACTTGATTGTTAAAGTAAGGATCCGTACAATTAATATTTGGTATATAAGTTAAATAGTTTCGTTAATTCGTTAACAATAATGTTTAGTTATTCGTCAAATGAAACATGTTGGCGCACATCCAATGCCATTGTTTGTGGAAGTTTAAAACTGGCGATCTTTGTTCTTCGCAGAAGGAAGTTCACGTTGTCTATAAATATGCGCAGCATCCGAAATAGAAATTTATAACACCACCGGAATTACGTCAGAGCAGTTTAATAACAAATGTACCATGAACTTGATTTACATGGAAACCGTTACAAAAAGTAGGAATGGTATTTTTACATATAAGGAACAGTATGTTGAATGTATAGAAAAATATGAGATCGGTTCCTCTTATATTTGTTACCAGTAAAATTTACGTCTAAATTTGACTAAAATTTATGAAACTGATATTTTTAATAAAGACGATAGGTCTCTGTTGGCGTAGTTCATATCACTGAAACGCAAGTTCCGGTGTGAAAGGCGCTGTACAAAGTGAAATTACTTGGGTAAGGAGAGCAAACTTCTTACGTTTCAAAGCGATAAGTATAATGTGGTGTAGTGTCATCCCCCGCCAGCATATTGTTATGGGGTTGTGTATCATATAAATATCCCCCCTCCTACCTGATCACCTGGTCAAAAAAAATATAGATATCTTTAAAGTTTTTAATATTATTTGTGTTTGATTTTACTTATCTCCTCTCTCATTTCTTATACTCACAATGTCTTTGGAAAAGGAAACATAGCTTTTTCCTTCACTTATTAGTATAATTATTTTATAGGTTAAAATTTTCAAAATTTTTGTATTTACTACAAAACTACAAAAGGTAGTAAGTTCATTGTGAGTAGATCAAACAGTAACTAAACAATTAAAAGGTGTAGGAACTCCATGGTGAGTAAGACGTTAAATATGTTACCTCTTTCAAGACGTCGGGGTAACAAATTAGATAAAACTTAAATTTAGTTATACAAAATATGCAAACATCAATCATCACTTCAAGATCATCATAATTTACATGTTTATGTATGATTACATGTATGGTTGTTTGTATATATTCAAAACAATGTGATTTGGAACTGTCGCAATCGAATCGATCCCGTACCAGCGTTCACTTTGGGCCATCAATCACTGTGTCGTGAAATCGTTGCCCTGTTGTCTGACAGCTGCGACACGCCATTCAGACAGTGTTGCCGTGTTGGAACCATTCCAGATTTCGGGTAACCCATGATATATTGTAAAACGATGAATATAATCTTACTTCGAAGAGCCTGGGGTCAAGGAGAAACCACAAAGCACGGTATGAGCTTTAGGATCTATCTCACATTTGTATCTTCCAAATCATTTATCGGCTACACAATGAATAGAAGAATAAAAAAATTTTTTAGGGTTTTATGTGGGGTTCTATCTTAAATCATCATCATCATTATCAACTAGATAAAGATCTCCAGAGGCATTGGACCTGTTGATATTATCATGAGCTAATAGTCGCCCAGTATTAGACAGGTTATCACCAAACATTTCCAATGAGGCTACTGGTACACGACTGCTTTTCGAAGATCTTATGTCCCATCGGATAACAGCCCAAAATATTTTTTTTAACGAACAACGATACGACTAAGACCTGATGCAACCATTCACTTGATGATAAGTGATACGCCAGCCCATAACGTGGCGTTAATTAGGATGTTATATACTGCACCGTATTATGTACGTCGCTTTGAAACATGAGAAGTATTTACTTTAATAATTTCACTAATTACAGCGTCCTTCAAACTGTACCTTAGTAAACTTTGTATACTACTGTTAGGTGGTAGAAATAGGAGCTGCAGTCGTACCTAACCAAACTAGATCTACCACCAGTAAATAGGTTATTATCTATGTGGTTAAACTTTTAATCAAAAGAATATTTCTTACAAATGTATATAGTCTAAGCAGTTTAGAATCTGTTGGTAAACTCCTTGATGTGTATGTGGGAGGAGAGGGAGAAGGGGGGGTTAAATTAGTACACTGCGAGGAGTAATATCAATGGAGGGCTGTGCAGCCGGATACGCACACGTGTCCCAAGTGCGTAGTTTAATAGATGGTTGAATAGGACGCAATAAAATTTGTTCATGTTTGAATTATGTACGAGAAGAAAGTAAAAAAAAAGGGACCCCCTATAACCGCTTAACCTAATTTCTTGTTAAACGAACATTTGATGCTCTAAGGTCATTTACACTATAGCTCCTATCGATTTTATTTACATACATAACTTCAAAGTATTAGTGAAACTATGACGGCCAAGAACTGTATTATTTTTCATACGTTAATTTTAGCGTTAGAATAGACTTGAGTCTAGACAAGAGTTATATTAGTTTTTTTTTAGATTTTCCTTGTGTTAAATATTCAATGACATATTGTCTGTTACATACTGTATATAGATACTGTATTCAAGATCCTCGGATATGAGGGAACGACCCTAAAGAGAAAGATTGTCTGCTATACAAACTATGTTTATGCGAAATATTAGTATATGTAGTTATGTGTTATTGATTCATAATTTGACATTTTAAAAGGTCAACCCTCATGCGAAACTACACATGTTGAGTAATTTTCTTTATTATAACACTAAAGGTGTAATAAATGATATGATAATGATCAGATTACGTACGACAAACATTGCTATAGCAATTATCATATTGAACCAGCTGTTCTAATCATCGGGTACAGACAGAAAGTTTTTTAGGTTATAAATAGATTATTTGGTGATATATGTACACCACCTCATAAACAAGGGATACCTCTTTGATAAATGCTAAAATATAACATAATAGAGCTTGTAACTTTACAATACTTCACACTTAAATTGGCAAGTGAATGGATGTGATAACTGTTATGGAATTCAGATCTAACACGGCCTAGATAGCGCGAGGTATTCCAACCTCTAATATAAACTTTGAAGAGAGACGTTCACTTAAATCTAAGTGACATGCCCTCCCAACAAAATGATGTGCTAAATAAAATGGTATATACACCAGTGTGTTTATCGCTTTGACAAATAAAATGTTAAGTCTATTTGCTTCAGTAATTTCATTAGCTACAGCACCCTCGGAACCGGAGCACAGTAACGTTTACATACTACTGACATAATGTTGTGACAATAGTCTGTCAAATATAAAACTTACACGGCGTTATATGTAAACATACTAGAACAAAGTCACAATAATATCATAAGGAGTTTAACTCGTTCTTGGGTTTTGTTTATTGAAAAATACTCAAAATTGATATTTCCAAGTAAACTGGAGAAACTGGTGGTAAGTCTCTGTTCCTACAGATCCTCAAGCAGTACTTCCGGCAAACAGTAGTGTATAAATATTACTATGTTTCGGTTTGAAGGGCGCTGTAACTAAAAGCGACGGGCTCAATGCGCTGCTGTGTATATCATCCTAATTAGCGCCACGTTGCTATGGGCAGGCGTATCACTTACCATCAGGTGACCACCTTGCTCGTCTTGGAGTTTCTTAGAATAAAAAAAAAATATACAGCTATGTGTTTATATACTAATAAAGTGTTAGCATTGAATGAGTAGAGAACACGTTTCGAGCCACTGGCATATTAATCCTTATTTATTCAATTCGCATATAATATATATGATATTTATTATATATATAACATATATTTCATTAGAAATATATATCTGTAAACTATATATACATCTAAACAATGAAACATATAAGATACAGTATAGAATACAACTTCTTCTTCTTAGTATTTGTCCCGTGTTATGACAAAGTCTGTTCTCTTATTTAATTGTAAATATTGTGCTATAGTATATAGGATCTAGTCATAATAGCAAATAGCCTGAACGACTAGTCAGTCAAAAATGGCTTAGCACGGAACGTGTTAACAGGCTGTAATACTGCTGTATTTAAGCCTAACAAGATACTTTAGTATCATAAATAAGGCTGTAATGGCTGAAAGTTTGTCAAGGAGTATACAGAAGAGAATAACTGAGTATTTAATCTTTACTGTTCATTGTAAGTTTAAATGATAGATTAAAGTATCGGAAACAACATAAGTTCTTGTTAAAGTTACTAACAAATATTTAAAGTATAATATCTTTTTTTCTTATAGTAAAATTATGTAAGTACTTGTCAATTATTACCTTTACTGATCATTAGGTTAACTTTCTAAGTAAATTTGGCGTTTAATTAACTATATATAATATGGGCTGTACGTTTAAAAATGGAGGGAAAATGATAACAATTTGTTAGATCAAGAGATTACAGACCGTAATGTATTTTTTTTTATAGCGGTTTCCATTTTACGACCCTGCATATTACAGAAAGCCACCCCTCGTCTTCCGTAATCGTAAATTTTATCAAGAGCTATATGAGATACTATACTATATATTGCATAATTTAGGAATATACATCTATAAAAATTTTCTATTTCCGGTAACGTACTTAAAAAAGTTTACTCTCTTCAATGTCGTAATGTTTTTTTTTTTTTTTTAATTAAAGAACATAATGCATTTAGGCGCATAGGCCTCTCGTACTCGTGACGTTACCGCTCATTGGGTGAAAGTAATACCGTCTGGAAGAACCTCCCTAAGGTCCATTATTAAGCCCTTACGGGACCACAGATATTACTTTGAGGGGGTGGTTCAATAGTCATTGTTTATCCTTAACGTAAATGGGCTTTACGCCTTTTCTCCTCTTCGGCTCTTAGCTCTATTAGTACATTTACAAATTATTATTACTCTTCCATATCTTCTGATTTGTCCTTTAATTCAATATCTTTTATGTTCTTCACGTCTTATTGTCTTGGTTCATATTTTTTTTAGTGGGGTAGTTATTATTACTTAATTTTTTTTATTATCTGTAGAGTTGTGTTATTAGGTGGGAATGATGTGCACGTCCATAGACTGAATAATACTTTCTTCTGTTCTTATATTACATGTAACTTTGTATCACCGCTGTGTTAAATAAATGTTTGTATTGTATATTCACAATTGGTGATAAGAACAGGTGTTTTGATGGCATCCAGTAAATTACCTGTAAAAGTAGCCTAAATTTATTAATTTTTACCTTGTAGTCTTTAGTACACTTTATAATTTTTTCTGTTCAAATTCGTTCAAAACGTTACTTATTCGTAAATCATCTTCAGAATGAGAAACTTTTATTATTATACAGATTATAATATATATATTATATTAGACTTGTATTATTATACATTTTTCTTCAGAGAATTCTGATATTGATATCAGTCTTCTAGCACAGCTATCACTAAGTTTTTTTTTATATTAACTACAATATATGAGATTGGAATGTAGCTAAAAGGTCTTCAGAATGAGGGACATTACCAATACTTCCAATTACTATGTTATACTGTACTGTATTTTTCTAAGATTCTCTTCTATTATTACACAGTTTTCTTCATAGACTTATATATCGCCAAGTTTCTTATATCGAGTACAACATGACATTGGAATGCTACAGACTAAAAATATGATTGTGCTGATTTACACAATATTATGACATTTATCATTTTTTCTTATGACCACAATCTGTCATATTACTGTTGTTTGACAACGCTGTCGCTGTGTTGGAAGATATCCAAATCCCGGATAACCGTAATAAGTGTAGACATATATAGAATAACCGTTATTTTTCTAACATGACAATAATAGCAGAAATAATTTAAGATCGATATTGTTATTAGTGCCAATAATTTAATGATCGGAAGCGGAACAATTATGGACTTCTGTAGAAAGCCCAGAGTCCTCAACTTACTAAGCGGAAACAGTATGGCCAATGGAGTTCTACACCACGAGCCGGTCATACATATGCCCTGACGTGTGTATGGGTGACCAGGTCACAAGTGATTAACCCATATCGCCATTCAAGATTTGAATAAGCCTTCTTGTTTAATAGAAACGCTTAGAATAATCAAGGCGACCTTTTTCTTTAATTATACACACTAACGCTTGATTACGATCATACCTGATGATAAGAGGTGATTTTGTCTTTAATAGTAAAGCACTACAATCTAGATATAGTAAAAATTATATCTAGAATCGTGTAGTTATCATATGAATTGTATTAACACGGAATTCACAAGTACAAACGTAAGAGATTTCTTTTATTGGTAAAAAAAAACTAAAATGTTTATTATCGCGTATACCCACAAAGCGATGGTTAAAATTTATCAATCTATTAAGATATAAAATTAAAAGATCTAAAGTCTGTTATCAATAAATTATACACTAATTGCCCACTTGTGGGTTCACTTCGCCGCATGGTAACTTAACACTGCATTTAAACTTAAACAATATTACTACTGACATTCTCACGGTTATATTTTAGTTATATCTCTAGTAAACTTTAATGTAGGTTAACTTTAATGTATATCTCTAGTAATATAGTTGTATCGATATATTATTTATATTATTAATAATATTAGAGATGCCTTATGATAACTGGAATTAATTAAAAGTTTAAACACACCCCCAAAGCTTACACAGAAATTAGTTTGTCTCATTTATTGTCTATTAAGTATAACGAAATATTAGTATAGCATTGCTTGATACTGTGTGGAAGATTCAAAAGATCACCATCCTATATAACTATTGAATGCCCTGATAGTCGACTGAAGAAGGAAATAATTCAAGAGAAGAAGTAGCTACTTTCATATGAAAACTGTTTGTATATTGCTTCCCAAGGAGGTTTGTTCTCAGTTGATCAACGTGTTTAAATGATGATAATATTTGATTGTTATTTACTTAAATAATCAAAATTGACTTACTACTTTGTAGTAGTATAGTAGTATATAGTTCATATACAATATATACTTAGTAGTATATAGTAGCATTAGTATGCATGCAGCAATAGTATGTATATATCTTAAACCACTGTGTTTACTATAGTGTATTAAGAGTACAGATTATATCAATGATTGTTTGCTTCATAAATAAATGCTTATTTAAAGGTTATATATTTGTTATATTGTATACATGCCAAAAACGGGTGAATGGTTTGAGACTGAATATTTTATATTATCTAGACTAGATTTATATATCTAGATTAATAATATATAGGAGATATCAAGAGGTTCATTGACTCATCACATTTCCGAAACTATTACATGTAAACACACAAAATTTGGCAGGGATAATGCTACTAGCATTTAGAGGTTAGTTTAGAATGGAGTTTACAAAATTCCTTCCCCAAAAAGAGTTACAGGGGAGTTAATGAAGCGAAGGGGCACGGGTGGTGGCGGGTTTTCGCGGGGGGGAATAATTCTGGCAAAATTTCAAGTCTTAATATCAAATCTAATTCTTATATTATGGCCAGCAAAGCGTGACGATGAACAGTTAGTAGCTAATTGATATAGTACATAGATTGGAACTATTTGTCGTCTTTGGTGTACTGGTTTTTATATATATTGAATTTTTGGACTTTACAAGCGAAAACTAGAATCTATAATATGACATCAACTTAGATAAACGTTAAACAACGCGGTCACATTGATATTTTCAACAAAATAATGTCAACCAGAGAAATAATGCAATTTCCTAGAGTTCGTATAATTATTCTAGTAATTTAAAGATTGTTAAATACTTAAACATTATAAAGTTTTATTTGTTCGTGACCTGAATTGAAAGGTATGAAAGAAACTTAAGGTTATTTCTTCAGTATATAGTACGCTATGCTAATCGCTTGGGGTTGCTATCGGGAATGCTATTACAGAGCTGCATAGGACGTTAATTTCCACCTTAATTTGACTTCTATTCTAATGTATAACAAAATGTATTAATAATTAAAAAAAAAATAAAAAATTTGATATTTACCTTGACCAGTTTGACTAGATCATCATCATTTCAACTGACGTATTCACTATATGTTAAGGACAATTGGAAATACGTGAATCGAATTAGCTCAGAATACCCTATCCATATGATAATATACAGAATACAGCAGAACTGTAGTGTGGGCTAATTGATGATACAGGTAGCTAACAAGGCTCATCCGAGTTCCATTGTATTTGGCCTCTTAATCTACCCAGGGATCATCTGAAAGGAGACAAAAGATTTGAGTATATAGATATTTAATTCATTCATTCTTTAAGCAATAACCATTTATTGCTATGACAATATTGCGTTTCTATAATATCATCCTTCAACAGGGTGTTTCACAGGACAGGATGCTCCACCGTAATAATAGGTCCTTGTTCTAAGTCGTCTCAATGCACTTGTATGTGAAAAAAGACCATACGACTAGACAGTTCATAAATTACTAATATTAGCTCCATGCTATAAAATAGTAGAGTTTTTATCCTCTTACTTGGCTTAGAAAATTAGACACAACTATAATATAAAAATTAAATAATATATGAAAAACAGATAATATCTTGAATTCTATGCCAACATGCAATTTTACATAGCGACTCTAAATTGGCCCTTGAAACTTCATCGCCGCCGCTGAATATATACAGTTATGTTCATTCTATGTGACCTTTGGCACTGGGAAGTTTAATTTCCTTTTCCGCTCCCACTGCCACTTGCAACGAAGAGTGCACTTCAGTCAGGTCAAGGTTTCCAATCTAAGTTTGCATGATTACGAATAAAGCTATAAATATTTCTACCGCTATTGCTTTTGAAATACCTTTTCACCTTTCCTCCAGCTCGCTCTTGTCATCATAAAATCTGACGTCTTTACTTCGCCTTCTATAACAGATTCCTCTTTCAATCACCATCCAAATATAGTTAAGTTAAATATGGAGATAACAAGTTTCCTTAACGGGTATGAGTGATAGTGACTACAAAAAGATGATTCGTGACAAAAGGCCATTTTTGTACGAAAGGACTTACCGGTACCATCACACGTGGCGCACTCACAAAACGGAAATGAGGTCATAGTGGTACTATAGCTGCAATGACGTAAAAAGAACTGTCTACAAAATTTCTTTACAGAATTATTCCAGATATAGGAGACCTAGATAATGTAACCAATATAACTATAGGTGCATTAGTTTCATTAGGTAAGTTCTTGGCTTACTTCGAACAGGAAGTTGAATGTGCGATGCTTTTTTTCATTCAATTACTGAGACAAGTGGGAGTTTCACTTAATGACAGTTGATACGCCTGCCATTACAACATGACACTATTTAGGATGGTATATACCGCATTGCAATCATCGCCACTCGTTACCCCAGTAATTACACTAACTGCAGCGCCCTTTAAACCGAAACGTAGACTTTTCCAGTAACAGAGACTTACGATCGGATAAATTACCATACTATATTATACTCGGAGATTTTTTGACTGTAGATGTTAGTTTATGAAATGTGTCACTAAAACTGTTCCAATGACCATATGAAATTTTGGTTAGTTTAATCAAGGTGAACAGTTTGACTTCAAAAATTTCTAATCGTACTGATCATCATCCGCTCTTTTAAAATATCATAAATGATATATAAATACTATAAATAAATATTGCTTCAAATACAAAACTTCGAAACCATTGATAGTATTAGAGTTAATATAGTTTCGAGAAAGCTTTGATGTCAAGTACACAAATTTTTATGAATGCCCATCAATCTTTGATCTTAATAATAAATCAATTTTATAACTCTAACCTTTTAAGTCGCAGATAAAAAATTGCTTTATTATTAGTACATACATATTTAGTGTATGTGGGTAAACCAAGAAAAAGGAAATGTGGGTACACTGTTTCGAATGCGCACGAAAATTGTCAGTAACGCCAAGGTCGCCGACGAGAGAGGACGCAAACAGCAAATCTTACAGTATTAAAGAAATTATCACTATTCGACTCGATATTGGTTTTAAAAGCTTTCATCATCATCATCATCAGCCAATAAAAGTCCATTGCTTTAAATAGGCCTCATCCAACGATCTCCATACGGATCGGTCCTGCGCTGCTCGCATTCAGCCGCTTCCCGACCTTCGTTTGTATTGGTTCAAAAGGGGGGGATTTTGAGCCATATCTCACCACGATGTGAATGCGAATTGGTGGGAGCCAGAGCCTCGTTTGTTGATTAGCATGTTGTACCATGAGCAGATGGGGCTAGCTTGAGTTCCGAAGTGCAGCAACCGTTACACCCTTTAAACGTTTTATTTGCAATAAATTATTTTAGATCTAATTAGGCTATAATTAGCTTTTTTATGTATATCCTTTAATCGATATATTTAAGAGTATGTTAATGTATAATAATGTATCCAAATTTTGTATACCGGCTTGTTTACTCTGGAGGTCGGTTAATGAATTTAGATGAATAATGGATTTCTCGAGGAATAAGGACTCCCATATGGAACTTTGCGCTGAATTTGGCTTCAACCGTACTCGATTTGAGATTTAGTTGCAGAAAAACATTGCGATGAAATGAATATTTCAAGTTGCAAGAACTTTCTAGACCACGAAAAATTGTGAAGTCGATTTGGATTACTGTCTTGGCTTTTTCGTTGTAAGAGAAGAGTCATAGCTCTAAGAACTTGTGAACTGCTTCCATTGATAAATTTGCTTTCTAGTAGACTTACAAGAAAAAGAACTGTTGTGATATAAATAAAGTTTCTATGTAATACTAAGAATGATACTTCCACAAAGGTTGGAAAGGTTTCTATGACACTTCTAATACTTCGGTTCTTCATAAATGCTAAATGTTTACAGTAAAATCCTTAGACAGTTCGTTTATTTCGTCTTCACGTAAAAGAGTAGCTCCAAATGTAGGTATGAATGTTAATGTATGATCCAAGACGAGAACGAAGATCCATCTGGGTCTTCAGAGGTCAGTTTTCCACATCAGAGGTTTACTATTAATTTCCTAAAAAGGTGATCTCTCGACTCTCTGGTCTTTAGACGACATCTTTGACTTCTTTTCGAAAAAATTATACTAAATAGTTAATTATGTGTATTCCAGATGTACGGGTGTCAATCATTGCAATTTCCTACTGGAAGAAGACTATCCGCCAGCTGTGCATTGGCCTCCAGGAGTGGTGTCTATCAAGTATGCTTGCTTCGATGGTGGGTATCATACATAATTCTTGCCGTTGAAAAGATTATACATTAATAAGTCAGTTATTAATTTTTAACAAAAAGACCTTTTTTTCTCTATTTCATGATAGAGTCCTGTTCATTTGATGGTAAATGATATCATGGGTAGTTTTACAAACGACAAGTTTCATGTCGAGTCGACTCTCTTCTTGCGAGACGGGACTCCGAGGTTCAATTGTGGGAATATTAAGTGGGTTGTGTATTAAATAACGTCGTGTGCAGAATATTTATAAAATAACTACTAACGAACAAGCCTCGTGATGTATGTATTGTAATTAATATTTCTGAACTGTATTCGAACTCGCACCACATGTCAACGGGGGCGTGAAATTGATTTGTTCATCGACGTCGGACAGATGTGTAACGTGACGTTATTGTAATGGGTGGGCAACGTTACATCTGAGAATGGTGCAAATGGCTGTATAATGTTTATGTGAAATGACAATCGGTGTAACAAATCTGTTTATTTTATGTTTCGAGAACAAGCATTATTTCGAGATTGTTGCGAAAGAGATGCAAAGTTCAATTACATGTTTTTTTTGTAATTCGAGTGAATAGTTCACGTGAAGGAAAGTGATCACTGACTCTTATACACAGTTGTAACATCTGAGAGGACACGACTCCCATTGCTGACTATTGAGACGGTCGTAAGCTACTTTCTTCTTGCAGATTTCATGTCTTGTTGTTACCGAATAATGCTGATGACAATTGATTCAACAAAATAATTGTGAATGGTAAAAAGTTGCTTTTAAAAGGCACAGTAGATCGCAAATCAACAGTTCTGTCCTATAGTATTATACATTGGTGGAAAGCAGCTGTTCCGAATAATTCACAGTAGTACACAAGGATTTGAAAGAGACCTGATATCTTTACGGTAAACCAGTGGCTCAAGGCGATTGGAAAGATCTTGGTCGTAGACGATTTGCTTTGTTCTCCATTATATACGATCAAATGGTAGGAGCTGATATGGAATGTTTAGTCTTGTGTTGTTCAGTATATTTCTATGTAAAAGCAATAGCTCTGTTATTTGCTTAGCCTTTGCAACAGAACCTATTTGGGTGAATAAGAGAATGGTATGTAACAATTATGCCGGTAAGCTTGTTTGTCCAAAATTTGGTATATAACCATCAGATCAATGTGGTCAGGCACGTCTATATCACGTGCTCATTTAATTTTTATATCTTACATGGAAATATATACATACTACATGTGATATCTCTAAAATTTTTAGAACTTTATTTTGTATGAAAATCTGTATTGAATTTAAAGATTACAGATATCGTTTTAAAGCGTAAAAAAACACATACATTGTGATGGTTATACAGAAAAAAAATCAAAAACTGTTAGGGTGTGAAAAATGTTATAAAACTGTTAGTCCATTATAAAATGGAACCAATTGCAGTGAGTTTTTTTTTCCCCTAAAATCGTTGTATCGATTATTCGGTTGAATATTCGGAGTGCATTATCGATGGGCTCGTGTCGATTCCACATTTCAGTAATTCACAGCACGTGTGAACATCCGGGGGAACATCCCCTGTTGCAAAATTTACTGAGCTTGTTAACGCTCCTTGTTTTACTGATCTACTGTATACAGAGAGCATTGTATATAAATGTAACAGATAATAATAAGTTATTAAACTTATTGATTTATAATCGATTGTATAAAATGGTCAATAGCTTGTGCTAAGATCAAAACTTCTTTTCTACCTTGTTCTTTTAATAAATTAAACTTTTCGATGAAACAATAGTAAGAAATATTGTTGAAATTGAAATAATGTTGATGATTACATATCCTAAAGCAAACATCAATTGCTGTGAACAATCAGAATTCAAGCGTAAACCGCCCAAAGAATTCCCACGTGCCGCTCTATTGTTTACAATAACCAGTTTACTTAGACCTCTCTCTGATATTAACGTTTCTCGTATAGAAGTATGACGCAATAGTTCAAATTGCGTCGGTCTATATTGTTGCCAATAAATCGACATGCTTTACCCCCGTTTGGGGTAAAGCTAATCGGGTACTACTGCTCTTTGTGTCACGTGTCGAAGATTTTGATAGAACATGAGTTTTTTTTTATGTTTCTATACGAAAAATTTGTATTTATTTACCAAAATAAAAAAAAATAATAGACAGTATATTTTCAAATAAAAGCTTAGCTACTTTTCAAGGTCAAGGCGATATGATGTGGTTAGAAGTTCTATAATGGGGTTGCATGTGCCATTAATCATTTATCCATGATTTCATGGGAAAGTTACTCATTAACGCTTAATAGGACGCAGATTTCTGTAAATGCCTTGAATAGAAGTGTAATTATGACAGATAGTTCAAAATTAGTAAGTACATTAAATTAAAGAAAGGAACAGGACGAGCGAGACGTTCACCTGATGGTGAGTGATACACGCCTGGTCATAACAACGTGGCGCTAGTTAGGATCATATAGCTCCACATTGCGCCCTTCGCCTGAGACATAAGACATCGAGTCTGGTTACACCAGTAATTACACTAGTTGCAGCGCCCTTCAAACCGGCACACAGGAATGTTTGCACATCCACTGTTTGACGGCTGGAGCAGGAGCTGCGGTGGTACTCAACTAGACAGTCTCCATCATCGAAGGATTACCAGCAGTACATGTACATAAAACAGACCACTGGAGCTGGAGCCTCTCCGAATGCACTGATGCAGACCACAGAGGGGGTTTTAGTAATCTCACATAAGCCTGATTTCTCCCCATAAGCAGGGTATCTTTCTAAGATCTCTCCCTCGAAACCTAACAAAAAAAAAATGTTGATCCATTTCTAATACAGATTACATGATACTTACAAAAATTGTTTACAGTAAGAAAAAGTATATCCAAAAAAAAATATTGTACTTTTCATGACAAATAGTTAATACCGGAAATCGGCCATTATCTAAAATTGAAATCTTTAATATAGATCGGATATTGATATTATGGATCATAGATATGTAATATTTGATGGAATATCCATCAAACTAAAACTGAGAGGGTTTTAGTTTGTTTTACTACTTGTTTTGATTCCGTCCTCCGGTTTGCAGGGCTGTGGATAGTGACGTCATAAATTTACCAGGTTTGAGGAATTAAGCCTTGATCTGAGTTTCTGGGTTGTTATTATGTTATGAGACCTATATAAAACAAAATCCAAGTAAGCTACTTAGCCGATGGGCCACTAAGCGACCGCATACCGGTAGACGTGGTGGTCCGACGATCTGGTGAAGGTTGCGAGAAGCAGCTGGATGCGGGCAGGGTCGAGCGATGTGGAGATCTTTTGGGAAGGCCTATGTCCGGCAGTGGACGTCTATCGGCTGATGATGAAAGTAAGCTTTACACTGTTGAATACGATCAGAGCAGAGTTGAATAAGAATTTGGGGATTGTATACAGCAGTGGAAGTCGGGACGGGTGAAACGTTCACCTGATGGTAAGTGATACGCCATAACAACGTGGCTTGAGTTTCGTTCCCCCACTTATAACACTAGATACTACACCCTTCCAACTGGATCACAGTAATGTTTGACGGCAGTAATAGGCGCTGCGGCGGTACCTACGGTCTCCAACATCAGAGATCTTCCATCAGTGAAGTCTATATTAATGGATATAATTGAAAAAGAAACTATTTCTGCTTTTTACTAGTGAATCGGCTGATATTGATGGTGATGGTCATCAATCCACCTTCCGTTCCATGACTACACAAAACCCACACAACCAGCAACAATACGCCAAACGAGGACATGAATTGTGGCTTCAAAGGCCTTGGTTTTAGTTTCTGCGGTCGAACTGTGCAGTTAACAAATCTACTGTTTAAAGCTTGTACTTTTAGTTTATATTTAACTAATAGTTATTTACTACTTCAGTCATGTACTCCGTCATTGACGATATGATCTGCAGCTGATTATAATGGAAGAAGGAAAAAGTCGTGGTTGAGGAATATCAGGGAATGGATTAGCAAATCTGGGGCGTCTGAATTGTTCCACCAAACCACAGACGGAAAGGACTTTCACTAATTGGAGAGACACTTTAAGAAGAAGAAGAATAGTTAATATATATTAATGAAAGACGGAAATAATATGCAATTTAAAATGGGTCTTGGTCTTGCGATAAATCTAGACCAAGACCAATTTCACAGGAACAAGATCAAGATCTAAACAGACTTGATACGCAAGACTAAACGAAAAAATTAAGATTTCGTTGCAATGATGAGTTACAATATTTATCATAAAACGTTTTCTTCTCGTGTTATTTATGCGGTTGCTATAGTAACGGTTGCTGTGGAAAGCCATTTGTAGTTACGTTTCCTTTCAAGGAATATTTCGGATTAATTTCAAGTCCAATATTTTATTACGAAGCGTCCGGGAACAGTTAGTATATTGGGGTATAGATATAAAATAAAAACAATGAAAATACATATATACATACATACATATATATGTATATATAAATATATTTATTGTGCTAGTATAGTCTGTAGGGAATCAAATGTATACATGAAACTATTGTTGCCAGTTGACCGAAGCGGATGCGCCTTTACTCCCTATCAGATAATCCACACAGTGTCACTGATTATTGTGATAAAAGTATGCGAAATCTTATATCATCATCATCATCATCACAATACAATATACAATTTATGTACAATTCTATATTTTTATATTATTCTACGTATTTATTATTTCCGCTTATAACATGTAATAACTTAACCTAAAATTCTTTCTCATACCAACTATATATATCCTTTTTACATTAATAATAGCAATTTTTTTGTCTATATTAAAATCAATGTTTATATGATTGAGGAAATTAATATCTCTAATTGAAAAAAAAAAAAAAATATAAAAAAAGTCTCCCCGGCGGGGAATCGAACCCCGGTCTCCCGCGTGACAGGCGGGGATACTTACCACTATACTACCGAGGATACAAATTACTGTATGAAATTAAGCTTTTCTAAATATTTCATTTTAAGTCAATCATTAGTTTATAAAAATCCACTTTTGAACAAAGACCCCCCAAATATCCTACATCGATTAGGTCGGGATTCATATGAGGGGTTTGGGCCATTTCCCACCACGCTGGCCCAATGCGGGTTGGTAGGACCCATGACCTCGTTCATCGATTAGCAGAAGGCAGGATGCGTAGGTGAGCTTAGCTTGGATCCTGTGAATAGTGCGGGAACCCTTACACCCCTTTTATAAGTAGACGATAAGAAAGGTTTGATTGTATAATATATATAATAGGTTGGGGAAAAAGAAATCCATTATTTTTATATGAACTTCAGGACTTTATTTAACATGCTTCGGATTGTCCGATTTGGGTCAAATATGCACCGTTTTGTTCTATGATTTGTTGCCATTTTAAAGGTAACTTCATAATGCCTCTCTCGTAGAAGTCCTGGTCTCTATTTGCAAAAAACTCTAATAGCTGATTTTCGCAATCTTACCTAGATGCCAATTTTTTATCACTAAAGAAATTTTGTAATGCAGGAAAAAGATGGTAATCGCTTGGTGCCAAGTCCGGACTGTATGGCGGATGCATTAAAACTTCCCAACCAAGCTCCCGAAGTTTCTGGCGAGTCACTGTAGACGTGTGTGGCCTAGCGTTGTCCTGGTGGAACACGACACCTCTCCTGTTGGCCAATTCTGGCCGTTTCTGGTCAATTGCTATCTTCAAACGGTCCAGTTGTTGACAGTAGAGATCAGAATTTAGTGCTTGGCCATATGGAAACAACTCATAATAAATAATCCCCTTCCAGTCCCACCAAATGCACAGCAGAACCTTCCTGGCCGTTAGTCCTAGTTTGGCCACCGTTTGAGGTGCTTCACCGCTCTTTGACCATGATCATTTTCGCACAGGGTTATCGTATGTGATCCATTTCTCATCTCCAGTCACCATCCGTTTAAGAAATGGGTCTATCTCATTCCGTTTGGCCAAGGCTTCGCAGATGGAAATTCGATCCATCATGTTTTTTCTGTTAATTGGTGTGGCACCCAAACATCGAGCTTCTTTTTGAATCCAGCTTTGTGTAAATGGTTTAAAACTGTTTTGTGGTCCATTTTTAGCTCCTGGGCGATGTTACGACTGCTAACATGTCGGTCAACTTCGATAATTTTAAAATGATCTCTCTAGGTGATCGCAGTACATTAAATGACTTATTGTTTGTATCCAAAATCTTTAATAATAAGCTAGATTGTTCTCCATTGTTAGAAAAATTTCAATTACGCGTCCCTGTTAGATATCCTAGGTACAAAATAACTCCGTTCCAGCCACCCTTTCGTAAAACAGTTTTCGGATCAAACTCTCCAATTTCCAGACTATGCAAGTTGCTCAACCAGTATAGCGATCACTTGGACATCCACAATGATTCACCCAACAAGCTCCGCCAAATAATTAAAGAGTTATTTTTAAAGAGTTCCTAGTTTGTAATGGCATTCTCCTAATAGTCGTTATATAATATACAATAACTGCCAGTATTAGTTTATATTAAATGTAAGATGTATTTACCTGTAATTGCCTTGTTACATTTAATTTAATATAATTGCATGTATTTTTGTTAAAGAATTAGTGTATACAAGCGTTGGTAAATCAAATAAATAAATAAAAAAACAAAAAAAAATAATTTCTCCGATTTTGTCGACATTTCCGGCGACCGGTCTACCTGTGCGAGGTGCATCTTTAACATCAAAAATTCCTGATCGGAATCTACGAAACCAAAATTGCACATAATTGGCTGTTACAGTATCGGGTCCATAAACACCATTCACAATTTTAGCCGCCTGGCTTGCATTTTCGCCTTTGTCAAAGAAAAACTGTAAAATGTACCGAATTTTCTCTTTGTTCACTTCCATTTTTAACACCCTGTAACTCACAATTGAATGCACCAAACAAAAAACAGCAAAAGAATTTTTTTACTGCGAAATGTCACCTTTCCAACGAGCATAAATCTGAAACTGTTTGATCGATACTTTACGAGAAATTTATCACTACAGCCATCTACCGAAAAAATAATGGATTTCTTTTTCCCCAACCTAATATTAGTAACTTTATTAATATTCGTAGGAGATTTTCTGTTTTACGGATTTTTAATTGTATTTCATATAAGGTTTACTTGTTTAATTTTAAAATAACTCTAAAACAATACGTTAAATATTTTAGCGGTTTTATATTATTTAAAACAATTCGCATACACCGAAATCGTTATAACGGGCGGACTTAACAGCTAGAGGCATTACCTATCAGTAAAGCTTAAGAGTTTGTAGGCTTTATACAATACAGAGTAGATTTTAAATATAGTAAATAAACTCTTATAATAATGTAAGTATATACAACAAACTGCTCCATGGAATTGTGTAAGGGATTTCGTTACAATCCCTCAACCTCCGATCTGAACACGCGCCAGTAAGTAACGAGATAAAATATATATTAGAAAAGCTCCAAATACAAAAGTTTTTAAGAGAAAATTGCTTTATTATTATTTGTTATATTAAATTTATTATGATTTCGTCATTATACAAATAGATAAACGTATACAATAACGAACTAGCCTGCGTTAAGTATGTATTATAAATTATGATTACGGCCCATTGTCAAACAAATTTCTTTATTTGGAGCTATACATACGCTATGTATTATTTACGTGAATATATATGTATATATATATATATATATATATATATATATATATATACACACACATTTAATTTCATTCCAATGTAATTTTTAATACAATTCTAATTTGTCTTACTTTCACCATCTTCCCATATCGTACGCTAAACCAGTGGAGGATTACTATAAGAATTATGTTTTTAAATATATCACTATAAGAAAAATAACCTTAAAACGGATAATCGTTTTAATATCTACCTGAACTGGTTTAACCTTTTTTTATTTACTCTTTTTTTCAGTATTAATTGAAATCGTTTATACCTATGACAAAATATTATCATGTTTGAAGTTATTTCATTGGTTATTTTTAGAGATTAAGTTTGATATTTGTAATCGTATGTAAATTTTAGTTAAAGTATTGTATGAGACAAAACGGCTTGTGTATTATTAAGGTTATTTGCAAAACGTATGTCTATAATTATAATTAATAACTTACGTATAAGAAATTTATTATTTTATTTAATTTTTAAGTGCTCACTAATGTGACTTTTAAGCAACGCTGTGAGATGAGTTCTAACCGTCACTTGAACTTGTCTACAGATTCCTTGGCCGTGCACTATTGTAATCGGGAAGTTCGCGTTGCGGAGTTTGGTCCGGATAGTGAAGGCTACATCCGGACGCCCGGTTACCCACATTTCTACGTAGGTGATGAATGCAGATGGAGGCTGAAGGCCAATCCAAAACAACGCATTCGTGTATCTTTATTGGATGTCAGTTTGAGAAGTAAGTTAATTGTGATATTGATGCCAATATAACATCTTAGTTTCGCATGTCATATTTTTGTTTATATTATTTTGTGTACAGGTATTGGGCCTTTTGAAGATCAATGTACAGATTCAGTAACGGTGATAGATTCGAATGGAGACTCATTGCTTTCCACTTGCGAGCAGGTGTATTTACCAGTTCGTCTGATGTCCACAACAAATACCGTGGAGGTTATAGTGGAAGCGAAATCGCAGGGCGCATTTCCTAAAAGAGGAGTATTGTTACATTATAAAAGTGAGTTGTATAAAATTTTTATTGTAAATTTTTAGTGAGTTATTATAATACAAAAAAAGGCTTTCTAAATAATTTCGCTTCGGGCAATAGTTTCATCAAATTATTATCATACTAAAGATTCAATAGTGTATACGAACAAGTCAAACTTAGGTACATTATTGATTAGTTACAGCGCCATCTATTGTACAGCTTTGGTAACATTTGGAGTATATCTCATGATAATGGTTTTCGTCTTTCCATTAGGTGTCACTAGATGACGCTAAATAATATTTAAATAAAGATTTAACATAAGGTTATTTCCAGGTATGGGTTGTGTAACGTTACCAGCGCCGTCTGACGGCTACCTAGTGTATCGCAACGAAGACATTGCCCATTACATGTGTAATGTAAATTATGTTTTCGCCGATACACTACAGAGGGCGCGTATATTGTGGTGCTTCGAAGATAACAAATGGAACGGAACAATGCCATTATGTATAGGTAAGTTTGTTATTGTTTAAAAATATTACGTTTCCGGCGATAATAATACTGCTGTAAAAACGATAAAGCACGACAATTGAACTTAATTAAATGATTCATAAAAATATCTCATTCTGTGTATATACGAAAAAGGAAATTAAAAAAAAAATATATGATCAGCTAAAGGTTAACAGAAATAAATTCTGTTTATATTTGGAAACGGACAGGAAGTTTTAAATAATTTAATGAAAACTTAGTAAAGTAAGAAGTTTATCTTTTTGAAATAATATTACAAATAGTATAAAATTGCACAAACAATTTTAAAGTGCTAATTATATTCGATTCTTCCCAAAGTTTCAGTACGAAAAAGAGAAACTGTTTCTTAGCTCATACGAATCAATGACCTTGAGTTGCTACTGGCGGCGTAACACTTTATAGGTAGTTTCCGATTTGCTGCTTTCAATTGTTTGAATAATTTGCCTCCTCCTGTAAAAAATATTAGTTCCATTAATCGTTTTTAAAAAAAAATACAGAGCATTGGCAACCGACTAGCTGCTCATACTCTAACCTTTGAAAGTAGTTGTGCTGTTTTCATGAAAATGCAAATTTCAAGCACTGTACGTTAACTTAGAAATAATTGTTTGTTTTGTTTATTAATTACAAACACGCATGTTTCACTTTGATTAATATTTTCTGTTAATTTATACATACAAACATACGTATGATTTGTAGGTTCCTTAAGAACCAATATCATCTGCTCAGATCTCAGCGTTTTCGCATATATGCTGGTGGTGCTCCACAACTGCTATTTGCAGTACTTTATTCTGGTCTCTAGAACGCTGTAGTTAATGTAATTACGGAGGTAACGAGACTCAACATCTTTTTTCTCAAAGCGTCGAGCATAATGTAATATAGTTTATATTATCCTAACTAGCGCCTAGTTGTTATAGGCAGTAGCATCACTATTCATCAGGCGTTCTTACTAGACTTACTACACATTGATTTTCGTAGCAATTTTCGATTTTTGTAATGTTCTTTCTTAATATATTTGTGATTTAAATCTCTTATTAGTACTATTAAATACTCCTTTGATACTTTGACTAACAGAAATTAATCTTTATTAAAAAAAATCGAGTTTAAAGTTTATTGCGTAGTTGTAGTTATTCACTATAGAAGTGAATACACACATGCGCATAGTACTACAATTATCTCTTTCTACTCTCTGTGAAAAACGCTTTGTTAGAAAGAGACGGAGAGATATTCCTGTGCTTTTATTAAGTATTTTCGTAATTCAAACCTGTAATAGAATTACGACTTTAAGACATTGTGTTAAGACTTATTTTAGCTTGTGCGGTAGTATTACTTTTCACGGTAAAGGGCTTTCGCTTCTACCACGTTACAGTAAATACAAGGGTATTCCGTCTGCACTCGTCTATTCCGTGGTCAGTCGCTGTGGCGCCTTAGTACGTGAAGCTGTTTCACTTGTTTTCAAGTGAAGAAACCACGTGTCGGCATACGAAGTGAGTTTGTATCCAAAAATATATTCATCGCGGAGTCATTTATAAAATTACACTGTCCGTTCGTTTCCCGTTAATTTCTATGTGGTCTTCAGTGTTTCTATTTCGGCTAATCTTTACCTTTCTCTATGATTATACGTATTAGCGTTTTACGATTACACCTGATGGTAAGTGATGATGAATACTTTGTTAGTGCATTATTCTAGAAGAAATCTATTCAGTTTTCTTTTAAAGATTGTCTGATATCTATTTATAGTAGTAATTTCTAACCAATTAGTTAATATCGTACTGAATTATTTAGTAGTCTCTTCAGTTATATCCATTAATAAAGGTTAATGGTGGTAGACCTTGCCAGAGGCCTGAGTAAGCAGGACTGTGTTCCGGCCTCAAGAGCTCTGTAATGTAATTACTGGGGTAACGAGACTCAACATATGCTCAAATGGACGAGCGCAATGTGGTATAAAATCCCAACTGGCGCCACGTTATCAGCGGTCGTATCACTTACCATCAGGTGAGAGTTCTGCTCATCTGTTTGTAGTTTTAAAAGTATTGTAGTTTAATTTACAATGATTTTAGTTATCTAAAAACTACAGCTGTGAAATGTATAATACGACTGTTAATTTAAAATTTGTTATCTCGCTACGCTTTGAAATAATATGATAATGGCATATCAACAGTATTAACGTTATCGATTCTCGTAACATAATTAATCACGTGCTAGTAAACTAGTACAATGATAATATATATATATGTTAATAATTATAAAGGCGTGTTTTGTGATACAAACAAGTGTCAGTAGAGGCAACAGCTGGCTCTCAGATATTTTAATTTTAGACGAACGCCGAAAGCGTCGTTTCCTTCATTAAGTGCTTTAGTTTTCTTTGAAAGCTTCGAACTTTTCGACACTTTCTTACCATCGCTGAAACTTATATTTCAGTAATAAAGAATATCTCAATTATTATTTATAAAGTTCTGTAGTCTGTAATATCTTCATACGGTTTCATATGTATGTAGAGTTTACTTAAATATGTAAAATAGTTATATGAAATAATGTAAGTAACATAGATAAACATTATTATATATCAGAGGGTGTAAGGGGTTCCGTAGAAAAACTCACTGGACCCAAGCCAACCTCAACTACTCGTGGTGCACCCTGGTCACCGACATACAAGGCTCTGGCTTCCACTAACCCGCGTCGGGCCAGCGTAGTGAGAAACTGTCTAAATCCCCCCATATCAATCCTTATCCGTTGTGGGATCTGGTGAAGGCCTACGTCCAGCAGTGGACGTCTATTGGCTGATAATAATTATTATATATTAATATATTAATATTGAAATCTTTGTAATAATACTTATTATTCTGCACGTTTTGTTAAATGTATTTATCAATACGTATAAGGAAACAAAGCAGTTTGTAGATAACAACTAAACCATAATTTATGGTCTCCATGAACATGTAAATATAACTATACTATTACATTATTACTATATATATGCATTGATCTTCCTTATAAATGTTTATAATATGAATAAGTTTCTAAACTCATAAATAAAAGGATTAGTTGTTTTACAGTCTAGATTAGACTAACTCCTATCTATATCTTTGTATTACAAAGGAGTAAATATAAATAGAAATCGCTATAACCTCATTATATATATATATGTTAGATATTGGACATTAGGGTGGGATTGTACTTTTTTTAATGTATATATTAGCACTTGACTACGATCCCACCTGATGGTAAGCGACGATGTAGTCTGGGTTAAGCCTATTAATATAGAAGTATTCAATCTTGTCTTAAAGACATCATCGTCATACCTGGACGGAAACCGAAGCTGACAGACTTCCGATCCTTCGCTGTTCGCATTAAGGTGGAAGCGTCAGCTTCGTCCTGATGCGCAGGTTTTCGACAACTAAAGGATGAATGCCTACGTTTGTACGTTTGATGGTGGAATCATGTAGTTCCTGGGCATACTCCCTGAAACGCTAGGCTATCATATTAGTACTTATCAGGTCACGGTCACCGACTACCCTCACAACCTCCAAAGCAACCGGCTGGTATTTGACAGCATCCCGGATGCCCAGAGGACCTGTTTTTGATCCCTTATTATCATGAAGTAAATCATGAAAATGATCTATTTGTTTAGGTTCTTCATTATTATACCGTCCAGCGGCCCTTTGCTCTAATAACAAATTATATAAAAAAAAAATCGTATAATTTATTAACTTTGAAGGATATTTAGTAAGGCCTTTAATAAATATCTTGTGTTATCTTAAAAGATAAATAGGCGGCTTTGTAGAACGAAATATCTTTAAGTTATTCCTTTCTGGATGTTGTACTATTAATCATTTAAGATGTCGGATTAGCTGTTTGTTAGTGGATTTTTTTATAAAACGAAACGACGAGATGAACGGTACGTTCACCTGAAAGTAAGTGACGTATATACAACAGCGATTTTTAGGGTGATATATATAACAAGAGATTGCGCTCCTCGCCTTGACACATATGTTAAGTCTCTTTACTCTAGTAATTTCCCTAGCTACAACTCCCTTCAATCCGGAACAGATAAAGCTTGAACACTACTGTTTGGCGGTTGTAATAGGACCTCCCTGGACGGTCTCCAACAGCAGAGACCTACTATCAGTGCCTGTATTTATAATATACTGTTTGTAACTAGTCGGGAATCGAAGACTACAGCTGCTATTTTAGATCCACTGTGCTATCTAGTAATCATGTTATACGATTATTATTTTTTTTTAGTAACATCCGCATCCCTTCAATATCCGCAGAGGCGTAAACAGCATTCGTACATAACGTAATGGCGGCGGTCTCCCGACGATTTGCTTCCGGCGTTTTTATTAATTAAAATACACAAGTGTACGTAGACGCAACTTTTCACTTCAGCTTGAAAAACCTCCATTAAACTTCAACCCCTAATTAAACTATTCGAACGTGAGCTGTAATTTTTTCTGATGTACACAATTATGTTATATCGATTTCCCACTGCTGGGCAAGTTTCTTCTTTAACAAGGAGCGAGACAAACTAAGACTATAAGTATTGTTTTTAGATAATATACTATTTCCTCTCATACGCGTTACTGTTTTTATTTAAACATTTATGTATTATAATCAGTTTTTAATTAAATTACAGATATTACTGTATATTTTACATGTATCTCCACCCCCTCTTTATAAAAAGGGGAGAGATGAAGTAAGGGTTCTAAGTTTTCACTTTAATATAAATAGAAGGCGCGGAAGGGAAATGAAAACAGCACATCGCACATTTTGCTGAGCTTATTTTTTTGCTTTACTACCCCTGTGCAGTGGTTAATGGATAGACTTGTAACACGAGGGTAGGCATTTCGATTTCGGAGCTAAATATAGTGGAATTATGATTCTTCTTCGACCTTATTGTCACTTAACATAAGTATCACATTTGCGATGTTTACTCTCCGTGATCTAATGTTTTATCACAATTAGTGCTCGCTTGTCAGATCCTTGATGTGTCTCAGACGTTACAAGAATTGTGATGATCTTATTACGTCCGGGTCGCGGGACCTTTGCGTCCGTTTCCGGCTTACAAGCAATTACATAAAAGATCCGGCCATCACCACCGTAGTCGACGCGAAAGTAATAATTCATGGGAGCTGCGAACAAGAGTCGGCGGCACTTAGTGATGTGCGCGAGCAATAGTTAATTGTTATCGACCTTAAAAATATATTAATTTTAGTTATTTACATATAATTATTATAATACATAAATCGATTTTAAATTACTATAATAACACGTTTGAAATTTATATGGTTACACGTAACAACTATGTTTTTCTCGCTTTATTTTTAGGGGCTTTATATCTCAGACAGCTACACCAGTACCGTCATAACCTAGACTAATAATAAACTAGTACCTTTTACTATTATATATGTAATTTTATTTAAGTGTTAGTAGATCTATTAATAAGCTGTCTAATATCTTATATATATATATATATATATTAGTTTCTATATGTTTTATATTTACATTGGGAGTTAAGCGTAACTAATATCTTATTCGTTCAGTCCGGAAACATCGTTAAGTAAACGAAATTCTTAATAGCCAAGTATGTACTGTTTAAGTTCTTCTTCATCAGCCGATAGACGTCTACTATTTGACCTAAGCCTCTGCCAAAGATCTCATTAGTCGGTCTTCCGCTGCGCTGGTTCCGGTGCCTTACCAATGTCCGTTAAAGTCAACATTGCCATCGGTACCTCTGGACAGCAAAGGCGATTATTTGCACAGTTCTATGAGGGATTTTGGATATTTCTTACCACCCACTATTGGGGGTTGATGGGAGCTATTTAAATTATATAAATATAATGGCTACACGTAAAATTTTCCTCCTTTACTTAAAAATGTTTGGATATTAAATTTATCATGAAGCCTTAAGGAGAATTATCCAAGGCTCCTATTAAATTTCATATCGTTAAGGAGATAACTTCTTAGAAGGGTTTATTTATTGGTTTTCCGGTTAAAGTTCTGATGTTTCGTAAGTAGTGATACATAAGTATAATTGTTAACCTTTTTTTTTAATATATTACAATTATTGTATTAACTGCAATGATATCAATTTTCGATCAGTTAAGAGACAATGAGACCGCGGATGTTTGTCTAGAGTACTGTCTGTCATATGTTACCGGAAAATAGCTGTACTTTTATAGTGGTAGATTTATAATAAGAGGGTAGTGTAGTGAACATATCCCACCATAAAACCATGGTGTATAATTTGTTTCACTACTTACGTCATTAGTGCGCAAGCTAGTAATAATTAAACTCGTTAAAACGTAGTCGCGACCACTTCGCAACGCGCCCTTATTTTGTGACTGCGAAAGCCGTTGTCGAGTTGAAAAGTTCAACCCCCGTTGAGTACGTTTCATAATGGCCCTCTGATTACTCCAGCGATAGCTCCGTTTCATTTTTAATTACACTGCGTAGTTAATATTGTATACACTACACGTGATTGTATACAATAGCGATTTGCGTGTTCTGTCGCCTTCAACCTCACCGGGTCGTTGTATTAATGTCGTTAATGTTTTATGGTTCATTACTAACTGATATTGTTTAGTTAAATGATACTATGCGGTTAAAATACATAACTAACATACAAACTAATACCTATTTATAAAAACTAATTACATTTAACTACATTTATTTGATTCTCTACCTTTTTTTTTATTTCGGGTCGTTCATAGGGTGGTAAAAGATACGGCTGTCATTAACAACGTGGCGCTAGTTGAGATGATATTCATAGCACCATATTGCGCTCGTCGGCTTAAAAGATGTTAAATATCGTTACCTCAGTAATTTCACTAGCTACATCGAACTTCATACCGGAACATAGTAATGTTTGCACGTTACTGTTTGGTGGTAGAAATAGGCGCTGTGTTGGTACTTAGAAGGTATCCAGCAATAGAGACCTATTACTAGTGAGGTGATAGCATCAATTAACACAAAGTATATTTTAAAATAATTATGAATTAAAATAGAATCGATATCGATATTATATATGAGAGCACAACACTGATTTTCATTTCTGTTAAGTGCGGTATTATTAATTAAAGGTTTAGCTAAAATTTCACTCGGCGGAATAAAATCCTTTGTGCCGCCGTGTTGCGTCCCGACCCAGTTAGCGCTTCCTCCCGACAGGACTTTCTCTAGACGCTATTAATTCCACGTCATAAAGCAAGCCCTCCTTCAAAACTGAGAGCACGCCTCCAGGACATTCTTATTCACGACGGTTTGTCCTCACACAGCTGGAAAAATGAAAAGAGGAACTGAAGTCACCCTTTTAAATGTTGACTTATTTAGTGGTGGCAGGTCGTTGCTGGAGACAGTCCAGGTAGGTACCACCCTCCTATTACAGCCCCCAAACAGTAGTGTGAGAACGTTACCGTGTTCCGGTTTGAAGGGCGCTATAATTAGTAAAATGTCTGAGGTTACGTGATATAACATCTTATGTATCTAGGCAAGGAGCACAATGTAGTACAGTGTATATCATGTCATCACTTACTATCAGGTGTAGTTTTCGCTCGTGTCGTAGAATAGAAATACTGTATAGTATATGTTAGTATGTTGTTTCAGAGGAGACGACTAAGAAAGTCGTCGGTAACGTTTCAAGCGCAGACGGTCCGGATAAAGATACAAAACTGCCGCACAACGAGGCAAATATGATTGTTGGTGAGTTTTTTTTTATTTATAATTAGGTAATATTAATTAATGTTACTCCTATATATGTTAACATAGATTCATAATGAACATTTCATAGTAACACCAAATATGGATTAACCAAGAATGATACTTTAACTCTATTGACAGTGAAGACTGATCGAATCTTAATATACTGTGTAATTATTATATTGTATGATGTATTGTATGTACTATAATATAATTATGTCTGCATTAGATTCCTTTAAGACCTGAAAGGGTTAATACAACTTTCGTATTCCAGACATCGTCATCCCGTCGCTCCTCATAGCGGCGCTGTTCATCGGGAACGCGTTTATCGTACTCATTATATATAAATACAGGAAACGGTATGTATATCTCATATATATATATGTCACAACTATATAAAATATATAAATCGTGTCGTACAGTGTCGGAGACGTGTGGTATATATCATCGCATGATAGCAGGATGTTAACCATTTACCACTGATTGCTGCTACGATGGACTCCATTCTGTGTGTTGTAACTGAAGATAATTCTGTTGAATATATATTGCGTAGTTGTTTTTTATATAAACGAGAATAAATCTATAAGACTATAATAAATTATCTATGAAAATTCCATCCCAGCTATGGTCCACATGCCAAGGTTGGTATTTGTAGAACGGAGTATGTATAATCGTCAAAAGAAGCTGCTTTATTCTTGATGTTTTTAGTCGCCTTAAGCGACTCGTTGCGGTAGTAATGAATAAGTTGTAAAAAAATCATCAGTTTATTTGTATGTTAATGCATAATAAACATATCAACTTATTTAGTATCATTTTACTGCATCTGAATTCATAGCAAATAGCACATCTTATTTGTTTATCACATGTTAATCAAAACATCAAAACATAATACATAAACAAGTGTTCAATATGAGTGATTGCTCTCTGAACATTTAGAAAATGATGAATCGATTATAGAAATCGATTTTTTATATTAATTTATTTCTGTACAGGAAAACTGAGGACTTGGATGATGAATTTAACACCATACCACTCAGCGTCAACGGCGGGATGCACAGCGCGGGAAATGCGGTTTAGCCATTTAATGTGTCGTACGGAGGTTGCATGCGGCGAATTACCTATCTAGCTATAGCCATCGGTAAAAATATAGTCAAAAGCCCTATCAAAGCACATTAGTAAAAAATCAGCTGTTATATCATATAGCTATAAATCCTACAATACATCAATGCTTATTACTCGATTGTAACGACGATACTCACGTAGACGCCATCTTGAATTCATCCAACCTAACATCATAGTCGACTAGATCTTGTTGTCTAAATAAATACTCGCTATTAGTACTTTCTATAGTGTTAACAATAGACAATGTAAATAATGAACAAGTACCAAGAAGTTTTAAACTAAAATTTCGCAAGCAACCTCTGTAACTTAACCCGCGGAGACCTTTAACTTCATCTCGTTTCGATAGTCGTTATCTGCTACTTTAGCCTTTAAGTTACTCTATTTATTTGTTAATAGTTACCTTATTTGTACTAAGCAGCATCATCTAAGCCAGTGATTTAGGTCTTAAGTGTGGACTGATATTAAATATTGTAATACATATAGTGGATGTTATGTTCCGTTCGCATAAATTGCAGTTGCATTTATTTATTAGCGTCAGCAGTACCAGCGTCCTCGATTACGGCTTATTGGCAGAAAAAAAAAAAACACTCACCCAATTTAACCGACACACGATTGTTAATGTTTTTGTATTCGATAATTACTGTATAGATTCTGTAATGAAAAAAAAAACTATCTTTAATTCGTGTTTGTTTTCTTTCTCCTTATATATAGGCTTTTATACCAAGCAACTGTTCTCAGTTGGATGACTTGTTTAGACATCACTGTCATCAGCTGATAGACGTCCACTGCTGGACATACTCCTCCCCCAAAGAACTGTGTTTGTAGGAGTTCGTAAGGGGGGAATTGGGCGATTTCCCACCACGCAGACCCAATGCGGGTTGGTAGCAGCCAGAGCTTCGTTTGTTGATTAGCAAGGTGCCCACGAAAAGCTGAAGTCGGCTTGGGTCCAGTAAGTTGATATGCGGGACCCCTTACACCCTTAGACAATATCCATATCCGCTATTTTCTAACCAAGCTATTCAAGCAACAGCTCGTTTCCCAGCTGAATGATACAACGGCAACGCTAATTAGATACTTTACATAATACTTAATTCTCGCTTCTAATTAAAAGTTAGTAATTCTCATTACTTTAATGACTTTAGCTACAGTATACTTTGAACTTGCTTCTGTTAGCCAGTAGCTAACTGCTTGTTACACAGAAGTCCTCGATTCGATTCTGAGGTCATATATTTTGGAGTTTCTTTGGTGGCAGGATTTTTTCGAACCACATCAGCTGTCATCTTCATATTGCCATATTATTCTGAGCGAATACATCATCCAAGATCTCATTGTCTTTAACATCAGCTAAAGATGTGAGTAACTGTTAGACGATTTACTCAGATTGGTGAGCTTAGTAAGTTCGTAAAGGCCAGAAGAAAACAGCTGTTTTCTTAGAGAATTCATCTCTGTCTCCATCTATTTTTGCTCCTTTAACCTCTTAGTCCTTTCACCGTACACTAATGATAGAGTGACGGTGAAGATATAACTCGTTCTCCAAAGGCAGTGAAGTGAAATAACTTCGTAATAATAGAAACTTGTGTTGCCCGAACGTAATCTTTTAACTGTAACGAATTTGGCTATTGTTCTCAACCTTCAAGTAAATCCTCATGTTACAGTTTATACATACATATATATAGGCAGAGACCAGCTCTCTCCACTTGCTACGATCCTGGCACAAGTCTCTGTCTCCCTCCACTTTCATGAGCGTCTTCAAGCATGCTCGTCGGTATACATAAGGGAACATTACAATAAGTAAAAGTAAACTACTGTGATTAAATATATATTGTGGAGATGGCGAGCACTGATCTTGACCAATCGGTATGCAATTCGTCTCTCCTGATCATTGAGACGTAGTTAAGATGTTTACACAATACTAAATTTGAGCTTGAGAACCTTGTGACTCACTATTACAGTGCCCTTCAAACTAATAAACTGTTTAGTTCTGTTCGCTACAGTATTGATTACCCAAGCTATATATATCATATTAAATATAAAAAAATTGTTTACTTTTTAATATTGTTTATGTTTTAATACTGTTTATACTACACAATATAAGTTAGATAAGGGATCTTATAAAAGTTTAATCCGTGAGTTATAAGCTGCTTCGGAAATTTTGCTATCATCCAAGCGTTATCACGTCTGAAGTTTGAGTTAACCTCTTTGTTAGTTTTATCTCGTACTGAGATGATCCGAACTAATTAAAGGCAAGCCTCCTCTCCGTTGTTCACTTCAGAATATTTACGATCTATCGCTAATATTAAAATGAAGTAGTGTATTTATTTTCCTACAAGTTAATTAAAGTTTGTTTACATCTAGAAACGGGTGATAGAGAGTAAATAAATACGGGTACCGTATTACATTTTGTAGGAATGTATGGAAATTTGATTTTTTTTTTGTTTCGCATAAATCTTTTAAGAAACTTTTTTTTTTCATCACCCGAATAGAATCTTATTCTAGATTAAGACTTATTCTAGAATCTTATATGTTCTGGATTCTGATAAGTTAGTTAAAAATAAAACTTAACTTATAGCTACTTACTTTCTTTATTCGAATAATTGTTTTCTAAAACGACATGCTCTACGGCAATGTTTCCCAACGTGGGTCGTACGCCCTCCATGGGGGCAATTTATTAGTTGAAGGGGGGCAATTTGAAAATTGACTGAGACTTAACCTTTTCGCTATAAGCTTCTAAAATGGAATGCTAGATATCAGTGACAGTTTAATAATCTTTTTCTTTGAAATAATTACAATTTTACAGTATTTTCTTATAAAAGTTTTCATTTATATTAATTAAAAAAAAAAAGGTTTTGATATTTATAAGGAGGACGGAGCTTTTACAATTGCTGAAGTGGGACACGGTTCAAAAAGGTTGCGAAGCTGCTCTACGGTATAAATCTTATAGAGATTTTCTATGTATAGAAAAAAAAAACAATAAACTTTTGGCGCTGCTTCAAAAGGTTATAGTCGACTCAATTGAATCCTTTATTTACAATACCCCGATACTTCAGGAAGCAAATAGGATACGTTCATCTCGCAAATGTATTCGCAATCTCCTAAGTTATGTTGAATTGCAGATATGAAATATGAATTTTAAAGCTTCCTCTTTATTCGATAACTTACTACATATAATATTAGTAAGTACTAAACTTACATTAAACTTAGATTGTAGTCTTATTTTAGATATTAAACATTATATAATGTAAGTACAAAATCTTTTACATTGACGAGTAAATCCTTTACTTATGATGTCTTTAAACACTCGGGCTGATATCCATATGACCTAAGGACCAGGTCGAAATGCGCTGAATTAATATCAGAAGAGTTAAGTAAACTATTAGCTTACCTAAGTAAGTTTCCGCTGCTATGATGGTAATAATACAAGGACAAAGGAAAGTATTATAAGTTATGTTTATATGTTTAAAGGATAGGTTTGCGTCTAACCAAATTTCATCTGGTTTTCGTGGACATAAAACTCCATTTGGCAAACTCATGTTTATGTCATAAAGCCTAAGTGAGGCTTTACCAGTTATTTAAACAACAATTAAATAGAAAGCTGGTCGTAATTACACTTAGACATTAAGTAGCATACTTAATGTCTAAGTGTACCTGACTTACTCTCCGTCATTGTATTAATAGTACAATGAAATGTCCCAATTATACTCCTAATTTATTTAATCGTATAAAATTTCCAGGATTTGTATGGATTTAATGGACCTCATGGTATAGTTTGAAGGAATGAACACCTTCAAATTTGTATGTGTCGTAATAAAAAATTTCAGCCATAATATACTATCAGGTTTATCTAAAAGGAATACTACTGCTACGTCTTTGCCGACACAGTACTATTTCTGCTGCGAAACAGTACTGTGCAAACTTTACTGTACTCCGGTTTGAAGAGCGTTGTAGCTAATGATATTACTGGGGTAACGAGACTTAACATCTCGTGTTTCAATGCTACAAGCACAATATTGTGCAGTGTAATATTGACCATGAGATGAACGTAAAAGAAAACTTGTTATATTATTCTATACTACATAGCGTATTCGATCGACGTGGAGATCTTTGGTGGAGGTCTATGTCCAGCAGTGGACACTGATAGTGATTAAGACATAGCATATTAGCAAGATAACTTAACTTATTAATAGTTATAATAAAGCTATGATAATGAAAAAGTCCAATCAAACAATTAATAAACTCTTTTGTTTGGTATTGTAAAGGGTGTCTAGCGGCAGATTTATATTTTAAAAAACGAATATCTCAATAAGTTATAAACAGTGCGGGGGGAAGGTGGTGTCATTAGAATCACCGATCGTGCGGATTTCTTAGTCACGATGTCGCAGTGGTCGGGTGAGCATCGCGCGTTCGCTATTGAAGCATTTTTCAAGAGTAACGATTCTTACGTACTCGCTCGCCGACAGTTTTGTTCACATTTCAATATTCGACGGATAGGCAATGTGCCGAGTGTGAATTTAATTCGTTCGTGGGTGGAGAGGTTCCGCGCAACTGCTTCGGCTATGAACACACCACGACCAGGACCTAGTCGATCGTCAAGGACCCCCGATAACATTGAACTGGTTGAACGCAGTTTACGTGAAAATGCACGACTTTCGATACGGAAAAGGGCAGCTTCACTGGGACTTCCAAGAGCAATTGTGCATGAAATTTTGAAAAAAGATATGAAGTTTCATCCTTTCAAAATTCAAATCATTCAAGAATTTAAAAAAAATGACTTTGCGTCACGCAAATTTTTTTGTGAAACCATGTTGGAGCGTTTTCGCACTGTGAATTCCATTTTTTGGAGCGACGAGGCTCATTTTCATTTAAACGGACACGTAAACAAGAACAACACACAAAATTGCCGTTACTGGGCTCTAAGAACTCGCAATCCTCGACTGAAGCACCAAAAACCATTACATTGCCCTGTACATTGTAACTGTTTGGTGCGCTTTATCCACGAATGGGATAATCGGACCATTATTTTTTGAAAATGCACGGGGCCAAGCGACGAATGTCAATGGTGAGAATTATCGGCTCATGATTTCGAATTTCTTTTTGCCGAACCTGCGAGCTCATTCATCATTCTCATCACACACGTGGTTTCAACAGGATGCGGTACAGGTGCGACCGCACACACGGCCAGAGCTTCGATGGATTTGTTGCGAGAAAATCTCCCTCAAAAACTGATTAGTCGCTTTGGGGACATCCCGTGGCCACCGAGGTCACCCGACCTAACTCCAATGGATTTTTTTTTGTGGGGCTACCTCAAAGAGAGAGTTTACGCCAACAATCCGCGAACTGTTGTGGACTTAAAAGAAAATATTCGGCGAGAAATCAGCGCAATTGAACCAAGTTTACTGCAGCGTGTGGCACGGAATACGAGGCTCCGTTTCGAACAGTGTGTGCAACAGGATGGAAGACATTTGGATGACATTATCTTTAAAAAATGAAATCCGCATTTGTACTCTATCTTTTAATACTTTCAGTAAAATTATATGTCAAACATATTATTTTTATTTAAATTTGAAAACATAAATCTGCCACCAGACACCCTGTATATAAATCAGCGAGTACTTTACTTGCTGATATGAATTATCTCTCTATTATTACCTTTAAAGCTATATTTAGATAATTTTTATTTATTATATGTACATTTACTTATGTTAAAGTATTATTTTAGATAAGAATGCTTGGTTTTAGTAAGCTTGCGGTTTTCCTGCGAGACGTTAGCTCAAAGTAGCTTTTAACAGCAGACACGCGGCTTACAGTTAAGGATGCTTTACACCAGGCTACACTAAGCAAAAGGGATTTTCATGTCGAATAAGGAACCTGAAAAAATGCCATCCCGTGCAAGTATGTTAGCTACAAAATGCAGTTTACTTGAATGTAAAAATTGTAATTAAATAGTATCGTACCTTAACTGACTTTGGTGTAATCAATGATAAATATTTTTTAGTCATTATAACACTACGAGTACATTATGATGCTTAAAATATGTTTATACATAATACTAGATCTTACTAAGGTTTTGGTTAAAAAAACTATTTAGAATAAAGTCATACAATCAATCTGGAAGCCTTTCTGGAAAACCATATAACCTAAAAGTCATTGACTTGTCATTCGCAAGTTCAACCCTTTGGATTAAGCCCCCCTTTAATTCCAAAAATATAGAGCAAATAACATTACATACAAATAAGTAACTTAAACTTTTATTACTCTTTGCTTGCTTATGATGTCCAGCTTCTAAACGTTTCAATAACTACCAATATACTATAGCAAAGGTCTGCTCATTCTTCTCTCTTCACACTTATTGAAGCAACAAGAACAAGCAAGTAGCAAGAAGCAAAGAAATTATTTTTTTTTAATAGAAACTGTTGCTAGATATATTTTATTTGTAGTATGGTGTTTAAAAAGTATTATAGGTGTACTTAGACATTTCTATTGTCACATTATTCATCATCATCAGTCGTTAGACAGGCTCAAATTGCAACAGATCGATGCTATAACTTGATGAGAACCTTAAGTATTAGTATTAGGATAAACAAACAAAAAAAATGATTTTTACATATCCGAAAAACAAAGAAGTCAGAAGAACACTCAAGTCGTCATCTGCAAAAATATTGCTGCAAAAAGCAGTGTTCATCTGGTTTGACGTTACAAAGAAAATATCTTCATACCTAACAAAGAATAAAACATTTTAATGCGTTGTAATAAAGTACAATATCCTTTAACACAGTTACATGAGACTTTCATGGACCATAGCTTTTCACCTTTTTTTTCTGTCCCATAATTACAAACAATGTAAATTGTGTTATAAAAAATAACATGAGAGGGTCACGAATCAAATTATTTATGATGCAATGGATTGCTTTTTTGTTGGAGTGGGAAATTGGGTGTATTTTACGTTAGGGGTTAAAGGTAGCGGTTGACTTGTAGTAAATCCTTTTTAAGAAACATTGATAATAGAATAATGTGATTATACTGTTCTGATGTTACTATTAAAGCTATTGTGTTGAACTGTTTATTTTGAGGTTATTACACAGGCGAGGTTAAATAACCCGTCTTCTACTCTAGACAGGAAACATCTCTCCCTCAACAGTGTCCATCAATAGGTTTGAAAGTTGACGTTGATGATGAACATTAATAAAAAAATATCTGAATAATATATGTTATTATTAGTATTAATCAATAATACTGTATTTATATACAAATATATTTCAAATGTAATTTTAAGTATATTTGAGGAAATTAGTAGACGCGAACAAATGTTTCTTAGTCGCGTTACTCCTGAACATCGGAGGCCACGTTTGATTCCCAAAGTAACAGCGGCCTTCGCGAAATTCAATAGATTATTTATTATGGTGCCACTCTCCGTTGATTAAAGTTGACTTTGAAGATTTGAATTTAGATTGAATCCTTAAAATCACTCACTTTTTTTACAAATCAACTTTGAAGTAAAGATTTTTTAAAGCGTGTACTCTCTAGTCTTAACCCACAGTATGTGTATGAAACTGGATATACCTTGTGATAAGGTTTCTTATGATGGATTCAATAAAATTATTATCTCATATTTTTTTGGACTATAACACTATTAACCTTACATCACTTTAAGTATGTGTGCACGTCCTAAGTATTTACTATTTCTAAATAAGTATAACGTATATAATCATGATCGACTTAGAACCTATATCAAATAACGATTTATATCCTTACTGCTATTGTTGATTTAAATATAACAACAGTCTGTAGTTTTTAAAAAAAAAAATCCTTATACACTAATTTTAAAAGAGAGTCATTATATAATTAATTGTATGTATACAACTTTACGTGTATAACATAGTATTAAAACATTTGGTTATAGTTGTAGAGTAAGACTACTTCATGGTACCTATCAGGATATCACAGGTAGGTCCTCAGTCCTGCCGTGACTCTGTGAACTATTTAAACTATCAGGTACTGGGTATAATTTACTTTTATTAAGTATATGCTAATTGCTTTCAATAATGTCAAAATTGATAATGTTGTCAAGTTACAATTTACCGTGCTCGCCGCGTTCACTTGGTGTTCACGTCTCCATTCATTAAGTAAGGATTAAGTGCTCGCACAAAAGCGAAGGAATTTCTAATCAAATTAAAGTTTAACAGACCGTTTTTGAAACTAAGCCTACTTCGCTTTAATTATTTGTGCTTCACGACAACCCTCTTACTCATACATCTTGTTAGACAAAAACTTTACTCTCAATATCCATTCATGTGTGTATACTACACGTTTATATTTATATAACATATACTTTCCTTGGATTAAGTTATACTTTGTCAAATAAAAGAAACAAAGCTAAAGATACCCTTCAATTATAATACACATTTCTTTGTCTACGGATACTATAAACTAAAAGCGGTCTATTTATAACAGTAGAAACAATTTGAAAATAAAAGAAAATTTAAAATGTTTCCGCTCTTAGAGTAAGGGTGCTAAAAGCCGCCGAGTATCAGGTCAAGTTACCCTCGGCGAAAATGAAATTTTTGCATCACAATAGCAACATTTTTTTTTACATTTGCTGTGTTTGGATAACAATTTATATTGTTAGTTAACGATAGCAATAGACATTTTTTTTTTAATTGTTGTAGAGAATACTATTACCTCCAAGTATCTGGACAAAACGATTCAGTTCATGTATGTCATTAAGTTCTAATCCTATTTGTCATTTAAAATACTTTGTAAATTTTTATTCAATTATTATATCAAAGATTACGGGATTAAGGATAAAGGATCAAAGATAATATAAAATCAATAAAACCTCGTCAATTTATCGTACACGTTTGAGAGTTAATACTCATATAATATAACATTAAGTTCCATAACTGCTTTGCTGGTTGTAATAACCCCTTAACTCGCTTTGGGGGAGGAATTTTGTAATATCCATTCATTGCTAACCTCTAAATGGCGGAAGCAATATCTCTACCAAATTTTGAGTGTTCAGCTCTAGATGTCTCCTAATAAATAAGATTAATAACGATTAGTATGTACTTAAATAACTTAATAACATTTACATGAAATTCATTAATAAATAAACTTGATACATTTTAAATAAAATTAATACGAATTAAGTAAAACACAGTTCAGCAAGCTATTCACTTAAATTTCTGTGAATCCGTATTATGAAGGAAATGGCCGCTTTGTTCCAATGCGGGGAGCGTCACAACAAAATGATAGATTGGAGTCCAGTGTTTACACTGCCAACAACAAAAAGGATGGAATGTTGCATTGTAGTATTTATCGTACAATTCAAAATGTTAACAGAGGTCTAATCAAAACCCAGCATCCAATTTATCTTTCAAAGGACCTTAAATAACAACGCTTTTGTAAACTACAAATGCAATTTCTTACTTTTAAGAGTAACTTTTTTTTGAGAGAAATCCTGCAAAGGATACACCTTTCTTCCGTAGCCTCTTTCTGGGTCATGATTCCTTTGCAGAAAGTAACTCTGGCATTCCACGTCCTATCACTTCGCGATATAGCCGTGATAAAGACTGGAAGTGAAAGGCCATCATTCCATCATTTCCATCCAGCTGGTGCTCATATCTAAACTATGCTGTGCTGTGTCCTCTTCACTACCATAGTGGTAGCACAAAGTAGTCTGTTCTCTCCCTATATGATGCAAATATTCACCGAAGCAGTCATGCCCAGTATCTGCAGCAATCGAAAGGTCAATGACCCGTGCCGTCTGTTATCCAATCGTCTAGGATCGGACGTACAGCTTCGACAGTCCTGCAGCCTGCTATGGGTATGGCCAATCTCTTTTACTAGCGTTCAAGCAGAGACTACACGCACCCGAAATTATACCGGCCCATCGGACTCTTGCCCATAATGGGCAAGATCGTAGAGAGGATGATGGTTCATAGGATCCGGTGGTACTCTGCATAGTATATCAGTCGCCACCAATACGGCTTCATGCCGCAGAGGAGTACCGAAGACTCTCTCTATGACATAGTCCAGCACATGCGGTCTCGCTTGAGAGAGAAGGAGAACGTAGTGCTGGTATCGTTAGACATAGAGGGAGCCTTCGATAACGCCTGGTAGCCTGCTATAAGGTGCAGACTGGCCGAAACTCGTTGCACTGTGAATCTGCGGCGCCTTGTCGACAGCTACAGACACTATTTTAGCGATCGCAGGGTGTTCGTAAGGTACGCGGGTCGGAGTTGGCCAGAGAGACCACCAAGGGGTGCGTGCAGGGATCCGTGGGCGGTCCAACCTTCTTTCTGGACCCTCCTCCTCAACCCGCTCCTGGTGGAGATGGAGAAGAGCGGAGTGCACTGCCAGGCATTCGCAGACGTCGTCATACTGATCTTCTCGGGGCAAGGGACCGGGGACATCTCAAGAAAGGCCAACGCGGCTCTCGCCAATGTCCATGATTGGGGGGTCCGAAACAAGCTTAGGTTCGCACCTCACAAAACTAAAGTGATGATGCTAACAAATAAGCGGAAGTACGACAGCCCAATGCTGTCCATTGGAGGGGAGCCCCTAGGTCGAACTCGGAAAGTCCAGATACTCCGCCTGACAGTTGACGATAGGCTCACGTTCAATACACAAGAACGTTAGCACAAGGGCCTAAGGGCTCTATCGTCAGCTGTGTAGGGCCGCGAAAGTATCCTGAGGGTTGAACCCAGAGGTGATCAGGACGATGTATCTGGCAGTGTTGGAGCCCATCATATTTTTTTTTTCATCATTCCCCTTCGTATGGCGGGTCAGGGACTTTATTTCATATCACTTAAACATCTATTTAATTTTTTACAATTTTTCGTCTTTCCTTTCTTTCATACTGTCATCTTTCGCTCTAAACTTATCTTTCTTCCTTAAGTAATCTCCTCCTCTTTTCTATCACTCTCCATTCCATTTCCTTCTTTCATACCTCTCGCAAGATGTGTGAAGATTTTTGTCGCCAAGTCCTCTCCTCGAGCTTCGTCTTCCTCCTTCTTGTGTTTTTCCATTTTTATTTGTTTATTTGCTTTTATCCATTTTTATTATGTCATTTTTAGTTTTATGTCTATTTATTTCATTTTTTAATTTTGAATTTTGACCATTTTTGCTCGCTAAATTTTATTCATTTTTATTACTTTTTGGACTACTGCTTTGCAGTAGTCCAAAAACTTTTGGCGACTTTCGTCCTCACTCATCAGAGAGGCAACCGCTCCTGTGTCTAAACTTTTCCCGATTTGGATTTCCAAATCCACTCTCTCCCGCCCGAATAAGGGACAGGAAAGCAGGATGTGCACCACGGTCTGGTCCACCTCCGGGTCACAGGGGCACGCGGGACTCTCCTTGAGCTTGAACCTGTGGAGGTACTCGGAGAATCACCCGTGCCCGGTGAACATCTGGACCAGAACCGTGTCGAGCTCGATCCGGCGAAGCACCCGATACGCTGACTTGACGTTCGGGAAGAACATCCTCGTTGTTGAAGCCGTCGTACCTTGCACATACCTCCTGTTCCATTCGTCAAGCGTCTCCAGCCTTAGCTGACGCTTGACGAATGAAACGGGGCAGACCTCGTATTCTGGTCTTCTTTTGCTCTTCAGGGCCGCTTCCTTGGCCAGGTGGTCCGCCCTTTCGTTCCCCTCCAACCCCACATGCGCCTTCACCCAATATAGCCTTACATTCGTCCCTTTCTCGCGCGCTTTCATTATGTTCTCTTTTACTGCGATCGCCAGGGGATGGAAGGTGTCAGGTTTTGCGACGGTCTCCAGGGCGGACCTCGAGTCACTGAATACGGCGCACGAATGCGCCGACCCGCTGGTCGCGTACCCTGTCGCTCTCGCTAAAGCCAGCAGCTCTGCCTGGTATACGGTGCAGAAGTTGCCCAACTTGAGTTTTTTGTTAGAAACCTCTGCGGCGTCCCGCAGGACGCAGAACGCCGCACCCACCTTGTCGTCGATGCGGCTGCCGTCGGTGTAAATCACCGAGTCGGCAGCCGAGGTGGCAAGTTGGACCTCTTCCGCACTTTCGCCCAGACAGGAGAATTCCACACCAAGCTGCACAGACGGGTGTGGGAGTCTCAAGTAGCTGACCGGAACCTCCAGCTCTCGGTCACCCAGTACTTGCCGGGTGTGGCCGCGCTTTACCTCAAATAAAGTGGCCGCTTCTTGGACCCGAAGGTCCAGAGGAAGCAGCCCGGCAAGTACTAGGGCCAAATGCAACGACGCGGTTCGGTGAGTTCGCGCAATTTTCTGCGCGAAGCCACGCTGAACCGCATCGAGCTGCCTTCGGACCAGCAGCTTCTTAGCCGCCGGCGCCCATGCACTCGCTGCATACAGAATGATCGGCTCCAACACCGCCAGATACATCGTTCTGATCACCTCCGAGTTCAACCCCCATGATACTTTCGCGGCCAGCCCATCATATTGTATGCAGCGAGTGTATGGGCGCCGGCGGCTAAGAAGCTGCTGGTCCGCAGGCAGTTAGGCGCGGCGCAGAGGGGCTTCGCTCAGAAGATAGCGAAGGTCCCACAGGACCGCGTCGTTGTACTCGGCCCTGATACTTGCCGGGCTGCTTCCTTTGGACCTTCGGGTCCCAGAAGCAGCTACTTCATATGAAATAAAGCGTGGTCACTCCCGGCAAGTAATAGGCGACCGAGACCTGGAGGTACCAAACAACTTCAAGAGACTGCCACACCCGTCTGATCAAGTTGGTGTGGAGTTCTGCGTAATGCGAGACGCAGTAGACTGCGTCTCGCATTACAGAAGCTTGAGTTTTTTATTTGTTACCTCTAGGTAACAAATAAAAAACTCAAGCTGGCTAACTTCTGCACAGTCTACCAGGCGGAGCTGCTGGCACTAGTGAGAGCAACAGGGTACGCGGCCGGCGGGTCGGCGCAGTCGTACGCCATAATGTGTGACTCGAAGTCCGCCCTCCAAACTGTTGCACAACCGGACACCCTCCATCCCTTTACGATGCGTGTGAAAGAAAACATGAAAGAGGCTAGAGAGAAAGGGAAGGATGTAAAGCTGTTTTGGTTGAAAGCGCACGCGGGGACGGAGGCGAACGAGAGGGCGAACCAGCTGGCCAAGAACCCGGCCCTAAGAAGCAAAAGGAGACCGGAATACGAGGAGTGCCCTGTTTCGTTCGTCAATCATCATCTTCGGTTGGATACGATTGACGAATGGAACAGGCGCTACGTGAGAGACACGACGGCTTCGACATCGCGGGTATTTTTCCCGGACGCCGCCTCGGCTTACCGCCTACTCCGTCGTGTGAAGCTGGAAACGGTTCTGGTCCAAATGTTCACGGTGCACTGGGGATTCTTCGAGTACTTGCATAGATTTAAACTCAGGGAGAGTCCCTCGTACATCCGTGACCCGGCGGTGGACCAGACCGTGGTACATATTGTGGCTTGCTGTCCCATATTTGGGAAGGAGCGCTGCATGTGTGAGACCGAGTTGGGGAAGAAGATAAGCGCTGGTAGTATCGCCTCTCTGATGAGTGAGGACAACAGTCGGCACACATTCATAAATTTTTGTAGGAAGGTGATAGGAAGTGTGATAAAGAGAAACAAGTAAAAGAGACAGAGTAGATATATAGAAAGAGTAAGAATAGTAATATTGTAAGAAATAAATAAATAAACATAATAGAAGAAGAAAGATAATGTAAACTAAATATATATAAGGAAACGTGATACTAGATAAGAAAATGCAAAATGTAAAATTAGATAAGGAAATGCGAAGTGTAATTAGATAAGTAGAAAAATAAGCAAAACTGTGAAAGTAAAATTAAAGAGAAAAAATGTAACGTGTTAGCAAGATGGAGCGAGTTGTCCTCATTTATGAGAGATAGATGTAATGAGAAAGGATAGAGAGTGAGAGATGAAATAATGAAGGGTGATAGAAGAAAAGGAAGGACGAATGAGGTAAGAAAGAAAGGAAAGTAAGAAGGATAGGGATAAGGAATTAATAGAAAATAAATATTAATAAAGAGACCAAAGAACAAAGAAAGACAGGGCCCTAGATAAAACAAAGTAGGGGGAACGATTTAAAAAAAAAGCAGAGGCTGCCAAGTATGGAACCTCTGCGATTCCCATTCTTCAAAGTCGAAGTAAAACCTATGATAACAAAGAATGAATGCACTCAAAAAAAAAAGTGTCTTTAAAAGGAGCAGTTCTTATAGCTACGGAAGTGCCTTTTCTTTAAGACGATAGATATTTCTATAGAATACAAAATGGGTATCCGTTTTCTGTATATTTCCTTTTATAGAAAACTGCAGATACTTCTTGCGATTTTATAATGGCGATACTACTCGTGTAAGAGGATGCATTGAATTTGTAATGATCTTCGAAACTAAAGAATATGTTACTTCTCAGAGATTTTTTCATATCCTCCGTCCACCTATTGGATGGACTGCCAACGCTGCGCTCTTCGTCCTTTGTGGAACACATAACACCAGCTATGACCAACAGTGGACGTCCAACAACTAACGGGATTCAAAACAACCCCACCTGCTTACAATGCACCCTGCTAATCAACAAACTATGCTCTGGCTCGCACCAACGCGCATTGGGCTAGCATGGTGGGAACTGGCCCAAATCACCCCATATGAAACCCTACAAACGACGGCTCCTGGTGTCCGCTGATGCGGGTGGCACAGGGACGATCGCTATGGGGATATTTAGGAGAAGCTTATATGACCAGCAGTGAACATCGATAAATATCCCAGACATACCAATTCAATTATTTTCCACTGTCCACGCAATAGAAACAAACCTTGGTGAACATTCCCCACTCAATAGCATAAGTAACACATACAATTACATCAGCTACAAAGGTCCCAGTGTAGACTTTTTTAAATGTATTTATTAGTAGTAAGTAGTGTTTTTAAACAGATGATATCATCACCTTTTGTTTATTCACTGCTGGATATATATCCACGAAGACATTGGGGAATGTATATCATTCCCCAATGTCTTCCACCAAATATGATCCTCAGCTTCTCGCATACATCCAATTCCGACCGCCCTGATGACGTCGTCGGTCCATGTGTAGGGAGCGCACCCTACACCTCTGCGACCTGTACGCTGTCTTCAATCCAAGACTTTCCTCCCCCATCGGCCGGCTCACTGCCACTTCAGCTTGCAGATTTTGAGAGCTACCTCGACAACTTTAGTTTTCAGTAGTGTCTTCGTTCCGGATTTTGTCCTTTAGAGAAATGCCAAGCATAGCTCTCTCCATCGCTCGCTGTGCAACTTTGAATCAGTGGATCAGCCCGATGGTCAGGTGCCATGTCTGCGCCGTAAGTAAGGGTAAGTAAATTTTAATTATATTCATAATATATATCTAATTGTCATCACAGACGAGGTTGTCCAGAAAAGTACACCACATTAGTGAATATGTGTAAAAATATAATGATATAGTAGAGCATCAGTTCAGAACATTTCAACATCAAGACCCATATGACTAACTTTTAGTCTTGGTAGTGTTCAAATATTTCAATATATAGTATTACATTTTTATTAAAAAAGAATAAATTTATTATTTATGTAGGGTACATTATGTACTTTGGAATTTGGAAGAGAAGAAAGAGGTACGTTTATAAAGATCCTTTTCTTCTCTCCTTGAAATCGAGTCTAGTTTTGTTTGTTTTGTATATGTATTGTGTTTATTAACTATAAAATTAAACAAGCATTAAACTTTAAACGATTTGGTGTGCAAACATCATTATATTTCGGTTTGAAGTATTCTTTATAACAAGGTTAATTATTGGCATAACGAGACTCATCGTCCCTTGTTTGCCAAGGCGTTGGTCATGTACCTGATGATTTCCACAATCGTCTTACGTCTTATGTATCTTTAACTTTAATTCCATATAAATTTTGGTGAAAATAAGTTTCTATAGACAATATTCGTTTCACGTACAAAAATGTTACAATCAAAACTACCAATTAATACTTTTACTTTATCTTCGCGAGGCAATGATCTCAATTCAAAATGGCTTTTAACCAGTGGATTGGTAAATTTGTAACAGCAATTAAAGGAGTGCTTTAAGACACTGTATATTTAGCTGTTGGTAGATCTCCACTGCTGCTGCATTATCATTTAGGACTAAAGAGAATAGGACTAAGGTTATCCTTACCAGTTGTAGAAGGTGACTAAAAAGATTTTCGAGTTCGTGGGCTTTAAGGGTGGGGATCTCCATTGCCAATAAAGCGCGTCCAAGGTGGATAAATAGTAGCAGGTAGTCTGGTGTTTGTTGTAGCAAAGTGAGGGTATTGGAAAGGATTCCCAAATCAACAAGGGTGCTCTTCCCGAGACGTGTAATTGCTGTGCAGAGAGGCAACAGTGTGTTTCGTAGGAAATCCCCGGGCCTCTTGTATCGCACTAAAGATATCCAAACAGTGTCTTTTCCCCTAGAATCAGAGTATCTTTGAAGATTGCCCCGCGATAAAGAAAGCGGTTTCTTTTTCCCCGACACTGTTTAGTTAAATACCAAGGCAGACCCCCTATCACTACAGTTAGGAAGTCGTGTGGGAGGGAATACTACTTTATTCCGTTTTGAAGGAGGTTGTAGCTAGTGAAAATTCAGTAATTACTGGCGTAACGAGAGTTGTCATTTACATCACAAAGCTATGAGCATAATGTGATGTAATGACTGACGTCACGTCATTATGGATGGGTTTATCTTGCTATCAAAACGTGTGGGTCCGTTAGGAGACGGTTAATAGGTCAAAGACAATTGCAGTGCAAGGGTAAGATATACCAGTACGCTTTCTATTGCGGTGCGATACTTCAGCAAGTACTATTTCAATTTCCCGTTAACGCCCACCGGAAACCGCGCCGGTGAATTGAAACCACTGCACGTCCGTATAACCTATTGCATGAATATTTCATGAAACGGCGATTGTAAACTTTATTTAAACGCATCCACCTACTCCGCTTTATGTTACTGGTACAAGAACATTTTTATATGTCTACACAGTCTTATCAGGATGTAAAGCCTTTAAAAGTTATATTGACAAGATAGTACATAATGTTTTCATGTTAATTTCTTCTTCTCGATCATCCAGGCAGAGGACCCAGGTAGGTGGTGAGCCCGACGCAATATTGAAATCGATAGACTGGTTGGCGAACCGAATGTCATTGAGAAAGCCAAAGCCTACAGACTTCGCTAGATGGGCCACTCGCCAAAGGTGGGAGAAGGTTGTAGAGTCACAAAAGCGTTAAACGGAACCTCAATTGGGATTACGTATCGTTGGAAGGATGAGCTTCAAGCAGTGGACTGGCAAGAGGCAGTGCGCGACAGACAACCCTGGTGAGGTTGGCTTCGGACCCGTAAATTGTTGTGCGGGAACCCTTACACCCTCACACATCTTGGATACTAGATTCTCAGCCTTAATTATATAAAATCATAGCGGAATTGCTGTGAGTACTTCTACACACATATACGTATAAGTTAACGTTATAAGGGCTGGGCTAGACTTTATTCAGGCCTCTGAATAGACCGCGCGGTGTTGGGCATGAAAGATTATAATTTTTTTTAATTACATTAACCAGGTGTCGACTTGTATAAAGCTAGATAACTAAAAAATTAAATTTACTCGTAAAAAACATATCTCATGCTGCATCCATTCATAGAATTTTTAATGATATGAAACACCACTGTATTTTATGGAGAGTATCTGACAATGAGAAAGGATGTTTTTTCATTATAAGAAATGTAGAAAAGAACAGGATATTCAGTATACACGGCACCACATTACGCTCGTCGGTTCAGACATAAGATGTTGAGTTTCGTTACCCCCAGTGATTACACTAGATACAGCGCCCTTCAAACCGGTACACAGTAATGTTTGCACGCTACTGATAGAGACCTACCGCCAGTGATGTTTCATAGCAACCTGTCATTTAGATGAAAGCTGTATGAGAAGTTTTTCAAAGGTGAACCGACAATAGGAGCCGCTTCATACACCCGTGCTCTTTTTTCATTCAAAATGAACGAACGTCTTTTTTTTTGCAGACTCTACAAAAGAAAACTAGTGTACATGTAGATAAGTAATTAAAAGTCTAGATAGCTTAGTATTTGAGCGCTGAAACAGCCTAATTGATTGTCTAGGTAAATGAACATTAACGGTGGTGGGTACCATCGCTTTGCCCTGTAGTCTCGGGCTATTAAGAAACTAGATCAGACTAATGTAAGCTCTGCTTGTCGTAGAAGGCGACTAAAAGGGTTCTCGGGTTCGTGGGCTTTGAAGGTGGAGTTATTCTCTACTAAGCGAGTCCGAGATGAACAAGTACATAGATTTCACTGAGCCCTATTTTAGGCTTAGTGCAAGAAGGCACCAATGCGTTTCGTAGAAGATCTTGGGGCCTCCTGCAACGCACTGAAGATGACCACCGAGAGGGTTATACCAGATAAAGATCATATATAACCTTGTCTTTTCCCCAAAAGAAATAAAAAAGTTGTCACCGCAGCGCTTATTTCTGGCGTTAAGAAGTAGTGTGCAAATATTACAGCGTTCCGTTTGAATGGAGCTGTAGCTAGTGTAATTACTGTGGTAACGAAACTCAACCATCTTATGTGTCAAGGCGACGAGAACAACGTGGTACAGTGTAATATGGTAATTAGTGTCACGTTGTTATGGGCAGGCGTATCACTTGGCAACAGGTGAATGTCCTGCTCGTGTCATCGCTTATTTGAATTAAAAAAAAAAACATAATTTGTTACTGTCGCTGAACAGTAATATACAAACTTTACCGAGTTCTAATATGAATGGTGTTGTAGGTAGTAAAGTTACTACATATATATATATATATATATATATATATATATATATAAATCCTGCATCAATGTCAAGTTGGTCTGAAGATGCTGTAGATGGTAAGTAGACGTTTGTAGGTAAAATCCTTGCTTGGTATGTTTAAAAAAACAGCTGATAATATCCGATTCGCGAAGTAAGTAAAATTCTGTTAGAATACTATAATTTTTTATTATTATAAGAGTTGATAGGAAACATCGATCAGTCCCGCGTTGCTTTGACTTCACAGTTTCTGGTACCGCCCGGCACCAAGTACCATCATTTGTAAGGGTTCATATGGAGGGGATTTAGGCTATACCTCAACACATCGGCCCAGTGCGGATTGGTGGGAGCAAGAGCATCGTTTCTTTATAAGCAGGATACACCACGAGCAGGTGAGACTGGCTTGACTCCTGTGAGTTGTTATGCGCGATCCTTTACACCCCTATTGGAAATATAGAAAAAATTACATAGAAATAATCTAACATGTTCTGCGAATGAAAAGTACTACGTGAAACTTTTCAGTCTTTATAAATTAATTGAAACGCGGTGCGGAAGCTGTGGGCTTTTTTTCGGTTTCCGCTTACCATCTGACAGACGTGTACATGACCTTCAGAGTCCGCTGTACGTACAACAGGAAACCAGTGAGCTTATTTTAGCTTTTGTAAATTCATTCTGTTCATACATACGTAACAATGTTTGTATCATATTTTTGATATAGTATCACTGAAACGGTTGAACCGTTGTCGGTAAAGTGTTTAAATAAACAATTTTCATATTAAAGTAACTAACGCGATATTCACTATTATAATAATATTTATATTCTAATATAATGAGACGTTCACCTGATACTAAGTGTTACAACGTGACGCTATTTAGTATGATATACACAGCTCCACCTTGTCCTCGTATGACATATGTTATCGCAGTTTCCCTAGCTCCAGGGCCATTTAAACCGGAACATGGTATTGTCAGCACATTACTGTTTGGCAGCGGAAATAGGAGCTACAGTGGTTCCTATCTAGACAGTCTCCAGCAGCGGAGACCTCCGACAAAACGTATGGATATTTTTACAACAAACCAACAGGTACTGTGTGCGTTTGTTATATATGAAACAATTTTTTTTTATTATCACGCCTTTTTCCCATTAGGGGTAGGCAGAGGCGAATAAACACCCACTTTTCGCCAGATGTGGTCATATTAGGTCCTATGTAACAGGGGGCGAGCCTGTTGCCACTTTATTGGGGCCACCACACACACAAAGATGATTTCAGTGTGCGGGTTTCCTCACGATGTTTTCCTTCACCGTTTGTATCTCGCTGTTGTAACTAAAGTTCACAAATGTACATAACTTAAAAGTTTAAGTTATCGGTATATGCCGAGATACGAACCCGCGACTTTCGGAATGAAAGCCGCATGTTCATTAGGCCAGCGAGCTACTATAAAACATTTGATGTATATGAAACAACATATCACTGGGGTCGCAAACAGGCATATGGTCTGGCTGACGATGAACAGTTACCGCAACCTGTAGACCCTTGGTCTACCAGAGGCATCACCAGCGCGTTGCGGACCCCGAATTATTGTCACTGATCGTATTACTTTTTCATATAAAATTTAGTATTACGCAGTAATTTCGCTTATCCTCTATTATACAATATTACAGTATAGAAAATAGGTTTTCTTTGTACGCCAATCACGTAAAAACCAGTGATCGTATCGACGTAGGAACGTCACCATTCGACGCGGAATGATTTCTAGATGATTATAAGCTATTTGTTTTTTTAATTTCATAGATCCTTCATCATTTTATTTGTAATTAACTTTTGTAAACATTTTCATGTCGTGTTATCTACGCGGTTGCTATAGTAACGGATTTAATAGAAATTCTATATTACAGCCAGCAAAGCGGTCGGGGAACAGATAGGTTATTTTAGAGAGACTTTAGATTCACGGATGAAAATAAAAAAAAAGCCGTACATGAAATTTATCAAATCGCTATCGCCGTATTGGATGTCATGAATTTTCACAAGGGCTGTTCGCTCTACTGCACTGTGTAAACTGAAAAAAGTACAATCGATGTTAACCTTTTTTTTTTCTATAACTATTTACAGGAATCGACTTCAGTATTGGGAACAATATTCATTTAGATCTTATTGGTTTTATTTATTATAAAACGAAATATTAGACACTTGTGGTTTACTATCATACAATAACAAAGCCATTCTAAGTCGATAAGAGAAAACAGGGTCAGAAAAAAAAAAAAAAAAAATTGAGTAAACCAAATTGCACTTTTAAGGAACAGATGAAGTTGTGATGTGAATTTTTTTTATTCTACTAAGCGACGAGACAAGTGGGATGTTCGCCTAATAGCGAATGATACGCCTGCCCATAATAACGTGATGCTAGTTAGAACAGTGTACACTGCTCTACAATGCGCTGGTTGCCTTGAGATATGAGTTTTTAACTCTTGTTACCACAGTAATTTCCATAGCTATAGTACCCGTCAAACCGGAACACGCTAATGTATACGTAGTACTGTTTGGGGGCAGTAAACGCAGCAGTAACTACCTAGACGTTCTCTGGCAACAGAAACCTAGCCCTAGTAATATTATTCGTCGTCGTAAATATATAAATTTTTAGACAATGACCATATTTTTTTTTTATCCTTTAGTTATTATTAAATAAATTAATAAACAGATTTGTTTTAAAAGACCTGATATATGTGAGTAAACCACCAAAGATACCTCTGAGAGATAAACGTAACCTAAAAGTAGCTATGAATTTGGTGATTACAGCAACAAAATAATTTGGCAAGAGATTTTAATTGAACTGTATGAATCTTCATCATTTTCATATCAATAATCAATATTCATTATTCCCATTTATTCCTAACAAAATACAAGCGTTTCAATGTTTTCGAAAGTTTCAGTGAGGAATTTGTTTGATTGAGATCATATCTAATTAGACAATATCAAAGTTTTCCTCAATTCATTAATACTGTATCGACTGCTGTTATTTATTTTGAATGAGAACGGATACGTTCTATTGTACCTTATGGAACTTCCGGTGTGATGGTATTATAATTTGTATTTATATTCACGTAAATAATGAAATAAAATTGATGATATGTAGATTTTGTTACATCTCTTCATTGTGTTTAAATTTTATTGACACTTTGGAGTAGAGCGAAAGGGATCAAAGACAACAATTTTCTTTAATGAAGAATAACCTATAAATGCACGTTGATATAACCTATAGGGAGGACATTAAATAAATTGATATTTAGTAAGCTTTTGTTTATGACAACAAAATGATAAACCGCACAATACGAGGAATCTGATAAATCTAATCTTTCCCTAATAATGTATTGATAGGCGGTAAGGATTTTGTCTCTATATAAATGATCCGAGGTAATCTCTGTTATATTTACTCGGGACATTTTTATCATTGTCTCGTATGAAATAATAAAAAAAACATTTAAGTTTACTCTTTCAGTCATTGTAGACATTCGTAGTATTTATTTTATTTGAATTTCCATAGTGAAACATTCATCATCGATCGAAACTTCATTATCCCATCACTCAACGTCGTTGTCGCGAACGGAACAGTATTGCGTGGCACACAATCAGGACACGCACAATGATCGGCGGAACTGGTGGATATTTCACCTCATTATTTTCATTCACCGATCATTCAGTGCCATTATTCAAAACTTTTTGATGTGTTAATCTATCACTGCCCTATTTATAATATATAAAATATATTTAATATCCATTTGGTAAACACCAGAACATTTCGTTTACCAAACCCGTAGGGAAAGATATCGTCCACAAAGATTACCACGAAATTTAAGTAAGCGTGCGATCTATAAATAATCAACTGTATCGAGATCATTATTATTATTAGAATATTACAGTCCTTTTTTTATTAGAAACTTTTAAAAGAACAATTATTTAACTTTCCATTAGGAGTCTTTTTAGGTTTTAGTCTTAAAATATTCAATAACAAACCCTATAGGTTGAATTAGATTTTTTGATATTTAAGGCCGTTATTTGAGATGCTACATTACGTCGTTGTACATACTTATGAAGTCGTCATCAACCGATGCATCCCTCCTGCATATGAACTTTTTCATTGATACACAAGCTACATGCTCCCCGTCGTAAGTTTCCGAATCGTAGTTCACTTCCATCTCCTTCACTTCGCGCAACAAATCTCTGAGGCAGGCACATTGCCACGGATTATTGTTAAAATGTAACAACTGCAACATCAAACCGGCATCTTCTATTTTCAATAAAAAGTTATCATGTAAATGTGTGATATTGTTATTAGAGAAACTCAGCCTTTTTAATGCAGTACCGGCGAACGCGTTAAGTGGGACGTCTCTTAAGGAGTTATATGATAGACGAAGATCGCGTAATCTACCTATATTTTGAAACATTGTCACCGGAATCACTTTCAACCTGTTGAATCTTAAATCAAGCACCTCGAGATCCCCGAGAGCTTTAAATGCTTTCTCGTGTATAAATTCAATACTGTTTCTTGTTAAATTCAACACCATCACTTCAATTAAGTTATTAAAAATCGTTCCATCATCAATCGATCGTATTTCATTCGAAGCTAGGCTAAGGTGTCTCAATTTCTTCATATTTGCAGCTGTTGAAAATCTAGGTACTTCCTTAAATCCACATTTATTCAAGAACAGATAATTTAAATTATGCATTATGGATAGAAAAGTTGCCTCAGTCATATCATTTCCAGATAAAGTTAAAATTGAAATATCTCGTTTCTTATCAAATACAACTTCTTTTAAATTTTTGCCCGTGATAAAATTATAAGACAGATCAAGTTGATAAAGCCGTGGCACTGAATCAAATATTCCCGGTTCCAAGGTTTTCAAGTGATTACCTTCCATATCTAATACGGACATATCGTGAAGTTTATCAAATATACCCACAGGTAACTCTGTTAATAGATTGTATGACAAATTTAAGCGAGATATCGATATAGCTCTATCGAAGACCCCTAATTGCAAACTTTGTATTTTATTTTCTGAGAGATCTAATATGGCTAATGCTGGGAGTCTGTAAAACGCTTCGAGGTCTATGCTTGATATTTGACAGCGGTTGAGGATTATGTGAAAAGTTTTACGTTTGTCCGACACTAGGCCTCTGTGTAATACATTGTCGAAATCAGTAGTGTTGCATGTCTGAAACATCTGAGTATCGTCTTCAAAGTGACAGGTTATTTTAGCTTCTACGATAATCAATATCACGGACCAAAGTACAATCAGTGGTTGAAGCTGCATTTTGAATTCTTCTGTAAAAAGAAAACTACATTTTAAACTGCTTGTAAATATGTTGACAAATATGTTACAATATTAATAGGGGAATGTATATATTAATAAAAATAGTAAACAATACAAAATTGACAACATCGTACATAGTTTTTAATACCTTAGTATTCATTTAGGAGTAAAAAACATGATTTTTCTTGCGCTTGCAAAATTGTCTTTGATTGTTTTAGCAATATTGCAACTACTACTTACTGTTTCTTATAGTAACATAGTATTTAATTTTAATATATAATTAATAATATGATATAACCAAAATAAAATTTTCTGTTAATTTTGCTTAAACATTCATAACCTGTCTTGCTTTCTCAAATTGTTTGGGAACATTTTTCTTATAATAAGTAAAAAAGAGTCATATAAAGTATATTAAAGTAAAAAAAGCAATGTAGAATAATAAACACTGTACTCACATCAAAATTATTTAAAAAAAAAATTAAATCTTGACTATATCACAAATAAATCCTGAAGTGCTTCTGATCACGATCGAATACAGCGATGGAATGGTATATTGTTATAGCTGCAATGTTATTGTTATATCACATTGTATCTCCGGAAAACCCTCTTGCGTCATTTTTATTATATTGAGGGTCATCTGTTGACAAGTGTTACAGTCTCTGAAAATAATGCGTACTATACTCGGAATTAACTATATTTATCTTTGAACTGTCATTGGTACTAATTAACATAATATTACGCACTTAAGAATTTTTAAAGTAATTTGCCATAGTCCTGCATTTGGATTAATAAATTTAACATTATAAAGACTAATAACTTAACATAAAAAGCTTCAAGCTTTATCAATTTTTCTGAATTGTAAGAAATATTTTAAGAAGACAAATACATAACATTCATTTTGGTTGAGGATAGAATTTAAAAGAAATTGTAACACAATGTATAGAAGTAAGAACAAGACAAAGAGATGTATTAGTAATAAGGATGAGAAATAAATAAAAGTATGTGGTCTAACTCATTTAAGGGAAGGATGAAAAGAGTTAGAATGGAGCACAGATGAGAGAAATATAATGGAAGATTAGAACGGGACACAAGAAGAAGAGGAAGAAAGAAGAGAATGAAGAAAGCAACAAAAATATGTAATAAAAAGAGGAACGAAACCCAGGCCCAAAAAGGCGCAGGGATACATTCATTTTTGAGGTTTTCACAGATGCAAAGTTGGAGAACCAAGATAAATTTAAACTTTGTTATATATTGCTTATTTGTCAAATTGAATACTGATGTTTAAATAATCTGGGAATTTGATAAAGTAAGGGGTTGCAGGTCAGCAAGCATAGCTACAGTTGTGATAAAGCGCTACCAGTGACCCTATTATCTGTCGGAATTGCCCAACATTAAAAATGAAGTCTTTCTGTATGAGTGAATATCACTTATATGTACGAATTATGCCAGCTTGTGGATAGGAAATAAGGATTTGTGTAAGATAAGATGGTCTCGAAATCATGGATTGGAAGTCAACCTAACAATTTGTAGTAAAAAGACGCTGATAATTTGATAAAAAATATTGATGGTTTTGCTATTTTTCAAATAGTCCTGTTGAAAATTCTAATAACACTATTCTTAACAATGATGATGAAGAAATTAGATATGATATCACTATACTATCATTAATCAATCTCAATTTGTAATAGATCTTAACGAATTCTGTACATTTGCTAGTTTGGTATGTAGAATAAAATCTTTTCGTAATAGTTTTAATTTAAAGTCAATCAGATGAAGTAGAAAACGGTTAATGATAGAAATGAAAGAGAAGCAGAGACAAATATAAGGTAACAGGAGAAGAAAAAAACGATTATTGAAATGTATTCAGAATTATAAAATTTAACCAAAATAATGTCAATGACATGAGTAATGAATATACATCAGATTTTAGACAGACAGACATTTTAGATTTGATTGTAATAAATTTTGAATGTTACAAATTAATTTCGAAACTATAGTGACAGGCTGTTCGTTAATGAAATTGTTTTAGTCAAACATGTTGGGTGGATATAATTAATTAGCTGTTGTCAAGTTGGACAGGTTCACATCAGACAATCATTTTAAACAATTTATAACTAATATTTGTTAAGGTATTAATTTATAAACAACTAATACTAATAGATATATTATTTCATCAATATATCTTGATGTATACATAGTATTCCAATATCATGTTAAATCACAATGAAGCTGTTGGCGACTTTTGCTGTCCGAAAACATTCTTGTTGCCAATTTTGTCATCCGGGATGTATCAATACTGTTATATAAAAATATTTAGAATATGAGTGGTAGTTAGACTGGTTTAATAGTCCCTAGCAACAACTAAACTCCACAAAATATGACTCCAGAATTGAATCGGCGTCTTTGTTATAAGGCAGTGAATGGCTAAAGCACTGCGCTTGAATTGAATTTCATTAATCTATTAAATTTAACTGTCTGTATACATAATATATTTATACGATAATTCGAATTTATTTCCGTCTGCTGTAGACGTCCTGTTCGGTCTTCAATAAATCTTTCCCTTCGCGTCCTCATGCATTCCTCTTGACTTTTCTAAAACTCCTTTTCCGCTACAGCGGGTCCCTTATGGAACTATTTACTGATCCATATTCGTCTCTCCAAATCCCTACTGTCTTTCAGAAGAAACTTAACTAACCACTATCATAAAATTTAAATTCTAAACTCCTTCTACTTGTGCTATTGCTTGCTTCTTTCATCAAATGCTTTAGTTTTTAATTATTTAGTTCACGACTATCTTTTTCTGCTATTAGTATGTCTTCTTTTCCGATGGGTTGTCTGGAAGACATTGCTTTCTGAGAAATAAACCCGACCATTGTACATTTATGTATACATATAAAGTATTCCATATTTTATAATTAGTGTACAATAAAGGATAAATAAATAGTTATAACATCAATTAACTGTTAATTAGTTAAACTTTATGAATAGGAGAAAGAAAAATTTTGCGAAACTTATTTCATAAAAACTTTTCAATTTCAAACTTCCTGCACCTTATTTCTGAACTCGATAAGTACGTTTATAGCTTTAAAATGGAGTTTATTGATCCTTGTGAAAGAAATTCAATAAATTGTTGTATAGTTTTAGAAAACAACTAGAAATTGAGCTTTTAGTTTTATCGGTCATCAATTTCACTTCCTCAAGAATCGCAAAGGAGTTTTTCTGTTGCTTCTTTAGTTTTTAGAACTTGTGAATTTATCACGTGTGAAAAAGTACAAATCTGGATGAAACACTAGTAAATTTTTTGAATATTTTATATACACTATATAGTTACTTTTAACTAAATACCTTTAAAGTAAATCAATGTACTCTTGAATGGAATATAAAGTTCATAGGTCACAATAGAAATGTTTACTTAATGTTAAAAGCTTTACCGAAAGAAAGCGAAAGGTCTATAATCCAAAGTAATTAACACAAAAGAATATTTACGGACTCTTAAAGGGAAAGTTGTTTAAAAAAGTAAAGCTTTAAGTAGATTTATTATTTAATTTCCTCAATGTACAAGATTGTATCGAAAATAATTTTCCTTTTGATAATACTTTAGACTGTAAGTAAATTGTTTAATTAGTTGGGATAATTACTATTTACTAAAGTTCCTTTGTGTTTGAGTTTCGGAAAGTGTTAATATATTAGTTTATAAACAGTTTTCTGCTAAATTAATAAAGAAATATGTCATCATCATCATCGTTAATCATTAGACTTCCACTGATGGATATAAGGCCTCCCCAAAAATCCCCACGTAGATCAGCTCTGCGTTATTTGCTTTACTGGGCACCAGGAGCCGTTTGTAGGGGTTCATTTGGGGGGGACTCGGGCTATTTTCCACCACGCTGTTCCAGTACGGGTTGGTGGGAAAGAAACATATAAATAGTAATAATGATTTGTTCCAGCCTGGAACTGATTCTGCATTACTACACGAACACCAAGCGCGAGACATTCATTATTTGTTATAGTTTCCATGACATCGAATATATAATTTAAGATATTATAAGGCTACAATTTTGTTTCACGGATCGTTTAATCCTTTTTAAAGATTTCCACCTATGTAGAGACACATATGGGAACGAGGCGTGATACATATGTACGTGTTTGTAGAGACTCATCGCTTCATCTCTGGAACTGAAAGTCCTAGAGACTTGAAATATAGTAAAGTATTCCTTTTGTCGACTTTAGGTCAATTAAGAACAGATTTAATAAAATTGTCTTCTCCGCAGGGAGTTGCAAGGATGTTACAGCCAGCGAAGCGGGCAGGGAACAGCTAGTAATAATATTAATAAGCATTTCACGAGACAGTTATACTCTTGGGAATGAAGTCCTCTTCTCACAAAGAGAGTCAACGCTATCTTCCTATGGGAGCCAAGTACGAGTTGGCTTATGTCATATATTATATTTATTATAACAGTTGATTACTTAACATGTCCTTTTCGCCACGTCGTTTTCCTTCATGGAAGCTCTAACTCAATGAGAATCGAACCCGCATCTACAAATTGGTCCATTACAGCTTGTAATCTTTCAGATCTTAGTCTCGGATTAAATCATTTCCCTTTTCGATTCCGCAATCCACATTATTAATCCAGTCTTAGTAGAATTAATGCTTAACGACGAGTAACGAAGTTCTTTGTATTAAGAAGCAATTTTCAGAATCCGAATGAAACAGGTCCGCGTGGAGCTGAAACGGAAACGACTTTTTTTAATTAGAAATTTACTTACGAAAGAGTTTACAGTAAAATATTTTTGCTATTTCGTATAGAATAGTTTATATTGATAGCATCAGAGATGTTATAAGTGATGGTAAACCTACTTTCTACCTATTACGTCTATGTTGTATTTGATCTTTATTCCGTTTTATTGTAGTTTATAATAAAAATGAGAAAATGGACGTATTTTTGACTTACCTTCACTTTGTATATCATATTAAAATTATTAAAGAATTTGTAAAGGAACCTAAGAAAGAAACAACTAAAAGCAACTTAATAGCGTGTATATGAAAGAAGTTTTTTTATGTGGGATGCTTTAAGTTTATCATCATGATAAAGCCTTAAACGCCCACAGCTGGACAAAGATCCACATCGATTAGACAAGATCCAGCAATTTTCAGTAGTTTCTTTTCACTCTCACTAGAACTACCGTCTGAAGAGTTTGTAACGCTTCTAAAAAGGTTATTTGATGTACTAGACGTATATACACAACTGAACATATATTTTGTGCTTTTTTATTTTCTATTGTGAAAGTACATCATTTTTCAAACGCTTCCGAGTGCTCGTGCAAATATACGTATGAAAAGTCAAATGCTTTCATGCGATTCCAGCTTTGTTTCGGCTCTCTCCATTTCCTGAACGCGGGAAGCTAACATCGAATGTAACAATGGCTTTGATCTTTACATTGGGGAGTCTAGTATTCATGTTGACTAATGTCATTTCACGAAACACTTCCTTTACGTTTTTTTTTATAAACCTTTACATATATTTATAACGAAAATTGTTTTTTTTTTTGTTCGCCATTCACTTGATTTTAAACAGTAATGTTTGGCGGCTGAAATTAGTGCTGCTGTGGTATCTAACTAGACTACCTGTATTGAAAGAGTTGTACTAAAACCAGAATAAACTTATTTAGCAGTGGAATTAGAAAATTACTAAGTTCAGCTTTGAAAGGAACTGCAACAGTGTCAAATGTATCAAAGTGGTACAGGTAGTATTGTGTTGTGTAAACATCTTACCAAGCTACTCTTTGTTATGGACAGGCGTATCGGTTATCATAGAGGGAAGGTCCTATACTCGTCTCGTTGCTTAGTTACGTATTTTCTTTAAAACTATTCTATATATTCATAAAGAATACAGGGCTTGTTTATTCGCCGATCACTTGAAGACAAGTGAACGTATCGTCATGGGAATACGACCATTCGACGCGCAATTATTATAGGTAATAGGATATTTATTTTTTCTAGATCCTTCATCATTTATTTTCTAAGTAACTTTTATAAACTTTATCATTTATGGTTATTTATTCCATTGCTATAGTAACGGTTGTTATTGAAAGTCAGTTGCGGTAGCTCTCAAGGAATATTTCAGACAAATTTCGAGTCGTTTATACATATATATCATTGAACGTATAGACATAGGGCAATATTCTCCGTACAAGGACAAGGCTTTTCGCTTAGTCCTTGTACCCCTTTGATATAAGATAAACTAATCCCACACACATTTTATACAAACAAAATCAGAGTAAAGCTTTTATATATTTATTATAATATTTGAGAAGATTCACAAAATAGAAAGTTTGAAAGAGGTATGGTTCACGTTGTCATAGGCAGGAGTATCACTTGCTTTTAAGTGATCCTTTCGGCCGGTCTTGTCGCTACGTCGAGTACAAGAAAAGGAACAATCAAAGATGTTTCATGTATTGAGTATTCCCTCGTTTTTGTCGCTTAAAAAGCTTGTACCTAGTTTTTTTTTTTATTCAATTAAGCAACAAGGCGATCGGGACGATCACTTGATGGTAAGTGATACGCTTGTTCATAACGAGGCGCTGGTAGTGTGATATGTACTGCATCACATTGCGTTTGTCGTCTGAGACGTATAATGTAATTGCTGCAGCGCCTTCCAAACCGGAACACAATAATGTTTGCACACTACTGTTCGGCGGCTGCATGAGGCTGCGGTGGTACCTACCTAGAAAGTCTACGGTTACAGAGACCTAAAAAAAATTATACCATAACAGTGAAAATAATAAATAAAGCAAGGCTGTCTCCTTTATTTAAGAGCTATGAATGAATTAGAATGGAGAGTGAAAGAGAAATATAAAAAAACAGAAAGAAGGAGGAAGAGTAAAGAAGGAGAGAATGAAAGAAATGTAATAAATATACAATAGAAGCCCATAGAAAATATATATTTTTTTGTAAATCACTCTTTGTGTGGTGAGTTAGGGCCTTTATTTATAGTTCATTTACCATCATTATATATCTTATATATATTTCCTAATTCTCTTCATCTTTCATACTCTGCTCTTAATATATTATATACATAGAAAATATTTAGTCATAGTGGAGATACAATCGTTACTTGTTTAATCTCTATTCAATATATCATCATTATGTGATATATATCACATGGCGGGGGCGTGGAAAAATCAAACGAAAATCCTCTGACAACCCATTTATCAAAGATTCGTATGATGAATGAGTGCTTCAAAAAAAAAAAAAAAACAACATTGAAAGGTTTAAAATAATCTACAAACGAAAAATCCATTAGGTGTTCACGCTTTAAATCTGTAACTGATATATATCAAAACAACATACATATATATCACGCCTCGTTACCAATGGGGTAGGCAGAGACCAGCTCTCTCCACTTGCTATGATCCTGGCACACCTCTCCGCACAGATAATATTGCTATGTAAAAAAAAAAACATTCTAAGTTTACATACGGAATAAGTGATACATTGTTTTGTATGAGAATGCGATGAATGACAACCTAAACCGCATTGGGGGAACGTGGTGGGAAATGGACAAAATTCCCCCTATATAAACCACTACTAACGACAGCACCTAGTGACCGGCGATGAGGTAATCTTTGGGGGAGGGTATATACAACAGTGGACGTATATCGGCTGACGATGATGATGATGATGATGAGATGAATATACTGACGTAAACAGGGGGAGAACGATTGATCAGGTCTATGAGACCAGTACCAGATGAGCTGACTCCAAATGACTATACTATACTTTATTAGTATAGGCATAGACCTCCTCCAAAGACCCATTTCTCACCACGCTAGCCCAATGCGTGTTGGTGGGATCCAGAGCTTTGTTTGTTGATGAACAGGGTGGCTTGGGTCCGTTGCGCGGGACCTCTTCCACCCCTTTTCTTTTACTTAGTATATAACCTGTCCTATTGTAAGTAAACCCTTCTACATATAATTTTTTACACTTGTTATCATGTGAATGTCGCGTTGTTTTGTTTTATATATAAAAAAATAGCTTTACAGTGAAATTGATATTAAAACTAATTTCTTTGTTTGTTTCCCTGTGACATTATTTCCTCTTTGAGAAACAATTTCAACATCCCTTACCTAATATTACTTACAGAGTTATTTTTAAGATATTCAGTAGAATCTCATTGTGATCTCCGTCCCCCCGGTAAGCTCCGCTACAGGATAACTTCCGGTAGAACGACTTTCCTATCATTATCTATTGAATACTGCCGTAGATATTTTATTCCGGTCGGAAGCGTTAACTGTTTAACTAGTTTGGAATTTACTTTTCTTTTCTTTTGATAGTGATATATTGATGAATCTGTATCTTTTTTGTAAGGTAATGTTTCTTAGCGTACATAGTCTGTTACGGTTCTAAGTTGTTATTAATTTTTTTTCTATATTCCTTATATTAAAGTAAATACACTTTACAACACGTGAAGAAAGTAATTGCGTGAATTGAAAAATGTATGAATAGTTCGTTTCATTCACTAAGCTGTTTCTCTATTCCGATTGGAAAGTTTCGCAACGATTTGGTCAAGATTCAATTTAATTTCTACTAAGAGATTGCGGTTTGCTTGAATTGGAAATGTGCCGCACAGTCAAGATGAATCTTTATTTCCGTGTAGAGTAACGAGAACATCACATATTATCATACTTAGATATACTCACGCATAGATATAGATTTTGTTATAGGATTTAGCGTAGATATGGGTATGACGTTTATCTACGGATAAACCACACTACCGCTTATAAAATTGTGTAGTTAGTTAGGATAATAACTGTAACAGATTATGTTTGTTGACTAGTTTTAATATGTTAAGTTTTTAACTTAGTACCAAGCGATAAATGCACTTGGTGATACATAATACATTTACCCATAACAGAGACAGTGCTTGATATATTCCCGTCACAACGCGGTCTTCGCTTTCGCTAGTCTAAAGACTTATCCCCATAAAACCTTAAATTTAAATTGTATCTTTTATGTCTTAATAAATGTATACAACTTGCTTAACAAAATTAGTTGTTCCGCCATTCAATGGAGGTTGTTATTTGTTTTGCGTGGTCCAATTTGAAGGGAGTTTTCCAATCGCCCGCTCCTTAATGAATACCCGCCTGGAGACCTTGTGAGCGTTCAATTAATTTCTAGACCTGCAACGTAATCTATTTCTATTATAGTACATACATAAAAGAACGAATGTGCCAACCAGTCAAATACACGAAGATTGGAAACGTTACTCCAGGTATAAAATCTCTTAATGGAACATACAGGGGTATCCCAGAAGGATACTCATATAAATTAATATAAACCTGTAAAAACATAATTTGGAAAATGGACCCACGGGGCATATGTGCTAAAATCTAGATTTTAATTTTTCATAGTCTTACTCTGGCGCAGCGACCTAAAATGAGTTTTGGCCTCCGAAACAAGAGAGCGCCAGCATTGTCTGTCTCCTCTCTAATTCATAGCCTACCCTCAAATTATTTTTTTTTTATTTATTATTATGTTTAAAGGTATACATATATATTTTTACATTGCTATATGCTAGTAAACCGTGTGGGTTTGTTTCGACACTGTGTTATAATCACATCTTTGTGTTATAATCATTTCCGTTCCTAATACTAGTACATTACTTACTACCAGGTGAGAGCAATGTCTCATATCCGTAGATATCATCCCGCTGACAACATATGTCAAACAGAGTATTAGGGACAATTATCACTTGATAATGGGGTAAAAAGTTAATAGTTTTGTAGCGAAAAGAGTAGTTTTATTATATATTTAAAATGAAGCAAACAGTTTTACAAAACCCAACAACGAAACGGACAAAGATTTCCTCTGTTCAAAATTTATGTGACATTATTGCTAAAACGTTTCATTTTATATTGGCTTTTATATCGCCGCCGGATCGCGGATAGAATTTAAACTGTTCATTTGTTCAATAATACAAGTTTTTTTTCAAAGATTTTCATTTTAAGCTACAAAATAACTAAAATTTCGGTTGTTCTCTCAATGCACCCTACAGTTGCAATGACTAATTTGCAAAGCGGCGACATATAATCAGATACTGTAATCAAATAAGAATAACATAAGATAACAAAATAATCATAAAGCGTTAACAATATGTCTAGGAGATACTACTGAGGATGCAAAAGGATATATTTCAATACATCCTAGCACTGATTTTCAATGATATATATGAAATATTATATTATACGTATATAATAGAGTTACGTCTGCTATTACGCTACTATTACAAGTTTTATTCTAGAACCATCCAGATGAATTAGGTTATAGATTTTGACCTTCTTAATCAGAGCACTAGTTCGTGAGACTTTAACACTTAAACAAAACCTAAACTTAGCTATACTAGTAGTGAGATTCGCTTTAGAGTTGACAGTCCTCGATCTTGATAATAAACTTAAATCCCTTTTTAACTTAGGACTTAAACTTCAAATATTTTACTAGTTACTGTTGCTAACGAAATATATCATCGTTAGACGTCCACAGCTGGACATAGGCCTTCCCCAAACATTCCCGTATCGATTGGGTTGCGATTCAATGGGGATATATGGGCTATTTCCCACCACGCTTGCCCAATACGGGTTGATGAGAGGCAGAGCTTCGTTTGTTGGTTATGAAGGCGCAGCACTAGCAGCTGAGTCAGGCTTTGATCCAGTGTAATATACGAACCCTTAGTCTCCAACGAAATGTATGAATAATAAAAAATATTCTCTATCAAAGATTCCTTTATCGGATGAATGGCAATCATTACGCCGGCTTCCACGTCGTAAAGATAAGAGGCTGTATTCGTGTAACTGTTATTTATGAACTCGTTACGATGTAGATGGTTTCCCTCGTGAAGCGTTTTTATCGTGGCTTCAGCTCCTCAACGTTTACTGGGTGCGGCGTATAAGTGTACCCCGAAGTAGTACCATTCTAACAAAGTATTTTACCGTTTTCATCTTCTGTACTTACTTCAGTAACTGCTTACTAATATTTTTAGAGAAGGACGAACCGATAACAAATATTATCTAACAGAAACACTCCGTTAGAAGTTCACAACACCAACTTCATGCTGTATTCTTTCCTATAGAACACATGATGATAATGCACTGACTCATTGTAATTAAGTTTTCATTGTTTAATTCAAAAGCTGACATCTTATTAATTGTTTTTTTTTATTCTATAGACAACCAAATACAAGACATTCATACATACAAGATGGTAAGTGATAATCCTGCCCACAACAACGTGACTATCGTTAAGGGGCTATACTCTACATTATGCTCCTCACCTTAAAATATATGATGTTAAGTCTAATTACCGCAGTAATTTCATTAGCTACAACAAAGTAGTGATAGGACTACTCATAATAAGATTCACTATCAGCCGATAAATATGAAATGCTGGACATAGACTAATACCATAGATCTTTAATTGCTTCAACGCTTGTTACGATCTTCACCATATCGTCTGTTCATCTTGTAGTAAAGCTTTCATTGCTGTTTCATGATTATTGTATACAGTTATTAATAATTCTTTTTGTAAACAAACTTGTTGTTTATAATCGGAATATTATAATTCGTTTCATATTCAAAGAGCGAAAAGGGTCTAACTGGGAGCGAGGTTCACTTTCACGCCTGGAATCATAACTCACACCTTATTTGCTATTCAAAGGCATAAATGCTGTAGGGTAATGAGAAAAATGTTATTAAGCCAAAGGGGAAATACTTATGCTAAGCACAAAGACATATTTTCAGCTTTGCGACTTTGTTTTCACGTTAAATTACTATTTATTATATGTGGAAGGTGAAAATAAAAGACTTTCGTTCCAAGCTTTCGACTCTTGCTACAAAACCCCCTTAAAGGAAAGCTTATTGCTTAGTATACTTAAGTATATGTTATACCTTGTTAAGTATAAATATAAATGTTAGATGCTCTTCTTAAAGTGCCTCTCCAACTAGTGAAGGTCGGCGATCAGCGTGGTACAGTCCTTCCAGTCTCCACAGATATACCAGTTCATTCCCTGATATATCTCAACCATGGCTTATTCCTTCTCCCGACCTTTCGTTTTCCAGATATTTTACCTATTTAAACAGTTTTTTTTTTATTGTACTTAGTGACGAGACAAGCGGGACGTTCACCTGATGGCAATACGATAACCATAACAACGTGGTGCTAGTTACAATGACATACCCAGCACCACATTATGCTCTTCTTCTGATACGTAAGATATTGAGTCTTATCACTCCAGTAATTACTAGCTACAGCATCGTTCAAACCAGAACACAACACTCTTTCGCAGCAGAAACATGCGCTGCTGTGGTATCTACCTAGACATAGACTAACCACAAAGAAATTCTAATTTCATTGAACAGCCATTAATTATAGAGAGAGAAAATCTAGGTTAATTGGCTCATCTTCTGTCGAAGGTTGATGAGCACAGTAACCATTTTATTATAGTATATAAAAGTATGTTATATATATGTATATATATACAATACGTCATAAGATTCTTTACGGCGGAGCAGTATAAATGAGCAGTTAAATGAAACAACTGCTAACTGGCGCGTTAATGATGTAATCAATTGAGCCCCCCTCCCCCATTAATTCTGATGGTTCGCCACAGTAATAAATAACTCCACCAGCACCGCCGTTACCTTGAAGGAACTGTTAACCGGGTTATATCACACAAAAGGGATGGTTAGATGTTAAATCATACAATTTCCGCGATGAATGTTTTGTATGAAAGTTTATATTTGATAGTTACGCGGTATTCAATTCTATCTAACATCATCATTATTATCAGCCGACAGGCGTCCACTGCTGGACATAGTCCTCTCCCAAAGATCTCCACCAGATCGTCGGACCACCTGGTGGAAAGGCCTGACAAGACTACGTTTTCTGGCACGCGATCGCCATTCGAGGACCCTAATGCCCCATCGGTTGTCAGTCCTTCGAGCGACGTGTCCTGCCCATAGCCACTTGAGGCTAGCGATCTTTTGGACTATGTTGGTGACCTTAATTCTTATGTACTCTCTTATGTACAAAATGTTTGAATAAACCAAAACGTATCTTGGAATTATATTATTTTTTAAGCAGCGAGACCAGTGGGACGTTCACTTGATGGTAAGTGACACGCCCGTCTATAATATTGTGACGCTTGCTAAGATGATACATACTGTACCACATTGCGCTCGTCGCCTGGGACATGAGACGTTGAGTCTCGTTACCCCAGTAATTACACTAGCTACAGCGCTCTTTCGATTGGAGTACAGTAATATTTGCACACTACTGTTCGGCGGAGGGATCTTAAAGGATACCTGTCTTCAGGAGGAAAGACAAGGTGATATGGTGCTTTTATCGACTAAAACCAGCTCGGTGATCTCCTACGGAACACACCGGTGCCACTCAGCACTCTTGCTAAAACATCCCATGGAAGAGCAAAGCCTTCTTTAGCACCCACGCTGTGCTACGGTAAACACAGGACCATGCATTTGCCGGCCTCCTTGGGCTCCGAGGGCCCTTACCCTAAATGCTCACGATCCCGAGGACACATTTAACCGGCTTGTACAATAGGCAGGGTATACCTTAGTCAACCAGTATTCATATATATACCACCAGTCCAGTATACACATATATATATATTTTATATACACGTGTCTGTAACCGGAGATCCTTTAGATAAGCTCCACCGCAGCTATTTCTACTACTAAACAGTAATATGCATACTATACCGTACTCCAGTTTGAAAGGCGTTGTAGTCAGCGAAATTACTGAGGTGAAGAGAGTTAACGCGGCATGTCTTAAACCGTCGGGCTCAATGTGGTGCTTTATAACCATTCTAACTAGACCCATGTTGTTATGGGCATGAGTATAGCTTACCATAAGTCGAGTGTCTTGCTCGTCTCCTCGCTTCATAGGATAAGAATAAACATATATTTTATACTTATATCTTTCTTGATAGTATGTGAATGGGTTTTATATATAATAGGTGTACCGGAAAGTAATGTCGTTTCTGCGCATGCCAATACTTGATTGTCATTTGTCAGCTCATTGTTTTGTTCAGAGGCGTACCAAAGACATTGTGAGGTTATAGTGATTTCTTTACTTATAGACAATTGAATTACAATTTTTTTTTGTAATTTTGGGTAAAATGGCCAGCCAAATACCAGAAGAGGTACACATCCGGCATTGCATGCTCTTTGAGTTTCGCAAGGGAAATAACGCAACAGTTGCTACCAAAAACATTTGCGATGTTTATCCAAATGCACTGGACATTCGTAAATGCCAAAGGTGGTTTTCCAAGTTCAAATCGGGTAATTTTGATCTTTCCGACTCGTATCGATCAGGAAGACCATCAGCGTTAGACAACGACGTGTTAAGGGCGGAAGTGGAAGCAAATCCGTGTCAGACGATCGAGGAATTGTCAAACAGTCTCAACAAACCTTGGTCGACCATCCAAGAACATTTGAAGCAGATTGGAAAAGTAAGCAGAGCAGGTGTTTGGGTCCCGCATAATCTGTCCGAACAGAATAAGGCTAACCGATCAATCACATGCAACTTATTGCTTCAACGACACAACACAGAAGCGTTTTTTGATCGCTTGATCACAGGAGATGAGAAATGGGTCCTGTATGATAACCCAAAACGCAAAAGGCAGTGGCTCTCTCCAAATGAAATCCCTCGGAGTACTGCTAAGCCAGGTTTACACCCCAAAAAAGCGCTTTTGTGTGTTTGGTGGAGTATTCGCGGCATTGTTCATTTTGAATTACTGAAACCTGGAGAAACTGTTACTGCAGACCTCTACAGCGAACAATTGCAGCGAGTCAATCAATCTTTAATTGAAAAGTGGCCAGCGATTGTCAACCGAAAAGGCGTCATTCTCCAACATGACAATGCAAGACCGCACTGCGCAAGGCGAACTCTAGAAAAAATTAATGAATTGGGGTGGGAGGTGCTGCCTCATCCACCATATTCGCCCGATGTTGCACCATCGGATTTCCACTTATTCCGAGCGCTGCAACACTTTTTAAGTGGCAAAACATTTGCAAATTTGGATGATATCCAAAATTCCATCTCTAGATATTTTGCCGAAAAACCAATTAATTTTTATCGATCAGGGATTGAAAATTTACTCACTAGATGGCAAAAGGTTATTGACAATGATGGGGAATACATCATTGATTAAAAATAAAGACTCGTTAAAAATGTATGTTTGTATTTAGCGTAAGAAAACGACATTACTTTCCGGTCCCCCTAATATATTTATTATATATACATATTATATATTTATATATCTGGGACGTCCGAATTGTTACTCCGAACCAAAGGCAGAAAGGACTGTACCACGTTGTTTGCCAAACTTCATTAGTTGGATAGGCACTTTAAGAAAATGTACATGTATATAATAGGGGGACCGGAAAGTAATGTCGTTTCTGCGCATGCCAATACTTGATTGTCATTTGTCAGCTCATTGTTTTGTTCAGAGGCGTACCAAAGACATTGTGAGGTTATAGTGATTTCTTTACTTATAGACAATTGAATTACAATTTTTTTTTGTAATTTTGGGTAAAATGGCCAGCCAAATACCAGAAGAGGTACACATCCGGCATTGCATGCTCTTTGAGTTTCGCAAGGGAAATAACGCAACAGTTGCTACCAAAAACATTTGCGATGTTTATCCAAATGCACTGGACATTCGTAAATGCCAAAGGTGGTTTTCCAAGTTCAAATCGGGTAATTTTGATCTTTCCGACTCGTATCGATCAGGAAGACCATCAGCTTTAGACAACGACGTGTTAAGGGCGGAAGTGGAAGCAAATCCGTGTCAGACGATCGAGGAATTGTCAAACAGTCTCAACAAACCTTGGTCGACCATCCAAGAACATTTGAAGCAGATTGGAAAAGTAAGCAGAGCAGGTGTTTGGGTCCCGCATAATCTGTCCGAACAGAATAAGGCTAACCGATCAATCACATGCAACTTATTGCTTCAACGACACAACACAGAAGCGTTTTTTGATCGCTTGATCACAGGAGATGAGAAATGGGTCCTGTATGATAACCCAAAACGCAAAAGGCAGTGGCTCTCTCCAAATGAAATCCCTCGGAGTACTGCTAAGCCAGGTTTACACCCCAAAAAAGCGCTTTTGTGTGTTTGGTGGAGTATTCGCGGCATTGTTCATTTTGAATTACTGAAACCTGGAGAAACTGTTACTGCAGACCTCTACAGCGAACAATTGCAGCGAGTCAATCAATCTTTAATTGAAAAGTGGCCAGCGATTGTCAACCGAAAAGGCGTCATTCTCCAACATGACAATGCAAGACCGCACTGCGCAAGGCGAACTCTAGAAAAAATTAATGAATTGGGGTGGGAGGTGCTGCCTCATCCACCATATTCGCCCGATGTTGCACCATCGGATTTCCACTTATTCCGAGCGCTGCAACACTTTTTAAGTGGCAAAACATTTGCAAATTTGGATGATATCCAAAATGCCATCTCTAGATATTTTGCCGAAAAACCAATTAATTTTTATCGATCAGGGATTGAAAATTTACTCACTAGATGGCAAAAGGTTATTGACAATGATGGGGAATACATCATTGATTAAAAATAAAGACTCGTTAAAAATGTATGTGTTTGTATTTAGCGTAAGAAAACGACATTACTTTCCGGTCCCCCTAATATATATATATATATATATATATGTATATATTTGAAGATATACTCAAAAGCATTTTGTGATATATTTTCAGCGTAAAGTAGAGTCCGCGGGCGTCCATACAAAGCAAAATTGAATTTCATATGCAATTCCGTTCCGTTAGGCCGCTCATAAAAAATGTACACAATAAACAATAATGAAATACAGAAACCGAATTTTTAAATTTACTACTTTGTATAAAGGCTTTATATACACAGCACCACATCGTGCTTGAGATATAAGTCTCGTTACCCCAGTAATTTCAAGAGCTACACTAGTTAGGCGAAGAAAACAATCGCTACGTTTGTACTCACCTAGACGGTCTTCGGATACAGACACCTACCAGCACTAAACCTTAGACCTTACACCTAACCTTAGGACCTTAGCTCCAAAAGTGGTTCACGGCAGACTTGATAGGGGTCTACGTTGGCTCTAATCTTCAAATTTGTTGTCTAATTTTGGGAACAAGGTACAAATGTAGCTGCAAATTGATCCTCTGGAACTAGCCAAACATTGAAAGTGATCCTAGGAGTAGAAAAGTCTGGAAACCTCCGAATTAGAACTACAGTATACATTATAACATAATTATATATTTCGCTTAATGATCCTATATTAATAAACACTTAAAAAGTAACATACAATTAATATTAAAATACAAACAAGAACAATTATCAAAGACATATATATCATAATAAGGTAGGTCTCTGTTATAGGAGACAGTCTAGGTAGTTACCACCGCAACTGCTATTTCTTTCTCCAAACAGTAGTGTGCAAACATAACTGTGTACGGTTTGAAGGGCGCTGTAACTAATATAATTACAGGGGTAACGAGACTCAACATCTCATGTCTCGACGAGCGCAATGTGGTGCTTTGTTCACCATCCTAACTAGCATCACGTTATAGGCAAGCGTATCATCAGGTGAAAGTTTTTCTTATCTAGTTCTTTCATTAAAAAAAAATAGGATACAGATAAATCAATACATCGTTTTTTAATCTGTTTAACAAAGCATTGTTTATTATGTAAGAGTAGATAAAATATAAAACAGTAATAGGGTTATACAGTAACAGTTTAGTTCAAAAGCAATATTCCTTCATTCACCATCATTATTGAATAAAAGCCCGAATGAGGAAACTTTTCGTGGTGAATTTGTTATCAAGAAGCCAATTTCGCTTTATTTGGGCCGCGGCAAAATTCGTAGAGGTTAAATAAAGCTGCGCTATAAAAACTTAGTATACAGTGTACATCATTTAAGCAACAGGTGAAGTTTAATAAGCTTTTTAATCGTTATTCAAGCTTTATATCTGGGATCTAGTAATAACTGATACAGTCAGTTAATTTATAATATTCATATCTATACTTAAGTGGCATTGGGTAGGAAACATTGCTCGAAGGACTGACGACCGATGGGGCAGTAAGATCCTGGAGTAGCAGTCGCGTACCAGTACACCTAGTGTAGGCTTACCATGAGGTGGATCGATGGGCTGGTGAGATTCGCAAGGAGCCACTGGATGCGAGTAATGTGCGACTGATCCATGTGGAGATCTTTGGGAGAGGCCTATGTCCAGCAGTAGTCTATCGGCTGACGATGATGATGATGTATACTTCACAAGCTATCGCTTTCAGGAAAGAGTTTTCCAAAGTCCATTCTTAGTTGATCTCCAAATGGCAGAAGCAATATCTCTACCAAAATTTGAGTGTTTACGTTTAATAGTTCCGGAGATCTTGTGATGAATTAACGAATCTCTAGATATCTCCTATATGATAAGATATATATCTATGATATGATAACATATATACTAATAAGAGACATTTTTTTTATTCAACAAAACAACTAGACGTGCGGGATGGTTACCAGACTCTGAGTAATGCACCTGTCCTGTGCTATAGAAAGTCCTTTGCGGTCTAATTTTGTATTACGGTTTACTAAGCGGGTGGGGAACAGCTAGCTATATAAAAACTAGGTATTTGTAAATTGTTTGAGAGCTTATACATATGTAGATAATTTAACTCAGACCGTGGCGCTGATACATGTCGCAGGTCACTAGGTCGATTCCAGGGCCACTTGTGTCGAAGTTTTGTTTCCTTTTTCTGTGAAGATCTATATAACTTTACACTTGATATCTCTGTGTATAAATCTATACGTTCATGTATTAAACGAAATTATCATTTCATTACCGCTATGTTCAGAATTTACGCTAATTACACCTCTGATGTGTTATTGCTCTCCAATCATAATTATTCTTGTATAATTCCTGCGAATGACTCTGTCCGATGATTACTTTGATATCTGTAAGTTAATACAATGTTATCTTCTGTTTATATTCATAAATATTATATAAGATATTTTATTCGTTAAGAGTTCCAGCATCTAATTGGAAGGGTGATTTATTGCTTTGAGCCTTGAGATATAAAATCGTTCAGTAACGATTTGACTTAGAGAAAATTGGAAAATTAGTATTCTTGTGTATGATACTTTACTTTATATTATTATTGTTCTATGTCATATACTATTATGTGATAACATACAAATCTTTTCCCGTATAAGAAATGTCTGAAACTCTCTCTAGTCAGGTTTGCTGGAACAAAATTCTTTCAGAATTAAGCTCGTACAAATATATTTTATATAGAATGATAGAAATATATTAAAATCTAGAAATATATTTCTATATATATCATAGTAGAAGAACAAAGTAACATTGTATAAAATCACCGGGTTTGAAAACATTCTTATGTACTACAGCCTATTTATATATATATATATATGTAACAGTTATACCTTCTTTGTATCAATGTGGTATCGCATAAAAGTTTTTATCGTTCAACCGCAATGAAAAACCCATTAACTTCAATGTCAGCTACATTTCACATTACGCTATTGTATCGTTATATTACTTAGTTCACTGAAAAGAACGTGAATCTCTGGTTTTCATTTGTAGACAAGCTTAAAACCCAACTATAACGCTGACTACAGTACGCATTGTTTGATGTCAGAATAGTTACCTAGTACGTAACTACGTATTAAATTAGATTTTTTTTATTAATTGAATTATTAAACTAGTAGTCGTTGTTGTAGTAGTAAAAGTAGTAGTGCTTCTACTGCTTTTAATACCGGCATCATTATCATCATGTGTTTCCTTCAATAGAAGGTTGGCGGTCATATTGAAAGAATAATACCGGTTTTCGGTTATTTATACCTGTCAGTTATAATAACAGTTAAAACTCATTCGTAAAGTACTTTGTATAAAAAGTTTGTTATTAAAGATCATCTTGAAATATTTCATTTGAAGTTAACATGTAGTGGGGTGTCCTCACACCCTTCGGTCCAAAGCAACAAATCACGTCATCCAAGCCTACCTCAGCTACTCGTTGTAAACCATGCTAATCGATAAACGAGGCTCTGGTTTCCACCAACCGGCATTGGGCCAGCATGGTGGATATGGCCCCAATCCCCTCATATGTACCTCTACAGGATAACTCTGGGGGAGGCCAAGTCCAGATGAATGAAGTAGTATAGTCTTCATAGTTTGCAGTTTATAGTTTCGTCTTTACCCAATTTAAAGAATAAGTATTTTTGCAAAGGTTAAGTTTATGGTTATGTTTCATTAACCGGAAGAAGTTTATTAAAATAACTGACACATCAAGTAGCACTACATATTCATGGGTATGACTTAAGTGAGATAAGTATTCTGTTCGTTCTAAGTATAAAAGTATCTGGACCTGAAAATCAGCGCTACTGCTTATAGCAAAAGCAACAATCTGAGCTAAATCCCGTTTAACGCCTGTTATTTATTAATATTTAAGGTTTTTTTATTGGGTGGGGGGGGGGGGGGGTATGTCCAACTGTAGATGTCTGTCGGCTGATGATGATGATGATGAAGGTTTTATTGCAATAGTTTATTTTCTGTTTAAGTTTTTAATAATTTATTTCTAGCGCATATATCTTAGTGATATTCCCGAAGTTATTTCAAACAGACTTATTTCAGAGCGTTATAACTCGTTATTTTAGTTATAATAGTTCAATATTAATACTTATATATAAGGAGTGGAAAATAAACATTATTAGAAATTTAATGTTCATCATTGTAGCTTATGTAATCAGAATTTATGTAATGGTTTGCTATCGCTCGTCTGATAAATATTTATGTTTTCTGGCTACATCAACAATTCAGCCCAAATTGATTAATATTAACATTGAGGGTTGATTTTCATAATAGCTTCGTTACAGATCAATTATTTATAGAATAAATTTTATGTTGAATTAATTTAACTGACCCTATGGCGCAGTGGATGACCTCTTGCCTATTAACAGGGAAGCATACTTCGATTCCAAGACTGCGATCTGTGGTGGTTAGTGATAGGATTTTCGCGAACCCGCCGGTCAAGCTTTCTATTTTATACTTGTATTTATAACATCAATGTCAGCTTGACTACGATCCCACCTGATCTTAAGTGTTGATGTGTAATAGACACACTAACCCAGTAATAGCCTATTAATCTTTTCATTAGGATACCTAGGTATTTTTTAGATAGGACTACCGACGCCTGCGAAATGTTCTACTCTTAAAGAACGAGGTACTGAACCTCTTTGTTCTCAAACTGGAGATGTTTACAACGTTAAGATATGAACAATGACATTTTTTTTTATGTGGTTAAGATCAGCGCTTTGACCATGATTCCACTTGATATTACGTGGTGATGTGATCTCCGGTGACAAGTCGCACTACCCTAGTAGCAGCCTGTTCAATTTATTCTTGAAGACACCCACGTCGTATTTGAACAGGAACATCGACGCAGGCAAGTTGCTTCACTTCTTTGTTATTCTCACGAAGAACGTGGAGTTGAACCTATTTATTCATAAACCCTGGACCATCCTGATTGTAAATCTACCACTATAACAGCACATCCATGTTCCGTTTGTCAACATAAGATAGTTGGAGTATTATAGGTACATTTGAATCAGCTCTGTAGTCTTAGGCAAGTAATAATAGGATTAAAGTAAGCCCTGCCTGTCGAAGAGGCGACTAAAAGGGTCTAGGAGTTTCGCGGGCCTTGAGTGTGGTGGCACTAATCGGTCAACAAGCGAACCTGCGTGGGACAGCGTGTGGCCCAGCAATGGTTTCTAGGACGATTAGGTTCCTCCTCAGAGACGTGTAACTAAAAGTGTAGAGGGACACCGGTGCGTTCTATAAGAGATCCCGGAGCCTCTACGAATGCACTGATGTAGACCACCGAGAAGGTTTTAGTGAGCAAGAATTTCATATACGACTTCCTCCCAGAAGCAGGATAACTTCCGAAGATTTCCTTGAAACTAAAAAAAAAGACATTTGAATATCAGCCTCAGCCTCCAGCCTCATTGTCAATTAACACTATAAAATTTAAGATGAGTGTTATCCCACTGTTGGGAAAAAAATTCTGATTATACATCCTGCAATAAAATCTGTATTAGTTGTAATAAATCTATTTATGACTACAATTTAGATTGGATCAATTATCGTAAAGCCTCAATACGTCTGAAAACTTGGCGGGGCTGTTTTCAGCCGACGGAGCCTTCAAAGCTATCGTCAGATATTCGATGAAAGCTGTCAATAACTAAACTTATTTTACGTAGTTACTGACTAGGATTATATTTTGCAATTTTCGCTTTATAATTTCTAAGTAGTTATCTAATACTTATAATATTAAAATTAATAACAAACAAATATAATTAGATGCCGTAAAACTTATTAATACAGATATGTTCGCAAAGCATATACACAGGTGAAAGATCATCTGGTAATATTGATAAAAATACACATTTATTACTAACTAATAACCTGCAGATTTCGTTCTGCCTAGATATATTTATTATCTATATATATATACATCTTTAAATGAAAGGATATTAAAATACTAGATAGTAGAACGTTGAAGAAATAAATATATAACAACGTTATTGCTGGCGATATACTAAAACTATGAACCTGTGTTACAAGAAGTTTTTAAATAAACCAACAGATGGCGCCACCGTGAACTATAGATCACGGTATCGTTTATCATTGGTCAAATCGTTATAAAGATCTTTTGTGTATATTGGCTTCGGCCAACAAGACATTACGGAGTATACAATTGTATCCATTTACTGGATCTCTGTCGATCTTCGTAATACTAAGAGAAGGACTACTATTGTTATAAGTTTTAGTTCCTGATCCCATCACCCCACTTGAAGACTTCTACAAAAGTTAATATAAATAAGTTTGGTGCCTATGTATGTGTATATGTAGAATTATTTTATTTATGTAAACAGAAGTTACAGCTATTTAACATGAACTGTATGCCATTGAAATACTTCTTAAACCGGTCCAAACATTTACGAGACTACCTCCAAGTAAAGTTTATTGATAGTGTATTATATAAACTTTTATATATAAAGTGAATGAAAAGGTATTATTTTCATGATCTTCTTAGTCGGTATCACTCTTAACAGAGTGGTCGTGGCCATCATTTCAGGTGTTGGTCGCAAGCTTAACAAGACGTCACCATTCCTCTCTGATGGCCGCCTTCCTAGTTCATTGATATAGTGAGCTATTTCCTGCCGCCTTTATCTGGTTCTCATTTCATTTTCATGTTACTAACAGACAATTCAATTACTTTGTTATGCAAAATTTGTATCACTTTTTATATATCGACAGTGATAAAAACAGTTTGAATGAAATACATCAGCCGCCGCAAGCAAACGCTTACATATTCATTAGCGAAACCGTACTTTAAAGTAGTGAGAATCTGCATACTGCAATTTCGCATAAGTGCCTGTGAAAATGCATCCTGTTCCAAACAAAAACACTGGGAGCTCGTTTGGCACGCTCGTGTCAGCGGCAGACGTACGTACTCATGCTGTTTAGTGGAAGATTTATTCGACTAAAATCTAGACAGTATAATGTAATGTGCGTTTCTATGCAAGAAAAACCTTGAAAATGTTAAAGTAGTACATAAACCATACGTGTAATATGTCAGAGCAAGGATTAACTGGTGATAGGTCTCCATCAGAGAATCCTTTCTCTGACACCAACCACAGCAGCGCTTACTTCTACCGCCAAACAGTAGTGTGTAAACATTACTGTTTAGCTTCAGTTCATAGAGCGCTGGAGCTAGTGTGATTACTGGGGTAACAACATCTTATCTCCCCAGGTGATGAGCTCGGTGCTATGTACATCATTATAACTAGGGCCACGTTGTTATGGGTAGACCTGTTACTTACCTGGTAATATAAAGTAGAGTATCATACACAAGAATACTAATTTTCTCTAAGTCAAATCGTTACTGAACGATTTTATATCTCAAGGATCAAAGTAATAAATCACCCTTCGAATGAGATGCTGGAACTCCTAATGAATAAAATATCTTATATAATATTTATGAATATAAACAGTAGATAACATTGTATTAACTTACAGATATCAAAGTAATCATCGGACAGAGTCATTCGCAGGAATTATACAAGAATAATTATGATTGGAGAGCAATAACACATCAGAGGTGTAATAAGCGTAAATTCTGAACATAGCGGTAATGAAATGATAATTTCGTTTATTACATAAACGTATAGATTTATACACAGAGATATCAAGTGTAAAGTTATATAGATCTTCACAGAAAAAGGAAACCAAACTGCGACACAAGTGACCCTGGAATCGACCTAGTGACCTTCGACATGTCTCAGCGCCACGCACTGAGTTAAATTATCTAATACATACATATAAGCTCTCGAACAATTTCACTAATACCTAGTTTTTATTTATATACTAGCTGTTCCCCACCCGCTTAGTAAGCTGTAACATAAAATTATACCGCAATTGACTTTATATAGCAACTGTTACTATAGCAACCGCATAAATAATACCAAATGAAAATGTTTGTAAAAGTTAACTAGAAATAAAATGATGAAGGATGTATGAAATTCGAAATATAAGTAGCCTATAACCATCTACATATCATTCCCTATCGAATGGTCAGGTTCCCTTGTTTATACGTTCACTAGTTTTCACGTGATTGATGAACAAACAGAACCCAAGGTTCATTATATATGTATAGAAATATATTAGAATATTTCTAAACAAAATACATTACTAAGCAACGAGACGAGTATAGTACTTTCCCTTTATGATAACCGATACGCCTGTCCATAACAAAGAGAAGCTTGGTAAGATGTTTACACAACACAATACTACCTATACCACTTTGATACATTTGACACTTGGCCTTGGCCTCCCCCAAAGATCTCAACATCGATCGGTCACGCGTTACTCCCGTCCAGAGGGTTCTCACGATTCCCACCAGATCATCGGTCCCCATTATGGGATGCTTCCCAACACAAAATAAAACCTAAAAATCTATAATTAGGCTTTATTATAATTACTTTATTTTATAAGTTTTTATTGCCTGTACTTATAATTTGATTATTTCCGTAAGTTATTATAGAGTGCGTATAAACATAAACATAATACATGCATTATTCAAGTGGGGGGTTGTGAAAAATTTATGATGCTGGTCAGGTATCCGCGGACTTAATGAACTACTCCATTAGGCCCATCGCGAATTTTAAGCACTATTTCAAAGTACCGATAAGGTTATTAGTTATAGGTCTCTATTATCGGAGACCGTGTAAGTAGGTATCATCGCAGGACCTATTTGTGCTGCTACCTACTGTGCAAACGTTACTTTGTTCTTGTTTAAAAGGTGCTGTTAGTAATATTAATAAGGAGGGAACACTTTATTGTCCAGTGTGAGTCATTATATCGTATAGAGGTGGTCTCTGCCTACCCCATTGGGAACGAGCCGTGATATATGTATGTATCGCTAACAATAAGGTGAATGTCTCGTCACTTCTTTGAATATAAAAACGGAGTGCATATATAATTGTGTTCCGGTTTGGGAGGCGCTGTAATTAGTGAAATTACTGCAGTATCGCAACAATATGTTACGTATCAAAGGGTATCAATAGATACCAATATGTGATCATCTTGCTTATGTCGTTTCGTGAAATAAAATAAAGGTGAGAATGGGCGGATTGTTAAATTATTATAGTTTTTAGGAATGTACTATTAATAAGAGTTTAAAGTTAATAACATAAACTTAAAAATTTGCTGTGAACGAAAATGCAATAAAGCTTTCAGTTAAGTTGAACATTGACAAAACACCGCAAGCCAGCGCCGAGCGAAATTGAATTTTAAACAAGTGATGCATTTACAAAGCAATCAGAGAACTGGCCTCATGAAAACATGGAAGCCCTGACCCCATCGCTGTTTCATTAATAAATATAACCGGATTACATCACTATGAAAATCAGCTGCATTTCCTCAACTTATCGTAACTTAATTTATAACATGTAATATAAATTGCGATCGTTAAATATAACCCTCCATCTTGTCTACTCCATACTTGTTTTATATGGAACTGAACGGCGGTGTGAGGGGTCCTAAACAATTCACGGAACTCGAACCAACCTCATGCTGATGGTGCCTGCTAATCAACAAACGAGGCTCTGGCTTCCATCAACCCGCATTGGGTGGGATATAGCCGAAATTCCCCCTCATGAACTAAACAACAGGCTTTAGACGCCGATGGTATTGGAGGCTATGCTGATTGTAGACAGAAATGTGGAGTTCTTTAGGAGACGCCCATGTCCAGCAGTGTTTGTCTATTGGCTGATGATGATATGTGGAATTAACTTTTCCCCACTCACTTTGCTGGCTATAACACTGCTGTAATTCCCTTTGGGGAAAGAATTTTGTAAAATCCATTCTTAGCTGACCTGTAAACGGAAGAAGCAATATCTCTACCACAGTTTTGAGTGTTTACGTCTAACAGTATAGGAGATTACGAGATGAGTCAATAAATCTCTAGATATTTCCTATAAATCTAGATTTTAATAATCTCATATATATTATAATTTCTGAACTCTTCCAAAATCAAAAGTATATGACATAAATGAAGATTTTAGGTCAAGGTACACAATCATAATCACAACTATCTATTACTATAATAAAAAAAATTATAGGTCTCCTAGTGTTACCATTTGTCGGACTCGACGCTTTTCATCACGAGGAGATACTTCAGGTCATATATCCACTACACTAGTCTAGTAAAGTCACCTAAGTTATACATCCACAACAGCTTTTCTTGACGGTAATATTACTATGTTCCTTTCCACTGGAAGCTCTTGTTCATTTGGGATTGAAATGAATCCTTTACAGACTAAGTTATACAAAAAATTTAAATTTTGTATATCTAAAGTTATTTGAAGTATGAAAATAATATTCTTCTGAACAATAATAGGCGTCAGGTGTTTGAAGCATAAACAATTAATTAATATTAAAATCGTAAAGGGACCCTCGCTACAGAAGGTCCTGCTACGTGAGTTTACAACTTCGACGGCTTTCGAATTTAAGGTACAAATACTTTATAATTAATTGATAAAACAAACGGTGACTGGAGAGCGTAATAGTCGACTTTATTTGGGATTTTTATTTCTCCCAATTAATTCTTCGTATATACCGTTTTCATTTAATTTGGATGTTTAAAATTGTTTAAAAGAGTTGTTACAAGGAGAGTTCAGTTTATTACCTGCGTTGAAATGTTAATTAGCTTGAAATTAAACTTGTCGGAGGCTTTACACTGTAAACTAAGTGACGCTAATGTTTATTCAAAACAGTTCTCTGTATATTAATTATTTTTGTTAAGGTATACTTGAACAAAATTGAAGAATGGGCGATGAAATTACTCGATACTATTTCTCCCATTTCCTTATTATCATCGGACGACAAAGGATCAAGCGAGTCACCATCCTTTCATGGTAAACATCCTCAGTTCGTTATCAAAGAGGTTTAGCTTCTCTTTGATAAGAATAGCAAAGCAGTGGAACTACCTGCCGGCGTCAATATCGCGATCGTTTTGACTCCAAAAAAAGTGAATCGGCTGTGACTAAGTGCGCTTGACTACCACAAACCACTTCACTTAACACCAAGTAGTCAAGCACTAAACTTTTCAATAAAAAAGATAAAGCTTTTATATGATCGTATGACAGGAAAAATTCCTCGCAATGAACTCCAACAATGTGGAGATCTTTGGGGAGGACTATGTCCAGCAGTGGTCGTCTGTCGGCTGATGGTGATGATGTGATAGTATGAAAGTAAGATCGTTAACGAAGCGATAATAGTGTTAAGTGTAAAATATGTTACACTTGCTCTTAATACTAAAGAGAAATAGTACGGTGTGATAGTGCCAACTATTAGGCTCCAAATTAAGGACCTAAACCATGTATAGGTATAAAGAGCAGTGCCATGAAGAAACTAATTCATGTAATAAAGACGAACAAAACAATATTTTAGAAATTTTTAAGTGGTTTTGTATAAGAATATTAAACAAAAAGTTTTTAAACAGCCCAACAGATGGCGCCACCAAGAACAATAGATCACGCTGTCGTTTGTCACAGCGCAAATCCTCATAAGGATCGTACATTGCCTTCGGCCAACGCGTCAGTGTTATGTATACAATTGTATAAATTAACTGGATCTCACAGGATCTCTCTGGATCTTAGTAATACTATGGGCACTTCTACTATTATTATAAGTAACAGTTCTTACTCTCTGATCTACAGTGGCGTCTAACGTCGGGCTACGACAACGCACTTAGTCGACTACTACAGTAAAGCCTAACTCGCGGCTACGTCTATCCACCTGATCGACTACTACAGTACTTAACTTTGTTCCCATCACTTCATTTTATTAAACAACAATCTGCTTAACAGATTCATGCTGTATGACAGACATACAAATTTGTTGTAAAGATAATGAAAATCAAAATTATGAGCATCCCCTCAATTACATCCCTTTTTGGTACCAATTCGTAATATTCAGTATTTCCTTGAATCTAAACAGGCCGAGTTTCTGAAGCAATATGATTTAGAGTCTGACATATTTACTTACACGAGTTACCAGGAACAAACAGGAAGTACCGTTTGTTCCGAAAGTAATGGCCTAAGAACAATTTCTCATAGCACATTAGAAAGGACGCGATACGAGGATTGAATATTAATTTTTTTTTGTTAATATGTTTATAATTTGTACAGTAAAGGACCCCTATATTAAAAAATATATTTCCCCAATAACCCTAATGTAGAATTAAGACAATATACACTACATATTGCGTTCGTTATTTCGATGTAAGATATCACAGTAATTAACTGGGGGTAGGTCTCTGTGCTTTGCTCTGCCCGTGGGTGTTGCCAGTGTTGACATACGGAACTGGGACGTGACTCCTTACTATGGGTCTCATAAAAAGTATCAAAGTCACCCGAAGGGCAATGGAGAGAGCTATGCTCGGACTTTCTTTGCGCGATTGAATCAGATATGTATAGATCTGCAGAAGAACTAAGGTCACAGACAACTCAAAAGATTGCGAGACATAAGCAGGCAGATAGGGCAGTAAGGTCCTCGAGTGGCGCCCTCGTACCGGTAGACGGAAAGTTAGGATGCCCACAAGGTGGACCGACGATTTGGTGAGAATCGCGGGAACCCACTGGATGCGAGCAACGCGGCACTTATCGATGTGGTGATATTTTGAGAGGCTTATGCCCGGAGTTCAGCAGTAGACGTCTATCGGCTGATGATGATGAAGTTTCTGCTATTGAAGGCAGTCTGCATACTCTCGCAGCTCCTATTTCTACCGCCAAACAACACTGTAGCTAGTAGTAGTGAGACAACATCTTATGTATCACAGCGACGAGCCTAGTCCTAACTAGCACCACGTCGTTAAGAGCAGGTGTATCACTACCATCAGGTGAATGCCACCGCTCGTATCATTGCTTTGTTGAATAAAAAAAATCACTACAACGCCATTAAAATGTTTAACCTATTATGATAATATAAACTCTACTTAGAAGAAATTTTTGGAAAATACCAACTGTAGTTAGAAAGATCTGAATCTGTGTGATATTCATACTTCTTCATGAGCGACTGAAGCAGACGCTTCAGCATCAGCTTTGCACAGATTAGTTTTCATCTCACGTAACTACAGCAAATTAAATTATAACGCAGTGTTCTTTATTTACATCACAAAGGGTTAGTTCCGTCGCATTTGAATGCATAACAAATTCAGCTTGCATTTTACTTACTGTACCGGAAGTTGTACTTCGGCGTCCGCGAATAGAATTCATGATGAATTTACTATAACTACCAGCATAACAGACAATCACAAACCACTTCCGTATATATCCACCCGTTGGGATGATGGTGATCTTTATATTATAATAGCTATAGATATTTTAAGAAGTGTACGGGTTCCCGCACAACTCACGGGTCCCAAGCCAACTTCATTAGCTAGTGGTGTACCTTGCTAATCAACAAACGAGGCTCTCACCCTCTCCAACCCCCATTGGGCCAGCGTGGTAGGCGAAATAGCCCTAATCCGCCCATATGAATCCCTACAACTGAAAGTCATGAGAAGTCGCTGGATGCAGGCAGTGCGCGATCGAACGATGTGGAGATCTTTGGAGAAGGCGTATGTCCAGCAGTGGACGTCTATCGGCTGATAATGATGATAATGACATATTTTTATGTTAAAAGTCATTATCAATTTCTTTTCAATACTACAAAGCGACAAGACAATGGGACGTTCACTTGATGGTAAGTGTTACGCCCGTCCTTACTAATGTGGCGGGAATAATAGGATATTATACGCAGCACCATATTGCTTTCGTTGCCTATAATACGTCGAGTGTTGTTACCCCAGTAATTATACTAGCTACAGCGCCCTGCAAACCGGAAGATAGTAATGTTTGCACACTACTGTTTATCGGATGCAATAGGTGCTGCGGTGATACCTACCTAGACGGTTTCCGAAAACAGAAACTTACCACCAGTAAACCTAAGACCTTAGACCCAACCTTTGGTCCTTAGCTCCCAAAGGACCCCTGGGGTCTAAGCAAGAGTCGAGTGAGGTGTATGTTGGCTGTATTCTTCACATTATTTGTCGAGAGTTTGGAATATGGTATATATGTAGCGGCAGGTGGTCCGCCGGAAACAGCTTAATTTTGAAAGTGGTCCTATGAGAAAAAAAAGGTCTGGGAATTAAAATTAAAATATACATTATAATAAAATTATGTAATATATTATATATTTTGCATGTAAGATTATATATTTCGCTTAAAACCAAGTTTTAGACTGATTAAGGGAAAGGAGCTTACTGGCATTAGGTCTGTTGCCAGCAACTGTTCAGGTAAGTACCAACGCAGTCCTATTTATACAATAGTAGCATGGAAAAATTACTGTATTCCGATTTGAAGGGCTCTATAGCTAGTGTAATTACTGGGGTAACGAAACGTAACATCTTATGTATTAAGGCGATGAATATAATGTGGTACTGTGTGTAAAAAAAAATATATCATAGAGATTCTAAGTCAGTTTTCTATTTAATAGTACTTATTAAAATGTGCGTTAGTAAACCTAATAATGCGGGTGGCCCAGGACCGGTCTGAGTGGAAATCTTTGGGGGAGGCCTTTGTCCAGCAGTGGACGTCTTCCGGCTGATTGGATTGGAAACCTAATAAAAGTCTGAATGTAAACTATAAGAAATAATAAAAGAACTAATAACAGTCCATAAATTATAGAGTGAACGTTAATGTCGTCCTCCGCAAACTAAAATGTTTTAACTCGGAACCACCTCATCATTGTAATGGTTTATAGGCTCGTAAAGTCCTGCGATCCCGCAATATAAAGGACAGGGAATAAATCGATTAGTGTTTTTGCGTTGTGTAACTGCGTGGGGTGAATCGATTCAAGGGCCCAAACAATTTCTATAACTTGAGCAAAGTTTCAAGGCCCATAAAATATATAGTTTTCGGACCCCATAGTTCCCTCGAAAATTACTTGATAGAAATATGAGGTTAGTCAAAGTTTGTTAGGATGTTACCCTGTCACTTTACTTTGTCAATGTTTATGGGGGACCAGCTTTATCTTCATATATTACTTCTTGTTATCGGTAGGCGTGTATCACTTTCTATCGGGTGAACATCACCCTCATCTCATCTCCTAATTGACTAAAACAAAACTCAATTATTTATCATCTCTATACATTCTATGATTGTATAATCATACCATTTAAAGGTTCCGGTATCTTTCTATATATATATTGGGACCTTTAAATATATACTCGTATGAAAGATATCCACTTATGTAGAGACTCATCACAATGTCTGTGTAATCAAGAAGCCTAGAGACTTGAAATTTGGTAAGAATTTTCCTTTTTTCGAGTACAGATCACGTAAGAATTTAAAAAAAAAATTAAGTTACTCAGGACCACTTATTGAGCGATATGTACCCGAATCTCCTAGACCCTTTTAGTTGCCTTCTACGACAGGCAGGGATTACCTTAGTCCTATTCTTACTAGCCCGAGACTACAGAGCTGGCGTATCTACCTAGACGATTTCCGGTAAGAGACCTACCAGTAGTAATATTGTTGATTCGTAGTAAAATGAGACGGTATCCTACCCGTTCAAACGTTTCTTCAATAAGTAACACTTAATGAAACTTAATTGAATGTTTACTTATATTTGAATTGTAACATTGCTTTATGTTGATTTAGGACGTACTCGGCTGACGGAAGCGGAAAACTTTATATAAGCATATGTATGTTTATACTGAGAAATGTTTCATCGTGAAATATACTAGGATGTTGTAAACATTTACTTAACCATATTCGAACTGCCGAATCTGGGAACATAAGCGACTATATATACAAAGCGATATATACAAAATACCCGAAATATGCAGTAAGAGTTTTTTTTTTATATCCTTTTAAGGCGTTCATTTGATGGTAAGTGATACGCCTGCCCATAACGTCGCAGTCAGGATATGTACTGCACTATATAGTGTTCAGTCTGAGACGTTAGATGTAAATGCTACATATACCTTTTCCACTAACTCGCATTGGGCCATCGTTGTGGAAAATGGCCCAAATCCATACATATGAATTACAAACGATAGCTCCTTTTGCCTGGCGATACCGAAAGCCACTGTGACACTGAAGGTCGTTGGGTAAGCCGGAACCAGGCAGCGCAGAAGCGATCGATATAGAGATTATTGGATGAGGTTTATATCGAACCGTGGACGTCTATCTGCTGCTGATGATGATGACAGTGCCCCTCAAACCGGAATACGGTAATGTTAGCACCCTAATGTTTATCGGCAGAAATAGGCGCTGCAGGACCTAACTAGACAGTCTCCGGCAACAGAGACCTACCACCAGTATTAAAATTAAAAGCTTCGATGGTAAAGTTATTCACGATTATTCCTCTTAAAGCTCTTTGTTCTATTTGAAGCTCTTAAAAGCGCAGAAGGATAATAGCTGGTTATATGAAGCTTTTTCCGGTTTCAGCGGAACAAATATAATTCGCGTTGCACGAAACAGATGTTTGAGGTAAATCATTCGCTTCCGGTTGGAAACCTAGCGCAATGAATTTCCGCCCATATGTGGCACTTAAATAAAACAAACGCTTTCTAGCTTTAAACGCGTTAGTATTAATTATGAGGGGGTGGACTTTAATTTTAGAAGCACCTAGTATTATAACCGGAAAAATAGAAATTGTAAAAAAAAAACACTTGTTATTTAATAACAGAAATTTGTACCTGTTATTATTGCGTAACAGTAACAGTAATAACAGATATTATGCTTGTGCTGTTATAACCCACGTCTAAATTCTAGTACTCCGACTTGTTGAGCAAAGATAATTCACACAAAGATGTACGATCCTTGTAAGGATATGCGCTGTGATAATCGATAGCGTGATCTATTGTTCATGGTGGCGCCATCTGTTGAGTTCTTTGAAAATTATTGTTAAAATTTAAAAATTTTCAGATGTACTACAATAATACTGCAGCGGTAATAGTAAGTAGACAGATAAAATATATTATGAATAATACTAAAGTGAGACAGAGAGAGTAAAGAGGGGTGAGACGTTTACTTGATGATATGTCTGCCCATAACGAGGCGCTAGCTATGACAATAAGAATATTTATATACCATGTTCAGCACTACGAGTTCGTCGCCTTGAAACATAAGATTTTAAATTTCATCATTCCAGTAATTTCACTAGCTACAGCGTCCTTCGAACCGCAACGCAATAATGTTTGCACACTGTTGTTTGGCGGCGGAAATAGCAGCTGCGGTAGTACCAATTCAGACTGCAGCAACCGATACCTAACATTTAGTATTACGAACAAATTCTATCAAATGGCCACGGAACAAAGGTATGTGTTATGAACCATATAAAAAAAGCTTTATTTAACACACGTAAGTAACATTTGTAATTAAGCCATGTATTGTAACATTTGTGTACTAGCAAACAAAGCCTCTCCCTAAAGCGAACGTAAATTCATCAGATACCTGTCCAACTGAAACCTCACTGTTTGTTCCGTGAATTCCGACGGAAGTAAACATGACGGGCGGACAATCTGCTCCTCCTGTTCCTCGGCGTAAGGGATCTTTATTCACCGACACTTGGGATTCTTACTTTGATTTATTTCAGGCTTTTTTCGGTAACGCAGACGAGTAAAATTGTTTTACTTATTAACAAGGAAATAGAGAAATTTGTTTGTTTGCATCGACCTTTTTTTATCCACTGTTGGATATAGGCCGTCCCCAATGTCTTCCGCCAAATGCGATCCTCAGCTTCTCGCATCCACCCACTTCCGACCGCTCTGATGATGTCGTCAGTACATTTGTAGGGTGGGCGTCCTTGGGGCGTTTGGATAATTATTTTATTTATGCCTAAAAAAAGGGCGGAAGTACATCTTATACTTCAAATGTCCTCATAGCTTTCTCTACCAATTAAAAGCGCGATGAGAAATTTAATAAATTACATATTAAGAAAAAATAGACAATAACTTTAAATATATGGACGTCAATCAGCTGATGATGATTCCTTAGTTATCATCAGCTTATTGACGTCCACTGCTGGACATAGATTTCCGCCAAAGATTCCCATATCGATCGTGTAAGGTTTTATTGGTGACAATGTCATATATCAGCCGATCGTTTCATCAATGTTTTTTTTTTTAAGGATATGCATGTTGTTTATACACTTGGTAAATAAATACATTTTTATTTGTGTTACTAGAAAGTTTCTTTTTTTTTTTTAAATAAACCATTCCACGTTCTATTGAAGAGTTGCGGTGAGTTTCACCGCGTTCAATCAATTCTTACGCTGGCAGTCCAACAGTTTAATGAATAAGAAAAGTTTATATGGCGCCGCATAAACCACACCTCGATTGCAGCACTTCACCCATTCCACTTTCCTATCTAACAATAGAGCCGTGGATGGTAATGCGTACTTGTCCAAAAACACTTTCTCTATGTATTGAAAGCCGGAACACAACAATGTTGTTATGAAAGCATATTTATAATACGTTGGAAAGTTTGGAAGGAAACCCCACTCAAAAGATCCTGGAGCTTCTCTGAATGTACTGAAGAAGACTAATAATAGAGTTTTATTAAGAGGAAATTGGACATAAGACTGGAGTCTTTCAGGAACGTGGTTTCTTAGATCCCCTTCGAAATGAGGTGATTTCAAATAAAATAACGGCATTGTGTTCATTATACTTAGAACAAAACATAAATTTATCATCTATTCTAGTATTATAATATTATAACTTAAACACAACGGATATCATACTGTCTGTATATATTCAATTTACTTTGTTATTGATATGGATACCAAAGAAAGATTTAAATTTTTAACAAACGTAGGAGTTTGTCACTAAAACTCAATTTATATAATGTATTCTGATTGCTGAATTACGAGAGATAAGCTAAAACCAAACTATGCAAATCTTTCCTCTTTACAATGAACTAGGTTCAACAGAACTCGACAGTTTGCGAAGGTGAACTATGGAAGCATCATTAAACCTGGTGGCGAGGTGTGAATTTGAATAAGGGTTTGTAAATAGCTCGGATTGAGATCAGAGTTCAAAGGTGAGCGAGAACATTGTGTGTTGACCTTAATCAACCCCTTTCCATTTAACACGACGCGAAGTGTCTATAAAGTGACACGCTATTTAATTTGGTTCAATTTTTTAACTGAATATTTCGGATGATCTTCATCATATCATCATTGCCATTCAATACTATGAGAATTTAAACTCAAGTTTTAGTATAGAAAAACATCGTCAAAATTCTTTATATAATCTGTTTTTATTCATACATATATTACAATCCCTTTCATTTTCCGTATATTTGCAATGAGGATCCCATTTATGAGATCCTAGGGTTGATCCTGGAGGATTAAATTTCCGGAACACGTGCTGCTAGTAGACAGCAGAAGAAATAGTATGACGCTATAACATTTCATGTCATACTATTTCTGACCGCCAAACGTCAATTTCAAAAAAGCACAGATAATGTTTTTTTTTAATTAATAAAGAACAAAAGCATAGGTTCAATTTGACGTATTATGTATCTGTTTTATTTATTCTACTGTTGGTTATTAGATGTGATCCTGCCGAAACAAATAAATAGGTTATTACGCTGATACCGGAGAAGCCATTATACGCTATGACGCAGTAAAACGTAAACCGTTATACTTTTTATGAAGCATATCTTCTTATCTCTGCCCATTATTTACAAGGGTACGCTATTTGACGAATACAGATACTAATGTGAAATATAAAAAAGGTATAAAACAATTTTAGTTATAACTACAACGATTTATATATATCCGCTTTTTAATCTGTCGCCGTTGCAGCATGACAGCAGTAAAGGCGCGCAAACTTTCCCGCGTAGAACATTCTCACCGCCATTTTCTTTCTCCCTCTCACTCTATACACATCCCGTTCTACTATTGGTGTATGTAAAAAGGAGACAAGATTCCCATTAGTATACTATGCTTTAAAATTTCGGCAATTACCTTTATAATTACTAACAAATATTCAACAGTGGCCATCGGAAAGATGAAATCTAAATACTAATTTTATTCTACAATAATGTATGTACGAAAATATACCGGAAATCGTATACAGTGGCCGTTCAGAGTTCTCACATACGATCCGTGTAATCATCGCAGACCTGCGTAAACGAGAACATTTACGATTATTTACGTCAATAAATTACAACGGCGAGGGTCCCGATTGTTAAGGAAACGGCTAAACATTTGCATCGGTGTGATGAGATACCATTAACATGACGTAATATAACTCCCATAAAGTTCAAGTAAACGTTTTTATTACTATGTAAATTCATCGAATACTTATAACATGGTCTCTGTTTCATTACATATATAATAATACTACATATTATATATATACATACGTAGATTACATTAAGTAGCTTTCTTTTGAGAAAGGATTATATACAGTAACGGTTATACCGGAACTGATGATGATACTTACCTTTTTAAAATGAAAAAAAAATTTAATCATAATTAATTAACAAATGAATTTGATTTCACGCGATATTAAGTGACAGTGAAACTGTGGCTTTCATGTCGAATAACCATTTTTTTTATTGGGCGAAGCGACGATATGAGCAACACTTTCATATGATAGTAAGTGATACGACTGCTCATAACAACGTGGTGGTAATTAGAATGATATACACCACACCACATTGTGCTCGTCGCTCTGAAACATCAGATGGCTATTCTCGTTACCCTAATTATTTCACTAACTACAACGCCCTTCAAACTTGAACACAGTAATATTTGCACACTACTGTTTGGCGGCAGAAATAAAAGCTCTGATACCTACGTAGACAGTCTTCGACAACAGAGACCATTCATCATCATTGTTAAGCTTTGTTTATCCACTGCTGGATATAGGTCTTCCGCAATATCTTCCACCAAATGCGATCCTCAGCTTCTCGAGTCCACCCACTTCCGACCGCCCTGATGATGTTGTGAGTCCTCTGGAGAGAAGGCGTCTTACACTTCTGCGACCTGTACGCGACTTCCACTGCAAGACTTTTCTCGCCCATCGGTCGTCACTAACACGACAGACATGACCGGCTGACTGCCACTTCCGCTTGCAGATTTTGAGAGCTACCTCAACTTTAGTTTTCCGTCGAATATCTTAGTTCTGGATTTTGTCCCTTTGAGAAATGCCAAGCAGAGCTTTCTCCATCGCTCGCTGTGCTACTTTGACTCGGTGGCCCAGCCCGATGGTCAGTCGACATGTCTTTGAGCCGTAAGGGTGGGGAGGGCGCAATGGTTAAAGACTTTCGTCTAGAGACTTTAAAAAAAGGTGTCATGGAATCCAACCAGGGTTCTCAGGTACTATGCTGTTACAGCAGAGATATATTGTAAAAAGTAAAAGTAGTGAAGTTATTGAACGGAATCAGTTACTGAATATATCAAGTTATTGAATAACTTTTTCAGTTTTTCTCATGATAAGGAGCTATATTATAAATAAAATAAGAGTGAGGAAAAAAGGTTTATAGTTTCAGGATAAAAACCGTATCGATGTAGTGGTAGTTATGTCGTTATCGCGAGACTTTACGATGGCTTTTGATGTTACGCCGGAGTGGCGGCCCGGCAGATCATTTTAACGAGCTGCCTACGTCAAGTTGCCACTTCGAAATCTATACGTTCATAAAGCCTCCGAGGCCCTGATGTAAAAACTGAAACAGCCAATTAATTTTTTTCTTTTCACGTTTGACGCCTTATTTTATAGTGGAGGAGCACAAACCGGAAAAATACTCAATGATAAATCAATCACAATTTTCTTTCTAATACAATTAAACTACAATAGAGATCCTTTCTAGATATTTAACTAGGTAACCTCATTAACAATATTTTGCAGTATTACTTAATAATATTTCATAGGCTTCAATCATATAAATATGACCATGACCTTGCTGTCGTCACTAGCAACCAGATAAGTACACTAACTACACAAATTAAGATGTTTTAGACCGCTCAAAAGTAATACTTACCTCTGTCGTGTATAGTATATGCAATTCCGTGGTAGAGCTTTGAAAGTAACATATGTTTTTCAAAACCACCCGGAAGACTAACACCGTTGTATTGATTTGCGACAAGAGCAGCACTAAAGGCTTTAGATAAACATACAAGATCAAAATTTCTTTTGAAAAGTTCAATCATCCAAATTTACTATCGATGGTTTCTATAGTATGCTGGTGGATAAGTCTCTCTTGAAAGGAATCGTTCAGACGAGCAGCTTTTGCACCTGAATACTTTACATTCAATATTTCGATACTTCAATAATCTCATAGCGCCATTCAAACAGGAAAGTAGTGAGATTTCAAATCCACTGCTTGACGATAGATATGAACACAACGACGTTATCGATCCAGGCGATATCCGGCATTAGAGACTTCCCACCAGTACACGTTGGGCAAAATTCACAGCGAGTTCAAAGCTCGACTACAACTCAGCGAAGCTTAATTTAATTTAAAACAGTAGTAACGTGGGACAAAAGAGCTTTTAGTGGATTAATGAGTGTTACAAAGTGAGAAGACTTTAACGAGCAAACTTTTAGTAGTTACTTAATATCAAAATTTTAATCTTCTTGATTATATTAAATAACTTTTTTAAAACAAGTAATTATGTTCCTACAGATTTATTAGAAAAATTAATTCATACAATATATTAAAAGAATATATTTCTTATTAATAATATAAGTCCTAGGTCATCGCCGTCTGCAGCTCTGTAGCCTCCGGCTATTAAGAATAGGATTAAGGTATTCCCTGCCTGTGGTACAAGGCTGAAAGGGTCCTTGGGTACGTGAGCCTTGAGGGTGTGGGCCCTCAGAGTTTAATAGGTGAGTCTTAGGAGGACAGCAAACGCATGGTGGTCTTGTATTTGCCATAGCAAAGCGTGGGTGCGTGGGGCCTTGCCCTTCCGGGGTATGTTTTATCTAGAGTGAAGGGGACACCGGTGCGTACCGTAGAATATCCAGGGACCCCTCATAATGCACTGGTGGAGACCACCGAAGGGGTTTTAGTGGGAAGAAGCCCCACATAGCTATATAGTTTTCTCCTAGAAGCAGGGTATCTTTTAAGGAGATTTTCTCTGCCAAAAAAAAGGATATATCTGTCCTAAATTAAATTCCAAAACACTTGAGCCAAAGTATATATACAACATGAACAGAAAAGACTATAAGTTATACAACTACATATATATATATATAAAGATCTGAATGTTACTACAAGGTATATAAAAAAGTGTAGACTGAAACATACATAGGAAATCCCGCTGAATTGACTATTCTAAAGTTAATCCTGGAATATGAATTTGATATAAGACAATGTCTGAATTTAGTAAGATATTTACAATCTAGACTTCCTTGATTGTCATGTCATCATGAATCAAATGGCGTTTAAGTTATGGTATCACAAGGACATTGAATAGTATACAGCCGGGATTTGTATTCGTTACAAATGTAACAAAGGAACAGATGTCCTTGTAAATTTTCAAAAAATTATCGAAATATACTTACCACGAGATAGATCTATTGACTTTGAGATTTTATTTTTCTTTTATAAATGTAAATAAGAACTTTGTACCCGCGTCCGTAATATTAGCCGTCTGATGGAATCGATTTGCTCCGATGCATACAAATGCCGGCTGTGTTTGATATGCAATCTAACTGAGCCTAGACGCGGAGGAGCTTTGCAATCCACCTCTCACGATGTTAACTGAAAAAGTTTAAAATTGAATAGGAATATGTATATAAATGAACTAACATATAATAGTATCTATGAACTTGTGAAAAGTTTCCGTCGCCAGATACCGTCTGAGTATTTACCAATGCAGCTGCTATTTCTGTCGCCAAAAGTACTGTGCAAATATTACTATGTTCCCGTTTGAAGGGCGTTCGAGCTAGTCAAATAATGTATATATAACATATATATTCTTATTTATAAACTATTGCAAAGGTAACACAGTAAGCGGCTAATGCTGACTGCAAGAGTAGTTCTGATCAACGTTGGTTTTCCGCTTCTATTAAATCAGGTGTTAAAATTTAAATCATATGAATGTTTAGATGTTACTTATACCAAAAAAACAATTGAATCATAGGGTACTTTTATTAAAAAAAAACTTTATTTTTTTTAATTATTGGTTGAAAATTTGTTTTAATAAGTGAACAGTTTTGATTCAATTCAAACGGCGTTTGAATTTGTAACACAACAGTAAGTATTAGTTGATGAAAAGTCCAAATGAAATTAAAAAAAAAAAACAGGTTTTGATACCGTTAAGAAGTATCTGGAAGCGAAATAAAGTATACGTAATTTTTTTTTATTATACCAAGCGACAAGACGAAGGAGACGTTCAACAGATGGTAAATGATACGCTTGCCCATAACAACGTGGTGTTAGTTCAGGTATTATACACAACCATGTTGTGTTCGTCGCCTTTAGACATAAAATTTTGAGTCTCGTTACTCTAGTAATTTCCCGTAACTACACTAGATACTTAGCTCAGAACACGGTAATAATCACACACTACTATTCGGTGGCAGAAATAAGTGCTGCGGTACCTACCTAGACCCGCTGGCCTCTGCCTACCACAAGTGAAGTTTCAATAGTCCTTTCCACAACAGGTGTTTTCCCACACCAACTATAGTCTTAAGTTATTAGACCGGAAACAAACCCCCTAAATAACCCTTCAATAAGACGTTATTTTAAACACTTGCAGAATTGTAAGAAAATTCATGAAAATTGATGAACCTGGCTTCAGCCAGTAAATCAGTGGTATCAGTAAATCTGTAATCAGAGTAAAATTTCATTCGGTCTTGGTCTCCATCATCATCATATCAACTGATGGACGTCTCCTGCTGGACATAGGTCTCTTGTAATATTGGTCTTGCTCCTATAAATTTAGTCTTGGTCTTAATTTTTAGCAAAACCAAAACAGAGGCCATTACCGAGATAGTCTAACTCTTCGTCTTATTCTTGCTTTGCCCATCACTACCGTATATGCTAATAACACCAGTCTAACACTCGATATGAAAAAACCTACCCCAATGTAATATCAACATAATAAGTACATAAATAAAAATAATTTTCCCTTCACAATGGATATTGTGGAGCTATTGAAATGAGTATCGACGGGGCTGTACGCAATATTCCCATTTGTGAAGACGAAATTAATAAAAGAAACTGTCCCCTGATGATTTCCCGTGAGAAATTAAAGACAAACGGTTGATATGATTACTGAGGTATCTAAAAAAAACAATAAATTTTAACCTAAATAAACAAAAGGTTAAATAATGAACCGTTACAGTTAACTTACTGTTAACTAATCACCTTAAGATGGTTAAATTTCGTACTACTTACTAAAAAATCTCTGTATAGCTGGAGACCGTCTAGATAGGTACCAACGTAGTGCCTGTTCCTGCTGCCAAACAGCACTGTGTAAACTATACTATGTTCCGGTTTAAAGGGCGTTGCAGGTAGTGAAACTATTGAGGTAATGAGACTTAATGTACTATGTAACAACGCGAGCGGGACGTGGTTGCTGTATTTACAACCCTAACTGGTGCCAAGTAGTTATGGGCAAGCGTATCACTTACTATCAAGTGAACATCTCCCTCGTCTCGCCGCTTGGAAGAATAAAAAAAAATTGTATTGTTTTATAACAGAAATATAAGTCACGGTTAAGTTTAACTTGACCGCAAACTATGTTGCTATTGAAATCGATTCGTACTGTGTATATTAATAGAGGTATAACGTCTTTCGTGAATTTTTTTTTTATATACCCCCTCTGTGTTTTGGGTCAGGGCCTTTTATTTCCACAGTTTGATTTATTTACCATCTTTACATTATTTTTCCTATCTTTACCATTATTGTTATAATTTTTTTTTACATTGTATTCATATACATCTACTTTACTCATACCCATCTTTCATTCTTTTCCTCTTTCATACTCTACTCTTCTCTATCATTTTCCATTCCATTTCCTTCTGTCATTCTTCCTCTCTGTGTCAAGTGAAGACCTCCTTCTCGTACTCATTTCTGGGGTATGGAGGGAGAGCCTGTGAAGAATCATCCCCTGTAGCATATTTCTTCGTTTCTTTGTTTCGTGTATTCATCATCACCACCACCACCATCAGCCGATAGACATCCACATGCTGGACATAGGCCTTCCCCAAAGATCCCCACATAGATCGGTCCTGCGCTGTCAGCATCACCGAGAATCAGGGGCCGTCCTTTATAAGGTTTCATATGGGGGCATTTGGGTCATTTCCTACCACGCAAGCCCAATGCGGTATGATCGTATTGGGTTGTATATTCATATTGATGTACTTCTCTGGAGCGGCGATCTAAAGTAGACTCACTTTGGCATTTGACACGAGAGCACTAGAGTCTCGCAATGCCTCTTGACAGTCCACTGCTTGAAGGTCACCTAGGTCATGCTACACGGCATCCTTCCAGCAATATCTTCGTCTGTAAGCTCAGGCTTCACCCACGATGTTTGGTACGCAATCCAGCCTCTCATTTTCAAATATATACAATAATACTCGGTATATATATATACTGTTATTATAAATTTCAGTGTATTATCTACATATATAATTAAAATGGATTTTCTTTGTTCGCCGATCACGTGAAAACTAGTGAACGTAAAACGTGGCTGTTCTGTTATTTCAAGCTATGTTAGTTACCGGTTGTTATCGAATACTGATAATGATGATTGTTGATAGTGATTGAATAACTTAAGTCGTTAATTATAAATGATATTTTTAACAGATATAATAACATCAATACCAACTGTTATCTTCGAAAACTTGTGATTTATATATGTTATGATAAATACGCCTTACTCCTAGCAGCCAATCACGAAGTACACAACTGTTTCCATCCACTGGATCTCTCTGGATGTTCGTAATACTGGTGTACTTAGTAACTTACTCTCTACTTTAAATCGCTTTGCCGTTATCAGTACAGTGCGATGTCGTTCACCAGAGACTCTTCACCCCACCTCAATACCTCTACAACATTGAATATATTTTTAAAGGCTTCTTCTATAATATTAATGTTTATTATCTCCACTTACTTTCAACTCACACAAAGCAATTGATTCCATAAGCAAATACAAAAACCATTGTATTTATACTGAAAGTTGCGCCTCCGCCGTTTTCTTTGACACAGAAGCAAACATTGTTTTTCTAAGGAAAATTGTAAAAGGTATATGTAAATTTATTTATATTTTAACCAACAATACAATAAGAGAAGTGTATTAAATTTAACATATGTATCAATTACAGTGAATGGATAATGACTATTAAACGTTTACCGGCGATTTAATTATATATACGTGGTATAGACTCTATAAGGGTTCCCGTAGAACAACTCACAGTACCCAAGCCAACCCCTCCTGCTCGTGGTGCACCCTGCTAATCAACAAACGAGGCTCTGGCTCCTACCCACCAAGTTGCATTGGGCCAACGTGGTGGGAAATGGCGCAAATACCCTATATAAAATCCCTACTCTTATCTTTGGGGGAGACTTATGTCCAACAGTGGATGTCTATTAGCTGGTGATGATAATAGCCTCTAAAACCCTTTACATATTAATATACAGGTTTTTTTTACAGTTCACTTTATCAGGAATATTCTCGACTATAGTTATATTTTCAAGAAACGAAAGCTAAAGGTACGATCTAGAATTTGACTTTATGATCTATAGATCTAAAGTCAATATTTTGAACATTTCTTATTACATATACATTTAGGATTATTTGAAAATGCCTTACATTAAGTTCGTCGTTTTGAGACAAAAAGTCTTGTTACTACAGGATTTTCACTTGCTACAACGCCTTTCAAACCGGGACACGGTAACGTTTGCATATTACTGTTTGACAGTAGAAACATGCGCTGCTGTGGTAACTACCTATTAATTAACCATCAACTTAGTTATGTCTAATCTTAGGAAAAAAAGGATGAATCCAATTTATCAGGACGCGATGGAGGGATCGAAACTACAAAGTAGTTTAAAAGAACTTCAGCCGCTGTCCGAGAGAAACTTCGAGAAATAAATCTAACAATTGATTATGTTAGTAAAAAAAAAAACGATTAAAGTCTTTTTAAACTGTAGATTGAATTCATCCGGTCTGTCTTTGTTCCGTGTTGGTCGCAGACAGTTCTTTATTGAATGCATTTATTATATAATATCTTGAAACCGGATGCGAACCGTTACCCCGAATAGATTTATAATAGTGTTATGGTAGTAGTAAATACAGGGGTTTAAGGGGTTCATCCGATATAGAGTTCAATTCAACCTCACCTTCACGCGGTGCACTCTGCAAAACAGACAGGTTCTGACCATCCACCAACCCCTAGGCCAGCATGGTATCCCTAAAGCCTATTTCTTTTTTAAAGAAGATCCTTGAATGAGGCTTATGACCAGCTGTAGACCTTATCAGGCTAATAAGAAGCAGTAGTATATTCAAAATATCTCACTCTGTATGTAAAGGATGGCTATTAAAAGCTTAAGGAGCTGAATGTTGACCTGATCGTTATACCTTAGTAACACAGGTTAACACGGCGCTAGTTAGTATTTTATACACTGCACCACATTGCGCTCGTCGCTTGAGACATAACATGTTGGTCTCGTTACCCCAGTAATTACACTAGCTACTACGCCCTTCAAAGTGGAACACAGTAACTTACTACTGATCGGCGGTAGAAATAGGCGCTGCTATTGTACTTTTTGCATACATCGTTCCCCCAGGCATTTGTGGGCCTGGGCTTTATTCCTTTCTGTATTTATTGTATTGTCATTTAAATTTACTTCATTCTTCCTATCCTATCATCCTATTCCTATCATCCTTCATATCCTCTATAACATTTCCTTCTTTTATACTTCCTTTAAATGAGTCGACACACAGTCTTTGCTATAGTACCTACCTCGATGGTCTCCAGCGATAGAGACCAGTGATGTTTTATAGCAACCTGTCATTTATATTATATGAAAGCTGTATGAGAAGTTTTTCAAAGGTGAACTGACAATAGCAAGCGCTTCATACTCCCGTGCGCTTTTTTGCTTTAGAAAAGAACCAGTAAATCTGACCCCTGTGTTTATGCTGAAGTTAATGCGGGACCATTATCCGTGTTCAGGGCTATCAAACGTAGTGTATGTACAGAATTTTCTTACTCCGACGACCATTAGACAACATGTAATGAATGAAACAGAGGGACGTAAGTAGTGAAGGTCCGTCCATTAGCAAATTCCATTATGTTTAAAGAATAATGAGCCGAATGCTGTTAAGCGAGCAAAGAGCACTCCGATATATGTCACAAGCGAGGAGCTTTTTGAAATCATTTATAATTTACTAAACTCATCAACATCGATAACAGATCACACCGAATACACCGATTCACTTATTCACCTAAAAAAAAGTGACAATTTTACTCTATTTAAAAGATCCGTAAACGGACAACCAAATGCTTTTTTATTGAGAAAAATCACTAGTAGGTCTCTGTTACCGGAGACCGTCTAGGTACCACCGCAGCTGTAACGAGGTAATGCTGCAGAGAAGCAAAGAGAAATAAACAGTATTATCCATCTCTGAATCTGGAGGCAGAGACATCGGCGGGGGACTTAACACCTTCCAACCCTCGTAACGGATATCATAGTGGCGGATTCGGGAGTAAACGGTCATGAAGTATGAAAGTTCTTCAGGTGGTGCGCACGGTACTTCCGCCTAGCACTTTACAAGGGGTAGAGAGTAGTAGGTTCTCCCCGAGACATGGTCGCATCAAGGCCTCTCGCTGTCGGAACCAGGGTTGTGTGGGAAAGTGTTCCCGTGGTTCCGGCCAAATGAGTTGAGTGAGAAACCGTGGGTTTTTTAACTGGGAAGAGTCCGGCATGACTCTTCTATTGTCCCGACAGCAGAAGGGTATTCAGTGCTCCACAGCTTCTATTTCTGCCGCCAAACACTACTGTGCTAACATGACTGTGTTGCGGTTTGAAGGTCGTTGTAGCTAATGAAATTACTGGGGTAATGAATGCTTAAAATCTTATATCTCAAGGCGACGGGCGCAACATGGTGCAATGATTAAAATCCTTACTAGCATCATGTTATGACTAGGTGTATCACTTAACATCAAGTGAACGTCCCGCTTATCATTTAAAAAAGTATTTCTTTTACAGAAGAGTTAAGTATAGAGACTATTTTTATTATAAGTAATTGCCGATTAAAGGAGATAGTACTAATTTAAAAATATTAAGGGGAATTTTTCAGAGTAGGTTACTCAATTCTACCCCAAAAAAAGGGAATGATAGTGAAAGGCCGTATGTCCGGATCCGAGTATAAAATACAGCCTTCGCGAAGACGGTTACATTACTTTAACAAGGTGACCCAGTTCGGCTATAACTTTATTTATTACATCGCGTAACTTAATTACTACGTAAAAAAAGGAATGAACGCGCCTTTACTTTCACTTAATGTAAAATAAGGAACCTACCGCCATCTTTGTGGATATTCGTCAATTGAATTACAGGTTGAGTACTATCAGAGACTTCTACTTATTTATTCAACGAAGCGAAGATACGAGAGGCGGTCACCTGATGTTAAGTGATACGCCTGTGAAACAACGTGGCGGTATAATACACACTGCATCATATTACGCTCTTCGTTTTGAGACAAGATATATCTTTTTTATAGTTCCCCTGCTTGTAGTGGATCACAGCCTTTAGGGTGTTTTACATCTACCATCACTTTCTATTTCCTACTCATTCTCATCTTTTATTCTCTCATATCTTGCGTGCTCTGATCTTCTCACATTCTACATACGACTTCCTTCTACAGTTCTTCACCTGAGTGAAGACCGTCGTCTCGTTACCACAGTATTTTTACTAACTACAGCGCCCTTCAAATCGGAGCACAGTTACGTTTGCACGCTACTGCTTGACGGCTGCGATATTGACTGCGGTGGTATCTATCTAGTAAATAACGTCTTGTTACTAAGAAAATCTAGATCTATCTGAATCAGACCCGCATATAACTCACCGGTTCACGCTGAAGAGTCTTTAAAGAGATATCATCCTCCAGGGAACTCCGAACCGTATTTTATCCGATCGCGATTCATCCTTTGAGCATTCAACCATCGATGAGACTGGATTAAATACCTGACAATCGGTTATAGGAACTACAGTTGCAAATATTACTGTGTTCCGGTTTGAAAGGCGTTGTACCTAGTGAAATTACGGGGATAGTTAGATTCAACATACGTCTCAAAGCGACGAAGGCACAGTGGTGCAGCATATATCACTAGTGCCACGTTGTTATGGGCTAACGTATCACTTATAATAAGGTGAACGTCGCTTGATAGATTAAAAAAATAATGTATTTTTAGATAATAAAAAAAAATTAGCGCCATATTTAACAATGGGATTACAAATTTATAAATCAGCCTCCGGGTCCAGTCCGTAAATTACTTTTCCTCTTAAAGTACCGGAGTATTCTTTTGTTTTAATTACTCCGCCTTATTGAACTTCGGTGTTTTAAGATAGGCCTTTGATAAAAAAAAAGCTTTCTCGATCTGCGAAGAAATTCGCGAGGAAAAAATTCAGATTTTTTTGTTTAATGATTCATTAGTTAATTTTAAAAATAATTAACTAATGAATAATGAATATTTCATATCGTAATGACAACTGCTAGCCGTTCGTCTTGTTACAGAGTATTACTGGTAGGTCTCTGTTGCCGGAGACCGTCTAGGTAGGTACCACCGCAACGCCTATTGCAGTCGACAAACAACACCATGTTCCGGTTTGAAAGGCGCTGTAGCTAATATAATTGCTGGAGTAACGACATTTGACAACATGCATCAGGCGACGAGTGCAATGTGGTGCAGTAGATACGATTGTAACTAACTTCACGTTTTTATGGACAGGGTTATCACTTACAACCAGGTGAACGTCCTGCTTGACTCGTCGCTTAAATTAATAAAAAAAAAGTTAATTATTCGATTATAGTAAAATCTGTGGTAATATCTTCTTCTTGCTAGACTTTGTCCCATCTTTACTTAGGGTCGGACCTCCTGGTCATTCTTCTAATCTAATCATTGACGTCTATGGTAATATATCAGTAAGAAATATTACATGTGTCAATAAGTGTTTGTAATATTATTCGCACAATTTTTTTTAATTCTACGAAGCGTTCAGACAATTGAGAGGATCACTTGATAGTAGTGGGCAGACGTAACCTGCCCACGACAACGTGGTGTTAGTTAGAATGCTATCACACAACACCACATTCACGTCGCCTTGAGACATAATAGTCTCATTACCTGAAAAATTTCATTAGCTACAGCGCCCTTCTAACCGGAACAAAGTATCGTTTGTATACTACTGTTTGTAAAAACTAATAATTATGTATTTTTCTATAACTGTAGTTTGGGTTGAATAAATAAATTAAAAGTTTGAATCGTAAATGTCTACCCGTCTGGCACCACCCCCACATAGTGAATTTGCTAACAGTACAGCATTAATGTATTCAAGTTGTCAACTTATTACAAATGAGAGTACGCTTTAACTTAATTCGTCTCGTTTACCCTTACATTAAATTAAAGTCATGTGTTATTATAGTTAAAAAGGAAAGAAATTATTTTGTTTTAAGTTGTGCTGTAGGTAAAACATCCCCTTCATTCGGCGTAAAGTATAATTAAATTTAACAACTTAGTATAATTCAAGTTGTTCAGATCGGAGCGAAAGTTCGCGAACGAACTTTTCAAGCAATAAATCAATACGCAGAACATTCCAAGAGGCATGGCTGATTTAAAGAAGACTTGGAGAAAACTTAAGTGAAACTTTATCCGTAGCACTTTGGTTTTGAACTTGTTAATTTTTTAAAATGACGTATAACAACAGTATTATTGTGGGGGTGTAACAGGCCCCGCACGGGACTCAGACTAACCTCACCTGTAGTGCCTGCTAATCAACAACAACAAATGAGACCCTGGTTCCCACCAACCTGTGTTGAGCCAGCGTAGTGGGAAATAATCCAAATCTTTCATATGAACCACTACAAACGACGTCCTTAAGTACCCGATTGTGGTAGAGGCAAGGAGACTCCCACAAGGTGGAACAATGATCTGGTGAGAGTCGCAAGAATCAATTGGATACGGGCAACGGAGGACCGATCGATTTGGAGATCTTTGAGAATCAAAATCAAAAAAAAAAAATATGAAAAACGAACGCATTACTAAAGGCAGTCTCTACAAATGCTAGTATTTCAAAACTTCAGCTGTGTCATAGTCCTGTAGGACGTTTAGGACTTACTTGTGTCACTAGGTTTATAAAAAAAAGGTTTTACGTTCCCCAAATTAAGCTTGGTAAGATTATTTCTAACCCACCTAGCTATCAGCTCAACAAAATGAGACTACTCCTATAACAGCCAAGTAGTATTCAAGCTGTCATTCAGAGGCCGAGGATTTTGGATAAGCCATCATAACCGGTAGAAGTAATGTTGGCAGACCCCCCACTGGGTGGCTCGACGATCTGGTGAAGGTTGAGAGAAGCAGCAGGATGCGGTGAGCGCAGGATCGATCGATGTGCAGATCTTTGGGAGAGGCCTATGTCCAGCAGTGGACGGACGTCTATCGGCTGATAATGATGATGCTTAACCATCTTAGATCCATTGTCCATTATTGATAAATAAATAATAGTTGTAGTAATATCTAAAATGGATACTGATACATCGTCAGTATTTTCTGAGTCCACTGAACCTACTGCGGTTATGATGATGAAGTGGCTACTATGAGGGTCTCATTGTTATTGTACCATTGTACTCGTCTGTCAATGACATCAGCGAAGGCATAATGGTACAATTTTGTTTCTGACGGTGATCGATGGGACAGTGATGTCAATCGATTAATCAGTTTGTAATCGCGGACCTCCGATATTAATTGCCGAGCGGCGACAAAATAAAATAAATAGTTCTCTTTACTATAGTCAGCTCAATTTACCAGTAATGATGCTATCCATCTCTTTTTTCCACAGCTTTCAGGTATCAACGGAAACGGACAAAATATCCTAAACCAATATTGAGTTTGACTAAAGAACGTTTTAGCAAATAAACTTGCCAAAATAGCGTCAGCAGTAAAACTAGCTGAACAATTTTTTTTATTTATGATAGACAGCCATTTTATGAAGGTACCGTGTATGTAATTTTCATACTACATATCGATTTGAGAGCCGTAGCTACGAAGATTAGACCTTAAGTATTCTAGACAGCTATTCTAAGCACCTACCGCCATATTGTTATTGTTTGATTACACCACTTTGTCCATCAAATATTAATCTTCAGTTTTGGTATATAATAAAAGAAGAACTTGTGTTTTTTATCTATCATCTCTTTATTCTAAAACTCGGCAGCATCTTTGTTTGTATAAAAGCATAATCCCTGAAAAGGTAAGCTCATAACAGCATTATGAATTTTCCTTCCCGAGAAGTAGCATTTACTTTCTCCTAAGATGCTCTGTTTATTTATTAAAATTAAATCCATCCGCAAATTTGTTAAGGATATAGTAAAAAAAAAAAAAATTAATTGAATTACCCGTTATGGTGTCATTTCCGTGTGATTAAAGTTTACTTTGAAGATTTGAATTTAGATTGAATTTTTCCGTCACCTTCAAATTTTCTTTCACTTTGACATAATATGAATATTAAAAGGAGAATATTAAAGGTTTTACGGTTCTATGAAAAGGTTAGTTTAAAAATTATTAAATAAAAAATAATGTTATGTTATCATTATTATTCTGCAAAGTTACTGATAAGTTATCTTAAGCGTCAAAACTTTAATTTTAATAAATCTCATGCTCACATTTTGCTGTATGGTTTCACATTGATATTTCTTTTAGGAAGAATATACAACTTTGGACGTACAATAAATAAATAAGAAAATGGTGGAAATATAGTAAAAACAAATTTTACAATTCCAAATAATTTATATAAAAAAAAACATTGTTTCAGTTTATATCATAATCGAGAGACCTATCACCAGTATTTGAAACAACAACGGTTTTCTGTGACAGCCGCTGTCTGACTTTCACGGCGTTAGGGAGTACAAAGGATCTATCGTTACAGAACTGAACGCTGATGATGTTCCCACAGTAAATTTGCCGAATGATTTAATGACGCAATAACCGGCATTGATTCGGCATCATTGTGCGGGGCTCGCGATCGCGCGGCTCAAAGCAAATTGCTCCGATTGTGTTAATGACAGTGAGTGATGAGGAAATCAAGGATTTCGCGGCAGCCGTCGATGCTCGTGAAGTCATTTCGCAAATCAATTTTCTATTAATCCGTTTCAAGTGACGTCAGGCAAAAAAAGTAAACAGCTACATTGATCAAAATTTAACTGTTAGAGAATTCTCTATTAAGACAGAATTGTATACAAAGAAAAATTAAAAAAAAAAAAACATATTGTTTCTAATCGACAGTGACCTCCTTTTGACTTAAATTTTTTTTTTTTTTTATATTGTCACGCCTTTTTCCCAGTAGGGGTAGGCAGAGGTGAATAATCCACCCACGTTTCGCCAGATGTGGTCAGATTAGGTCCCATGTAACAGGGGGCGAGCCTGTTGCCACTTTATTGGGACCACCACACACACACACACACAAAGATGATATCAGTGTGCGGGTTTCCTCACGATGTTTTCCTTCACCGTTTTTGTATCTCGCTGTTGTAAGTAAAGTTCACAAATGTACATAACTTAAATATTAAGTCATTGGTACATGTCGAGGTTTGAACCCGCGACCTTCGGAATGAAAGTCGCACGCTCTAACCATTAGGCCAGCGAGCTACTTAAATTTCATACCATGTTAATTCACAACAGGGCGAAGATAAAAGGGACACAACAACTCAAGGGCTATAAGCCAACCTCACCTCCTTGTTATTCACCCTCCTAATCAATAAACAAGGCTCTGACTTCTACCTACACACATTGACCCAGTAGTTGAAAATGGCCTAAATTTCCTCCTATGAGGGTCGTTAAGGTAGACCGTTTAATGTCGGACGTCGAACGACGATAATCCAACAGAATACTATTACCATCCCTAACAGCAATGCTGTTAAAGCAGCAGTTATACAGCATAAGTATGGCCCAAATCCATACTCCAAAAATATGTCCTTAGGGTAGAACCAATGATCTTCGTGTCACAAAGTAAACAGTTGGCTGCGTCAGTTAAAACTAATACATATTCCAACCACCGAACCACCTCGTTTAGTCCACAAATATTTACGTTCAATCGTATTTGTTGCGAGAGGGATTTTTTTCTTGTGTCAAGAGATCAGCGGTCATCCCTATCCCCCTCCGCCATAACAAATTCTGTTTGTCTTTACATGAAGACATAAATATCACATAAAAAATATATTCATGTCTTTATATATCGCGTACATTATTAGATATCATCATCAGCCGATATACGTTCACAGGTGGAGATAGGCCTCCCTCAAAGATCCCCACATCGATCGGTCTTGCGCTGGCCTCATCTAGCGGCTTCCCGCGACCCTCAGTTCACCACACTGGCCCATTATGATTGGTGCGAGCCAGAGCCTCGTTTGTTGATTAGCAGGGTGCACCACGAGCAGGTGAGGTTGGCTTGAATCATAAACTTCGCCGGTTTGCGAACACAGATGCTCAGCTCCTAGTTCTTCATAAGAACAACAAAGGAGTAGAGAGTATCCAAAAACGACTATGGTATCTTAATGAAAAGAATGAATAGGCTGAATAGGTTACCATTTAACATCAGGTGGAATTAAAAAATAAACATCGTGATCAGCTGATAGACGTTCAGTACTGAGCATAAACACAAAACGAAAATAACCCCGCGATATATAGTTCGGGTGGCAACATTCAATTTACTGAGGGTGATTTCGTAGAAAATGTGTGAATATGAGAAATACTTATGCGACATTAACCCAGGATAAAGGGAACCCAAAAAATTTTAATAAGAATAGGGTAATGGACCTCGAATGTTAAATTTCACTTCCACCAATATGTACTTGTGATGTAAAGAATATTCCATTTCCTGCATTTGATAACGGAAATAGAAATAACAACTCTCACTTTTGACTTTTGCTTTTATCATGCATGAAGGAAATGAAAACATTGTATGTCAGCACGAAATTGGTATTAAATAAATGAGATTTTTTTTTAAAAAAAAAGAGTTTTGGTCGGGTGTATCTTTTACCATCAGGTGATCTCGTTAGTCTCATCGCTTCGTCGAATAAAAAGGTAAGTAATCTGGAGGTCACTAAGCAGTGGACAAAACATTGTAGCATCCTTAAAGTAAGGCTCTGGCTCCTACCAACCCGCATTAGGTCAGCGTGGTGGGAAGTGGCCCAAATTCTTCCATATGAATCTTGTGGGAATCTTCGCTGGAGACCTATGTCTTGCAGTGGACATCTATCGGCTGATTATGATGAAGATCCTTGAAACTATATTCCAATTAAAAGGGTTCTGCAGCCAGTGTAATAAGGGTTATGATATAAAGGCTACCATCATCCTTGCTCGTTTCGATGCTTTGAGCAAAACTACGTCCTTGTTGTGAAAACAGTCAAGATAGATATTATCGCAGCAAGGAGTTAATGCTGTAGAGAGGCAGCGAAAAATAATCGCTCATCTCCCACTCCGCAGGCAGAGGGTCAAAGGAGGATGCTTTACTCGTTGCAAACCGTAACAGAGGCCAGGGTGGCAGATCTGGAGTCAACCCGTTACCAAATATGAAAGGCCTCGAAAAGGTGCGTGCGGTACTTCCGCCTAACACCGTTAAACGGGGTGGAGAGCAATAGCTCCCCTAGTCACGTGATCTGATTAAGTCCTCTCGCTGTAGGAATCAGGGTTGTGTGGGAAAACATTCCCATGGTTCTGGACAAATGGACTGACTGAGAAACCGTGGTTTTTTACTGGTAAGAGTCCAGTATAACTCTTCTATTGTTCCGACAACGCAAGGTATCAAGGCAGATATTGCCACGAAAAATAATACACAGAAAGAAAAAAAAGATGTAGAAACAATAGTGTGGTAACGTTAGTGTGTTCCGGTTTGAAGGGCGTTTTGGCTAGTGTAATTACGGAGAGATGTAGGTCCAGCAGTGGACGTCCAATGGTTGGAATGATAATCATGCTATATTATTAAAATACACCCTCAATTTGTATAAAATAGAAATATCGTGTTGTATCATCATCAGCCGATAGATGTCCACTGCTGGACCAGACCTCTTCTAAAGATCTCCACATCGATCGACCCTGCGCTAGCCTGGTTGCGGCGCCATGCATGACCTCCGGTACCACCGGGCACTAGGGGTCGTGGTTTGTAGGGATTCGTATGGAGGTGTTTGGGCCATTTCTCATCACGTTGGCCCAATGTAGATTGATGAGATGTTGTATCTGTTAACAAATTTCGTTCTCTCTTTGTTCCTATTCTCAGCGTGCTAGAAAGAGAGAGAAGATGATAATGAAACGATTCCGGGAACACCTTAAGTACATACAGACTTCATATATAAGTATATATATGTATATAAATTGATTTTGTTACTATTATATATACAGTTTAAGTCAGTAAGTTATCACTTATCACAACATTTCACCTCACCGAATGTTGACTGGTAGAGTACGCCAACAAACATTAAGCCCCCCTTTTATACACCTATCTGGAAGGTTTTACAATGAGGAGAAAATAAAATTAAAAAAAAGGATACGTCAGATATCTACACGAATGGTTTTACGCGTGTTTTATCGTCAGGACTCATGCAAAGTGGATGTAAGTAGGAATAACTGCGCGCAGTCTCCGTCCGTTCGTTAACTCCCCGTTAATTAATTCGCTCGTAAAACGTCCCGCTCTTTATGACACACAACACACACGTCTGCCAAATAACGAGCAATCACTTGCCAGACGGTTAACTGCGAGCTGGTTAATTATACTCGGATGCTTTATGTGACTAATATCTATTTTACTACACATAGGTAGATTCTTATCATATTTGTTTTCATCGCCCCAGTTACAGTGAAACAAGTCAGATTTTTGATGAGTACGTTTCAATCAATCATCAGCCGATAGATGTTCACAGCTGGACATAGGCCTCTCCCAAAGATCTATACATCGATTGATCCAGGGCTGCCTGCTTCTAGCGGCTTCCTGCTACAGTCAGCATGGCCTACGGTACCGCTGGACACTGGGGGCTATAGTTTGTAGAAGTTCATATGGAGAGTTTTCGCTCATCTTCCACCACGCTAGCCTAAAGCAGGTTGGTGGGAGCCAGAGTCTCCCTTGTTGATTAGCAGGGTGCACCACGAGCAGGTGAGGTTGGCCTGAGCCCGGTGAGTTGTTGTGTGGGACTCATTACACCTCTGGTGGTATAGTGTTTATCATCTTAATTAGTGCCAAGTAATAAGCGAAAGAAATTAATATAAAGGAGAGAAAATTCATGTAAACTTTGTCACATATATTATATGTATATGAGATATCCAGATTCATTGACTCATCATGAGACTATTAAGACCATCTCCAAAGTATTAGACTTAAACACTCAAAATTTGATTGAGATATTGCTTCTGCGATTTAGAGGTCAGATAAGAAAGGATTTTACAAAATACCTTCCTCAAAAGCAGTTGCGGGATTCTTACAGCCAGCAAAGCAGACATTATATAATATATCATATTACAGCTGGTATATATCACATTTCCAATTTTAATCATCATCATTATCATTTCAGCTAAATGAAGTCTACTGCTGTCGAGCCTCTGTAAACAAATTTGATTTTAAACGAAATTTTAATAGACATTTTTACCCATTATGAACTTGGCAAATAACCGATAATTGCAAAACACTCCACAGCATATTGAAGGTCTCAGCAGCGATTTTAATAGAAAATAATTAAGGTCAAGATCGTCTTCAAGTGAAATAAGCACTCGATTATTTTCAACATAACGGTAAAGATATAAAAAATTTTACGATCCTCTTACTAAAGATACGAACTTTAAAATATTTTACTGTTAAACTATGTTCTAGTTGGATGACGAACACTTTATGAGAGTCATCAGGAATATTTTATTTTCATACTCAGTCTTATAGACGAGGCAAACGTTCGTGTATCGGCCAAAACGTTATATAATGAAAATATTAATTAATGAAAGGGATTGTAAAGGTTTCCGCAAAACTCACGGGATCTAAACGAACCTCACCTGCTGGTACTACTCCCTGCTAATCAAACGAAGCTCTGGCTTCCACCAACCCGCATTGGGCCAGTGTGGTGGAAAATAGTCAACATCCCCCTTATGAGACCCTACCCGACCGTGTGAGAATCAGAGAGGCATATTTCGAGCAATGGAAGTCAATGATGATGATTATGATGAATTAATAACACCAGCTGAAGCCAAAACTACCACAGGTGAAGTAGCAAAAATATATCCGATAGAGAATATATTTATATTTAGTATAATTAGACTAATTATAAAACAAAATCTTATATAACATATAAAGGGATCTATCTAAGTAGAGAAAGAACGGAGAATAGGCTTTCACTTAATTAACTTGGATTATCTTAGACCGAGATAATGCTAACAAAAGATTTATTCAAGTTTCAGATACGGTTAAAGGAATACAATGTTTAGGTAACATATTTAATTACTTAATTGTATGTTATAATTACACAAGATTTTTCTTTACGTACTATGGTGGCATGGTCACCATCAATTGGTTTTTATATAACAAAAAAAAGTATTTAGTATTTATATTTTTAAATTAGGCACTAAACCTTAAAAATAATATTTTGATGGAAAGGTTTTCTTTAAGTACTCACTTTAATTTTTTTTTTTAAATCATCCTTTCAGTATCTATGAAATGAACTAAGCGGACGGCTGTGGACGGCGCACGAGCCGCACACTCTCGCCACGGACGCTCCCGCCACCGCTGCCAGGTCTGCCACGACCACGCCCGGGTCTTGGTAAAAACACCTCATTCCTCCTTTCTGCTAAACAACTGATCGATATTTTTCGTTTAAAACAAAAATATTCGAGACGTCACTGAAGTTTACGATAACTCTCCAATTTACTCGCTAAGAAATAGTTTACGACTCATTCGAAAGATCATCTTCATCATCAGCCGACAGACGCCTACCCCAAAGATTCCCACAAGAGATATGAATTCATATGGGGGATTTGAATCATTTCCCACCACGCTAGCCCAATACAGGTTGGGGGAGACGTTCGAAATATACATACCGTATAATACAATATCATCATGATTTCATAACAATAAGGAGTTAAACAATATAAATCTGAATTATTAGTTTTAGTTTACTATACAATATACAGTAAACATAGCTTGATTATATATTATACTTACAACCATGATGACCAAGATTATATAAGGTTAAATGACAATGATCCTGTGGATGGTGAAGATTGGACCTCTAAGGTTTATAATAGGAAAGAAGTAGTTAACTTGATGGGTTAGAGAAAACCCAATCACCAACAAAACTTGATAAAGTTTAGTTCCGAATCGAATCAGGGACTGGTCACTGAAGAGAGAGCCAATGTGTAATTTTTTTTAACGGGTTGACTTGATTTTGGTTTTAAGGGTAGAGAAAGACCAAGGAAAGTGTGAATGGATTGTGTGAAAGACATGTGTAAGAAGAGTATGAATTCAGATATGACGGCTGATAGAGGGATATGGAAGAGGAGTACATACTGTGGCGACCCACATAGCTGGGAAATGGGCAAGAGGAAGAAAAAGACTTGATTATGATTAAAAAATTAATAATTTTATATCTTACCGCTTACTGCATCTCCTTATAAAACATACGACGATGGCATTACCGATAATGAGCGTTACCATCACAATAGACGGTACGATGATATCTGAAAAACTTATCTGATTATAGGCGAAGGAACAAAATTAATGTTGCCAGAATGAGAAAAAGAAATTAATTAAAATATACTAATAGTGAAAGGAACTAAAAATTTTTCTTTCATCATTTACCTTTGTTATTAGTTCAATAAATCTTATTTAATACTAGAGAATACAGAGAGGTGATAACAAAATAACTCACCGAATAGCATATTAACCGTAAGCTTTATATTCTGAAATATTAAAAAAAATATGAACTCTTATAAAATGTACTTAGCTCTACTAAATAATATAATAATCATATCATCATCATCATCAGAAGCCAATAGACGTCCGCTGCTGGACATAGGCCTCCCCCAAAGATCTCCAATAATAATATACTAATTTATAATTAGGAGATTCTCTCTTTCTAGTTGTACTTCAAATATCGCCAACATTCTCTATTTTTCTCCTCCTACTTCGCTCTGTCCTCTACATTGTACTAAGAATCCTTTTAAAACTGGTATGAACCGATCATAACAGGATATTACTTTACAATGGCAAACAATAAAAGACAACAACTCACCAATGATATAATACATATTCACACCGATATAAAAACACTTGAAACCTTCCCGTTTATAATCGATTTATTTTTTATATCGATAATACATCACTAACATTTCCCGATTGTAGCAATACGTCAACACTTAAAGGAATAAGTGGGAGAAAGAGTAACTTAAATCGATTACAATACAGCTTGACGACAAGAACGGTACCAATGATTAATTGTCAATGTCATAGAAAAGGAAATGAGTTTAAAGCAATAGAGATCTTATTCAGAAATAAATTATGGTCTTCAACGTCTTTAACTTCAACATTAACTTAAATCTTGAGATGAATGATCGATTTTCAATTTTAAACTGAAAATATCAGATCACGAAGTAAAAGGCATTTAACAACAACGAATATAGATTGCAATATTGTAAGCGCTCCGTATAACTTTATATATAGTTTTTAATTTACTAGAACAATGGGCTAAGAAACATAGAACTTAACTGTAAACTAAGTTAAAGTATAATTTATTTAGCTTAAATATAATAGCATGTACAAAGCTTTTAAAGTTAGCCGAAATTCATATTGTTTTTGTTTGAATACGTAATCAAGTAATGATCAATTTAAAAAGCCGCACAACTTTAATCACGTTCATTATAAAATTCGGGTTGGGAAGGGATGAGTGGGGGGTTGGTGCGAATGAGGTATGGGTGGTGTACGATTTAACACGACCACGTAAAAGCGCCTTAGCCAACACCGCAAAGCTGTCGCGACTACATTTATCGAGTTTAATTATAGCGGGATTAATACATCGGCGATGTTGATACGGAAGAATCAGCACTTTCACCGTTAAATAATCTACCGGTTGGTAAGAACGAAATGCTAGTTACGATGTTTATATGAAAAATAATATTAATGACCCAAGAAAGCGGAAGTAATCATCTCAGATTAACTGCATTCTTCTTTCAACCATATCTTGGCGCCAGAAAATGGTAAATATTATATACTTCTTTCCTTTAACATTATATTCTTCACACTTCTGTTTTTCCATTATCGCTGCTTTTGGCATCTCTTCGCTCTTCTTTTCATCTCTTTACGCCTCTTCGCGCTTTTTCGCGCATCTTCGTTTATCTTCGCGCCTTTTCGTGTATCTTTGAGTCTCTTCGCAAATCTTCGTTTATCTTTGCGCCTCATCACGCTTCTTCGCGCATCCTCGTTTATCTTCGCGCCTCTTCGTTTATCTTCGCGCCTCTTCGTGTATCTTTGCGTCTCTTCGAAAATCTTCGTTTATCTTTGCGCCTCATCACGCTTCTTCGCGCATCTTCGTTTATCTTCGCGTCTCTTCGTGTATATTGGCGACCTATCGTGCTTCTTCGGGCATCTTCGTTTCTCTTTGCGCCTCATCACGCTTCTTAGCAATTCTTCAAGTCTTCGCGCCTCTTCGCGTCTTTTGCTACTCTCCGCGACCCTCGACGCTTTTCCGCGCCTCCCCGCACAACTTCGCATCTCTCTCTCTCTGCGCCTTTCTTCCTCACTTTTCCGCTTCTTCACTTTTCTGATGCTGCTGATGACGTCGACTACATCTACGACGATGTCGATAATATAAAAGTTATATAAACAGTCGATTTAAAGTGTCGATAAAATAATTTCATGAACTTTAATACTGAGATCAGTAACAACACCCCAAAAACTTCGTTGTACGTCGTAAATATTGACACCTATTACTTTCCTATTGAAATCGGTAACGAGAAAAATTTTACCTGAATATAGAGCTATTGTATTCACTCCAAATTCACATATCCTGAAATTAAAAGTAGGATATATATGTACAATTATATATCCAAAGTGGACTGTTGACGAAGATAAGCGAAATCTAATTTAACTGCATTGTATCTGAACAATGGATAAGCGGATTTGTGGATGCGAATGGTATGAACTTTGGTAAAGCATCACAAATGGACGTCCAGCATAATCTACGGACAATGAGATATCGCAATATGATATGTTTAAGTACTTTAGTGATGTGATATTTAACTGAACAGATAATGAAAGGTTTTTAATTATTTCTTTATTCAAAGATAAATTTAATTCACGTAATGGTAAACTATGTATTATAACTGAAACATTGAGATGCTAGTGTAATGAAGACTGCTCTCTGATCAATGATAAAGTGCACTCGATTAGAGTAATATTAAACTTTGGTGATCGTTATCACATGAGAGATGAAGTCTTCGATTTTATCTAGCTACAGCATTTAAACGTTAGTGTTTCTATTGGAATCAAATTTCTTTTGGAACGGTCTGAACTGGATTTTGTCAAAGGAAAGAGTCAAGATCAAAAGTATTTTATTATTAATAGGAGTTTGTGCTTGACTACCACCCCACCTGCTATTAATATCTATTGTGGTCTGCGAAGGTGAAGCTTACAAACCTAACTGCCTCTTCATTGTTTTCTCTTTTTTCTGTAACATTTTTTTCTTGCTCTTATCAAAGACAAGCTAAACCTGTTTGTTTATTTCTTAATATAAATCTATTTCTAATTGTAAACAGTAATGTTTGCATACTACTTATTGACTATATAAATAGACTTTACCGCTCCATTTACATAGTGTTCGAAACAACAGAGACCTAATACTTGTATTATATTAACCAGAAGATAACACCTTGGTATAACATCTAAAGGTAAGATAAATTTTAAAGCGTCATAATAACGATGTACTAGTACTTCTAACTAAACTATTCTGGATTTCTCTTCTGCATATACGAGTCAGTTAATTAATGTTTGAACTGTATTCTAGGACAGTTCACTGCAAACCATTTTGATGGGTATTACATTAGATTTTACGGACAAATCGCATACTTATTTACATGTAAGTAAAGTTAAGAGAAAAGGCTTTACTTAGAATGCCAGTTTTAAATTAAAGAAATTTAATCAAATCTATACAACATATACAATATATACTGTCGTCTCTTGTGATGAAGAGATGGTCCTGTCAGTGGGGAACAAAAGGCTATGTATGGATGCTTTATGCCACAAGTTTAGACTCTCATTTTTATTTATTCACTTGCAAAACTCAGGAATTTATTGCGATCACTATTTTATAAGTAGACCATAACAAAGATGATAAATTCTTTTGTACATAGAGCTTAGAACAAAATTCATAAAGAAGAAAATAAAGTGAAATCTTTTATCGGAGCGGGCCTTTACATAGGGGCGGGGATTTACCCTTCTTAATAAAAATACCTTTAATAACCCAGTCCTTTATTGTTAAACCCTAAAAGCATTTTAAGAAGATTGTTGTGAAGGTAGGAATTCTCATTGTTAAAGTTTTGGGCGTCGTGAGACTGATTCATGGTAAATTTCCACTTCGGCATAACCTTACATTATTTGCTTGGAAACAGTTGAATCTTAATGAAACAACATATATGTATTAGAGAGAAATATTAAAAAGGATTTTTTTTTTAACTTAAAAAAAAAGCTTAAACAGTTTTAATGATATAGTTTATGTTTCGCAGGACTAATTAATTCTTACAGTACTCGATAATCCAATACGAAGGGGAAACTTCTCTCATTACGTGTTGCGAACTTCCCACGCCGGCGTTAAAACCTCCCCCGCGAACATTAATAATTAGTTTTCATGTGTAATAGATAAGTTTCTAGTAAATGTGTGCCTCAGTAGATAAAACTCGTTTATAAGAAACTATCTGAAGCTCCAAGTTCAGAGTGACTAAGTAACTAAAAGCTAAGTCATAAAGAACTTTACACTGTGACAAATATCTTGCAAAGACAGACACTTCAGATGAAATCATCCCTATCTCCCCTTCTGTAAAACTCTTTCATTTTCACCTCGGCAAAAAATTCTCCAGAATTCTGGTGGTGTGATAGGAGCCAAGAGAGAAAGCTCTCTCGACTCTTTGCGACTATTCTGGTCTCAGGCTCTACCACCACAGATGATAGAGAGAGCGGTCAAACGCAATATCAACACTCCTCTACTTCCGCTACTTCACCACAGCTGCGAAAGGCAATGAAATATTGCCCCCAGTAGCACCTTACATCCGAGGTGACCTTATCGAGCTTACCTGGAAAAGTTACTTAGGTAGGTTCCTCTAAGCTTTAACCTGAGCAATCAAGCCACGGCTACTGATCCGGAGCTACAACAACGCGAGGACTAATTCAGGAAGGACAGGACTTAAATCAGGAAATAAAGGCACTTTTTAGTAATAGAAATAGACGAAGCATAGAATATACTAGGATCTAAGTATATTTGCAAAAATATTTATTAAACATTCGATCAATTTCCTGCGAAAAGAAAGGGATGATATTTGTATCTCTTTAGAGTTTGTATTGCGTCCTTAGATAGCCGGGCCCCGTCCCAACCATTCAAGTGAGGAATACTTAGAATTTCCAAAGCACAGCGTAAGTATACCATCAGACTGAATAATGAAATGAAACTTTTATTCTACACCAGTTAATATAATGAATTAATTTACAGTGTTCCGGTTTGAAGTGATCTATATCTAGTGTATTCACTAGGAACAAGAATAGCCGGGAGAGGAACGGAACACGATATACATATATATAAGTATGAATATAAATATGTAACGTATGTATATCAGTATATAATATGTGTTTTTTTTATGTTATTAAGCGACGACGCGAGTGGGACAGTCACTTGATGGTAAGTGATACGTATATAACAACGTGGCGGTAGTTAAGTGTGGTATTTACTGCACCACATTGGGCTCGCCACTTAAGACATAAGATGTTGAGTCTCGTTACACCCGTAATTACACTAGCTACAGCGCCCTTCAAACCGGAACACAGTTTGCACACTACTGTTTGGTGGTAGAAACAAGCGCTGCGGTGGTACCTACCTAGGCTGTCTTCGGCAAAAGAGACCTACCATCTATATTATACTTGTATCAATGCACTTATTTCGATATTGTGTTTTTTTTTTAATTTTCTTCACAATTATTCACCTACCTTACAACATCTGCTCACCACCTTACGTAGACTGGAAGGTAATACCTTCACACGATGTATATAAAGTTAAATAAATATATTTGCCTTGTATATGATAAAAGGAAATATAGTTTCCTTCATCATCACCACAAGCGGAAATGAAAATCATTTTATTTTACATATTAACGTAATAAAAAGATTTTTTAACTTTATACAAATAAACCGGGCTCTGTACGTTTATAGTCTGTGCCGTCGGGTAATTCACCACTTTAAGCAATATGGCTTCACTTGCCCGATAAATCGACGTCGATTTGTAACAAACATTTGCTATGTTGTGTGAAACTAAAAGTAGCTTTAAAGAGTAATAGTGTATATATTGCATCTGTAGAATATCTTAGTGCCCTGTTAGGTCTCTATTGCCGGAGACTATCTAGATAAGTACCATTCTAAGGCCTATTTATGGTGAAAACTGTGTTCCGGTTTGAAAGGTTAGCTAATCGGGGTCGTAAACGGTCATGATGGTTTTTCTCATCGCCTTCTAAACGGTCCTGAGGAGGACAGTCGCTGGACGTGGTCTCCGGTCATTGATGTAGTACTCACGAGGCTGGTAAGCATAAAACAGACCCCGGGACTAGCTATCCCAACGGTTGGGTTCCGAATGGAGATCCCACGACCCCACCAAACGCCGATGGAGACCACCGAGGGAGTTTTAGTGGGTAAAAATCTCCAATTAACTTTGACTTTCCTGCAGAAGACGGAGTATATTGTTAGAAGATTTCCCCTGAAACCAAAAAAAACTAAAAACTATTACTACTAAAAAACATCGTGAGGAAACCCGCACACTGAAATCATCTTTGTTTGTGTGTGGTGGCCCCAATAAAGTGGCAACAGGCTCGCCCCCTGTTACATGGAACCTAATCTGACCACATCTGGCGAAAAGTGGGTGTTTATTCAACTCTGCCTACCCCTACTGGGAAAAAGGCGTGATAATATAAAAAAAAAAAACTTTTGAAATTACCGGGGTAGCGTGAGTCGATATCTTATGTCTCAGGCGACGAGCCCAATGTGGTGCTGTGTATAACATTCAACTAGCGCCACGTTGTTATGGCTTAGCGTATCACTTACCATCAGGTGAACTTCCCGCTCGTCTCGTTTAGTAATTGAATAAAAAAAGGACATATTTTGTTAAAAGGAGAATAAAACTTCAATATCAAACATCTATAATATAAGCAGTAGTTTAAAAGATGATGTACTTTCATTTGCATTATGATATTTTTAAAAATCAAATGTATTGGACTGTAAGGAGTCTCGCAAAGTAACTGATGGGATCCGAGCCAACCTGTAGTTCCCTGGCCCCCACCATCCTGCATTGGGCCAGCGTAGTGGGAAATAGTTCAAATCTCTCCATACAAACGACGGCACGTTATATCCGACGATTCGAGAGACCATGCTAACTGGGGTAGGACCGATCGATGTGGAGATCTGTCGGGGAAATCTATACCCAGCAGTGGACGTCTATCAGCTGATGATTGATGGAAATGTATTAAATGATATCTATATTTTCTTTGTGAATCGATTCAAAATAATTTGAATATATCAATTATTAAAACAATTTCACGTTATCGTATTGAAATCAAAATTGAATTTGGTTTCTGACGGATGTACGAAGTGGATATTGGACGAGGATTTTCGAAATGAAACATTAATATTTACATATATATATACAGTATACACATATAGGATGTATACTACAATATGTTGGAGTAAAATTATTGTAAAGATACAGTACTGATGTAGTTGTAAAAACCTAGTAATAAAAGTCTTAAAGTTAATAGTTGATGTACCAACTAAAAATTATGAAATTTTCATAATACTTACATTTCTTCTATACTTTAATAACCTTTGTTATACATGTTAGTCTAATAATATCCACTATTGAATATAGACCCTTCACATTGGTGGTAATTTCTGCATTGGAAATTACAACCAATCTCTTAAACGGAGGTCGGTAAACTTAAGATATATCTGTTCCCATCAGTTAGTTATCTTACAGAAAATTATAGCAGCTCCGTACAGTGGCGATTAAATGTTACATTCATAGATTTTGATAATAATGTTCATATTTATAATTAATTATAATAAAACTTTGGTATCTAAAGGATCTCTTACGACTTTCTGCTGATGAGGAGTCAAAAATTGTGTTCTGTCTTTCTGTGCGAAAGACTGTAATTTTTGTTAGCACACGCTTACATCTTCAAATTAGATTTAATAATATAGTTAAGAAAAAAAAATGGAGATTGTTTTGGTCCTAAATGCACTGCGATTAAAAAGACGTACGAGATCTCATAGATCTTCAACGCTTTAGTTGTATATCCTTCAAAAACCTCCCTGCAACCAAGTTGTTAAAAGGTAGTTACACCTTAATATTGTCATAGAATCATCAAACATGGTTATTATCAATGTTTCAAGCATTGATACGTAAGTTAAAATTTTGTAATTTTATACTAATATTTAAAAGCATATAATTAACATGTGTATACGATAGTTATTTTAAACTGAAATGGGTTAATTAAATGTAATACTTGAAATTTCATCCTCATCTTTGATCTGTGTACTCAAATTACTTTTGATACAAGTCCTTTATTCAAATTCGTCGAAGGCGAGAATATGATAAGTACATAAAATATTTTAATTAGTATATCTTATACTTACAAAATATAAAAAAAAAACTTCAAAAAATTAACTAAATTTTTTTAATTAGGTATACGAACAGGACGATCATCTGATAGTAAGTAATACGCCTTCCGATAACAACGTGGCGCTTATAAGTGCGAAATACACTACACCACATTACGCTCGTCGCCTTGAGATACAAGATATGGATTCTCGTTACCCCAGTAATTACACTAGCTACCTCTAATCCTGCTAAACAGTAGTATGCAAACATTACTGCTGTTATTACTCGTACTTAGACGGTGTCCGGTAATAGAGACCTACCACCACTAACAATAGTTCCTATTAATCTGCAGGAGAGTTAATTATGTTATCTATTGAAATAAGAGTTCGTGTGATTTTAACAAAGAATTATATATGAAAACAGCGACCCAATTCAAACCGGAGCATCGATTTTTCGATTAAAAATTTCATCTGTGTTTTTTTTTTTATATCTGTTATTTAACAATTGTTGCTACACGTTACGTATTTTGTTCTGTCACTCATGTGCCAAGTTCAGAAAAACCTCGAGGAAAAAACATACACCCGCGAACACATCCCTCCCGCTTACCTAATATTTGCATACTACACGGCAACGTATTCCCTCGGAGACAAGTCTCTTTGAACGTAATAGATTCCGAAGTAACAGTAACGATTTTACATCTTTTAAGCCAAATATATTTACATTACATATATTACTTAAACATTCAAAGATCTAAGTTAAATAACGGATTGGACATTACTTTAAAGTATCTATATAACACTTTCTCAATCGATTGTTACCTACAGCGTCTCCGCTTGGAGAGGCTCAAACAAGTCTTTTGCTTTAACTTGAAAAATTCTAAAGATTGATCTAGTAAATAGACTTATGACCTAGACTATTATCTACCCTAAGGTTCTTCCTTAAACTTCAACTTTATATTCTTGACATAATATTGCATCAACACAAATTTGAAAGATAAACAATAAACAGGAGATGTCAAGACGTAATCAAAATTCACCCTACTAAATATTTTTTTGCATGAAAATTTAATTATTGCAGTAGTTGCAAACTTTATAATGAACTAAACAAAAAAAAAATTGAAATCTTGGAACTTACAAACAAGGATTGCATAACTAAAACTACCAAATGGCTTCAGGAACTAGATTATATGCGGATACGGAAAAACTTGTATATAGAGCAGACATCTAGTAAGCATACTTATTTCAAATAACAGAACAGCAATAACACATTATTCACACACACAAATACATACATATTTCACCCCAGAAGGGGAGTGGAGGGAGTCAGGAATCGAATCACACAGGGTATCCTAATTAGCACTGTCTCCCACATCAAAAATGTAAATATAATATACTTTATCCTTTAACTGTAAAATATTATGAGTAAAAACCACAGAATGTTTAATTTTTTTTTAATATAGGAAATAATGAAAAAAAAAAACTATAACATTAAAGTTTCTAAACGATATTGTTGCTGGAGAGAGATATTTGGGAGAAAGGGACGGAGAGTTAAAATGTGTGACATATGTAGAATTAAGACGTAGACTAAGTCTTTATAAAGGATTTTCATAATAATTCTTATTTTAACAGTACTCAGTCATGTTAATATATAATAATACATATATTCTATAACACTAAAGGACAAGTAGATTATCTAATTAAGACGACTAGTGAAAAGTTTTACCATAGTTAAGTTAGAAGAGAGAGAAACAGAGACCTTTGGCCACAGTAGAGATATTAAAATCTGTGAAAATCTTATTACCTTTTTCTTCATAACTACGATGTTTTTCTTATAAACATAATTACTCAAAAACTACTGTAACCACAATAAGAATACAGTTGTAAATACCTTAACCAACGTTTAACTACAATGAAGTAATAGATTCGATAATCAACGTATTCGATATGTAAGGTCGATAATAGGGTCACAGGGTCTAACAATCAACGTCGTGGTTAAGCGGTTGCAGGGGAACAGGTCCGACCCTTGCTTGTTTATGATAGTGTAGGCTGATGTTTGCGTTGATTAAACATGACGGAGTCTCATTTGTTACGTGAACAAACGTTTAAATTAACTAGTAAGGTTAACGCTTCAGATTATATAGGAACTTAACTAAACACTGGGAATGTTGCCAACACGCAGTTAAAATAAAACAATCTATGTAATAATTAACTCTTTCAAACCGGAAAGCAGTAATTTTCGCACAACAGCTCACGAGACACAAGTCAACCTCTCCTGTTCGTGGTTCATCATCATCATCAGCCGATAGACGTCGACTGCTGGGCATAGGCCACCCCTAAAGATCACCACATCGATCGGTTCCACGTTGCTCACATCTAGTAGATTCCCGCGTTTCTCACGAGATCGTCGGTCCACCTTGTGGGAGGCCTTCCAACGCTACGACTACCAATACGCGGGCGCCATGAGGACCTTATCGGCCGTATCTCACCATATGAACCCCTACACGACGGCTTCTAGTGCCCGGCGATAAGGGAGGCCATATTGACTATCTGGTGAAGGTCGCGGGAAGCACTGATCTGTTCGTTGTGAAGATCATTGGAAGACACCTGTGTCCAGCAGTGGACGTCTATGACCTGTATATTTATATCTATATATATGTATATTCTTATCTGTATATTTCTGGCTACAGAAATACGAGCTGATATCCTAGACGATTGCCAACAACAGAAACCTACCACCAGTAAAAGACGTACAACTAGTCACCATCGTTGTGTTGTAAACATCCCCAGTTTGCGAACAAAGAGGTTTAGCTCTTCGTTCTTCATAAGAACAGCAAAGGAGTGGAACAACTGGTATCGGGTACCGTCCAAATACAACGTATCTTCAAGTTAGTAGGCCACCAGGGGACCACCAGGGTCGACATCACCTCTTAACACCAGATGGAATCGTGGTCAAGAGCTGTTCACTTAATAAATACCTTTTAAATAAACCTTATTGGTGGTAGGTCTCTATTGCCAGAGACCATCTTAGGTATCGCAGACATAACAGTAGCGTGCCAACATTACTGTGTTCTGGATTGAAGGGTGCTGTAGCTAAAGAAATTACTACGGTAATGAGACTTAACATTCAGTATCAAAGCGACGAGCTCAATATGGTGCTGTGTATCAACCTATCTAGTGCCACGTAGTTATAGGCAGGCGTATCACTTACTATCAAGTGATCATCTCTATCGTCTCCTCGCAGCTGGGAACAAAAAAAATATGTCGTTCTCTATTAATTCTGAAGTACAAAGTTATTTAATTACTTGAACCTCACAAACGATATTGCTTAAGAGTATATTCAAAAAATGGTTCTCTTTAACCTTTAATCTTAAGATACAACTCTGATGATATTGTACCATGAATACATCAACGATGATTGATGATTTTTAATCATTATTTACCTGTTTATATTTTCGTTTATTAAATACACACGATATACAAAGGGTTAATAATAAACCCGCCTTAGTCAGTTGGATTACATTCGGTTGAACTCGCATTTTAACTACAATAGTTATCGCGTGAATCCAAAAGCTTTAGACGAAAATTTATTTACATTAAAAGTAAGTATAAAATATTAACTTCGTACTATTTAATATATAACTGAATAGTTTAATATGAAGACAAACATTGTGGTATTGATTTATTATAATAACAACAAACAAACATACTTCAGCTCGATTTCATACTGTGGTAAATGATAGGTTATGGTGTATACAACTAATAGTTACTATAAACATATACAGCCTTTATATTGAATATCATATTATCAATCCATGCTGTTTTTTTTTAATATTTCCTTCGTACAATATTTTCAATTTTAGTATCTCTGATGAAAATTTTCATAAGCTCGAGTTCATAGTTCAGTATTATGCGCTTCCGATAGGGGATATTGCATTTCAAGAACAAGTGGAAGAGATGATATTGCATTCGGAAGTGTTTGCATAAAAAGTAAAGAAGTACTTTATACTTAATGCTGTTCGAGTTTTCTATTTAGAAAACTGTTTAATACTTATTTAATGGTATACTTTTAAGATGAAAACATACGCTAATACAATCTGTTAACTATCCCACAAGATAGACTATAAGATATTTACTTAGAATTCCTAAAGATATAAAGGTATATATGTAAATTCTTTGTTTGGAATGATTAATACTTTACCAAAATTTCATATAGTGTTAAGCGATAATGAAGTTGAAGATGTTGAATCCTGCTCGCAGAAAATACCCTAGCTCTCGTAAGTAGTCAGTAACAATGAGATATTAGCAGATTTACAATATTGAGGTGGATAGGTAGACAGCTGGAACCGTTATAACTCTGCTGCAAACCTAACTCCATCAATTAAATGACCTAGAACATATAGATCCTTAGTTTAATCAACTAAGGTTCTGTATGTTACCAGGTAAAAGGTTTGCTTGTTACAAAACGGAAGCAGTTGAAATTCGCCATTTTGGCCCTTATAAAATTCATATGGGAAAATTAATCATTATCAGCCGATAGAAGTCTACTACTACCCATATGCCTCCCCAAAATATTTCCACGTTTTTAAGGGATCAAATGGTGGGATTTGAGCCTTTTCCCACCACGCCCAATACGAGTTTGTAGGAGCCAGAGCCTCGTTTGTTGATTAGCAGGGTGCACCACGAGCAGGAGATGATAGCTTGGATCCTGTGAATTATTATGAGGGACCCTTTACACACTAATAATTAATTCGTTCTTATGAATAAATGAGGAAATCAATATATTCATCAAAAGAAATCAGTATAGCTGATTTGAGTATTAGAATTTGATATCAGAAAACACTAAGAATAAAGTAACTGTTTCTTATAACGTTTGCAATTTGTTTCTTTAAATAATATAAAAAATAGTATCAAAGTGTTAATTTATAAGAAAGACCTAGATAGTTTAATCTCGCCGCGGAAACAAGAAAAGAAATTTAAAATGCATAAAGTTGGCCGGAAGTATCCCTTCTTAAAGAACTTCGAATGTAAAACTATAAGTTTACAACTTTTGTGAAATGGGTTTATTTCGAAACTAATTTAGGATGGAAATTCTTTGAAAAATTATAACACCCTCTATATATTAATTATTTAAAAAGTCTACATATATAATTTTTTTATTACATAAGGGTAAAATAATAACTGTAAGTACAATATAAAAGATGTTCTACAATTTTAACGACAGATACTACTATTGTGAAAAACCTATAAGTTACATGTACAGGAAATATTGAATTTCCCATACATTTGTTAATATCATTTCGAATTAAAAATATTTTTTTATATGTAGATATAAATCAAATCAAATCAAAACCTGTTGAAGCTTTTTCATTCATGAAAGAACTTTCCTTATTACAAATGCTAATCATTGAAGAAGTGCTATAGATAGAAAACCTTAATTAATGCATAATTACCTTTTCATTTTACTTACAATTTAGTAAAGTATGCTCTCTAGAAAAAAAAACACACACCAAGAAACTCCGACACTGTTTTAACATAACAATATCTTGTATTATACATTATTTATATCATACAGTTGTATCAGCGATAATTAAATATTTATTAATATATCATCTGTATGATGAATAATCATCATTTATCATCTGTTGTCATGATGATGATATTACCCATTTTAGACGAAATTACTGAGGTTATGAGACTTCGCATCTTCTCTCAAAGCGACGAGCGCATTGTGGTACTGTGTATATGATAACTAGTACTACGCTTTAGGCTAGCTTATCACTTACCATCGGGGTTTCAGGCCGTGGATCCGGGTCCACGAGCCCAGTGTCAGATGAGCTGTAAGAGCCGCTGTGGCTTCCAGCCCGCTCATAACAAGAATATAGACCATCGGGTGAACGTCTCAATCGTCTTGTCAGTTAGTTGAATAAAAAAAACGTTCGATATTTACACCACGAGCCGTCCCGAAAGACTGATCAGTGATTTAAAAGCAATACCGTGGTAAAACAATGCTGCCACCAGAGGACCCAAGCCAACCTCACGTGCTCGTGGTGCACCCTGCTAATCAACAAACGAGGCTCTGGCTCCAATCAACCCGCATTGAGCCAGCGTGGTGGGAAATGGCCCAAATACCTTCATATGAACCCCCACAAATATGGAGGTCGTTGGGTTAGACTTATGTCTAGCATTGGACGTCTATCGGCTGATGATGAATAATAGAGTACGTGGAGGTTTATTCATGTACTATACCAGCTGCTCTCCGCCCGCTTTGCTGGCCTGGATATAAAATTAGACTTAATATTTGTCTGAAATAATTCTAAAGAACAACCGCAACCGTTACTATAGCAACCGCTTAAATAATACCAAATGAAAATGTCTATAAAAGTTAGTTAGAAATAAAATTATAAAGAATCTATGCCTAAATATAAATAGCCTAAAATCATCTACAAATGATTCCGAGTCGGATGCTCATTCACATATCGATACATTCACTAGTTTTCATGTGATTAGCGAACAAACAAAACCCATTTTAATTATTTATATATAGATACAGTAAAAATAGAAAATATTAAAGAAATTTCTAACTTACATATAATAAAGTATATCTATAATAGTAGACACTCGGCAGATGTCAGCTCAGTAGTGAGCTTTAGTAACAGGAGCTTTCGGAGAATAGCGATGAAAATAAAGACTTCTATAGAGATTTTCAAATGCTTCACAATTTCCACGCGTAAAGCATTCTTCTCGCTGCACGAAGATTTTTTTTTATTGTTACAAAGACGAATAATCATGCAAATTGTACAGCAACTTGCAACTGTGACTTTGTATCGCAAAGGCGGAGCACAATTACACCCTCGTTATAATTCACGCAGAAACTTCAGCATTTTCCATTTAAACTTAAGCTTTCGCATCTTTATCCCTTATCGATCTTTTAATCATCTCTTTAAATTTAGGCACACAAATATATCATTTTACTTGTGTAATATAATACCATTTATTTTATACCTAGATATTAAAAGAAAAGGTCATCCTTTATACTCAGCATCTTGAGAGATAGGCAGAGAAGTGGGTGAAATATGCATGAGGCTTGAATTGTCGATACTTTATAAATAGATCACTGAAAAGAATTATGTTAGAAATATCCTAAAATTATATGTTAATGGTGGTAATCCTCTGTTGACAGAGACCAAGAACCTACCATTGGACTTACCGTTTTTGTATTCTTGTTTAGGTTTGAAAAGCGTAAACATCTTACAGCAATTACTAGCATCTCGTTATTATATCCATTGGCTAATTTATTGTTAAGATAATTAGTACTTTGTTAATTAACAAAGATTATAATAATAACAATAATATTCTTTATTGTATACTGAGCCAATTTTATCGCTTTGAAGGCAGTCTCTACAAGATAACTCTCTTAAAAAAAGAAGAAATATACTGTTTGGAAATAAAAATAGCGATGGTCTAACAATTTTTTATTAAATTATATGACGGGACTAGCGCGACGTTCAGCCAATTGTAAGTGATACGCCTGATCATAAAACTCCTCACCCCCACATTACGTAAACTACCCTTTACCCACAGAAATAGGCGCTAGAAAGTCTTCGACTTCAGAGTTCTACCACTCGTAAATTAGAGGATGGAGCTTTTGATGAAGCTTGCAATGAACAGCAGGAAGTAAAATGATTATGGAGTAATCTAAACTCTATGGTAGAATTCAGTTACGTCTTTGAAATAAAGCTAAGGATTTGGAAATTGGGATATAGACAGACACAGTGTTTCGTAAACGAACCGGCGAAACATAATAAGATTATTATAAATATCAAGCTTATTATCTAGAACAAAACGATTCACTTTATTATTAAATTGACAAACTTATTTCCCCGTTAATTGTCTTAATTAACAGCTGTCCAGACTATACGGGCTGCTCGTAGCGCGTCAGTTTTTGTCCGCCAGTTAAAATTAAGTTAACGAAGCACAGGACGGGTTTACAGTTTAAAATTGAGTACACTAATTCCTTTAGTTATCCATTTATTTCTTTTAAAATTGTGTATCTATTAATACGCATAAGACAAATTTTGTATGACTTTTTTAAAAATGTAAAGAAAAGTCCGAATACATTATATTGTAAATAGAAGTTTTCAAAAATTCAACAGATGGCGCCACCATTAACAATAGATCACGCTATCGTTTATCACAGCTGCAGTGTTATCGTAATAGATCTGTAAAATAAAAAATTGTAACAAGAAGTTTTCAAACAGCCCAACAGATGGCGCCACCATAAACAATAGATCACGCTATCGTTTATCACATCGCAAATCCTTATAGTAACAAGTCATTTGTATCGATCATTTGGATCTCTCTGGATCTAAGACTTGAGACAGTAAGCTTATCACTAAGTATAATATACAGCAATATTCATCACCTAGATCCTTCTAGAACTTCGTAATAATGTTGTACTTAGTAACTTGCTGTGTACTATAAATGTCTCTGTTCATTATCAATATAGTGATGATATTGCTGTGTATGATTTGATTTATAAAGACTACGCAACCCACTTCTAGACTACTGTAATTATTAATTATATAGTCCTTATCGTAAACATTAAAAGTAAGTAACTATGGATGAATTTAAAGTCTATTATTTGTGACTGGACTGGCATTTTCTTTATACATTCCGTTATATATCACATACACATTTATTATTGATATGCTACTACTGAAAGGTTTCTTTGTTTATTGTTACTGTGTATACAATATATATTTTAAATATTAAAAATTATTAATGTAATATCTCAATAGTGACGTTACAGCCACTGACTATGCATTAACACAATATTAATCAATGTGTATAGATAGTCATGAAGTTTTCTAGACAACGTTAAATCATGAAACTATTCTGTGATAATAAGTAGAATAGTTCTGAAATTATGTTCACACCACTGATTATGGGTAGTGCTGAATCGAGAGGTATAAATCAAAATAAGCTGAACAACACTTAATAAAGTTGTTAGCGAAATTTATTGGAGAAACTATATGTAACGCTTAATACATTAGAACATATCATAAGTAATATTATAAATATACAAAACTAATTGGAGTAAATGGGTTCCTGGTGGTAGATCTCCGTAGCCGAAAATTATCTCGGTACCACCGTAGCGCCTATTTCTGCCGCCAAACAGTAGCGTGCAAATATTACTGTGTACCAGTTTGAAGAGTAGCTAGTGTATATCATCCTAATTAGCGCCACGTTGTTATGGGCAGGCGTATCACCTACCATCACTTGAACGTCCCTATCGTCTCGTCACTTTGAAGATTAAAAAAAATATCAATATCAAGAGCCTCTTAACTAATTAACGTACACCATAATGATACTAAAAAAATTCAATTATGATACTAATTGAGTGGAAATCTTTGGGAGAGGCCTTTGTCCAGCAGTGGACGTCTTCCGGATGATTGGATGGATGGATGACTATTGAAACTAAATTATCTTATTTTTATAGGATGTAGGTCGTCGGAAGAAATCGTGGCTACATATCAGGGAATGGTCTGGGATCGCGAGTGCCGCCCGACAGTTCCACCTCGCAAGAAACCGGACGAAACATGAGTGTGAAGTGAACTGACAGCCAACCTTCGCTGGTCGGAGAGGCATCTTCAGAAGAGATAATTATACTAAATAGGTTATTTTTATGGTTTCAGGTAAATCCGGAAACTACAGTACCTATTTTGTAAGGACTTTATCTGGAACTATAGAAGCCGTGCCTATATAGTTAAGGTGTATAAGGATATTGTAAAAAAATTATAAATGTCAAGATATATAATTTATAATATCTTATCTACAACTGAATGTAATGAAAGGCAGATATCTTGAGGAGAAATTTCTACACTGTGTCAAGTAAAGGACGCTCCGCTGTGATTAAGTCTGTATTTAAGCACCACACTTGTTACGCAAGTTGGATCCAAATGGAAATAAATGCGTCTCGAATGTAGATCGAGAGGCAATTCGCATCATATATCATGTGCTTAATAACTTCTGAAATGTTAAGGATTCTCTTAATCAAGAACCTCGCTCCTTTAATCGTTTGAAATATAGAAGCTTATTTAACTCATATTTTAAAAAAAAATTTCATACTTTATTGCTTCTAATTTTTAAAATGGAACCTTTAGACGGATTTGTACTGTAGGATTTTATCAATATGCTTTTTTTTACGAAGCGACGATACAAGCGGGACCTTTACAAAGTGGTAAGTGATACCATCCGCCCATAACATGGTTAGGATGATACGTACATCGCCACATCGTGCTCGTCGCCTTGAGACATAATATCCTTTCAAACCGGAACACGGTATAGTTTGCACATTACTCTTTGGTGGCATAAATAGGCGCTACGGTGGTACCTACCTACGCGGGCATCGGCAATAGAGACCTACCACCAGAAACCGTCTATGTATTTTTTTTAATTCACAAAGCATCAAAACGAACATTCAATTTTCATGATGGTCGGTAGCATCCATACTAACATAGCTGTGGTTAGAATGACAAACACAACATTTTCCTCTTGGTTTTTTACATTGACCACAGATTCTTCAAAATTGCAGTACAGTTTAAAGGATACTGCAAATTTCTATTGTTTAGTGGCTAAATAGCGTCCTGTTTATTTATTTTTAATTCAACGATGCAATGAGAATAACGAGATGTCCATCTGAGAGTAAATAATATCCACGTCCAAATCAAAATGGCAGAAGTAAAGATGATATACAACATCACATTATAGTTGTCGCGTTGAGAGATAAAAAGTTGTCTTATTAGATCTATAATCTAACTAGCTAGTTTATGTATATTATTTTTCGGACACCTTCAAAGAGAATTTCTTTATGAGTTCCAAATGTTGATCCCGGAGGGCAAAATTCCTGGAAAGCATGGCACCTGGTAGGCAACGGATGAAATGGTTTGACGACATAAAGCACTTCTCGGACTTAAATAGCATCAGATCACAAAATTTGCTAAGGGTCAAATAGGTTTTCTCGATCTGTTCGGCAAACTTCAATTTGAAGGGGCACCTAATGATGATGATGAAAATGATAGTGAAAATGTTCAATTCATAGTCCATAAATGTATTTATAGGAATATTTTCATGAACTATAAATTGAATGGTTTGCAATTTAATGTATGACCTGGAAATAAATTCTATTAACGTTTAAATGAAATATAGCCACGCGAATGCAACGAATGCAATACAGCCAATTTCACAACCAGATTATTAAATTATTCATCGAAAATCGGTTAGATTCGATTAAAAGTGAAATTCGCTTTTGATATCGACTGCAAATCTACTACAGTCGATTAAAACTTTTGATAAATGAAATAGCAAACAAAATATTTTTTCCTTTCTCCATTTACACTAAGTTAACAAATGAAAACATAGACAATGTAGAGGAAAATGTTAAACGACTTAGACAATTGAAAGCGGTGGAAATTTGACTTGATACTTATAAAACCATTATGATGAACCATTGTGATCGTTGTTAAAAAAAACTCTTTTATGTGTTTAATGAAAGCCTCGAAAAAATACAGGAAACAGAATTTATATGTTTGATCAAGACCAAATTTTGTGATTTTGTTGTGACTTTAAATTCGTGTAGCGACAGTGTAATATCAACTGAAATCATTAAATTTATCAATTTTTCTTGAACTCCGCAGATATTTTGTTACTGTTTATAACATACTCTGCCAGTCAACCCTGGGAGATAGGGACAATATTGCAGGTGTAATAATTTATACTAATACATGCTTTGTTTTTGGGTGATTGGTCAAATGAGTTCTGAAATTAGTATCTACTATAACAATTGCCTCAAAGTTATTATATCTACCATATGATTAAGAAAGTGAACAATCCAGACAAAACAACAATACGTCTTTCAATACATTACATTGCCTTTTTATAGGAAAATGTTTTTAGTTTTTGTATAAAGTAATTCTCCAAACTAATATTGAGTTGAGTATTGCTGATGGAAGGAAGGCCCGATGAGACCAACATGTCAAATTAGATTTTCAAACATAATATTGTGACAAGGACTTAAGTCAAAGAAAAACTTTCATTGAACTTTCTCAAATCTATTTATATAACAATTGTTTGAGAACGCTAATATTATATTATATATATATAAATCATCCATCCATCCAATCAGCCGGAAGACGTCCACTGCTGGACAAAGGACACTTTATATATAAATAATCAGAAATAAATTTAATCCTGTCTACTGCTAGATCATTCCTGCTTTCAGATAATTGCTAGTTAATATTACTGTCTATATATTTTCTTTCTTGCTTTTTACTTCTTTTCCTCGACAGGAACATAGGTCACTACGTGATTTCTTTAATTTTCATAATTTCAGGTAAAAGTTCCCAACACAGTTGTCTTTTTACTCCACGCTGGTCCTTCTTTCACCTGATCCCCTTCGGCCAAATTATAACTGAACTCGTATTTATATACCAATTTATATTAAATGACAGGGAATGTATTTTATACAAAACAAAGCAAGTGCTGTAAAACATTTCGTTTATTGATTTATGGAATTCATCATTTCATCATTTCATAGGCCTCTATTTATTTATGGATTTGTTGAATTGATTATGATCATCATCTCAACCAATGATCGTCAATTACTTGATGTCTTGTAATGTGTATAGTTATTACTTTAATAAACAATGGATATCAAATTTATATTTCACGTTTATGTTAAAAATTTTAACATGTTTGTTCCTAGATATTCTGTGAATTTATGCTTTATGTGAAGCCAACCTAACAAAGGATTCCGCTGACATTGAATTTTGTGAGAATGCTGCATTCGTTGCTGGAGTCATATAACACACGTAGTTTTCTGTTTCATATCAAATACGTTGCTCCATGCATTCAGTTGAACACAAAGGAATACCAACATCGCTGTAAACATTTGTAGATCCTTTAGAGATAGTGATTAAAAGGAAAAGAACATTTGTTAACGGTTGGACTACAATCACAGTAATATATACGTAGATTATATATATGAATAAATCATGTTAATAGATGATATATCTAATTTTAAAATTATATTGGACTCTGTAGAGAGGCACGCCGTAAGAACCATGAGCGGACAAGCACTAAACTTGATAGCCTGAGTCAACGGCGTAGGGTGGCAAGCCTCTCGGTGTTTTACCGATTGCATTTCGGGGAGTGTGCCCAAGAACTATATGACTTGATTCCGCCATCGCCCTCATACCACCGGACGTAGAAACACACCGCAGGCATTCATTCCTACATTGCTGAGATCTTACGCATGAGGACGAAACGTTTTTTTTTTTTTTTATAGTCATTCCCCTGCGTATGGCGGGTCAGGGCCTTTAATTGCACTTTTAAGCTTTACTTTACATTTATCACTTATCATTCAAATTTTCTTATTTCTAGTACTACATTCTCTCCTTTCGTCCATCTTCTCTATCATGCCTATTCTTATCTTTCTTTCTTTTTATTCTCCTCCTCTTTTCTCTCATACTCCATTCCATTTCCTTCTTTCATACCTCTCGCTGAGTGAAGACACCGTCGCCTCGTCAGTCCTGGAACATGTCATCGTCCTTTTTCTGAAATAAATCATCCAACTTTGTTCCAATTTTTCGTTTGTTGATTTCTGTTTTTTATTATCTACTGTTTATTTTAAATTTTTTATATTCATTATTCTATTCTATCTTTGGTTTTTGTTTCAATTTTGATTTGTATTTAATAGTATTTTACATTTGTTCCTTATTATTACCTTTTCTATTATTTTTCTACAATATCTTATAAATATCTGGCGACTTTCGTCCTCACTCATCAGAGAGGCAACTGCTGCCATTTCTAACTTTATACCTATCTCTATTTCACATTTCACCCTTTCTGCCCCGAATAAGGGACAGGAAAGCAGGATGTGCACCACGGTCTGGTCCACCTCCGGGTCACAGGGGCACGCGGGACTCTCCTTGAGCTTGAACCTGTGGAGGTACTCGGAGAATCCCCCGTGCCCGGTGAACATCTGGACCAGGACCGTGTCGAGCTCGATCCGGCGAAGCACCCGGTACGCTGACTTGACGTTCGGGAAAAACATCCTCGTTGTTGAAGCCGTCGTACCTTGCACATACCTCCTGTTCCATTCGTCGAGCGTCTCCAGCCTTAGCTGACGCTTGACGAATGAAACGGGGCAGTCCTCGTAATCTGGTCTTCTTTGCTCTTCAGGGCCGCTTCTTTGGCCAGGTGGTCCGCCCTTTCGTTCCCCTCCAACCCCACATGCGCCTTCACCCAATATAGCCTTACATTCGTCCCTTTCTCGCGCGCTTTCATTATGTTCTCTTTTACTGCGATCGCCAGGGGATGGAGGGTGTCAGGTTTTGCGACGGTCTCCAGGGCGGACCTCGAGTCGCTGAATACGGCGCACGAATGCGCCGACCCGCTGGCCGCATACCCTGTTGCTCTCGCCAAAGCCAGCAGCTCTGCCTGGTATACGGTGCAGAAGTTGCCCAACTTGAGTTTTTTGTTAGAAACCTCTGCGGCGTCCCGCAGGACGCAGAACGCCGCACCCACCTTGTCGTCGATGCGGCTGCCGTCGGTGTAAATCACCGAGTCGGAAGCCGAGGTGGCAAGTTGGACTTCTTCCGCACTTTCGCCCAGACAGGAGAATTCCACACCAAGCTGCACAGACGGGTGTGGGAGTCTCAAGTAGCTGACCGGAACCTCCAGCTCTCGGTCACCCAGTACTTGCCGGGTGTGGCCGCGCTTTACCTCAAATAAAGTGGCCGCTTCTTGGACCCGAAGGTCCAGAGGAAGCAGCCCGGCAAGTACTAGGGCCGAATGCAACGACGCGGTTCGGTGAGTTCGCGCAATTTTCTGCGCGAAGCCACGCTGAACCGCATCGAGCTGCCTTCGGACCAGCAGCTTCTTAGCCGCCGGCGCCCATGCACTCGCTGCATACAGAATGAGAGGACGAAACGTTAGGCTTCAACCTTCTTAATGAAAACAGCGAAGGATTGGAACAGTCTGCCTGCGGCAGTGTTTCTGACCAGGTATGTCGTGGGGATCTTTAAGAAAAGAGTAAATAGACTGCTTCGTTAATGCGTTTTACCACCAAAGACTACATGGCCGCTTGCCATCAGGTGGGATCGTAGTGAAGCGCTATTCTATAAAATAAAAAAAAAAAAAAAAAAAAACAAAAAAAAAAAAAAAAAAAAAAAAAAACAAAGGTACCACCGCAGCTCCTATTTCTGCCACTAAATAACAGTGTACAAATGTTACTGTATTCCGGTATGAAAAGCGCCGTAGCTAGTGTAACTACGACAAATTCTTATGTCTCAGGCGACGAGCGTAATGTGGTGATGTATATAAAATCCTATCTAGCGTATTACTTACCATCAGATGAACGTTCCGCTCGTCTCATCGCTGAATTGAATGAAAAATAATGGAGTTTATATAAAGGCGCGGGACATTATTCAAAGGTAGACGCGGGTACATAGATAGGTAGGTAGACTTTTTATTTCAACACTAGCTATTACCTCAATATAAAAATTTGCAATTCATCGCCGCCCTTCCCCGTTATCGCGGCCTCTTTCACTGCCACTTTATTATCCCCGTTCTCTTAAATAACAGAAACAAGAACCGACAAAAAGTGCCCACATAAAAAGTCCGCGTACTTTAAATGGAGATTGTACTTCATTCCATCTCCGAGAAAAATTTACAACGTAACTTTTCCCGCCGTTTTCACTAAGAGAAGAAATATTAGGAAGTAAATTGTACGCATACATATTTCGTTGTTAACGAAAAATATAACAAAAGTTTCAAATGGACGGAGACATATTATTTTCTCACCACATCGTCTTTGTGGAAGGCCTCCCAACACTACGTCTACCGGTACGCGGCCGCCACTCGAGGACCTTACTGCTCCATCTGTCGTCATTCCTTCAAGCAATGTCCTGCCCACTGCCACTTAAATCTAGCAATCTTTTGAGCTATGTAGGTGACCTTAGTTCTGCGGATCTCCACATATCTGATATCGCGCAAAGAAACTCCGAGCATAACCCTCCCCATTGCCCTTTGGGTGACAATCTGGTGAGAGTAGAGATCAATGTGGAGATCTTTCGAGGAGGCCCATATCCAACACTGGATGTCTATTGACTGATAAATGTTATGATATTATTTCCATTTAATAGATTATTAAGCAAATAATGAAATGAAACAGTATACCAGAGTCTTGCGCTACATACAGGGTAGGCAGTGCTTAGCACCCTATCCTGGAAATAAGATTCATCCCTATCATTTAAATAAAAATCTCACAACTCTCTCAAAAGGTATATAAGTATGATTTGACTATTGCGTAATTTACTTTTTTTAATTACGTTTATTCTTAAGTATGTATTAGCTCAGAGATTTTGGATTTGCTTCACTTTGCCCATATCTCTATGCACGTCTCTGATGTATACATGTAAGTCATAGTAAATTGGATATAGAAATCTAAATGAAAAGGAAATGTAACAAAATATTAAAATTATGTGATACTATAAGAGTTTGAAGTATGAGAGGTGAAGTATGAGGATAGAAATGGCATAGATATTATAATAAGGTATGAAAGGAGACAAAGAGAATGTTAAGAGACATCGTATGAAAAATAAAATAAAGAAAAGAAAGAAAAAAAGACGAAACTAAAGCTCTGACTTCCCAAATGGGGGATGATTTTATAACAAAAAAAAAACATGAAAAGATCTATTTTACCATAATAACTAGATCGTCTAATATCGGCGTAATTTGAAGATTCTTTTATATTATACTATGGAGCAACGACACGAAAAGAATGTAGTAATGTAAAGGCTGTGATGCTAATAAATACTATAATTTATATATTACATTACAATCATTACTTTAAGTCAGCTTTAACTAGTAATTACACTAACACAATATTAGTAATTACATAACCGATACAATACTAGTAATTACATAACCGGAAAGCAGTACTTTGCAAAATATTACTTAGTAGCATCAAGGCGGTCTCCAGCAACAAAGGCTTTTGGATATTGTTATTTAAACAAATAATTCTTGTACATTATTCATAGCTTATATGTATATATAACCCTTATACACTGTACTAAGAATACTTGGTCCCTAATATATATAATCTTTAATATATTTGCAGTAAATATGCAAAATTATATAATATAGAACTTCATTCATAGTAGAGTTTGTTTAAACTGTCACTGTATAAAACTCGGTGAGTTTGTTGTGTATATATACTAAGGTTAATAAAACTAATAGCATCTCATTCTAACATATAACACGTATAATAATCTATATGCTATTTATATTTATGACGCAAAATAATATATATTCTAGTCACTACGTCTGATTAGACGTCCATTGCTAGATTAAAACTCTGTTCGTATGGCGTACTTCGAGCCATTTCCCACCACTGTCCGAATAAGGGTTGATGGGAGCCAGAGCCTCGTTTGTTGATTAGCAGGGTGCTCCACGAGCAGTTCAAGTTGGCTTGGTTCCCGTGAATTGTTGTACGGGACCCCTTACTAATAAAACAAAATCATCTAATATTATATACGAAGGATAGCGTTCTAATCTGATTTACTTTCCAACCTGAACTTTGTTACTAAAATATATAGCCTCCTCTCACCCTCTGACAATGGAACATTATTTAGACCCTAGTTTATCAGTGACAAGTTTAATTTACTTTTAATTAACCCTTCGACATGGTTAACTGTATCCAACGTAACATTTTCTATATATGTGACTGTATTCGTATATCACATTGATAATGGATATCAGAGTGTGAAATCCTTTTTGCCCTCCAGTCAACATAATCTAAAATGAGGGGTCATGGGTTGCCAATCCCTGATGTATATCATTAATCATTACGTACGCTGTATTGTTTAATATCAAACAGAAATTTGCTTTGTAATGTTTTTTAAACAAAATTATATTAATAGATATCTGCCGCTGAACCCTTACTTACAACCTTTAAACTTATAATGATAAATATCAAACAATTCCTACTGGAATAAAGTAAATAATAACTATAAGATTACTAGTAATACTAGCGATAATATTTAGTAAAGTAATAGCCGTCTCCATATAAAGATTATGTTATAACATAAGGCTTTTAAATAAGTACCTGCGAAAAAAAAACGTGTCATCTCTATACATTTCTTATATTAATGTATTTATCTCACTCGTTTCAGATGATATCGACTGATGACACTCCAGGGATCCGACAGAATGATGGATTCATCCATAACGCTCTCACAGGTAAATATTACTATATTATTACATTTATTGTTATGAAAATATGACACTTTACATGTCCTATCGAATGATACTAACCAATTACATATACGGACAACCGTATATGTAATTGGTCTACAAAGACAATATGTGAAATATATTTATCAATTAAACTGTTTACTAACAGTTGATATTATGAAAATGTCACTATAGTGATACTGTTTCACGAAAATCGTATTTTTTTTATCATCGTGTAAAGGTGGACTTAATGCCATTGTCATTACCTTCCAGTCTACCTTGGGCAATACAGAGATGATGAGTATATATATATATATATATATATATACTAAATCTTAAAAATTGTTTCAACGTAGACTAAGTCCTAATTTCATTGAAGAGGATTTTCCGTACTTTCTCCTTAAAAGTACACCGATTAGTTACTGTTCTGATATTAAGAGGAAGAGGAGGGATTGCATTCCAAAGAAGGATAGTTTTTAATAGTTTGGGAAACGAATAACAAAGCGACAATCCATTAACCATGAAATTTGAATGTTATTCAGTCATAACAACTGCTCTAAAAACTACATAACAATACCTATAAATAAATAACAATATTGTTACTATAAAGTTGAAACTTGACTTTGAATGAGAGTCTACCATTTCAGTGAAACTCGAATATACTCGTTCAGCGTCCACTTGAAACAGAACGCAATATCCTGCGACCAGGACACCTGATATCTCTATCCCAATGGACAATCCACACGGATGTTGAGAGGTAATAGATCATTATTACATATCACGTATACAATACGTAGTCGTACATATACATATATATGAACCATATTTATCTCATATACCTAAGGCAAGAAAACTTTCAAGACTTACAAGTTATTGTACTATTCAGACTGATGCTGACCATGAAGCTGGATACTAAGAAGGTATCTCCTCGATCTTCCTAAGTTAGAACTATGTATGAAATGTTGTTTGGTTCACAGGTGATGGCATACGACACGCCGGCCAATAAAAAAGTGACGATAGTTAGGATTTAAACTTCATCACATTTTGCTCTACATCTTGAGAAGTAGGATATTATGATTACAACTAGCCACAACACTCAAGATAAAGTTCATTTATTGTATATTTTACAGGACTTCAATACTTTGCCCTGTAGTCTGGGCTATTAAGAATAAAACGAATCTAAGCTTTGCCTGCCGTAGAAGGCGACTAAAACGGTATTCCAGTTCGTGGGGTATTAAGGTGGGGTGCCCGCATTGTTCATTAAGCGAGTCCGAGATGAACGATAAGTACAAGGTGGTATAGTTCTTGCTATACCAAAGCGAGGGTGTGGAGGAGTGCTACAGCCTTCTCTGGGACGTGCTTTAAGCGTAATGCCGGGAGGCATCAGTGCGTTCCGTAGGAGGTCCTCCTGCAGAGTACTAAAGATGATCACTGATGGGGTTTTAGTGGGTAAAAATATATCCACATAATCTTGTCATCCCACCAGAAGCAGGGTATCTTTTAAAAAACATCTTCAATACTTCAAAAGCTTGGTTCCTGAACTAGGAATTTAACCAGCATCTATGGCTCTCTCTCAAATTCCATAGTAAACACATATACAAGAATTACAAAAGGGTTGTACGTTTGACTATAGTGTGTACTGTATACGTCTACGTTGTTTGATGACCTGTGTGTGAGTGATAGATAGTACGTGTATGTATACGTGTGAGTAGAAACCAAACAAATTTAGAATACTACTTAGTAGATATAAAATAATAGTTTAGATATAAGAACCATTAGTTATTTGCCTAATAAATCTTCGGTTTGTTTATAGTCTAAGAACGAAAGCAATTTCTTTAATTTTGCCATAAATTAATGATACGGAAGTAGGTAAAAAGTTAAAAGCTTTTTAAAAAGACTGTATAAAGGAACAAAAAATAGGGAAATGTTGATTTTTTTCTAGTAACAATAATATGTGTATCTTGTTTGAATGAACAGTTATAATGCAATAAAGCTGCAAGGATACATATTCACGTAGTGACTCTCGCCGTTGACTCTCGCCGGTATGAAATTGGATTCCGTACAAACGGTGCATTCGCAAAGCTTTCAAATCAAATTCACGAACGTTTCTAAATTCACGTTTTTATTGCCATTTTATAGATCTAGATATTATATAGATATAAATAGATATGATATAGGTATTCAGGTTTTTATTCAGGATGAAAGAAACAGCGATAAAACAAAGAACAAACTATTACAGAGAAACTATACTGTCAACTTAAAATTTAACTTATAACAAACATTTTAGAATGTATTATACAACAATTCTTTTTTATTAATCATCTGTCGATGTCCACTGCTGGACATAGCCGCCCACGAACGACCGATACTACGCTGCCCTCATCCAACTGCTTATTATCTAGGAGTTGGTCTGCCAACACCGTCTTCCGTTACGCGGTCGTTATTCGAGGATTTGGACATTCCCATCGGCGGTCAGTCCTTCGAAGTGTCCTGCCCATTGTCACTTGAGATTAACAATATTTTGACCTATGTCGTTGACCTTAGTTCTCTTGCGGATTTCCTCATTTCTGAATCGATCACGCAGGGAAACCCCGAGCATTGCCCTTTCCATTGCTCTCTGTGTGACTTGAAGCCTTTTCACGAGGCCCACTGTAAGCAGCCAGGTCTCGGTGCCGTAACTCATCACTGGCAACACGCACGAATAAAAGACCTTTGTCTTTAGACACTTCGGTAGTTGGGACGAGAATATGCTGCCTACACTCCCGAACGCTGCCCAGACGAGTTGGAGTCGTCTATTGACCTCTCTCTGGAAGTTGGACTTACCAAGCTGAACTACTTGTCCCAAGTAAATATATTCGTCCACAGCTTCTTTATGCAACTGTATATAATATTACTCAATACGTTAAAGTTAAATAAGTTGAATAGTAAATTTACCATCAGTCATCAAAATAATATCGTACTTGAACAATCGCGTAACACCGTCGTTATATTTACATTAGTATAGGACAAAAAGTTTCCATTATTTTTTTTTTCTCCACAACAAACATGAATATTTTAACGGAGGCAAAGAGAAAATGTGAAAATTTTTGCGATGAGCCTTATAGAGTCATTCATTAGCCCCGGTAAACGTGAAGCTGAATAGCATCATGAATTTTTCATAACTCCCCGGAATAATGCATGTATTACACGGACGCAATTCCTTCGTAATGTTCACTCCCTACGCACTTCCGGTAAGCGATACAGATAATCATTAAACAAATGTGAGATTACTAATTATTTTTATGTTTAACTTATCTCTATTTTCCTTCTACATTTCATCTGTAATAAACCTTCAAAAGGTCAAGTAGATGATAGAAATGTTAGAAGTTTCACAAGGATTTCATCATCAAGAAATTTCTTCCCTTTTATAAGGCCCTTAGTTGTCTTATTTTCTTTTATTATATCACAGCAACCTTTTTAAGCCTTCTACTATAATCAGATATAGTTTTGCTCTCTCAGGATGCTGGTTAACTTTGAAGTACTTACGGCAAGCCTAACTTATTATAATATATATCATATAAGTCCAAATTGTTTCGATTAAAGTCATGTACAAAGGAAGCTTATTATGTATACACAGAACAGATCCCATATATATGTATATACATAAATATAGCTTGTTTATTGTAGCTAGTATGTGAGAAACCTATCAATGTGGAGTCTCTGTGGAGAAACGTTTTTTCTTAACGATTAGACGATAGTAGACTAGTACATTTTCATTAGTATATACATCACGATATCCGGTAAAATAGATCTCGGTTACCATCAGTAGTTTATGGTACGTGGAAACCATGAGAACAAGTTCAATTAAGTGAATATAATAACGGCGGAGCAATTTATAACGGCTGTGTTGCAAGTAATCAGAAATAAAGCCCTCGGGGTTTACATCGTTAAAACTTTTCACCGGAAACGTTCTCATAGGAAAGCAGATATTACATAACGAAAAGAGTTTATGTTATTTTGAAGTATATATTATAGGAAACATTTCAAAATTCCAATAGAAATTAATTTTAAGAGCACATAAAGGTATATTTCTAACTTTAGGTGTCTAGTGAAAGAAATTTCATAACGAAATAAGTAGTTTCCCTGAAAATAATTTCTGTATATGGTTTATATAGTGATCAGCATAAATAAATATTTAATGCATATAGTATATGTTAAAATGGTAATTAATTACTAAACACTCGTATTTTAGTGTTTAAATACTCGTGTTTTAATACTTTACAAATTCTAGTACTTACGTCATCATGGTGATAGGATTTTCATTTCATGTGTGCGACTTATAATATATACTTAAGGAAATAGTAGTAAAGAGTAATAATACTATCAATTAACCTCCGGAGCTAAGTAGGCTTAACTGTTAAAAGCTAATAATTGAATGAAACAGTTAAATACTTTTCCTAAGCTAACAGTGAGCGGAGTAACGTTAATAAAAGTCTAAGCAGCCCTTCACGTTAAAGCGGGATTAACCCTTCTTAATATAAATAGCTTTAATGTCTCCGTCGCCATTTTAATTTATAAAAAAAAAGCTAATTATAAAATAAACACTTTAAATTATACATATACGTCAAAAGAAACTAAATATTTTTTACTTGTGCTAGATCTCTGTTGGCGGAGATCGTCTAGATAGATACCAGCGCCAGCTCTGTAGTCTCAGGTTATTAAGAATAAGGCAAAGGTATTCTCTATCTGTCTTATAAGGCGACTAAAAGGGTCCTCGGGTTCATGGGCTTCCAGAGTGTTGAGTGGCTGTCAGTGCGCGATAAACGAGCCTTAGGATGTAGCAAAGGCATGGTGGTCCTGTATTTGCTGTAGCACAGCGTGGGTGATAAGGAGGGCTTTACACTTCCGTAGGATGTTTTAGCCAGAGGGAAGGTGATTCCGGAGCCCCTCATCATACACTGACTGTCATCACCAAGGGAGTTTCATTAGATAGAAGCTCCACAGAAGCTTGTAGTCCACTCAGAGACAGGATTTCGTTTCAGAAGATTACCCCCGCAATAATAAAATAAAATAAAAAAGGTAGATACCACCGTAGCGCCTATTGCAGCCGCCAAAGAATAGTGTGCAAATATTACTGTGTTCCGGTTTCAAGGATAGCTAGCGAAATTCCTAGGGTTATGAGACTTGATATCTTACCTTAAGGCGAGAAGCACTGCTGCAGTCTCATCCCAATGCCGATGTTATGGTTAGATGTATAAGCGATACATCATATGAACGTCTTACTAGTCAGGTAGCTTTGTAGAATAAAAAAAATCACTACATTGCATATCTCGTAGTAAATAGTTTAATACTAAAACAATGCGACAAGTAAGAGACAATTTTTATTAGAATCGCGAATAAACATTCAAAAGGGTTTGAACTTGGTAAGGAAGGAAGGCTCACATTCCTATATATCGAACAACAATTCGTTTCAACTCTTGCTAAAGCCTTTGTGTAGTATTTTGCTTTTAAAAGAATGTTTTTTTTTTCCCTCTCCTTTCTTTGTGACGTTGCGGGTATTTGCAAATTTTCCACGAAATTTGTTTAAGAAAAGTAGATTCAATATTACATAGAACGAGCGGATACAATATAGGAGTAAATAATTTATTTTTTATTCATCAATGATTCCTTCGTAAAGCATCTGAATCCTGCACACAAGCGCTTTGCGAGGGAATCACATGATATAATTCTTCCATCCCCTTTGCACCATCGGACGACCAGACACACGGCGATTCGCCACCCTTACCTTGTGGACTTTCTTCATAAGAACAGCTAAGGAGTGGACCAATTTGTCGACGTCGGTGTCCCCGTCCAACAACGACATAGGTGTCTTCAAGAATAGAGATAATACGCTGATACTCCTTATCGCCATAGATTCATCACTTAACATCAGGTGGGATCGTAGTCAAAACGCTGGTCTTGTTGATATAAAAAAAGATCTTGTCATCGTTTGTAACTAATATTAAGTTTTACCTTTGCGAATGTTCCTTGTGAGAATCCGTACATTCGTTACATACTATGTTATATATCTAAATGAATTAGGTTATATTTTTGCCGATATTCTTCTTCTTATTAAAGCGCCTCTCCAAGTAGTGAAGGTTGGTGATCAGCGTGATACAGTCCTATCTGTCTCTGATTCGACGGAACAATTCGTACGCTCCAGATACGCCAGTCCATTCCCTGATATTCCTCAACCATGACTTTTTCCTTCTTCCCACCTTTCGCTATACGTTGTCGAATTTGGATAAAATTCTGCAATTGATCTAAAACAGAACGTGTTTACAAATTCATCACCAAAAAAATCATTGGACACAATCATCCATTTTTATATAATGATTACGGGAATATGAAGAAAGATCTTTATACATTACTTGGAATAATTCCATCCTCTCTTTCTTAAACTATATTCTTCACTGTTGATATATTACAATGACGTATATATTATATCAATACATAAAGCGCACGACTGGTTGTGCATTGAGGCGTGTTGATCCCCACACTGATGTAGGGTAGTGAATGTTGGTTTTGGCAGAAGAAACATGAAAGTAGGATTAATGCTGTGGATATGAGAAGCCTGACAAGTATAACTGTAGTGAAGCTGATGGACAAAGTGAGGAACAGTGTGATACGGGAGCGGTGCGGCGTGGTTGAAGATGTAGTGACAAAGATAGAGAAAGGGATGCTTAGATGGTTCGGCCATGTAGAAGGAATGAACGAAAGAGGTATACAAGGTAAGAATGATTGAAAAAATCGGTGCAGGTCGTCATCGACAAACTCCGATCAAATCGAAGATGTCTCAAAGAAAGGCCGGATCAAGAGTACTCACAACCGACGACGAGCATGCATGAAGACGCTTATGAAAGTGGAGGAAGCGAGAGAGATGTGCCAGGATCGTAGCAAGTGGAGAGAGGTGGTCTCTGCCTACCCCACTGGAAACAAGGCGTGATATATATGTATGTATGTATGTCATTAATACTGGTGGTAGGTATCTATTTCCGCCACGCCTAATCTACCACCGCAGCGCTTATCGCGCGACACTCAACATCTTATCTCAAAACGACCAGCGTAATATGGTGCAGTATGAATCGTTCTAAGTAGCGACACGTTATGGGAGGCGTATCACTTACCATCAAGTGAACTTCCCACTCGCGTTGGTTAATTGAATAAAAACAATGTGCATTCAATATGCATTCTGTTTATCTGTTTGAAGTGCACTGTAGTTAATGAAATCACGGAGCTCGTGTGTTATATAATACTTAACGGGAAAATATCATTATGGACATTTCAGTATATGCTTTCACAACACTACATTATGTTAGTCATTAATATATACATATACATATATATAAGCATATAAAAATTACAGTAAACTCTGTGATCTATGTGACTACTCTCGTTATAGATCTATTTTCATTTAAGTACACAATGATACATTAGCTTATTAAAATGTGGCGTTATATAGTATGTTTACACAACACCATATTATATACTCGAATGGCAACACCTTGACTACTACCTTGATACTAGGCGGTCCGACGATCTGGTGAAGGTTGCGGGAAGCAGCTGGATGCGGGCAGCGCAGGATCGATGGACGTGGAGATATTTGAAGGAGGTCTATGTCCAGCTGTAGACGTCTGTCGGCTGATGATGATGGTGATGATTTTGTTATTATATCGTTTAGAGAATAAAAGACGTAAACAGTAGTCTTTACTGATACATATCCCAAAGGTTCCGACATCTTTTCACTAGACATCTAAAATGTCATAGCTCAGTTTGTACGGCAGTTGTAAGTGCTACAAGTTTCGAAGTCTCGGCTTTGATTCCTCCGAGAGCTTTCAATGAACTAGAACAAAAGCTTTCATATGTTTTTTTATTTATTAATTAGAGCGTTGAAACGAATATGATGTTGACCTGATACATACGCTCACAACTCTCTAACAAAGTGACGCTAGTTAGTTTGATGTATAAAGCACCATATTGCGCTCGTAGCCTGAGACAAACTGTTGTCTCGTTCCCCGATTAATTTCACCTTTAAACTGGAACAGTAATGTTCGCACACTACTGTTCGGCGGTAAAAGTAAGCGTTGTAGTGGTATCTACCCAGACGATCGTCGTCAACAAAGACCTACCAATGAATATGTGTCAATTACCAACTCACACTTGACCAGCATGATGGATAAATAACCTTGACTCTCTCTTTATAGAAGGTCCCACTTAGATATGAATACAGTAGTTTTTAAGATTTTATGTATACCCAAAAGTTATCGATTTTGTGTGTAGAATAAAATATCTTTAAATCATTAGTTCAAGCAATAATTTAAAACGTAATTCATCGTTTCCAAGATTTATTTGATATTACCAGGAACACGCGCCATTTTGTATCGGCGTTTTTATTTCCCCGAGAGTCGCGGAAAGAATTTAAATTGCTTAATTTCCAAAAGAATAACAGATGCCGGAAAGGGCAGGAATTAAAAAGGAATGTTTTGATAATTGGATTTTTTTTTTTTTTTTTGGTACTGTTATGATTATTTCATATTTATATATAATGCTTTATTACAAGAAAAAACTTTGTACTCTACCAAACTATGTAACAATATAAAGTCTCTATATATATATTCCTACTAGCTGTTCCTTCCTCGCTTTACTGACTATAAAACCCCCTCGACTCCTTTTTGAGGAATTATGTATAATCCATTCTTAGCTGACCTCTAAGTGGCCGAAGCAATATCTCTACCAAATTTTGAGTGTTTACTTCCAATAGTTTCGGAGATCGCGTGGTAAGTTAATAAATCTCTGGCCATCTTTGCTATATAGATTGATAGCAAGAGAGATACAAAAGATTTTTTTTGTATTAATATCAAGCAATTCCTTTTGTTTGCTATCTAGAATAATTGACATCGTGGTGCCACAGAAGATAGCAGGCTTTGTACGAATCAAAGGGCTGCAGGTTCGATCTACACTGGACGATAGGTTCCAAGAACAACAACTTTGTAAGACATCTACCAACCTTCATTTAACTAGTATAGTGAAAAAATAGCATTATGTCCTTGTGAGTGGTCCTGACTCCCAACAATGGGACTATCAGAGATTTTTTTTGTACGAAATAACATTACCCTTGATATTGCTTTCAACAATTCGAAAAGGTTTCGAAGCATATGGATTGCTTACGTATTAAAAAAAAAATTGGGAAGTGTATGACCCTTAAAAGGGTGTATTATGCCCACTGTATTAGGTAAGAATTATTGATCGAGGACCCTCTGAACCAAAACCATTGTAGACCGTAGGGGACAGAGGTTTATTGAAAATCTGTTTAAAAAATGTATATATGCCTGAAACTATTTTTACTTATGATATTTGTGATGGTAACTCTGCTGCCGGAGACCATCTAAACAGGTACCACAGCAGCTTCTGTTTCTGCCAACAAACAGCAGGAAACACACATTATGATGTTCCAGTTTGTAGAGTGTTGTAGGTTATGAAATTACTAGGGTAATGAGATATGTATGATGTCTTTTAACAGGTACAATATTATCCAATGTGAACCATTTGAACTAGCTCCTCATTGTGATAGACTGGCGTATCACTAGCCTTCGGGTCAACATCCCACTTGTTTAAAATAGACTCGATATACATCAATGTATAGCATGCCTTAATTAGAACTTCTTTTCTTACTATTAACTCACGATACAAAATCTCACTTAATGAATCTACTGTTAAACTCTTTCATAACAAACAGTTTATAAAAACACTAGCACATTTAAATGTAATCTTTTTAATCAAGAGTAATATTTCTTACAATCCATACATTATCAAGAGCTGATAGACTTCCACTGCTAGACGTCAATCTTCCTCAAAGATCGCCAGCCTGATCGGTCATAATTTATATATGATGCGAGCAACGCTAGAATCTTCGGAGATTTTCAGAGATGCCTCTTCGATGCCTTTCAGAGATTTGTCTACAGATAATATATATATTTTTGAACGGTAAATATCACTTGAAGTATTTGGTAGCTGTATTTCACGAAAAAGAACATGAGAACAGAACAATAATAGAAATATCTCTATTTGTTGGCACAGTGCGCGATGCGACGTTCAAATAATAGCAGATAGCTGAAGTGTAACCATTTGTAACAATGGCGGAAGCGGATATTTGGTACCACCATCAAGATGTTTTAATACTGGAAACAAAGTGAGACATTATTTAAGAATTTAAAGGAATGTTCTCGAAACATCACTTTTTCATTCAACAAATATATCGCCAACTAAGTATGTGTAAATGTTTGCTTGTCTAACCTTTTCAACTTATAGTAGAACAATCACTGGCTAAGATACTTACATATTACACGATCTTTTATGATAAAGTTGAATAGAGAGCCTTCAATCTAAGTCTTCAAATATACTCCATGTTCCTCTTTCTAACTGGATCAAAGGTATCCCGTAGGAAGTCTGTAGAAGAACCTAAGTACAGAGGAATACCAAAGTAGCGATGTCTGGACGTTGAAGTTGGCATATCTTGTAGAAGAAACCAAGTACTGGAAAGCGTAGCTTAGTATGGTTGCTATTCCGATGAACCATCGACCTGATTAATTGAAAATTTTTGAGATGTAAAATAGAAGATGTAATGATCTAATTAATTATTATTTCGTAAGAATCTACAAAGTGCTGTCTGTTATCAACTTTCCTCATTAAAAGAGATTAGATCATCGTTCAAAGCAGCAGTCGTTATATGTTGTAATAGCCTACTTAAAATCTATCAATACTCTTGTCTCTATTAACTAACTAAAAAAACCAAATTGAAAATATAATCTTTATAATATTTAAACCAAAAACGTATCCATTGTAACCGGTTGGTTTTTATTTAAAGGATTTTATTTAAACAAACAACAGTAATATCCTTTGTTTAATCAACGTACGATTCAATAACGGAGCGCTGTTTGCTATTGTCGCTTCGGTACGTTTAATTTTACGGAACGTATCGCGTCAACAAACTTTGTTGTTAACGTGTAGATATCACATGGGATTTTGAAATATTATAGAAAATAATCGTTTTATATAATAATTCAAATAAACTTCTTATAGTAAATGATAGATTTTTTGTACTAGTTATATAGTAAATCAAATTGGAACTCTAATGAAATTAGTACAACTCTCTTAGGATCGTCACCTTCAGACTTATGATGTTAAATTTGGTTACTCCATCAATTTCATTAGCTACAACTCCATTCAATCCGGAACACAGTAATGTTTGCGAACTACTATTCGCTGAAATATGAGCTGCTGCGGTACCGGTCTCCGGCTATAGAGACCTACGACCAATAAAATGTTTTCTCAAATAATCTAAAAAGAAATCCTTCAAACTAAGTGTACACATAGCTGCATACTTTAATGTAAATGTCTAATTAACACAACTCAGCACCAGCACCAGCTCCGAAATCCTTTAGCCAACTTCGGTAATAGTTCGAGTAACGCGGAACTGCAGGCGACGTTAACAAATTGCCATGTTTGCCAATTAGTCAGGTCGTAGTTCCAATTTGTGAATTATTTCAGCAAATACGCATCGGGGGAGTTTTTGAAATTTATACGGACGTAACTTGAAGATAAAACAATAAACAATAAAATAATATATGACTACATTATCCATCCCTTCCTTAGAAAACCATCTCGTTACTCATCAGCATCCGACTGCTTAATAGGATCTTAGTTCAAAAGAAACTCAACGAAGCATTATAAATAGGTTTATGTTTAGAAAATTTTTATTAATTATATTTATTTTTATTCTTAGAAGCTAGGACACGAGTGAGACGATCACCTAATAGTAAGTGATAAAAAATCAAGATATTAAGTCTCGTTATCCCAGTAGTTCCATTCAGACTATAGTTTCGCGATAGACATAGATGCTGCGATGGTACCTACTAAGTCTCTAGCAACAGAGATCTACTACAAGTATAACTTAACCATCTGGAAGAAATCATTATTAAGGTTATATACCAAACAAAATTTAGGCTTTAGAGGAGAGTCGCAGGTTCTCAGTTTCCTTCATCTCGTTACCGTAACATCACTAGCTCCAATTATCTTCAATTTGGAAGACCGTAATATACGCATACTACTGTTTGTCAGCTGCTTTGGTGCCTACCTAGACGGTTTCTGGCAGCAAAGGTCTACCGCCAGTGGAAAATTGACTTCTTTATAATTTATACTATTAAATAGCTTGTAGGAGAACTAAGGTCACCGACAATGTCTAAAAGATTGCCAGCCTCAAGTGGCAATGGGCAGGACACATCGCTCGAATGACTGACAGCCGATGGGGCACTAAGGTCCTCGAATGGCGACCGCGTACCGGAAGACATAGTGTTGTTGCTTGTGGGAAGCAGCTGGATGCGGGTAGGATCGATCGATGTGGATATCTTTGGGGAGGCTTATGTCCAGCAGTGGACGTCTGTCGGCTGATAATGATGAAACAGCTTGCGCCTAAATGTAATTATTAGCAGTAAAATCTAAAAGCCCTATTAGGATAACAGGCTAGCCCATTGTATATACTGTAGCGTAGTAAATATTTATTCATGTGATTTGCATAATAATATTAATATAAATCATTTCGTTTGTTTATGCTCGCAAGCTGTCGCAGCTGTAACAACAGCACTGAATCGATTTATACAAACAGTACGAAGGTGCGATTGATAACAAATATTTTTATCTAATTACACAGATAAAGTACATAGTCTGCATAATAATGTACCTAATCTTATCATCAGCAGATAGACCACCACTGGATATACCTTTCCCAAAGATCTCCACGTATGTAGAAGTTCATTTTGTTGGATTTGGGCCATTGCCTACCACGCTGGCTAAATGCAGGTTGGTGGGAGTCAGAGGCTCGTTCGTTGATTAGCAAGGTGCACCACGAGCAGGTGAGGTTGGCTTGGGTCCCGTGAGTTCATCTGCGAGACCCCTTACATCCCCCTCATGTTATATGTCAGTATTATTCCTTTTGTCTTATACGACTTGGAATATATAACCCGTCAATCAATCTTTCGCGTGTCGTGAGAAGAAACTAAGAGAAAACGACTTACAGATTAGTCGTCAACACTCAAAATTTGGTAGAGATATTACTTCTGCCTTTTAAAGGTCAACTAAGAATGGATTGTAAAAAATTCCTTCCACAAAGGAAGTTGCAGGGATGATAATAACGGGAAGGGGCTCGAGAAGCGGAACGTTCCTGCGATCGGGAATACTTTTGACAAATTTCAAGTCTAAGTTACCAATGTAAGTCTATATTACAACAAAACAGGCTGGAGCACAGCTGGTAGATCTATATCGGTGAAAACTATCTAGACATGTATAAACACTACACCTATTTCAAATAAAAAGCGGTACACTAAATATCTTACGGTAATAATATCGATACCAACGTATCAATTACCATTAATTACCGAGTTTTTGAAAGATATAATAGTTATTCTAAGAAACTCAATAACGTTATATAAACCACTGTTTGTTACCGCTTGTTAAGCAGTAAATAAACATTAGTACTATAAATATTCAATTTATGAGACAAAAATAAAATTACTTCACCATTGGTACGACTCCATTGCTGTAGATCGTCTAGTAAGGTACCATTGCAAGTCCTCTTTCTGCCGCTAAACACTACTATGCAGACATTACTATGTTCCGGTTAGAAGAGCGTTTTGCCTAACGAAATTACTCAAGGCGACGAACACAATATGTTGTTATGTATATCATCCTAACTGGTTTCACGTTGTTTTGGGTAAACGTATCATTTATCTTCATATAAACGATTCGCTCGACATATTGCTTTGACAATTAAATAAAAATTAAACCTAAAACGTCTGGTGAGCTACTTGGCCTTTCAAACAATAAAACTCCTACTATTTGAGTATGGAAGCAAGTGATAAAGTAAGATCTACAACTGATCCTTGAGTAATTTTTATCTAAATCAGTATAACTATAGTTCATCGGACGCCTATAAATTATTTCGTAACTTTTCATCCCTGAACCGAATCATTGCTCTGATGTAAATTGGGATTGAGTACCTCTCAAATGGTATTAATCGACTGTCCCCGAATCTTGGATTACTGTACCTTAATCAAGAGTTCGAACGAAATCAATCTATTTAAATTGGAAATAACAGACTATATTATATACTTCATCAGATCCTAGATTTATATGTCAACAATTTAACGAAAATTAAAACAAAGTCAAACAAGTCTTTACTGCCGGTTGGTCTCAGTTGCCTGTAGGTACCACCGTAGCGCTTATTCTTACCACCAAACAGTAGTATGCAAATATTACTTTTATTCCTGTTTGAAGGTCCCTATAACTAGTGTAATTTAAGGAGGTAACGAGACGAAATATCTAATGTCTGCGACGAGCGCTAAGTAGTGTAGTGTATATAATATCATAACTAGCACCACGTTGTTATAAGCAGGTGGATAAGTTACTATCAGGTAAACGTCCCGCTCGACTGGTCGCTTAATTGATTAAAAAAAAATGGTTTTTCAACGGTTTTCGTTATAAATTATAGCAGATATACATTATACAACTGTTTCCTTAGTCATACTTACCCATACTCAAATTGTATAAAACAGTCTAAGTTGGACAAAAATAATAAAAAAATATTTTCAAGTCGTCTACTTAGTGCCTGTTTAAGAACAATGCTAAAAACATAATATAACGAAGTTTATATATAAATAATTTGTAAGGGTTAGTCTATCAAAGTAAATTTTAACACGTGTATAGTTTTTTTTGTAATAAAATTTTTTTTGCTTACTTTGTTATAACTTACTTGATTTTAGATAGCATTGAAAGTTTTTAGGTTAAATACCGTTAATTTATTTTCATTACTATCATTAGTTTCCAGATATAAAAAGGTATGTAATGATACTGTAATAGAGGTGTAAGGGGAACCGCACAACACCTCACGGGACCCAAGCCAACCTCACCTGCTCGTGGTGCACCCTGCTAATCAAAAAATGAGGCTCTGGCTCCCACCAACCCGCATTGGGCCATCGTGGTGGGAAATGACCCAAATCCCCCCATATGAAACCCCCATGTGTTAGGCGGATCGCTGGATACAAGTAGCCCAGAACCGATAGGTGTAGGGATCTTTCGGGAAGGTCTTTGTCCAGCAGTGGAAGTATATAGGCTGATGATGATGATGTTTATTATACTGTTAAAATTAAGTTAAATAATAACAACTTCTATACATATTATGTGTACTAAAATTTCATAGAATTTAACTGTCTAAGTGATGTAGTACAGCAACTAAATATTTAAGTAAGGGACCTCTTGTATTGTCTGTTAAACTCGATACGGACCTCTTGATTACATAGGTTCACTATAAACACTTGTTTGGGAGAGTAAACTGATTTATGTATAGCTATTCTACTTCAAATTTACTACAAGTTAGTCCTTTACAGTGTTCTTGTTAACTTGAAAGATATTTATTAAAGGACCTTCACAGTTCATGTCATCAACATAAATGACTATGCTTAGGAGAAAGAACATAAGTTATGTGTTAATAAATTCATAGATTTCAGTACATATTCCTGGTTAGTAAAATATCAAATATTTGTAAACGCTATAGTTTAAGATGTAGGTAAAGAACTGTTGTCCACTCCTGAACCTAAATTCTATAAGTAGACTGAAGAGGCGATATTAGTTTATGACGAATCGGGCAAAAGAGACCTACCCCCAGTAAACATTACATCTGTACATTTTATGGTCCAAATTGTTCTATACATTCATCAGACTAAAATGAAGATAAATAGAAGAAAACATATAGAAACAACAAATAGTTTCATGATAACCATCACCGGTAAATAGATGTCCACAGCTAGATTTAGGTCTTGCTTCAACATCTCCACCTCAATCGATCTTGCACTGCTTGGATTCAGTAGCTTCTCACGACGATCACCAGATTGTCGGACCAATTCGTTGAGCTGTATTTTAATAGCTTTAGTTTTGAAATATCATTGCCACGTTAAAATTTGTAGGTGGGCCTGATTCAAAGGGAGCGGTTATCTTACAAAGTAGGATCATTACAATTTACATAATAAATTCCAAATGCGAGACGAAACATTTCCTTGAGAATTTGTTAGGAAACGTTCGACGATTTGAATAAATTTACCTCTATCATGCATTTCGCCTTACTTTACAAAATACTTATGAAATATTAGCATTTTAATGAAGCTGCTCGGTTCCTTGGGTACAAAGAAATTTATTTTAATAAAAAACCCAAAAACGTGATATACCAACTTTTGTATCCCGTTATCCAATCTAATGCTGAAAATCTGTTAGACATTCTAAGATAAAATGCATTTAACTAATAATGAAAATAATAATCATAATAAGCTCTCTAAAATCCTACCTCAGGTCCGAGCTGAACATCTTGGCACGGTAGAGGCGATAACGTGTATACTGATAACCTACACAGCCGAGGATAAGGTAACCCATCAATATGGAGACTCGTAATAGTAAGAAAATTATAAGGCCGCTTCCATTTGGAGCCGATGCTGGATGCCACGGTATACGGATCATCAGCGATTGGGAATTGAGCAGGCGGGTTGCCACTGACAAAAATGCCATGGCTGACCCAACTTATGTACCGATAAATTGGACTGACAGACAGTAGTATATCAGTTACTTCCGCTGAGGATGTTTCGCAAGAGGCATCAGCCAATAAACCTGCGACCACCAAAGCTGGAACACCCGGAGTAAGTACTGTGAAAATTTTCATGATTCCTCATATCAATGTTCATAATAGTCATCATCATAATAGTTTATTAGAAGTTGAAGATACAAATGGAAGAAGGAAAGAAGTTCATTTTTACTGGAGCCTTGATCTTTGTTGCTAGAGACCGTCAAGGTAGATACCACAACAGCGCCTATCTCTGGTCTCAAACAGAGGTGTGCTAACTTCACTATGTTCCGATTTAAAAGGCGGTGCAATTACAATAATTACTGGGGTAACGAGATTCAACATCTTATATCTAAAGCTACGGAAGCAGAATGGTGATGTGTGTATCGTTCTAACTAACGCCACGTTGCTATGGACAGGCGTGTCACTTACCATTAAGTGACAACCTGATCGTCTCGAACAGGTAATGGGATGAAATCCCGGGGTCCGTAAATTCTCAGTATGGCAAACCTTACGAATGTGTCGGTAACTAACTAGTCTATGACACTAACAAGTTATATATTAACTAACATCCGTTGACAAGGTTACAGCAGCGATGTAAGTTCGCTGAACGTAATTAATAAAGTTCCACCGCTTATTTGATTATTGAGTACAGTAAGAATTAATTGCCGCTGTCTGTGGTTTATGTGGTGGCAGTGCCAATTAATACGGTACACATAAACGTAGAACTACTTGTCAGAAGTAACTTTCATTTATGCCTTTATTTATAATATAGTGGAAACAAGAAACAAATATATATAGGAGATACCTAGAGATTCATTGACTAATCACGATATCTCTGAAACTATTAGACGTAAACACTCAAAATTTTGTAATAATATTGCTTCTGTCTTTTAGAGGTCAGCTGAAAATGGAATTCACAAAATTTCTTCGCCAAAAGGAATTGCAGGAGTGTTACAGCCAGCAGAGTAGGGGACAGCTAATTATGAATTTGACCTCAAATATTAGGTTTGGGAAAAAGCTTCTTCGCATTTTTTAAGAAAATTCAAAACATATTTTAACATAGTTTATTTATATTTAACTAAAGTATGCAGGGAACTTTTTGCCATCTTGTAGGTAGGTACATGACCCCATTGCCATAGAAATTTTGAGACTTTTGATCAAAATACCGCGACAAGTGGTTTTGGCAGTCCTCTCGTGATGTTGCACGTTCTCGTCGTACGTTATCCACTTTTCATCACCAGTTATCAGCTGCTCGAAAAATGGTTCGGTTTCATTATGTCGTAATAAAAATTATAAAAGAGTACACGGTTCATTCTTAGGTTTCTTTCAGTGAGCTCGTGAGATACCCATATCGAGGTAATATCGAGGGCGACCAGAGCGACGTGCACCTTTGACATCAAAATTTTCGGATTGAAAATGCTTAAACCAAATTTGTGCTACTTTCACATACACTCACTGCATTAGCTCCATAAACATTGCAAATTTTTTTCGCAGCTTGCGTTGCATTTTTGCCTTTTTTGTAGTAAAACTTGAAAATGTATCGAATTTCTTCATTAGATTCACTCATCTTGACTCAGTATGAAAAACAATTGAAAATCACACATTTTCCTAATTTGAATTTGGAATTATGTTCTTTAAAATTTAAACTTTCAACGATACCAAAACCAGCCAGATACAAATAGTATGGCCAAAGAGATTTTATTACAAGTTCATACATATTATAATGCGAAAAGACTTTTTCCCCAACCTAATATGAGAGCGAAAATATTATATTTTGAATAAGTACGCTTCACTGTTCTTAGTTTTATAGTAACATAGTATATATCTAAAATTGAGATCAAGCTTTATATTGAAGATATAAAAATCATCATCCTTAACCCAATAATTTCGCAGGTCTGAAGAATCGTAAAATTTTTACTTTCAGTTTGTAGATTATGTTCATATGAATACAAATAGAAGTAAAGGCAATATTACAATTACTAAGTTCATTTAAATTTTCTTTATACATTTTCACAACAATCGTTAAAATGTTTTCAGGTAGAGTTGTTATGGCTATTTTTATTAAGAAGGGTTAATCCCCTTTTTATATAAAGGTTAGCACTTCTAAAGGAATCTTATTAACTTTATTTTCTCCTTTATGAATTTCGTTCAAAGGTTTCCGTGAATTGGGAAATTGTTTTGCTGTGTTTTTTATTGTATTTTCTTTTACCTACATAACAGGAATCGGTTGGCATTCTTCCTCAACAACAACTCACGCAATGACGAAAAGTATATACAATACAATATTTGCCCAATCCAACATTATACATAAATACTTATAGCCAGCTCCTACATCTTTTTTGAAGTAGATATTGTCGTACTAACAAAACTCACTAGCAAAGGTACCTGTAAAGTATAATCGCCTTAAGGTCTATCTTAAGGATTCTTGTCCAAACGTGAAGAGTACTCTGATTGCGATGCTTCGTCACTTTTAGTAATATATTGGTCATTAGAAACAGACTTGAATATGTTTATGAAAACATACAATATATATTGCCTATAGAAATCGTAGAAGTAGTAACAACTCAGTTCGTAAGTGCTATGGATTTTATCCCCACTGAGCTTGAAATTTGGGTAAACAAAAACATCGTAAAAACACCCGTTATGTTGCAAGTGTGATAATGGACCTTGACCCGCTTTACAAAGCCCCAAATCCCAGTGTGGGACTGTAAGGCAAGATGTATATTTTGATATGTATATCGAGAGATAAATTTTTAAAAATGTACTGGAATAAAATTCTCTTATATCTTATATTTTTTACACAGCGCCATTAAAATACTATTATCTAACCAATTGCTATGAACTATCTCTGAAAAGGCAATCTTTAGGAAATACTTTGTGCTTCACAGTAAAATAGTAGTATGTATAAAACATGAGATGTGGTGGGGATCCTTAATAAATATTCACCTTACCAGAACTGCATATCTGTTCATAAAAAATAAAATAAAAGATGAAATCATCAAAAACGAGTATGCAATAAAAGTGGTGAGCTTTTAACTAGATCATTCAGTTATGAAATGGCTACATAAAGATAAAATTTGTCGATTAAGAAAATTAAAGCTCTTATCTTAACGACAAAGGTAACCGTAAGTATGTAACTGAAGTAGTACCTTTAGATAAAATAAACGCTGGTTATCTCTTGCTTCAATTGTATTATTATTGTATTTAGAGATATACACCTATACCTTTATCCCGGGTACAACGATACTAGTCATCAAACAAGATAGCCTTAAACGCAATTCAGGCAAGACTTAAACAGGATATTCAACATTGGGATGGCTCGCAGATTTCAAATCCATGAAGTTTAATGCTAACAGCGCCGAATATAAACCAAATTCAAACATAGTCATTATTAAACAAATCTCGTGAGCTTGGTTATTTAAATAGAAAGTTTAATATACATATATATTATAGCGATTTAATCGTTTAAAGAAGAATTTGGTGACATACATAAGAACAAAGAACAAACAGGTTGAAATAATAATGATGATAGAAACACTGTGTACCTTAAATTTTCTAATAAAGCGATCAATAAAACAACAACACATATTATTAAACTATATACATTTTCAGTTTAATTTAGGATGTTGATACAATTGCTCGCGATAGGAAATTAACTAACTTCAGAAGAAAAGCCACCACTGCCGGCAAATTGATCAACTGCGATAGAATTATCGTTGCTTTCTTGATATCGATCTCCTGAATTATATCATCAGGCAACAAATCATCAACGTCTATATCATAGTTTGATGGATTATCATTATCGGGAACCGGTTCCGGTTTGGTCTTCTTACCATTTATACTGTTTATTAGGTATAGCATAAAAACAGCAATGGGCAAGATCTGGAAATAAAGTTTTTCTAGTGTATGAAAACTAATATTAGGACATTATAGTGATTACTAGTGCATTTATTGCCTAGATAAGGTATGTTTCTGCAGCTGTGATTACTGTGATCCGGTTTAAAAGGCAATGTAGCTGGATTACTACAGTAACGAGTCTTAACACTTTGTGTCCGAACGCACTGAGCACAATGTATTATATTTCATTTTAACTATCGCTTTATCGTTATGAGCAAATGTATCACTTACCATTACGTGAAGGTCCTTCACGTGTCGTCGCTTCTTCAAATAATTATATCGATTCATTAGCTTCAAAGTGACTAGTGAATCTAGCTATCGTGTTAAACATAAAAATACTTAGAAAATCTAAATACATTGTCAAAAATTCTTACCTTTAAACTCATTGTGTCCAAATATTAAATTTTGTATTCGTTGAGATATATATATGTTCTCCAAGTACTCCGATAAGTGAGTCAAAACATTTAATTTGTATGTTTAAAGGAAAACAAAAATGAATATAATCTACAACGGATTTCCTTTCCCGTTACGATTAAAAAGAAATGTTTTCTGTTTATCGTATAATGTCGTTATGACGATACTGTCTCCATTTTTGGGTCATGCTTTATAATACCTCGCTATCACAACACAGCAAAAGGAATTTTTCTTTCATTCTTGGCTTACGACTAGTAAATTTATTAGAGTATCAATTCATTACTTGTTGAAAATTTGATATATCCAACCCATTTTAATATACGGAAGTATAAATATAACAAGTATTTTCATTCTAATAATACATTTTAACGATATGTTTAGATACATTTAATTTATCTATATTAGCTGTACAGACAAGTAATTCTGACATTTTAGGTTATATGACACATAACCTAAAAACTCAATTTTTAGGTTATGTGTAAAATTATTAATAAGGCAACTTCACACAGGATGTATGAAATAGATACAAGAATATAAATATATCTTATTGATAATTCAAAAACTTTTAACTAACAAAATCTTTGTTATCTATTATAAACTATGTAATATGTACTTAGTTTATCTATATAACCATTTCGTTAATTTCTCCGAAACCGTACTCAAATTAAATTGTACATTTCTCTTATCTGTTAAATTCGTTTATTATATTAGGAAACCTTATACCTGATAATATCGGTAGCGGAACGTAAAATGAAATCATATTACGTCGACATTCTCATTCGTAATAATCCGACATCGAATGTAAAATGTCACATGTGTCGCTAATAACGCGCCGTGTTGAATCAGAGAGGATTTTGCGAAATTAGATATAAACCGACAGATGAAACGTAATTATCAATTCGGAGAAGTTCCAACAAATGTTCGATAGGTGAATAAACATTTACGATACATGAAAATAAAACTGTGATCATTTAAAAATACTGATTAGGTTGTGGTAAACAATCAGCGAGAAGCCGTTGGACGCAAGCAAGGCAGCACCGATTGGACTGAAGAGCTTTGAGAGAAGCTTATACTCAGCAGTGAGTATTTTGTTATATATATATTAGTATAATGTAACTACAATTGGCAAATATTTTACCGCTTGCCTTGTACTGAAAACCCAACCCGCCTCACCAGTGACACATTAAGAGGACTCTTAATACGGAACTTTGAATGTTCTTCTTCATCCATTTCCACAAAATGAATTTAAAAAAAAAACCTCTTCCTCGTACAAAAGAATTTTAAAGAAAAGGATTTATGTTTAATATAAAAGATTTCATAAATATTTTGTCAAATAAGACTATCTGTATTACATTATTATTTCTTTGTACTTCTCTTCCTCTTCTTTATAACACATCCTAATCCTCATCAGCATCCTCAATTTTTCTTCTAAAATAATTCTCATAATCTTCCCCATAGCTACTTCCGCGTCAACCCTACTAACCTGTAATGGCGGAGGTCTCTTTTTAGACCTCTTTAGTTACCTGGAACCCTAGATAGGATCCACCACAGCGTCCGATTCTACCGTCAAGCTGGAAATATTATTGTTACCTTTTGAAAGGTATTGTAGGTAATGACAATACTGGGGTAAAGACACTTAATATCTTATGTCTCAAAACGACGAGCACATCGTGCTGCAGTGTACTTAATCCTAACTAGCGATACATTGTTATAGGCGTATCGCTTGCCATTATTTGAGAACGTTCTGGTCGTTTCGTCGAATAATAACCCTGATATTGTAAATCTGGAGCCATAACAGCATTGCTGTGACAATATATAAATTTAAAATTATTTTCAGTTAGCTTCATCACTTACGACTTAATCAGGTAAATTTAAAACAAGTCCATTTTGTAATATATTTATACGTATTCATATAAAAAGAGTTAAAATTAATTACAACATCTAATTAGCAGATCCTGCACTTAAAGTAATTTTATTGTTTTAAAAAGTACAATCTTTGTATGTATCCAATGTCCAAAATCCAACTGAACACAGATCTCCAAAGATTAAACTCTGAAGCTTCGTATCTAGCGGGATTAGTTGGAAATGGGATTAAGCTATAATTTTTTAGCCTAATCCCACTTCACTTGACTAAAACACCTATCATCTCTGTCCACTTTATTTCCGTTGTAAAGATTTCTTGCGTCTTTTACTTCCACTTCCTCCAGGAAATGTCTGCCAATTTATATAACTTTGTCCTTAATACATTTACCACCACTTGTATTATTTTTACTCAAACGTTGAAATTCTGAAAAGTAACTCATTAAAACATTCCGAATGAGTAAATCCTCGGGAAGGAGAAAGTCCTGCGGTGGTCTATAGTGTTCTAATTACTTACAGTCCATAGTTAAACGAACTTTCTTTGGCGTTTAACTGAGAGGTTTAATTATTCGTATAATAATGTATTATTAGTTGTTTAACTATTTTTCGCTTCTAGAAATATCTGTACAGTTAACCTTTTTCTTTATTTCTGATACCAAAATCATCATACAGAAAGATGGTAACTATTTAGTAACGAATATATCACAGCTAAAATAAAAATATACTGTTTATGTACATGTTTCCTCTTTTGTAATATCATCAATAATAATTGTAGTTTACGCGAATTCCGTAACGTATTGAGATACTTCATGCCAAACTCAGACAAGAAAGTATCAAGAAGTATTAAAAGTTCTTGAGTTTAACTATCAGCTCGCAAACTTGCATAATATATACGCTTATTTAAAAAGGAAACTCGAACTGATGGAGTGCACTTTTCAAAGTAATAAACTACAGTCAAAAGAATGATAAATTTATAGTCTAGAAAATTTAGAAACAGATTGTGTAGCTAATCTATTTTTACCGCTAAACAGAAATGTGTTAACGCTACTATGTTCGTAGTTAGAAAGTACTAGAATTGTAGCTAATTTTGTTACTATGTAACGAGAAATTCAGCATCAAGAGATTCTGTGTAAATATCCTTATCGTGACCGTCTTACTGCCAGGTCTGTTCGATTAGTTCAAGGGACTAGATATATAAATGCATACTAGATCTGTTTTACTTGTTAACAATGTTACTATTATAGCTTGACAGATGTTGGATCAAACAATTGCCTATTATGGGGAAGAAATTAAAAAATAATCCGTGATAGAAAGAATGCCAAAAAGAAAGATAAATTTTTTCCTTAAATCTACAGAATAAAAAACACTGACTTGTACCATATCCTTACATAGAAACGATGAATTCCAGCAACCTTAAAAGGGAATTTATCCTTTTATCCGTCAACATATCCGTGATTGATGAGATATTAAATGATTCTTCTGTAAGCGTTTCTGGAAATTTTGCTCGATTCACAAAATGGCGGGGTCGCAGTCAAAAATGTCTCGCAATACTTTTATAATATACATCAATATCTTTATTATTCTCAGTTTATATCCTCTATACATTGATTTAATATTATCTACTGTAGTTAATAGATAGATTATTAAATTATCTTTCTAAACAGGTGTTTATTTTATTATGATTTTCAATAAACATACAAAAAAAACATCCAGAATACATTTGTATCATTTCTGTTTTAACATAACTTTGATTTTCATCTTAATCCGAATCTAAGTGAAATATTTTATTATATGATATTTAATGATCACAGTTATAACAAAATAAACTTTACTGTAGACTTAGGAAATAATTTAATAGACAATGTTAATATTTTTAATCTGTATAAAAATTTACCTCATGTATTATTTCTCGTGTGCTGTACAACATGGAATATATCTATCGCCAATCAATCTTTCGGGTGTCGTAAGAAGAAACTAGGTGAGAACAACTCCAGAAAAGGACCACCAGCTATTTCTATCTCTATTGGGAATGTACCACACTCGATACTAAGGTTTGTACAGGAAATAGTATCAAAATTAGTAAGCAGTGTTCAGCTGTGGATATATTTGGTAGAGATATTGTTTCTGCCAATTAGAGATCAACTAAGGATGGATTTTAAAAATCCTTTTACCAAGGGTGTTCCGTGGGTGCTACGGCGAGCAAAGCTAGCGGTGAACAGCTAGTAGGCTATATTAGTTTTATACCTGTAATATAGTATATATCTTCGCGGTGTAACGAATGAGATGATATTTTCGTAACGGGCAGTGCTTTATGATTTATAACGTTGAGAATAATTTATCAAGATACGGAAGCGAACTGATGAGAGGACGCTCCGCTGCCAACCGACTGTCGCTACTGAATAATATATTCGCAAACTCTCTCTGTGTATACGCCGCCATATTTTATATATTACACGTGAACATTGGTGATATGACATTTTATTACCCAATTATATAAAACAACATATATCAAAGTTAGTTATCAGAGTTACGGTTTTAATTAGCTCTATATTACGTTTGAACTTAATTCTGCCGCCAAACGTGTGTGTAAATATTTATTATTATTTACTGGTGGTAGGTTGCTGTTGCTGATCAGCCCTGTAGTCTCGGGCTAGTAAGAATAGAACTAAGGTAAGCCCTGCCTGTCGTAGAAGGCGACTAAAAGGGTCTAAGAGTAGAGGAGAACGAGGCACAGGTGCGTTCTACAAGAGATCCCGGAGCCTCTTCGAATGCATTGATGTAGACCACCAAAGAGGTTTTAGTAAGTATCTCACATAACCCTGACTTCCCCCCAGAAGGATATCTTTCAAAGATTTCTCATCCAAAACCAAAAAAAAGTCTGTTACCGGAGACCGTCTACGTAAGTACCATTGTAGAGTATTTCTGCCGCGAAACTATAACTTGCAAACATAACCGTCTGCCGGTTTGAAGGACACTGTAGCTTGTATAATTACTGGAGTAATGAGACTCAACATATTATACCTCGGGCGACTAATGCAATATGGCACAGTACATCCACGCCACGTTATGGCCGAGCATATCACTTACCATCTGATGAACATCCCGCTCGTCTCGGCGCTTAATTGGATAAAAAAAAATCGCGATTTATTAGGGATGTTCAAAACTTAATTCATTATTCAATTTATATTTTAGGGTAGTTACAAATTATTCCGGCAAGCTAAATAAAAACATTCAGCTGCACAAATAGCACTGAATCAGCTACTAAAGAGCAGTACGCCGTTCATTATCACACCAGTGTACAATTAAACGACGCCATTGAATCAAATTGTCATTTAAACAGAATTTAATTCATTGGGAAATGCTCTAGTTGCTATATAAGTTAATTATATCCATAAAGCTGACGAAACGAAACCTCGAAAGCATATAAACGAAATGATCGCGTTTCATTTCCTATATTAGCATGCAACGTATTGTATTGACATGCGATATTTCTGTTAAATTTACGATAATGACAAGGAAATGTTATATAATCGGCAAATAACACAGTTTAGCTTCACGTTTAGCCGTCATGAATCAAATTTCAATATCATCATGGGGTATCTTCAAGCTAAAAGTTAACTCGATCAGGTTTAGGAAACTACTACTACAGCTACGAACTGTACTGTTTTTCTATTTAGAAGTAAATGGACACAAAAAGACGACAAAAGGTATAATCATTATTAGACTTTGATATATATATATAACTTATGTATGTCATAATAATCATCATCATCAGCTGATAGACGTCCACTGCTGGTCATAAGCCTTCCCCAAAGATCTCGCATCCCGCGACTTTCACCAGTTTGTGAAATTCATTGAAGGTAATTGGATCTTGGACGCTTGGCCCAGTTCGGATTGGAGGGTGGTCAGAGCCTCGTCTGTTATTCAGCAGACTACACCGTAAAGACTATAATACCAAGCAACAATATTCAATACTAAATATTCTTCTACACTTTACCGATTTTAGATGTCTCCTTATACCTTTATAGATGATCATCAATATGTTTACTCCTGGAACATAAATCTAATGTCGTGTCGTGTCGTGTACATATCCTTTATTAACCTTATTATCTGTCCGTAATACTCTATCAACTGTCCGCTATCTGAAAGGCATTTATTTCGCTGAGAAGCTTTGAAGTTTTCTCCCCAAACTAAAAGGTAAAACTACAGCTCATTTAAAACTTCCAAATGAGCGACTCCTCTAACGAGGAGTTAAAGGAAATTCATTTAATTTCTGTCAATGTTCTAACAGCGTTAACTTTACTATGAAGAAATGTTGACAAAGAAACTTTCTTAGCAATTACAGTTACATTAAGCATACGTAATAAAAACTTTAGACTTAATTTCATGTGTTCAATAAAAGAAATATTATTTTCATTATACTACATTACGTATTATTTACTACAATTATCAGTTTTTTTTATCCAACGAAACGACGAGACGAACGTGAAGCTCACCAGACGGTAAATGATACGCCCGTCCGACGCAACGTTGCTCTAGTTACGATTATATACATTATACCACATTGTGCTTGTCTCTATAAACATAAGATGTTGAGTCTCATTACCCCAGTAATTTTTCTAGGTACAGCACCTTTCAAACCGAAACAATAATGTTTGCACACTACTCTTTGGCGGTGAAAATAGGCGCTGCGGTGGTACCCACCTAGACGGTCGTGGCAACAGAGACCTACCAACTGTGATCTTTTCTGTAATAGTTTCCTTATTTACGTACATACTACTTAAGTACCCTGTCAGGATATCCAGCGGATTAAAAAGATACTAGCCTCCTTTTTTTAGATCTAGTACAATAGTGCGGTACATTCCAAAACAAACAAGGCATTAGTGGAAGACAAAGACAGACTTTCAATTGTTCTAAGTCTTAATACACGTACGTTCGAAGAAAGCACGGACTAAGGCTTTGTTTGATACACTATTAACTATCTATCTACTATGTCTTAAGTTTATTATAAACACTTCCATTTAATGAAGTAAGCAAAAGCATTCCTTATAACATTACGCTAGGATAATCATTTCGCTTATATACTTAATATGGGTTTCTCATAAATTATCATTAAAGATAACCGCAGTGATTAATTATTAGTTTTAACATATTAAAAACAAGAAATTTTCATACCGTAAGTAACAATATAACATGGTAACCTGTAAAGAACAATATTTAATATAGTTTTACAGTTCAATGCCGCGTAATATGTTAATACTCTTAAGTCGAAATGTTATTCTTATTTTATATAGTTATCTTGAAACTTTATAAGTAAATAATAAATTAAAGTAAATCAAAATAATGATTTGAAAGAGTTAATACAATCTTGACTAAACCATGAAATAATAACCATCCAATGAAGCCAAACAAATTCACAACATAGTCCTAAGGCGTGTCTGTGATTAATTAGACATAAATTATATTTGTAAGTGCGATGAAGCCCTATAAAATTAAGAGAAAAAAAAAGATTGTTCATAAAACCTTTTATACTATATACCTTTGATTCGAATTACACCCTTAATGTAATCTGTCGTCTAAAATTATCATCCACCATCAATCATCTTCATTTTTATCACGCACAGTATAACATAACCGATTATAAAATCAATTAAACAAAAGGTTATTCGTAAATTTAAGCGATATGGTAGACTTTCGGATGATCCGACTCTTTAATTTTCTACATGAAAGAGTTCCAATATTCTAGAAAAAACCTGTTATAATAACTATTGAAAAGGATCGTAAACACTATAAGACGGTAATAGTCTAACATCGGAACTAGCTAGCAAATAGTACGGAAATTAAAAAGTGAATTGATATTATTATTTGCGACATTTAACATTTACCCATAATTATAATATTTAATATTCTGTAATACAATTGACTAACATTTATGCTCAATTTCACATTTACATATCCATTAAAAATCAAAAACATGCTTCCAAACAAACACGGCATCACCTTGTCAAAAGGCTATCAGCCGCTGCGCCATGGCGATTGATACATTTATAAACAGCCCACATAATGCTGCCACTACAGGGATCTACCTCCAGATGAAAAGTAAATGTCATTTTCCTACCACGATGGTCAAGTGCGGATTGGTGCATTTAACAATCATATATAATTTTAAAGCAAACTTAATTTTGAAATAAAATTTCAGACTTTTTTGTTTTTTTAGTACATTGGAATTCGTTTATATATATTGTAACAGCGCCATCTATGCGTAAACAGTACAAACTATTTTGTATTAAACTACATAATTCTTTTTGTAGTTTATTATTTTAGTACTAGATGGCGCTAAATGTTTCTTTTGTATTGCTGAATACTAAGATATCACTGAAATTCCTTTTTCTGCCAAAACTAGTTTACTAATACTGTATTTCGATTCCCTAGGTGTTGAAACTAAAGAAGTTACTTATATAACGCCACTTAACACCTTATCTAAAGCGAGGAGCACAATGTAATACAACGTATATCATCATAAGAAGCACCACATTGTTATGAGCGAGCTATTACTTACCATCGGGTCTATATCTTACTCAACTCGAAGTTTCGTCGAATGAAAAAGACAAAATATTTTACAACATTTATAAGCAATATTGAAATCGTTGAAATTTAATATAGTGATTTATATTACATTAGTATTATTTTTTATACCTTGGCACTTGAGCTTAATTCAACAGATACAAAAAAACTGCGGATTGTTACTAATAATTTTTTTTTTTTGTTAAATTGTTCTTAGAAATATTTTTCCAACGGCTCTCCAAGTATTTGTTCCAGCTTCCTTATTGCGTCTTTAGTAGACGTCTCTATATTGGAGTCTCCGTCTTCTAACAGCTCCGCAAGGAATGGTACACTTTCAGCTAACAGTGGTAGCCAACTGCTTCCGAGCTGCGTTGCCATAGAGACGAGACAATCTAATGCTATTAATCTGTGGAATACATAGAAAAAAATTATTTCCGTTTCATTATCAGTCAACTATAAAAATATAAAGATTTTAGATTACAAACCTGATTTCGGCATCATTGTGTCTAGTTTTCAATAAGATTTGATAGTTCAGCAACTTCCATAGAGAATCGTCGGCTGTAGCCACCGCAAACTGTGCAATGCACGGGATTAGCAGCTCAGCTGCTCTAGACTTGAGGCTCACAATCCCTCCCAACGTATTCTCCAGCTGATCCACCACCGGTTGCATCAGCGTCTCAAATCTATCCTTATTGAGGAAACTTTGACTGTCGTAGAGGAATACAACGTGCAATGTTTTAATAATGTAGTTTACTAGGAATACACATTTATCATCAGAATCGAAGTAGAGCTCTTCCGTTTTGCTGTTGTTGCACGCGTCCAGTAATTCCGCAGCATTTTTTATGAAATGCCCGGCGAACAGAACGAAGAGACCCTTCAGTTTATTTGCAATGGCACTGCTTAGTCTGAAAGTAAAAAATTCAGTTTCATGTGGAATAAAACAACATAGACGATCTGAAAGGTTATTACAATATAAAAAAAATCGAACATTGGATAGAGACTATGTCCAGCTATTGACGTCCATAAGGTGAGATGATGAGAATAATAACGATTGCGTATCATTGCCAACGACACCCACATAATTTACAAAAGCTTTTGGCTTTAGTTTCTATTAATAAGCTTAATAGCTTTACTATATAAACAATTTCAAAATATTTTGTGAACACTAACCTGTAAAATGTAATCGCCCTGTCTTTATGTCCTTCAATATTAGTTCTGATAGCCCAATCGTAGATCTTGAAGTAGAATGGTCTGAAGTTTGTCTCGGATAATTTAAGTACCAAACACACTAACGCATTCACCACTTCGTCTTCCGCTTTATCTATAGTTATCATATCTACACCCTTATCTACAGCATCACTTCTTAACTGTAACGCCGATAGGAAGAATGACGTTAGATCTTGCTGAAGGGCGGTGAAATCAGCGGCGGTTATGTTTCCAAAAGAGTCCGCCAAAACTGACATCACCGGACCCACTGCATCGTAATTCTCCTTTTCTATTATAAGTTTATACGCCGAATTCGCGACTGGTATCAAAACCCTGGGCGGTATGGAGCTGGCGATTTTCTTTTTTATATTCGACAGTTTTGTAACAATCGAAGATACTTTATTGCACTCTTGATCGTATTTCTGCCACTTGGAAAGCAGGATCGAGTACTCGTGCAGGATCTTCAGCAAATATGGACTCAAGAATAGCGGTAAACTCTCAACGATCTTCGAAATTGCCGTCACAGTACTAAGCAAAACCAATTCTTGAACGTCAGATTTTCGCTGCTTCTTCAGTACTCTAATGAGAGCCGGCATAAATTTACGAAGACTGGTTAGGGCGTGGGCTTTCAGATTTCCGCACAACTCGGACAGACAAAGAACGATGGATGCCATCACATTACCACTTATGCTAGGATTACAAGTGTAATCAGTGACAATTTCTAAGACAGGCTTAAATGGCTCCGGATTTTCCTCCGCTAACATTCTGGCTAACAGTTTCAAAGATAAAAGTGCGGTCTGCTGATTAAGCTCCAATTCTTGAGTAGCAACATCACTTAACGAATCATCCTTACAGTCAATAGTTTTCACAATGTCTAATAAAGCCGGTAATAGAGAAAATAACAACTCCTTATCAACATTCGCAAACATTTCTGGGCTGAATTGTATTTTTGAATTCAGCAACTCCATCGACTTCCTCCGTACCGTCTGCAGCGTGTGCTTTAGCAAGCCTCGTACGACGGATAGGAACATCGGAGCTGATAGTAAATTATTGGTATGGTCAAGTAAATCGTAGCTATGATGTAACATCACGCGCCAGTACTTGACTGTCTTTTCATCGGTTATCTTCGAAATACTTTGGATGAAAGTCAGTATATTGACTATCAATGATTTATAACGATCTTCCATTACTTTAACGTCGGTCGCCTGGCTGTTATGTTGAATGAACCTTGAGGATGCCAGGCAAGTGTTCATGAAAGTAATTATCACATATTTGTAGTGACGCAACTGGATCGGTGTATGACTGTTCACACTGAATATATCGCTTGGGTCTATATCGGTCTCCATTGCGTTCTCAGCTTTTTGCATCGGCAATGATTTGATGTAAGTAATAAGCTTCACAAAGTTTTCTAGGCAAACTTCCGGAGGAAATTCTAGCAGTATGCTTTGTCCGAAATCAAGTCTATTTATTGGAGACTCTCGATCCGCCAAAGTTCTTTGCTGTGTTTTATCTTTTTTCTTACTTTCGTTAAAATGGGATATATGGGTCTCAAGCAAAAGTGCCAAGAACACCCAGAGGAATTGATTGGGCCCGAGTGTCTCTATAAGCTTCTTGTAGAGAGGCAGCCTTCGATGTTCAGGAACATGAAGAACGACATCGGCAAATATGCGCATAACGGGAACAATCCGTTTCTGCAACTGCTGAATTTCTTTTTCCGAATAATCTTCAATATTCCTGTTTAATTTCACCAGAATTGGTATTAATGTTTCTATTATCCTAGTTATTATCTGGAAACTGTACGCGTCATCGTGTCTTAATACTGACGAACCCATGAACGTGAATATTTCCATTGTATGATGCAGCACTTGTTCAGGCAACATGTACGCAGCGTGTGAAAGTAGAATTAAAGCGTGGTGTTGAGTCTGAGGGTTCTGTGTCCCTCTGATACACTGAACAACTAATTCCACGTCAAATATACTTTTAATCGACTGCAGTTGTTCTTTATCGTCATCATTGATGTGCTTCTTGCAGTAGTACCATAAAGAGGAAAGTATGAGTTGCTTCGTATATTCGACGTAGGACTGTTCCTCAAATCGCAAGCATTTATTAAGCAATTGAAATAAAATAGAAACAAATGAATTGTCTACTGTCATCTTCTTTTTATTTTGGACGTATTCCAACATTGTAACGCCCAGTTTCCATTCGTCGGTTTCTGTCAATTGGTAGGATAACATAGGTATAGATACTTTTTTCTTCTTAGGTACATTAGCAGCGGGATCTGTAGCTTTAAGCATCATTTCTAAAATTTGTTTGAAATCATTGAAATTAAGATGGATCTTTTTAATTAATTTTGATGCGGCGGATGATATATTCGGGTTTCCACTGAAAGCGCCCGCTGATGCAACGAGGCGAACGAAGTCCTTAGTCTTTTCTTCAGGGAAGTTTTTGAACACATCTTCATCGAATTTCTTCATTATTAATATGCAAGGACTCATTAAAGAGCGATCGTCGTCTAAGATACAATCCCTATATTCTTTTAAACCGAGTTCAATAGACTTCCAAATTTGTTCTTTTCCAATAGTAGACACGGTTGTCTCGTTTATCAGAGAATAAACTAACTTAAATAGATTCGACTCATATATGTCGAACGTAAGTTTCTGGTGACCGTTTCTCAAAGATTTCTCCAGGGCTCTTAACGATGAAATAATATGAGGGAAACTATTTACATTGTTGACACTTGACAGTATTTTTACTAAATTACATTTAATATGGGATGGTGTATCAGTTAATAATGTACTTGTCAGTTTTAACAAGCAGTTCTTCCTAAACATTTTGTTACCTGGTGATTGATGAATCAAAATTGTCTTTAAAACTTCGGAAATCTGATTCGGGTCTAACAATAACTCTTCTTTGTGTGAAAGTAGCTCTTTCAATAACTGTACATATATTATATTTTTGTCAGGTTCGTACCTCAATAATTTATTGATTAAATCTATAACAGACTGTCTTATGACTGTAAGAGGATTGTTCAAATTAAAAAGTATTGTAAGCATAAGCACATCGGAATCATATATCCATTTTGTGTTATCTTGTATAGTAATAAAATTAATCATTAATTTTATACTTCTCAATTGAAGCTCGGGATTAATAACGTCATCTGGATTCGACGCGAAAAGAATATGTCCACAGGCAACGTTAGCTACGAAATTAAATTTATCCTTAGTGTTATTGAATAGTTTACCTAGTAGTAGTTTCAATAATTTTGCATAATTGTCCCCATATGTAGGTATGCTACAACCAGTAAGAAACAATTCATACAGCTTCCTCACAAAGATCATTTCAGCCGTCTTACAAACATTACACCAAGGCTTTGTAATCGTAGATATATTTAAGTCATCTATCATTCTCGTAAAAATATATTCCAATACTTCAAATACTATTTTATTTTCTCTAGATAATTTAATAAACTCTGGAATAATTTCATAAGAGAAACCTGATGACTGTTCAACTGTAACGATAGTTCTGTTCTCCACAGAATTCCATAAGACCTTAAGTGTATTAGATAAATCGTCTATTAAAGCATTTTTGAAAGTGCAAGATTTTAGCAAAATATAAAGATATATATCCAGTGTATTATCTTGGTTAATTAGATTAATATCTAAATATTCATCAAAAGAAACTGATTTATCGACAAATATTACTTTGAATATTAACTGGTTTAAAATAACGTAGTTATCCTTAGCTGAATCATTAATGCTACTAAGTTTATTGATCAATCCAAACTTTCGACCCCACGGAGAAGTAATAATATTCCAGGTTATATCAGCAGATTTTTGATCATATGGAAATAAATATGGCATCAAAGCCAGCACTGTCTCTTGGTTAACAGGCATCATATCAATAGAGCAAAATTTTACTATTGCTGTTCTAGTTACCTTTTCCCAATTTTTTGATTTCTTTATAATAATATTGACAAATGCATTTGTTAAATCAATCTCATTGAGTATTTCTTCCAAACATTTGTTGGAAATATCTAGTGTTGCTAAAACTACATTAGGATTGTCATCATTGAATCTACTTACAATAGATTCTCTTACAAAGTCAGTATTTTCCATTTTTAATGATTGAAACTCTTTAGCTATATAGTTGACAGCTTCAGTACGTAACTCGGGATTAACATGATTCAGATTTTCAAACAGATATGCTCCACTTATTTTGTGGGTTACCGCAGGTTTGAATCCCAGCAGTTTTGATAATTGTGATCTTTTCATAGATGAGATATTACTATCTGAACTCATAATACCTTTGATAACCTTATCAAAACTGTCTGGATATTTGCGTTCAATGTTCTTCAAGAACTGAGAATACCAATTGAGGATGTTGGAGTCTATATCAAAATCTTCATCAATTATTTCAACATCACTTTCATCATCAACATTAGTCAGAGTACTTCGAGCTGGTTGAAAAGCAGTCAATACACATCTGCAAAATAAAAAGGTAATTTAAGTATAAACAAATTATATATAATTCTACTATATGACATTTAATAAATAAATATAAATGAAGTTAAGTTTAAAGTAAATATATACAGGATTTGCCTTATCGGTAAAGAAATACAAATTATTATTATTTCATTTAGTGTATTACATAGAAAATGTTTCACCTGATGATTTCTTCTGGTTGATGATCCTTTAAATCAACTTCGTCTATTAATATTTCAGATAGTTTACTAAACCTTTTGAATTCTTCTACACCTTTTTGAACTATTGGTAGAATACTTGAGAAGAAGGCCAGGACAAATGGCTTAATACTATTGTTTCGTTTACCAGCAATATATTGTAAATGTTTGCAAAGATTATTCATAATATTCCCAGACATATCATTGATTGTTGCCTCCGATATTTTTGTAAGATGCTTTTGAGTACCATAGATCACAACAATAATCATGACTGCTTCATATGTCAATTCAAAGTCAGTTGTAAGTAGACATCCTACAATATTATTCAGTATTTTATGTTTCAGTGTATTATTAAGACAAAAAAACGCAAAAACAATATATGCTGAAGATCGGAAGTCTACTATAGATGATTCAAAACCTTTCATTATTGTTGGTAAAATAGCATTTAAGACAGCTTCATTGACAGTTTTAATTGTTTTAATAACACCAAATACGGTACTGCCAAATAATGCATAAACTGTATTTAATTGAGTAGCTCTATCTCCATAAACTTTCACATATTTTAAAACCATCTTTGCAATGAATTGAAGTGTTGCTGGATTCGAAGCACACTGGTTGAATAACACTTGCTTGCTTAATATTATACCCCGTTTCTGAATAGATCGTAACCAATTCCATCTATTAGATTTACTTTTCACTGTCAAAAGTTGGAGAAATCTAACAAAAATTTTTGTTTCATGATAAGGTAGAATTAGCATCATTACAGAATCCTGATTGTATTCATGAATATGATATCTGTTTACAAGCCATTCAAGAGCTTTGTGAGAAGATTGCAAAAGAAAATATGGCGACAGCTGTAGCAAAAACTTTTCTATAGTTTGATCTAAATTTTGATTCACCTCTTTTGACTGTACAGCCCTCTCAAAATCCTTTGAAGAAATACTAAACAATGAATCTTCATATACACGAAAACCTTCATACAAAGCTGTTAATTCTTTCAAACCGCTTACACCTATTTCATAAAAAGTTTCGCGATCCTTTAGAGCTGCTTCTCTTGGATCAAATAATAACGAAGTCTTCTTTTTCTCATCGTTATAAATCGATGATTGAGGTGCGGAAAGCTTTTGAAGCTGGTCTTTTAAAGAAGTAGAAGCCATATCTATTTATTTAGATTTTCCTGAAAAAATACATTAAATACGCGGCTGCAGTTTAAATAATACATTAAGAAATTTTTACCTCGATACATTTTTAGGAAAAGTATTACATGAACAAACCTGTATTGCTCTTTATGTAATAAAGTAGATGCACTTATTATAATTAGGAGAAACAATTTTACGCGAAATACCAATATTTACGATTAACACGTGGAAATGACAGTAAAAGGTTTTGTTTCAAACGTATGACACTGACATATATTAGTAATACCCTATTATATAAAAAATTTATCTGTTTATAATTATCTTATTTATTTTTTGGGTGAAATGAATAAATTTGTGAAACAGAAAATTCTGATATTTATAACATAAAAGTGCATGTTATTATATTCCCTCCATGCACTTGTCATTTTACGATAAATAGCTAACGAAACTACGATAAGAGTATTTAATCTTTGATTGCACTATGCTATGTACACATAGTATGAAATTGACAGTAGAAAGAAGTCTTTTACTTGTAATAGTAAAAGGCTTCTGCTGTTCAATGCAGTCGATTTATTCGACGAAGCGACAAGTTAAACAGACGGCTCACTATAGAAATTATGTTTTCTACACCACTTTGTGCTGTGTGAATTTCGAGAAAAGAATCATAACCATGATTCAGTAATTGTTTTTAGAATTCACTAGTATTCAAATTATCACACTATTGATTTATTTTAAACAAATTAATTATCATTTTCTACCTATCGTTTAAGACACGTTCACTGTAAAAGCGAGTTAGCAAGATTCAAAATTATTTCAAACCCTAAATGTGTTTTATTATGATGATGTTGCTGACCTAAAACACATTTTTATGAAATGTTAATATTGTAATTTTCAGCGATTAAACTTAGTGTCTGTACTAGAGAATATATATAACTAACATACGAATTACCATATCTTCTCAGGGACCCTGAATATTATAACTTTATATTTAAATTAATTTTAAACGTAATAAGAATAAGTAATTTGTATAGTACCCAGTATTTAAGTATAAGTAAAATAGGATTAAATAACATGATTCTAGGGCCGTAGAACAATTAAAAAATTTCAACAGGTGACAGGATACTACGGAATCGTATCATGTACTGTTAATGTCTATTATTTGATAAATTTTATTTTTAGTTTAATAACACAAAAATTACTATAAATTTATTGAAATTCGTAAAAGTATGAAAGGTATCATGATACTCTTTAAAAATTATGATATGATACAAATTTCAAACTGAGGAAACATGAAAATAATTATTTTGATAAGTACGCAATATTATTATTAATTACAAACAATCATTGTTTTTAGGACGTCAATCGCATTAACGTCAGGGACACCACAGGACCAGAACTTATTCTTAGTTAAAATTCACTTGTGTTTTGACTGATCACTAAGTTGTGTCCTTTGTTTGCAGCGTAACAAAAGAAAAGATTCAAAAATGTTTTTGAAATTAACAGTAGTACTTTTTACAACATTTTTCAATTTAGGATTAAGTTACAAACCAGTTGTTTTAATTCACGGTATTATGACTGGAAGTGGAAGTATGGAAATAATAAAATATAGAATTCAAGAGGTAAATTCTTATGCTTTCTTTATTTGCCAAAATATTCATCACACAAGTGATAACAAGTACATAAATAGTTAATGATGTAATATTTGTACAAAAATATTCTTTAGATTGTTTTTCATAGGCAGATTAATTAATTTGAAAAATTTCTGATTATTTATTTCTGAGATAAATCATGCTAAAGCCTTTTAATAACTCAATAATAAAGAAGATCATAATAAAATTTTATTTGATGCGACTTATTGTGTTAAGTAGTTAAATATCCATCTCATTTAATAAAGTAAATTGAAAGCCAGAGATATTAATCATTGTATTAATTATTGCCTTTTTCCACTACATTATTATGCCTTCTTATAATATATGTATCTCTTTATTATACTTTCAGAAACATCCAGGAACAGTAGTGTATAATGTAAATAGGTTTGAAAGTTGGTCAAGTTTGGAAACAATGTGGCATCAAGTGTTAGAGATAGGGCAAGATGTAGCCAACATTTCATCTAAACATCCTGAAGGTATTAATGTAATAGGTAGGTATCATTTTTAGTACAATTATTTGATGTTGAATATATTAGTGACACATAGTATCTTAGCTAAATATATATTGTTTGCCTATTTAGTTGTAAATGAAATACTGCTATAATTTACGACTACAAATGAGTATCAGTGGCTTTCCCAGAGCCTGTCTAGATAGCTTTCAAATTTGCTTATTTTAGTAATGATGTTCAAACTTTACGGTATTTAAGTGAATTTATAAAGGTTATAGGATTTAAATATCAAGGTGTCATCACCCAACAGCACTCATGTGCTATACAATGCAGAGTAAATACTCTTAAAAGTGTATTTCTAACGAACTTAGTGTTTTGTTTTTTTGGTTTTTAAATGTATTAATATAGTAAAGCAGTATAAATAATTTTTAAATTTTGCAGGATATTCACAAGGTGGTCTTGTTGCCAGGGGTATTATACAAACATTTCCAAATGTAACAGTTGACACTTTTATCTCTCTGAGTTCACCACAAGCAGGACAATATGGAGGTAATTTTTATTAGACATTAATATATTAATTAAATTAATATTTAGTTTCAAACCATTATAATTTAATTAGGTTTGGTACACTACATCTTATTGTATGTTTATTTGTGATTTAAAAAATAACTGTTCAATTTGTATAATACAGTTATTTTTTGCGAATGTTAAGATGGATGGGTGTGACAAGGATGAATAAAAATAAAAATGAGTATATTAGAGGAAGTCTGAAAGTTTCTCCGGTGACAGAGAAATTGAGGAGCAAGAGGTTAGTGCGGTATGATTGGGCATGTTATGCGGAGGGATGAAGGACATATAACAAAAAAGTAATGAGAATAAAAGTGGACGGTTATAAGGCTAGAGGAAGACCAAATAAAGTGTGGATGGATTGTGTGGAAAACGACATGTGCAAGAAGAGTGTGAATTCGGATATGACGGCTGATAGAGGGATATGGAAGAGAAGCATATACTGTGCCGACCCCATATAGCTGGGAAAAAGGCAGGAGAAAGATTATTTTTTGTTTTTATAAATGTTGAAGCCGTGCAATGACATATTTAATATAACAATTTCAGCTGGTTTTCTGCATGTGGTTTTCCCTGGATTGGTTAAGGAGTCAGCATATGAATTGTTTTACTCTCATGTTGGACAACACACATCTGTGGGCAACTATTGGAAGGACCCGTACCATCAGAAGTTATATGAAACTTACAGTGTATACCTTCCTTATATTAATAACCATATTAAGTATGTACAGTTTAATTTTTACAATGGATTTTCGTATAATTGAATCTTGAACAGAACAATTTTATATGTCACAATGAGGCTGTAGATTGATGTGAGCTGTCTCAGAATATTCTTGTTTTCATAAGTGTGACTGCCGGACAAAAATAATGATGTTGTGAGCCTGATAGTAAGTTATTAGTTAAACAGGGGGTTCCCTATCACCTTCAAAACTCTACTACTCATGTAGCACTGTAATCCAATAATAATGTGATAAAAGCTGATGGTTATGAGGTACAAAATTTATTAAATTAATTTATTTTGCCAATAAAGGCATTGTTGGTAAATTCTTGATGCCAAGGATGTGGTATGGTATGTTTTTTGAGTGCCAATTGATGTTTTTCTTTTGAATTTGTTTTGCACTTAGTCATCTTTTACAATATGACAATGATAGTACAATATAATGGTTGTCATAATCTTATCTATACATATAAAAAACGTCATATTTTGTAAATAAATTTAGTTTTGTTCACTAATGTCAAAGAAACACATATTGATTATTAAATTGAATGTTTTATTCATCCGGTTCCATGGTGTAATGGTTAGCACTCTGGACTCTGAATCCAGCGATCCGAGTTCAAATCTCGGTGGAACCTGTATTTTTGATCTTTTAGTTTGAATTAAATTTTTAAATTCCATTCAAAATATTATTTTAAAGTGAATTATTTAATTGAGAATTTTTTTTTTTAATTTGTCAATGATTACAGTGAAAAATAGTATATGATAAATACTTAACCTATAATACCACATTAGTAAGTTGGTTTTACCTTGGTCTATTTTTGGTCAATGAGAGCCAATTGGCTCCGTGGCATAGTGACTTACAGCTTGCATTGTTACATGGAAGTCCCTAGATACATTTTGCGACTGCATGTTCCAAAGTTGATTTGGCGGTATGGTTCTTTTTAACCTATCTTAATAGCATTGCAAATCTACCTGCATAACAGCGCTGCTGTATTCAGACTGTCAAAGAGGAGAGAGGGTATTTGAGCAGGCGTCTTTTCATTCCAATGGCCTCTAGCAATTTAGCGTCTTGTGAAATGAGATCAAGTAGGCCAAAATAGATAAAAAATAATCTTATCCGTATATCGTGTTTTCTTTTAAAGAAGGCCATTACAAACATCATTTTTTCCAAATATTTTAACAATAATGTATTTGACCTTTGTTAACAATATTAGCCTTGATCTAATTATTAACAGCATTATATTTTTCAATTACATCATAAGTTTGTTATATTTTAAAGATAAAATATAGAAGTATAATCATATATATTAATAAAAAAAAAAATACATATATTTTTAATTTCAAGTATCAAGATATTTTTTAAAAATATTAATATAGATTTTTATTTTATACTCTTCTAGCATCAAATAATATAAAATTATTCGTCTTGATTCCAGAACTAACAGATCGGCAGATTTTAAATCCAATTTGTTGAAGGTCAAGAGGCTTGTTCTTATTGGGGGGCCGGATGACCAAGTTATAACACCGTGGCAGAGCAGGTATTATAACTTGACTTGTTTTTATAAGAATGTGTTTGCCCCTGACCATAACTTTAATTAGTGAAAGTGACAATGAGGCCATGAATGGGCCCTTCAAGATACAGAGCAAGCGCTTAACAACTCTCTAAAAACCAGTTAAAATATATGGTGACTTGGATAAAAGATATTTTAACCAATCAATGCTTTACAGTCAATTCGGCTATTACAACGTTAACGAAACCGTTGTGGAAATGAAAATGCAAGACATCTATACAGAAGATCACATCGGGCTTAGAACCTTGGATGAGCGAGGATGTCTCCACATGGTGACCGTACCTGGTGTGAACCATTTCGATTGGCACATGAACATCAGCATAGTCGATGACTATTTATTACCCTACCTCAATTAAAATGTGTTGTTTGAGATTATTCAAAATAATTTATAACATCAAGTATAGTCAATGTTGTTGTGTACTGGTTTGAAGAGCGTTATGGCTAGTGAAATTAATGGGGTAATGAGATTTCATTGTCATCAGCCGATTGGCGTCCTCTGCTGGACATGATATTTGATGAGATTTAACATCTTAATTCTCAAGGCGACGAGCACTGTGGTGCAGTGTATATCATCCTAATTAACGCCACGTTGTAAATAGCGGGCATATCATTTACTATAAGCTACTTGCGTTGTCGATTCATAAATTTAAAAAAACAACGATAACAATTTTTATTGTAATCATAAATATTCTTAATTCAATACGAAATTTAATTTCACGCAAGGTTTTTGACATTTGTGGAATGTGTTGCCATATGTAGTACAATAAAAAAAATCAAGTAAAATAAATGCCATAAAAAAGTCTGTAGTGAATAATGAAATAAATTAAAAATTTAAAAAACAGACAAACTAAAATACTATAAATCTAGATCTAGGTAAGGTAATAAATACTCTATTTTTTTATTTTGCTTTGAAACGATCTTCATAACGTACATTTAACGAAGTAATAAAAAAGTAAGTTCAAATTTATATTTTAATATACTTTGTGTAAATTTGTTAGGCGTTAACTTTTTTCTTAGACATGTGATTTTTTATACAAAACCTGTTGTGAACTATTTCAGTGAGATTTTTTTAATAAGTTTTTTTATTACTTTTAGTAATTTTTGCAATTTTTTTTTATTAATGCATTATTAAGTAGAAAATCGTGAATAGTTTTTTTTGAATATTCACTTATATAATAATAAAAAAATCACTTTTTTTAAAACTATTTCCTTTAAGCTTTTTTTATACTCGCAATTAACCAAAGTGTAGGATAGACCTAACTCATACGGGAGCAGGCTCAGTATCCCAGCTGTGGGGATATTGAGTGGGTTTATATAATCATGTATATCCTAAGAAGTTTCAGTGCAGTATTGTATTTTGAAATGCTTGTGAATTAATAATTATTTTTCACTCTTTTTATATTCTATTTACTTGAATGTTTTTTTAACAATTTTTTTCTTACATTTCTACTTATTTGATATATAAGAAATACATTTTTTATCTGTCTCGTATACGAATCTCATTGCAATATTTTATTTTGAAATTTGTTTCATGGATGTTATATTTTGTCATTTGTGATTTTTTATCCAGACTTGGATAATATATAAGATTTTTCCTTTGTTATATTAGTTTTGAATCATTGTATTGTACTAATATTATCATCAGCCGATAGAATTCTCACTTCTGGACATGGCCTCGTCCAAAGATCACATCAATTGGGCATGCCTTGCCATACCTAGCAGTCTCTCTCCGCTACCTTCACCGGATCGTTAGGATTGGTGATTTTAATTCTGGATTTTTTGATTGCCAATATTAAAATATAAAATGTCGATACATTATTGTTAATTTTTGTTTCTATTCGTATTGTGTAATATTTTTAAGCAGTCTGTTCCATCTTTTTTCGTTGATAATATCTTCGAATGCGTTTTGCTGAGAAGTCAGGTTTATGTAGTAACAGTTTATTGTATCTGTGCCCACTTTTTTTGATTTGATTTGAGATAAAATAGGGGCTATCTGTGATAATAAATGCAAGAGCATTAAAATTTCATAAAACAATCTAAGATTTTAACATTTCTTAAAATGAAAATAAATACTATTTTTTTTTAATTCGACTTAATAGATATAGCAATGAACGCCCGCGTTGAAAATTGATCGGGAAGACTTGAGTCTAGTAATAGACAACAAACTGCTGAAATTATCATTATATATTTCTTTAGAAGAAAATATATTTCTTCATTATTATTAATTAAATCTACCACTATAAATAAATAAACAATACCAGTTATTAAAATACTCAAGTTTTTTTTTTACACCCGTTTCTTTGTAAATGTGTAAAACCAATATTTAATATATTTATTAGTATTTTATATTTCGCACAAGGTAAAAACGAAAATTAATCGTTAATAACAATTATAATAACAGTTACATCATGAGTTCCAATATGAGCTCATACTATGAATAAGTTTTTATTCAGCCGCATAATAGCTATTTCAGCGTAATATCATATCGCCTTATGTGGAACAGTCACGTTGAGTGTCATGACTCATGTATTATTATTATTATTATTTATTATTTTTATTATATTATATAGTCACGCCTTTTTTCCCAGTAGGGGTAGGCAGAGGTGAATAAACTACCCACATTTCGCCAGATGTGGTCAGATTAGATCCCATGTAACAGGGGGCGAGCCTGTTGCCACTTTATTGGGACCACCACACACACACACACAAAGATGATATCAGTGTGCGGGTTTCCTCACGATGTTTTCCTTCACCGTTTTTGTATCTCGCTGTTGTAACTAAAGTTTACAAATGTACATAACTTAAATATTAAATCATCGGTACATGCCGAGGTTTGAACCCGCGACCTTCGGAATGAAAGCCGCACGCTCTAACCATTAGGCCAGCGAGCTACTATGACTCTATATTATACTCATGTATTAATCCGTTCTTTTTAAATTGAACGTGGGCAATGGAGACAAATCACTTTAAAGTCTGTCTCATATTACTTTAAAATATTTTAACTATGATTATGCTTGAAGAGGTTGTGATTTTATTTACTGGTGGCAGTTCCGCTTGTCGGAGATCGGTACCACCGCAGCGAGATGAGAACGACCTTTATCTGATGGTAAGTGTTACGCTCATATATAACAGCGCTAGTTAGGATGATATATCGTCGCAATGAGCAAACATTACTGTATTCCAGTTAGGAAGGCGCTGTAGCTAGTGTAATTACTGAGGTAACAAGACTCGATATGTCTCAAGGCGACAAGCATAATGTTGTGGTGCAGTGTATAACATCTAACACTCTGACTAGCGCCATGTTATAGGCGGACTTATCACTTGACATCAGGTAAACGTACCGCCAGTCTTGTCGCTTCGTTGAATAAAACAAAGAAATAAAAACATTGCTTTAGTAACTTTTACTAATTAATCAAATGTCTCTTTCGGCAGACCACAGTCTATTTTTAATGTCTCTTTCTAAACTATCTGATATTTCCCAAATAGTATTTTATAGTAGTGAAAATATTGGCATTTGTTCAACACCCGTTAGCAAATTAAGAACGTTTGTATGAAGAAAAATTTAAAATGTTTTTTTTTTTATATAATATATACTTAAATTTCATTTAAACATCCAATTTCCTTAGTATTTAAAATGAAATCTTTTTTTGCTCCACTTTTCCTATACAATATTCGAGATTTATTATAATTCTCATCTCTTGGATGCGTTTGTATATGTCACTATTTTTGTGTGTATATAGTGATCTATATATATACATCTATATATATATATAAACAAAAGGTATTTCCTTTGTTAGCCGATCACGTGAAAACTAGTGAACGTATCGATACGGGGACATGACCATTGCACGCGGAATGATTTGTAGTTTGTTGTAGGATGTTTATTTTTTGTTTCATAGTTTCTAAATAAATTTTGTAAACATTTTCATTTGGTATAATTGTTGCGGTTGCTATAGTAACAGTTGTTTTAGCAAGGCTATAGTTGCGGTTGCTCCCAAGAAATATTTTATAATTTTATATTACGATCAACAAGGCGAGCGGGCAACAGCTTGTTAGATATATATGAGATTTAATATAAACAAAATTTTATTAGTACCAAGGAGGTTGTAGTATGTTTTCCTCGCTCATATGTATATCGATATCATAGCACACGGAAAACCAAAGAGAATGATTTGCATTGTTTTTTTAATCATAAATATTTAAAAAAGTATTAAAGTGCCAATGATTCTTGGCTGAATATATAGCATTGCATTTTCTCATTTATCTGTAATTAAATCATTTTAATATCTTCATCATATATGTGTACGGTCCCCGTTATAATATTACACGAGAGCCGTTTAACATTTAGCGAAGTGTTGCCACCAGTAGATTTCAAATATACAATTTTTTTACAACATTACCTGTGTTTTATTGTTACGTATCATCCAATGCATATTTAATTTACGACTGAACGACACTATTTATGAAAATGTTTGTTAAGCAAATATCTACACTTGTGCTAGTTTCCGGAGACCGCCTATTTCTGCCGAGAAACAGTAGTGTACAAATGTTACTGTGTTCCTATTTGAAGGGCACTGTAGGTAGAATAATCACTGAGGTAACAGGACTTAACGTCTTATCTAACGGCAACGAGCACATGTGGTGCTGTGTATGTACCAGGAGTCGGCAAAGTGCGGCTCCAGAGCCGCATGTGATTCTTTGGCTCCTTAAGTGCGGCTCTGGCACACACAAATATCCACAAAAGACGCAATAACATTTTCATTTAAAAAAAAACTTAGAAAAAGATTACTCAAATTTTCGAAGGAGATGCAAGCACATTGTTCACATCAATAAATATTTATTAACTATGAAATTTAGTTTCATTTAGTGTCATAAAAGTTTACTACACAAGCAGATTTGGCTCCTTTTTTTATTGTTGTAATGTTTATATTTGGCTCTATGGTTAATAAGTTTGCCGACCACTTGTATATACCATTCTATTTATCGCCACATTATATGGGCAGGCGCATCACATACCGACATGTGAACGTCTGGCTTGTGTTACATAATAGTTAAATAGATAATCACCTATAGATTTAATAAGAATAATAAACGTTTAAATCATTACATGTATCACGGTCTTTGTTTATTCTCACCCAGTTCTTATCAGAGTCTTAGTTTATATTTATTTATCTCTATTTTTTTCCTCCAAAGCGACTACACTAGCGGGTCGTTTACCTGATGATAAGTGATACACCCGAACATAACAATGTGGCGCTAGTCAGTACACTGCACCATAATGCAATCGACGCCTGAGACATAAGATGTTGAGTCTCATTTCTTCATTAATTACACTAGCTACAGCGCCCTTTAAATCGGAACACAATAATTTGCACACACTACTTTTTGGGCAAGAAATAGGTGATACAATGGCACCTACCTAGACGGTCTCCAGCAACAGACACGTACCTACCTATTGATATTCATTGCTGAACAAAGGGCGGGCATATTTTTAATGACATTCGGCTTGAAGATCCGCAGTATGTCGGTAAAAAGAATAGCTGAATAGTTGAAATGAGGAATAGCTGTTTCCTTTTTACTAGAATTTATCCATCATACAACACGCTGATTGTAGACTAACGGAAGAAAATCCTACCCTGCTTACCTTAAAAATCTTTTTATTTATTCTACATTACAATTCATTGTTTGTCGTTGCTGGTATAAATAAATATACACTGTTGTATGAAGATTAGATGTTTATTTCTGAAAAGTAGCTCGTTATTGAAATCTCTTTTATGTCGTTTATGTTTGGACTGTTATCAGTCAACATTCAGCTTATTTATTACATAGATATCATGATTGTTGCCATAAAACAGAGGCATGATAGTCTGTAGGTCAACTGTTCGAAAATTAATACTGAATTGTATAGGATGTTGGGATAAAATTTTAGCAAATGAATTCATAATTTTTTTTTTCTACATTTAATAATACAATTCCAAGCATTTTTGTAAAGGTGGTCCTCATTGTGTAGCTAAGTATTTGAAGGGATCAAACTTAATATAGTCCTCGACTGCGGAATCTAAAAATTGGAAATGATAAAACGGAAACATTTTATATTAAGTATGAGTTGCGTCTTTAGAAATATGTTTTTTAAAATGGGTTCTAAAAGAGAATTTAAATATTTTTTTTTGCCAAGGCGTGGACGTCCACAGATGGACATAGGCCTCACCTAAAGATTTCCACATCGATCGGTCCCCCGTTGCTAGCATTCAGTGGTTTCCCGCGATTCTCACCGTATCGTCGGTCCACCTTGTGAGAGGCCTCCAAACACTACGTAAATTATAGAAGTCATTAATTATAGAAAAATAACATTTGCCTATTAAAAGAGTCTATTAGGAGGACAAGACGGTTAAGCTTGATGTAAGCTTAACCCATGCATGTAACGGTCCGAAGTGCTAAACGTGTGCTAATCACACGAATGTTTAAATAAAACTCAAAGTATTTGTTACATTTATTAACAATATGTATTAAATTACGATAGTCGTTGCAAGTGTCAAATTAGTAATGTAAAGATGAAACGTAATTTGTTCGTTTCTGAATTTTAGGTCTACCCATTGGTCGGAGGCAATTCTCTTCCAGACAATGATTTTCAAAGCTTTTAGGGATCTTGAGAGAAACAATACTACTATTCACACTGAACACACAACCCCCACGCCTAAAATGCACATTAGTAAATATCTAAACATTAAATAAGGCAAAAGTAACTTGGCAATACGTTATTAAGGTATTTGCTGAAGAGTTCAGCGTTATTTCTCCAAATCAATCCTCCGGTGCGAGGCCGGGCTATTTGTTTAGTATTGTCCGTTCTCGAGGTTATTGGCCACGTGTAAGGAAGGTGAACGCTGAAAATTCCCCGATTAGTCTCTCCACTCCAATATTTATTGTTTATTAGTTCCGCTAAGGGCTCTTTACGAAGTAATAGCACTTATTAATAGATAAAAAAAGTCCCCTGCTATAAATCGTTTATATGCGATACAGAATATCGGCTGTCAGTTTATAAACAATCAGTGTAACAAATGATAAATCTTATATGTTGTACACTGTATAACAATAACCATAATTATCTTTAAATGTAATAACATCTATTTAAAAAGTCACTTTAGTAAACTATATAAAGATAGAAAATCATTATTTCATAGCTAATATATAGAAGTAACTTAAAATAACTCTTCCGAAGAACTGTTATGTCTGAGATTTTAAAAAAGCGCAAATTAGTTCAAATTAGTGGTACATAGTTGTAATAATAGTATATATATCATCATCCTGGTTTACTGCTGGACATAGGCCTCCTCCAAAGATCCCCACATCGATCGGTCCCGCTTGCACACATCCAGTTGCTTCCCGGGACTCTCACCAGAGCCTCGGTCCTCCTTGAGGCGGGCTTCCTCACACTATACATACATTTCTATTCCACCAACCTATATTAGGTTACCGTGGTGGGAAATGGCCCAAATCCTTCCATATGAACCCCTACCAACGACCGCCCCTAATGCTTGGCGTTACAGGCAGCGTAGAATCAAATTATATATATACACACGGGGTGTAACGGGTTCCCCACGACAATTCGAGGTGCCCAAGCCAACATCACCTGCTCGTGGTGCCCCCTGCTGATCAACAAGAGGCTCTAGCTCCCACCAACCCGCAGTGGGCCAGTGTGGTGGGAAATGGCCTAGATTGGCAATAGATTTCTATCGGTTGATGATGTATAAATGTATATATACATTGTATTAGATATCTACATTTACAAGTTTCCTTACATACATACATACATACATATATATCACGCCTCGTTCCCAGTGGGGTAGGTAGTTCCAGTTAAGTTTCCTTATATCACATAATTTGTTAAAAAAAAAATATTTCAACCCAGAATAAGAAACGGAAAGTTTTTTATTAAATCTCAGATGTAAGAGTTCTTTGGAAAATTAATTTTAAGTTACTTCTATGTATTCGCTATGAAATGATCATTTTACAACTTTACACGTCTTTTTTCATTATAAACCAATTTCCTCACAATTTTCTGGGATGTATTAAAAAAAAATTACGGATTCAGGTTTTCCGAGTAGTTAAGAAAAGTCATCGTACTGCGCCAATTCTGGATCGGAGAAAAAGTTTACTGGTTTAAAAATAATATTCCCAGTAAAACAGGAACCGTGTTGCGGTCTATTAGCGATCGCTCTTGCCATCTCTCCCTATCGTCGGCGCTTCTTCAACACAAATATGCGCCAGGACCGGACTAAGAAAATAAATAATAATTAATACATACGCACAATAACTTGATCTAATTGAAATTGAGAAGAGGTTAAGTATCGGACATATCAACATGTTCAATTCAATATAAAATATTTATTGGAAAGTATATAGAATAATATTTTTTTTATTGTTCTACGATACAACGAGACGGGCGAGACGTTTGCCTGATAAGTGATACGCCTATCAATAATAACGTCGCACCAAAATAGGATGATATACTCAGCACCACATTGTGCTCGCCTTAAGACATATGATGTTGACTCCAGTAATATCACTTGCTACAACGTCATTCAAATCCGATTAAAGTAATGTTTGCATACTACCTAGACGGTGTCCTTCAACGGAGGCTTACCGCCAGTAAAGTATCATATACTTACACGATTGGAATGCTCTACGGCAGCCATAAATAGAGAAAGACTGAGTTGACAAACATAATGATGTCATAGTCATCACGGAATATCTATATCATCAGCTGATAGATGTCCATTGCTGGATCTCCACATCGACGGCTTCCTACGGCCACACTCAGCATAGCCTCCGGTACCGCCGAGCTTATTAAAAGCCGTCTTTTATAGGGGTTCATATGAAGAGATTTGGGCCATTTCCTACCACAAACACCTAATGCGAGTTTGTGGGAGCCAGGGTCTAGTTTGTTGATTGGCAGGTTACACCACGAGCAAGCGAGATTCGCTTGGGTCTCGTGAGTTAATGTCCAGGACCCTTTACACCCCTAAAAAATACTATACATTCCTAAAGAATACCTATAGCTTTTTGTTTTTGTTTACAGTCCGATCTACTCAGAATGAGGTATATCTTGAAGCTCTCAAGTGACATATTTGATATTTGATTTAATCTTATTCATAATGATATCTGGTGACAGTACGTAACCCTTTTCTGCGGATTCAATTTAAAACCCAGTTCCCCTCTGCCCGTGTGTTGCGCTTGCGCATGACTCACGGATTTTTTCATGAACGACAGCGCGACGGCCGGAGGGGACCTCAGCAATTCGCAACGCGCACAGAATATGAACAAACAAACCGAATAGACAAACAATAATCAAATTTTATATGTGAGCTGATAAAACTCATTGTCCTTTCAGACACTAATCATTCAGATAAGATAAAAAAAAGGTAAAATCTTAATCTGATCTGAATTCAGATATTTATCACTGTTACTTTAACGTCCCTCAAATATTTCTAAGTAGCCATCATTATCTCTTTAATAATTTCTGTCTTTCTAAAGGTAATCAATTGGTCCACTGTCATATCAGGAAAATATTTCAATCTGAAAATTGGTAGCTAAAACTTTAATCACATGAAAATTTCTATTCTCTGATGATGTTGATGAGCGCTTGGTAATCGTTTTGACTCTTACAGCTCATCTGATGTAGGGCTCATAGACCCGAATCAACAGCACATTTTTAAATAGTGTACTCGAAGTGTAATTATCCGACAGCGGATTTTCACATCGTGTGTGTGGATTTTTTGATTTCCGATGAAACTAAACAGTTGTCGAAAGCGGGCTTGGGTCCATTGTCCGACCACCTTCGCCTGTAAATATTGCGTTATTGATGAGCTACAAAATACCATCTAAATACTCGTTATTGGAATAGAAGAATACCAAAAACTGTCCAGGTTTTCAGCTGCTTTAATATTTATCTTAATCTAGAAACAATATTATATATATGATATCATAGTATAATAGATTTTACTTGCCGAAGGTAAAGGTGGGTTTTACCCTAACTACCGTTTAAATGTTTAATTAAAAATAGTAGTTTATGTGCTATATTAATAAAATAGTAAAAAATTTAGTTAAATACAGAGATAATGATACGTACGTCAATTAAGACAAATGTCCTGAGATGAATTCCTGGATAGTAGTAAAACTCTTATGATTTGTTGTTATATAAGTAGATTATTAATTTAACTATTTTTATAAATTATCTACTAGTGAAATCTCACAAATGGCTCTTATCAATGTTATATCGAGAGATCTACTTAGTATTTTAAATAAGAACTCTTATATTATATCACTTGTCATTATAATCTTTGACCGTAAGCCCCCCTGGTTATATGACTCACACATTTCTCGATGTGCAAGCGATTACATCAATTTGGTAAGAGCAAGGCAGGTGAGTCATGATGCACAGGAACGCTGAAAATGCGATATGTCACCTCAACTAGTTCATCAACGTGTGTCATAAGTACAGCTTGAGTTGTCTACATTAATAACCTTGTGGTTGGAATGTTACATTAGGAATTAAGCATTTATATAATTTTTTTTTATACAATGAAGCTACGAGACGAGCAGGACGTTCACCTGATGGTAACTGATACGGTTAGGATGCGACATAGCACCACATTGCGCTAGTGGCTTTGTGATATAAGATGTTAAATCTCATTACCCCATTTCACCAGCTTCAACTCTCTTCAAACTGGAACAGAGTAATGTTTGCGAATTGCTGTTTGTCAGCTACAATAGGAGCTGCGGTGGTACCTTCCTAAACGGTCTCCGGCAACAGAGACCTACCACCAGTTCATTTGTAATGCAATTGGCCAATAATACTGTAGGTATATCTCTTTTGCTTTAAACTTTCTGAATAAGTACTATATTACCTATTGCTCTCCTCAAATGTTAAAGAAAAATAGGATTTGAATTGTATTATATAAATGTCATACCAAGTTATTTATCTTTTGGATGACGATCATCTTCCTGCTGTTGTCACTTCAATATATGAACATACATTCATATATACATATATATCACGCCTCGTTCCCAGTGGGGTAGGGTGAGACCACCTCTCACCACCTGCTAAGATCCTGGCACACCTCTCTCGCTTCCCCCACTTTCATAATTCATATATGAACACAGGTGAATTATTTATTTTATTAATAAAGTTTTCTAATCTTACTCAAGGGGTCTTGCACAACAACTTACTGACCCAAGCCAACCTCACCAGCTCGTGGGGCACACAGCTAATCAACAAACGAGGCTCTAGCTTCCACCAACCCGCATTGGGCTAGCGTGGTGGGAAATGACCCAAATCCTCCCACATAAATCCATACAAAGGTTTACCTACTATCCACGATTTTTGGGGGAGGCCTGTGTCCCGTGGACGTCTATCGGCTGAGGATGATATGAATCTAATTATAGTATCGATAAGAAATATGAAGTTATCGTTTTATTGAAATATAGATATGTCGCCTTATAATCTTTACAATCGAGATTTTTTTTTGTCTTCCAAAGCAATAAATAATTAACAAACAAAATGTTTAACAATCGTTCGTTACTACACTTAACACCGTTCATTGATAAGAACTTTAAGATGCCCATGAGTCGTTCCACATTTCATTTGACTCCAAGAATTTCGCGTTATTTACGCTGATGTAATGCTTTGATAAAACTTTACGTATTTAAGATAAGCATTCTCTGAACAATTTCAGTATTTACTAGGAAATAATAGAATATAATCACACATCCATATGAGGAAGGAAACTGTTTTTATTCATGTTGATGCTCAAGGAGAACGTGGTGCTACAAATGCCTATGCTTAGAGTTTATTTAATATTTTTCTATTAACAATTCTATGGGTAATAGTAAGGTTGTTTAATGGCTGAAATGATGATGATGAATTAAATATTTTTGTTATCATTATATTCGTTGTTATTCGGGCAAACGAGATTCACTACCTACGGCCATCATTATTGCTTAATATCATGAGAATTTGAGGTCAAATCTTAGCTAAAAAATGACAATTCCTACAAATACTACGTCAGACATTTACTTTTGCTACGGAGTGTTTTTTTTTTTTATCTTTTCCCCTTAACAAAAACTTATAAGGGAATGTACTGTACGTTATCTTATGTACCTATTCCTCAAAGTGACCGGTATTTTATTTGGGTGCGTGGTGAATAATACAATACTTAGTATAGTTTCTACATACACACTTTCCTCAATGCAATACGTAAGAATTCACAAGTGAGGAATATAAATAATGTAAGTAAAAAATGATTTATTATCAAAGCGAACTTAAGGTGAATATCTAAACGGTTTTTTTTCACGGCGGTAATTATAGAAAACTCGTTCTGCCGTCTTTATTACGTTCTCGTTTTAATCACAACGGTGATCCCCCAAAATAATTAGGCTTACAAAGAAAAAAACGATAACAATGTTAAATCAAGGTGCTTATCTGAAACAATCTGATATCATTTAAACTACATAAACAACCTCTTTTAAATACATAGCATAAAAAAAGTTAAACGGAAATAAGTAATTTTAACTGCTACGTTTATATATACATGTTAAAAAACAATACTTAGATATAGTTTTGTGTTATTAAGACTATATAAGTAAGTAAAATGTATATCTATGTATTCATTCAAATCAATCATTATATTCAACAATAAGTAATGTAGTAATTAGTTATTTATTGTTAGACAAGGTCATTAACTTGATGATTTATAGCATAATAAAATAGACAACGACATAAATAAACACAACAATATTATATCGTTAACTGAACGTTAGACAGAAAGGATTACTATGAAGAAAATAACAGATTGTGACAATGTTAAAGTAAGAGTTGTGAAGAAATTGAACAGACGATTGGGATATAGAATTGATAGAGAGTTGAAAATCTAAGAAACTGAGACTTTTTTATCAATACATTTAACTATAGATATGAAATACATAATCATGTGATCTCCAAATAGTTGATAGCAAACGATTTTATGATATATTTCGTTTATTTCTATAGTAACGTCTCAAAGCGGACGCTCTAAATTACAATCTACTCATCACCCGGATTTGTTACATATAACGATAATAAAACTAAACAACACTATGTACAAGGAAATAGATAATGAGCTATGGAAAAAAACTGTAAATTGTACATATGTAAAGATATTGCAGATTTAAAATGAAAACAACAGATTAAAAATATTATACACAGATAATACTTAAAACTTTGACGTCTGGTTTAAGCGTTCATGTATCGTATGACCATATTATTGGGATGATAGTACATATTATAATGTTCAATTGGATATGGTTTATTAACATAATGGATAGTAACAAATCGATGTGGTTAATGTGTATCATTTGGCACCAGGTTAATGTCCTGTTCCTTTCAACTGTTTTTTTAACTTCGGGTAGGTTGAGCATTGGTTACTTTAAAATCATAATAGATGCTATTCAACGCTTTAATTTTATACTTACATATACACTGTATGTTTCTTAATAACAAATTTTATATGATTGTATAATAAACTTAAAACAGCTGTGATGTTTTCTAATCTAAGTTTCATGAATTTATTGTTAGACAAACCGCAAATGTTTGAAAGGCTTTATTATTCATTGGAGCGATGTTTGTTTCATGTTTCAACATCACGATTACAACGAAAGGGTCTCGATAGGGAAACTTTGGGGAAAAACAATCAAGGAGTGTGTATTATTTATCACGACGGACGAAAGAAATCACGGTCAAGAGTCTAGCTTCATGAATGAGTGACGCACCGCACGGGAGGGGAGTTCACCGCGCGGCCGCTACTCCGCCGCCTTATAAACCCACCGCATATCGAATACGTATCATTCACACGCCGACGTTAACACGAGCAACACGTGAATACATCATATCAATATAACCTTTAAATATTATAATATAAAAATGAAGAAGTACTCAGTCCTCGGTAACAAGAAGAAAGTCACAATGGAGACGAATGCGACCCGTCTCAAAGTGATCGGAAACAACTGCATCGTACGAGTAACGATCAATCAGGGCGACATTGAAGTGATCGGCAACGATTGCCGCGTGGAAGTGACCGATAATTACGGTTCTATCAATCTAGTGGGCGGAAATGGACTGGTGACGGTAAACAAGCGATGGCGAGGCGACAGAGTGCAAGTGGTCGGACCGAATTGTCACATCGTGGTAGACGGGAAGGAGAAGCCGGCTCCTTCGTACGAGCCGCAGCTGTCGCCGTTCAGCAAAGATTTGGACGATGTCATAGAGTCGATCTTCACGTTTGTCACGCGATGATAACTCGTCGAAGCTGTACAGTGTTTTGAATATGTGAACGGAACTGTTCTCATGATGAGAACAGGTAACTCAGAGTTCGCGGTCGCCGCTTCGAGGAGTGGAACATAATCGCGCTTTATGAACTTCCCAATTGTGTTTTTTTTCATTTGCATTTTACTTCTACAGTAGTCTCATACATAGTGTCCGATTTGTTTGTAGAAGTAATTTTTGTTCCTTGTAGTACAAGCTTTGCATTCAAATGATTTTTCTTGCGTGTTTGTCTTGAATAATTTAGAAGTATGACACGTTTGTTTTTCTTGTAAACAGTAGATAAATACTACAGATTGTATAAAACAATAATTAGATTGTACATTTGTATTTGTTAATGTTATAAATCAATCGCTACAAAAATACCAGTTGTTTTGTGCAAAATGCTTGTCGCTTGAAATGTGTTGTATTTCGTTTGAAATAAAACCTTGTGTACAAACTAATGAAAACTCTTTTACTCGTCGATGCCAATTTTAATGTTACTTAGAAAATAAACATACATATATTATGATATAAATGAATCTTTAACCTAATTATAACAAGATGATTGCTTCCTGACTTTGTCTTATAAAATTTAGACAACAAGAAACTCCTAGGATGATTTCGTACAAAATTTGCTGTCTAGTAAGAAACTATTTAAAGTGAATCAAACAAAATAATCTCGTAAATATCTATGAAAACATGATATAAATAAAATAAAAAAAATCACATCTCTAACCTATCTACAAGAACGTTTTTCCTTAAGAAGCAAATTCGCTTCTGTAGATATATATCTATTCATTAAAAGTAAAGCCCGTGAGCCTTTTATTGTACTATAAGTAATCTAATCTGGTGGACTGTACGTCAACAGTATGCCCCGATGACGTCATTACGATCAATAGATGAACACAAAGCATTTACATCGACGGCATCGTACGTAAATCAAATATATCAAATTCAATATATCATAGTATTTGTATGAAAACATTACCAATCGATACGGTATACGTCGAAACCTTTGATTTTATTCTGCGTGTTGTTTTATACGGGGTAGATGGAGTTTTAGGTATGAAAGAACTACACTATTTACATCAAATGCTAATAATTTAACAAGTGATATTAAATGAAATTTAATAACTCAAGAATGTATAAGTATATCAGCATGGTTATCACAGCCAAGTAAGTAATAAACTAACAGAGACTGTCTACCTTTGTACCCGTTGCATATTAAATTGTAAACAATGAATAGATTATTATGTTTATAGACTAATGTTTGACTATTATACCACGTGATGGTAAACGTCCTCTTTGATAGTGAAGTGTATTTGACCAGAAGTAGCCTACTCACTCTTCTTTTAAAGATGAATATGTGGACGGAAATACTGACATCAGCTGACTATTCCATTCCTTTGCTATATGAATTATGAAAGACGAAGGGAAACTCTTTCTCCTTTTCCTTGGAATATTGAAAAGGATTAATTCCTTTAGCCGTGGTATATCTGATGGTTAAAAGCCCATAGCTCTATTATCCAAACAAATCTTGCTACTTAATGTTTCAAGCTATCGAGTTTAACTTTAGTTATACTTTACATAGTTACGTACTTGTAAAATACACGATGTTTAATAATCTTCGTACCAAAAATTAGGTGTTAAGTTAGTACTTTTTTTATAAAATCTAATTAGTTTACACACAAACATTTACTTGAAACGTTAAACTTCTCATTTGTACCGGATGTAGGTTTTTTTAAGATTCACAGTTTTAGTACAGACCAAATATGTTAACAAATGTCTTTTTTTTTCGGTCAAAGCTAATAACTACGCGACCGCAAATCGCCATTTTGATGACAAATGTTGACATATTTACAAAATTAACATCAGCTATGATGTTACCTGTAACTGTGTATGACTTTATACCATTCTAGCCTGTGGGTAATAACAGGTATATAGAAATCTAAAAAACCTTTGTCTAAGAGCAGAATACGATAAAAAAAACCTTTGACTATAAACGATTGGACCGTATAAAAAAAAACTAGTACGCTCTTGGCTCTATGGAAGTTCGCAGGCCTTATTTTGGACAAGCAACAAAAAACTAATATTAACGACTAGTTATTTTTTTCACACACTTCATTCAATAGCAGTTATAGTGTACTAATCCTTTAGATCATTATTTTCAATCTGATTAAACCTTCTTTGTTAACTGAAGCACAATTTTTTTTTTATCTCTTAGGTTTTATGTTATCTATATATTATAGTACATTAAAGACATGTCCAAAGATTCATTGTTTCATCACAAAATCACCGAAACTATTAGCCGTATATACACTAGATTTGGTTAGAGATATTGCTTCAGTCATTTAGATGACAGCTAAGACTAGATTTGACAAAATCCTTACCCCAAAGGGTCTTGCGGGGGTGTTACGGCCGACAAAGCAAACGTAGAGCAGCTAATTTAATAATATTATTATACTGTTCAGAAAACTATGCAAAAACATATTCATCCTTTTGTTTATACTTATCTCATGTTTTATTGTACTGAATGATTAGTACGCTTTCACTATAGCGCCGGTAATGTCGAAATCGTGGTAAAAGCGAGGTTCTTCCCCGATACAGTGTTTCACGTTACGGTTTGTTTTTAACACTTGTTTCGTGAACCATTTGAATTCGGTCAATGACACTGTTTACACCACAGCGACCTGTTTGGTTTAGTGCGGCGTTTCTCAAAGTTAGCGATGATACACATAGTAACTAACAGCCGTTCACTCACTGTAACTCACATCTCACTGTAATTCAGAGTCAGATAATTAGATTGTTTAAACGATCCGCAGACAACTAAAGTTTGAGAACTACTACTACATCTACTAGTAGCAACGTTACTAGTTAGTAATTAGTAGTAATGTTTTCTTGATATGATACAAATAATATGGTATTTCCAATTATTATAAAGCTGTCGTTGAATTCTTTAAAACGGATTACTTGATTTGAGACACAATTTAAATCGATTTTATTATAGAGGATCAAGGGGTGTAAGGGGGCACAATATCTTACGAGACCTAAGCCAACCTTACCTACTTGTAGTGCATCCTGCTATTCAAGAATCGAGGCTCTGGCTTTTACTAAATCGCATTGGGCCAGCGTGGTGGGAAATGGCTCAAACCCCACCATATGAACCCCTACAAATAAAGAGATCTTTGGGGGGATGCCTGCGTTTAATATCTATCGGCTGATGATGATAAACGATCAAACAATTATATAAATAATGGGAAAATCTTTATATATATACACATATATATATGTTCACATCTACATATAATAGTTTGGCAAATATCTCCCTTCCGCCTTTTTGTCTTTTGAATTTCGCGGCTATGTACAAAGCGCTACAGAGCTCGTATCTGGCAATACTATACATAATTTGAAAGGTCTTGACATAACCTACAAAACGACGCTATGCATAATTAGTTTGGATATTGCGTTCAACAGTTATAGACGTGTAAACATGCGAGTTCACTAACGCCGAATTTGCGCTATTTTAAAGTTTTCCTTCGTTAAAGGCAAATCCGCTAGAGAAACGTTCCGTGAGATTAATGGTGTTTTGGGGGATGGTACTCTATCACTTCGAACCGCGGAGGAATGGTTTCGACGATTCAGAGCCGGTGAAAACGACACCATGGATAAGCCAGCCGGCGGAAGACCTGTGACGACAAATACCGATCAAATCATGGACTGCATCGAGTTAGACCGGCATGTGGCATCTCGTGACATCGCCCAGGAGATGGGAGTTAGTCACCAAACCATTTTAAACCATCTGCAGAAGGCTAGATACAAAAAAAAGCTTGATGTTTGGGTGCCGCATGATTTGACGCAAAAAAACCTTCTGGACCGAATCAACGCCTGCGATATGCTGCTGAAACGGAACGAACTCGACCCATTCTTGAAGCGGATGGTGACTGGCGACCAAAAATGGATCACATACGACAATATCAAGCGAAAACGGTCGTGGTCGAAGGCCGGTGAATCGTCCCAAACAGTGGCCAAGCCGGGATTGACGGCCAGGAAGGTTTAGCTGTGTGTTTGGTGGGATTGGAAGGGAATCATCCACTATGAGCTGCTCCCATATGGCCAGACGCTTAATTCTACCATCTACTGCGAACAACTGGACCGCTTGAAGCAGGCGATCGACCAGAAGCGTCCAGAATTGGCCAACAGGAAGGGTGTAGTGTTCCACCAGGACAACGCCAGACCACACACTTCGTTGATGACTCGTCAGAAGCTACGGGAGCTCGGATGGGAGGTTTTATCGCATCCACCATATAGCCCGGACATAGCGCCAAGTGATTACCACCTGTTCCTGTCCATGGTGAACGCCCTTGGTGGTGTAAAGTTGAACTCAAAAGAGGCTTGTGAAAAGTGGCTGTCCGAGTTCTTCGCAAATAACGAGGGGGGCTTCTACGAGGGAGGTATTATGAAGTTGCCGTCTAGATGGAATCAGATTATCGAACAAAACGGCGCATATTTGAACTAAATCCGATCACTGTAACACTTTTTATAAAGCATTGAATAAAGAGCAAAAAAGTGGAAGGGAGATATTTGCCAAACTTATATATGGATTATTTGCTGTAATTATTTTTGATTTCCATAGATCCCTCAACTTTTGAAATTTTCTATCATCATCTAGGAAATATATTAGAAAATATAAGTATTCATAATTTTAAAATTACTTTGGTATATTATAGTACTCTGTGATAGTCTGTCTAGGTAAGTACCACCGCAGCGCCTATTTTCACCGACAAACTGTAGTGCAAACATTACTGTCTTCCGGTTTAAAGATAGTAGCTAGTGTAATTACTTGTGTAACGAAATTTAACATTTTAAATCTTAAGACGACGAGCTCAATGTGGTGCAGTGTATGTTATACTAAATGCGTCGCGTTGTAATGGGCGGTAATATTACTTACCATTAGGTGAACGTCCTGCTAGTCTCGTCTCTTAATTAAAATAAAGAGATAAGTTAATGCATTATTTTATGTCTTAGATACTTCAAGATCCTGGTTCTTAAGCTAGGATTTCAACCAGTATCTAAAGAAGGAAGAGGTCGCATAGACTTCATCTATTTCGTCCACGCTGCTTATATCATTTATCATTACATCGTATAGATCAGGTTTTGTTCTCAAGCTAGTTTCTATATCATAGGACCGTGACTTGAAAAAGCTGTGTGTGTGTAATTTATCCTCGGTTTCCTACTAACAAAGTATCTGATAGATCAGTTCCAATTCATCAAGGTTATTATAATTTATTGTAGCGCGAGTTATGATATAACGTAACATGTGTAGCCGGATGCATGGACTTCCCCCGCGACCTTACACGTGGATTTCTTTTGCGAGAAGAACAAACTTTTTACAAATAAACCGGATAGTGTTGCGCAAAGGTTAGAGAATAGTGGTTTTTTTGAAATTGCAAAGCGTGAGTCGAAAAGGATTTAACGGGTCTCCGTGACCTAGAAGTGTGGTTGAGATGAATAATATTCGGATGTCAAACTCTTATGTAATTTTTAAATCGACCAAAACTTTGATTACAATCGGAATTTTTAACTTTGTATCATTAGTATAGTATTTCATAAGATTACATGAAGTTTAATTACTTTAAATTCATATTTTTTTAATATATCTCTCAACTGTTTGGTTTGTAGATCTTCAGACCAGGTATATAAGTCGTAGCAACAAAATTATGTTTTTTTGCCCTCCAACGTTAAGTGCTATCATCATTATCTTTTGACAGTACAAAAACACTTCGGTTTATATAAAAAATGTATAATTTTATCAATCATCTTATTAAAACGGTATAAAAACTTAATAAAACCTGGAAACAGAAAATATATGTATATATATGTATATATATTTATGAATAATATACCGTTTTCAAACTGATATTACTTATATGGTGATAAGAGGAGTTTACCTAAAATCGGAAAAAAAAGAAACTAGTTTTACATTATTATTTTTATATACATATAGTGGGAAAAACATCGGAAAGGTTTCTACCTGTTGAGAGGAATTACGTACTAAAATCCTTGGGTGATCGTCCTCAGTTCGCTGAGGTTACGGAATGAAAGACATTGTGCTGTTTGTTATTGTTTACATTATCTAAATACTCTAGTATTTTCAACAGTGAATCTTATCAAATCGAATGAGATAGAATCTTATTATTATAATACAAATAGATAATGTAGTTATAGTTCGCAATGAAGTAACTTCTACCATCGGAAGTATAGACAACCCGCAGGCATTCATCTGTACGTTGTCGAGATGTAGCGAGAACAGTGAAGGTATGGACCAGTCTGCCGGCGTCAGTGTTTCCATCCATTTATGACGTGGACATCTTTAAGAGAAGAGAATAGGCTTCTAGACTAGTGCACTTTACCACCAAAGACTACATCGCTGCTAACCATATGGTATGATCGTAGCCAAGCGCTACAGTTATCATCATCTATAACATTATTTAAAGATGATGGTAACTCTAGCGCTTGGCTACGACCATACCATATGGTGATCAAAGATGATGGTTTTTTTGGCCCGTTTTACAAATACCGAAGGTCAAAGTGTTATTTAACTTAAGCTTCATAACACCATCGTGAAATTTAGTCATCAACGCTGAAATATTACTTGGAAAATGATGGTTGATAAGATAGGATACTGTGCTTAAGATAACTTAGACTGACACTTAATCTTTAGTATTAGAAAACTGAATCACTATCAAAGATTACTTTTGAAAAAAAACAACAAGTCATTGTTGTTTTTTTTGATCTCCACACAGGCTTCACAAAAATGATATTCGTTGTACTCATATAATAATGGTGGAGGATCTCCGCTGCCCTAGAATGTCTAGGTAGCTACCACCGCAGCGCCTGTTTCTGTCACCAAACAGTAGTGTGCAAACATTACTGTGTTCCGGTATGAAAGCGCTCGAGCTAGTGTAATTATTGTAGTAAGGAGACTCAACTTCCTATGTGTATGTGTATGTGTATATAACATCCTAACCAGCGCCACGTTGTTATGAACAGGCGTATCACTTATATCAGGTGATCGTGTGCCTGTCTTCTCCTTAAGAAACCGACGGCCTTTACAATTTTCATGAAAACACCGGAACACAGTAATGTTTTCACACTACTTTAGCGACAGAAACAGGAGCTGCAGTAATACCTAACAAGGTCTGCAACAGAAGTGTACCACCAGTGAAGTATTACTAATAATATTAAGGTATTGAAGAAATTAAGCTAACTATTAGTAAATAATTAAAAATCAAAAACCTAAAGCAATATTTATGTACTAATAATGATAATATAAATGATGATTTAGTATTTTATTGTACTATTTCCTTTTTAGACGACTTTTACAACACGCTGGAGGATAATTTAAAAGATATTCTTAGTCGTTTATTATACAGGGGACACGGGATTTCCTTGAACACTTAAAGCTTCTTATTTAATGAAGTAATTAATTATTATTATATATATGTCATAGTACATAAAGTTAGAAGTGAGTATTATTAATAATTTAGATGACGAAGTGGAGGGGTGTTATTTACACTCCACAAATTACAATTTTTGTTATTCTATAAAGAAACTAGATGAGAGGGACGTTCACGCCTCTCACATTGTGGCGCTTGTTAAGACTGTATTTATAACACCACATTGTACTCACCGCTTTGATAGGTAATGTAGAGTCTAATTACCTCAGTAATTATGCTAATTACAGCGCCCTTTTAACCGGAATACAGTAATATTTATACAGTAATGTTTGGCGGCTGAATTAGGCGCTGTGGTTACCTACCTACACGGTCCCTCGTAAAAGAGACCTACCAGTAAAGTACCCGGTTTAAATTATTATTATCAAGTGATCACAACTGTTTTTTTTTAAAATTAAGCGACGAGATGAACGGGATGTTCACCTGATGGTAAGTGGTACGCTTACCACATAACGTAGCACTAGTTGGAATGGTATATACAACGCCACATCGCGCTCGTCGCCTTGAGATATAAAATATTAAGACCCGTTACTCCAGAGATTGCACTAGCACAGCACCCTTCAATCCGGAACATAGTAAGGTTTACACACTACTTGTATGGTGGTAGAAGTATGAGCTGCGGATCCTAGGCCGTCTAGGTAGATACCAATCTACCTAGACGGACTCTAGCAATGAAGATCTACCACCAGTTATTCCATAGTCTTTATTCATTGTCATATGTATTATAATACATTGATATATTAGAAAGATTGATGTAATAATGATAATGCAAAAACATCAATCGGTAGTGTACAGGCATTACTGTGTTCCGGTTTGATGGGCGCTGTATTTAGTGTAATTACTGTGGTATCGAGACTTAACATCTTGTCTCAAAGCGACTGCCGCTGCAACTATGTACTGTTCTTATTAGCACCACGTTGTTATGGGCAGGCGTATCACTTATTATCAGGCGAATGTCCGGTTGGCCTCGTGGCTAATTAAAAAAAAAACTAATTATATAATTTTTGAAGATATTCCCCTTTTACACCTCCCTTATCTTTTCATATACTATTACGCTGAAAGATATACCTGTTTATTGTTACGATAAGCGATCGACGTAAGAATTTTTTTTTAACTGTTACACGTAACATGAGGTATAGGTTTACTTGAACGGTATTATCTAGTCATTTTTTTTTATACGATCATGTGACGAGATAGAAAAGATGTTACAACTCACTATCAGTATTATATTAGGATATTTAAACAACACCACGTAGAGCTTATCGCTTTGAAACATGTCATAGTAACAGTCTTGTTTCGATTGATGGTAAGTGATACGCCTGTAATAACAATGCGGAAGTTAGGATGATATACACAACACCACATTGTGCTCGTCGCTTGAGACATATCTTGAGTCCCGTTACTTTAGTAATTTCACTAACTACAACGTTCTTCAATCCGGAACGCAGAAATGTTTATACAGCAAAAATAGGAGCGGTGGTCACCTAGACGGTCTGGAGACAGTTGTTATATAAACATTGTTACTTGAGTAATAGAGACCTACCCTCAGTAAAATTAAATATATAAATACTATGTGATATTTTGTTACCAGCATTTACTATTATTATTTACACACCCTTACTCCGAGTCATAACATACTTGACAATGACACTTAAACTATTCAAGTTATTACCGTCAGTAACAAGGTGGTATCTTGAAATTGATCGATATCGAAAAAGCAGCTATGTCATATGAGGGTATTACCGTAATAACGCGTATAGTGTAGTCAGGTAATAAACATATAAATATCTTAATCACTATGTCGTTATCTGCATCGGGCGCTCCAATATATGTTATCTGATTTCGTTATACGTAACGATAAGTCATACTATGTGATTAATGTAAACAAATGTTATGTAAAGTACCAGTAAGTTAAATGAGGTGTTATATCAATATGTACTACACGGGATTTTTTTTTTAAGTAATACATCAGTTAAATTCCTTTTTTTCTTGATAACACTTGGACTTTACTGGTGGTAGGACTCTGTTGCTGGAGATCCTCTAAGAAGATACCATCGCAACGCTTATCAAAGCCGTCAAACAGTAATGTGAAAACATTACTGTGTTTCAGATTGAAGGGGGTTGTAGATGTGTTATAACTGGGGTAACGAGATGTGAGCGCAAATTGGTGCAGTATATATCATCCTAAATAGCTGTACATTATAGTGAGCAGGCGTATCACTTACTCAGGTGAACGACCTGGTCGTCTCCTCGCTTGACACTTGACTGAAAATTGCATTAAAGTTTATCACTGGTCTTCTTTTAGAGCTTTTTTTTGTATAGTAACTGTAATTCGCCCCCCCCCCCCCCCCACGACAATGTGGCGTTGTTTAAGATGAGATATACTTCATCATATAGCAATCTTCGTCTGGGACATAAGATGGTGAGCCTTATTATCCCAATAATTACACCACGTGCAGCGGCGTTCAAACCGGAATACAGTAATGTTTGCACAAGAAGTTTGGCAGCAGAAATAGGCGCTGCGGTGGTACCTACCTAGATTGTCTCCGGTAATAGAGACCTATCGCCAGTAGCGCAGCTGAGCATCATTTCGGTCCTTGTTAATATTAATCTGTGTGTATTAAATGGCGATATATCCAATAATTGTTTTTCTTTATTTTAATCATAAGATCCAGTTTAATTATATAATTACGTAATTTTTACTGTGCATATATTTAAAAACCGTCAAAGGTCATTCACCTAGTATAACAGTTATATAATAATATGTTATAATTGATACAGAGCAATTAATTGTTAAAACATATTCTGTCAAATTACTATAAAAATATAGAATGGTCGGAACTTTTAAAAGTGATGGATAATGGTAAGGATATTATTCATGCATAGCCAGCATCCTCCAATATATAATAAATCCACTGCTATAATAGCATTGCTATTTCGCCTGTCAATAAAACGAAGCTAGATTAGGCGAGCGTGATTTACCAAATACGGCCTCATGATTACTTAACATCACGTGAATTCAGGACAAGACCTAGCAGATACGATAAAAAAACATTACTTTTTGGCGATTGATGTATCATGCTGATATCATAAACATGTCCACAGCATGTCTTAGCTTATATCAATGCACTACGATACAAAGAAATGTAATAAAACTTATTACAGCGCCATCTATCGAATTTTTTTTGTAACTACTAGAGCATTTAATGTTCATAGATTTTTATCCAAAATTTTCATTTACAGATGTCACAAATTTCTTGATAAATAGTTAAATCATCTCCTGAGATCTACTAATAGATTCCAGATTCAAGAAGCTTGAAGATATAGAAAGTGAAACAATGTTACTAGACAAAAGGTATCGGTCGTAGACAATATTATTACTGTAAATTATGTAATTATTACTGTGCTCTTTTCTGTAGGGAGATTAACAATTATAATTCTAGTGACGTTTGTGTAAAATACATTATTAGTTCATAGATTGGTATTCGATTTAATAACAATCTTCCGGTTCATGTTTTTTTCATTAGAATAACCAGTTAGTACTTATTAATAGAAACTCAAAGCTTACTATGTTATAAATATTTATAAGGATAAAATGAATAGTTTTGTTACCCAACAGGAAAGTATGCAGTATAAATTAGATTTTTTCTTAATGATACAGTTTTAACTTTGGTGTTTTTTTATAATTTTATTATTCTAAGCGTAAGCATAGATTTAATATGGAAGACAAGAGTTTAATCCATGTTGCCGTGAACTATAGAAAATATTGCAAACTTGGCATAAAATATTGTGGATTTTTAAATATGTTATTTTGTAATCTTAGAGAATTTTGCTTCTCTTTTTATCATCAAGATCACTACATAAATAAAGTTAAAAGCAGAGAATTTTTAAATAGCTCCTTATTTATACAGGAACCTTATACTAACCGTTAGGAAAGAGTGGTCGACGTTTCTTTGTACGAAATTAAGTCTCTTGGTATCTAACCCCCTTTAAAGCATATGAAAAATACTATTAAGCTTATGTCTAAATTCCGAAACGTTCACTAGTAAAATTGTTACAGCAGAAAAATAGTTTAATGAGAGGAAGAAAATATTTAAATTCACGGTTTACAGCTACATATTACAGTATTACAATTAAGCGGGATTCACCCGCGGGGATTATTCAGTTTTTGTAAACACTAAAGTACATATTTTTATTGTGAATTGTGTAACAATCGCATTAGTGTTAATTGGAGACGTAAAGACGGGAAATGATTGCGTTTGTAGCCAGCTAGAGCTGATTCATCTTACGTAAATCAGTATAGCGACGGACATAGTAATAGTAAGACAAGTGTACTATTCTCCAACAGACGAATGTCTCTTTGTTTCATGAAATAAAAAACATCTTCATTCTTCTGTATTTGTTTTGCTGAAACGGTTTTTTATCTGTACATTAAAAATACATTGGACTTAATAACGTATATCTATTAATTACATTTGTTACTATATGCATATTATTAGCTTGCATACTGTTAGCTAACTACATCTCCTTTTGACACTAAGTCTGCATTTTTGAATATTTCTTTAAGTGCACATAAAGTAACATGTGTAAATACTTAATACAAAGAATGTTTTTGGTATTATTTCGATAATAAAAAAATATCTCAAAGTAGTTTTTTAATAATTTTTTAAATTTCATCAAATCACAAAAGGAGAACATGTTTTTTTGATACTACAAACAGACATTAAAATTTTGTTTATATCGAAGCAAACAGTCAACTATATTATTTACATATTGAATACCAAATCAAAATTCAAACCGAGTCCGCATTCAAGTTATGAACTCGTTTAAAGTGAGAGGTCAATAACTTCCCTGAGAAAAGCAAAATGACAGGGTATTTTTATAATAACATAGATTATTATTTATGTATGCTTTATATACTTATAACCATCATTCAGACAAATTTAATATTATCTTATATATACATCATTCCACGTCATATATAATATATTTATTTATAGAAAATATCCACACATTCATTGACGCGATCTCCGTAATTATTAAGCTAAAGGTAAAAATGTTTAAGAGATATTACTTCTGACATTTAAAGTTTAGTTGAGAATGGATTTTACAAAATTTTTTCATGCAAGGAAGTATTGGGAGTGTTAATAATATCCAGCGGGTGTGCAGTTTCTCTCTAGGAATATTATAGATAAGTACAAATCTAAATTTCAAATCTAATTCTATAATACGGTCAGCAGAGAGGGCAGGAATAGCTTGGTTAATTATATACATATACATCGCTTGTGATCGTTTGAAGGTTTCCCGGCCCAGCTATTTTTTTTTTATCATCTTCCCATTGTTTATTGTCGTCCTTAACTATTTTTACTATATCAGGGATACTACTCATTACTCGTTCATATTTCTATAATTTTACCCGTAATATATAGTACATCGCCATTTTGTTTGTAAACCAATTTTACGTTATGAAATTTCATTACACATTTCAATATCTTCAATGATTTTTATATTTAAAGTTTAAATTTTGGAATCTAAATTATTATTTTATATTTGTAGCTACTAAATTCAATTCGTTTATCAACAGGTTCCATGGTGTAATGGTTAGCACTCTGGACTTTGAATCCAGCGATCCGAGTTCAAATCTCGGTGGAACCTAGTGAAATTAATATTTTTACTAATTTCTTATCGCAATTTTTTTTTTGTTTTCAATATCAATGAAAAGTAAATTTGATTATTATATAATTTATTTTGTTACTAAGGATAGCTCATTATATATTTTTGCCAAGAAATATTTTGGTATGGCAGAGTTTACTATGTAAGAAGTTGTACATATTTCCGATAGATGGCGTGAAAATAAATATAGATTATTGGAAAGTTTCTGGTTTATTACTAATAATAAGTTTAGCAAAGTAATTTTGGTTAAGCATAGTAATATAGTACTAAGTGTAAGTTTGTCTTAGCGGGGACCGTTAGGATAAATATCACTGCAGCTCCATTTTTAGCCGCCAAGCATTAATGTTTAAACGTTACTGTCCTGGTCTGATGGGCGTTGCCGATAGTGAAATTACTGGGGTAATAAAACATGTCATAAGGCGGTGAGCACAATGTTGTACTGTGTATAATTTCCTAATTAGCGCCACGTTGTAGTGGGCCGTCGAATCATTCCATAGAAATAAAAAAAATATAATAAAGGCACAGGTTCCGAGTCTTAGTGATGTCTGGCTCTTCCGTCTTGTGACGGAAGGGTAAGATATCACTTGAAGATAATATTTACTGTATTCTACTGTTTCTTTTAAAAGCAACATTCTTCCTCTAGTTAAAATATTTGTTATCAATAATAGAAAAGCAATGAATATTGCAATGAGATGTGTAGTAAATAAACTTTTAAGTTAGATAGTCCTAACATAACAGCTTTTATTTAAGTGACAACGCGAAGCATGAGCAAGGGTTGTACTATTTTATGTTATGGACATGAGCGCTATGTGGTGCTTAGTAAAGCTCCTAACAAGAGCCATACTCTTATGGGCGGAATTGATCACGCGAATACTGCTATTATCTCGTCGGTTTATTGCAAAAAAATTAACAATTTCATAGAGCTACGTGCAACTACAATTAGCATGGCATGGCATGCATAGAAGCATGCGAATAATTAATTATTCATTTTTAATCTGGTTAACAACGTTCATCAAATGTTCATCAATCATAACACAGTGCTAATGACAGACAGTTTAAATGAGATGCTCTTGAAAGATATGCAAATTGAAAAGGTAGTTTTTATAATTATCTATGTTCTAACGAGGGTGGAGAAAGGAAAGTAATGACGACAGCAGCAGCTCTTCGAAAAAGGTTTGAACCTTCATACCTTTTTGCTTTTATAATGAGGATCAGAAAAACCGATATCGTCAATAGATTCATACAAGACGTCAATGATATTAATGTATTGACTTTAATTGTTATCTTAACAATGTTTATTAACACTGATGTTTAACTTAACAGGTGAACAGGTTCAAGTTATATATAACCGAGGAATATGAGTTGGAAATTAGATGAGTATTTTTTTTTAAGAAAGTTTTGCGGTTATTTTCTTACTATCCGCATTATTCCTATCTGTCATAAGAAAGTTATGTTTGAGGGTAGAAAAATGATCAATGATTAATTGTGCATTAGTTAATTACTTTTTTTTTTATAATAAATTCAACTATAGCGATTTCTTCATATTTTTTGAATTATATTTACTGAGCACAATATCAAATATAATGAAGCTTGACTGATTGTTTTCTATTTCGAAGAATACTTTCGTTTGAATCAAAGACGAGATCAAAACTGTTTGGGAAGCTGATGTATAGAAAGATACAAATGAGATAAATAGATTTAATAAATCTAAAACCCTTTTTGGGCTAAATTGTCAAATAAACGAATAGGTTACTGGTGGCAGGAATCTGTTGCCAGAGACTGTCTACGTACGTACCACCACAATACGTTTTCCTTTCGTCAAACAATAGTGTGCAAATATTACTGTGTTCCAGTTAGAAGAGCAGTTAGTTTAATTATTGATGTAATGAAACTGAACATCTTATGTCTCATGCGACGAGCGCAATGTAGTACTGTGTGTACCATTCAAACTAGGATCACATTGATAGCGCTAATAAGGGCAGCCGTATTATTTATCATTAGGCGGACGTCTTACTGGGCTCGTCGCTTAATTGAGTAATAAAAAAATATAATTAATAAATTGCGATAGTAAATAACATATGCAATAAATCGAAGGGGCGCAACCTTCGCGTTAGATAACCCTAAACACGGCGCACGCCCAACTAACACAGTGACGGGCTCGCCGGGCCTCCGGGGCCCCGTCGTTTTTAATGAAATAGCATCAAATACCTTAATTGACGAGCGCGCCCGTATTTCCCACCTTTGGGACCTACAATTTATTAATCAGAAATAATAATTCACAGGTAATGCCCTCACGGTGCGCGTGCGACCAGCGCCGGAACAGATAGCCATCGCAACCGAAAGGGTTGGCGGCCGGTACAACCTTCCGACGAAGCTTTCTTTTGGGGGCGAATTACACACGGATATTTGTCAAGAAAAAAATATCCTACGAAAATACATATATACTACTTCAATTTCACTATAAAATAATTTATGTTGCGTATAACATTACGGTGTTCCGGTTTGAACGGCTTTGTGGCTATTAAAATTATCGACATAACCTTACTGATTCTCTGTTGTAAACCATCTAGGTAGGTACCACCGCAGCACCTACTTCTGCCACTAAACAGTATCGTGCAAACCTTACTGTGTTCCGGTTTGAATGGCGCTGTAGCTAGTGAAATTACTGGAGTAATGACCCTCAACTTGTTAATGTCTCAAAGAGAGGAGCGCAATGTGGTGCTATGTATACCATCGTAACGAGCTCCGCATTGTTATGGGCTGGCGTATCAGTTACCATCAGTTCTTACCATCTTACGTCTTGAGATGACGAAGTGCAGTGTTATGTATGTCATCCTAACCAGTGTCCTTATTATGGCGTATCATTTATTATCTGGCGAACGTTCCGTTGCTCTTGTCGCTGCATTAAAAAAAAAACTATGTATTTTTCCTTTCGTTAAAATTTTATTTCAGATAATTTTAGGTTTTGTTATGAAACATATAAACACTAACAGATAGTACATATATTAATCGTATCAATATGCACTATGTTTATTGTTACATATATATTATAATAATATCTTATATAGTATATTTATGAAATACCGCATACCTAGTTTTATTATCTGTTTTTGTCTATGGTGGACTAGGAGAGAATCGTCTTTGACATTATGTCCGCCATTTTGTACATATCATTTGTGTGTGCGCAGATAAAATATTTAAATAAAAAAATGGTATATTTTATGTATAATTTTTTTTTGTGCTATACGTTTTTTTTTTTTGAGAAAAAATAAACTTATTCCTAAAACAAATCACAACGAAGTATGGTACAAACATTTGGGGATACAAAGATTGAGGATGTTATACACTGCACCACATTGCGCTCTTCGCTTGAGATACAAAATGTTGATTTTCGATAGCCTAGTAATTACACTAGCTACAATACTCTTCATACCGGAGCATAGTAATTTTTGCACACTACTGTTTGTCGGCTGCAATAAGTTCTGCGGTGGTACCTTGATCTCCGGTAACAGAGACCTCCCACCAGTATAAGATTTAACTATGCTATGTGACATGACTTTGAACTAAACTGAGTTTAAACTATGGTTGAACTGACCGCGCGTAGATTTCGAGCCGTAAAACACGCGACCTCCGGTCCCGAGGCGCCTACGTAGCGAAAGAGTTGGCGTTTTTTTTTTAATTACACTAATCAGTTAATTCACGAAGGCGCGGCAGCCGCAGAATATACACATAAATATAAGCGAAATCAATAGGTTTTGGTGATAGCACATATGTTTATTTTTTATTCAGTTAAGCAACGAGACCAGCAGGACTCTCACCTGATGGTAAGTGATATGCCTGCTCACAATAACGTGGCGCTAGTTGGGATGATATACACAGATTCGCTTTGTGCTCATCATCATCAGCCGATAGACATCCACCGCTGGACATAAGCCACCCCCAAAGATCTCCACGTCGACCAGTCCCTCGGTGCATTGTGCTCTTCGCCTAATAATTTCACTAGCTACAGCGCTCTTCAAACCGGAACACATCTATATTTAAACACCGCTATTTGGCGGTAGAAATAGGCGCTGCGATGGTACCTACGTAAGCGGTCTCTAGCAAAAAATACTTACCACCAATGATGGTAGACGGTACAGTTCTAATATATAAATATATATGTATTTATATATAATATCATTATTCTATAACGGTACGTAAAGTAAAAAATGTAGGTTCCACCGAGATTTGAACTCGGATCGCTGGATTCAAAGTCCAGAGTGCTAACCATTACACCATGGAACCAGTGATATACTTCACATGATATCAGTATCACTACGGCATCCGTGTATTATAAATATCTATAGAAATACAACCGGAAGTAACGGGACTAGCTACAGCACCCTTCAAAGCGGATCTCAGTAATGTTTCATACAATTATTTGGCGGCGGAAATAGGCACAGTGTTTGGTATTTGGCTACATGGGTTCGGAGATCTACCATCAGTAACTACTTACCACTCAATATATGGGTCTAATCAGATAAAACGTCTTTACCTAATAAGAATTAATTACTGACAGTTTCTGCTGTCGGAGACCGTCTGAATAGCTGCTACTGAAGCTACAGCACCTCTCAAACCGGAACACAGTACTGTTTGCACTTTATTACTTGGCGACAGAAATACTCGACGCGGTGGTACCTGGCGTGTTAGGGTTCCGCATAATAACTCACGGGACCAAAGCCAGCCTCACCTGCTCGTGGTGCACACTGCTAATCATCAAGCTCTGGCTCCCGTCTACTTGCATTGGGCCAGTGTGGTGGGAAATGGCCAAAATCCCCCCCTTTGGAACTCCTACAAACGGAGCCGCTGGATGCGGGCAACGCAGAACCGTTCGATGTGTTCTTTGGGGGAGGTCTTTCTCCAGCAATTGACGTCTATTGGCTGATGATGTGGTACCTAGACGGTCTCCAGGAAACAGGACCTATCATCAATGATGATAGATGTTAGAATTATACCTAAAAAATAATATCTATTAGGGGGACCGGAAAGTAATGTCGTTTTCTTACGCTAAATACAAACACATACATTTTTAACGAGTCTTTATTTTTAATCAATGATGTATTCCCCATCATTGTCAATAACCTTTTGCCATCTAGTGAGCAAATTTTCAATCCCTGATCGATAAAAATTAATTGGTTTTTCGGCAAAATATCTAGAGATGGCATTTTGGATATCATCCAAATTTGCAAATGTTTTGCCACTTAAAAAGTGTTGCAGCGCTCGGAATAAGTGGAAATCCGATGGTGCAACATCGGGCGAATATGGTGGATGAGGCAGCACCTCCCACCCCAATTCATTAATTTTTTCTAGAGTTCGCCTTGCGCAGTGCGGTCTTGCATTGTCATGTTGGAGAATGACGCCTTTTCGGTTGACAATCGCTGGCCACTTTTCAATTAAAGATTGATTGACTCGCTGCAATTGTTCGCTGTAGAGGTCTGCAGTAACAGTTTCTCCAGGTTTCAGTAATTCAAAATGAACAATGCCGCGAATACTCCACCAAACACACAAAAGCGCTTTTTTGGGGTGTAAACCTGGCTTAGCAGTACTCTGAGGGATTTCATTTGGAGAGAGCCACTGCCTTTTGCGTTTTGGGTTATCATACAGGACCCATTTCTCATCTCCTGTGATCAAGCGATCAAAAAACGCTTCTGTGTTGTGTCGTTGAAGCAATAAGTTGCATGTGATTGATCGGTTAGCCTTATTCTGTTCGGACAGATTATGCGGGACCCAAACACCTGCTCTGCTTACTTTTCCAATCTGCTTCAAATGTTCTTGGATGGTCGACCAAGGTTTGTTGAGACTGTTTGACAATTCCTCGATCGTCTGACACGGATTTGCTTCCACTTCCGCCCTTAACACGTCGTTGTCTAACGCTGATGGTCTTCCTGATCGATACGAGTCGGAAAGATCAAAATTACCCGATTTGAACTTGGAAAACCACCTTTGGCATTTACGAATGTCCAGTGCATTTGGATAAACATCGCAAATGTTTTTGGTAGCAACTGTTGCGTTATTTCCCTTGCGAAACTCAAAGAGCATGCAATGCCGGATGTGTACCTCTTCTGGTATTTGGCTGGCCATTTTACCCAAAATTACAAAAAAAAATTGTAATTCAATTGTCTATAAGTAAAGAAATCACTATAACCTCACAATGTCTTTGGTACGCCTCTGAACAAAACAATGAGCTGACAAATGACAATCAAGTATTGGCATGCGCAGAAACGACATTACTTTCCGGTACACCTATTATTATATATAGATACTTATCTTCTTTAGTTTATTCTTATATCAATACAAAATAAATTGTATATATTTTTAAATACGTTTTACATGTGAAAGATATATACTAATATATGTAAGATCATAAAAAAAAAAACACAGGTTCCACCGAGATTTGAACTCGGATCGCTGGATTCAGAGTCCAGAGTGCTAACCATTACACCATGGAACCGTTGAGAGGTTTCATTAAATATTACTTGTGTTATTTTAAGTGAATTGATATTTTTTGTTCAACCTTAACCGCCATTACTTATTTGTTACTTGAAAATAAGATTTAAGACAAGTTTTATAATTAATAGAAACATTATTATGGACAATTTAGACCCCAGTTCTAGGTAATTTAGGAAATAGGACTCAGACTTAACCTTTACAATAGTTATAATGTATATTTATAACTATTGTAAAGGTTAAATAACGACATATATTAACATATATATGCTTATCCATCATACTTACCTTGTTCATTGAAAACCTAATTACTTATAATAGTTGGACTTTAATGCCTATCGGCATCTACTAGTCAACCTAGGATTAAAAAATATATAGGTATAAAATACTTGTTCCCATTGCTGGGATTCGGGTCTTAATCTTAAAAAAAAAGAATCAAGATCATTGTTCTTGTATTTTAATTTTCTATGGTCAAGGGGTTGATTTTATGGAGGCTAGTTAGAACCCTTTACATAATTGTATGACGGCCGTCAAAAGTCCAACAGATAGGTAAAATGGATCGGATCGAAGTTCGTACGTCAAAACGGGAGGTGAGTACTTCGGGAGTGCCGATGAGGAGGTCCCGGGGCGCACTCCGTTTATCCCTCATTGTAACTCGATAAGATATTTATTGGCGGGAAACATTCGAAAATGGGATAGCTCCTTGGCGGGTTACTCGACGTCGCCATAACGGGCTCACGTCTACTGCCATTCTACATTTTTATTTTATCAATATATAATGCGATGGCCAGAGGACGAGGGAGGCCAACAGGAGGTAACATTCATTCGAGGCGATCTTAAGTTTAACTATAATATAGATTAAATTGAATAAATCTAGGTACACTTAACTAAAACTAAGTCTTCAATGAGTTGTAACAACTCAAGTATATAAAGTATTACATTTACCTTATACCACGAACTTATACGACGAGCAGGTCGATCATCTGATGATACGTCCGCTTGGAGCATTTAGATATATGAAAGTAAGCCACATTACTCCAGACTTTTCTCTAGCTGCATCACTCTATAAATTGATCATCGTCATCAGCCGATAGACGTCGACAGCTGTACATAGGTCTTCCACAAAGATATCGTACGTAAGACGTTTCTAGGGGTTCATATGGAAAGTATTTGGGCCATGTCCCACCATGAAGTGACCATCACAAGCAGGTGACGTTGGCTTGGGTTCCGTAACTTGTTGTGCGGGAAACCTTACACTCCACTTCTATATGTAATATGCAAATATACTTTTATATTTGCATATTACTATATCCTTATAGTGAACTAGTTCTATCAGTCCTTTCAGCTTCCTCATTTTAAAGCTAAGTTTTCTCCTTATTACGCCATATTAATGCTTATTAAATGACTAAACTATACTAACATATCTCATGATATATCTTAAGGCAGATATCTCATGTACGTTTATAACAAAATGTGCCCCGCAAACATAAGCATACAATTTTTGAAGCGGGCAGTAGCAAATATCGTAAAATAATATATTAACTCGAGGAATATCATGAGCTTGGAGTTCAACGGCATACTGAGTGAACTGCCATTTTAATTTCGCAAACGGAATAATGCATTGGTAACATAGTTGAGCAGTATTAGGTTCGAATTCTAGACAAAAATGTTATAATACCAAGCGTGTTATATAAAACTAGTAAAAGTCCGACAGTCGACAGAATTGACTGCTGTTCTAGTTACTTCAAAATCTAATTATTATCTATGTTTAATTGCTATGGAAATTTAATTTAACAATGATAATTGCATGCACGGTGTCAGTGTATACGGACTATTTGGATTCCGCTGCAACTTCACTCCATTGGCTGACACTGTTAAGCAACAAACCAATAAGCTATCGGCAACAAACTGACACACACTTAAGCTGCATATGAATAAGTAATTGCAATATACAGGTGTCAAGTGATATGCAGCAACCATCGAAGAGATCTACAAAACCACAAATAATCCTGTTTTCCCCAAAGAAGCTGAGTATCTTCACAATGCTTGTGTAGTCTAAGCCCGTCTAAGCATCATCAATTTCGACTGCTAAGCAACAGCATACAAATATTATTGTGTTTTAGCTCGAATAGCACTGTAACAGTTTACAGTAGTTAGAACTTAACTTTTACCAGTGTCAACTAACTTGCATGTGGACTTCTGATCTGCAATCCAAGATCAATGGTGTTGTGAAAGTCTTCAAGAAGACTGAAAGCATCAGATCGTCCGAAAAAATCTATTTAAAGCGTTAGTGTTAAGAGCTGCCTATCACTTACTCTGAAGTGAATGTCTTGCTCGTGTAGACTAGATGTTGTTACACAAAGAGTACTATGGGTATACGTTATGAGTACCTTATGATTACCATAGATATCAAACATTCGTATCGATTATGATCTTTATAAAATGTTTTATTGATGTAAAATGAAAAAAGTACAGGTTCCACCGAGATTTGAACTCGGATCGCTGGATTCAAAGTCCAGAGTGCTAACCATTACACCATGGAACCGTTATACGTTAATATACGAATTAATAATATATTAAAAGCGGCATGAGAGCCTTCTTTTTGATATAAAGTGGAATATGTATTACCATCATCATTATCAGCTGACAGACGTCCATGGTATTACCATCACATGATTGCAATACTATATTTTATGTTTAATTCCAACAAGAAATCTATATTTTCTTAGAAAGTAATAAACGAAAAGTTGATTACGTATGTAGTTACGGGTTTATGAAAAAAACAAGGATCTTCATTGAAAAAATTATTAGAAAAATCCTTGATTATCTGTTAATAATAGTAATAACTAATAACGACGCATAGATATAACGCAAAGTGTATATGTACATAAAACCATATGTGCTAATATAAAGGTTACGTCCGACCTGTTGAAATATTAAACAAACAATGCTGTTATGGCGGCTATTTAATAACGGTGACTAAAGGTAAATATATCTATTATCATACAAACTAAACAACTTTTGTTCTACAGTATTATCACCATTGCACCAGCTTCACTGTCACTTTAACCAAATCTGCGAACCACAGGCCTACTGGAAGAAATCCCATATTGGAATAATTATTGCCTTTATAATAAAATCTCTGTACATAAATAAATAAAAAAAAAACAATTATATTACTGCAGATTGTCTGATTTTAGTTAAATTGTGAGCCGCTTAACAGAGACAGTTAAAAAATAATGCAATGGCAATTTAAAATAAAAAAAAATAAGTCGGCGAAAAATTCTCTCCGCATATAGTATTTTCAAATTTCTTATAAATTCTCTTTGGTTTTTACTATTTGTATCTGGCTGGTTGTGATGACATTAAAAAAGTTACATTTATTAAAAAAAAAATCAGTTTAATATTATTTCCAGCTGTTAATCAATAGTCTTTCTTCTTGTCATAATGCGTGAATCTAATTAAGAAATTATAAATACATTGAAGATTGCTAAAAAAAAATCGTGTTTATAGAGTTTTGCGATATCAGTAACAATAGTGTAAAGGGTTTTCAATCAGGTAATATCGATGAGATGAAACTCGCTATGGTTGTCTTGTTGCGGATAAAATAGCCGCCATATTGGAAATAGTGGAGCAAGATCGACATGTGAGAAGTTGCGACGGAACTGAAAAACCGGAAATAAACCATAAAATAGTTTCGAGCATTTTAAAAAAGTTGAATACAGGAGCAATCTAGAAATAACCGTGTATTGATTTACGATTATTCCTAAATTATAGCGGATTCCGAGTTGATTCGCAATAAGATGATGTTGTGTATAGTGGGATGGGAAGAGCATTGTTCATTATGAGCTCCTACAGCTAGGCAGAACTATTGACTCAAATCCGTACTACCAACAACTGATGAGATTAATACAGGAAGTAGAGAGAAAGTGACCGGAATTAATAAATACAAAGAGTAGTCTTTTATTAGCGCCAGAATCCCAACTAGTTTTAGTCAATAAGCAAAAACTAAGAGAGCTAGGCTGTGAAGAATTAATACTTAAATATAATTTAACTTTGAAAAATAATGTCTGAAATTTTCATCAATTCAATATTCAATTTTATTTACTAAATAAAACTAGGAGAGGAACCAATAGAGGGAGAGCCGTGAACAATGCAAATCAGTCAAGGGGTTGACACGCGGCGCCGCGTCGGCACCGACAAGTATTTACGAGCGCGGTGTCGGATGAAAAAAGTTTTCAAACTACCCACTCCTCATTTCAGACGTAATCTACGAGGCGAACGACAAATGGTCTTCGGACCTGACTGCGCTCGCTTATTTCACAATTTTTTCTGCAGCGCCCTTATTTGTTTTTTCCCTGTCCAAGACTTTTGTTTTTCCTCCCGTCGCTTATTCGGAAGGTTTCATTTCCGAGCAAATTAATAAATATAGTTTTCTAGGTTCTTTTTGGTTATCCTGTGGCACTTTTTTTCATTATATTAATCTCGTATATTTATCAGTGATTACATTTGTGAGCTGAATGTTTACATGACTGGGATCTACAACCCTTTTATAACAATTGCTCCAGTGGTTACTTGGACAGAGAACATAAATATCGAATGATTTAAGTGAATTTATAAGATCATCAGAATAGTGTACTTTAGTGTGTTGTGTAACTACAGAAGATATAAAGAAGTAAAGTGTGTTTGTGAAGAAAAGAAGACGTGAAAGATAGATAATTTTCTATTATAAGTAATGCCAATAATGAATTTTATCAATAGCAAGTAGTCGCCATAACAGCATTGCTTTGTCTTTCCTCTCAATATAAGACTCCGAATATTCTGAGCTCCACCATCCACGGTATGCTATACATTAATATCAAAAACTCATTAAAATTAATTACAATAGTTCTTCTTATTTATGTGTTAATTATTTATTTGTTTGATTAATGTTTAGTGTAGTATGGATAGTGCTTTAACTGAACACAATCCCTATTATTCCTAGCAATTCCGATCCAGATTGTTTTAACTGGTACTATTGTATCATCACTCCACAGCTTATGTGGTCTATATCTTCCTCGTTTCTTAACTATTTGAAACCAGTTTATTATCACTTCCGTTCATTATTCATCTGTGAATCTATCCATGCTCATATATTTCCAGTTTAATCGTTTGTAGATATCTAACTTTAGAAATTGTCGTTTAACTATCTTGTTTATTTTTTTACTGTTAGTTTAATGTAGATAAAAATATATGTACTGTAGAGACAAACGGGCTTAACCGCAAAAGGTTTGGCTATAGGTTAAACAATCAAACCCTCTCCCTTCTCAGCCGTAACAATTTGTCCAGGGATATTCAGCGGCGGGACGATTTGTTCCCGCCGTCGCCGGCGACGCGATATTGCACGACAAGACTGATGGTTACTTGAACAACTTGCGCCCTTTTAATAAAATATTTATGTAGCTCTCCCGCGGGTTGGGTAAGTGTAGGAAGTGAAGGGGGCAGGGGAAAAGGAACAACAGAAATTTAGAAAAAAAAACGTGTTTCAAAAGGCAAGAGATGTTTTAAGTGTACTACATAGACTAAAGCGGGCAGTAATGGGGTTCAAGTCAAATTGTATCTATTACATTTTTTTATTCTACAAAGCGACCAGATATGCGTTCACTTGATAGTAAGTGATGCGCTTATGATCATCACTTTTAGACATAAGATGTTAAGTTTCATAACCCCAATAATTTCACTAGCCACAGCGCTCTTCGACACGGAACACAGTAATGTTTGCACGCTACTGTCTGGCGGTAGTAATAAGAGCTACCGTGATACCCGCCACTTGTTGTCCTTGAATATATAGATGAAATAGGAAGAGAAATATTAGACAATAGTACTGTTGATGTCTTCTATCACCCGGTTCCATGGTGTAATGGTTAGCACTCTGGACTTTGAATCCAGCGATCCGAGTTCAAATCTCGGTGGAACCTAGTTATATTTTACTGTGAAAATTTTAGTCCAATCGGTACCAATGATGGTCTTTTTTCGAAGTACCTCTCTCCCAGACTTAACAAAAATACTATATTTAGACAGCTTGTATATACTATATTTGCTATTTTATTATATGATTTTATAAAATTCACTACAGCATATATACGTATCGTTTCGTTGCTATGAAGATATATATTTTATCTCATTTGTGGGGAACTGGTCAGAGTATCTTCAAAAAAGAGTGTCTAAGAGTATCGACTCTCCAAGTATATGCCTATTGATGAGACCTATGTTCAAACGCTTCAATCGAGATGATGATATATTTGTTTGTTACTTATAAATATTATTTATAACTAGTGTATTATAAAATTTTGATTTTTAATATTATTAGGCTGCCAAGTAACTTTACACTAGTAACTTTACAAAATGGCTACTCGTAAAATGAAAATTACATTATTTGTGAAGGCGCAAAAAGATTGATATTGTGCTGTCATCCCCATCCATATACATACAATAATGTAAAACTAAATAAATAACCTTCTATTAGACTTGAATTACTTATACACAGAAGTGTTAATATACCAGTGCTAGGATATCTTTAGTATTATTTTATAATAAGGGCTGTTCCTCGCCCCATTTGCTGGTCGCAAGACCCTCACAACTCCTTTTGGGTAAAGAATTTTCTAAAATCTATTGTCAACTGACCTCTATATGGTAATGGAAATACCTCTACAAAGTTTTGTGTTTACATCTAACAATTTCAAACATCTAGTGATGAGTCAAAGAATCTCTGAATATTCTTATATATATATAAATAGATTTTTAGTTATTCCTTATTATATAATATCTGAAAGGGTACCAACGCAGTATTTATATCTGCCATCAAATAGTAGTGTGTATACATTACTGTGTTTCGATTTGTAAGGCTAGCTAATGTATTTATTGGAGTAACGAGACTCAGCATCTTGTCTCAAGCGAAGAGCGCAATGTGGTGCTTTGTATAATACCCTAACTATCAAATTGTTATGTGAGCGTACCACTTATCATCAGGTGAACAGCACGTTGGTATCGTCGCTTAATTGTAAAAACAAGTATAAATAAGTAATGATGTGATCTATTATGTCAGCCAATATACGTGCAGGTTTTGGTGCCACTTACAAAACATAATTTTTTTTATATCTACTAGAACAAATGACTTGATAAACATCATCGCTCTTCTTTCCTTCTGCCCTTTTCCCAGCTATATGGGGTCGGGACAGTATGTACTTCTCTTCCATATCCTTCTATCAGCCGTCATATCTGAACTCACACTCTTCTTACATATGTCATCTTCCACATAATCCATCCACACTTTTTTCGGTCTTCCTCTACCCAAACCTCATCGCCCTTAATCAATTGAAATATTAACAAGAATTTCTAATCATTTTCAAACGCCGGAAGTGTTGACGGTTAAAGTTAAGTTGACATCGATGGTTATTTTATAAAATTTCCGGTTACTCGATAGTTTTAACGGTCGATGCGAGTGTATGTATCTCACTCCAGGGAAATTTCGACGTGTATCGCTACGTTGCTATGGCGCTACGGTGCTACGGAGCTACGGAGCTACGGCGCTACAACGCTGTCACTCCGCGAGATGAAACCTTCCCATCCAATACATCTGCTATAGAAAATCTTAATCTAATACGCTGCGACAGCGAATGATTTATACGTAGAACCGATCCGCTGATCAGTAGCGCTAAAATGTTGCATCGCGATTTATTAACATTAATACATTTTTTTATTTCTATGCCGTTTCGATGTTTTATCTGTGTATTTAAACAAATACAAGACAAGCAACAGTGGTCAGAGTATTTTTTCCTGACCACATTGAACTCGGTTATACTAGCTACTGTACAGAATACCATATGATTTTCAAACAATTTCGTCTTTTTAAAAGACGAGACGAATATTAATAAAATTTACTTTTGTTTTATGTATATACCATTTATTAATTATACAAGTACACAATTACACGTACGTATAATTGTTTCAAATTGGTCAATGACCCGCTGCGATTTTATATAATTAAGAAAGTCTTCAGAAGGTACCATGCTTTGGGAGGGTAGATAGAGTTATGTGACATTATTCTTTAGTGCATTCCTCGGGTCTTAGGGATTTTCTTTAGATTGCGCCGGTGTAATATGAAGAATCTGATATTTAATAGACAAATGAGCGAACTTAATAGTTGAGAATTACAGTACATTTATTAATTAACTGTTTAGCGGTTTACTTATATTTGATAACGATTGTGACGGAAGTAAAAAGTAGTGTATATAATATTTCTATATAAAAGATAATCTAGACTGACCGCGGCATTTTAGGTGCTCATTGGACTGCAATACACTCTACTCGCTCACACCTGAGCGCAATCACATTAAGTTACGCCCTACGCGGCTGCGAAAGGATTTTTTATCACACACATACGACAGCCTAAGAACTTTTCTGTAAGCTATTTAAGAAATTACTAGTAACATGTAATAAGTAGAGCCCAAACAATATTTTCATAAAGGTATTCCACAGTAATTCAGAAATCTAGCTAGAGACAGAAAGACTCGAGAAGCATCTAGAATTAAACTATGCCTGGAAGTAATATTTATAACAATAACAAACAGGTCTTGTTAGAATGTTTACACAGCACACTGTAATAAACAATCGCGGCCTACGAAACTGTTGTTCACATATGGAAAATCAGCTGTTCTACGCTCGCTTTGTCAACTGAAATACTGTCTCTTGTCACTCCTCTTGAGGAAAAAATTATATAAAATCCGTTCGTAGTTGATTTATACTCGGCATAAGGAATATTCCTGCCAAATTTCAAGTCCCTAGGCTTTACAATTCTAGAGATATCGTGATGAGTCTCTTCATAGACGAATATCTCCTATATATGTTGATAATTAACGTTTTGTTTCTATATGTAATTAATTTAACAGCTTATCTTATTGGATAGAAATACAAGCTGCGGAGATATCTAGATGATGTTTTGCCAGAGGTAAGGTATTTGACCATATCATCATCATCATTATTACCAGCTGATATGCGTCCACTACTGGACATAGGCCTCCTCCACAGATCTCCATGTACAGTCAGTGTGACCTCCGGTACCGCTGGGTACTAGGGGCTGTCGTATATAGGGGTTTATATAGGGGATTTGGTCCTTTTCCATTTCGCTGGCCCAAAGCGGGTCGGCAGGAGTCAGAGCCTCGTTTGTTATTAAGCAGGGTGTACCTCGAGCAGGTGAGGTTGGCTTGGGTCCCGTGAGTTGTGCGTGGCCGCTTACACCCCTTTTTTGACCATATAGACTCATTCAATAAATATGTTTCTTGAATTTTACGGTATGGAAAAGACAGGTTTATTAATCAAATTATTAATCTAGTTATACTAAATCAAATATTCGCTACTATAGCAAACATCTACTGTAGCTACAGTAGATGCTACATGTAGCGTTACTTCTAAGTTATGAGCGGCCGTGGGATGGGTTTCAATTAACTTAGTCCCGTTATTAACGGCGCAACGCTGTATCCCGCGCACTCCATTAAATTCAATCTCCGGTAATCCGCGCAACGGGTTCAATGTTGCCAGTTAACAGATTAGAAATTAGTTTAACTGGAAAATTTATTATTTTTTATATATTCCAAATTATATAGACGAGAACTATATATATATATATATATATATATATGTGTGTGTAAAAACTTATAGTCTGCAATCATATGTTCACAGCAACGACGGTGTGATAATAATGTCTCTTTTTAAAGGGAATAGATTAGCTAATAATTTAATGTTATAATAAAGTAATGTTGTATACAACTCACGGGACCCAAGACAACCTCACCTGCTCGTGGTGCATCCTGCTAATCAACAAACATGGCTCTGGCTCCCACCGACTCGCATCGGGCAGCGCGGTGAGAAACAATCCAAATCCTCCTATATCAACCCCTACGGCTGGCTCCTCGTACCCAGCAGTACTGGAGGCTATGCTGACTGTGGACCGATCGATGTGGAGATCTTTGACGGAGGACTATGTCCAGCAGTCGACATCTTTCATAATGATGTAGTATATTTATTAGGAAAAAGGAATTAATATATAGGGTTATTATATTTAATGCTTATAAAGGAATGTTCTGGTTTTCAAAACGACGCCATAGATTGTAATACAGAGTAAGAAAAACTTAATTGATAAAGGTTTAATTTTTTATTAGTAATTTATGTCGCTATGGCATAGTAGCATACTCTTTGTTTAGTAATGCAAAGTTGTGTGATTAGATTCCGGGGGCCACATGCTATAGTGTTTGCTTGGCATTAGAATTTTTTCGAACTCGTCTAGATAGCTCATCATGTAAATCTATTATCATTACAGTATTGCTATTTTTCAGCTGAAAACATATAGAAGACCCAGAGGGATCTGTGCCTGAACCCTATCATTCACAGCCTTATTATCATTTAACACCGTAGAGTATTGTCGTCATTGCCATTGAGAATAAAAAACGCTTATCATTTTTAATTAGTTGAACTTACACTAAGTTTAGTGTTGTTATGTGTAAATTTGTATTATGAAATTTAAAGAAGCGTTGGGTTAATCTTTACTGGAATTACACCTGGCAACATTCGCGTAACCCCCTCGCGCCCGTCCTCCGTCACACTCCCCGACAGTGGAGGGGCAAGGCACGCACTAATTACCGACGAGAATTCGATGCAATAAATCACGGGCATAATATAACGGCGAGCGGCGGCCTCCGCGTCCGTCGCGTCGCACAGGAATGCACGGCCCAAATCCACCACGGTCGCCCTCTATAATTTGAATTTCGAATAATAGTGATGGGCTTCTGTACAAGCATGAATACGGTTTATTAAATAAAAAAAAAATCATAAATTTGTTAATTACTCTAAATCTTTAAGTTTAGTCCCCGTCGAGCTTTACAATTTTTTTTTTGTTTCATCTGTTTGGGTAATTACTACTAATGAATAATTTACCTAATGAAATTACTGCGGTAACGACTCAACATCCGATGTCTCATGGCCAGGCGTATCACTTACCATCAGACGAACATCCAGATCCTCTCATCGCTCAATTGAATAAAAAAAAAATCTATCGTAATTGATAGATATTATTATTGTGTTATATACCTTCCATATTTCTTTTGATCTTGTGTACTTACTAGAGATTAAAGAAAGATCAAACGAGAAACAAGCAAGGAAGAGTTTCTGACCATGTGCGCAATGGTTATCATCATCCTTGTATTATACATCAGCCAATAAAAGTCCACAGATGGACATGATGAACGGAAAGGGATTATGGGGAACTTGGGCCATTTCCCACCAAGCTGGCCCAATGTGTATTGCTGTACTACTCGATAGAAAAGTTCTATAGATTATCAGGTACTTCTCATTAAGTAGTCCCATAACCAGAAAATCAGCCTTTTTCAAAGACAGACTTTCCTATAGTATAAAATATCTCGTTTCTGTGGTTTTTTTTATCATCATCATCAGCCGATAGAAGTCCACTACTGAACATAAGCCTCTCCTAAAGATCTCCCCGTTTGTAGGGGTTCATATAGAATGATTTGAGCCATTTCCTATCTTGCTAGTCCAATGCGTGTTCTGGGAACCAGAGCTTCGTTGCTGATTATTAGGGTGCACTATGAGCAGGTGAGGCTGGCTTAGGTCCTGCGAGTTGTTGTGCGGAACCCTTTACACTTCATGTTTTTCTCCCATGACTTTTTATTATTTTTTTTAATTACTAATGATATTTGAAAAAAAATATTAAACATAACTCATTGAATTCGCATTTAAAAGATGTTCACAAGCAACAATAGTTTATATTGTTTTCCAAACATAATTTGTCATCGGTTTATAAAATATTAATTATATTAACTAAATCTAATGATTTATATAAATCATCATTGAAATCCTTTGTTTATCCACTGCTGGATATAGGCCTGCCTCAATGTCTTCCACCAAATACGATCTCAACTTCTCGCATCCACCCACATGATGTCGTCGGTCCATTTGGAGGGCGTCCTACACTTCTGCGACCTGTACTTTGAATCAGCGGACCAGTCCGATGGTCAGGTGCCATGTCTCTGCGCCGGAGGGAAGAATACATAGATGAAAATACTAAAACAAAAAGAAGAATTAAACCTTTCTTTCATATTATTAGGGCAAGAGAATTCTAGAGAGAGGAATATGATACATATTATATTTTTTTTAATTTAATGGATATATGAAACTCTAAACAGATTCGTAATGATATTAATACCTATAAATGCCTTTAGTGCAGTGGCTAAGCGATCCGATCCTCCAATGGACCAAATCCTCCTATATGAACCCATACAAATGACGTATCATAGTACCCGACGGTACTGGAGGGTATGCCGACTGTGGACAGTTCAGTGTGGAGATTTTTGGGGGATGTCTATGTCCAGCAGTAGAGGTCTATCGACTGATGATGGTGAAGCGCCTACCTTGTAACAGAGGTCCCAGGTTCGTTTCCAGGGTCATATGTTGTGGAGCTTTGGTGAGGGTTAGCTACTACCAATCATATTGTTAATCTGTCGCCATTATAGTGTCGTTGCGTTCAGCTGAGGATATACGAAAGCCAGAGCACCCTTGACGAGCTTGTCCGTTCTAGATTAAAAAAAAATTAAAAAGGTTATTTCATAAATATTTATACCTCTTTTATCTGGCAACTTTGAACGTTGGAAAAAAAAATATACCATTCTAAATTCAAATTACTAACCGTCTGAACGCTCCCGGTACATACCCGCGGCGTTCCTCCCTACGGGTTATTTATGAACAGTCACTGAGCTATGTAATAATCTGAGGCGGGATTTAATTTGTCGGACTGATTTCACACTAGGGTGCAAACGAGAACCCCTTATGCGGATGTGCCCCTGATAGAGGAGGACGGAGTGCAGCCCGCTGAAATCGTTAGCGGTTTCAGCAGACAGACCGTAAGTGGGGTTACCAGATGAAAGCTGTTATGGCGGACAAACACAATTAATACATTTTTCTATTCCAACCAATTATAGTCATCATCAGCTAATAGATGTCCACCGCTGGATGTAGACCTCACCTTAAAATTTTCATACCAATCAGTTCTCACTGCGTATGATTATTCTTAGCGATTTTATCTTTATTGACCTGATATCGTGGTATAAAGTTGGAGGTTATAAGCTGTTATAGCTTAAAATATAAGTATTTAGCAACTATGTTATAAGCTATTAGCTTATTTAGTTCACTCTTAGTCTATCTCCTGTTTTTATTTCTTATTAATTTTGCTATTATTTCTTATCAATGGCTTTGGAATGATTGATTAAATCAGTGATAATGACAGAATTATGGCAGTGACAAGTAGTTTTCTACTGAAAAGATTTCATTATTAAGTACTGTGTTAGTTGTTTTGGGAAGAGAGGATGTCCAGGGTTTGCTACTAGTCATGGTTGCCGAAGTTAACCGTAATGAAAATCGGCGATGCGAATTTATCCTTTCGGTTTTTTCTCTGGCGAACTAAATAAAGTGGGATTTGTTTGTTCGCGTACGGATCTTCGGTTTCGCTATCTGCGTGTTGTATTCTCTATTCAGTTTTATCTATCACTTGCTAGTCTATTCTTTTTTATTTCATATAATAGAAAATATATTCGGAGATAAATTCTTCATTTATATTTACTATACTTTCCCAATTTTTAACGGATGTAATAGATTTTTTTAATTTTAAGAGCTGAGCTTTCTAAATCTTAACTCAACCTGTATATCCTTGAAAAAGTCTTGTGGACATCATTTTCGGATTTTAGTGATGTTCTTCAACACGAGGTTAATGTACATTTTAACATTATTATATCTGTAAATTAATTTCCAATACAAAAATTATATTACTTACTAATGAATACGTGTTACGTCGAGGTAAATATTTTCAAAAAGTAACAGGAAATATTTTGTACAAACGGTACGGGATAACATGGATGTAGAAATCGGTAACGAACCTAATTAGTCTCCACATGATTAATGATTTAATTAAAATATATAGTTATTTAGAAAGATATATTAATCAGGTAATGAAGTTATATTATCTGTTTAACAGCTCCCGTATGAATTATGTGTTAGGCTATTTATCCATCTAACAAACGTAGTCGTTTAAACCTGACACAATACCGTTTAATCCCATTGTCGCCGGGGTGCGTCGGGGCTGTTTCAGCTTGATTAATTAGTATAGAACAATGTCTATTGAACCAATCAGCTCGGACCCCCGTTGTGTGCACGAATGGCGTGCCCTTCAATACAAACGGCCGGCTCCGTGTACAGTGGCGGCCGGAGGAGACAGCGGATCCAAAGGAGGGACAATTAAGGTTGTTAATGAAACCGTGAGCACTTTCAGGCGTTTGTGAATGATTAGGAATTGTTGTTTGTGTTTGAATTTGATTAAGGGTGATGATGTTTATGAATTGCATTTTATGCGACGCCATTTTAAATGGTGAATACTTTGACGCGTTATGATCTGTATAAATTATCTTAAACGTGATAATAACATCAAGTAATTCAAACTATAAAATATAAGAGATTTTAGACTAAGAAAAGGAGGGGGTGGGAATTTAGGTTTAGGTTTAAAATGTAAAACATGCCTTAATCTGTACAATATCAGTTCCTTGAACCTTCTAAAAAAGAAATTTTAAATGAGACCTTAGAAGTAGTCTTCCACGAGTGTGGTAGATTAATGTTTGTGTGAAATCTATCAATTTTTTTTTTAAATATTAGGTTGCATTGTAGTTGTTAAAGCCACGATAGCTCAGTCTATAAAGTAGTAGTAGAACGTCTTTAAGATGTGCGGGTTCGAGTCCTCTTCAGTTTGAGCTTCCGGCTAAGTAAAACATTGAGAATACCGATACGTTCCAAAAACTATGGATACGTGACATCCACCAACCCGTACTAGACCAGTGTGGTAGATATAAAGCCTTGACTTTCTCCTCTCAAGCCCAGTGTCCCAGCGCAGTGGGGATAACACTAGGGCTGTTAATTTTTTTTTTTGTAATATCTAACAAAAGCGAACACAATTGGAAACTGGATCTCCATTAGTGACGCGTCACGTTCGCGAACACTTGTTTTATCACTCGTTAGTCCCGTCTCCATTTGTTTGCCGCAACGGGACCTAATCCCGGTCTCGACCCGGGATAATCCCGGCTCACGAATCATGACACTATTGTTGTAAGTGTGAAACCGACGCAAATAGGCCTACGGCTTTGTTCGTCCCTAGTTCGGACCCTTACGATGTAAACGCAAGGCAATTTATTCTTTATTGCTATTAACAATAAGATTCATTTTACTTTGTACAGAAGCAGTGAAGTTAAACAGTTGATATTCCTATAAGAAACTCTCTAATAACCTGGACGGTATTTCTATAACGATAAGGTTCATTTTCGTTTGATAAAATTGGTGTGACTTAAGACGTTTTGTTTTCTTGCTGCTGTAGTACAAGGGAAGCGGTGTATGCACTTTAGCGAATTTTTATTTGTGAATGCTCATTGTGCGTAGTTAATAACGAGATTATTATTTGTTTGCGGGACCTTAGGGGCAGTTTGATCAAATATTGGTCGCGTTTAATGAAGCGCCGGTGTTTCGTTTAGCAATACATATGCTATTGTTTGTCAACAAATATGTGGCAATCGTTACATTATTTTACGTTTTTCAATGGTGGTAGGTTTCCTTTGCCGGTCGTTTAGGTAAGTAAGACCGCAGCTCCTATTTCTGCCGCAGAACTGTAGTGTGTTCTTTCTGTTTTGAAGGCTCCTATAACTAGTGCAATTACTGTGGTAATAAGATTTAGTATCTTATAGCGATTAGTACAGAATAATACTGTGTATATCATCTTAATTGGCGCAACGTTGTTGTAGCAGGTATATCTATTTCCAATAGGAGGTTCTCTTATTCGTTTCGTCGCTCCGTAGAATAGATGTCATGTGAAACATATCCTTATATTAGTTTTCTTCACAGAAACCTCAAAACCAGTGAGAATAGAATCGATGTATCTTTGAGTTAGGTAATATTTAAGATTCATTGCTGTTATAACTGAGGTAGTAACATTTAATCTTTCACTCACTGGTGGTAAGTCAAAGAAGAATTTATCGAAATGGATGAGGATCCTATATTTTTGTCGTAAAGTATATTTAGGGTAATATTAACATCAGTACTCTCAGTTTCATGTAAAAATTTTAAACGCTACTATTGTGATACTTTATTTATTATAACAGTATTATATAAGAAAAATCTGTGTTTCTGTTTTTCTTTAATATCCGTTTGACTTACGATAAATGCATAAATAATTACATTATAACGTTAAATGAATTGTTTAGCTATAAAAGCTGTTACGTGAATGGGCGATAAATAAAGGCAATATAATTGTAGCTTGCAACGGTGCAACAGCCACGGCATTATGCAAACAACCACTAAAGTCTATTGGCCGTAACTTGAACGCTTAAAGCCTACCGTCTGAAGGATATCCTTAACACCATGCGACAACTTTGTATCCCGACGTTGTAATATGAAGATAAGGTCAGTCCCGTAAAATCTGTCAGTAGTCTAATTCGGGATTCCAATTGGCTGAACAGATTTTGATCTAATAGCTTCATCATATACTTTTATAAACCAGCGATAGAAAGGACTGTGCCACGCTGATCTTCAACCTTCACTAGTTGGAGAGGCACTTTAAGAATATCATATACTTTTCTTTAAGCGTAGTTAAATTTGAGCTTCTCAGATGCTTATGTATTTTTATATGTACCTTTTGGGGTCGTCCATTACTGATATTTCTTCTTGTTTAAATATATAAACAACATAAAATTAAAAAAAAGACCTTGTCCTGTTATTGGCTGTGTAATAAATACTGGTGGTGCTGTAGCTATTGTTATTACTGGGGTAATGAGGCTTAACATCTTATATCTCAAGGCGAGAAGCGCAATGTGGTGCTGTAGATAATATCTAAGTAGCGTCATGTTGTTATTGGCAGGAGTATCACTTACCATCAGGTGAAGGTCCCGCTTTTCTTTTAGCTTAATTACATAGATAAATATCGATTAAGATATAGTTTTTTTGTTTGTCTCTAGACCTTATTTCGTAGAATTTCTTACATGAGACGTATATCTAACAGTAGATGCCTATGCTTTCATATTATCGTAGAAACTTTTCGTTATAAAAATAACATAATAACTTGTTAAAGTACTCGGTATTTTGAAGAAATACTGGAGTAATAAGATACACGGGCCTACGCTAAGTTCACCTCAGTCAGTCTGTAAAACTTAATATATTTTTCAAATATGTTTTCCTTTCGCTACCCTCATAATCACAATATCAGAATTACATTTTTTTTATTTTTTTTATCTGACGAAGCGACGAGATGAAAAAGACGTTTACCTGATGGTAAGTAATATGCCTACTCATAACAACATAGCGCTAGTTAGAATGATAAACACCACATTGTGCTTATTGCTTTGAGACAAAAGATGTTGAGTTTACTTAGTAATTTCAGTAGCTACAGCGCCATTTAAACAAGACCACAGTAAGGTATGCACAATAGTATCCGGTGTGAGAAATAAAAGCTGCGATGGTACCTATTTAAACAGTCTCTGGTAACAAAGACCTGTACATATAAAAGTATTTCATAATATATATACTTATATATATATACCACGCCTCGTTCCACATGGGGTAGGCAGAGACCAATTCTCTCGCTTCCTCCACTTTCATGAACGTCGGTTGCGAGTACCCTTGACCCTTGTACTTCGTAATAGATAAAAGAAAAGATAAATATTCTTTATGGTACACCAATTACATAAATAAGAAACAGATTATTTAATAAAAAATGTACAATTATTGCACAGAAAGCAATTTGTACCTGACAACGCACTAGAAAAGAAAACAAACTAAAAGCAAATAAAAGATAGTGATGCACTGAATATTGAAAGATTTGGAGATACGAATATGGTTCTGTAAGGAGTTCCATCAACCAAATGCCGTAACGGAAAAGGAGTTTTGAAAGAATGAAAGGGAATGGCCGTTGAAGAACTAATGTCGCCGACATAGCTCAAAAGATTGCTAGACTTAAATGGCACTGGGCAGGGCACATTGCTCGAAGGACTGACAGCCGATGGGGTAGTAAGGTCCTCGAGAGGCGCCCGCGTACCGGTAGACTATGTCCAGCAGTGGACGTCTATCGGCTGATGATGATGATGATGAATGGAGACGCGATGAGGAAGTTTTTTTTAAAGAGCGAACAGTACGTTTATGGTAGTTTGAAATAAATTCGAACTGAATTTTTAGGTAGGAAGGTGTTAGAAGATTAAACAATATCTTGTATAAAATAGTAAAAATGTGAGTATTCCTGCGAATACGGATTGGCAGCTACTAGAATTTTTCAGCGAAATTCATTGATGTGATTTGCGGAGCTCGAACATGAATAGACAGTGTACTCATCCACTAAATTAATGTGTATTATGATCGTATCGTAGTCGTGTCGTTGAGTGTAAAAATAGTTAACAGTCGTACACGATAACCGTTCGATAATTATCGGCAATACGAAGTTTGACGACACCCGCGGGCGTCATGCGCGCGACACGCCCGCCTGTTAACCACACGAGACGGAGGCCGCTTTAATACCTTCCATGTAAATTTATTTTTATTTGTTACGAAACGGTAAACGTAGACGGCCATTAAACGAATTGCTTTCGTTTTGCTCCTACGTATTAGTTTTTCCGTAAATATTATATAAATTGCCAGCGCCTGTGAGAAAAATATGAGCAAATATGCGTTATCGATTTTTAAGAAACGAATTTAAAAGGCTATTTATTTCTTACTGCTACTCGCTATTAAAGATTATATCGCCGTTAACCGGAAGAATCGTAGTCAGATACTATTCTATAATAAAAAAAAATCCTGTTATTTATCTTGAATATGATTTATTACCTTAGTAACTAAAAACAAAAAATTACTACTACTTTTTTTCTTTAATACTGTTTTTATATTTGATTATGGATGGACAATTTCAGACATGAATCAGTTGTCGTTTTAAAAGAAATTTTCACTATCTCAAAGGCCAACAATGTATGGAGAATTATGATAACTTACCCACCAAGTTCACCTTCTTCAAATCTTCCTCATTATTCGAACATATATATCCTTCCATAAGCTATATATTATAATTTAAAGTGTTCTCAGAAGTATGACCTTTTCTACAGTTAACATACATTTTTGTGCATATAGCTGCATATTTGATATAGAAATAGTTATACTTAAAGCATGCTACAGTTCCTATATATATAAATAATTACAGTTTCCTGCTAGTTGATTAACTAATTGTTGAAAATCGAAGAATTTCCCGATAACTTGGTTTTCAGAAAACGATTCAGCTTCATTACGTAGCAATTGGCAGTAAGTTCTTATTATGTTCGTAACACATCAACGTCGCCATTTGTAATGGTCAGGATGTTTAGATCGTAGTAAATATTCGTTATATTGTTAACTGTTTCGGAACATGCAATCTTCCACGGAAACTCATCGGGAGCAATTGCAAATTGTTAATTGCATTATTTTGAACATTATAACTCACTTCCATTATCTAACAATATAGATATCGATTCGAGAAATCAAATAGATACAGATAACATAGAATGTGTAGCCAGAAAAGATGAACTTATAACTTTCATGTTATGAGAGAGCAAGTATACGTCTCCCTTGTGTCAGTTTGTTAATTAAAAAATAGATGATGTATATATGAATACAAACACATATTAAAACTTTTTAATACAACAAAACGAGAAGCACGCTTATCTAATAACAAGTGATATGCTCTTCTATAAAAACGTTTGGTTAGGATGTTATACATTACACCACATTGCGTTCGTCGCTTTGAGACATCAGATGTTAGGTCTCAGTCTTAGCTACAGCACTGAAACCGGAATATCGTCATGTTTGCACACTACCATTTGGCGACAGATATAGGCGTTGCGGGGATACCTACTTAGACTGTTTGCGTCAACTGAAACCTACCATGTTCCCACAGCTGGGATTTAAGATTTTTTCTGACAAGGTGAGACTCAAGAGTATCACGCTGTTCAAGTAAAGGTTGATGAAATATGTATTGTTCTATGAATATGTTACTTTACTCACATTATTTACCTTCACCGGAAGGTCAAGCTCTGTGGGTATCGAGCTGGTGTTTTCAGTGATGTATACTTTAGAACCTGATCTAAACCCGCTATCGGTATAAATGAATAATATAGTTGGTAACATAAAAAAAAACTTGGATGAAACTAGAAGCGCTAAGTTACCCGCGTCGCTAAAACCATAAACTAAATCACACATAGCCGGCATCGCATGCCGGTGCGCAGTACTCCGCGCACCCACGGGACCTGATGACCATCAATTATTCCTGCAGGGCATTTAGGTTTCCACGCGAAGCAAACGTGGCCCGTTCAGTCGGGATATGTCTTCATTTACATCTGATAATGGCAACTGTGTCATTAAACACTCCATTATTTCTGATAACATTCATTATACTGTATAATTGTTCCGTTTGTTTATGTCTTCATTTATCTGTATACTGACTGAAGCTCGCAGTCGATAGTGTATCTGTTGTATATACAAATATACGTCTATATTTAAGTTTATAACCGAATTATTGGTACGAAATCCTTTAAACAGTATATAAGTATGAATTTTTTATAACCAAAACTTCTACATGAAAAGCAAATTAGGCTTTTTGTTATTATGAGATCATAGATTTCTAAATCTCTACCTCTTTCAGAGATAACTTAAAACTCTTTAAGTATAGTTTAGCATATTTAATTATTACATGGTACAAGGTAATGACAAGGATTCAACAGATGTTATTTAGTGAATCCTTTAAAACATTTTCTTACCGTCTTTTTAGGATTGCTTTATTACTCATAATTATTATATCATAAATAAATGAAGAGAATAATATGCTCTACAGCATCTTCTAATAGTCAACTTTTGGAGACATACATTGATGGTAAGTGGTACATATATCATCAGCATCATTTCAGCCTATCAACAGCTATTGCTAAACATTATAATTATTGAATGCTATTTTAATAAAGGAATATCTTTTTTCGATCCTGTATCCTTTCGAATGTAGAGTAATTAAAATGAATCCACTCTTTTACGTCATCGAAATATTCTCTCTGTCGCCTTCCGGATGCTCTTAGGTCTTCCCAATCAATTTCCTGAATGACCAGTCCAATACCGTTAACGATTCTCACCGGTATTCATCTGCGTATCTTTGTAGTGCTATATTACATACTTCAGGTAAGTCAAAAAAAAAAAAAAAAGCATTTTGTAAATGAAAATATCATAGTATTCAACATCACATTTCCACATTTACCGTACGGCATATAAAAAAAATGTTCTCGCAAAAACTCCGAACTGAATATAAAGTAGCCCGCGACGGGGAATGATTGATTTGGAATAGCGCGGAGGTGTCACATAAAATATTGATGTCATGTCATAAAAAGGGGGATCCCCATTTCCCGTTGACCATCAAAGCTCTTCGCATAAATTTTCTGCTTCCACGCAACTTGATTCTCAAGGGTGTGTGACGGTCTTCGGTTTTTCACTGTACATAGTGTTTGAAGTATGTTTGTCGTACTTTAGACAGAGTATTACTTATATACTTAGTATTGTTAAAAATACTGTAACAATATACTTAAATATTAGATATAATTCTTCTACTTATAGATTTACAGCCTTCTGTCGGCTTTGGCTTAGTCAAACAACTGTATTCATATCAGTCTAGATTACGTTCACCAACTGTCTTCATATCCGCATTTACACCTTACAACTGAAGAAGTTATGGTATCATTACCCTGGAAGACTACTTAACACTCTTGGATTCTGTTCAATGTGATCAGTCTGGTGAAATTCTTGTTAAGTCATGTAGTTCCTGATTATGATAGATTCACCGTTGAATCTCCTCGCTGATGACGCCAAAGTCACAATTTCATTATAGTTTAAGCTCACTTGCTCGTGCTTGGCTCTGGTTTCCACAAACCCGCATTGGGCCAGTGTGGTGGGAAATGGTCCAAATCCCTCCATATGAACCAATATAAACGACCACCCCTAGTGCCTGTTGGTCTGTAAGGTCGAGGGAAGCCGCTGGATGCGGCAGCGCTGAACCTATCGATGTGGAGATTTTTAGGGAGGCCTACTTCCAGGTCTATCGGCTGATGATGACGATTCATAGTTTAACGTATCTAATTAAGATGAAATGCGTTTAATCATATCTTCTAATACCTTTTTTTTCTATTATAACTTAGTAATATGTAATTAAGTACTAGATACGATATTTAAACAATACATCGTGATCAATACATCTCTTTAGTACAATACATGATGATGACCACGAGCGTGATGCGAATCTTTCCAATGTAATTTTATATGAAGACCAATATACAAGTAAAATGGTAGAAAAGTATTCATTATTTATTATTTGTGTGATGTATGTCCCACTTCCTGTTGGTCAAAGGAATACTTTAATAAGGATTATTACATTATAGTGCATATACACACAGTTTCAAGGTTAATACCTTTATTTGTGGGCGTATTTGTGTTAGCCTCTGTTCAGCAGTGGACGTCTATGCGCTGATGATCCAATAAACATATTATCTATCTATTACACCTTCCTATGTAACGTTTGTGTACGCTGTGAAGTTAATGTAGTTATTTGATCATCATTATCAGCCTATAAACGTCCATTGCTGGACATAGGGTGAAATACCTGGAAAACGTGCACCTGGTAGACAGCGCAAGGAATAGATGAATGATAGTAGAGTCAATTGATATAATGAATTTCTTTATGATAATCATCATCATTAGGTGTCGTGTCCAAAATGAAGTTTGGCGAAATTCAATTCGATCCTCAGTTATACTTTTTAACTGATGATATTTAAACCCGGTCCATTACCTTATGTCGTCAACCCCTTCTTCCGCGCTCTACGAGGTGCACGTTTATAATGATATTGTTTTTTAACGATAGAATTTATTCTGTATATATAATTATATATTCATGACATATCATTTGATTCATACATTAAACGGTATACGAGCGACGCCTTTGACGCGGAAGATGAAATAAACTTTATCGTCCTATCACTTAGTATAGAATTGGTGCCCGTAAATATACCAAGGTTTGTCATATTTATGGTAACGCGTAAAATTTCATAGCGATACAGCCTCCTTTATTGCAGTAATCACTTTTCATTTTAATATCAACGAAAGGTAAATAAATGCTCGCTTATATCGATTCCGCCAAGTAACTTTATGTTAACATATGTTTAGTTAACATTACTTTGATGAATACAAACCTTAAAATACCATCAGTTAAAAAGAATAGCTCAGGATCTACTGGTTTTTTCAATCTTATCGCCAACTTCAGTTTGAAGATGGCACCTAATGATGATGATGATAAATATAATTCATCCGGTAATAGACAGAAGTTTATTTTCAGATGAAGTTAAAGAATCTAGTCTTGTTATTGACTTTTACAGCTACATCTATCTTAGGGTTGACTCCATGACCTTATATAAAGAAAGTAGATAGAGAAAAGATACGTATCTATAAACAAATAAAAGGAGAAAGAACAGAGAGAATAAAATAATCAGGGTGAGTAAGCCAGTAGTGTGTTAACCTCACCTCCAAATCCAATTTTTGACTATTTGCTACATTCTTGTCTCAAACGGGCAAACAGTATAGGAAATGAGTAAAGTTAGAACCAATATTTTATACATAACTATACTCCATAAATCGATCGATTTGCATAGTAAGTGAAAAGGACTAAAGATTTTGTCATCAGTAACAGCTTAAATGTCTCCTTGTGAAAGGTCTCGTATCCCAGTTGTAGGAAGTTTAGGAAGGGTTTTTAGTAACTGTAGATTTTCAAGCGACATCGACATTTATTTAGAACTTTCATTTATAAGTTTAGAAGGATATATTAAAGTCTTGAAAAGGTCTACGTCATTTGATCATATTGATGTAAAGGAAATAGCAAGAATCTATGATTACAGTCTACGCTGGCTGGTGGTAGAAGACGTATAGCAGACAAAAAGACGAGTAGAAAAATAACTGCAAGTATATTGGCTCGAATTCTATCACACGCACATTCTCCAATAACAATTCTATCAGCGCACGGCAGGCGCGGGGCGGTATTTGAATGCTCCGGGGCCTCCTGTAATTGATTCGTCGTACTGCCTTTTGAATTTCAATGGGCGCGATTAAATTGATATAACTCACTCCTAGTGCGAGGGAGGAGGTGAGGAGGGTAGTCGTAAATCAAACCGCGGTGTGGGCTTACCTTTAAATTTGAATTCTTCCGAATAACGGAGCAAACTAAAGTGGAATACCGATTACGTATCAGCTTGCTTCAAAAGCACTTTGTCTACATAATAGAGTGCTGTAACTGAAGCTGGAAGACAGAACACAACAGCAAAATTCCGGAGCCCTTAGTAGCTTCCTTCCGTTGGATTTTCTCGAATCCTTTTGGCTAGTAACTAGCTAGAAAGTTCTGCATTTCTGTGTTTCGGTAGTTAATGAATTAGCTAAAAATATATGGAAAAGACAAAATTTGAAATATCAGTTTTTGCTGACAAGGTTGCGGCATCCCGCGAATTCCTGAACACCAGGGGGCTGTTATGTAAATGCGAAGATTACGATGTCTCGACCGGCAACGGGATATTATAATGGCTTCAGAGCCAGCCTGATGCGATTGGACCGGCGTAAGGGCGCGTAACTCAATACGCAACTTGGACGCCCTCGGTGGCGGCTAGGGATGCCCTGCCGCCTCCTGTTTGTCGATGAGTAAGTTTGAAACTCAATCTTTTACATAATTGAAATATTGGAAAATTTTAAATTAAGCTATCTCAAAATTATCTTGGATTAAAATCGGGTCTTCAGGTTTCTGAAGCGACAGCCTAAGTAGATGTTACGATTAACGTTCCGGTTAGTCTGTCACTAAGCTGCCGCATGAGGTGATGGTAAATGGTAACACGCCCAGTGATACCTCTGGTGTTACTGGCAAATAAAGTCTGCGGTTATCGCTCAACATCAGGCGGGCCGGAAGCCTGTTTGCCACCTAAGTGGTGCAAAAATTGGTGCTAGTTAGGATGTCATACTCTGTACCACATTGTCCTAGTCGCTTTAAGAAATAACATGTCAAGGTTACACCGGAGCGACAGTGATATTTGCACACTACTGTTCGACAGAAGAAATGATATATCTCTACGTAACAGATAACAGAGATCTACCACCAGTTAAAATTACATCGGTCATGGTCGTGGCGAAATGGTCCAATACCTATGATAAATATACTTTAAACGCTATAAAACATATTAGCCAGGTTCATCATGTCTCTGAGCTTCGCCCACGTCCATCTCAAATTTTCATTTTATGGTCATGGTCTTTACATTCACTCCTGAACTGCTTACTGAGCGCAGGGTTTCCAGCTTTAACACGAGGATTGTACCCATAAACCCTGAATCTGATAAAGCTGCAGCATAGTGTATTCTCATAAAAAAATATTGATAAACATTTTGACAGCTGAGCTATCCGTGCCGAATATATCTTAAATACTAGTAGCAATAATACGTTTAAATATTGTAACAGCTTTTGATATGATTTGAGAATAGGTCTGCAAATATTAATTGAATGCTCAAGGTTTCGTCTTCTTAGTACAAAGATGATAGTAGGGAAGAAAAAACTACTGTTACTCCTCCGGAGCAGCGACCCATAGTGAGTGCCTTCGACACAAGAGAGCGCCAGTGTTGTCTCTTGCCAGTCAACTGCTTGAAGCTCATGTAAGGAAGAAAAAAGCTCTACTATAATTTAATAAACCAAAGAACTTTGTTTTGTAAATTCATCTTTTAGCCACTGCGGCTACGAAGCAGTTTAGTGTGTAACTCAAAACAATTCCCATCACGACGAGAATCGATAGCTCTACTTGAAAAGCGCTGCTAAGTCTTCAAAAACTCAGCAAAACTGTTAAACGGATTCGACGTCTCAACTAAGCGACAGTTTTAAAGTAACCCCCGCCTTACCCCTAACTCAATTCTGACGCGTCTCAAACTCACCGTTAGCTATCTTTATGTAAATTCCGCCGCCAACGTAGTTTTGCGGCTGACCGAACGATGAACGCGTTGCGTTTGTACCGCAGCCGCTTCACATCCGGCCGCAAATAAACTTTGCCGTCACTTGAGGAGTAAAGAATTTCATCTCATCGGTGTCGTGACGGTTTTTTTTAATGTACTCGCGAGATCCGCGTGTAAGTCGATTTGTAGGGACTCGAGGAACATCCTCGTTTCAATATGTGTTTATGTAATTTTTTTTTTTAAGTTCTTTCCGTCTTTTGTGCGACGTCTGTTTGATGTACATGCCGTTCACATGTAAGAAATCTACAGATACTTATGTATTTTTGTATTGTTATTTATGTATTTTTCATCTGCTTATACTCATTACACTGTACATTTTTCTTTTTATTTACCTATTTAACTAAATGTTTCTCTTTTCTTAAAATTTAAGTAGATATGGTGATATCTACTTAATCTTTAGTCGGGTAGAGTATACCATTTAGTAAAGTTTAAGGTTTTTAAATAAATATAAGAAAACTAACACTATGTAAAAAATATAAATTTCTGAGATATTTCAATACGTGTGAAAGGGTGGTCCATTTCTACACAGGAAGCCACGTCATCGGGGAGCTGGTCGCAAATCCCCGACGACAATGTACCTTTAAACACGCCCTCCATCTGCATGTGTTCATAAAATAAATATTATAAAAAAAAATATGCAATACGTGTGAAAAAAAACTAACATCACTATTGATGAAATAGCTTAATGATATAGATCGAGATCTACGATAATTGCATTTTGTGTAAAGACGGTAGTTTTTAATTTCACCTCACCCAAGCTAAAAGAAAATTGTATAAAAGAACTTTTAAAAGTAAAAAAGTAAAGTTTCCATAGAACAGAATTAAAACGGCATACGCTGCAGAAAATTTCAGAAGTTTTAAGCTGTTCGCAAGTGCATACAAGCTATCTAACGAAAGATCACGTCGCTTAGCTTTTAGCGAGTTGATACAAAGGACTTTGCAGACGTTTCAGCGTTGCCATCTCCATTTGCTTTCCTTAAACCTAACTGTGTAACAGAAACATCAAACAATTTTCATACTTAAGCCCATTGTTATAGAGTTCAAAATTGATTAACGTGAATTTTAAAAGCGAAGTGAACCTCTGCTAAGAGGAAACGGATGTTATTTTGAGTGGAATAAGAATTTCTATCCATAATCGTATATTGCAACGTTTTGAATTGTGAACGGTGTTAGAGAAGGAAATTGGACTTTTGCTGGTTAGAGTCTAAATTCATTTTTGCTTGTCCGCGGCGCAAAGCAGGTGCGACGGAGGTGGTGGCGACACGGTACAATTTGAATAAATTTGATGGCGACGGCGGTGGCCATTGTGGAAGGGTGAGATGATATCGGAAAGTGATATTTGCCGTGATGAAATTCGGCACGACTCGCGAATTATCAAGCCTTCCACTCGTATTGGCTTCATCTTATTGTCGACTTTGCGGCTTTCGGATCAGATGAATCAGGGGGTCGGAAAAGGTGCAAGAACTTTCTAGATTTTTATACATTTTATAGTAAAAACATCAAGGTTTAGCTAAGAGATTATAATATGACAAAGCGAGTTATTGGGTGTGTATACAGACTTGGGTAAGCAAAGGTTCTTGACGACTATCCCCCACAGTCACCTACTATCACACACCTCTCTCTCTCTTAGCCTGCTGATGATGATATTCTAACTCAGCAAGTTCAAACAACTCTCTTTTAAGAATTGTTAAGAAAAGAGTACTTATTACAGATTAAGCATAAACTAATAGTCATTTAAATTGATTTCTTTACAAGGTTCAGTACATCATAATAGAATTTACCCTAAATTTTGTAAACTTGTCTAAATTTCATAAAAATCTAACTTTATAGTATTAATTTTATTATGTAATAGACTTTCCCGTTTCAACTCTATTTGCGGCAGGAAGTTTGTAAAATCCATTCTTAGCTGATCTATATTCGGCGAAAGGAATATTCCTACTAAATTCCAAGTCTTTAGTCCTTATGGTTTGCAGAGATATAATAAAATGATCATCAACTATAGATACCAATAGAGCGAATACTATTACAAGTCCGTCTTGCTCAAATCTAAGTTCTAGACGAAATTCGTTACGGCTTTTTCTGCGTATTTAATACAAAAAGTGAAGGTTCCACCGAGATTTGAACTCGGATCGCTGGATTCAAAGTCCAGAGTGCTAACCATTACACCATGGAACCGCATGTCTCTTTCACCAAATCGATTAGACCGGTTCACTGTAGTAACAGACTAGACGGTCGAGGTCGTGACATGGGACGTATCAAACAGGTTCTAAGCTATACTATGAAGTAATATTGAAGTAATGATACTTGATACCTCAGATTTATACTAAAAACGCTTATACGACATAAATGTAAGAACTTTCCATAACAGCCAATTTACGTCAAAGTAAGCGTACGGCCTTCCGAAGGTCGCGGGTTCGTATCTCGGCATGTACCGATGACTTTAATATTTAAGTTACGTACATTTGTGAACTTTAGTTACAACAGCGAGATACAAACGGTGAAGAAAAACATCGTGAGGAAACCTGCTCAAGAATTTATTCTAAGGTGTGAAGTCACTAATCCGCATTGGGTCCGCGCGGTGACTATGGCCCATCGCCCTCATATTGAGAGTAGCCCTGTGTCCCAGCAGTGGGGATGTATATTAAATAGACTGTTATGGTATTTGTAATAAACACCAATAAAGTTTTCCTCTTGCCTTATTTGATGGTATCTTAATATTCTATTCTTATGAAGGGGAGAAGGATAGAAGTTTAGACTGTAGAGAATCTAGGAAAGATTTCGATGAGACCTTAATAATATATATATAATATATGAAGCTTGGTTGCTAAGAGAAGAACATAGAAGCGACTGGATGAGTGGAAAGTTCACTTGATGGTAAGGACCTGTATATAAATGTGGTGCTAGTGGTAGGTTACATTCCACCATATTGTGTATGACAGTTATTCTATTAGGATTAATGCCTTTTAAATTAGAACACAGTAATATTTGCATACTGCTGTTTGGCTCTACTTAAACATTCTTAGAGATATTTTGTTCTATCTCTTTCTTTTTTTTTATTCGTAATATTAACGTTTTGTAGTAAGTAAAAACCTTCGATATTGTACAAATGCCAATCCGCTTGGCAATTTCACTTCATAAGCGATTCTTTCAATTTGCTCTACTGTCCGGGGCCATGTAATGATGGAGTAAATCCACCCGGGACGGTCCCGGGGTAGAAATCTTCGTGCAATCTCGCGGGGGCGCAATCATCGTGGCAGCGCGCATCAATTATTCACAATACTGATTGCGTCCGAGACGCACGTGGATGTTGCTGAATTATATATGCGCGGCCATTCTGACCGCCGTGGGCCGGACTTGGGACTCCTGCTATAAATTATTATAAACATATATATATATATAGTGGACCGAGATTCTGATGAGAATCGCGAGAACCCACTGGATGTGAGCAATGCTGGACTGATTGATGTGGAGATCTTTAGGGGAGGCATACGTCCAGCGGTAAACGTCTATTGGCTGATGATGATGATACATGACGTGCTAATTATTTTTTTTGAAAAACTATCGTCACAATAAATTCCTTTTAGTTAATTAAGCAGAGAGAAGAGACGAGCAAGACGTTCACCTGATGATAAGTGATACGCCTGCCCACAACAATGTAGCGCTAGCTAAGATGATATATAGATCACCACATTGTCGCCGGATAAGTAAGATGTTGAGTCACGTTTCTGCAGTAATTACACTTGCTGCAGCACCTTTCAAAGCGGAACAGTAATATTTGCATACTATTGTTTCGCGGTGGTACCTACTTAGATGGTCTCCGGCAACAGAGATATACCACCAGTGAAATGTTTACCTGATGCTGATATATACAACACATCATCTTCGTACTATTGAGACACAAAACGATAAGTATCGTTAACTCAGTTATTTCGCTAGGTACATCGCGACCTTCAAATCGGAACACAGTAATGTGTGCACACTATTATTTGACGATTGAAACAGGTGCTGCGGTCATGACTACCTACAAACGGCCTCCGAAGACGAAGGCTTCACCTGGCCTCACCATAATGTTGATATTATACTGTAAAAGTAGTAAGATTTTTTAGTTTTTGAATTTATACATGCTAATATGTGCAGGGCTCACAAGGTGGACTGAAGATCTGGTGAGGATCGCAGGAACCCGCTGGATGAAGGCAACGCAGGATCAGATCGATGTGGGGATCTCTGGAGAAGATCTTTATGCAGGAGTGAACGTCTATCCACTGACGATGATGGTACATATATATTGTCAATAAGATGTAAAAAATACAGGTTCCACCGAGATTTGAACTCGGATCGCTGGATTCAGAGTCCAGAGTGCTAACCATTACACCATGGAACCGTTGTGTTGTTTTTGGTAATAATACAAATAGTTTCTCATTGTGAACAATATTTCTATTTATACAAGTGTTTTACAAAATAACAGTAACCTCGAGGTCACTGTTTTTTTTTAATAATCTATGATTACTCTAATATTTATTGTCACAGATTCTTGATCATTGAAAAGTATGTATCACGGGTAGATAAAGTCAGCGTTTGCAGCCTCATCATCAACAAGCAATATCTCACGACCTTGGTGGAATCTAAATCCAACAATAGATAGCTGTAAGCGGAAGATAACGATTAAATTAAACTTAAGGGAAACACTTTTTTTTTATTCATAATTGCTTGTTATCATAGTCTAAAGTTACTTTAAGTTATTCATATCTTACCAAAGATTCTTATGATCTTGTCTGTTATGTGAAATAGATTAAAAGATGTATGACGATCAGATTCACTTCCAGAGATGATGATTATGAATACGGCAAAAGATAAACTGCCTTTGTAACGCAATGGTTTACTGTTTGTCTACAGAGGTCCATGGTTTGATCCTGGTGCAACGTGTTATGGAGTTGTCGGTGATAAGGATCTTTCGAAGCTCATCCAGTTACTATTCTCTTATGTAAATCTGCTGCTATATCAACGAGAGCTAGAGTATATTGGTATTATTATTCGCAGAGTGATTGTAAGTTAATACCGTGTGAAATTGAGGTTATGTTTTAAGCCTTAAAAATAAAGGAATTATGATTTTCCTTCGAAGTTCAGTCCTGAGCTGGACAATAGCGCGGGCCGCAGTGCGTGCTAACAGGCGTTTAGTGTCCGCCGAGTCCCCGCGGGACCCCAGCCCGCTTCTGCTCTAAATCCCAATGTTTTTTTTTTCCTGTTGTCTACTGGTCATGTTGTCCGTAATCAAATAGAGCTTCGCAAGTGATAAAATTTTGGAAATCATAAAATAATAATAAATTCTTAGCTTCTATATTGCATATATCATTGATCCATGTTTACAATTGTCCAGATAAACAACCTTAAAGGATAAGAAATATATACAGTGAAATATGACGATAATATCAATTTACTAGGCTTAAGTAACAATTGGTTAGTAAAGTCCATAGATTGGTAGCGTACTTGTGGACGCATTACTGCTGGGCCTCTTACAAGTTAGATCGTCGAACTGGTGTACGTCGTACGTAGAAAGCGTAACACCAATTGGTGTGAACTCTTTAGAAGAGGCTAATGATGCTCAGAAGAGGATATATGTTATGCTGATGATGATTACAGGAACTATTGATTTATTAATTAATGTAACAACATTAACACATGATTTACATTATTTTTAACATACAAAACATACTTTTCTTACATTGTAACGAGTTTTCAAATAACCCAATAGATGGCGCCACCGTGAACAATAGATCACGCTATCGTTTGTCATTGGGCAAATTCTTATAAGGATCGTACATGTTTTTTGTGGCCTTCGGCCAAGAAGTCATTACAGAGTGTATAATTGTATCCATTTACTAGATCACTGTAATACCAGGACTTGGGTTATTAAGTCGTTACGGAGTATACCGTTGTGTCCAATAACTGAATCTCTCTGGATTTTCGTAATGCCAAGAATCGAGACAATGGTCTATCTCGAAGTATGCAGCTTTATCTATCAACTAGATCTCTCTGGATCTTCGTAACACTGTTATACTTAATAACTTGCTCTATACTTTAAATCGCTCTATCATTCACCAAAGATCCTACACCCTACTACAAGATTTCTACAATATGTAATTTTTTTATCATATGTTATAAGGTGTAAAGAGATTCCGCACAATAACTCATGATACTCAAGCCAACCTCTCCTGCTCAGGGTGCACCCTATAAAACCCACCAACTCATATTGGGCTAGCGTGGTGGGATATGGCTGAAATCCTCCCATATGAAGCCTACAAACGAAGGTTTCAGGAAACCGCTGGATGCGAATTACGCGGTGCCAATCGAAGTGGTGATCTTTGGCGGAGACCTATGTCCAGCCGTGGACATCTGTCGGCTGATGATGATGATAATTATATGTTAACTAAATTTGCGATAAACAAGCATTCCGTTATGATAGCAGATAGACAATAACAGGTTGATAACAAAATTTGCCAAAACTGTACCACCAATATTCTTTCTTCATCTATTCTTTTTTATGCCGCAGTGGTAGTGGTTCTAGGTTATTATCAATAACCATCACTATGATTAGCTGTTTAAAAAAAATCCGGGGAAACCAACTACGCAGGGGTGTTGTTGATACCATCGACCATTAGTTTAATGAGCAATCGATCATGACGCGCGCGGCACTTGTCGATAATTAGCAAACACTTTATCGCATTACGATCGAGTTCTAGGCGACAAGTTTTTACCGAGCATTAAATGATTGCCGATCGATGGGTGCGATTGCGTTTCGCGAAAAATTCTATTTTTTATAGAGAGGGAGATAGAGAGAGAAAAAAGCACAGCGCCAGAGTCAACTGTCTCACATCTGCAAGTCCACTATTTAGTGCTCGCGTAGGTTCTGCGAATTAGGATTCCAAAGATGATGAACTATCCAAAGACATCTTTAGGCTTTGGGTGCGTTCCTGCTGTTTCTTACCAGCACCTAAATTGTTCTATTGTATCGGACTCTCCAATTATTATCCTTTCTCTGGATCTAAGATCATCAGCATGATTTTTCTTACTACCATCAGGATATTTAATCTTCTTTAAAGGTTAACGTTAAAGTCTTGCAGTAGTCTATTCAAATTGGTCTTGATACTTTATACTTCTACTTGCTGTTCTCAGCACGCTTTGCTAGCTGTAACACCTCCACAATTCCCTTTGGATAAAGAATTGTAAATTCCACTCTGAGCTGACTCCTAAATGGCAGAAGCAATATCTCCATCAAATTTTGAGTCTTTACATCTAACAGTTTTTTAATATGACTATCTTGAATTTTGGAGACTATCTAATTTCTATACACTTTGTAATAATACATTAGATTAAATTTGTAAGTGTTAGTTTTAAATCTGTGATTAAAAAAAAAAATTGTCTATGATACAGATTGCTTATGAATCTAGTTTTAAGACCCCGTGACAAAATAACTTTTTGTTTTAATAAAGATATATAGTTTTAGAGTAATATAGTATAAATTTTCATCTTAGTTTGAGACGATTTCAAAGGATTATTATCCAATAGTATACAAACACTATTAAGTTTTTTAATAAAATTGAATGACATCAACCTGTCAGACAATTTCGTGACTTATTAACATTCTGAGTTGTTAACATCGTGTATGGAAGTAAGCTCATTCCGTGAAGACCAGAAGTAATAAGAAACTTTAAGTACTCCGTGATAACTATAATATCAGTACACTGTCTCCTTTATACTCCTGTCTCTATGGGTGATGTAAAACGCTCAAAATTTGGGGACAATAAACAGTTAAACAGATGTCAAAAATCAGTCAAATTTGATCTTATCACAAAAATTATTCTTTCAATATTTCTAATTGTTAAAAAGCCTTGATCTATTACTTGTCAGATAAAGCTTCCAGTTTCAGCAGTGGTAACGTTAAGTGAGCTATTTGTTATAATAATCCAAATTAAATGTGTCTTATGTCCTTATCATAAATTTAAGCTTAAAAGCTCTTTAATGAGCCGCCTTTGGACTGTGATCCTGTCTTAGGGCTGTGTAACCGGAGAGCGCATTCGTTGCCACTCAAATCCAGTTACCTCCACCCTGTAACCGATATCGGGCTGTGGGAGCTTTTAAGTGAAATACGTTTATTAACATGATGCGAGCTTCTAAGTGTACTTCCTCTGAGAGAATTAATATGTACATATATTGAGGATTGATTATAGAAATATGGCGACTGATTCAGACTTTTTAGATAATTTCTTGCTTGTATTTAATCTTTACAATTATATACATATAAAATTCGATCTAGATATATCGAACTTTACACCAACATACAAACTATATTGAAATTTGTTTTTTTGGTGTATGTAAAATATATACTCATTGATTAGTTGAGGTATTTGTTATTCTATAAGTTTTTAGAAGTTGATGTTTTTTTTTATATCAAGTATGAAAGAAACCACCAAAACAGAATTCAGTTGAAATCATTAAGACAGTTATCAGTTATCAGTTAATTATTTAAAAATTTTCATACAATTTTGATATATATATATCAAAAGGTAATAAAGAAAAACTAGATTCATATACATTTTCGTTTATTTGAATTGAAAGTCGCTTATAATAATATAATTTGTTGTAATAATAATGACATTATCAGGATTGCACAATCGTCTTTGGATTCACTCTTACAATCTAGATATACACTATACATTATTTACAAAGAGTAACATTTCCGCTAAAATATCTTAAAGAATCTCGAGGTGATAAATGGTCTAAGATAATAGAAATATTATACAATAGTTACATGTAATAGACAATTATAAACAATTTCATTATTCAACTATAAACAATTGCGAATAAGATAACGTAAAATACAACTACTTATGTATTACTATATGTAAACGATTTGGTATATGTTCCAGTGGTATTACTATGTTGATGATTTTTTATATACATATTATAGGAAAAGGTCGTTGCTTTACGAGTATACAAAGCTGAAGTCTACAGACTTTTATCCTTCAGAGGATTATTATCCTATCCCTACGTAACTGAAGATGATAGTGTATGCCAATAACACCGCCATGACGATTGAAGTAATCAGATGATTAAGTTGTGATTATTAACAAATTGAACAAAGCGATACATTCTTCATATATTCATACGAATTTCGATGATAACTTCAATTGTATAGAAGTCATAGTCCCGTCTGTAGCAAGTTATAATAAAGTAAATAAGTGATAAAGTCAGCACTCGTCGTAGTAGTTAACAAATTTTATGGCACTTTTTGTAATAACATAGGAAAAATTTACTATTTTAAGTAAAATAATATCAAGTAGTAAAACGTAAGTTTGAATAGATCTAATGATATATCTTAAGATCTACGTAGTATCCTTTTTATTCTACAACACTATAAAAATCGCTGTATAAGATAGCAGAGGTGTGTTTAGATGTTAAAGAGAGTATCTATGAAGTTATATATATATAACGCCTATGACAAAAGCGGATTTTACAAGTATATAGGCTATGTGTTATATTCGTGAATATATAAAAGTGACTACGATCTTTGGCATAATGGACTTCACGTTGAAAATATAGTTATATGTTATGTTTATTGCTCCAACTTAATATTTATGTTGTATTTAAATACAATAGCAATGTTAGGACCATTATAACTTAGAGTTAAATAAACATATATGTATGTTTGTATAGTTGCAAACATTTTTCGTAAGGAATTTTGTAATTTACATCTTCTTTTTTTATTATCATCATCATTATCAATCGCCTACTGTTTAATATGAGGCTTCTATCCTCACATCAGATCCTCGATATATCTTAGAGTTGAGAGTTGTAACTAGCTTTAATGTTTAAGGATCCTATTGCCATATTTAACATATATTAGGAGTTTTTTTATATGTTATGCACTTATATAGTTTAAAAAAAAATTAGACAACGTTTGTGTTTATCCTCTTTTATATAATTACAATGTGATAGCTTGTGCTGATATGAAATGTATTAACACTGTATATGCGATTGATTTATATATGTAATACGATTACTCTTAAAGTATTAATCTAACTAACAAATAAACTATTAGGTGTTTTATTATTATTGCTATATATCGATATATTTTAATAGAAGGAATGAAATAAAACGGAATAGATACATTTCGTTATGCAATATATCTAATGGAGTGCGTTTATTGGAATGACTTCATCAGTCTACATTATATTGGAGCAATTACCATCTTTTATATATAACTTAAAAAAATATACATTAAACGTATTATAATTCGTAAATTTAAAAAAATTACTGTTAATGTATGAAAACATCAAAATGTTAAGGAAAGTAATTGTTTTACATATACTGCAAGAGAAAAGTATGGTTAAAGGAGTAGCCATCGAAACAGCCTGAATTTCCACAATGAGATCAATATGTTTTTAAAATGAATTCCTCATACATTTGTATATATATACATATAACATATTTTCAATGGTAACATACCTCACAGCTCCTTACAGGATACTTAGCGCTAGATTCCGCGAAACGATGTAAACATGTCGATGTTGCTTAGGGCCTTTGATTTTGTAAAGATTATAACATCATAATGATGTAGTTACTTAGTTACTTATTACTTACTTTTGTATTCATGAAAAGTTATAGGAACAGCCATGGCAAAAGTTAAATATTTTCTGCTTACATTCCCATATACTTAAAGTATTTATTAATATATGTTTAGTTATATTTTGTGACGTCTGCTCTTTCTAATAGAGAAAGCAAAAGGTCTAAAGACTCTTATTAATGTAATGAATCTGTTTAAGGTTTGATTTGTATAATAGAAGAAACATAAAAAAAATTACTAAAACACGATATTTTATCTCGCGGGATATTTTTAGCGTCGTATACTTTCTACATATGAAGCTTGAGTTAAATATAAATCACATTGAGATATCGAAAAAATCTTTGGTGCAATTGTTCGTCCACTTCATATTGAACTGTGTTTACTGCTGCCTCAACGCCAGTCGGGTGGCGCGAAGGCTGTTGATGTTCAGGATGGCAGAGCCTGCAGCGGTGGCACTCCAGTGGTCAGGTGGCTCCTGTAGTCGGGGTGCGGCGGGCGCAGGTCCGGGTGAGGCGGACGAAGGTCTAGGAATAACAGTAACCGTTAGGTTTCAGTTAAATTAAGTAAGATGTATTTAACTTACAAGTTCAGATAAAAAATTCCTCTTTGAATTAATTTAGATTTTTCACTTTTAATTTAGATTAATATAACTTAATTTTTTTTAAGTTAAAACTTGAACTTTCAAACATATAATGTATATTCGTTAGCTTCAATATTTTTGTATGTAAACGGTGACTACATTCTCACCTATTCGATGATCGACTGGATGCATATCCTGCGCGTGCATCGCGTGGACGTCCGTGTGCGGTGGCAGATGGGTCTGCGGCGCCCTGAGGTCCGCGTGCTGGGTCTCCCGGTGCCTCCTCAGGTCGACCTTCCGCTGGAACGCGCGGCCACATAGCTCGCAGGCGAACGGCTTGAAGCCGGTGTGCTTGCGCGAGTGGGTGATCAGGTTCGAACTCTGGCTGAAAGCTTTGCCGCACACCTGACACTTGTGTGGCTTTTCACCTGTTAACAACCAACATATACATATATATATAAATATATTATTTCAGTTATTTGAATGATTATCATATTACAACAACCAGGCACTAGTGAGAATGTTTACACAGCATCAACTATTATCTTCACACAAGTTAGTTGTTATAATACATTAGATTCAAGTTAGCTATTTTCATCCCTTTTGTTCGGCCGTAAAATTCTCCCTTCTATTATTTATTTTCACTACCCTAAATCGATTGGTGGTACCTACAAGACATATTTATATTAACAATAGAACTAAACGATTGTTTTTTTCCTATCCGATCCCATCTGATGTTGAAGTGCTGATCGTATGGGATGGTGATGCATTCTGACCTTGTCATTATACGTATACTCGCAAGCTGTTCATTTGCTTTTCAGTTCTTACCAAGAACGAGGAGCTAAACCTCTTTATTAACAAACTGAGGATGTTTAAAACATTAGATTACATTGAAACTACCCCTATTTTTATATTTTATTGTGATAGTAAATTCTACAATATTACTATTACTACGACAGGTAATAAAATAGGGCGTTATAAGCTACCAAATGTAAATTTATGCGATTGTTTTTCAAGTAAATTATTAATAAGAAATATCGAATACTAATATCTAGTATTTTTGAAGAAAAACTAGTTTTCTTTGTCGATACTTTTGTACATTTATCTTTCCCATCCGGCGGCATAGTTGCGGCAGGTCGAGGGTCAAGTAATCCGTGCCAAAGTCCTGAGCGTATCGATCCACCCTGACGCTGCGACGACGTGAGGAGACGGAAGTCGGCAGGGCTGGCGATCCCATAAGAAGCCGATTTTCATATATTATCAATTTGATACGCAAGATATTAGATTTCTCCTATATCAAATAAGTCATCATTATCAGTTACCCCAATATTGTAGTTTATATATGGTTGGAAAATATCTCCCTTCCGCTTTTTTGCTCTTTATTCAATGCTTTATAAAAAGTGTTACAGTGATCGGATTTAGTTCAAATATGCGCCGTTTTGTTCGATAATCTGTTTCCATCTAGACGGCAACTTCATAATACCTCCCTCGTAGAAGCCCCCCTCCTTATTTGCGAAGAACTCGGACAGCCACTTTTCACAAGCCTCTTTTGAGTTCAACTTTACACCACCAAGGGCGTTCACCATGGACAGGAACAGGTGGTAATCACTTGGCGCTATGTCCGGGCTATATGGTGGATGCGATAAAACCTCCCATCCGAGCTCCCGTAGCTTCTGACGAGTCATCAACGAAGTGTGTGGTCTGGCGTTGTCCTGGTGGAACACTACACCCTTCCTGTTGGCCAATTCTGGACGCTTCTGGTCGATCGCCTGCTTCAAGCGGTCCAGTTGTTCGCAGTAGATGGTAGAATTAAGCGTCTGGCCATATGGGAGCAGCTCATAGTGGATGATTCCCTTCCAATCCCACCAAACACACAGCAAAACCTTCCTGGCCGTCAATCCCGGCTTGGCCACTGTTTGGGACGATTCACCGGCCTTCGACCACGACCGTTTTCGCTTGATATTGTCGTATGTGATCCATTTTTGGTCGCCGGTTACCATCCGCTTCAAGAATGGGTCGAGTTCGTTCCGTTTCAGCAGCATATCGCAGGCGTTGATTCGGTTCAGAAGGTTTTTTTGCGTCAAATCATGCGGCACCCAAACATCAAGCTTTTTTTTGTATCCAGCCTTCTGCAGATGGTTTAAAATGGTTTGGTGACTAACTCCCATCTCCTGGGCGATGTCACGAGATGCCACATGCCGGTCTAACTCGATGTAGTCCATGATTTGATCGGTATTTGTCGTCACAGGTCTTCCGCCGGCTGGCTTATCCATGGTGTCGTTTTCACCGGTTCTGAATCGTCGAAACCATTCCTCCGCGGTTCGAAGTGATAGAGTACCATCCCCCAAAACACCATTAATCTCACGGAACGTTTCTCTAGCGGATTTGCCTTTAACGAAGGAAAACTTTAAAATAGCGCAAATTCGGCGTTAGTGAACTCGCATGTTTACACGTCTATAACTGTTGAACGCAATATCCAAACTAATTATGCATAGCGTCGTTTTGTAGGTTATGTCAAGACCTTTTAAATTATGTATAGTATTGCCAGATACGAGCTCTGTAGCGCTTTGTACATAGCCGCGAAATTCAAAAGACAAAAAGGCGGAAGGGAGATATTTTCCAACCTATTATAAATGCTTCTTTGCAGATTGAAGTTCTTACTGCTCTAGCATCTTGAAGCAGCTAGATTTGATATCATACAATATTGTTTCCTACATCCGTACTTTCCAGTAGTACCGAATATACTTTATAATGTATTCAATGGAAGTAATGAATAATAAATAAAAGAGTACGTTAATCATCGCCTTAACTTTTTTTATCGAGAATTATTTCTAAGTAATCTTTGTTGATTTACGAAAGCTAACAGAAGCTGGATATAAACTTAAAAGCAGTTTCAATATTTAAATTATTTGTCTAGACTTAAGCTTCAGCCCTAGGATATTTTGATAGCTCTCCACATGCCTATATTAATGCACGTTCGCGTAATCTCTGCCAAGTCCGGTCCGGCATTACGGATTCGACCCGCAGCCCGCTGCCGGACTTACAAAAATTTATAGCCGCAGCCTTCATATACGCTGTTAAATGTTTATATAGCGTGATTCGAGAGCGGAAGGAATTTAATATACTCAGCTCATTGTCAGCTGCGGCCATTGTTCGAATACTTTTACAGCGATGGTCTTCCGTTATTTGTAAACCATTGAAAATCCAATAATTAAAAGAGAAATCTACTGTCGGTTAACGATTGACCTCTATTTTACATAGCGACGATGAGGTTGTGGATGGTGAAGTGTGTTCTCACAACACATTTAATGGTTGTAGATTTACAATATGAGTGAAGTACCTACTATAGCACAAACTCCACAACACGTGACCCTGAAATCAAGCCCAGCTATAAAGCATGCGCTTAACCACTGCGCTATAGAGGCATTTGTTTTTATGTTAATATATTATTTTTATTTGACTGTCTACCCTTATATTTGAGTAGTATTCCAACCGTAGACCTAGGTATGGTATATAATTACGAATAGTTAGCTCCTAGTGCCTGTCGCATAAATTGCAATGAGTCACTTGACCAATGCGTCACAGTTAGGCAGAGCGGTGCACGGGAGAGGAAAACGCATCGCGCGGCCCACACAGCGCGCAGTAGGCAATCACCTACACAAATCACAGCGTCGCACCGATACCTAACATTTAGGTACTTGTATTTCGAAAAAGGGCCTTCGAGTCCGTCAATCAAGGGGTCTGGCGACTTCATTAGAGCGAAGGGGAGAGGTGGACGTTCTTGTACGCCGCTCTCGCTCCCGCATCAGTGTCGCGACGCGAGAGCAATTTATATCCGTCGTGCCATTGGGCCGTGATTGCAGCGGCTCCTCCCCGCGTCGCATAGCAACCGGATAGGGGGGAAACCCCCACTCCGGCCACCCCGGGGTGTGCGGGTTATGGATCGCAATTTTCCTTTTGAATTGGAAATCAGAGCGGTGGCTGCGTAGCTCGTTAGCCGGCCTCCATCTTCGCGGTTCCGCGCCGGGAACAGATTTCGCGGGAAGATGCTCTTTACGGGCGCCGCAAATTGCGGTTCAAGCCTTCGCGTTTCTTTATTGCAAAATGCGAAATCAAAAACATTCGCCCTCAAAGGAAATGAGATTGTTCATCTCGTTAGCGCTCTATTTTATTCAGTCACAGTTCTTTTTATTACTGAAACACAGTAACATTTGAATAGTATTCTATATAGACGCTGCGATAGTTTCAATACGATTTCCAACCAGAGAACGCAACCGCTTGAAATGATATTGCACAAATCAACTTAAAATATAACTACATATAACTTAAAGCTGTTTGCGGCTTCTTAAACATTCAAGTTAACCGTAAATTCATATCGCTGAAGCACCTCGAACACGTATTACGCGAAGTTATTACAAGTTTACGCGAAGTCCACGAAGTGCGTAAAATCTACGCAGCGCGTCTCTTTAACGGCGTAATTACGGCGCGATATTACAGGGGGAGGTCGGAGGAGGGACTTAATTGTTTCAAGGGTCCCTCTGAGGGCTTCACCAGCGAATTTGACGACGTTATTGATTGCGCCGAAGTGAGTTTGATTTATTTGACACGCCTGAAAATTGAATAGCCTTCTAGGGTGTGAAGTTTTGTTTTCACGTAAGAAATTGTTTCACCTCTTTGTCTTCATATATAAGATAGAATAAGATTTTTTTATTTATTTCAACCCTGTTAAGGAGACTTACAAGGCTTTTACAATATTGTATCTACAATAAAATTACTAATAAACGGTTTACTGATTCGCATACATATAGATATATATTAACAAAGTCAGTACAATTTTCAACTGCCACCGTGTAAATTGTAACATGGAGTTTATTGGTTCGATTCCGAAGCACAAGAAGAAGAGTTCTCACCTGCTTAGCTACCATCTGCTGTGCTGTCAAAGTATGACAGCCGAAGTATCTGTACTACTAATTTTCATTATCACACAGCCCGCAGTTCAGCCGTGTGGTGTTAATTGAGGTAAAGTGTTATTAAAAGAAAATATTCAGAATCTCAACGGCGCTCAGTAACATGGAAACATCCGCCCGCCTTTATTCCCGATCGTTCCATCCGAACTGCTCACTTATCCGGTTATGGCTGTATAAACTGAGGCATGTCTATTACTGACGCGAAAGCTTTCACAGATTTTTACAGCATCCGGTTACTCGCTTCTGAACTTACGACCGTCTTAACAAATGAGAGCGATGCTTCGCTGTCGCGAAATTTCAGTCAGCGGCAGGGGAGGGTTAGCAATGTTTTGACAATTACTTGTAAAGTTATCGAGTTTTTGGAAAATATGATTATCAAATATGAAAGTATGAAAGAAACATTCATAGTCGATATTCTTATAAAGATTTTTTTGTATAATCTGTGAATAAATTTATTATCTGTAGTCTCTTTTATTTGAGGTCAGTGCTCCTTGTTGTAATCTTCCAAGAGGTACTGTTGTGAGACTTTTCTTGGAGTCCTTATTTAGAGTCCTTTCGGATCAGATCGTTTCGATCGCACTATCTCTTAGTCTTCTTCATATATATTTAAAGTTATCTTACTAACTCATCTTAACTTATCTTTTGTTCCTTTATAGTCCGTATTAGCTTAAGCGGTTATCAATGTCTGTTTTGTTTTTTGATCGCACTATTACTAAAGTTTAAAAAAGTTTAACTAAATACATATTTCTTGTATTTCGCCAAAAAGTTATGTAAAGTGATAAACTATAGTATAGCGTTAAGTATTAAGTTTCCCTGTTGTGATTGAACGCACCCCGGCAAGCGATAACCGTAAATCCCGGGTTTACGGAACCTGACTATCACAGCACCAGTTCCGGATTCAGTTCGTAATATTTTTTATATACTGATATAATAATTAAGAATTGATAATTTCTGCTGTCAAAGAATCTATTTCTATGTAGATATTCTCCATATATATTGAATATAGAAAGTATCTTATTAGATGTCGTAACGATGTACTCATTTTCATTGTTCTAATTCACCATCTCCATAGATGGTGAATAAAACCAAAAATAACTTAATCTTTATTTGTAAGTAACTTAAGGTTTGTTTCGGCTTGCGGTTATAACTAAAAGTGACAAAATTTCGATTATTAGATATACACAATAAGAGAGTCCCTAGAAGCCAGACGCCGCGGTGGATCACCGCTGAAAATCATTACCGCCCATTATCGGGCCACTAAACGCGAGATTCGCAGTAAAACAGACATTAATAGAATTAAATTAGCGCCCGCCCCAAATCCGTCCCTGCGCTGCTCATCTGCACAGTATCACACGGCAGGATTTTTATGGCGACGTACTTTAGCCGCTTTTGAATTAAATATACGACGCTCCCAAGTTAAAGTGCTTCGCGCGGTAAGATTTTAAGAAATATGGTATCGCCGCTTTAAGTGGGGATGGATTTAATAACCCACTTTAGATGACCGAGTACACTCACGGACAAATTTACTTCCAATCGGTAACGACCTTAAATAATAAGTAATGGCATGGAATTCAGTCTAAAAACTTATCCTAAACTAGCAGCTATACCTTTTTGATGGGTGACGACCATGGAGTAGAGAATAGAGTAAAGAGAGAAGAAGAAGTAAATAGAGAGTCTCTTTTTGAAACATCTGAAATATTTTTTAAACTCAAACAAGCACGTGAGCGAAATATCAATCAGTCCAATTAAATTAAGTTTAATAACTTTATACTACTAAGTTATAAACTTTTTTCTTTGTTTATAAACTATACGCTTTGGTATTCAAAATTGCTGAAATGGCTTTATACTTTTTTTTAAATAGTTTTCAGTTCAGAATGGATGACGGCATGTTTCTATCTATCCTGCAGGTCCTCAGCAATAAATCAGATGGCAGTAGAACAGAGGATAAGTCGAACTTGAAATATAACCTACAGAAGTCAGAACTGAAACGATTCACCTCATCATCATCGTCAGCTGAAAGACGTTCCTTTCAGGAAATAAACCACCCCCAAAGATCTCCACCTCGATCGCTCCAGCTTTGCTCACATCCAAATAAGTACCTAATTATATAAAAATGAAAACCTGTCACCAATATATAGATATGTTATTCATATATTTCTGTTTCTGTATAGCTTCGTAAAGGTATCTTGAAGCCGGAAGAGTCGGAGGAATAGAGACGATTTGAATAATCATGAAACGGAAACGCAGCCTGGTGGCACACACCCGCCCCAATTTCCCGCGCAGTTTTTTATAAGACACTGAATTATTAAGTCCGCACGACTACCCCCTTAAATTATTGTTATGGCTTCCTTGCCCTTTTGTAGAACGTGTCTTGATTTTAAGGCACTCGCTTTTTTTTAAAAAAAAAAAATTAAGAAAGATTTTAGGCAAAGGATATCGGTGATTTGTTACATATATATCTAGTTTAAGGTACATTGATAAAATTATATATTTTGTTCATATGTTTTACTTCAACGTACGATGGTACGGCTGTGGCAGAAGAGGATTACTGGTGGTAGGTCTGTTGCCGGAGATCGTCTAGGTGGTTACATGGTGCAAACATTAATATGTTCCGGTTTGAAGGGAGTTGTGGTTAGAGAAATTACTGGGATAACGAGTCTTAACATCTTATACTCGACAGCGACGAGCGTATTATTCTAATTACCACCACGTAGTTATGGGCAGGCGTATCACTTACCATCAGGTGAACGTGAAGTTTATATAGTTAAGACAGCCTTAAACACTTGCCGATGAGGATAAGTATGAAAGCGTTTATGTATGTTTATATATATTTATGTATGTATCATCTTTGAAATCATTTCCATTCAATCATTTCCATATACAAATTGACTTTGACACATCACTTTGGACAATACACCGCCATTTACTTATTTGTATATATTCTATATTAATATATATATATTTTTATATTAAAAACAATCGTTATATGTTAATAATAATTGTTTTTAACACCGTCGCCACGAACCTAAAATTTTGAAGTTAGCACCACCTTAAACGCTTTCGTTCATTAATAATACAAAGAGAATATAAGTTAGAGAGCAACTTAGCTTAGAAGTCCGCCAGTAACTTAGCGCCCATCTCGATGCATTTTAAGTGATACACCTGGGTTTTGGTAGAGTGCAAGTGTCGTCCTCGGGTGTAAATAAACGAAATAACATTTTACATTAACATAACTTAGACATACAGTATTGTTTATTTTCATATAAACGAGAAAGCGGCTCTCGTGATAGTGATGACCATCACCCATGAATCAATAGGTCTAGACATATAGTTCTTCAGTGTCTTTATAAATGCTTTTTGTGCTTGTTGTTTATTCTAGAGCTTGCTTTCTTTCTTTACTAAAGTAAGAAGTCGTTCACCTTCAGAAACTGCATTCATAACGCTCGTCGCAGTGACGTACTAAAAGATATAAGAATTTTTTTTTTTTTTATTACATATACTGTTTGTTAATAACTTCTTTAAATTTTAAGATATAGTGGCTTTTTGCGATATCGATATGAAATATTACTGTGCGCGACTATTGGAGTAAAGTCATTAATATGTAAGGTGGGTAGGTACATTGAAAGAAATCCACACATCGAGACGGAAGCGTGATTCCCGGGGTCGTTGCGTCGCTAGTGAAATGCGGATTTACCCTGGGAGAATCCGGTTTACGATCCGCATGTCTTGCCACCCATCGCCATCCCAGAAAGGGGGTGGGAACGGGGGTGTTGACCAGACCCACACATCTTAGCGTATAGATTTCTACTAAATCTTCTATATACCGATGTGAGCTGCGGCATTACAGCGGAAATAAATCTCGAATGATTTTTGATTTTTCATGTTTCAGATTTGGTAATGTATTTACTTTTAATTGACAGTTGAACAACAAAATAAAGTTAAATGCGGATCTACATTAATAGCATGAAATAAACAAAGTTTCTCTCAAAATTTCTTAAGGTTTTGCAAAGGGGTATTAAATGATATATTAAGGTAAACTTTGTAAATATGAGTGGACAAAGAAAAAAGGAAAAAAACAAGTGCTACTGAAAATAACATAAAGATGCGATCTTCCTTCTTAAAAGATATAAACATAACTGATACGTCTGCTAGGAGGTCAAATCTCATTACTCTAGTAGATTCACCAACTACGGCTCTATTAAAAAAGTAAAAAGAATGTTTGAACCCTGCTATTTTGCGGCAGAAATAGGCATTGCAAAGATAAACTTAGATGATCGTTAATTAGATCATCATCATCATCACCAGCCGATTGACGTCCACTGTTGGATATAGGCCTACCCCAAAGATCTCCACATCGATCGGTCCTGCGCTGTCCGCATCGCCGGGAACTAGGAGCCGTCGTTTGTAAGGGTTCTTATAGAGGGGACTTAGGTCATTTTCCACCACGCTGGCCCACCGCGGGTTGGTAGGAGCCAGGGCCTCGTTTGTTGATTAGCAGATTGCACCATGACCAGGTGGAGGTTGGCTTGGGTCCCATGAGTAGTTTAGAGGGACTCCGTACATCATGTCATAATGTACTTACCCACCAATATTAATATAATACATGGTGGATACATACGGTATTTTATCAGAGATCTCACTTACTTATTAAATACCGATTCCGTCTTTGTCAAACAAGAACGGGTATTTCGATGCAAAATCGAAAATGGACTGCCTCAAAGTAACAATCTCGCGAAATTGTAGCAAAAGCAACAAACCAGTGAAACGAAGACAAACCGCCTGAGCAATTCAATCTCTCGACGGCCACTATCACAACAAAGCCTCCTCTAATGGAAAATTGGCAACGCTCGCACAATCTTGCCTGGAGAGCAGCTCAAACAAGCCAGCATTGAGGTACATAAGAAAATGTCTGCTGCGCTGCGAAACGTAATTTACTTGAGATAACACGACTCCAAAAACGTTAGACGGTAAGACGTGGATAGATTATTTCATTGAAAATCTTTTCGTAGATAACTTCTTTTATCGGTACGATATTTACATGTTTTCGCTGCGATACATAAAAATTGTTTATACTACAAGAATTCAGAAGCAATATTGATGATAACTATTATAACTGCATTGAAAAAAGCAGACGAAACATCAGATTGGAAATCACTTGGCAAACAGTAGAATTTGGATGGTGGAAGACTACAGAAAAAGTAAGGGTTTTGTAGAGCCAATTTTATACAAAATTGTAGCTAATCAATCCAACCGATTTAAGAAAAGCAGAAGAAAGATCAGATGGGAAATCGGTTGTCAAACAGGTTTGATTATTTGATGTTTAGTAGTAGAATTTAGATGATGGACGACTAGAGGAAAAGGAAGCTTATTGTATAGCCAGTTTCATACAATATTGAAGCTAACCATTCCAAACAATTTAAGAAAAGCAGAAGAAAGATCAGATTGGAAATCACTTAACTTGTAACATGTAGGTTTGATCCCAGGGTACATTTAGATTGTAGAATTTGGTATTAGAGTGAGAGAAAACTAAAGTTTTTTTCTCGCGGAATGGATTTCACCATGTTCATATTTTTTTTCACTAAAAGCCATTCAAAGAGGGAACTTTTATGAAGACATAAAGACGTAAACATTTCTGTCCTAAACGTCTTTATTCATCCAACAGGAGTAAGATGAAGTGTTTGGATACCTGTAATCGGGTGCCGTGCAGAATATTTTTTTAGGATCCACAAAAAAAGCACAAAGGCAGGCTTTATGTTGCTCGGTACTTGCCGGTTGCCTCCATTAAATCGCATCATCGTATTTCTGCGGAGCGGACACGGGAGCGGCGCCGCTTCCGTTTCGTGCGGGGGACGTTTACGATTTGCTTCTTACTCGGGTGAGATATGTGTTGTGTGTAAATGCCACTTAGCCGGGAGATTTATCGCGGTTTGTCCTTTTGGATACCTAACGAGGTTCTTTTACAGCCGCACCCTAGACTTCGTAATGATGTTGTTCACCAAATTTCAAACACCAAACTATTATATTTTGTTAAACCTTTCGTAATGTGTGGAATATACTTTTATCAAGTATACAGTTAACGGGGATGACACGTGGGTTTGTATGTTATAAACAAAATAGTTCTATAAACAGCCTTCTTAATATTTCCATTGTAGGATCTATGAGCTTTCGTTTGCAAGGAGTTATTATATGTAAAGCAATGGCCAAGTGTATGTTGAGGACGACACACGAACAAAAGAGCTGTGTTGTATCATGTTAAATTCCTAACAACGTTATCATTCACCGAAAGCTCAGTCTCAGTTTAGATCGAACCCGCGTCTCATCGAGGCTGAAAACATGTTTACTAACTGATCTATCTCTACTTTGATGAGTTAAATAAATAAATAAAAATTGGATCCTCTGACCTAATAAAATATTTTCGTCATGTCACAATGACGTTTATCGTCAATAATACCCAGAGGAGACACTATTAAGACCCTTGCACGTTGACAGTTGACAAATTCGTTAATTCAGTGCCCTCGTCGACGAGAGGGCGTTGGGGGGTAGTGGCGAGGAGGGAGTGGGGAAGTAGCGAGTTACAATAATGTTGGTCTTTAGTTGGATTGGCCCATAAATTTGTTCATTACTTGCACTGTCCCCGATGACTGCTGTGAATTATTCAATCAGAATCTCTCTGACGCGCCGGAGACGGCGGAAATTAGATTTGCTGTTCTTGGCCAAAAAAATGTATATTGTTAAAAATTCAGTCATATTTACTTCAGTAATAACTTGCCGTATCAAATCCAATGTTATATTAAAGCTTTTAAGTACATTGATTAATTTATAATAAATATCCGCCAATTTACACTTGACTAAAAAAATTGATTAAGGCTTTGATAGACTATAGCGGACAAATAAAGAAACTTTGTTACTTTTTTACCTTTGTTTCTCTTAATTATTGGTAACAGAGCAACGGATATAAAATAGCACTAAATCGCCTTTATATTCTTGATACATATATACATACATGACAGATATATACATACATTTGTGTGTCGTTACTCCTGTAATTTTCTAACTACCTAGCTCTTCAATCCGGAACACAGTAATGCTAGCACGACGGTCTGGCTTAATTTACAGTCACGAATATGTATATACAGATACATATACGATTTGATGCACTATTTTTACTATTATACGATAAATTAAATTGAAACAGTATGTCCCCTTAACACGTATTCGTGCAGTAATCAACTTTGTAGTCGGACTACCGGGCCCGTAACGATAAAACTACGGTACAGCCAGCCGCCGGTAAAGGTATGCGGCAAGATTGCCGCCCCGGCGGGATTCTACAGAACAATTCGAGAATGTTCCAGTCACTTCACTTATTGCGATGTATTTGTGTGACCGTTATACGGGCTGGAATTCGGACCCCACCGTGGACCGTTTACCTCCAGTTGGACATTAGAATTGAGACACGGAGTTGTGAAAATCCGCAGAGGTTGCAAAAGAAATTATTCGAGTTTTTTTCTCACATATAAAGTAAAAATTGAAACTTGTGTGGTTTTCTAAATCGGCCGGTTCATACTAAGATTATATTAGATTTATTTCAGTTTTTCTGTAAATATTGTATCCATAAAAGTTCAATTCTTTGTATTAAAAATATGTGTAGACTTCTCGAAATATTTTTTTATACATGCATAGTAAAAATGCCAACAAATAATGGAAGCAGGACTAAATATTATTTAAAGTTTTGATACGAAGGGTTTGAAACCTAAATCAATGTACACACCTACACAATTCAAAGGATTATTATATTTAAGTGGCAAATGTTGGTACCATATTGGTGAAAGGCCTTATGGGCGATAGAGTAGTTAAGACCAGAACTAACGGCCGCGTACTGATGAGTGTAGTGGAAAACCACTGAAAGCGGGTAACGCAGGATCATTACTGTAGAGATCGGGTGATGAATATTGTTATTCTTTATTGTGTGAAAATCCAATCATTCTTATAAAAACTGAACGTATGATAATATATCAAGTTTTCACAAATTTATTTGGCCTGTCTTGGGTTTCCAACGTTACTAAAAGCGTGCTACGGGTAGGGGCGCGCGGAATGTTAAGAGTCACCTCCTTTATTGCCCGGTGACATCTGACATTCGCTTCCTGTCTGCCATTTTGTTTTGCGCTTTCATTAAATCTGAATTGTAAGAACAAAAATCTTGATTAGATTTTCTATTGGCAAAGTATTAAAAGTTGTTCAATATAATTCGTCATTTTCTGGAGAAGCAAAAGTTACGGTGAGGACATTTTTACCAATCTCCCACACAGTGCGTTGTTATTTATTTATCCACTTGTTTTTACTGACAAATATGATAACGAATACATGAAAATGAAAGATAACGAATACATAAATACATGTCACAGTTATTCGTACAGGAATTTATAAGTTTTTTTAGCGATGAAGTATCAAATGAAATCTATAACTCTATATAATGTAAAAATGGGCCATTACAACTATCTATAGATTAGAATATAATCCACCCCGTCTTCCCTCTTCAATGACACCCACAACCGCGCTATTAAACATCAAATCCAATATAAAAATAAAGTCGACAATATAAATTGCCACCCATACAACCACAGCCGACGGCAAGGGTTGGATTATCAATTTGTGGGATTACGCATTTTAATAAAGGCAGCTCAATGTATATCAATTTTAAGCATTTGAAATTTATATGATGAAATTAAATACTTAATTGCAAATATATTAAAAATTACATGAAAAGTACTTGAAGAAAGCTGAACAGAACTTAGCCGCGTAACATAAAATCAAAAAAGCCCCCTATTCATAATGTTTTTATAAAACTAACTAACGCTGAAGAAATAGAATGTTTTATAATTTTGCTTGATGACGACAGACCTCCCGGTTTTGATCATATTAATAGTGTAATTTTACAAGAGTTAAAATATTACATTGTATTACTATAGAGGAATAATCTTATTTTAAGCTTTGAAACGAATGAGATCTTAGTGGAAAATAGTTTCGGTATATTTGATTCAAAAAGGTGGTGTTAAAACACCCGATAATTATCGCCATATCTCACTTCTACCAGCAGTCGCCAAATTGTTAAAAAAAATTAATTATCGTACGGTTAACAAAATGTTTTGAATTTCAAGGCTTATTATCAAAATGCCAATTCGATTTCACACAAGGCAAATCGACTAACGACGCAATTAGCTTATTAATGTTGACTGTTTATACGTATTTTGGTAATAATCAAGGTTATATAGGAGTGTTTTTTGATTTTTCTAACTCATTTGATACTTTTGTTGTTTCTTTTTTTGTAAAAACTTACTGAACTTTGGAGTTTGAGGAGTCGCACTAGATTGGTTTAGAATGTATTTACAGGATAGCAAACAGGTTATTGAAATCGGTCCATTTAAAACCAACATTAGAAATACAGATATTAGTGTTTCTCAAGGGAGCATTTTGGGACCAACTTTATTTTGAATGATATCCATAATCTTAAAATGGAATTTTTTTAAATCATTTGTTATGCATACGACACTAGAATCATATTTAAAATTGATAATTGGAAAACTGTAATGCAGAAGGCAGAAAGACTTCACAAAAAACAATTAAATTTTTATGTTTCCATAACACTAAAGCTTCAACACCTGCTAAACAAAAATTACTTAAAGCTGGAAAATGAGATAACAGTTTCCGTAATTTAGAGTCTATCACCAAATCATAAACAACAAATATTTTGGGTATTATCATAGACGAGAATCTCAAGTTTAAAGCTCACCTATCAATTTTGTTTGGTGGAGTGTAAGTCGCACAAGGTCAGTGCTCAAATTAAGGCTAAATAAATTGCGTAGACATCAAAGGGGTCGGTTAATATGTATACATAGACCTCTAGTAAGACGATGTGGGCCAGCTGTGGCTGAACATAGGTCTCTTATGCAAAACGAATACCTGACATGATCCTTAGAAATTGTATTGCAGACATATATGGTTAAGTATATTGTTTCTGGGGTGATCCGAAAATATTTAGTCATTTTTTTTTTCATTATAATCTCCATTTCCATGTCAAATAAATCTAAATAGAATGACCAGAGTTTAATACAAAAAAAATCAAGATATCCATATTATTTAACATTATTTTCACACGATACGTTGGGTAGTTAAAAAACAACCGCAAAAGGGGTTCGCTTTGCAAGCACTTGCTTTTGTTTGCACAGAAAATATTTTTCAATCTAACTAGATTTTGTGTGATTCTAACAAATGTTCTCGCACATTTGAAAGTGTTGTTTTTTTTTTTTGCTTCAAGTACGCCATTTCACAGCTGACTCACTGGACTCTATGGACGAAAATCGTTTGGCTTTACGACGATCCCAAAACCGACTTTATATTTTTAGATATTAAGTTCAAAATGGATCAATATAAATGTAAAGAGACTTCTGTCGCTTTGCTAAAATAATATTGAACTTATCGCTTAAAGCTAAGGTTCATATTAGGGTGATTTTATAATAGGGTGTACCTTCGAACCAGAAGTGTAAACACTTGCCCATCTGACTCCATTGTCGCGTGTTGGAAGCGTAACACTTGTGGTGCGCGAGCGGCAAGTGCCGGACAATCAAAACATTCATAATACAATTTATGGGATGAACGGTTTATTTTCATTACAGCGGGTTATTTGTTATCTTTGTTAAATTTTGCGTTAGCAGCTAATTAATTTATTAGTTATATTGTAATACTAATATTTATTGCTTATCTATATTCATATTTTATCTGAAAGTTTTAATTGTTGTATGGAAGTCTTGTATTACAAATAATAGTTGTTTTAGGCAAACAAATCGTTTGCGTAAATATCTATAGTTTTATGATCTTCAAACCTTAATATTCTTCAAATATTAAAACTATTGGAACAAATGTACAATGAAATTAAAAAGCTTTGAATGTAGTTCATTTGAAATGATGCGCCTGCGCGGATTAAAATGTCGCAATAAGATTTACAGTCGGTAATCACACAATACTGTGTGACAGCACGCGTTTGGCGCGTGGCATGCCAATAAGTATCTTTGATGCAGTAAGCGCTGTAGAATTAAAAAAAGGGAAGTCGTAAAGTAGAAAAACCAGTGACTAGTCCAAAGACCTTGACAATAAAATGATAATTGGGATGCTTACACAAGACTACTTCATTAATTCTTTAAACTGTAGCATCTAAGTTATCGCAAGACTATTGCTTGGATTTGTTGTGGTAACTACCTAGGCAGTCCCCGATAAGAGAGACCTACCACCAGTAAATATATAACTACCTCAGCAGCACTTAATGCTGCTTTTAGGTAATAGCGACAAAAGTTTAAAGTAAAAGGAAGATTACTTAAATCGTTTCATATATGTGCTCTTCTTCTTCCTTTCTTATGAGTAAATATCCTACTCAATGTAATCTCATCTCTCTCCCCTAAATGCTAGATTATACAAATCATAAACGTACATAGTAATTAACTTTTTTTTATCACTTGTACGACATCCCGGATGTTATCATCACACGCAGTAATGACAACCAGCTACATATCGGAAACATGGCAAAGGAGATAACGTCATTACTTTGTTTTGTGAATGGATTAACTGTCTTGCTAAATCTAGGTCAATGTATATTTGTAACTGACTTCCTTCAAAGAGGTAATTTTGTATTGGAATTGTTTTAATTCTGCATTTATATACATTCATTTTTGTTCATCACAATATTACTTAAATGAAAAACAGAGGAAGATCTCAATAATTCACATCAGTCATGAATAATATCACACCACATACAATCACACTACTGGGAATCGGATCTTACAAAATCATTTGGTGAGACCACCACGCTGTTGATACGCTTTCTATCATTCATCATCGTCAGTCTGTATATGCTAATATATATGTGCTGTGCTGTCTTTATCCAGCGTTTTCTCATGACCTTTACCAGATCGATTTTCCACCTTACGGCATTAAAAAGTACTTATAATTAGTTATTAGTTAGGATTTATATAACACTAAGTTTAAAACCATAACAATGGGACCGTATATCTCATAATAATCATTTATTCGTATAGATACTCAATGGTAATTTTGAACCCTCGACCCTAGCTGTTCTCCAGTCCGGTATATTTGAATAAAAAACTAGGTAGTGATTATCAGCGAATTGGTGAATGAAATCTGACGGGAGCCCCTTTGGGACTACTTCGGGTGCGTTCGGATCTTTCACGCCTTAATTGTACTACATTTTTACAGTAATTACTTTTTACAACATATACATTGATTGTTCAATATTATAATTGTATTTATATGAAAAAAGAATTAAACTTTTTTTCTTTTTTAACTAAGTTTTTTTTTAACTAATTCTAATGAAAAATGTGTACAACATGTCGGCAAGTATTTGACCTTCATAAATCTCTTTTATTATATATAAAAATCTCACTCTAGTTACGTTTTGTTTGTTATTTAGCAAAGATGAATGGTAATAGAGTTTTTGGCTAATAAATCTCGTTTTCGAAGAAGAAGTTCACAGTCATCCAACCTCCATAATACATGTGGCACTAATAATTAACTAAGGACTCTCGTGTTACAAAATAAACTGTTTTAAATACTGACCTTAGAAGTGTTATGAAAGTATTATTCTAATTTAATAAATATAATAACCTTAAAAAATAACTCTTTTTTCCTTTCATTACACAGTCTACGACATTCTACGAGAAGATATAGATGGACAAGATGGCGTAACATCGTAAGAACAAAATGGATGACGGTGACTTGGACGCTTAGACATGAGGAATACGACTTTATAGGATTAAGAAATAATTTAATAAACAAACACTATAAAAACTTTCATATACATACAGATCACAAAAAATTTTCACAAAATAAAAATATATGCTCTATACGTAGTTTTTTTTATTAAATATTTTCAAAAAATTTATTACCAGTATCGATACAAAGTACCACAAATGATAAGTAATAATTGCAATAATCTCGTAAAAATTTGTAGGGAAATTTTGAAATTGGAATGTTCCTATATTTATCAATTAAAAGTGCTTTCATAATCAATTGTAACTGGCCAGTGTCTCGTATATAAAAACTTTTTCGTTAAACTTTTAAATAGGTCGTAGACCGAGGTCCGCAAGCCGAGTATCATATTAGCTGTTAGTTAGTAAGAGAAAAGGTTATTTTTCAAAGAATAGGTTTACTGGTGGTAACTCATCGTTTCCGGAAACCGCCTAAGTAGGTACCACCGCAGTTCCTATTTCCGCCGCCAAACAGTAGTGTGCAAACATTAATGTGTTCCGGTTTGAAGGGTTAACTAGTGTAATTACTGGTGTAATGTGACTCAACATCTTATGTCTCAAGGCGACGAGCGCAATGTGGTGCTGTGAATACCATTGTAGCTAGCGTCACGTTGTAACGGGCGGGCGTATCACTTACCATCAGGTGAACGACCCGCTCGTCTCGTCGCTAAAAAAAAAAAATGGTAAAACCTTCTGCAAATACTTGTGACTTATAATCTTGCGAGGTGAATATTGTTAGGATGCAAAGCGAGCAATGTACGTAGAGATCGATGAAATTGTCTATTAAAATGAGCGTTATGATTGCAGCCAGGGTCGGATCCGGCTCCGGGGGCTCACCAGCTAATCGTGATAATGTGTTTATTGAATTAGGCGGCGCGTGCGTCGGCGATGTACCACACGCGCTGCTCCGCCGCCGCAGTTAAGTGGTATCACTTGTTAGGGGGTGATCGATGGAGTCATAGGCGTGTTGTGTGATTTCTCGTTTATGATCAATTCACGTTCGTTCTCTCTTTGTTTTTGTTTTAATCATTTAATAGGATTAGTGTATCGTATATCACTGTGGATATAGCAAATAATATTTGATTCCATTTTTTTTTTGTTGTAAAGATATCTAAAGTATATTTTACAACAGTTACTAATTAAAAGATCAATATTCAGTCGAAATTATATCGACAGTGAGAGTGACAAGTTTTCTATTTTATCTTTAGGTTATAATTCATTTTATATTTCATGGCAACAATATTAAAAGTATTGCAACATTTTATTGATGTTGTATTGTAATGTATATTGTATTTAAAAAACTGTCTCTTATAAACACAGAAGATGCAATCCAACACCGTCGCCCTGAGTGGAAACAATGCAGGTGTCGGATTACTCGAAACGAGTCGAGAGCGAAAGAGGGCTGAGGACATTAATTTAATTACACCTCTCTCTCGGGATACTCTAATATTGTATAGGAGCGAGGCGAACAGCCGCCTGCCATACAAATATCATGCGACAATTTTTTTTTCGCGTGAGAACAAAAAAAAATCACGCAACTGATTTCTACCATCCCCAGCGACACTGATCGTGTTACGCATGTCTCAGGAAAGGTAAAAGAAAAATCTCAAACCCGTTTTATGTAAAAAAAAAATATTTCTTACAGTATTTGTGTAGTGATAAGAATATTTTTGATATATCATATGTCTCTTTTGACGGGTGCTGTCTATATTTCTAGACAAATGTAAATAGGCAGAGGCATGATCGGTAACCAAGATTCTTTAAGAAGGTGCCTCTATGGTTTCAGAATTAGTGCTCTATCTTTTGTCAGAGGTTATGTCAAATATGCTGTAGTTAGTGAAAATTCAAGACTATAGATTAAATATTTTATCACAAGACAACGAGAGCAAGGTACAAATAATAGAAAGAAGTATCAAAATATTTGCACTTCCGTCCGAGCTCACTTCATTTGTACCCGTAAAATAAAATTATATATGGTAGTGTACGTGTTGAATAATTGCATAAAAACAAAGAAATATTTTGAACTAATTTCTGTTAAAAAAAAACTGGTTGAGAACAATCGTATAATTATCATCATCATCATCATTTTGGCATGGGCGCAAAGAATTGCACAAACAGGTACTGTGAATTTCATAAATAGGTTTCATACTTTCTTCTTTAGCAATACATGGGAATTTATTATCGTTTGGAGCACTATAGATTATAGATTACAGCCTCTCATATGCTACAAGGGTAGTTTGAAAAATCACTACCGCCTTCCAAAGTCCTGAATGTTGCGCGGGAAGCGATTTAGAAATCTCCGTGTTATAAGCGATGAGACGACCGGACGTCCACCTGATGGTAAGTGATATGTCCACCCATAACAACGTGGTGCTAGTTACAAGGTTATACACTGCACTATATTGCGCTCGTCATCTGAGACGTAATATGTCGAGTCTCGTGACCCCAGTAAATATAGTAGGTACAACGGCGTTTAAACCAGAACATCGTGATGTTTGCACACTGCTGTTTAGCGGCAGAAATAGGCGCTGCGGTGGTATCTTCCTAGACGATCTGAGGCAACAGACCCTATTTTATCATCATCATTATCAGCCGGCAGTCGACCACTAATGGACATAGGCCTCCCAAAGATCTCCACATCGATCGATTGCTGCTTCCTGCAGCGTTCACCAGACCATCGGGACACCTGGTGGTGGTCTGCTAACACTACGTCTTTTTTTATCGAGGGAGAAATATTCTTAAAAGATTACTTGCTTCTGTAGGACTTCTACCCCCTTGGTGGGTACCCTTAGTGTTTTAGGAACGGCTACGGAACACATCTGTGCCCCCTTGCACTCTGAATTAAACGTCCCTCGGAATGGCAATGCCTCCATAGCCGCCACGCTGTGCTACGGCAAATTCAAGACCACCACGCATTAGCCGTATTCCTTAGGCTCGCCTTTTAAGCCCTGAGGGCTTTCCACTTTCAAGGCTCACGAACCCGAGGATCCGTTTAGTCGCGTTGTACGACAGGCTGGGAATAGCTTAGTCTTATTCTTAATAGCTCAAGACTATAGGGCAAAATATACTTACGAATCAAATCAAGCTTCTACATTACATTATGGGTCAGTAATGGTGGAATGCTTTATTACTGTTAATTAAATCGTTAAAGATACAGTTTTAATAAAAGATGATAAAATTTCTATAAACCTTAAAAACTATGATATCGCAGAAAAAAAGCAATTAAAACATTGCCAATTACCAGTAACCTAATCTAAAACGAAGTGTGAAGTTAAAAAAAATTAAAAGGAAATGCCACTAAAATCGAAGTATTCCAAGACTCTTCGGGGTCCTTAATTAAACTCGGAGCACGTAGCACTCCTTGATTCAGTTCCCAGGGGCGAGTGACACCCTAACCCCCACCACTTCCTCGCGGACTGCCCCCTTCCTTATGGACCGCTTAGATTTCCACCCTCTAAGGTCGTGTGTACGGAATACTTTTATACGAGAATCTTGTACAAAGAATTGGTTTTGAGAGATTCGGACGTTAGTTTTATCTGGGTTGCTTTTTTTTTTTTGTTTTCCTCGTTCCTTCAATTGGTTCTATTTCTATCAACGAGATGGTGTCCAATAGACGGTTCTATATTTAGAACTCAATTACTCGTTAACTGTGTACAGTGTAATTAATTCTTAACTAAGTTTTAATTCGTATCTGGGCATTGTAGATCCGACACCGAAAAAGTCTTTGGAGTTAGATACTAAGACATCCTAAGAAATGTCTGTATCTATGAAACCTATTAGACTTCAAATTTATTTATTGTGGTTGTTATCTATAGGAATAATATATTCTTCTTTAAAATTAACTAAGGTTAAGTTGTTTACATTGGACTTATTGGAAGTAGATTCAGATATAGTCTGGATCAACGTCGGTTGTTTGTCTTCTAGTCTCAGGCTATTAAGAATAGGATTAAGGTAAGTCCACTCTCTCTTAAAAGACGATTTAAAGTCTTCAGGTTCTCAACCTTTGAAGGTGGGATTCATATCTCTCCTACTAAAAGATCTCAGGATGGACAACCAAAAACATACAACATACTTTATGAACCGTTATTAGATTGTAATTATTTAGTGGTTGTAGCAGTTTGGAAGTCTTATAATAATTTAAATAAACTGTTTAGCATACAATTGTCGTTGGGAAAGAAATTCAGTCCTTTTTTTTTTCAATTACACAACTCGTAAGAAGCCTTTTAAAAGTCTCGGGATGTCTCCTCGCCGTTTCAAAGTCGGGAAAAGGCTTTAAAAAGTAATCACAGGGGTCGTTAATGTAAAGTTAGGAACGTTTGGCTTGTGAATGGCAATTATTAGAAGCTTTATACTTCTAATTTTCTTCTTCGGAATCTTTTCGAATTAAAATCCTGGGGAGAAATCGTCTCTATGTTACTTTAATATCCAAGTTTGGACTATGTGGCTTATTGTTTGATTATTTATCGTCATGTATCACATTAAATTATAGTCTATCACTATAGGATCTGTAATTACACACCTAAATGTTCGTATACAAACACACTCCAGTAAAAATTACTGAATTAACAAAACTAACCGTCTTGTGTTTTAACTGTTACCGTAGCGTAGTGTTTAAGCATTAGCCTAGCTTGTAGAACCTAAGTTCTGTTCCGAAGCCACATGAAGGGTTTAGTTGATTGAATATTTTTTGTACTTGCTGAGACTTTCATATTGAAAATCTACCCTCACAGCAATATTGCTATACTCTGGCTGTCAATATGAGTGTTAATTGGATGAGCAAAGTTTCACCATCTTGCGGTCTCATTGCTACTTAACGCTGTGTAAAATTGAGGTCAAGCATTAGTTAATTAAAAGAAGCTTATAACTTGAACTACCAATTGAATCACCTCACGCGGCGTTACTCACCTTAACCGTACTTTAAAAATTTCAAGAGTATAACAATATTACATTATTCCTAACTCCTTAATAAAAATTTAAATTCAACGTCGTAATGTTTCGGCTTATAAAGCGGTACGAAAACGAACTCCGGGGCAATTTCGTAAATGCTTTTTAATTCTTCACCGCAAACAGTAACCGCGAAAAAAAAATTGTAATAAACCGGAAAGAGCGGCAGGGATACCGCGGCTCCGCAATTATTCAGAGAGCTAATGTGCCACTTGTTTATTCTCTGACTAATTAAGAGAAGATAGAGTTTTTTTTTAAATAAAAAAAAATACCTTAAAACGGTGTCGGAGGAATCAAACATTCATTACGGAAGACGGAGGGCCATGTCTAAGCGAATTTTTCCACGAAATTTAATGAATTTTTATTCGCTTCCTTCCCCTAAGTTGTAATTTTTAATTTCTTAAGTTTCGCATCTCTTCAGTCAAATGCTGAAAAATTTATACCATCCCTTATGTACATTTTTCGGTACGGGATTTACCACAAGTTTCCTTGCCGGGGTGGGTGTAAAACACATTTTGATGATATTTTTTTTCCGCTGTGTATTGGAAGGGTGGGACCTTCACGTGATAGTAAATAATATCTCTATCGATGACATCAATACGCTAGGTAGGATAATATATACTGCACACCCACTGAATGCTTAAGATTTTTAGAGGATGTTCATTTGCAGCAGTAGACGTTTCTCTGATGATAGACTACATAATAAGTCTCGTTACTTCAAGTTTACTACCATCTAAATCCTCCTAACCAGCACAGTGTTTGCATACTTTCTCTTGGCGCTGTGGTGGTTTTTAATAGATAACTGTTACCAGTAAATTATACGTATATTAATGGCATAACAATAAATAATTTTTCATACATATATGTATAACATACAGTAGCGATATAATCGTCCGCAAATGAATAATTCAGCGCGCCATCTAATATAACAGCAATTGCTCCCCAACTGGCTGTAGTAACTGCCAAGTTGAAAATTGCCGTACTAGCGTCAGGTAAGTTAAAGTTCGGGGCCCGTTTAACCAACTTCCCGGCTCAATTAGCGTCGAATTAAACCGGTTTCCGGTGAGGTGACAAATCGCGGGAGCCGGTCCCGATGCCTCGACGTTGACTAATAGCCCAACATTTAATTTAGGTGGTGTAATTATAAATAAAATTTCAACGATAAATTGTTTAAGGGCGCATTAATCAAGAAGTTGGGACACTGATTAAAATACCGTTTCAGGCAACTATTCAGTAAGTTGATATCGTTAATAATTCACACGCAGCGGTGGGGGTTTCGGGGGGTGGGATCAGGTGCGGTGTTACCTAACGATCTGTTGAGGGTAGATAGATACTGATTTTAATCTACTTAGCGACAGTGAGAGACCGTTTCTGTAAAACTAGCTACGACGTATTTGTATGCTATAATTTTTTATTCGACGAATCTTTTTTTCGTGATATGTTTGTTATAAAGATAATCGAGATAGGATGACGAACACTACATCATATTGTGTTTGTGGCATTGCATGTTAAAGCTTATTGTCAGAACAGAAGCTGCGATGGAATTACCTAGACCTAGGCAATAGAAAGTACACGAGTATTTAAGATACATATATAAGAAAGAGAAGAGGGCTAAAAATCCTGTGTTGGCATGACAACAAAAGTGTCATTTTACCGAGTGTTTATTAATATTTTATTCTATTAGTCCAGTATGATCATCATCATCAACTGATAGACGTCCACTGCTGAACATAGGCCTACCCCAAAGATCTCCCCATCAATCGGTCTTGATCTGCCCGCATCAAGCATCTTCTCGAGACCTTTGTATAGAATGACCTTCGATACCGCCGGGCTTAGGCTAAGTATAGTTTGACAGCTCATAGCATACTGGTCTCGCGGGCCTTGAGTCCCCGACCTCAATATTAATATTACATATATTATATACAATATTGACAGATCTATTATTAAACTATTATTTCACAATAGTATTAGAGACGTTAATAATGTGTTGGTTAGGAAATGAGGAATTATTCTTTTCCGGAATCCACGTTATGTACGGAGGTATTTCAGGCCTCCTAACGCTTTCACCATGCTTGCACATCGCGATACCTACTCCACTCCCCAGTTCATTTAAGACGTGGGAGTGAGGGTTAGGGGGGAGGGTTTCGGCCTCCGTGATTCAGGCATAGATTCGCCGTTTTCACTTTAGTACAGTGAGTGCGAGCGAAACGGATTGATGTTTAACTTAACGCGCGAACGAGACAATAAATCCAGGGGTCGGGTTAGTTATTGGGGCACATGTTTCTGACGCTGCCGGTTGATTTATAGGTGGGCGACGTAATAGAGAAATGAATAAATTTTCTGTTCTCCTAAATGTTGTTCATTTTTTTTTTTGTACAAAGGGTAAGCAAAATATCGAACAGTTCACCTGGTGGAATGTGATCACTGACGCTCCTGGACAGTCGCAATATCAGAGAGTCATTTAACAGGCCGTGGCCAGTCCCAAATGAGCTGTAAGGATCGCTATGGCTTTCAAGCGCTTATATCTTCTGAATCTAGGAACACTAGAGTGATCGCGGTAGCGCTGCCGACTTTCAAGGGCATAATACTCTTTTCTTAAAAGCCTCCATCGTATTGGTTCCTGGAACAACTAGGTACACACAACACTACACATAAAACCCGTATATAGAAAACTGAACAGTCAGTTGAGATATTAAATACATATATATGGATTAAATACATTTATAGGAAATATGTGGTGAAGTCTGCGACGGATCTGAGAACTGATTACAGGCTATTCTGGACGGTAGACTTGCCGACCTTGTGGCAAGGTCCAATTGTATACTATTGTTGAAAACCTATCCCTTCACATTTAAGTTTTTAGCAGGAATTTTATTAAGAGTTTAAATAAGATACAGACATTAATGTGCAAAATGTCTGAATTAAGTGAACGCAAAGCGTCGTATGATGATTGTTAAAGTCAGAGGGGTTAACGAGCCATCGTCATGGTCCTGACGAATCATCGTCAAGTAAAGTGTCAGCGAGACAACGAATACGAACCGCAAACATCTTATATTCATGAAGGGACCGGTGACTACATACAGCCGTTACGTTTAGTGAGCAGGAAAGCTACACATATTTTTATATCTTTTTTATCTACCTTGATAACCACTTGTGATGGTGTTAATTGACGAGTCAGTTAATGGTGAAATGTGATCTTTCAAGCTCCTGGCTCTTATAATTGACAGCCGAAACACAGTAATACTGTTGTGGCGGAAGATTTATAATATCAGGGTGGTAATTAGTTGTGTCTGGAAAAAGCCTACCACCAACCGAACTCCATCAGGCGTAGCTTCAGAATCGAAACAGGAAGTTCTAGTTTAAAAGTTTTTTAAGGCAGAGGGACTGTTAAATTCTGTTGCCGGAGACCCTATAGGTAAGTATCGCCACTTCTGTTTCTGCCGCTGAATAGTAATGTGCATATATTCCTGTGTTCCGGTTTGAAGGGCTAGTAGGGAAGTAGCTAGTAAACTTCTAGAATAACGAGACTCATGGCAATGAGGACAATGAGGTACAGTGTATATCATCCTATCGACATTGTTATGGGCAGGCGACTGAATAGCGAGGGCAGCTACTTACTATCAGGTAATTATAGTACTCATCTCATCGCTTTGTAGAATATATATATATATATATATATATAAATCTACATAATTATAAATAAAAACTTGTTCTTCATTTTTGAAGATTGTATAACACTATTTTCAGCCGGTGAAATTACGGTATATTTCCGGGTCGCAGTTTTAGTTCGCATTACGGCGGTTATTGTAAAACATCTAACTTTAACTTAGGTGTTAACGTACATTAATTATATGGCGAAGGGTGTTAAGCTGTTTCGACAATGTACCAACTTCGTATACCGTTTGCTTTGTAATAAATTTGACGAAGAACTTAATTAAAAGTTACCGTTAGTCCCCATAGTGTTTATATTACAATATACAAATATTAAGAGTCAAATCGGGAGTGTTCAATTTACGTCGATTTTTAGTCTAAGCCTATTCTCTTCTTTACTACTCTCCCGTCCCCTCTTTTTCCTTGAAAACAAAAAAGTATATAACAACTAAAAAATTTATGACAAAATAACGTATACTGTAATATACAAAAATTCGTTGATTTTGACCAGCGGCAAAAAAAGGTTCCCGATCAGTGTTTGAGATGATTCATCAATTAAAAGAAAAACACAATTATCACCTGATTTTAATATATTTAGTTTAGAATTCATTAGCTAATTAAAAATCTAAAAAAAATTGAGATTTCAGGTCAAGCGGAGTGAACTTAACATTTATTCCTTGAACTAGAAGTATCAAAACTGAGAGATACTACTTTCATCCCTGAATTAAATATTATACATCCCGTTACTTAATAAGATTAAAGTCATACCTGTGTGTATGTATGTGTGTTTCTTCATGTCGGACTTCTGGTGGAACCTCTTGCCGCAGTACTGACAGGGGTAAGGCCTGGTGTCCGAGTGGATCAGCAGGTGGGTGGACAGTGTGCTGGAGCGCTTGAAAGTCTTCCCGCATTGCTTGCACTCGAAAACCTTTTCCACGCTATGCACAGCCCTGAAAAGGGACCCTAATTAATCAAAAAAGCCAAAAAAAAAAATTATTAAATCATAAACTAAAAAAAATTGAAGATTATACTGTAATCAGGGTACTTTCAAATAACTATGATGATCAACTGTCAAAGTTTTTTGACCCCAAAATGAGATAATCTTAATCTATAGATGAAAGAAAGAATTACATAATATTATAAGACTTCGTTACTTCCTAGGAGTCCATAATAACAATATAATAAAGGAAAATTAATATAATACCAACCTGTGCTGACTGAGGCTGATTTCGTGGCCAAAGGTCTTGCTGCAGAGCTCACATGCGAATGGTCTCTTCCCATTGTGAGATCTTCGTGCGTGCACCTCCAAGCCGTGCGGTGTACTGAACATTTTTTCGCACTTCACACACGAGTACACGTCGCCAATGGGCAATGGCCTGGACAAAGGGCTAGGAGCGCCTAATACCGCAGCCCTCAGCCGCAGCAGCTCCGGCCCCGCCGCTTGCACGGCGTGCAAGTACAAGTTGCTGTAACCACCCCAGCCGGGAAGACCAAGGCTGCCGGCGTCTCTTAGAAACTCAGCGAACGGCAGCGGCGGATAAAGGAACGGCCTTTGAGGCTGTACTCTTGGCGCGTCCGGTCTTAAGAGAGCGCTTACAGAAAACGCTTCAGATCTCTTCAAAGGTGGTGACGAATCCGGCGGTCTTCTTGGCGAGGATGGTGGAGAATCCACTTCTAGTTCCGGTGAGCTGGAGCGAATGGATCGCGGCGACTGGGGTGACGGCGCCCAGCAAGGTGAACCGCAGCGGGAGCTCGGTGAGATGTTCTCCGGTCTGATTGCTTCACCATGGTGATGAGTCTCTTCTTCTTCCTCTTCATTTCGGTCACCGACAAGTCGGTTGATGCCGAATTTAATCTCTTCTGTAATAGAAGACATCATTACTAATAGTTGATACCAATTAAATTTGTTGTTAGAAAGAGTATTTAATTCCTTAAGATTCTTTAATCATCATCATCAGCCGATAGACGTCCACTGCTGGACATAGGCATAGAACATAGTTTCTTTAATATATTTACATATTTTGTGTCTTCTTTTAACCTCTATTACTATATCTACCTACACTTTTAACTGTGAAAGAAACTAGTTAATTTTCTTTTATAAATACAACTAACCAAAAAATGACTATTTTTAATATGTTTTCATTTAGTTTTCCACTTCAATAATAATCAAGAAGATTTTTTTTTATTCTACAAAGCGCGACGTTCACCTAATGGTAAGTGATAAGCCTGCCCACAACAACGTAGCGCTAGTTAGGATGATATATACTGAATCATATTGCGCTCATCACTTGAGACGTAAGGTGTTGTCTTGTTACCCCAGGGATTGCACTAGCAACAACGCCTTTCAAACCAAATTTAGCAGCAGAAATAGGCGCTTCAGTCGTACCTACCTAGACGGTATCCAGCAACAGAGACCTACCACCAGTCAACAGTGACCTACCGTCATTCATATATAAAATTATCGTACGAATAAAATATAAGCTTTTCAATAAACATCGAAAAGAGCTGTTCTTTGTTGAAGCAAATGTAACATGTGATTTGAATGTGGGAGAAACAACAACACCACTCGTGATGTGTTTCATCAGAGCGCTGTATTGTTCGTCGGGGCCGCGCAAAGGGCGGGCGCACGCCCCTGGGCCAGTGAACATGCGCAGGTGCCGCACTTGTAGCGAGCGACGAAATGAGCCGTATCATGTCGCCCGAGCAAATTGACTTTCATCTGCACCGTGACCCTCGCGCGGCCCAACCCCAGTAATTAACACTTCGGGCCCGGACGGACCCCAAATACGGTTTTTTTTTTCTTTCACTAATCCGCGGGCGCGACTAAACGAAACTACTGTACTATATTCAATTCGTTTTGTTTGCGCAGCGCCGCCGCTTTGTTAGCTTCGCGCCACTCTGTGTGATGTTTTATTATCAACTTCAGCGTTAGAAATTAATTGGTTTCACATTTGCTACGTATTTTAATATTTCCAACTTTACAAAGAAATTAAAAAAAAAACACATATCTATGTTAGAGTACTTACAATTTTCATTAACCTTCATATAAATAACTTACTGTTCCTCGCCCGCTTTGCTGGCCGAAATATAGAATAACTTTCTATAGCACTCGTTACTATAGCAACCGCATAAATATTACTAGATGAAAATGTTTATAAAAGTTAATTAGAAATTAAAATAATAAAGGATCTATGAACTACAAAAAATAAATAGCCTATAACCTTTACATACCATTTCGCGTCGAATGCTCACGTTCCCGTATCGATACGTTCACTAGTTTTCACGTGAATGGCGATCAAAGAAAACCTATACATATTTAGATAGATTTTAACTAAATTATAATTAACTAAATATTTCAACCATATATACCTCTACAAACATAGACATCTTTGGGAGAGGCCTATGTCCAGCAGTGGACGTCTATCGGCTGATGATGATTATGAAATATATCAACTATTGTTTCAGGTAATATCATTGAACTTATCACTATTAATATGTTCCCACACACATGTACTGATGGAGGAGGATCGTTAGAACCGGAAACCCATGATTCCTTATCAGTTGAAAATAATAGCCGAGGACCGTAACAGTTTCCTCGATTCGACAACCTTCAGTTTGAAGAAGATACTTCATAACGCTGAGTTATTCCTGTCGTCGAACCTGTGTTCCCATTTGAAGGGCTCCATTGCTAATGAAATGAACATAGATACATACAGATTTTACGTGACGAGCATATTCCGATGCAGTGTATATCATCCGAACTAAAAGCTAGCTATTGGTGGAGCAGACAGATCGCTTACTTAAATCTTCTGCCTCTCCATCTAGTGGAGGACTACTTGGACAAATGAATATAATAATAAACAGTCTATCTTATGTATCCTAGGTCTCCAGGTTTTCACAAAGATATAGTCCTGGCTGGTCAATTGGGTTGGTAGATGTCACATGACCACCGGAAGGTCAAGATCAGTAGGAATCTAACCCAGTATAAATATAGCATATAAGTTCGCCTTCAGAACTGAACTACCACGTTATTACTGGTGGTAGGTTTCTGTTGCCGTAGATCATCTAGGAAGGTACCACCGCAGTTTCTATCGCCAAACAGTAGTAAGCAAACATTACTGTGTTCCAGTTTAAAGGGCGTTGTAGCTAGTAAATTTACTGAGGTAAGGAGACTTGACTCGTTATATGTCAAAGCGTACTAATACAATGTGGTGCTGTGTATATCATCCTAACTAAATTAATTAATATTCAAATATAGTTTTTTTTATTACTTCTTAGCCATCAATTTCGTTATAATTTTTTTTTTAAATACAAACAAATAAAACTTGAGTTTCCCTACCGACATGGCTTCATACGTCATCGAGTAACCATCAGCGCGGGCCCACGCTGTCCCAAAACAAACATCCATCTAGAGGCGAGACAAGTTGCGCTAATGAAGAGCAGCCCCCATCCGAAAAGCGGCAGCTGACGGCATCCGGAGCGGAACCAATCGTACCGAATCGACGAAATTTGGTACGAAACAATACCAATGGCTCTGGCGAATTTCACGATGACTTAACTTTAAATTTACTCTGTACCTCGCTATATTCAGACACCGTCTAGGTAGGTTTCGGTTTGAAGGACGCTGTAGCTAATGAAATTATCAGTACTTACCTCAGGTAACGAGATTTAATACGGTACAGTATATATATCTGGCACCACATTATTACAATGTGACTAGTACAATGTGGTACAGAGTACATCATCCTAACGACCGTCTCAAGTATTGGTCGAATAAAGAAAACTTCCTACTTTAACTGTGTTAACTCTAAAGTAGGAAGAGCTAGCTCTAGCTGTTACTCTGTAGCGCAGTGGTTAATCGCTTGTCTTGTAACTTAGTTCGATTCCGGAACTACGAGTACATGTTGGTTAATTACCATCCCTATATTATGAATCTGTGCTGTATCACCATCTATACAAACTGCTAAAGAAAACCAGAGTATTCTGATCAAGTGCTCTTGACTATTTGAAATTTAAGTTAAATTAGTTAAAAAAATATTTACTTTAAACTGTATCCAATTGAAGAGCGGAAGCGGGAGCGTTAGCGGAATGAACGTAAGAAGGAGTGCTTTCGTCCCCGTCGTCGGGTTTCTATTGTGAACGGGGTTCGCGTTCGTCGCCTCCGCACTTGTTTATTTGTTCCCTTCATGACACAGTTTATTACCCCATAGTATTTATTACATATTAATGGTTATTTAGACCCATTGTCCCGCCCCGACGGTATGCTCGAATTCATGCCATTGCAAAATATTGAATGGAAACCCTAGTCGAAGCAATGGAGTGTAATTTAAAGACTGACATTATTGCATTCTATTGTACGTTTTGTGCTTCAATCAGAAATTATCTCGGAACTTTGAATGAGAGAAAATCTATATTGATTAATAACATAAACATAAATAACTTGATTACAGTAATAGATCATTACAACATTGAAATATAAAACTACACATCATCATCATCAGCCGATCCACTTCTAGGCATAGGCTGATATTCTCGAGGGATAGACGGCAGATGGTGTAGTAAGGTCTTAGAGAGGCGCCTGCGTACCGGTAGAAGTAGTGTTGATAAGTCTCCCACAAGGTGGACCGAATAGACTATAATTTTCAGTCTTAAAAGTAGAAAAACTAAAAAAAATCTAGATTGTAATATGCTTATTGATAGAGTAAATGATAATACATGAATGTAAGAAGAGATGACTACTTTCCTCCACTTACAGAATCTTATCCGAACTTCACATCCTTTATCTATCTTTGAGTAACTTGAGAGAGTATGCCTCTGTGATTAAGTCGACTTACTATATATCTCATATGATTATCATTGTCATAGTAATCAGCCGATAGTTGACTTCTGCAGACATTCATCTTGCCTATATCTCCAGAAAGATCAATACGATGTCTACATCCTATAGTTAATCGCTATCTTCATCAATTTTCGGTCCGACTCGTGGAAAGACTTACAGGACTACGTCTGCAGGATCGCAGTCGCTCCAGGACCTTGGTGCACCATCAGCCGTCAGTTGTTTGAGCGACGTGCTCTGCTTATAAAATATTCCGCAGTTAATACATTGCATATGAAAACATCCCGCGTCCGTCCGATAAAGTTGACGATGCTAGGTCCATTAGGAAGTTGGACGCCCATGCAGTTCTCCATCAGGACGGCGCATTACCATCATTGGAGTGAGCCAGTTTGCGGGGTCCTAATGCAATTTTAATTATAAAAGGCGCGGCGTTACGCAAATTGCGCTCGCTATGCATTCAGATTGTTATTTTTCCCCGAGTGCTTTTAACAAATTAAAAAACAAACGTTTACAGTCTCGGAGCTTCCGCCGGAAACGCAATTTGCATTTGTTAACTCTATTGATTGAAGAGAATTACGTTAATATTATTCGTAGTAAAGTAGAAAAAATATATTTACTATGAACCTTGCCCTCGACTTGGGAAATAAAGCAGTGTATGTTAATCAAGATCTCCCAAAAATAAGATCATATATTGATAGCCTGAAACCAGCAATGTAGTTGATTAGAGTGGTAACGAACCATGCGAATTAAAAAAACTCTACCATCAATCCTTCTCAATAACACGTGACCCTGGAATTACCTGAAGTACCTTTGTCTTATAAAAAAGCGATTAACAGTTAGAGGAAGCAGTCATCAATCCTTGCAGATATAGACAATGTTATACTAGACTACTGATTAGCTGAGGATCGGATTGGTCTTCTCAATCTGATAGTCAACTTTAGTTTGAAGAGAGCACCTAATGATGATGATGATGATGATACTAAAGACACTGGACTGAAGTCCGTACAGACAAATTCCTTACCCTTGTTTATTAGTAGGTATTTAGGTCTATAATATTTATCTATTATACAAGGTAAATTACACTGAAATCTAAAAGTAAACGTGATGGTTTTATGTAGAATCTAGACTTGTTCAAAATCTACAAGAAGTTTAAATTATTTATTTTTGATATTAAAAAGAATCGAAACTAGATTATATAGGTGCTGGAGAAAAATTTTGTATCCCAGATCAACGCATGCGTGCTAGTCTAAAAAACACAGCTTTTCACCATCTGTCTCAAGCGAATCATAGAGTACTTAGGACACATTGTCAGGAAAGATGAAGATAACCTCGAAAAACTAGTGGTTATTGGCAAAGTGGAAGGAAAAAGGCCGCGGCGTCGCAGCTTAATGCATTGGTCTGACCAGATGCGAAACAGTCGACTCCATAGTCTATGATGCTCCAAGTAGCCGGAAATAGGACGAGGCGACGAAACATCAGACAGACGACGGTGACGGATGGAAGTAGTCACAACCCTCAAACATGAAGAATACGATTTGAGGTGAAGGAAACTAGATTCAGAGTATCATAAAGAAACCAAGACGTAGTAGTAGTATAAAAATTTAGTGTCAAGTCCAATACAATGTTTTTACATATAAAAAAAAATATACGAACTAAGAATTTTCCTTTACAACTACGAGAGAGAGAGAGAGAGAGAGAGTAAAAGTTTCATATTAATGTAACATTACAAAAAAAAAAGAACAATTTCTGTACAGATGATGATGATGATGATGCCAATTAATAAATCTTGGACGTTATAAGAGCCGTTGGAGGTGTAATCGATTAATACTCCATACTATTTTAATTAATCGATACGAAATATGTGAAGTCACGATTAATCGTTAATCAAGATTAAAGATTCCAATGAAGTATTTAATTATGTGCCAAGTTATATGGGGGCCGTGACAAATTGCCATTTTAATAAACCCATAGATTGGGGAGCTGGTGGCTGGCTGTGGCAGCGAAGTAATGATTGATATATGACAAACTTTCTTCTTAGGAGTGAAGCTTCTGATGGTAACTGAAGATGTTCGTCGGCTTCAGAAGATTACCAGTTCATTACTCGATTACTCGTTACCCCAGTAAACTAGCTGCAGCACTCTTTAAACAGGACTAATAGTAATATAGTTTGGTGCTAGAAATATCTGATACTTTAGTACTCAACTCACAATTGCATATATGTAATTTTTTTTTCTACTAAGTGACGAGACGAGCAGTACGTTCACCTGATGGTAAGTGATACACCTGCTCATAACAACGTAGCGCTAGTTATGATGGTATAAACATCACCATATCGTGCTCGTCGCTTTGAGACTTAAGATGTTAAGTCCCGATACTCCAGTAATTTCACTAGCTATAGCGCCTTTCAAACCGAATCACGGTAATGTCTGCATATTGCTGTTAGTCAGCAGAAATAGGCACTGCGGTCCTACTTAGACGGTCTTCACCAAAAGGGACCTACCACCAGTAATAGATATTAGATTTGTATGGTTGTAATAATTAAATACTAGGTCTAGACGTAGTTCCTGAGGAGAACGATACGACGTGGTCTCCGGTTATTGAAGTACTCGTAAAGCTGGTAGGGTTTGCATAAAACAGACCCTAGGACGAGTTATAATGATATATATATATATCACTCTAGCTCGAGGAGGAAATCTTCAAAAAGATACTGTCTTCTGGGAGCCCATTAAAACCCCGTCAGCAGTCACCTTCGCGTTTGGAGAGGTCACAGGATATCCGTTCGGAACACAACCCCGGCCTCACTATCGCTATGCTATAGCTATAGTGATATATATATCACTATAGCTCGTCCCAGGAGCTAGTGATATATAGCCAGTGTCAGAGTGTAGCCAGTGAAATGAGGGGGTTTTAGTGGGCTCCGAGAAGACAGAGTATCTTTTCGAAGATTTCCCCCTCGAAACCAAAAAAAAAACTTTAGATTTTAAAATTTAGGTTTCAATTATAAGTACTCTATTAAGTAAAACAGTTTTTCTTATACACTTGATTTGATTAAAAACTTTCACTTATTTCAATAACAAGTTACTAGTAGGAAACGAAGTAAACTATAACATAGTAAGTATAAATCAAATGTTATCATTCGTTTTATTGTACATTTTATCGTCCGTAATAACGTTATAATCCTATTTATCTGCATGGATTACCTAAATCTAGGATTGTAAATGACGGCAACGTGTACAAATTAATATCGCGATTTAACGGACGCAAACATGGATCCCGGATCGCGGATTGGCCGCCGGATGTGAGCGTCTGCTCCCTACCACCTCCGTCGCCGCTGAAATGTTCAGTTTCAGTTCGCCTTTATCGCAAACCTCGGGTACATCCAAACTAGATTAGTAATCCTTTCGTACTGTGCACTAAACTAATCAGTGTTGTATTTTGAAGGGATAAAGAATGCTGTTATCTTCTCGATAAGTTTTAATTACTTAAAAAAAAAATCGATAATTTTATCTTTATTGACACTTTTATATTTTTTGAGGAAATTACTTAACGTACCTCTCATCGACGATATATGACGGTAGCTAATAGTTCCATCGTCAGCCGAGTACCGTCCACTGTTGGACATAAGCCTCTCCCATAGAGCGCAACGTTTTTAGGGGGATTTGGGCTATTTCCCATCACGCTGGCCAAATGCAGGTGTGCAGAAGCCAGAGCCTCGTTTATTGATTACCAGGGTGCACCACGAGAAGGTGAAGTTGGTTTGGATCCCGCGATTGTTGTGCCCTTCCACCCCTAACAGTTTATAAGTCTCAAATACATAGGTAGGTACAATACAAATGGTAGGTAACTAACTAGTGGAAGGTCTCTGTTATCGGAGACCATTTTTTGTAGGTACCGTTGTTCCAGACCATTATGTAAGTACCATATTTCTGCAGTCGAACAGTGGTGTGTAAACATTACTGTCTCGGTTTGAAGGACGTTGTAGCTAGTGAAATTACAGAGGTAACAAGACCTGGCATCTTATGTCACAAGGTTACGAGATCCCTGTCTAAAGCCTCTGACTTAATAATTAATAAAAGATCTAGGTAATGTATTCGGAAAATACTAAAGTTTAAAAAAACAATATACAACATATTCATGCATATCTATATTTTAAAGTTATTAATAATTTTATTGTATATTACTATTGTTTTTAATGGACCAAGCCCAGGTCGTCCAGTGGCTGTAGTTTTTGATTGAGAGGAGATATTAAATCTCATCACCACACCACACTACTTTTAGGTTTACACTGTAATACTGTTTTTATGTAAAAAAAAGAACTATATTTTAATGAACGAGTTATTACTATTCATTAGTAACATTTGCTATATAGTTTTATTGTTTATATAATTTAACAATCATTTGACTGTCAAGTGAATGTTCAGTATTTATCAAGTGGGTGAAAAGCAATTTCCCAACACAACCTTGATCCGATCCGCTGTAGATAAAAGGTGCTTTACTTTATTATTTGCATAATAAAGATCACAATACAGAACTACGATACATTGATAAAGTTCGCGATGCAGGCCGCTGCGATAATTTTACGTCGTATCCATCTCAAGCGAGAAGTATTACTTCTGACAGAGCATTTCTTAGATAAGTATGATAAATCAGGGCTTACTGCGGCTAGATCAGAAGGATTTCACCGTGTTATCGTGCACGAAATCCGTCAGTGTGCGGGGATTACAGAGACCACACCTCACTATGAATCGTGGACAGGGTCATTGCATCACAATTTTATTTCAGTTAGTAGTCTTCACTGTTATTGACTGCATACAGTCTACAAATATGTTAAGTCTCATGACTCCATTAATTTATAGAGCCTTTCAAACTAGAATACAGTAGTATTTACTTATTAGTTTTTAGGGGTAGTATTTAAATGATGTCTGGCAGCAGAAATCTATGTATCATTACAGGTCCTATTTCTATCGCCACACAATAGTTTTGCACACTACCGTATTCTAGTTTGAAATGCATGTAGCTAGTGAAATTACAGTGGTGACGAGATTTAACATCTTACATCTCAAGGGGATGAACACAATATGGTTCTGTGTATATCGTCCTAACTAGGACCACGCTGTCATAGGCGAGTGTCTAACTGTCAGGTAATCGTCTCTCTCGTCCTGTAGCTTCATTGAATAAATGAACATATAAAACTATATTATAATATTATACTGTCCTCGTATTATCTGTGTTGTTATTGTATCGAAGATAACCTTGATATGAGCTAATAGCTAATACTAATTCGCACGCAACATTCAAAAGTTATTATTTGATAAAATTAGGATCTTTGAGGAAAGATTGATAAAGCGTTCTTCACTTCAAGGCTCTGTAAACAAAAACAAACTTTGTTAATAGAACTTTTCATGGCTTATCTGCTCTCATTACGTTTTCCATAGACACGGACGTAGTGTCTAAACAATCCACGGCGTCGTTCTTGTGTGCGCGTCCCGATTTCTCTTCTCAATGTTTCCACGAATTATTTGCTGAAACAATAGCACGCTTCGTGTTTGTGTCGTAAACCGATTTACGTTTACCACTGGAGACCTTAAAAATTATCGCTTTCCACCCTTATCGCTCAGCGATAAAGTCTAAAATGTCGTTGTCGAAATTTTTGTAACGGTGACATCAAAAATTTGCCGTCTTGTGGACATTGAAGAAACGTCATCCGCGGTACCTTTGAGATTAAATTCTGCTTTGATAATTGCTTTTAACGTGTGTCTAGATTTGTGATTATGGCCAAGTTTATGAGGTTTTACCCTTGAGTATCCTCTTAATGTATTAAGCTTTACTTTAAGTTGATTATCTACTCGCATAGCAATCATACTTTTGTAACATGCCCTTTTCGTAACAAAGATGTACTTGAACGTCGGATTACTTAAAAACTTTTGAACTTAACTCATAAGGATTTGAAGTTTAGGATCAGACAGTAGGCTAGTTGTATTACATTGTATATACAATGTATCTCATGTGTATCATTATGAAGGTAGACAAAATATTTAATTTATATTACGACTCGTCTAATAGGGTTGGGCAGTGATAGAATTTCTTAGCTAAAGAACTTTCGATAACGATTAAGTCGTACGTTATCTCCTTCATGGTATGTCTTCTAAGTTGAAGATTACATCTGATTTCACATCGCTCGTGTACATTTAATAGCAAGTCACAATGACAACTTTACAGCACTTACACTAAATTTGATTCGCCGTATTATCAGATTATCACGAGACCGAATTCATAGACATATACGAGCAGCGTAAAACTATAAACCGTACTGTATGCAGGTGATATAAATGACGCTATGGGGGACAACAAAACGAAAATAGCTCCATGTTACAGGAGCGCTGTCACGCGAACTTTAGATAGCAAGTTTACAATGTGGCCTGGCTGGACTTGTCCAAACAAAGATGTGAATAATAGGGTAAACACGGGGCAAAAGGGCGATATCGTGTCCGAGTTTCAACTGGGCAAATATTTACGGTCAAACTTTGCGCGCACGAATGTTACCCTTTGATTGATCGAGCATTGTAGTCACCTTAGTCTTAGTCTACCGTTACCCATTTGTATCTATGAATGAGCTAGCCGGCGAAACGGTAACGTTTATGTTGAATGAATCTCCGATAACATAGCGTTGTATGTTGATAAAATTATTCAGCATGTTCACACAACACAGATTTACATGATAGATATGTAACATATAAAAAATTTCGATGTGGTCAGAGTAATCTTGTACAACAAGTAATCTTCATTCTTATCAGTGCTTTCCAATATATTGATTTATCTATTACTACAGAAATTATTGTCTATGAAAACCTTATTTTTTGTGATAATTACTATAGTATCAACTCATATAATCTTGTATGTCCAAATTTTCTGTGTTATGTCAATCTATGATAAGAAATTTCAATTTATATTTTCTTCTAAAAGTTGACTCTTTTTCTCTGTTATTGAAGTGCACTAAGATTAGATCTTCAGCAATGTCGGTAGACAGAGAAATTAAGAATTTTTAAATGTAAGAGGAATTTAAATTAACTTTTTATACAAGACAAGCATTGTTCCAACAAGCACTTAATATATTCACAATGATGTAGTTCTCAATATTATTGAATAACACATCATGTTATCGACGTACTATCTATCGACTAAATTATATAAAAAGTATAATACATACTAGTTCAAAAATACTGCTTCATAATAGTTGGTTAAAAAAATGCAGTTATTTTTTTTAGACGGTTCATAGAAATGGACGTCTCCTTTCCGACAATCCATACATTTCAAACACACGGCTTACAAAACTTTATCATGTATACTAATGTTTGCTTACAAGGGTACACATGTCCAAATCGGATTTACAACGTGTAGAGACGAGGGCAAAGTAAAGTCGGCAGAAATGGTGAGATTACATATTAAAAGTATATTTTTCGAGTTATAAAAAACCGGTAAATTAAAACTTGTTAGACAATAATTAAATCACAGGATAGTATTAGGATCGTTGCTTTGTATATTTGTCAAGAAAAGCAAAATTTAGAATCCATATCAATTTTCCTAAATCGCGAAAGTATGGTTATAAAAAAGTAAATCATATTTGGCTAATATCGTTAATAAGCTGGTCATCATCCCCAATCCCTTCGCTTTGATGGTTGTAACACCCCGCAATTCCTTTTGAGGAAGTAATTTTGTAAAATCCGTTCATAGCTGCCCTACACTTGGTGAAAGGAATATTCCTACCAAATTTCAAGTTTCCATGCCTCATGGTTCCAGAGATATCGTGATGAGTCTCTAACATGGGTGGAAATCTGTTAATCTCTGTATATTCATTTCTTTGTCAGAGTTTAAAAAAATTGTCATTATTAACATATTTCTCGATGAAGAGAATGTACTATAATCTTCAACACGGTCATAATTTCTCGTCCTTTCTCTCATGGCTTACAACGCTCCAAAGGAACTGATAGGTGAAGACTTCCACAAATGTCTAACCCTAAATTTACATGAAGACTTAGCTAAGGCTGGTCTCTTATATGGGAAAGAAAGAAATTACTGTGAAATTGAGCTAGGTAAACAGCTGAATGAGGAAGCTATTGTCTCTCTGATGAGTGAAGACGAAAGTCATCAAACAGTGATAAAATTTTGTAAAAAAGCTATAGCTGAAACAATTAAAAAGAATAAAACAAACTATGATATAAACTGTAATATTCGAATAGACCATAGTTATAAAAATAAATATTGTAAAACTGCCAAAGAAAATAATAAGAACATGAAAATAGAAAAAAATGAAATGAAAATAACATACGAAAAGAGGCTTCATGTATTTCAGATTTTTTACAGAATGTAAAAGAAGAAAGAAGGCGATATAACAGACAAATGATAGAAAAAAGGAGTGAGGGTAGATCTAAGTACGAAAGATAAGTTGGATCAAAATGAGAATGAGTTAGAAATAATTAAATAAAAATCTGATGGTAAATGTAAAGCTACTAAAAGCCCTGACCCTGATTCTTAATAAAAAAGGCAAGGCTAGGATTAGTCAAAATATAGACTGGAGGAATAGATAGACTGGATGCAAGCAACGCAGGACCGATCGAGATGGAGAACCCTATGTCCAGCAGTGGACGTCTGTCGGCTGATGATGATGATAATGAAGTATTTTCCTTTACAACTGCGAGAGAGACTAAAAGTTTCTGATTAATGTAACATTAAAAAAAAAGGAATAATTTCAGTACAGATGGTGATAATAATGAGACTTAACATAGCTTAGACATTATAAGAGCCGTTGGAGCAATAATCGATTATTACTACTTTTTCGAGTTATCGATTTTTGACCATCGTAAACTCTAATACGGTCCACTGTAGGCTTTAATAAATAACAGTCGATACATCTACTAACGCTACCTTATCAACGATATCGAAATTTGTGTTCGATAAATTACAACCATCATAACACGGGTCGAGCGTTTAAACTGTCGATGTGTGATAAATGTTGATAGGAGCTTTGTGGCTGCCGCCGGCAAATCAGAGCCATAAAACAAGCGTAATTTCGCCAGCGATACGCGGCGTCGGGTACGCGATAAGATATGTCATGCCGAAATCTGAAGCCGTGGGATTTGATGGAGACCGAACGTTATTGGAATTCACGGAGCCGCTGCTGACGAACGGGCTGTCACACTACAGCACGCGCCAGCGGCCTTCGGACCTTCGAACTCTTTACGAGTCTCTATATACCGAAACATCTATCTTTCCCAGCGGGGTGTTCACCTGATATTAAGTGATACGCTTGCCCATAATATCGTGGCACTACTTAGTATGTTATATGCTCATCGCCTTAATATATAGTACGTTGAGTGTCATTACTTCAATAATTCCACTAGCTACAGCATCCTTCAAACTGAAACACGGTAATGTTTGCGCAGTACTGTTTGATGGCAAAATTACTTAGGCTGCGGTGGTACGTACCTCGACTGGTCTTCGGCAACAGGGACCTACCATCAGTATGACCTCAAGTACAGCAAAGATACACTAATAAAAAGAAATTGAGATAGTAGATATATAGAGAGACTGAAACAGTTTCCTGAGATATCCTTTTTTTTTTTATAGTTATAGTTAATATACAGGACATAATTTATTACACTTCTTTTATAATCGTGGATTACATGCTAAAATGCAACAAAAAGTGCAAAAAAAAATTTTTTTTTTTGCTAATTTAATAACTTTAAGTATACGAAACAAATAAGTAATAAAACTGAGCACGACTACATCTGTAAGTAATTTTCGTCATAGTGGCGCTTATGCCTTTTTGAGTCTAGATATATGGATATTACATAAAAAAATATTCTCCGTTCATACTTATTCTCTTATATTCTCAATATCTCCGTTAAGGTATTTAGAGATTATATTACAAATTATAATATATAACATATTTTTTTTACTCAGCATCACATGGCATTCATTGCTTTGTATATAAGATGTCTAAATAATTTAGCTACAACCGCACCTTCAAACCGGATCAAAACAATTGTTGGCATACGACTGTTCGCTGAGACTTACCAGTAGTAAACCATAATAGAACATCAAGTTCGTCATTGTAAATGTTATCTGCCTCTCTCTCTTCCTAGCTGTTATCCCATACGGTGGCGGAGTCAGCTTCCTTTATTTTCCTCCCCACTTCGCTCTGTCCTGGACATCATCGTCAGCCACTTGGCACTCACTCACGGATGTCTCTTGACATTACATTTTACCACCTTGTTTTGGGTCTGCCTTTGGGTCTTCGACCAGGAAGGGAGAGCTGCAGTGCCAAGTTTCTACCGTAGTCATTGTAAATGTTATGAATATATTTTTATTCTATATACATTCAGTTTTTTAGTAATTTTCATCTAGACCTATTAAAACTAGAATACTATTGTGGTATCCGTTGTTAAAGATTATTTTAACTAGATCTTTAGTATCATGTATATCAATACTACTGTATAGTAATATACTATAGTAAACGTGGGGCATTTTTTGTGGTCCCTCTACAAGCGATTGGATTGTTCCGGGTTCTATTACACAATTATTAATTTTCGCAGGCATTTGTACAAAAAAAAGTTTTTTTTTTTTATTTCATTAGGGGACATGACGACCGAGTCGTTCACCTGATGGTAAGTGATACGCCTGCCCATAACAATGTGGCGCTAGTTAGAATGGTATAAACAGCACTACATCGTGTTCGTCGCCTTGAGACATAATATGTTGAGTCTCATTACCCCAGTAATTACACTAGCTACAGCGTCATTCAAACCGGAATACTGTTTGGCGGCAGAAATAGGCGCTGTGGTGTTACTTATCTAGATAGTGTGCGGTAACCTACCATCACTAGTTTTAGTAGGTAAGATGACCATGAATCATTTCCTATAAAAAAAATGTCTTCCGACGTATATTGGATATTTAGGAGTAGGTGTTAGTAAGTCTACTACTTTTATCTGTAATACTAGTTTTAACTCCTTAGTTATTAACTACTCTGGAGACAATCTAAACTATAATAACACGTTATTTCTACTGCTGACGGTAGTATATCATTCTAACAGTAACCAGTAAAAATACTAAGTATATGTTACTAATAACTAGTAAAATTGAGTACGTTATAAATCTGTTCTTGTTTTCCGATTTTATTTTTTTGTCAAGGTAGTTCTAGGAATAAGTTCTCACCTCTGATTGGATAGGAGTCGTGGCTCTGCATCGGTGGTGGGGATGCCAGTCTCGGCTCCGGACGAGACACGGTGGAACCCCACAGCGACTGACAGATGCCATTACGAAGAGCCTCACTTGCCGATACACCTGAAAAAAAAAAGGACAATTAATTCCGTTATTAAATGAAACATAACCGATTTAAATACTAGGTGTTCCCATTCCGCTTTGAGGAAGGTATTTTGTAAAATCCATTCTCAGCTGACCTCTAAATGGCAGAAGCAATATCTCCACCTAATTTTTAGTGTTTGCGTCTAATAATACTTGAGATCGTGATGAACCTATTTTTTTTACTAGTCTCCATTGTTAATTATTAAGGAGTATGACTATGAGGAAAAGATTGTATGTATATAAGAAATCTTTAGAAAATGATAATTATATAAAACGTAGTTTGTAAGAAAGTTTAGTTTAGTTTAGATTTATAATCGAGTTACGTAGAACTTTAATCGCTCATTTATATGTGTTATTACTTTAGTTCAATTGAAACTATTACTAAAATAACATGTTATTTTCTAATACTGCTATTTAACGAACTCCTGGTCCACGGAGATGTGAGTTATTTGTTTTTATTACAAATTAGTTACCCACTTCAGGTATTATGGAAGCGGGTTTGTAATATTTTGTTTTATTGTACGGAAGTCTAATTCTTTTTAAATATATATATATGATTAAGATATGCTTTATATCTATAACTATTTATCAATGCGTCGATCTAGCTGTCTCGAAGGTTAAGCGTAACAAAGAGAGGATCGGAAAGACCACAATTATTCAAATGTTGACTCTTATGTAGTGTATGAATATTTAAAATGAACTAACCAAATATAAACTGTTACTTCGATATTATAAACAGATCGAGAAACTGTATGTATAGGATCTACACAATAGTTAGTATCAATTAGAATGTAGTAGTATAATAGTAAAGCAATACTAAACAAACATTAATATAAACAAGTCTATATAAATTTAATAAGGTTAGTTAATATATTAAAATGCAATAACAAAAAGATCGGATTTTAACTGAAAACTATTATACAATGATTACACAGTATCCTGTTTGTCACAATTGCAACCGACAGTTATAATTAACTGGGCTGTGTTTTAAATTGAAAACGCTATCAGATTAATTGAATATCCCAAGTTTATTTTTATTTCACCATCAATTCGAGACCCCTTTCTCATGAAATGAGAATGACTGATCAATCATCAAGCATCAATGACATCATAATTTTGATTCTCCTGTTCAATGTCAACACTTCAATTCACTGCCTATCATGTACCGATACACGAACGCTTACCAAAACAAAAGGAATTCACTGTACTCGTCAAACTTGTCCTCCTGATAGGTGATTATAGTAGATTAATGGAAAAATGGCGATGGGGATATTCTAGCAAGTCTCCTACAAGACCTAACCACCACGTGGTCATTAAGAAGTAACACCTAAAGCGTACCACAAATCAATCTAAACTAATACAATTATTCAAATAAAACTTATTCAGTATAAAAATAGTACGAATGAAATATTTAGTAGTAAATTAATATTTCCTGTTAGTAATAATGTTTCATTTTATGAAACAAAATCCAAATTCGTTGGAGACGCACCAAATATAGACCGGTCGGATCAACCGTTCAAGATGCAACCTTAATGATCCACGATCTTCAGATATGGACCAAGACCAGCGAGGTGAATAGTCACCAAGGCTCCAGCTGTGAGATAATAGCTCAAAAACTGATAACTTACAATCCCAATTGGAGTGAATAGCGCAAAAATAGCAAAATTGATTCAAACACTATCATAAAATATGTTTAGCAATACTTTTAATTACTAACCTAATTTTATATCATTCTTCATTGTACTCCAAAAACACACAGAATCCAGGACTAAGGTCCACATCAAATGGAACATGTGAAATAACTGAACCAAGTAAATCTTTTTACTGAAGTGATTCAGGATCGGTCGCTTGATGAAAAAAGTACAATTCCTCGATAGTTCGTTATCAGCGCGGGCGTTTTGGTAATCACTGCCGCAGATACACGATAACGCTCAGATAATTACATTTATCGCTTGTAATTACATGTAATACCTTGTATTTGATTGAGCGATGGACAAAATTAATTTCATTAAAGAAATTTTCCGATTAATTCTTCTGTTTTTGTCTGATTCGTGTTTTTAATTTGGTCCTCTGATTGTTGCCAATCCAATCTGTAGTGAATTTGGATTTAACGTTGAAGTTGAGGAGAAAGAGGTTAGTGTGGTACGGGCATGTTATGCAGAGGGATGAAGGACATATAACAAAGAAGGTAATGAGAATGAAGGTGGATGGTTATAAGGGTAGAAGAAGACCGAAGAAAGTGTGGATGGATTGTGTTAAAGATGACGTGTAAGAAGAGTGTTAATTTAGATATGACGGCTGATAGAGGGATATGGAAGAGAAGTACATACTGTGCCGACCCCACATAGCTGGGAAAAGAGCAAGAGGAAGTTTACATTCCTTTTTTATCATATATCCGGTAACCGTTAACAGAATGTTAAATTTTCCTGACTTTGTAATCAAAAATGTCTTCTTCTAGTTAGACAAAATCATAGCGATTCTTGCAGCGCTCGTAGAACAAAATTTTGCGATCGTTTTTCACACATGAGTATTGAACCATTTTTCATCATTTACTGTTGCAAATGTTTTTTACTTGATTCTTTCCGTGAGTACATTAACTCTTAATTTAAGTAGCAAAATAGCGTGTTTGTATAAATTTATCTTCATTGCCACATAAGTTTTTCGAAAATTCTTAGAGTAGATCTTAATTCCGCATTTGTTCCACTTTATTTGAAAAAGTTATGTGTAAAGGCAAACAGTTAATTGCAGTTGCTTTGTTACAGCTTGAAAGGCCTTTGTTGCAGCTTGTCTTTAAGACCTTCCGTTTAACCTCTAAACATTATGTAGAGATTTATACAAATCATAAAAAATTGCTGCGTAACAGTGATATTATTATTCAATTTCAAGTCTGATTCGAATCGAACTCTCGGTGAAGGGAAGCGGACATTTCACAACAGGATAAGAGCGATAAGAGGCAAGGACAATCTGTGCATCCCGAAGGAAGAGAGCGATTCGGTGGCGCCAGTCGCGACGCCCGGCCGGTGTCACGCGTAATGCTGATATATGCGCCCGCGCTTAATCTCAACACATTTCCTTTGTGCTCTGATGCTCTTTGATTATTAAATTAGGCCCCATGTTAACACCCAGTCTGAACCTCTACTTGTTATTCGCTTAATCTTCACTTAATTATCATTTGTTACAGTCTTTTCGTTTTCAAAATTCAAAATTATTAAATTTACCTTTACCAATGGTAGATTCCTCTAAAGAATAATTCCACCTACCCTCACCACTACCTACCGTAGCTCCTCAATGAAGATAAGAGAATGAGTTTAATGTTTTTTTTTTTAAAAAAAAGTATAAGATAAATGGCTATCTGAAATAGAGAAACATATTGGTGATCTAAATGTTTTAAGGTTATCAGTGCACCTAATTTAATAACATGATACTACGGTGGGCGATTTTATAACTACCTTCTTTTAATTGTATCGTCTATTATTGTTTTTCCTTCCATTTATTTGTATATGATTTACTACCTGTATCCATAATCTTAAAGTAACCAAAGCGAAATTGAACAAGTAATATTTTTAACTACAGCATCAACATCATCCGACCCCTTTTAAAAAAAAAAATTCGGATATTATTGTAGCTATTACTTCTGACACTGTACTATGTCGGTTTAAAGGGCTTTGTGCCTAATGAAACTACTGTAGTACGAAATTTAACATGTTACGTCTCAAAGTGATGAGTCGTCAGAACTGTACCTACTAAATATATTTTTCTTTATCTTATGCAAAGTTTTGTAAGAATAGTTTTAAGATTCGTTGGCGTCAAGTATTATTCAGCAATTTGTGATGATGAAGATGGAGCACTTATATGTAATAATGATAAAATTTTAAAACAGAAGTCGGACGGTGTGGCGCCAGTGGCGTTCAAGAATCAATGACCGGCGTCCGGCGCGGGCGCGGCTAATTCGTGGCTGACAGCGGCAATTGTATCATCGCTTCCTGTGTTACGGGATCTGCGCCTCCACTGACGGACCATGGACTACAAATACTTACGAGACTGTATTTAATCTAAGCTACATCTCATCGACATCACAAGAGTGATCTATTAATGTCATTAACTGCTAGTAAACCTAGACACATTCAAAACCAAAACTATACACAAACTATATTTCTTTTATAGAACATATGTTAGACTACTCTTCAGTTTGATAAATAATAGATTGTTAAGATTTTATTTTCAACTTTTAATTAATACATAATGAAATATATACAATACTCTTTAAACTATATAATACCAAATATCCATATCCTTGCTTTCCTGTAGCTAACACACCGATGCCTTGAGACAGACCGACGCCATGTCGTCCGCGCGTCCCTTCCGTGTTGCCATATTTTAAATGTTGCCATTTTATAATTAACAAAAGTAACGACAGAAATATATTTTATTACTTTTTTAATTATACCAACACATAAATCTTTTATATTTTGATTAAACGGTGTGTTATTAGTATGTATAATATTTATTGTATACCACAACATCTCTTTCAAGCATAAGTTTGCTGGTAGAGAATGCTTGCAAGCATTTAGCCTGTTGTATCTTTTCTGTTTATTTTACCATTTTATAATAGTTTAAAAAAAAAAATGTCTAATGGACGCAGAAAGACTTGTAAAAACGGTTAACTGAATAATAGCATATAACCGGATTATCAGCGGCTAATGTCGATATGTGCTATTAGAGTATAATCTAAACAGGTACAACACGAGCGAGCTAAATTAAAAAGCTCAAATAAGGGCGGCCGGCAGACGGCGCCGGGGGCTAGTGGCGCCCCGATCAAATAACTGGCTCACCCCCTCTCATTCCCCATCTCACCCTCATGCCCCACACTCGCCCGCGCCGCGATCATTCAATTATTGCACCCGACGCGGATCATTACAGCTAACAGTACACTGCGCGTGTGTACACCACCACTTACAAACCGCAAGTGTCGCATGATGAACTAACATTTTTTTTTTTCAACAACCACTTTATGTACCCACTGTTGGGGCACAGGCCTACCCTCAATATGAACTAACATTAACAATACATAACAACGTGGAGTAGTGTATAACATCCTAAGTCGCGCCACGTTGCTATGAGCAGGCGTCTGGTCACTTTGTTGAATAAAAAAAAGCTCCATTACATCGTTGCCATCGCTCTTAGACAACATATTAAATATCATTACCCTAATAACTTCATTAGCTACGGCGACCTTCAAACCGGACCGCAGTAATGTTAGCACAGTACTGTTTAACAGTAGAAATAAGCGCTGCGGTGGTACCTAGGCGGTCTGCTGGTTCCACCTATCCACATAATATCTTTATTATATTCCCACTACTGGGACTCCGGTATTTCTAAAAGATAGTTCTACGGACTGGTCGATTTCACATGTCATACAAAATGAAATATGTATAATATATCGTTTTCTGTTATTATTTTTCCATAAGTTCAGTGGGAATCGAATCCGCGTCACTTCCAAACGACCATCCCTTATCAACTGAACTTCTCCGCTTCTTACCTCTTGGTTATGTATGATGACTATCATCATAAACCCCCCATGAAGTTCGCGCACAACTCACAGGACCCAAGCCAACCTCACCTGGTCGTGCTCCCTGCTAATCAAAAAACGAGGCCCTGGCTCACATCATCCTGCATTGGGCCAGGGTAGTGGGAAATGGCCCAAATGCCCCCATATGAATCTCTACCCTATCGTGTGGGAATCTTTGGGCTAGGTCTATGTCCAGCTAAGGAAGTCTATCGGTGGATAATGATGAACGAACTACTATTAAATATTAATATATTGAAAGAGGGTATAATGTGAATGTTTATCTTATTTAAATTCGATACATAAATTAAAAAAAAAAAACATAACCGTTGAGTTAACTTCAAAGTAACTTTAATATAATAGATAACGCTATGAACTCTGGTTTCCTTGTTGATAACCGGATAGCGATTTCTTAGAAAACGACTGAGGTTAAAAAAAACAAACCATGGTTATATTTCTAACTGAGAATGATGCAAGTTTTTTTTATCCAATGAAACAACGAGACGAACGGGACGTTCACCTGATATTAAGTGATATGCCTGCTTATAACTACTTAGCGCTAGTTAGATTTTATACACAGCACCACATTGCGTTCGTCGCTTGAGATATAATAAGATAAGATATTGAGTCTCATTACCGCAGTAGTTACTCTAGCTACAGCGCCCTTCAAACCGGAATACAGTGATGTTTGCACACTACAGTTTGGCGGCAGAAATAGGTGTTGCATTGGTACCTATCTAGACTATTTCCAACAACAGAGACCTATCACCAACACTTAAATATATTATTCACGCTATGTTTACTGCTATTGTAGCTGGAGACCGTCCAGGTAGGTATCACCGCGGCTCCTATTTCCACCCACAAACAGTACTCTGCAGACATTACTGTGTTCCGGTTTGAAGGGCGTTGTGGTTAGTGAAATTGCTAAGGGAACGATATATAACATGTTATGTCTAAAGGCGTTAAAAACAGATGAAGAGGTATTATCGGTTCGTTGAACAAAAAAAAATTACTGATGGTTGATCTCTCTTGCCGGAAACCGTCTAAGATACTCTGTTCCGGTAAGTAGGATATTTGTAGCTAGTAAAATTACTAGGGTAAGATTTTACGAAATTGAGGGGTAAACGAAAAATGTACGACTGTTTTATTTCTTCTCTTTGTTAGTACATTAAAGAGACTTAAGCTTTTACAGCTAGATCCATCACATCATCAGGACTATTTCGATGGTGACTGATTTCATGAAATTTTCGGTTGCCACATTGTCATCAGATATACACCACCAGCTTGCGCTTTATCACGCTCAAAGCAAGCCGAAACTGAGTCAATTAGACGCGGATGTCGCAAGACAATCGCCCGTTCAGCCATCAATGGGAACGGGACCTCCATTCATCAGATAGAATTTATTATAAGCCAGCGATGTACAAATCGTTCGATACACGAACAACGAATACGTGGAGACGCCGATGAAAATTATTATAATTTTTTTCTTATGTACAGCACGCGTTTTGACGCGACGTGCCCAATAAGTCATCATATGAAAAAAAGGGTATCACTTACCACCAGCTCAACAACTGGCTTGTTAATGGCTGTATATGTATAGAGTAAACAACTTTTTAATATTGAACCAAGTCAAAAAGTAAAGTTTCTCTAGAGATAATTATATATATTAGTTTCAAACGATGACCGATTGGTGTGGAGATATTTGGAGGAGGCATATATCCACCAGTAGACAACTATCGGGTGATGATGATGATGAGTTCCTGTAGGAAATTTACTCAAAAAACAAACACCACCCTCCCTTCCTTATACTCTCTTAGGATCACTAAACTTCTTATAAAAATAATTTAAATCATCTATAAATAAATTCTTTGGTACTTTGGCATTGGTGGTAAGTCTCTGTTCGTATATTTACAAACATGACTGTGTTCCGACTTAAAATGCGTTTTAGTTAGTGAAATTACTGAGGTAACAAGATTTAACATCTTTTATCTCGAGGCGACGAGTAAAATCTGATGCTGTGTATGTCATCCTAAATGGAGCCACGTTGTTATGGGCATGACTACCATTTACCATCAGATGAACCTAGCTCGTTTCGTGATTTGATCGAATAAAAAAATATCAAGTCGTATGTATATATTTTTCATCGATTTCGTATCGAATTATTTATTCGTTGCAAATATAATAATACGCGAATGCTTGTCCGAGTTCATGACGATAAGACTACTAAGATTCAGGACACGGGCAGACCTCTCTAAAGTTTCCGCTGCTAATCCGGGTGTCAAGTTACGCGGAGTCTGGGTGGTCACTCGTATAGTGCATTATTATGGACCGCCACAATCGAACCACTGAGAGTGGACAATCTAGGGAATGCAAGGGGGATACCAATAACAGATCGCTTGTTCGATAAACCTTGCATGATCTGCGTTGTTTTTAATGACGTCACAGTTATTAAATTAAACTAAACGAAAAATTACACCAAAATCCTTCGGTTTCGGTGAATGTAAATTAGATTAGAAATTTCGTGTTGCTACTACAACAGTTTCTCTCTATCTCGTTACCTTGGTAATTTCCATAGCTACAGCTCCCGTTGATATAGAAAACGGTACAATCTATTACAGCGGTTGAACTTGGCTCAGCCAAGGTACAATCTTCTTCATCATGATTATTTTCATTGTGATTCCAAATATTTGCTTCATCAGTTTAAGCTCTTTATGTGATTAAAACGTCTATACCGTTGGTTTAAGGTCGTTAGTGGCTCAGCTTTGCGAAAACTGTTGATGGGCCTGTATGTTTATCTACTTGGTGACACGCCGTCTACGGAATATATTTTATCTTCGAGGACAGTGGTCTTATTATACATTGCTATAATGCCTCTTTCATTTTTATTAGCAAAACATACGGGTCACAACGGAGGTCGCTCCTTCCTGACTTCATCAGATTACGTGAAACAAGTTTTTTTTTTTCTCTCTCGAATAACAAAGTCGTTTTAATTAAGCCAACGCTTTGTACCTAATCTCTTCTGTGAACGCCAATCGCTCTAATGGAGGAAGTGCTCGATTGCTTTGTTTAATTAACGCAACGCAGCCACTAGATACGAGTCCGAACTGGAGGGCGGTAAAAGAAAATATAAAAATACACTGCTGTTCCTAAGCGGCTATAATATCCTGTTATTATGACGTGTAAATGTAGATAAGAGTCTAATATTAGTTTGTCTTAAATTTGCTCTAACTTGTTTCCATATCGTTCTTTAAAACATTCATACTGTATACCTTAAATTCATTTTCCTGATCATCTAGTCGTTTAGTTAAATGACGCTTTACTTCAATTAACTTATACCACCAGGCCATAAATACAGCGTATACGAGATGTTCACATCAAGTACCCCCCACGCATCGTCGTTTTCAGAACCCTGAATAATTTGAACTTCCGTTGCGTTTTCTTCAACACTTTATTCAACATTGGTTTTCATCATTCCTAAAGAAAATAATTTTGTACGTTGATTTCTTCTTTCGCTTCTTTCTGAATAACTTTTGTAAAAGATATTTTGATGATTTGACAAAAATATACTCGGAAATTCATCTCATAGAATATCTGGTACATGACAAAAGATTGAATTTGCACTTGCTTAATTAGATGAAAATCTAAGCGTTTTTGCAAATGTTAAAATCTTACTTGAATAAATAATATATGGGTATTTACATATGCTTCCGATAAATATATATACAGAGGAGCTTCCGTGAAGCATTAGAAAATATAATTCAAAAGTATTAAAAGCTTTAAAAACTCAAAATACTTTGAACTGACTTCATTCTATCGAAATAACTTTTTCAAGTACAGTTTTCCAAAAAATCTTTAAATTGCCTGAAATATTTTGATGTTTTATTTTAAACACTTCTAATTAAGGCCTACTAAAATCGTGAGCACCATAAAAATTAGCTGTGAAATCAGACCAAGGTCCACGTTGTGACGTCCGTCTGGTCCACGTCTAATCAGGGCCAAGTCACAGCGTCCCGAGCCTGTACGATTCCCACGGACCCACGCCGCCTACGCATGCCGTTAGTCATAGCCAGCGATGTTTGTCATCCACTGTTCTAATTGATCTACAGATCTAGCCTTAAATTAAATCGTGGCTCGTCAATGTATTGCCTTGTGTGAAATTTTTTTTATAGACATTGCAAATATATATTGTATAGTTGACAGATTGATGACTGTATCAAAGCCTGCGGGGATCAATGATGATGTAAATCTTGCAATCTATCTAGATAATGATGAATAACAACTGTTGTGTTATTGGAAAAACTTTCCAAATTAAGTGGAACAGGAATGCAAGATGTCAAAGAGAAAGTTTTTGAATTTTGAAAAGGATAAACAAGAAAACTTTCATCAGGACATCAAAAGACGTAAACTGCTAAGCAAGGATGCAGAAGTACAAAGATTAAATTGTACTACAGCAGTGGGCTGATTGTCGTGCGAACGCTGGATCGGGTTAAGAGGTGTTAATTGTGCGAGATTGAATGTTTTCCCAGGGCAGAATTTCAATTGGACGCAATTGTTTGTCGTAATTTTAAATAAAAAAAATTAACACATAATTCATGTTAATTGCAAATTTCTTTAGAAATTAAATCATTTAAAGTTACTAAATATTTATATGTATGTACAAACTACAATTACAGCAAAGCGACGAAATCTTACCATGGAAGGTACAAAAGCTCTACCAATAATGTAATATATTACCAATATATAAGGTTGCCAAATATCTCCCTTCCGCCTTTTTGCTCTTTCGTCAATGCTTTATAAAAAGTGTTACAGTGATCGGATTTAGTTCAAATATGCGCCGTTTTGTTCGATAATCTGTTTCCATCTAGACGGCAACTTCATAATACCCCCATCGTAGAAGCCCCCCTCCTTATTTGCGAAGAACTCGGACAGCCACTTTTCACAAGCCTCTTTTGAGTTCAACTTTACACCACCAAGGGCGTTCACCATGGACAGGAACAGGTGGTAATCACTTGGCGCTATGTCCGGGCTATATGGTGGATGCGACAAAACCTCCCATCCGAGCTCCCGTAGCTTCTGACGAGTCATCAACGAAGTGTGTGTTCTGGCGTTGTCCTGGTGGAACACTACACCCTTCCTGTTGGCCAATTCTGGACGCTTCTGGTCGATCGCCTGCTTCAAGCGGTCCAGTTGTTCGCAGTAGATGGTAGAATTAAGCGTCTGGCCATATGGGAGCAGCTCATAGTGGATGATTCCCTTCCAATCCCACCAAACACACAGCAAAACCTTCCTGGCCGTCAATCCCGGCTTGGCCACTGTTTGGGACGATTCACCGGCCTTTTTCGCTTTATATTGTCGTATGTGATCCATTTTTCGTCGCCAGTCACCATACGCTTCAAGAATGGGTCGAATTCGTTCCGTTTCAGCAGCATATCGCAGGCGTTGATTCGGTCCAGAAGGTTTTTTTGCGTCAAATCATGCGGCACCCAAACATCAAGCTTTTTTTTGTATCCAGCCTTCTGCAGATGGTTTAAAATGGTTTGGTGACTAACTCCCATCTCCTGGGCGATGTCACGAGATGCCACATGCCGGTCTAACTCGATGTAATCCATGATTTGATCGGTATTTGTCGTCACAGGTCTTCCGCCGGCTGGCTTATCCATGGTGTTTTCACCGGCTCTGAATCGTCGAAACCATTCCTCCGCGGTTCGAAGTGATAGAGTACCATCCCCCAAAACACCAATAATCTCACGGAACGTTTCTCTAGCGGATTTGCCTTTAACGAAGGAAAACTTTAAAATAGCGCAAATTCGGCGTTAGTGAACTCGCATGTTTACACGTCTATAACTGTTGAACGCAATATCCAAACTAATTATGCATAGCGTCGTTTTGTAGGTTATGTCAAGACCTTTCAAATTATGTATAGTATTGTCAGATACGAGCTCTGTAGCGCTTTGTACATAGCCGCGAAATTCAAAAGACAAAAAGGCGGAAGGAAGATATTTGCTAACCTATTATTTCTTATAACTGAACAATGTCAATATTAGTCTATACTCTTCTTTTGTGTATACTACAAAAAAATCATCAAATTTCATGAGTTTGTTGCTGTTTCATTTGTTTATGTCTGAAATATCTCCTCTGAAAATTTATTGTATAGAAAAAGTCTTGCGCGGTTAGACTTACAGTAATTTTTATATACACTTTATAGGTAGATAGAGAGTTATTTTATTTCGCTTTTCTTCGTTTCTAAAACATCAGAACATCAAAATAATAATAATAAATTCCATCATCTGTCGGACTGTTCATCTGTATTCAAAAATCATAACACATAAATAGTCTGACTGATTTAAAACCCGTGGGACCGCGAGCTATGAACAAATTAGGGCCAATGTCATGGGACAAACAGCACTATTTGTATCCTATTGCCCAAACAATATTTAACGTGCGGAGGTTAACCGCAATAAAAACAAGCTTTTTATCCTTCTTTTAGAAGTAATAAAATAAATATTTTGATCAGTTTAACACTTCATATTATATAGTTAAAATTAACTTCTCTATACTCGATACTGGTTTGTCTTTAGTTGCGACCCATGTTTAACATTTATAGATTACAATGATTAAAACCACAATATTTTTTTTAATTATTGTGTTAATATTATATAATACAATAGCAACCACAATATTTGTCACAGGTTTTAACTTTGAACCTTTCTCTAGTATGGCATTTAACTGAATGTATTCTTAACTGAAATTATTCGCAAGCATGTAAACAAGTACGAAATTTTTCCTTTCCTTATTATTGATAATTGTAATAATATCAAAACATATTTTAATCTAAACTATAAACAATAGTAATATTTGTTAAAAGATCTTCACTTTGACTTCATTGTTACTGCTATTAAAATTACTACAGGAATTGATAATATCAAGTTTTTTACTCGTGGTAGGTCTCTATCGCCGGTGACCGTCTAAATAGGTATCACCGCATATTTCTACTGCTGAACAGTACTGTGCAAATATTACTGTGTTCCGGTTTGAAGAGCGTTGTAGCTGGTGAAATTAATAGGGTAATGAGTCTGAACATGTTATGTTCCAAGGCGACGAACACAATGTGTTGTGTTTATCATCCTAACTAGCGCCACGTTGTTGTGGGTAATGGTATCACTTATCATCAGGCGAAAGTCTTGATGGTTGAATAAAGGAACAATTATATGAGTAATAAAAATGTTTGATTAAATTCTAATTGGGTCACTGTGATAGGTAAAATCTATAAGAAGTGAATCGTCGGGGGTCTCCCAATCAATTCCAACTGAAGTTGTGAATTATCCGTCAAAGCTGGACGAGTCATTGGTCAGAGGCGAGCCGACTTTTGATGTGGGCCGCCCGCTTCACGACGCTGCCCGTCGCCGGGAACATTCTAATAGGGTTAAGATTTGAAGACGCCGGGTCAAGAAGGACGTTGTTAGTTTCAGTTGCCGCATTACAATGTTACTCATCCCACCACGTTGTCTCTCAAATCGGACAAATTTTGATTTCTTAACCTTTTTTTTATATCTACTATCCCCTAACACAACCTTCTCGTACTGTTAAATGACAATGAAGACATTAATGATGAAGGACGCTCCCAGAAAACACTATCAGGCTTAACAGTACTTCTTCCTTCTTAGAAATTGTCCAATATGTTGTTGGGATCAGTTTTCTTTATTTTTCTTCTCGACTTCGCTCTGTCAGTCTCTTTCCACAGATGAATTCTTCTTGCTACTACATTTTTCCACATTGTTGTGGGTATAAGTGAGAGTTAATAAAAACAACAACTATACTACAGTTGTAGCATTGCGAAAGTAACCCAAGACCTCATTGTTACAAAGCAAGCAATCTAACTATAACAGCAATAGGTAAATAACAAACTACTTACTGTTCCTTATAAAGTTTTATTTAACTGCAAAAAACAAAATGTTACAACCATGTTTAATGGTTTTTACCCTTTGATTTTTTGTTTAATTTTTCTTATTGTCATATGTTTTGTATATCGATAATACAGATTAAATAGATGATACAGACGAAAATAAAATGTAGGTAGAGTCTGTCTGTGTAAATGTCTGAATGGGAGTTTTTGGTTTGTTAATTAATACTGTTAAAATTAATTTAATGAATCGATACTCAAGTAAAGATCGATACTGTCTAATGCAATGAGAAATAATGCACATTTTGGTGAGGCTGCCTCGATGTGGAGACTCAGCGCTGAACAACTGGAACGCCGTTTGCAATCAACTAATCATCTGGTCGTTGGAGCCGCCGCGGCTTCAAAGGGGCCATTAATAATGAATTTGGGCAGTAAATCGCCTTTTATACGACGAAGGGATTTAGCAATTTCGCCGCGTACGGCCACGTGTGCGCCATTAGGCTAATGGGGGGGACCCTGGAATCTTTCTCGGCCAACTCCACACCACAAGCCGATGAATTAACACTCGCCATACGGACCATTTATCCTTGCTTACACTTTGTCTCTAAGAAGGTTTATTACAATCTCTCTAAACTACTAAAACTCTAATGCTTAAAATCTTATATCACTATCATCATAAACTTGACCTGACCTGGTGAATGATGAATGATGATAATGATGTATATATAAAGATATTATATATAAATTAACAAGAATTTTTTATATCGCGTCGTCAAAGGCAATAAGATTATAAACCTTTGCTTTTTCTGTGAAAGAGAATATGAAAATTAGTTGTTAAATTTATATGAATTTCCTTTTTATCTGTTTCCATAGTTACGTACTTGTGATAGTTGTTTAATTTTTTTTTTACTTAACGATATTAATTAAATAATTGTATATCTACAAATAAAACATTTGTCAATTGCTTAAAATTTGTATACATATGAGATATATATTTTGATATAACTCACAAGTCTCTTGCCGGAAACCGTGTACACCGCTCAATTCTTATTTCCGCCATCGAACTGCTGTATGCAAATATTCCTGTTCCGGTTTGTAGGGTGTTGTAGCGAGTGAAATTACTAAGGTAACGAGGCTTAACATCTTGCGTCCCAAAGCGATGAATACCATGTAGTACAGTGTATAACATTTTAACTAGCGTCAAATTGTATAGAAATATCATTTATCATCATGTGGGTATTGCTTCAATAAAAGAAACCCATATGAAAATTTTATTATGAAATTTAATTTGTCTATTCAATGGTTTTCTGTGACGATTGTAATGGAGAAAGTTATTTTATTGAATATTTACACCGTTGACAGTTTCGTTCGCACGAGGCAGTGAAGATGTATAATTAAAGCTCACGCTTCGGTGTAATTGACGGCCTCGTCAACTCTAATTCTTATTACACAAGTCAAGATTTAATGCGTAGCTGGCGTCGAGTGTGAGAAGCGGATGTAGGATGCTGCCAAGGACGTGCGATTGTGCTCTCGTTGTTTTGTCACGGGCTCGCAACATGTGCTTACTTGGCACCGCTACTCGCGTTTTTATTCCCCGTCGTGATATTCATTTATAGAAGATGATGGAGGATGAATAAAACAAATCAAATTCATGATTTATAATTATTTTTTTTTATCTACGAAGCGATGAAATGAGCGGGACGTTCAAGGTAAGTGATACGCCTGCACCACATTGCTCTCGTCGCCTTGAGACAAGGTGTTATTACACTAGCTATAGCGCCCTTCATACCCGTACAGAGTAATGTTTGTACACTACTGTTTACTCGCAGAAAAATAGGAACATGGTAAAACTGCTTAGACTATTCTAAATTGTGCTTCTATCAATTCATCATCATCAGCCGATAGACGACATGGGCCTCCTCCAAAGATCTCCACATCGTTTCAGTCCTGCACAGCTTGCATCCAGGAGCTTCACATGACCTTCCAATCAGCATAGCCTCCAGTACCGCCGGACACTAGAGGCTTTCGCTTGTATGGGTTCAAATGGGGGTAGTTGAGCTATTTCCCACCACGCTGCCCCAATGCGGGTTGGAGGGCTTCAATCGATTGTCACTGTATAGATTATTTATTTTACCGGAACACAGTAATATTTTCGAACTACTGACATCACGTAACACACTTCAAACTAAATAAAGTGTATGTAATCGTTTATGATCTATAAAGTGACTTTAAGTTTATGCTCTATAAAGTCAACTTTCAACTTTACTGTTTAAGAATAATTTTGAATACTTTAAAGTATACACACAAGTAAAACGAAACATCGTCCGGAAACGCTATAGTGCTTAACTGAGGTCCGATCTGATAGTAAATATAAATATACTTCAGGTTGTTGAATGCACTAGTCTAGAAAAAGGCTTCCCTTGAAAACAAATGTCGTCATATTCTATACAATTTCATGATTTTAGATATTATTTGCCTCTGTAGCAGACAGAGGGGAAACTTTTAGCCGCTTTTCCTGTAATACCAGGCCTTGCTTCGTTCCCAATACCTCATATACACCCCTACATTACAAATCTATCGCTATAACAACTTCCATGTGTTTCTGTGGTCTATATATAATATTAAAACTAGAGTATGCTGAAAGATCAACGGTCATATTATCACTCGAAATCATGTGACATTTACATCAGATATTATTGAAAAAATAACCTCAATTTTAACCCCTTTCCTGTCGAGTAAAACTTATGAGATACGTTTCACTACCACTCTTCTCTGAAGTAAAACTACGCTATACCATCAGCTACTAAATAATCTGATATGTACGAAAATTTTCATTGAAACAACCTTTCCGCAGTCCAAGTTGGGTAAAGTTTTTTTTTTGTTTTTACTGCTCCTTCCCACCAAGCATTTTTGGGCCTGGGCTTATAATTCTAATCTTTACTTTGTTATCCTCAGTATCGTCTTTCTTTCTTTTTCTTCTTTCATTCTGTTCTTATTCTTCTTTCTCTCTCCATTCCAGTTCCTTTCATACTTCGCGCTCAAAATAAAGGACGACAGCCGTGCTTCAATTTTTCCTTATTCTATTAATTTTTGTCTTTGTATTACGTTTTTCTTCTACATTCCTATCCTATACTATTACTTACTCTTATTTATACGTTCTTTCTTTCTTATTCTAATAAAATATTCTATTTATAACATTACATTTTCTCTTTCTTCTACTCTCCTATTCTTTCATTTATATTAGTCTTGTTCTCTTTAATTGTTTTTTTGATGACCTTTTTGCAGTTCTGCAAAAAGGTCGCACAGCTGTGGTCCTCCCTCATCAAAGAGGCGATAGTACTACATTTTACTTCCTCTTCTATAACCATCTCTAACTCCACTCACTCCGCTGTATATATACGGACACTCAAGTTGGGTGAAGTTACAGAGAATGTAGTCCGTTGTAAATAAATCGTACGTAGCGACGGCGAGGGCAGCGCGTGTCGCTTGTAATACATTTAGGGGCGGTGTCCAGTTGCCGGATGCAGCGAAATTAGATTTCCATCGGTGATGATGGATCGCCGAAGGTGGGACGCGGAGTTAACACCAAATCAGTGGAGCTGGACCTCCAACTACCATCTACGTGAAGTATATAAAAATGTATCATTTAAAAAGTAAATATCTTTAGTTTTTTTTTTTAACAAATTGGTGAGAAAATGAAAAAGATAGTTCCCTAGTAAGGCTTTCATTTGCCGCCTTGTACAGCTGCTATCGCCAAATAACCGCAGCTCTTATTTCTGTGTCCAAACACTAATGTGTATATATAACTGTTTTCCGGTTTGAATGGCGTTTTATAGAGTAAAGTTACTGGAGTAACGCGGCTTAACATCCTTTTCCCGGTTTGAATGGTGTTTTAGTGAGTAAAGTTACTGGAGTAACGCGGTTTAATATCATCTATCTCAAAGCTACGACCACAACTTAGCGTAGTGCTTATCATTCTAACCATCATTACATCGTTATAGACGAGTATCAGGAGGATCTTCTTCCTCTCATCATTTAGAGAAGTAGTAAAAAAATCAGTTTCGCATATTACTGCTGGATAGTAGAAACAGGATCAGGGTTGATTTCTAAGTAGATAGTCACCTAGAAGTTATCCTGTCGTAAAAAGCCTAGAAAGTAACCTAACATCAAATTAGTCCAAAGTCAAGTGCGCAATACATTACTAGATAACATTATGAAAATTCTGATGACGTATTACTGTGCGCCAGTTATGTCACCACCATTATCGCTGTTGTATCGGCTGTTATCATTTGTTTTATAACATCCTGTATAACATTATCAGCGATACAAATAAATGGTGTTATGTATCGACAGTTATATCATCTTAAGTATTTTTCACTCTAGATGACGTTTCTCATCCGCTGTTTGTTTTTAATCGTAAATCATATCTATCATTACGGGGGTGTGAGGGGTTTCGTGTAACAACTCACGGGACCCAAGCCAACTTCACCTGCTCGTGGTGCATCCTGCTAATCAACAAACGAGGCTCTGGTTCCCTTTAACCCGCATTGGGCCAGTATGGTGGGAAATGACCTAAATCCCCTCCTATGAACACCTATAAACGACGGCCGTTGGTGCCCGCTGGATGCGGGCAGCGCAAGACCTATCGATTTGGGGTTTTTAGAGAAGGCTTATGTCCAGCAGTGGACATCTATCATCTGATGATGAACATCATTACAGGACTGTTCCAATACCATTATTTTATGAAGGTCTACACGACTAAATGATGGTCATTAAGGGTTGTTTTCTGTTGCCGGAGACCTTCTAGGTAACACCGCATCTTCTATTTCTGCTTCCAAATAGAAGCGTACAAACACCACTGTGTTTCGGTTTTAAAGGCGCGAAATTACTGTGGTAACGCAGATTAATTACTTTTTTTTTGTGTATAATTAAGCGATACGAGCGGGACGTTCACTTGATGGTAAGTGATACGCCCGCCCATAATAACATCAGATCTCCGGAGTGATAAGATGTCGATTTTCATTACCTCAGTCATTACACTAGCTACAACAACCTTCAAACCGGAATTCAATAATGTTTGCATACTAGTGTTTGCAGTAGAAATAGATGGTGATATCTACCTAGACGGTCTCCGGCAACGGAGATCTTATATCTGAAAGCGACGAGAGCAATGTGGTACTGTGTACATCACCCTAATTAGCACATTGTTATGAGAAGGTGTATCACTTAACTTCAAGTGAACGTCTTTCTCGTCTCGTCGCTTAGTAAAATAACTATATTTTATTGTAACATATAGTATTTACTTGCTTTTAGATATTTGTTTATAACTTAGTCCAGATAAACGTGAACCGTTAAATTATTAACTAAGAAAATCGTTTCTCAGTTAATTTAACTGTTTACTAATGAAACGTATGGTTAAAGGTATTATAATGTAACTAACTACACCCCCATGGGGTTACTATCGGGAAACAAAACAAAAATCACAATAAAACAGATTATAGATGGCAATTAATATAGAGAGCGGTCGTAATCCAGGTTGGCAATTTCTCCGGAGGCAGCCGAGACATCTGATCCTGGAGGTAATCGGATTTGCCTGATCGAGGACCGTCCTTTATTGAGCCCTCTCTTGTGTTGCCTAAACTACTTTAATACTACATTGATTTTTTTAATACCATTATTTATCTATATATTCATTTATTAAACTAATGAAACGGATAAAATCTAAGCTTTCTCCCCATCGCAGATAGTAAGGAGTAAAATTAAATATTTAATTACTATCTGTTATCCAGTTCATATCCTTCTTCACTGTTTGTAAAGGATTGATAGTAAATAATAGTGTTAATTAATTTTACATATCAAAGTTAAGTTACAGTTAGATCTCTATCGTTGACTAACTAAAATCGTTTCGATCTTTCGTAAAAACATGTCACTATAGGAAAAGATCTTAAAAGATCCAAAAAAGGAGATTAATATAATTAAATATATTATATATATATTGGTCCACGTATGAGAACCGCGTACCGGAAATTGGAGTGTTGGCCGCTCAATAGGTGGTCTGGCGATCTGGTGAAGGTCGCAGGAATCAGCTGGACGCGGACAGCTCAGGATCGATTGATGTCGATTTCTTTTGAGGAAGCCTATGTCCAGCAATGGAAGTCTATTGGCTGATGATGATGGTGATCATGATATATATAAATAAAATATAACTTCTTTCAGCATATGCCAGATGACACCATTCTTCTTTAAGAATGAACCATAAATATAACCTAAAGTATTGTATTGAATTTAAAACTTAGGGATTGGTATAGGTATTACAGCAGCTCTCATTTCCGACGCCAAACAATAGCGTGCAAATGTTACCGTTTTCCTGTTTGAAGGGTGTTGCAACTAATGAAATTACTGCGGTAACGAAACTTAACATATCAAAGTGGCAAGCATAATAATAATAACTAGCACCACATCGTTATGGGCAGGTAGGGTAAGTATTTCTTTTCAGATGAAAGTCTCGTCGCTTAGTCTAATAAAAAAATGAGTACTATATACCAGGAGCGAGTATCCAGTTAATGATAATTCGATGAGATTTAAAAAAAAAAGTCGGAAGTTATAATCCAGCAGTAAAACGTTGTAAATCAACAAGCTGTTGTGGGTCGGACGATCTCAAAGGGCGCGAGGGTAGGCGCGTGCCGAGTGGTAGGGCCCGCAAGTGCCAAGGGGCACAGGGGTCCGGGTGGGATGGCGGTGGATTAGTGTTATGACGTCATTGTCTACGAGTTCTACAGGGTGTTGTGCCCTTTTTTTCGTTCATCTGATAATAGGGCCCTTCGTTTCCGTGTCTTTTGTTCATCAATTGGAGAATTTTAGATTGTACTATTTAGTCATCAGTTTTAGTTTAAAATTTTGCCTTAATCGAACTTATTATGAGCAGACATGTTATTAAGGTTCATAGATTATTAAATTAATAACCTATGTTTCTAATAACACTATACCTGTACGCTGAACATTGAATGTATTCATGTGAAGAAAGTATTAAAGCCTTGTGCCTAAACTGTAACAGAAACTTCGGGAATTGTTAATTCATTCGTACTAGCAGAGGTCTAAACTGAAGTGTGGCGTCTAGAAAACGAGCCAGACCTCTCCGGGCTCGTACTGTTCAAATTGAAAATTAATATTTCGACTCTGCATCGATACAGCATCCTTTGTCGACTAATGCTGATGCAGCGTAAGGATTCCTTTGATCAATCAGAATTCGCTTCGGCGAAATTTCACTTCCTGAGTTTAGTTTCGGGGAATGCTTTGCGTATATGTTCTTTGCGAAGTTTCTACGAGCATATATACAATACAACATGTATCGATTTATTCTTTAAAGTTTTAATTTTATTTAAAAGAAATTTTAGTAAAGACAACAGAACTCTCTTCCTCTTATTCATCAAGAAGTGGTATGTTACATACCAGTACCCTCTTTGATGACGACGGCAGCTACTGAACTTACCATATAAAGGAAATGTGATGTTGTGTAAACATCTTTTATATAATGGACATATAATACAAATCTTAAATGAAGAACATATATCTTATATCCTTGAAAAGTGTTTTATGATCTCTATAGAATTATTTGTATCATATATTTGGTATCTTTAATACAGAGACAATAAAGGGGTTTATGTATCATTTATTAAATCTTCTTCAACTTCTTGATAATCTTCAGAAGTAGCAAAAAATGTAATATTTTCATATAGAAAAAACCTTAAGGAAGTAAAGGCATTTAAAGGCTTTTAAATTATGTACAACTTAGATAAGATTTTCAGCCTTTTTTTGTATATACATAGTTCATGGAAGAAAATCATAGAAGGGAGAATTATGAGGATATAATGTATAGCTATTTAATACTTGTCAAATATAGGTTAACTTCTTTCTGAATACTAATCTAGGTTCAGTATATAGCCAATTTCAATAGCGGAACATCCGGCTAGAAAACTCCTAGAAACAATTTATCATATTCTTTAAGGATCATGTGAATTCCTTTTCAGCAGACTATCCTGAATGATGTTAATACTTCCATTAAGAAGTTTAATGAAAGTTCTTTTCAACTCACTACTCGTATTTATTACTATTTTTTTTTAATTACAATAGTATGTCGTAAAAATTTCTATAGTAATGAATTACTTTCGATTTATTCATTTCTTTTAAAAGATTTCTTTATTAAAATTCTTGTAAGTATACAAGGTAAAGGTATTTGATGTTGTAATGGTTAGAGAAAGAACAAAACCTTAAAAAAAAGCGTTCTCTAAGACGTTCGTTTTATATTTTTCATCATCATTCAGTTCATTTGAACCTAGATTTTTAAAAAGTTAAGATGATTAAGTACTAAATCTGGCATAAGTAAAGTTTCAGCCTTAAATTAATCAAAGAGATTTTGTCATGCAGTTATTATTCGAAATATTCTATAGATTTATTCGCATGTAAACACGATGAAAACAATAAGGGTGCTTACCCTTATTGTTATTACATTATAATGTAAATTAACGGAAGGATGTTGTTACAGATAAATCTTGATGTTGTTACAATAATTACAGTTATGTCTTAGTTGTTTAAGTTTAAAAAAAAATCATTACAAGTACATCGATCTTAACTGTCATCATTAACATCTCGATCGAACAACGATTAAAGGACAAAAGAACTTACAAATAACTTATTTAAGTAGAGAATAATATAATTTTTTTTTACTTAGTTTGTAACATATATAAAGAGCCCTTCATTAAGAGTAATTAACTTACCTTTGGGGGTGACGACTCTGAAGGCGCTGTTGGACACCGGCCGCGGCGAACCCTCCCGTAGACCGGCGCCGGGCGAACCGCTGTCATTCCGTACCATAGAGAAGTCCAGAGGCATAGGCGGCATCGCACTTACTTCCATTGTCAGCGTTTCGAAGAAACAAAAACTTTAAAAAAAAAAAAGCGTCATCTGTCACTTTTGTTGTTGCCGATCGCGCGGCGCTGCCGGGTCCGGGATCGCGGTGCGTGCGCCCGTCGCGGACCGCGGGTGTGTATTAAGGCTAGTATCGCACTCGGCCGGCGCTCGTCCGGCTTCGCGGTCGCTAAAGCCGAAAATCTCCAGTATCTACATAGTGATTTGGACCTTATCGGTGCGGCGGTGTGGGCGTGGCGCGCGAGGCCCCGCCCTCACCGGGGCCCCTCGCCGCCATCTGTCCCGCCGACGGGTGACAATCACTTTGTATAGGTAACAGAATAATACGATTCTTGATAGATTTTATTGTTCCGCCGATGCATTTGTTCGCGAGCAATTTCAGTGGAAATGTCGTATTGGGCATTTCTTCTGGCTGGGTGTGCCGCCGTTACGTTGTATTGGATTGTTTATTATTAAGTGTGGGCGTGGGATTAAAATGTAATAAACTTTCCGTATATTAATATATATTAATCGTACATCAGTCCATATCGCAGGATTCTGTATTCTCCATGCTCTAAGAAAGCTAGAGCAATGTTCAATTTTGCCTTAAATTTAATTAAGCTTTGGGGACAATAACATTTTGGAAATATAACTTATGTATAGTACGATGGGGCCGTCATAATTGTTAATTAAAAATACCAAAATTAAAATAAAAAAAAAAAAAAATTACTCGTGACGGCCATATTTTGCATCGATTCTTCAACTGGATAAAATACCTTTTGCTAACTAATTCATAAACATATAAGTATAATAACCTATATTCAAATAGTGGTTAATAGAGTAAAATATTACTTTCACATAAGTAATAAAAAAAATTAATATCATAGACTTATAATATTTTTTTTAAATTCACAATTAAAAAAAGCAATAAAAATTTTTTTTTTTTTTTGAAGTAATTTGCTAAACATTTACATTCATTCTTCTTTAATAAACATTTCAGACATTCAGTTCTACCTATAATTTTTTTTATTACTATCTTCAAAAATTTAACTCCTACTTCCTGTGTGCTCAATAAACCGACCTAACTCCTATGGATTTTTTTTGTGGGGCTACCTCAAAGAGAGAGTTTACGCCAACAATCCGCGAACTGTTGTGGACTTAAAAGAAAATATTCGGCGAGAAATCAGCGCAATTGAACCAAGTTTACTGCAGCTTGTGGCACGGAATACGAGGCTCCGTTTCGAACAGTGTGTGTGTGTGCAACAGAATGGAAGACATTTGGATGACATTATTTTTAAAAAATTAAATCCGCATTTGTACTCTATCTTTTAATACTTTTAGTAAAATTATATGTCAAACATATTATTTTTTATTTAAATTTGAAAACATTAATCTGCCACCAGACACCCTGTATGATAAAGTAGTCATTATACCAAAAACAAAATCATTAAAATTTTTCAAGTTTAAACGAAATCGTTAATATTTTCTATGTAGAGAATATATTTAGAGATAAACTCTGTTTAACCCTTGGTTAAATTCATACATAATTGTTAAAAATATGTGTATAACGTAGATATATTATATATTAAATATATTCTAATATTCGAACGTTAGACGGCGGGTAAGCAGGTAGTACGATAACCGACGGGCTATAACTAACAAATAACAATCGAGGTATATTTATCCATTTAAATTTTACGAGGTCATTTCAAATGAAATTCGGTGTGATTATGCTCTGCGATGATGTCCGAGGAATTAACCCTCATCTCTCCCCCACCCCTCTTGCTTTTGGATAGTACCCTCTCACACCACCGCCTCTGTCGTCACGTACCGACATTTAAAACAATGAACGCCTCAATTTTTCACCGGCGGATCCCCGAAATATGGCGCGCTAATCCAGTGCCGCGTCCTTATTCTGAGCTACGCAACCGCAATTTCTTTTTTGATTACACAAACCGAAAAGACGTTTGCGGTCTTCAATTGATGATAAGTCATACGCCTGCACATAAGATTTTAAGTCTCGTTACTTCAATAATTTGACTACCTACAACGCTCTTCAAGCCGGAACACAGTTAGGTTAATACAGTATTGTTTAGCGGCAGAAATAGATGCCGTAGTGGTATCTACCTAGGTAAGCAAAGGTAACAGAGACCTACCATTAGGTAGCTTAAAAAAATTTACTGACAACAAATTATTTACAACGCCTTCAAACCGGAAAACTATAATGTTTACAAGGGTATCATATTTGCAGCCTAGAACAGAGTTCTGGTAGGTACTCTGCTTTGTGGGAGATAGGGGTAGTTATTATAGATCTTTACCTACTAAAACAGCCTCTGGGTTTTCATTATCAGTAAATGAGGAACCTTGGGATCTTCTACAGAGTACATCACAAAAGAGATCTATGAAATGAATTTAATTTGTTTGTATGTTATAGATTTATTTGTGCCCCATCATTTATATTTGTTTCTCACCAACCCGCATTGAGCCAGCGTAGTGGGAAATGGCCCAAATTCTTCCGAACGATCTTCTAAATACGATGGCAGTTACTTCCCTGGCGGTTACTTGAGGCCATGCTGACTGTGGACCGATCGATGTGGTTATCTTTGGGAGGAGACCTATGTCCAGCGGTGGATGATGAAATATAAAAATTGTCAGTGCATAAATAATATTCGGTTGAGCCAGAATAAGGCTGTCGGCTTGCTTTGCGAAAACTAATTACACCTCCGCTTCGCAATGATAAAGCAAAGCCGTCGTATAGGATATTTTTATTCGGGACAAAATGAAATTCCCTCACAATAATCACACGACTAATATTAGACCTTATGCATTAGAGCATAGGGTATATTATCCTTGTACCGTAATCGCTTTAGGACGGAATTATGGAAATTTTTTAGTATGTACTCGGCATGAAATAATCCTGGGCATAATCTCGCTCGGAAATCCCATTATTTTGATCCTGGCCTCAATTGAAGCCGCCCCTTCCGGCGGCGAGGTGAGACCGGCGCGGTTCGTATGGAAAACGGAATCGTAATTTTCGATTCAGACGTTTGATTTCCGGTGGATTTTCACGGATAAATATTTATACCGTAGGCACCAATTAAAGTATACAAAAATCGGATTTTGATTGATTTATGATTCTTTGTAATCAAAGTGAAAGAAGTTAAGCTAGGAACATCTTAACCGACCTAGACTTCAATATGGCCTTCACATATCTGTGGTCGTATTAGTCGCGGGGCTCTCTGTTAGACATCAGACAAGGCTCTGGCGGATGATCAGGATTACCAAAAGTCTAACTAAGCAATAACCTGAAGGACACTATGGCTATCATTGGACCTAAAAAATTGCTTGTGGTTAAGCCAAGGGACATCATTATGTACGACTATTATGACTAGTCTATCAAGAATGGAAGTACAGAGAAGTTGTGATTATCAGACACAATTTTTTTTTAATTTAAATAGGCAAAGGGACAAGATTAACCAATCGTTCACTTGGTAATAAGTGATCTATCTGGCTGGAGAGTATAAGATTAAAAAGCACCACATTGTGCTCACCGCTTTGATACATAAGATATTAAATCTCATTCCCCATTAACTTCACTAGCTACAATCTCCTTCAAACCGGAACATAATATTGTTTTTATACACTTCTATTCGGTGGCAGAAATAGCACCTGCTGTGGTACCTACCTAGACGGACGGAGACAGAGGACGGAGCCTAGACAATGTTAGTACTAATTAAAAACCTAAGTTTATATGTCTATATTTTCTAACCGTGTTTTACCTAATTTTATTAAAGTTATATGTAAGTGAAGTTAATCATTTTTTTTAACAAAAAGTAATATTTTAACTTAGAATATTTATCTTTCATACCGATGAAAGCTACTCATTAAAGCTTTTACGATTCGTAACAGAATAAGATCTTTACATAAATACTTATGCTAATTACCAGAGCTTGTTATAAAATAGTAAAAGGGCAACGGCTATCGGCACCGGCGAAATCCCTCATTCATTTTAACACCCTTTAAACTCACGAGATCAAAGGTCATTTGAGTGCAAACGGCCACTCGGAAACGAGTGTCGGATACACGGAGCAATTTTGTACCGTGGCCATAAACACAAAAAGCTTATTAAGCCGAAGGGTTTTGTAGATCGCTTCGGCTGCTTTCCGTTTGGAATCCACGGACGAGTCCCGAGTCCCGGCCCACAGCTGGGCATGAGGCATAGATATAAATTCTTATATGTAATATATGTGATTTAATTGCCTCAGTGCAGCAGTGGTTAAGTACCACGTAATACGGTCCAGGTTCGCTTCCAAAGCTTCGTAGAGTTTGGTTGGTGATAATTAAAAAATAATAATTTGTAATTAATGAAACAAAGACGTATGTATATATTAACAAACATACTGAATAAACATATAAATAAGTACTTCCTGTCTGTACTGTATACAGTGTTGGACACAGAGCTCTACTACGTTATAAAGGAACCTCCGAAGGTGGGAACCCGGGGCCAGTATTTTGCACACCGCTTTAATTATACCGAGTTAATTAATACAAAACATTAAGTTTCAGGCCACGAAGTAAGCGTTAAGTAGATTAAGTAACAAATAATTGATACAAAGAAAAGCTTCAATACCATTGTAACTATAAATATTAACTAAAAAGTATTACGTCTCTATTTGTTATGAAATCTAATACAATCGCTTTGGTTTCTTGTGAGAGCAAGTCGTAGTCCCAACAGTGGGAACATTTGTAGTAAATGTATTATATTTTAATACGGCAATTGAAATCCTTAGAAAGTTCAATACTAAACTTGTTATATAAAATTTGATTCTATATGTTTGTTTGATCGCCGTTCAAGTTACGAGTCTAAATCGAACAGTTAACAGAGGTGATGTAAAGCTCTAATCAACTTTATAACTATATATATAAACGCTAACTTAAAAGCTCCTCGGACCATGCCATAAGCTCAACAACAAGCAGGTAGTTCGCTATCAAAAATCATTTGCAGCCCGCCTGCGGGAGTCTCGCAGAATTACTTCGCTCCTAATATTTACTTTTAATTCCAAATTTTATATCAAACGACTTTACCCGCCCGGTGCCGGCGTTGTTTGCTGAATTTATTCAACTCTGCTATCATTATTTCATTACATTTCCTTATATCGTTACATTAATAAAATAATAATGAAGATAATATACACAATCTACAGGTTATATTATTTATTTATAGCAACACTAGTTAACTCTTTCTATAAAGGTTAACTGGTAGAAAACTTCATGTGAGTTAAACCTGTCTGTACCATTACCGCGTTGTCATTGTTTGTCTTTAGGCTATTTATATTTATAAACAAAATAAGTAACATTAAACAAGTAAAGAACATATATTACTGTGATATAGTCAATAAGTTAATTTAATAACTTCTGAAGGGATATCGATAACGATATAGTGTTTATAACTAGTCAATATATGACTGTGCAGTGTACAGTCTGGAGATCCCTGAGGGTAGATTTGGTTCGGTTATGGGCATCTTCCAGTTGATAACATATATATATATATATATATAAAGTAGAAAAGTTTTTTCAGTGCATGTTAGGAAATAATACTATATTTAAAAGATATACAGTTTTTTTGTTGGAGACTAGCAAGACGTACACCTGATGTTTAGTAATACACTTGCCCATAACATTGTAGCGTTAGTTTGGATGATACACTGCACCATTGTGCTCGTCGCTTTAATGACATGTTATGTCTAGTTACCTCAGTAATTACACTACCTATAACTATCATCACCAGCCGATAGACGTCCGCTGCTACATAAAGACCTAACTCAAATATCTCCATAGAATTCATTGAAGGGAATTCAGCCTTACCTCATTTCACTACCTACAACGCCCTTCAAAGCGGAACAGTAATGTTTGAACTACCGTTCGGCGGTAGAAATAGGAACTGTGGTGGTATCTAAAGCAACTGAGATCTACAATTAATTACCATAAAGTGGTATCTGCATCTAATTTTTAACGAATACATAAACTGTAAACTACATAGTTGTAACTAAATTTAGTGCCGGTTCTTTCAGACTGAAAAAAAGAGGGTTAATTATTTCGTAACGTGTAACGTTGTTACAGTGGGCATCCCTTGCGGTGTTTGCCGAAGCGAATTAGAGTTTAAAATAAATACGGGCCCCCGAAACAATTTGCATCCGGATGTGACATTAGAGAGCTCCGTTATCTTTTTGCTGACCGACGGTCAAATTACAGACGATCGCATTATACGGACAGAAAAAGTACCCCTTATTGTTTTAACCGCTCCATATAACAGTTAGTTACGTTCCACTTTAATTTAACTTCAGTTATCATACGATTGTTCCGTTTCGAAACATTTTTGTATTAGAAAACCAACTGAAATGAGAGACCTTCCAAAGATAGTACGGGACAGATAGATTATGAAGAATTTTCATCATCATACTAAAGTTTGATAGCCACGACGGTTATCTAGACGGTCTCCGGAAGCTCTTTTTTTAAACGGGGATGAGGGAAGCGAGAGAGTCTTTCATCTGATGGTAAGTGATACGCCTGCCGATAACAACGTGGTGCTAGTTAAGATGATATACACAGCACCACATTGTACTCTTCAAAACGTGACATAAGATATTAAGTCTCGTTAACCCAATAATTAGAGATTAGACAGGTGTAAGTGTTCCCGCACAATAACTCACAGGACCCAAGCCAACCTCACCTGCTCGTGTTGCACCCTGCTAATTAACAAACGAGGCTCTGGCTTCCACCAACCCGCATTGACAAAGGTGGTGGGAGATGGCCCAAATCCCCTCACATGTATTCCTATATATATATGTATTTCCTCATATGTAGAACGTAAAATCACCTACCTCAGTCATGTACTCCATCATCGGCGATATGATCTTCTGCAATTAATTATTATGGGTAAAATTTAAGGCAAACCAAAAGTGAGGAAAAGAAGAAGGAAAAAGTCATGTCATCAACCAGAGACAGAAAGGACTGTACCATGCTGATCGCCAACCTTCACTAGTTGGAGAGGCACTTTAAGAAGAAGTATTCCTACCCGATCAATATGGGAATCTTTGGGGGAGGCCTATGTCTTACGGTAGACGTCTGTCGGCTCATGATGATGAACATAATAATTTCGCAGCTGTAACACTTCAAACCGGAACACAATATTCTGTGCGTGCTACTGTTGAACGGCTACTGCAGGCGCTTCTGTGGCTCCTACCTACATGATCTCCGGCAACAGAGATCTACCACCAGTAAAAATTATATAGTTTCGGATCCCGATCAAAGCTTGCAAATCTGGAGACCGTTTTAGTCGCCTTTTACAAAAATTAGGGTTTAGTCTATGGGTATTTTTAATAGGCCAGAAAGTACAGAGCAGTCCGGTAAGAGATCTACCACCAGTAACCATGACAATACTTTGTAGTAAATATACCTCAACTGAATACTTAAAATCTAGATAGTCTAGTGCCGCTCGCTTGGTGGTGGGGTCAAAGACCTCAACATAAGCGCGACACATGAACCGCTTCCTGTCACCGCGTCTAGCCCAACGGCGTAACTTTAGCGGCGGACATGTGGCAGAAATATATTAAATAAATACTGTATATGTATATATAATTTACATACACCGTATGCACATCTACGACAGGAATGATTTATTTATTGTTATTACCAAACGACTAAGCACATTACATAGACAACTTAGTATAACGTAATGTTTTGAAGTAATGATATATAATATAATAACGAAGGCCGGTAGTGACAACTCCGCAACTTCCTTTGGCGAACAAATTTTGAAAAATCCATTGTTCAAACCATCCAAATTCTACGTTTACTTCTCATAGTTTCAAATATATACGGATGATTGACACTGCCACAATGACTCAGGGATACTAAGGAACCAAAGAGTTTGAATTAACACATAACTTAGTGAACATACCCCTTTATCTCCATTGATCACGTCACGAGCTGATGAATCTATAAGTCTCCTGTATGTGTATATATATATACAGTACAAATTCTGTTTACTAATTAGAGTGATTAAGCTGTTTTGTTACCAGATATCTGATGTTATGTTGAAAGCAGTGTTTAAGAGGAAAATGTTATCACAATGAAGAAGAAACATTTTATTTTGTAAGGAATAGTTTAGATTGATGTTTATACAGAATATTGATAAGACCTAAGTAAGACAGACCATTTGGAGTGGAGATCTTTGGATGGAACTTATTTACAGAAGTGGTTTACAGAAGTGGGTAAATGTAGACTGATTGTTTTGTTATTCTAGGGAGCGACGAGACGAACTGATCGTTCACCTGATATTAAGTGATACGTCTGCCCATAAACTAGCAGTAGGATGGTACCTACAGCAGCACATTGCGCTTGTCGCCTTTCGTCCTACGATGACAAGTCTCGTTATTCCAATATCTTCACTAGCTACAACGCCCTTCAAACCGGAACAAACCAATGTTTTCGTACTCCTGTTCGACGGCAGAAATACCTATCTACCTAGCTGCGGAGATATCTATCTACACGGTCTCCGACAATAGAGAACTACCAACAGTTGAACACGATGATGATAACATTCGGCGTTTAATTTACTATCATAAATGCAATAATGATTTCTTACTATTATTGTCGATTATAAAATATAAATCATTGTGCGTCTGTGTGTGTGTATGATCTAAAAAAAAAAGTTTGTAATTAATCGTGGCGAGTACATCTCATCGGACGGAAGTGAGCGATTGTGTCGCGGCCGGCATCTGCGCAGCCAGCGCGTCTCACACGCGAATTAATATGATTTCATTCAACATACGAACGGCAGCTGGAATTAGCTCACTACTCCTCTCAGTCAATGAATACATGTTTCTATTTTTCAATTTATTTTCAGCGACTCCGTCATAGTTTTTTTTTTCAGTAGCTATGTCATAATTCCGCTAGATAAAGGTTCTTACACGACACAGCAACCATATTCTAAAGCACGAAGTTATCACTTATCAAATACTACCTTAATGTATTCTTATACGTATCTTTGGGTTTTTTTTTTTAATTGCTTAGTGCATGTAAATTTGGATTTATTTCATCATAATTATTTTCGTACTCAAGTACGGTACGAAGGACATGAAAAGCCTAGATTTTAAAGGATATGATGTCTACGATAAAGCGAAAGAGGTAGAAGAAAGTAGGATAGCAGAAAAATAAGACGGGAACGTTTTAAACAAGATCTATCGTTTACAGTTTCCTAATTAATGATGCCTGTTAAAAGTAACATTTAAGTATAAAATATATTTATAATCTCAACATCCTGTATAAAAATACATTAAGTTATTTTTGGACACAATGTGTAGTTTGTTAAAGTTACAGAAGTAGCTATTTTTTAAAAGGGACATAACTTTATAAACTTTCGATTCAATTTATAATCAGTATTGAATGTACTAATACATAGTAATATGTTGTATTTGTATGTATATAAGAAGTGCGTATATATGTATATTTATGTACATTAAAGTTGTTGATTATTTTACTTTCCAATACTCAATGGTTCACCTCACCGCTGTATCATTCTTCGTTGTAAGTCGATAGAGAATGCATATAGTCATTAGGGCTGGTTATTTATAACTCACTCAACCATAAGTATATTCAATCAAGTTTTTAATGTAATATTAATCTTTACAGTTATAAAAGTGAAATGGTATTTGTAGCAGTTATAATCCAATAACTGCTACAAAGAAAGCAAACGGACGCGCGTGAATCCTCAACAGATGTTCGCAGTAGCGGCAGGGTTCGCGTTGTTGCTTACAGAGCTCGCGGGGATTATTATGCGGGACCGGGAAGAATTTATAAAACCTTCAAAAATGGATTATTGTCGTAAAGAGATGTGTAACTGCTCTCTGTGACGCTACCTGGTGATAAAGTTTGCGTTTATCGCGGTCTCTGTACGCGAGCCGAAACTCCTACCGAGTTTCGTGTGGAGTTATGTGCTGCGGTTACCCCGGCTCAAGACGGCTGTGATGTCAGCTTGTCTGCTTCGAATAACAATACAACTATAAAGAAATATTTAATAATCATTTTATTTTATTCAACGAACCGACTAGATGAGCGGGACGTTCACTTGATAGTAAGTGATAAGTCTATCCATAATAACGTAGCGCTAATTATGGTACATCTGCACCACATTGCGCTTGACGCCTTGATATATAAGATATTTAATCTCGTTCCTCCAGTAATTTTACTACTGCTTTCAATTCGGAACAGAGTTATGCTTGCGAGTTACTATTTGGCAGTAGAAATAAATACTGTGGTAGTACCTACATAATCAGTCTCCGGCTAGAGGGACCCACCACCAATCAGTTAAGTAAAGCTTTCATGTTTTAACAGTATATTATTGAAAATACGTTATTATAACTGTAGTGTATCTAGATTTGAAAAGAAAACTGGATTATTTTGAGACTTTTTTATAACAGGATTGATTAGTTATCTCATCACAAAACTTATCGCCTAAAAAGATTGTTAACTTTAGATTACAACATTAGAAACGCTTATGAGTTATATATAATTATTACTTACATATATTAACTTTTAGAAACTAGATTTAAGTTAACAGGTGTAACGAATAATCCATTTACTAATTTTCCCATAAAAAATAAAAAAATAACTTATTCCGTTAAGACGTTTATAAGCTGGCAAACGGAAGAAATCAAGTAAACTGAAGTGGAAATCCTTCTAGACGATTCCAGTTACAACAGACATCAAAAGCGGCAATAACAGCGGAACCCTAAAAACATAATGAGACGCCAATGGGTTCGCAAGTGCTCCCGTTCGCATGGGCCCGTAGCAATTTCGGGGATCTCATAAATATGTATAAGGCGGTAGTCTTCTTTTCCTTTACTTATCAATTATGGGGTCGTTTAGGCGACACGATGGGTTACCGCTCGGCGGCTACATTCAGCTCAGCAAGGGTTAACGTTTAATATATATGTATACGTACTACGGAAGCATTGAAGATTGGTTAGTAATGTGTCATAGCAATCATTTAGTATTTATCGATATAATCTTCATCGTAATATAAACAGTCCCAATACTGCTATTGGTCGTATCCTCTAAGATAGATTTAAAGGTATTTCACATCACAACGACCAAGTGTAGGTTAACTGTCATATGTTCTCCCTAAACTGTTTTTTTTTTTATAAAATATATAAAGATCTATTCCACGATTTTTACCTAAACTGAACGATCTATACTAAAGCTGCAATGCAGCATAATTCTCTAAGTATTAAAAGTGTCTAACGGTGATAACTCATTATCAACAAGTTCCATATTACTATGGCCAGAGGTAGAGCAAGATCAGGACGAGACCGTGATTTGTAGAACATATTACAAGAGATCTATGTCCAGCAGTGGACGTCCAGCGGTTGAAATGATGATGGGCAGTGGTGTCATCTTTTGTAAAACAATTGTCCTATTAAATATTTAACTGAAGAAACCTTTGTCTGGTTTGGATTTCAATAAGTGATATTGTTGAAAATACATCAATTCATGATTATAGCTTGCTTAAAGGTTGAAGAAGGTCATTGACCGATAAAAGCATTTTGCTTTCGCAACTGCCGTAAGATTCTATTGATCAAATTTTATCAAACACGTTTTAACTATTGCGTGTACCTCATGTACGATATGATCTTCTGCAGCTGACTATAATGGGTAAAGTTTCTGGAAAAGGAATGGTGGTGGAGAAGGAAAATGTCATGGTTGAGGTGTTTCAGAGAATGGATTGGCATATCTGGGGCGCCCGAATAGTTCCGCCAAACCAGAGACAGAAAGGACTACCACGCTGAACGCCAACCTTCACTAGTTGGAGAGGCACTTTAAGAAGAAGAATACTGTGTAACTTATTAATATAACTTCGATCAAAGAAATAAACTTATCGAGTACTGAAACCGATGTTCATGTTATGTAGTTGTAATATTCTGTTTACTTAAGACCCCCTTCATTCGGTTCGCGGTAACAGTAATTCCTAGTATCAAACATATTACGCAGAACAAAATCAACTCCGGCGCATCTGTGAACAAAGGGTGCATTGCTTAATACAATGTTATATGAATATAACTTAAAACACACTGTTATTGTGAGTACCTACTTTTAACACTCGTTAGCAGGGGTCAGCAACCTGTAATGTATATTCAACAAGTGTTCTATTCGATTACGTCAAGTGATGAACTTTAGTCTATATATTGGTGATCTCTGTTTGTTGATTGATCTCTGTTGCCCGAAACCGTGTTGGTAGGTACTACCTCAGCTCCTATTTCTACCGCTTAACAGTACTATGCAAACATAACAGTGTTCCGGTTTGAAGGGTGTTATAGCTAGTGTAATTACTGAGGTAATGAGACAATATCTTATGACTGAAGGTGTTGAGCATACTGCAGCGCTGTGTATTCTCTCCCTTTGTCCTTACTGACGCCATGTAGTATCATTTACCGTCAGACGAACACTTCTCTCATCATATCATATAAAATGTTGAGTCCTTTTACCCCAATAATTACACTACGTACAGCCCTTCAAACAGGAACACAGTATAGTTGCGGTGGTACACACCTAGACGGTCTCCGACAACAGAGACTAACTACCAATAGATTGCGATATCCACGATCTGATAGTAAATACAAAGAGGAATTTAACATTCGATTAAAAAAAAAAAGATGTATCAAAGCTTACATCACAGAGCACCTTGTCGCAAACACGCCCCGGGGCCCGGGGGAGCCCATACTTTAAAACCGGGGTGAGTTTTATTGCAAAAAATACTCGGCAATTTTACGCAGTGTACGAAACAGCCCCCGATGTCCCCGAGGTAGTTTCCATTCAGACTCGATTATGTTTAGGGTTAAACGTCATTGATATCGCCGATCGGTGCCCACTAGAGGGTTATTCAATTTTTTTTTTCCTTCCCTCCCACCCAGCCTCTAATTTGTACGGTCCATGTGGCCGGGGTCGGATCGTGATCGTATCGTTGTTTATTGATTGTCGTGTAATTTAATTGATGAGGTTTTAATACAATTTTGATTATGGTTACATCTAACTGATGTACTGCAGACGATATCCTGCTAGTGTACATATATTTGTGTATATAGACCTATGTCCTGCAGCGGACGTCAATCGGCTGATGATGATGATGATATTTGTTGTACATTTTTATGGTAAAATTTTACAGTGAGGCGGCCTTATGCCTGTTGGGATTCTTTACCAGCCAACCTTTGGTGAGGTGATATGTTGTAGCAGGTAACTTAGTAATTGACTAAACTATATTAATAATAATAACAACATGCATACATAGATACTTCTTCCTCCTACCCTTTTCCCAGCTATGTGGGGTCGGCACAATGTATACTCCTCTTCTATATCCCTTTATCAGCCGTCATATCTGAATTCACACTCTTCTTACACATGTCATCTTTCACACAATCCATCCACACTTTCTTTGGTTTTCCCTACCCTTATAACCATCCACGTTCATTCTCATTACTTTCTTTGTTATATGTCCTTCAACCCTCCGCACAACATGCCCGTACCACGCTAACCTCTCGCTCCTCAATTTCTCTGTCACTGGAGCAACTTTCAGACTTCCTCTAATATACTCATTCTTAATTTTATCCATCCTCGTCACACCACATATCCAACTTCACATTCGTATCTCGGACACATATAATCTTCTTTACTTAGATACAACATATATATGTAGATATATATAACAATAAGATGTCTATTTGCTGGTGTTTTTAGACCCGTTTTAAAAAGACTTTATGAAAACATTGAATCTCTTCAGGCGAAGAGTTCTAGAGTATCTTTGTATATAGTTTTAAGGTTTACTGGTAGTAGGTCTCTGTTGCTGCAGCCCTGTAGTCTCGTGCTATTAAGAACAAGACTGAGATAAGCCTTGCATGTCGTAGAAGGCGACTAAAATGGTTTTTGGTTTCGTAAGCTTTGAAGGTAAGATCTCTGATTGCCGACTAAGCGAGCCAGGGATAATCGAGAAGTATAAGGTGGTCTAGTGCCTGTCATGCCCAAGCGATGGTGCTGAGAAAGGCTACAGACCTCTCTAGGACATATTTATAAGTGCACAAGCCTCTCGCAACGCACTAAGAGTGAGCACCGAGGGGGTTTTAGTGGGTGAAAATCCTATATAACCTTCTCTTCCCCCTCAAAGACAGAATAATTATAGAAATTCCCCGCGATAACAAAAAAAAGACTTTTAGGAGATAATCTAGGTATGTACCACCACAGTTCCTATTTCTGCCGTCAAACAGTAGTGTGCAAACATAACTGTGTTCCGGTTTTAAGGGCGCTGTAGGTTAGGTAATTACTGGGGTAACGACACAGCATATTATGTCTCAAGTCGACGAACGCTATGTGGTGCAGTGTATACCATTCTAACTAGCGCCACGTTGTTATGGGTAGGCACTTACCGGTGGGCTACTTGATCATCTCGTCGCTTAATAGAATTAAAAAAAAAAGTCAATATTCCAGCTGTTTTTTTTTTAACGTACCACCATGACATACCTGACAGCTTTAATGAAGTATACGTAAAATGTAAAAAAAAAAATCCCTCCAGCCCGCATACGTAAAAAAGAGCAATCTTCCAACAAAATCTTCGATCGTCGAGCGAATCAAACTACGTTTTAGCAATTTACGGGTAAATTTACTGCCCGGGGGCCCGTTTTTACCAATTGTCCGTCGACAGCAGATCACAGGCGATAAACCGTTGTGGGGCCCGCATGTGCGCACACGCAACGTAGCTCATAGATCAAAACAACAGACTGTAATAATTACTTTAGGTTGAAGTTAATACTGTTAGTCTCATTAACGATTTTTACACTATCATCACGCCTCGTGGATTTCAAGAGTTAAAAATAGAGGAAATAGATATATCATCACCAGTCGATACCTGGAGGTATAAGTCCACCCCTATTGCTATTTAAAATGAAAAAAATATCCACTCTGTTGGTGGTAAGATTCTGCTGTAGGAGACAATCCATTTGTGTACCACCGCAGCTTCCATTGCAGCCTACAAACAGTAGTATGCGAACATTACTGTGTTCCAGTTTGAACGAGGCTGTAGCTAGTGAAATTAGATGTAACGAGACATCTTGTCTACTAGCACAATAGGGTATTTTCTGTCATTCTAACTAGTACCACGTTGTTACAGGCAGGCTTATCACTCACCATCAGGTGAACGTCTCGTCGCTTCGTAAAACCAAAAAAAAAATTGCAATCGAAAAAGGAACATATACAGTTTGTTCTTAATAAGACGAAGAGCTACATGAAAGAGAAAATCAGAGAATAAATAGGAGGGATTGGGAAGTGGAAATTAATGTGAAACTGGAGAAGGGAGTAAATAATTTGATAAAAAAAACTTACATCACTTTCAACTATTTTATTTAAGGTATAAAAACATTCGTTTTTATATTACAAACAGTAGGGGTCATTGTATAAAGCTGGAAGACTGTGATTTTGGTTTTTTGATGATTGATGGCTAGAATACTGTGATTAAAAGGATATTTAAGGTCTTATCAGGAATCTACCCTTAAAAGATCATCAACTCATCTCAACGCTGTCATCATCATCAACCGATAGACGGCAATAGCTGGACATAGACCTCCACCAAAAATCTCCACATCGATTGATACTGCGCTGCCTACTTCCAGCAGACCCTGACCAGATCGTCGACCCTCCTTGGGGAGGGCCTCCCAACACTCCGTCTATGCCCTTTAAGCCGACAGTTCTCCAGGCAATGTAAAGACTATATCGGCAACCTTAGTTCTTCTGCGCGTAATTATACTTATCATTTCTAGAATCGTAATTAGTTAAATTCGTAATACTGGACATGATCTCAAGGAAAGGTATATGTCCCTCACTGAGGCAGTGGAAATACTCTATACCGTCTGCCACACAGTTTTTACTTAACTACACGTCTATTTTAAGTTTAACCTATAAGAGATACATTAAGCTTGACATTTAGTAATTAATAAATCGTTAATGTTGCGCTTCGTCATTACTCGATTGTTTATAAGACATCGAGAATGTTGTAAGCTCAACCGAAAAGCTGTACCACTGGAATTAAATATATGGGTATGATAAATATAATGGGTTGGAGGGGGAGAGTTTATAGTCAACTTAGGAAATAATTTAAAAAAGCTCTTTATTACTATCATCAGCCGATAGACATCCACTGCTAGACATGATCCTCAAAGATCTCCACATCGATTGGTACTGTGTTGCCTTCATCCAGCGACTTCCGTGACCATTAACAGTCACTGCCAACGGCCTCTGGTACCGCCGGGCTCAAGAGGCAGTCGTTTGTAAGGGTTCATATGGGGAATTTGGGCCATTTTATACCACGCTTGCCCAATGCGGGTTGGTGGAAGCCAGAGCCTCGTTTGTTGATTAGCAGGGTGCACCACGAGCAGGTGAGGTAGGTCCGGGTGAGAAGTTGTTGTGCGAAACCCCTTACACCTCTTTTTTACTTACTACCCCTTTAATACTAAAAATATAATAATTATTATTATTATTATTAATACTAAAAACTAGATTTTTAATTATTTGAGTAATAGAATTTATATAGATAAAACCAAAGTTTTTTTTCAGTAAATCTGAGCACTTATTAACAATTACTGTATTAGTGGGTGTAAGAGCTCCCGAACAACTCACAGGACCCAAGTCGACCTTTCCTGCTTGTGGTGAACCCTGGTCATTACCAAACGTGCGTGGTAGGAAATGGATCAAATTCCCCTATATGAACCCCTACAAACGAAGGTCGCTGGAAACCGCTGGATGCGAGCAACGCGGTACCGATATGATAATCTTTGGGGGAGCCTATAACCAGTAAAGGACGTCTATTGGCTGATGATGATGATTACTTTATTCGTAATATTGTAGTTCTCAATTCGGTATATATCTTATCAAATAGATTCTTCTTATGTGAAGCAGCAGCTATCACTTCTATTCAAGTGCTTCATGTGATATTTGGCTATCCTGTACTGTTGGTGCTACTTTTTGATCCGTCTGTCTGGTGATATACCACCCTCATGTTATAAATCTGCAGAACATTAATGCGTTCAGCCTATAGAACTATAGACTAGTACCCAACACTGTCTTTAGTTTCTTTGCTACTAAACTTTTAAACAGACTTCAAGAATATTAGTAAAAATATGATTCTGTAAATTGATTTATAGAAGAGATAAGAACTTGAATAGTTGGTTGAATCTTTAAACAAAAAAAAACTGGTGGTTGGACTGTTATCGGAGACTAAATAGCTACCACCGCAACTCCTGTTTCAGCCGCCAAACGGTAATTGTGCAAACATTACTGTGTTCTGAATTGAAGGGCGTTGTCGCTAGTGAAATTATTAGGATAACGATACTTAACATCTTGTGCTTGAAGACCAGCACAATGTGGTGCTGTGTATATCATCCTAGCTAAGGATAAACTGTTATGAGCAGGCGTATCAATTATCTTTAGGTAATTGATTAGTCTTGTTCATCTCTTCGGTTCGTTGTATTAAAAGTTGAGGTCTTTTTAATATCAAAATTGAAACGTTGAAGAACTCGGAATCCGCGTGGGGCACCCTCACAGGGTTGCCAACAACTGATGAATCTATAATAAGTGACTTAATTAAAATCATCTCATAAGCGACACACAGACGTAGATTGTCTCGTCATGCGATAGTTAATAAGCAATCTGACGCGTCGGTATAATTAACGTAATCATCAGTTAACTGATAGTAATGACATGCGGGTCTCCTGCAGTCACTCCTGCGACTATATTTAAAGCTTGTTTGCTTTTTTTATTCAACGTGCGTTAACCCCTTTTGTTTCACAGAACCGCCCTCATCAGCTCGTAGCAACAATATTATTAATTACTTTGCCCGTTACATTGCGACGAAGGTATCTAATAACTATTCAACCCTCAACAAAAACCTATAGTAGTTAAAACTATAAATTAAATAGCCGGTTTGAAATGCCTTATATCGAGATTTTTATATTATGAAAATGTTTCGATCTATATTAATCATAGTTGTATTTAATGAAAATCTATAAAGACGTTCAAAGATTCCTTCCATTCATTCTAGTTCATATTAAAAGTAGAAGAGGAAGAAAAAGAGAATATGGAATTTAAAGAAAAACGGCAGCTACTTTCTTTGAAGCTGTTATCGTAACTCAAAGTAAGGAAGACCTGCATTTAACGATGATTATCAACAGACTGATAATATAGTAATGATAGTTATATATAACGGACATTAATGGTAAGCGTTACATGTACTATATTTATACGAAGCTTAGTTAGACAGTAGACTTAGTTACACAACTTCGGTCTTCTTCTCCGCCGTTTGCCGGATATGTTGAGCCTGTGTTTTCTTGCTTATATATTCAGGTAGTCTCCTTATGACATGCCCAGCTCATTATATAAAACTGAGCAAGAATATTTTCAAGTTAAACGGAAATAAAATAAAAATTACACAGTTTCCTGTATTCTGCAAAATACTGCACGAATCATGAGATCAATCGTTCAATAAATTATTTGCAAGCTGAAAGCAAACTGTACAGTTGTTTGCCAGTAAAATGTGAGGTATGTAGTCGAGGAGAGCATTGTGACTTCCTACCAGTGTAGTAAGAGATGATTGATTCAACTTGAGACATATATGGTATTACCTTATTAGTTTTTGATTTAGTAAACGGTAGAGAACCTTTCAGTGCCTGCTAGAGAAAATTAAATGTACTCACTAAATATTTCAGGTATCCTTTCAACGCATATTTGCGTCCTTCGCCACTCGCTTTGGGAATAGAATTTTGTAAAATCCATTTATGGCAGGACTTTAAATGGCTTAAACAACATCTGTACTAATTTTTGAGTGATTACGTGTAATAGTTTCGGAGATCATGTGATGAGTCAAGAAACCTATTCCTATAGGTTATATAGTGAGCTTGTTGGTACATTATGACACTATGTGACGCTTTCATATTAGACTCTGCAATTGTTAATTTATTAAGTTCATATTTTCACTAACAAGTGTTTTTATCGTTAAAGTTAACTGCGTGAGTAACCAGAGACACGCAATTGAGTCGCTAACCGCATCGGCCGCTCATTCAGTTACACATTCGCTCGGTCAACGAGTCAAAGAGCGACCGCCGGGAAAGTTGAGTCAACCCGACTCTGGATCAACTAATTACATGTTATTCTCACTGATTAAAGCTCAGCTTGGCTCTAATGAGTGACTCACTCGAATATCGGCTCAATATGAACTTTATATTATACGACATACGAAAAAAAAAATGTAAGAACCGTTATACAGGACCAAGATTGTACCACCAGAAAAACTGCACATAGTACTGGATGATACCCTTTCAAATATATATAAAAAGGATTGATTAAAATTTGATCTAATTATTAAATATTGACAAAAATATGATAATCGTTGGATTACTATACATTTTATCTTGCCCTGCACGCCATTTACCCTTATATTTATAAAACTTACTCCCTATGAAGGAAGTTGTTAATTGTCTATATGCGTACGATTACCGTGTAGGAAGTTGAAACACAGATTAACTACGACCCATCTACTTATTAGTCCCCAACTGTATTACTGTATAATCTGATTAAAAAAGCGTATTGGATTAGTAAAAAAAAAAGTGGTAGTAAAGTAGAAAGTGCCCTCATAATCTGGCGTAGACAAACTCTCGCAGCGGTCTCTCATCTTTCTCAATCAGCGAAACCATCGGGGGCACACGATTTTTATTGTTTTCAAACCAATTGCTACGGGCGTCGACATTAAACGTACTTTTTTTTTCTACTAATACCCAACGAAAGCACGATTGGATAATTAATTTTACAACCACTTTATTAAAGTTAACGGTCTCAGTAGAGAAATCGTAGTAAAACGGCTTTTGTGTAGCGCTAACTCACATTTTTACTGTCATCCGGTGTTTTATTGCGGATAGATTGTGTTTTGTGACCATTACCGTTGCGTGGAACTCGTAAACGCAATCAACGCGTATAACGACCTTTTAAACAGAAAAAAAAAATTAATAATAACACTCTCTCCTCAAATAGATCCTAACCACATCAGCATCAGTCGGAATTTAATCAAGTCTAAGATATAAACTGCTTCTTCCTACAAAATACGATTATTCGCTTTCGTGACCTTGTACGTAGGACTGCGGCATCCTTTGAAAGTTTAGTCTAGGACTTTTCAGTCTGACTTCACTATCAGGACGGGATTGTTCAGAGGATAGTATGGTCTTATCGTTTTTTAACTAAGGAAGCAGTTTATTAATGTTTATGTTAAATTAACACAGCAAAATCAAAGGCCCTAATAACTAAATATATTCCTACAAAGAAACACTGAAGTTATGTGATCATTATACTTCTTAATAACATATACAAAATATAATTAATATGAGTTATTTGAGCGTTTATATTTCTATAGCTTACAGCTATAATAAAGCTTGTTATAACTGACATAATTTAAAGAGAATTTTATCATGACAAGATTATAGAGAAAAAAGCTCAACACAGCTTTGTTATATATCGATGGCCATAATACTGATGGTAGGTCTCTGTTGCCGGAGACCATCTAGGTAGGTACCACCGCAGCTCCAATTTCTACCGTCGAACAGTAGTGAGCAGATATTACTGTGTTCCGGTTTGAATAGCGCTGTAGCTAGTTTTATTATAGGGGTAACGATATATAACACCTTATGTCTCCAGGCGACAAATACAATGTTGTGCTGTGTATATTATAACACCACGTTGTTATGGTCAGATCAAGCAGGATGGTACTTACCATCAGGTGAACGTCTCGCTCGTATCGTGACTATACATAATAAAAAATACAAGTGTTTCATTAAAAAAAGCTTATTGAGCAAGCAAGTGCGGCGTTTATACCAGCGACTGTACCTCCCGCGGGTCCGTCCCAGTGCTCGTTTTGTTCCGTTTACTTCTCTTTTAATACACGATATTGTTTTTTTTTTGGTTCGCGTTTTCGAATTCCCATTAGAGAGACGCTAATGAATGCACATACGCTTCTGTGTCGAGTGACAACCGACGGGTTTTAAATGACAGGTTTTTTTTTTGGGCACAGTCAAAGCTCCGCGGGTGATGTGCTTTAGTACTTACTTAAATGGCGTAATTACATGTCGTCACATTTTTATTATACATCGAGATTTTTAACATATTAGCTGTAAAAACAAGTATTCTTCCTATCTTTTGAGATTCCTAAGTATGGTCTCTTTATTTCTTTAATACTCTTTTCTTTGTCTTTCGATTTATCACCAGTTTGGATCACTTGACACTCACGCATACTATAACATATCTTCCTACCTTATAACAGCTACACGGGGGTAAGTACCTAACCTATAACAATGAGATAAATTAGTTTCTTAATCAAGTATTACCTGGACCAGGAAATCACGAAAGAGGCTAGGGCTACTCAGTTCAAAAATCTCTAATTTCCTCCTCAAATCATATTCCTCATATCAGAGGGTCGTGACTATCTCCACCCATCAAACTTGTCCTCACGATGTTTCGCGATCTCGTCCTATCTCCGGCTACTAGAAGAGCTTGTAGATTGTGGAGTGTGTTGCGGATCTGGTCAGACCAACGCATTGAGTGGCGGCCCCGCGGCCATTTTACTTCCGCTTTGCCAGTAACCACAAGATTTTCAAGGTTGTCTTCGTGTTTCCTGGCAATGTGTCCGAGGTACTTTAAGATTCGCTTGAAGTATTATAGATAAAAGAAAACCTTGTTTAATTTGGAGCTTGGCTAGTATCGACAAGTTTAGAATAAGCTTCCTAATTTGTATCTCCTAAACTTGGTAAAAGACCAGATGTACTGAAATCATATCGACCACAGTTTTGATATCAAAAAATTGTTATCATTCTTACATATTTTTAGATTTCTTTAGAAAGTTATTTATTACAATAATGAAACAATTGTTTCAAACTTCTCAGTTAATCATCCCTGAGCTTGTAAGGAGTCCCGCACAACAACTCAAGGAATTGAAGCCAATCTTAACTATTCGTGCTGAACCCTGCTAATCAACAAACGAGGCTCTGGCTTCCACCAACCCGGATTGGGCCAGCGTGGTGGACAATGGCCCAAAATCCTCTTATATAAACCCTTACTTACGACAGCCTCTAATACCTAGTGGTATCGGATGCCATGCTGAATGTATGGTAAAATCTTTAGGGGAGGCCTATGTCCAGCAGTGGACGTCTATCAGCTGATAGTGATGATGATAATGATGAGCATAAAAAAAGCCAGGTTATAAGACGTTTAGTGAGATTGTAACATTTTCGAAATAATCTCACTGTAACCAGTATTGAACAACAAACGCTGAAAACATTTGTTTGCGTTTCAAAAGCTCATGTTCATCAAGTGTACAAATAAAAAAATTAACCGTGTCACAACGGTAGTGTAAACATGGTCTAAATTACACAAAGTTCAACAATATTTTGATGTATTACCAGTAATAACAGGCGCAGGGCGAACCCACGCGACGCTCGCCCGTTAAAAATCGGACTCAAATGTTATTTACTCTCTTATGTAAACTGCAGTTAAAGCGTAGCTCGGTTATTGGTGAAAACTACATGTAGTCGATTGTAATTATTATGATCATAATAACTACATTTGGATATTGTAGCGTTTCAACCCAAATACCCATAAAGACCGAATAAAGGATAGATTTACTGGTAGGTCTCTGTTTTCGGAGACCGTCTAGGTACTTACCAACGCAGCGCCTTTTCCAGCTGTCAAACAGTAGTGTGAAAACATTACTATACTCCGGCTTGAGAGGCGCTGTAGCTAATGAAATTACAGATAACGAGAATCAACATCTTGTCTCAAAGCGACGGGCACAACGTGGTGTAATATACATCATCCTAACCCGTCGTTATAAGCAGGCGTATTACCATCAAGTAACCATCTTACTTGTCTCGATGGTAAATTGAATAAAAAAAAACGTCGAGAAAGATATTCGAGTTGTGGCAATGGTAATGGATACCGTTGCTTGTGTTTAGATTTTTTAATGGTCTTTCATTATTCGCTTGTTGTGGTGATGGTAAATAATTTAAACGTACGTCCGAACTGTTTCGCGACACGCGCCCTCTTTATGGCTTCGACGGCTGAGAGGTTTCCGTTTGTTCTTCCGTCTTTATGTGTGCTTTACCCCAATGACGTCATGACGCTATAAATTACCCCATAGACTTTTTGAATTTTAATTAATACATAAGATCTAAAGAGCTATGTTTTTTTTGACTTTTAAACGTACTACACCAAGTCCTTTTTCTTTATGTAGAAAAAACCTTTTTCTTTGTTTTCTTATCTTCTACTTAGCAATGAAAAGAGCGAGAAGTTTACGCGATGGTAAATGTTACGCCTGCTATATATACATGAGATGTATGTTATGTTATTAGCTACACAACACTTCCAACTAATAGGTGGACCGGAAAGTAATGTCGTTTCTGCGCATGCCAATACTTGATTGTCATTTGTCAGCTCATTGTTTTGTTCAGAGGCGTACCAAAGACATTGTGAGGTTATAGTGATTTCTTTACTTATAGACAATTGAATTACAATTTTTTTTTGTAATTTTGGGTAAAATGGCCAGCCAAATACCAGAAGAGGTACACATCCGGCATTGCATGCTCTTTGAGTTTCGCAAGGGAAATAACGCAACAGTTGCTACCAAAAACATTTGCGATGTTTATCCAAATGCACTGGACATTCGTAAATGCCAAAGGTGGTTTTCCAAGTTCAAATCGGGTAATTTTGATCTTTCCGACTCGTATCGATCAGGAAGACCATCAGCGTTAGACAACGACGTGTTAAGGGCGGAAGTGGAAGCAAATCCGTGTCAGACGATCGAGGAATTGTCAAACAGTCTCAACAAACCTTGGTCGACCATCCAAGAACATTTGAAGCAGATTGGAAAAGTAAGCAGAGCAGGTGTTTGGGTCCCGCATAATCTGTCCGAACAGAATAAGGCTAACCGATCAATCACATGCAACTTATTGCTTCAACGACACAACACAGAAGCGTTTTTTGATCGCTTGATCACAGGAGATGAGAAATGGGTCCTGTATGATAACCCAAAACGCAAAAGGCAGTGGCTCTCTCCAAATGAAATCCCTCGGAGTACTGCTAAGCCAGGTTTACACCCCAAAAAAGCGCTTTTGTGTGTTTGGTGGAGTATTCGCGGCATTGTTCATTTTGAATTACTGAAACCTGGAGAAACTGTTACTGCAGACCTCTACAGCGAACAATTGCAGCGAGTCAATCAATCTTTAATTGAAAAGTGGCCAGCGATTGTCAACCGAAAAGGCGTCATTCTCCAACATGACAATGCAAGACCGCACTGCGCAAGGCGAACTCTAGAAAAAATTAATGAATTGGGGTGGGAGGTGCTGCCTCATCCACCATATTCGCCCGATGTTGCACCATCGGATTTCCACTTATTCCGAGCGCTGCAACACTTTTTAAGTGGCAAAACATTTGCAAATTTGGATGATATCCAAAATGCCATCTCTAGATATTTTGCCGAAAAACCAATTAATTTTTATCGATCAGGGATTGAAAATTTACTCACTAGATGGCAAAAGGTTATTGACAATGATGGGGAATACATCATTGATTAAAAATAAAGACTCGTTAAAAATGTATGTGTTTGTATTTAGCGTAAGAAAACGACATTACTTTCCGGTCCCCCTAATACAATAAATAAATGTTTGCATAGTACTGTTTGACGGCAGAAACAGGAGATGCGCTGGTACCTACCTAGATGGTCTCCGACAAGAGAGACCTCCAGTAAACTGTAGTATAAAGTGGAAAGAAAGAATCAATGGTACATGTTAATAAGTGAATTGCTAACCCGTAATTAATAGGTTATGAGAAACTTGACTAACAGCTGATTTGAACCTGATCCCTACGCCTACGAGCTTTCATCGCTGGATGCGACCAACATACGCGTAATTTTATGTATATAAAAATTCGTAACAAGCTATGACACAATAATCACTGACACAAAAAAGGAATCAGGCGACACAAAATTGTACACCGCTGCGCCTCCACCTCCCCGAAATTACGCTTAATAACCGAGATGACTCTATTAACCCCCACCCACCGCTGCACCCCTAAAATTTTGTTTACCTAATAGAATAACGACCTATCGTATAATAAATTGGGAGATTTCCATACCCGATAGCGGCTGCCGTTTATCATTTTAATACCCGAAAGTGCCTCAAGGGTACTCAATGACGTCATTACGTAGCACGTTTGTTTACTTTGTACAAACTTGAATATAACTTAAACAAAACAACGAGCTACGGAAATGTAGACTTTATGACGCGGTAATAAGAGCTAAGTATAGCGACACGCGCGTGATTTGGTGGAAAATACTTTGGTTTTATAGTTAAAAGTAAAAAAAAAGGGAGTAGAAAGATTGACACAAGACCTGTTATTACATTGTGGTATAAATAACGTTTGTAATTAGTATTTTTATTAAGTTGTTAAAGCTAAGCACAGTTAGTTTACTAGCAAGAGTATTGCACATAAATCTTATTGAAACTTTATAGGGACAAGCTTTTGTTGATGGTAGGTCTGTGGCCAAAGACCTTCTGGATAAGTACCACCGCAGCTCCTATTGCTTCCGCGAAATAGTACTGTGCAAGTGTTACTGTCTTCCGGTTTGAAGGCGTTGTAGCTAGCAAAATTACTGGGTTAAAGATACATAACATCTTACGTCTAAATGCTATGAGCGGAATGAGGTGCTGTGTATATTATCTTTCGTTCAATAAAAAAAACTACTTTTCAATAAGTATACTAGTAATTTTGTATCCACAGATATACACAAACTTATGACAAAAAATAGTTAAACTTATGTCATCCTTTTTTTTTAAATGGGGGTAGTAAACTTGATCCTACCCAGGCGGCTTCCGGCAATAGATGTCTGTTACCATTAAAGATGTATTTTTAAAGGACCCCATTAACATCGTTTAAACTATAATAAAACAAATGATGATGATGATGGCTGTATACGACATCATCATCATTCGTTGTAAGTCGGAGGTAGTCACTTATCTTTTACTTCATCTCTTTCGAAAATAAAACTTAAACTTATCTCTTTCGTTTTGCGAGACGAATTATGTTTCTACGCTTTCAACTGCTCCGTTGTTTCAAACATTTTCACCGAAAACAATCCAATTTAAAACTGACCGTGTATTTCTTACTGCACTGCATACTAGTAATAAAGTTAATGAGAAAGCTAGAGCACTATTTATTTTATTTAACAAACCGTTTTATTAATTTTTAAACCACATAAACACGAGACACAACAATGTGGTTTTTGATCAGTGTCTTTACTCCTCACTATATTAGGGGGACCGGAAAGTAATGTCGTTTTCTTACGCTAAATACAAACACATACATTTTTAACGAGTCTTTATTTTTAATCAATGATGTATTCCCCATCATTGTCAATAACCTTTTGCCATCTAGTGAGTAAATTTTCAATCCCTGATCGATAAAAATTAATTGGTTTTTCGGCAAAATATCTAGAGATGGCATTTTGGATATCATCCAAATTTGCAAATGTTTTGCCACTTAAAAAGTGTTGCAGCGCTCGGAATAAGTGGAAATCCGATGGTGCAACATCGGGCGAATATGGTGGATGAGGCAGCACCTCCCACCCCAATTCATTAATTTTTTCTAGAGTTCGCCTTGCGCAGTGCGGTCTTGCATTGTCATGTTGGAGAATGACGCCTTTTCGGTTGACAATCGCTGGCCACTTTTCAATTAAAGATTGATTGACTCGCTGCAATTGTTCGCTGTAGAGGTCTGCAGTAACAGTTTCTCCAGGTTTCAGTAATTCAAAATGAACAATGCCGCGAATACTCCACCAAACACACAAAAGCGCTTTTTTGGGGTGTAAACCTGGCTTAGCAGTACTCCGAGGGATTTCATTTGGAGAGAGCCACTGCCTTTTGCGTTTTGGGTTATCATACAGGACCCATTTCTCATCTCCTGTGATCAAGCGATCAAAAAACGCTTCTGTGTTGTGTCGTTGAAGCAATAAGTTGCATGTGATTGATCGGTTAGCCTTATTCTGTTCGGACAGATTATGCGGGACCCAAACACCTGCTCTGCTTACTTTTCCAATCTGCTTCAAATGTTCTTGGATGGTCGACCAAGGTTTGTTGAGACTGTTTGACAATTCCTCGATCGTCTGACACGGATTTGCTTCCACTTCCGCCCTTAACACGTCGTTGTCTAACGCTGATGGTCTTCCTGATCGATACGAGTCGGAAAGATCAAAATTACCCGATTTGAACTTGGAAAACCACCTTTGGCATTTACGAATGTCCAGTGCATTTGGATAAACATCGCAAATGTTTTTGGTAGCAACTGTTGCGTTATTTCCCTTGCGAAACTCAAAGAGCATGCAATGCCAGATGTGTACCTCTTCTGGTATTTGGCTGGCCATTTTACCCAAAATTACAAAAAAAAATTGTAATTCAATTGTCTATAAGTAAAGAAATCACTATAACCTCACAATGTCTTTGGTACGCCTCTGAACAAAACAATGAGCTGACAAATGACAATCAAGTATTGGCATGCGCAGAAACGACATTACTTTCCGGTACCCCTATTATTACGTTGACATAAAAACTTATGTCAACAAAAATAGTGAAATTCTATAGTAATTTCACTAGCTTTATAGCCTTTATAATATATATTTGTATGTTACATGACCGCATAAATATGACCAATGTTTGACCTATATTGACCTCCTCCATAGATTTGTATAACCAGCGAAAGTAAGCCGGCGTACAATGAAAATAAATAGTTGGTTACACTGGGTTAAAGCTTTAAGAGGAACTTTAAGAACTGATGATGATATTTCCACTTATCCACTTCTTGGTGGAACATCATATCAAAACGAGCCCCAGCTCCTTTTATAAACAACCCCATTTCAATAAAAGAATAACTAATTCTGTGTTATATTGAGTTATAGTTACGACATTTGCTATATCAAAAAGGAAAGAAAATTCCTGTTTCCTGTCTTGTCCATAGCACGTATTGATTTCGTTGGTAGAAGAGTACAGTCTCAGGTGGTCCAGGGCGCGCCATCTCCTGATTTCCGTTAATCAACGAGCCCGGGGGTTAAGTGATCACGTCGCGGGGAAGCAATTTCTTAGTGCGAGCTGACTGTCGGCAGGTGCTTTGAAGTGTCCTCTCACTGACTCGCCCCCCTAACTCCACTCATTTTATTAGTGAAGATTTTGTTAAACTATTTATAAATAGACCAAGACTCTTGCACTTAATTAAAAAAAAATATATCTCGAGATATCTTGGAATAGATACCTTATTCTTGGAATAGAGATCTTCTTACTCCTGAACATATGTAATACTGTTTATTCTTCATTTATATTGAAGTTATCCTTATCCTCCTGATCCTGTTATCCTCCTGAACATATACTATATAAGGAATAGAAATGCATTTAAGGTTAAAGCTAAACTTAACTCTTTGATAAACAAACAACTATTAAGTATCAAACAACATTGAAGGTTGTTGTCTGACAAACTTCTCTCATACCGACACATTTTGCTTAACATAAGTTTTTACTAGTTTATAACTTTATACTTACATATAAAATGCATAGTTTAAATTATTTATAAACGTTTATTACTACATGTATATATGTAGTATAGATATGCATTTAAAATTAGTTTTTTTTAACAAATATTTAGTTTCTTTTACAGGACTTTTGTGTCAATCACTTCCAGGTTTGTCTGGCATACAATGCCTGAAGAACTAATGTCAGCCTGTGCTATTTATTTATTTTTGTAAATTAATATTTAATATACGTTTTATTTGTACCTTTTACTATATGTTTTGATATTTAAATAATCCATTATCCCATTTCTCCTAGCAGGAAGAGAATGTTAAAATAAGTCACCGATTTGTCATCAAGTAAACCAAATTAAACTGTAAAGGCAAAGGATCGCTTCGCTGGCTGTAGTCAGGAATTAGATTTAAAATGTAGACCTGAAATTTGTGATAAATCCCCCCCCCCCCCCCCCCAAGAACATAAAACATTTTTAGCTGACCTATATTCTTGCTTTATTATAAATTAATAGTAAATATGGAGTTCTGATTGGTATCTGGTCAGATATTGTGCTTTTTGTTCTAAAGGTGCATGTGCTAGTAAAGAGAATAGGAAATCAAATTTCAAATTTACAATCTCTTCTCATTCGTCGATATCACTCATGATAGAGTGGTCGTGATCATCACTTCAGGTGTTGGTGATAAGCAACATGTCGCCACTCTTCTCTGATGGATGCCTTCCTCTTACATTCACATAGTGGCATAGATGAGCCATTTACTGCCGGCTTTGATCAATTTACAATACGTTTTCTCATATTTGTTAGTGAAACCATTGGTCCTTTAATTCCACATTCATGACCATTTATAAAACGGTATCATCCTAATTTTAACTAATTTATTAAACCTACTTTAGCCTTCGTGACATTATCCTTAATGATGATCCTTAGTAACTTCATAAACAAAATGTGTACAGTTATTTAAAAGTTCATAAGGTAAATTTATTTCAAAACTGCATATCTTCAGTTACTGGGTCTGTTCATGTTTTTATTAAAATCTAACCGCATATAAATCGTTTTTTTTTTTTCTCCACTTTTATAATTTTATTTATATTAGTATATTTATAATTTTTGATTCTTCAGGTAAGTTAGGACACAATGATTTAGTGTTTATTTAAGATGTGCTTTACTTGTAGCTATTGAAATAACTGGGGTAACGAGACTATGCCTCAAGGCGTATATCCATTATCATTCTAACGTGGTGCTACGTTGTTATGAGCAGGCGTATCACTTATCATTAAGTGAACATCTCGCTTATAGTCGCTTCGTAGAATAAAAATCTAAACTTATCCGGCACTTAGTTACAAGCTGCAAGCGGTGCCTCACTGGTGACTTTCAGTCAGGTCGAACGTATCAGCAGCGTGACGTCACCGCTGTCCAATCACCAGCTAATGAGGAAGGAACGAACCTCGACCGGGATGTGAGCAATTAGCGCGGTCATAACAAATCCCCGGGAAACGGTCATAATCAGGACGCGAGGACAAACCGACAGCAATTATAATTAGCGGTGTAGCGATACACTGATGTTATCGTCCGCGAAACGCGCGTTACTTAGCGAAATCGCATTACGATTGCTGTACACGTATCCTATATAACACCATATAAGGACAATAATTAAATCGCTACAGAATATATTATACTGATGAAGCTTTACTTGATAAGCAGCTCCTATTTCATCAGTCAATTAGTATTGTGCAAATATTACCGTGTTCCTGTTTGTATGAGGCTAGCTATCTACAAAAGCTAGTGAATGAGGTAACGGCGACGGGCACAACAAAGTCTTCACCACGTTAATATACAGTAAGAGTATCACTTAAAATTAGGTGAACATCGCACTCGTTTCATCCCCTCATCCAATGAAAAAAATACTCCTTACAATTACCTATACCACACATACTACGTAACGAAGGATCACGTAAAATCTACAAGTGACAGTAAACGCCAGTCTATACCAATAAGGTGCTTCTTAAAATGTTTACACGGTCCCTAGGAGTTTGAATTAGTCCCTACAAGTTAGTGAACATACCCTATTCTCCGAATACGATATGGTATAGAAGATGAAATATTAATGTAGCACGAAGTAGGTAACATTAAAAAGATTTAATTTATCAAAATACTTCGCTGGTAGTAAGTCTATTTTGCTTGAAGACTTGCTTATAATCAGTATACTAAGATCATGTTGTTACAATTTGAAGGGTTGTTGTAGCCAGTGAACTCAAATCATGGTACATACTTACCCTCGGTAACAATGATCGTCTCTTCGCTTTGTCAAATAAAAAAAAAACTAAATGGATGATTCCATTTCAGAAACATAGCGGTGGCGCGTATTAAAGTCCAGAGGTAATATGCTAAGGCAATATGGGGAATACATGTATGTAAGGAGCATCGGTGGAGATAAACACTTAGGTAATGGAAATCGCATGCACCGGCGCCGGGGGTTGGAATAATGTGAAAAAGTAAAGCGGGCCAGAACGACCCCCGCGGGGACCCGCAACGGTTACTCGCCGTGGATTGTTTTGAATACAGGTACCTGTACGTACCGAATAATGTCTAGATTGGACAGGGTTTTGGAATTGGCAAATGGACCCGCCGACGAATATAATCTATTTCGAGCTTTGTTCATTGTTTTGTGGTGGATTTTTTTTTTAATCAATTCTCGTTTCGCTCTGGACGAAGCGGTCGCGACGATGGTCTTCGCTTCCCTCCATTTCTGAGGGGTTTAGAGAGTACTCGTTAACAGAACAGCTTGTATTTTTATGATGTCTATTCATATGGTAGGAGATCTATCAAATTATATCTTCGGATCCGTTACAGTCTAGTATAATAACTACATTGACTCTCCAGCTCTCCAGTTTCCAGCGTCAGTTTAGAAAATACTTTTGCTTTACTTAGGACCGATCTAGCTGAGATATATTCAGCATTGGACGTCAGTAGGTTAAAGTAATGATGATAGTAAATTTTTATAAAGATCTATTACATAAATATATATAATGAAAATGGGTTTTCATGTTCGCCAATCACATGAAAACTAGTGAACGTACTATCATGGGAACATGATCACTCGATGCGGAAAGATTTGTAAACGGATATAAGCTACATATTTTTTTAATATCATAGATAATTCATCGTTTTATTTGTAATAAAATTTTACAAATATTTTCAATTCGTATTATTTATGCGGTTGCTATAGTAACGGTTGTTATAGAAAGTCATTTGCGGTTTAATTTTATATCACGACCAGCAAAGCGTACGGGGAACAGCTTTTGTTTATATATATTATTGAGTTACTTTGACAGCAACCATACGTCAACGCAGAACGGTCATAAACGCTTGTTAAACAACTTATCTTATGTATCTGTTATAAATAAGTATTTTTATGTATATGTATGTTGAGAACCATTAAAGATTTTACTTCCCTATTGAAAATGTATAGGATTTAAATCTTTCACGAGCGTACTAAGCTATTTCGTTTTATTTTCAAACAACACGCAATCGGCGCGCACAACGAGAGGCCGCCATCTTTAATTCATCGACTTCAACACGTACGTACGCCGCAGCCTCTGTCTAGTATCTTTATAAATAAAATCACTTCATTTACAGTGAGTTTCTTTAATGCGACACTACTAAAAACTTCTAAAGTTAATACTTAAATATGTTTTATACTCCAACTTCACAAGTTATCATAAAAAAAGGCTAAACTGGGTAAACAATCAACATGTGTTGTGTTGTATCTATTTCTACTGGCAAAAAAATATTTGAATATTTACTATGATCGAGTTAAATTGATATTATAACTACTCGTTATATGACGAGGTAAATTGTTATACCAAAAATTAACTAATACCGATTTAGTTATGTTGTAGATTAAAAAATAGTTAATAAAGTATTAGATAGTTGTATTGTCGTCGCGTCTAATTTTGTATAGTCTGTAATAAATTTATAAAATGTTCACTTTTATTATGACGTGTCCTTTAATGAAGGTAGGTTTTAATCTAATTAGGCACTGAAGATCCAGCAATAAACATATCACCAAAAAATTGCAAAGACAAGCGAAAGCAACGGAGCACGCGCAAAGTTTTCCTTATGGTTTTAATTAAACCGGACCCGCCGCAAAACTAACCTGCCGCCATTTTTGCAGTCCCGCACCGCTCGTGCAGATTGATTAAAAGTCTATGGCCCATGCTTTATAACTCGTTTCCATTGTTACACGTCACCGCAACGTTCTAGTACATAAGATAAGAAGATATCTAATTATAAAGAAATGTAGAAACAATACAATAATTATAACACAGAGGGATATTTACATAGTATTTCATCTTGAGAGATCAGATGTTAAGTTTTCTTACCCTAGTAATTATAGTAATCACTGCACTCTTCAACTCTAAAGCTAATTATTTCATAGTATTTAATTTTTATTTGCTGACACGATTAGACCAGCAAATGTTCAGCTGATACAATCAATGAACCATCAGCCGATAAACGTCCACAGATGGACATACGCCAGCTTATAACAGCATGGTGCTAATTACGATGACATAAACCATATTGTGCTCGTCACCGAGACATAAGTTAAGTCTCATTACCCCAGTAATTTTACTAGCGACAGCTTTTTTGGTAAGAATAGAAGCTGTAATAGTACTTAGAGGGTCTCCGGCATCAAACACTAGTAAATTAAAGTATTATATGTCGCTTAGAAGTAGGAACAAAGGGCCAGAGACCGATGACCGGAAGAGAAACGAAAAATAGTCGAAAGAAGCGACAAGACGAATAACTGCGGTGGTGCCTACCTAGGTCAATGTTCTGCTGGGATATCAAGTTTAATTGTTTATGACAATCGGCGCTTGCTACCAGTAAAAGCTTGACCGGTTAGCGCAGTGGAAACGCGCTCAACCCTTGTAATACTCAAGCAGCTTCTAATTTATGGTCGAGGTGGGCGCCCGGGCCGATAGTTAACGCCGGACGCTAATTCTGACGGACAAGGCGAAAGTTGCCGTTACACGAGTCCACGCTGTTTTGTTTATCTAGCCGAGAGGACAGTACCGCTGAGCACTTGATTAAAAATGAGGTTAATTACTTTTTTTTTACCTAAACCAACATTCGACCCAAATTTCACAAGATATTAAATGAAAACGAGCGTGCTGTAAAGCTCAAGCTCTCATACATTGACCGCTCAAACGCAGTAATAATGTAATGGTGGTATATTACCATTGTGAAGGAGGTAACGAGGACGACGGGTTATTAAAAACTCTCTCACTATCCATATTTAATTATATGTAGCCCAAGTTTTGTTATAAATAATACAATAACATAAAAGTGTAGCCTAAAGAAGCAGATCTCGATCTTATTTTGGTAATCACTTCATAGTATAAAACAAAGTCGCTTCCCGCTGCCTGTCTGTCGCTATGTATGCCTAGATCTTTAAAACTACGCAACGGATTTTGAAGGATTTTTTTTTATAGGTAAAGTAATTCAAGAGGAAGATTTATATGTATAATACATGTGTAGTATAGAAGAGAAATACTAATAATTTTTGGGGTTTCTAATATGATGTAAACACATTTTTTGCGCTTACGTTGTAAACGCTGACTGAACCCTACGAGATAGATCAAAATAATTAACTAAAGTACTCAATACTTACCGGATGTGGTACCGGAGATGTATCGATTTCCCGAATTCCTCTGATACCATCGGATTTATCGTTCCAATTTAAACAGGTACAATTTCCGGTATAGATATATTTGTAAAGGTTATTAATAAGTAGTAGGGTCAAACTTTTAACGTTGCAGGTTTGAGCTTTGAGTGTTTTACACACACATATATATATATATATATACATACATATATATATATATATATATATATATATATATATATATATATATATATATGGCGTGATATATATGTATGTGTTTTTCACATGGACAATTATATGTCGCTCTTTCAAGAGTACTATACTAATAAACAAAACATGTTGGTATAGTCTAATGACAAAAAAGCTACGCTGTGAACGTAGTATATAAAGATATTCTATAGTTATCTATATATTCTATAGCTAATATTTAGTATCAGCATTGGACCTGTGCGAAGCCGGGGCGAGTTGCTAGTATAATATATAATGTGTATATTAAAACCACCGAATTAACTTCACATCGGAATGAGATAAACTACTGTACAGATCTGTGTCACTGTACTGTGATACAAGCGATGACGCACTTCCTTTTAATCGTCGGTTAAAAAGAGTCGTTAAAATCTAATTGTGAGCGATACTGTACATTAATCTAGTGCGGCGGTGACAGCGTTCAGCGCTGCACACTCTCCCAGTTACAAGGATTGTCGGCGACATACGGCGAGGGAAAACCAGCGCTAATACAAATGTCCCCTAACGTCTTCCGCGAACCAGCATTTCTTTTGAAAGTGGCCCCGAAATCAGCGATTAAATAAAAAAATATTACTAAACATTTAAAAATTACAGCCAAATGGTGTAAAGGTTCGCACAACTCACGGGAACCAACCTCACCTGCTCGTGGTGCACAGAGCTAATCAACAAGGTTTTGGCTCACTTTTTTGACACAGAATTATTGACACAGAAGTAATCAAGGAGGTTCTGGCTCCAACGGACCCGCATTGAACCAGCGTGGTAGGAAATAGCTTAAATCCCATGATGTGAATCCCTTCCTGGTCGTATAGCAATCTTTGGGCGAGACGTAGTCCAGCTGTAGACGTCTATCGGCTGATGATGATGAATTAAATCTCATACTAATTTACTAGGTTAATAATTATCAACGTCAGACAGTGATCAACCGTTGAAAACATCTTTCCAAAGGAACGACTTTTTTTAATATCAGTGGGATATCGCCAAAAGACATTTCGCTTCTGGAGTTGTGTAGCTTTTCCTCCCACTAATTGCTCCTCTATGATCTTCTTTAAAGCTTTAGGTAGTGTTAGGTGTCTTCTACGGAAGAAATCCGAGTCAATCAGTACTATGCCAAAGACCTTGGGAAAAGAACGTGGCTTAGTTCGTACCTCCACCTATAAAAAGTCAAGTTGTCAGCTATCGTTCGCATATTGTCTTTTTAGTTGGTAAGTAAGGTGTCATTATAAGTAACGTGTGCCTATTTCTACCGCCAAACAGTAGTGTGCAAACATTACTGTGTTCCAATTTGAAGGGCGCTGTAGCTATTACAATTACTGGGTTAATGAGACTCGACATCTTATGTCTCAGGCGACGAGCGTAATGTGGTCCAGTCCATACCGTCTTAACTAACGCCACGTTGTTGTGAGCGGACGTATCACTTACTATCAGGTCCCACTTGTCTGGTCGCTTAATTGCATAAAAAAAAATAGAAAAACAGGTTACGCACACTGCTGTTCATGACTACTTGGAGTATAATATAAGAGATTTCCACCTATTTAGAGACTCATCACGATGTCTCTGGAACCGTAATGCTTCATCATCAGCCTATAGACGTCCACTGCTGGACAAAGATCCTCCCACTAAATTTCCACGATCGGGTATGAGTTTATAAGAGAGGAATTGGACCAATTCCCGCTTGTTGGTTGGAGCCAGAGCCTCATTTATTGATTAGCACGGTGTGCACGAGCAGGTGAGATTGGCTTGGATCCCGTGAGTTTCGGGATGCTTAGAGACTTGAAATTTGATAGGAATATTCTTTTTGCCCAGTATAGACCAGCTTAGAACGGATTTTACGAAATTTAACTTTCGAAAGGGGTTGCTGAGGTGTTTTATCCAGCAAAGCGTGACGGGAAGACCTAGTTAAGGGTATATATTTATAGTCATAAACCAATTATATAATAACCTAAAGTTTTAACAATCCTCAAGATAGATACTACTGTTGGTCATTGGTAAGGTGTTAGGTAAAAATAAAGAATGAGTACGCTAAGTTGACTCCACGCTACCTGTGAGGACTCGCCCGAAGATCTACCACAATGGACTATTAAGTTGTGTCCATTTGTCATACGTCAGTGGAACATTTAGTTGATACTTTACAGATGTGGTGGACGCTCATGATTATGACGGGCGGTCCAATCGCGCGAGTGGACGTGAAGGACCAAGCACACAACATTTCTCATGAGCAAATGAAATAGAAAACGTTATTTGTATTAAAACAGACAAGGACCTATCTACAGCTGCTTTTACGTGTATATTACTAACATTAATATACATAATTACCACATTCGTCTATCCAACAAACTGTCTGCAAATTACTAGTAGAAAAAGGTGAGCAAGCGACTTACTGTTAGTAGGTCTACGCTTATATGACGTTAACCAGGTAGTGAGCAGTGAGTGCTAGTTATAATGTTAATGAAGGTTTCATTTCCTTTTTACTTATCAACGAAGAATAATCTTTCAAGAAAGGGTTGGGATGTAAATTTATTTTGTGTTCACAGTTTCTATTTAACAATCTAAAGTGTCGGCAAAGTTTACTCTAAATATGTAATCAAACACTAAACTAAAACGCCATCTTGTGTTTACAATGTTTATTAAAATTCATCACTGCCATCTACTGTTGATAATTAGTACAATAGTGATAGACTAACTCATTGGTCATTAGAGTAACTGGAATTGAAAGTTGAATATACATTGAATCATGCGACTTCCACACCTGCAACGTACTGCAGCAGCGAGCAAGCCCTTTTGCCACGTATAAATTTCATGTAGCCCTGTTCACCCCAGTTCTGGCCGTAGGAGTTCTTGACAATCCAATATGGCACCGAGTTCTCTGTTAAACATTAAAAAAAACATTGACTTCTCCTGATCTCTGTTCTGTATCATGTTGTCAATAACCCCACTCCACGAAACCAGACCCAGGAATTTGTAGACCTTATATATACAAAGGTGTAAGGGTTCCCGCACAACGACTCACGGGTTCCAAGTCTCACCAGCTCGATGTGCATCTTGCTATTTAAAACACGAGGCTCTGGCTCCTACCTCCTGACCAGCGTGATGGGAAATGTCCCATATCCAACATATGAATACCTATCCGATCGATGTGGGAATCTTTGGCGGAGGGTGTTCATCAGTGGACGTCTATTGGCTGATGATGTTATACCGATTTTTCACTACCTAACCGGTTTCACATCGTTATTGAATGTTGTGTTACGTAAATTAAGAAACTGTAATATTAGCTTCACTCACCTACACCATAACCCACGAATACCACGGCGTGATTCGGATTCGCGCCGTTTGGACAGTCGTTTGGTGCAAATACGCGGCCTGAGTAGGAGCTGAACGAGTCACTGGCGTATATCGCTGAAAAGGACAGTCATCAAAAAATCAACAATTTTACCTGTCCTGCAGCTGTTCACTAGACTTAATACTGCTGGACATATAAATGGTGGGGTTAGTACGGTGGAAGGTTTTCTATACTTATCTATCTAACTATTACTACTGGCATTAACTGGAACATTCGACGGAGTTTTCGCCTTTTTATCACTTAACATCAAGTGAGATTTAGTTGAAGTGTTAGCCTTTGATAAATAGAAAAACAAAAATCTATACTACGGCTACATTGCTATATTGTCTCTTAAAAGAGTTTTTAACAGCACGCGCAAATTCTAACAAAGTTTAAATTTGACAACACCTCTTTTCGCATTAACGGTTAAAATTAAACTTCTTACCGATCGAAAGTGGACCATACTGATAAAGTAACTGCTTCAGTTTTTCTTCGTCACCTACGTCAATCGTATATCCTCTATTTACCCGCACAGCTACTCTTCCCTTATCAAACTTACAGGTTCCTTGTTGACCTTGATAAGGATATTCACTAGATTGCATGAAACCGCCCATTTGCGCTGCAACACTGAATATTTGAAAAAAAACACTGTAAATATATTTGTATAAAATATTTAAAACAACTCCAACAAACGCTAGAAAATGACAGTTGGACAGTTCTTCGTTTCTCTATAGACTTATTGTGTTGATGGAAGCATTTTAAAGAGACCTAAAAGAGCTGAGTGACTAACCTGAGCTCAAAGTTTCCGGATGCAACTGTACTTTAAAAAGTTTACTATTTTTTATACGTGAATCGCATGCCGAGTAGTATATTCATAAACAGGTAAACATATATCTTATTATAACATTTTCCATAGTTTATCTTTTCAAAAACTAACTTAACGTTGTCGTCAAAAACACTTCTACACGATTATCATTTTTATTACCAATACGTATATCAATATGTCGATTATCGATTGAAAAATAATTCGTTTTTATATGATTCTCTTACTTAAGTCCTGCATGGGGATAGTTTCCGTGTTGACATCCGCCGCTTTCATTCCAACAATCCAGCAGCTGCTGTTCCGACAGAGACAACAGTGACGACTGCTTTATAGCGAACTGACTTTCCGTGATAGCTAAACATAGGCAACATTAATAACATAAATTGATAATTTATAATACTCTCTATGTACACAAACGTCTATTAAGAGCATATTCTTAAAAAAAAAACCCTTATATACTCGCCCGTCAAGAGACCAGATAAGTGCTGACAAGTATCATCGGTTGAAAAGGTTTTTATAGGCAAGACTACTAAGACTACTCGAGGTGAACCCTGCTAATCAATAAACGAGGCACTAGATCCCACCAACCCGCATTAGGCCAGCGGGAAATGGCCCAAATCCCCCAATGAACCCCTACAAATGACATGATGACTACAGCGCAGGACAGCGCAGCGCCTATCGATATGGAGATTTTTGGACGAGGCCTATGTCCAACAGTAGACGTCTATCGGCTGATGTTGAATTGCATGAGGACTTCCTCGATTGAATAACTTCGCAAACAAAAATCCATGTTTTCAGAAAACAATTCTCGACTGATTTTGCTACGTTTCAGTCAGAAATTTGCAACATTCTTCAATTCGAAAGCGCTTCAAAAAATTATGTTAAATTTTAACAAGACTAAGTGAAATATAGAGACATCAAATTACATTTCATTGGTCTTTTCTTTTACCATCACGCAAATGCAATAAAATATAATGAAAATTTTTACATCGTACCAACAGCACTGAAATCCCAGCAAGACGTGCAATGCATTTGATCCTTAATTCCATTAACAACGCCCTGCTGACGCCAATCAAACTCTTCGGGGGCACCGACGTTAGTCAACAATTCATCTACAGCAATAGATTCGTTTTCATAACTGCTCCTTCTTCCGCTATACACGAACCCGGTGTACTGAGCTACAAATTCTTCCCTAGTCAAATCGGCGAATATCGTTATACCGTGTATCTCCGATTGACTTCTCCTGTTCCTTTCGTTGATCTCCACTAGATTGTTGACGAAGATCTTGTAGCGTCGTTCGTGTTCTTCGTCGGTAACATATTCCTTGTTATTTTCCTTCACGAACTGTATGAACAATCTTCTAGCATTTCTAATGTCGTATGTAATGTTGCTCGGTTGCAAATCATCGGTGATTTCATTGAACGGATCAATATCTATAGCACCAACAACATAAATTAAAGTAGAAATTGTGAAAGCAATCCAAACCCCCATTATTAGAACTTTGCAAAGACCGTATGTACAATGGACGACCATACCATGTAACCTTATTTATATGCAAATCCTTATCGAAGAAATGTCTGCTATGTTACTTAATATTAATTTCCTTGTCGTCAACTGAGTTTTACAGTATTTTATGGTCTGAATACTGCTAATGTCATTTTCTGCATAGTTAGCGTCGTTATGGGTTCCGTAAACAGACATTTCTATCATTTCACTAGTCTACTTTTGAAGTAATAAACAATATCATCTAGGAATTTTTAAATGCTAATACCAAGTGGAAGAACTGTAATACTTGGTCATGTGCTTTATTCAGTTGCTAGCTATATTCCTTAAAATTGAAAAGCAATCTTATAATCCTTTTGAAAATATTACAATCATTACTATCAAGTAACAAATTATGTCATAACATTTAGTAATTAGTAGATTCTTTCAAGGTTTGGTAATATATGTATTATAGAGATATTAAGCCAATGTCGAGGGCAGAGTGAAGTGGAGAAGAAAAATAAAGAAGGCTGATCCTACCACCATATGGGATAATGGCTCGGGAGAGAGAGATAAAGAGCGATATTATATACATGTTTATATTACAAAAAGAGCATATTCAATGTCTTATAGTGGTTCTATATCAAACTGATTATGGTGATGTCTAAATTAATAAACTCTTACAAAATCAAGTAATGAAATAAATGGAAGTAATCATAGAATAGCTAAACACTAAAAAAATTGGAAAAAGTACTTAAAGATGACGGAAACGAAAGGTTGAGGAAGATGCTGTCACTAAAGATAAAGAATCAACAGTATATAACTTATACCACTACACGAAGTCCAATCTTTAACACTAAATTTTAGCATACCTATATACACAATTTAATGAGATCTGTACCGCATATGAAAAGAATATTGTATAATATGAAAACATTCTCATAGAGAGCAAGATTTTTCTTTATGGAAATAAATAAAAAGGTTTAAATGAAAATGAATTGTTTACAGTGCTTCTTTTTTTACGATTCCCTTTGAAATGTAAATACGTGTAAGCGGTAGGGTTGTGTTGACAGTCGCCGAGTTTACTGTGTTTACATTCAAAACAAATTCGTGTTTTTATTAAACATGAAAGGTTGCCATTCAACACAACGCCGTTCGTAGATTGTGTTTCGAGACCAACAGCATCAGAATTACTTTCTCGAGAATATATATTGTACAGCACCTTAAAAAGAATTTTAATTAGATATTATTGTAAAATTTAGATGTATGGTGAGTAGATCTGATCTGAATGATATAATCTTCTTGGGGACATTTTCTCATAGTGCAAAAATGATTCAGTGGATTTATTTAAAGATTCTTTTCTTTCTCTATTATGTACTGAAGAGGCCAATGTTTGTAAGTTGGTAGAAATCTTACATTACTTCCTGCCCTCAAGGATTTTATGTGTCGAAGATTCTCTCGTGGAAATAAGTCTGTAATAACAAAATTCATCTACATAATTATCGTCGTGCAATAAAACACATCTGTGATATTATATGAAAGGTCAATGTATAATTTATAGTTTGTTTATACCACAAAAATATATTAAATCAAGATGGAAATTCAGCTATTACTTTAAGATACGCTATTTGTTATATATACAGATGTCATTGTAGACAATTTATGTTTATTTAAAGGATATTGCAACTCTAATACCAAAAGAACTTATTATAAGCCAAAACATTTTGTCAAAAATACCTTCATCGAAATAATTTAAAATGTTTATTAACCCTATACTAAAACTTTAAAAATTAACTTCTTCTTAAGGTGCCTCTCCGACTAGCGAAGGTTGGCGGTCAGTTCTCCAAATTTAACTTTGTCTCTTGCGAGGCGAAATAGTTGGGCGGCACTCGCAGTTCCCGTCCACTCTCGGATGTTGCGTAACCATGATTTAAAAATTAACTACAAAACTTTATTGATGGTAAGAGAAAGATGTACAATAATACGCAGAACAGAAGCTGGCGTAATATTATAATAATAGGTTGTCAAATATCTCCCTTCCGCCTTTTTGTCTTTTGAATTTCGCGGCTATGTACAAAGCGCTACAGAGCTCATATCTGGTAATACTATACATAATTTGAAAGGTCTTGACATAACCTACAAAACGACGCTATGCATAATTAGTTTGGATATTGCGTTCAACAGTTATAGACGTGTAAACATGGAGTTCACTAACGCCGAAATTCGCGCTATTTTAAAGTTTTCCTTCGTTAAAGGCAAATCCGCTAGAGAAACGTTCCGTGAGATTAATGGTGTTTTGGGGGATGGTACTCTATCACTTCGAACTGCAGAGGAATGGTTTCGACGATTCAGAGCCGGTGAAAACGACACCATGGATAAGCTCGCCGGCGGAAGACCTGTGACGACAAATACCGATCAAATCATGGACTACATCGAGTTAGACCGGCATGTGGCATCTCGTGACATCGCCCAGGAGATGGGAGTTAGTCACCAAACCATTTTAAACCATCCGCAGAAGGCTGGATACAAAAAAAAGCTTGATGTTTGGGTGCCGCATGATTTGACGCAAAAAAACCTTCTGGACCGAATCAACGCCTGCGATATGCTGCTGAAACGGAACGAACTCGACCCATTCTTGAAGCGGATGGTGACTGGCGACGAAAAATGGATCACATACGACAATATCAAGCGAAAACGGTCGTGGTCGAAGGCCGGTGAATCGTCCCAAACAGTGGCCAAGCCGGGATTGACGGCCAGGAAGGTTTTGCTGTGTGTTTGGTGGGATTTGAAGGGAATCATCCACTATGAGCTGCTCCCATATGGCCAGACGTTTAATTCTACCATCTACTGCGAACAACTGGACCGCTTGAAGCAGGCGATCGACCAGAAGCGTCCAGAATTGGCCAACAGGAAGGGTGTAGTGTTCCACCAGGACAACGCCAGACCACACACTTCGTTGATGACTCGTCAGAAGCTACGGGAGCTCGGATGGGAGGTTTTATCGCATCCACCATATAGCCCGGACATAGCGCCAAGTGATTACCACCTGTTCCTGTCCATGGTGAACGCCCTTGGTGGTGTAAAGTTGAACTCAAAAGAGGCTTGTGAAAAGTGGCTGTCCGAGTTCTTCGCAAATAAGGAGGGGGGCTTCTACGAGGGAGGTATTATGAAGTTGCCGTCTAGATGGAAACAGATTATCGAACAAAACGGCGCATATTTGAACAAAATCCGATCACTGTAACACTTTTTATAAAGCATTGAATAAAGAGCAAAAAAGCGGAAGGGACATATTTGACAACCTTAATAATATTATATATAGGTTATCTTTAAGGAGTCATAGTCATCACTCAATTCAAAGAAATGACTAGAGAGATAAATTACAGCGCCATCTCTAAGTGAAATGATACAACGTTGCTTGTAAGTAGATAACTCTATTAGTGCAATTCTGTTTGCAAACTTATAAAAATGTTAAAATATTCCGTTAGATGGTAACAGTTAAACTTCTTAATTTCCTTTTTCTAAAAAGTGCCTAATGATAACAATAAATATTTTTTAAATTAAATGTACTTCAAATTGTAGTCAAAGGATACAAAGTTAGGGATAAATGAAATTAAAGTTCAGGGTAACACTTACAAGCCTTTGTCCAGCAGTGGACGTCTTCCGGTTGATTGGATTGGATTTTGGATTGGATTGGTAACACTTACAGTTAATAAATTAGATAACCATAATTAAACATGTGGTTCTAAACAACTTTTAAAATTTCGCTGAATTGTTTATTAAATAAAACGTGTTTATTAAGACGAATGCGGATTTGTATATCGTTTAAATTTATTTTACGGTAACACTAAGACTCACAACGTCAATGTCAAAGTGGTGCACGAGTTACAACAGCTGATAGTTTAGATACTGTGTAGTATTAACCTTAAATTTAAATTAAGTTGTTTTAAATGAAAATAGTGTAAAAATAGTGTAAAACTATTAGTGTTTTTTATAATAATACAAATTAAAATAAAAACGAGCGGTTCCGTTTCAAAATTTGCTATTCTAGTCTTCGGGCTTTTAATTGTAATTTTCTCAAGTTAAATTATATTTTTATAAATTTATGACTTAACCTTGTTAGAATATAGTCAAGTGTGTTAGTTTTAAAATATATTTGAGTCCAATTCTCTTAAAGTACAATATTATCATATTTTGTCATTTTTGTTTACTCACAAATATTGTTTACATAACCTACAAACATTTCGTAGATCAAATACATGTTAAAGGGTATTTATTCGCGCTTCGTGCGAAAGTCGTTTAAAATATTCGTAACTAAATCTAAATCCTACAACCTCAAAGAGATGTCTGATCCTAACTTGAAAGAGATGTGTGAAATGGCGGTGGACGAAATGCCGTCTAAAAAACTTAAGTTATCTAGTGATGTTTCTTTGAAAAGAACTGTGGCGACCATGTGTGGTGCGTGGAGGCCTGATGAGGAAGATGGAGGTCTCATTTTGGTTTTCAAGGAAAGGAAGCCGTGTTTAAGCCCGGATCCAGAAAATGAAGGAGATTTCCCAGAGAACGTGGAAGACTTTTGGCTGGCGACTTTTCAAAGCGACGATGAAAATCAGGTAATCATTAATATACATTTGTGGATACTACTTTTATATTAAACAGTGCTAGAAAGTAGAGATTTTATTTAAAAATATTTTTATTCCATCTATCAATTCTCATATGAAACACTTGTATCATTTTTAATCTAAAGTTTTTAATTAAAAATCATAGATGGCGCTGTTATAAATTTAGTTTATTAATATCGGGATCGACGCTATGCGTTGAGTGCAAAATAAAAAAATAAGTATTTTTAATGTAGTGTTTAGGTTACACATATATTAAAATTATGTACTATTTCCAATTTTATGTATATAATGATTATTATTACTAGTTACATTATCTTAAGAAAATTGCAGCGTTATCGTTTTTACTTACGAACAATTTTTTTTTTCACAAAATGTTTTAAGTACTGAGGACTTTTTATAATATTATCGTGACTAGTAAGTATGTTGTATCAGAAAGCGTCACAAATCGTTTTTGCGAGATTCGCCACATACCTACAGACTTGTCATTATATTACTGGAACCACAAGCCTAGAGGGTTGAAATTTGATAGGAATATTCCTTTTACCAAGTACAGGTCAGCTAATAATGGATTTGACGAAATGTTACCCCCAAAGAGGGTACGGGGGTGTTATGGCCAACAAAGCGAGCGAGGAACAGCTAGTTGTGTTATGAATTCTGTCTCCGAGATCGTAAACGATTATGTTTAAAGTCAATTAGGTTTTTTCTCATTTCTAGGATTTATAATTACTATTTTTAATTTGGACCTTAAGGTCTAAAGCGTTTAAAATTATATTTTGATATTATTTATTGCTATGAGACCTTTATTGATGTTGCTTTAAGAAGATCTTTATTTTTATGAGATGAAATTCGAAATGAAGTGAGGCTGGGTATTTAGACACAACATCTATAGTTATACAGCAACGATCCTCCACCTTAACAACTCCACCTCCCTCTTAATTAAGTGACCGACTGGGTTTAGTATTCAAACGGTTTTAAATAAGTCTGGCGTGGTATTAATGAGGGCTCCCCGGACTTAATTATTTTCAACGCCTCCATTACCGTCGGGCCCGGTTTGCGGCCGCCTTTGATAAACCGAATGTTATTAACAGGAGTCTTTTGAACTCCCCTCGAATGTACTCCTACACGAATCCAGCTGTAAAACCCCATTAACAGTTATTATGTAAAACTACCCCCAAATTTACTATATCATTTGTTTGGATTTAAAAGAAAAATCAAAATTCTTATGTGTAAAGTTAGTTTAATAGACCGTTAGAACTTTCTATCGGTTTTCGTTAAGTATTTTTATAACAGACAGCACTTGTCAAATTTTGTTTTTTTTTTTTTACACTAAGGATAGAAAAAGTTCGTACTAGTAGTAGGTCTCTGTAGCCAGAGACCACTTAAATATATCCTATTTCTGCCGGCAAATAGTACTATGCAAACGTTACTATGTTTCCGTTTGGAGAGCAATGTAGCTAGTGACATTACTTGGGTAAATGGGTAGTTCCTGTTCGAAGGCGACTAGCGCAGTGCAGTGTATACCATCCTAACTAAGCCTAATCGCCGCGTTGTTATGGACAAGCGTGTCTCTTACCATGTGGTGAATGTTTTGCTAATCCCGTTGCTGCATTGCATAAAGAAAAAAAATCTCGCGCCGCCTCACAAAGCATTGAGGATGACCACCAAGGGCGATTGAGTTGGTACAAATGCTATGTAACCTAGTGTCCTTGGCTAGAAGAAGCGCTTGTCTCTAATAGAGATTCTATTGAGACATGAAATAATACGTATACTAATATTTGTATTTCAACCGTAATAAAAAAAAAGTCAGTAACCTCATTGGCATCATCACATATCAATACGCCTCCACTGCTAGACTTGGGACCCCCCAAAGATCTCCACATAAAGTTAGCATGGCCTCCGGTACCGTTGGAGATTAGGGGCTGTTGTACATATGTTTATATAGGGGTTCATATGGGGGGATTTGGGTCATTATTCCAGCACGCTGGCTCAATGCGGGTGCCCGAGCTTCGTTTGTTGATTATTAGAGTGCACCACGAGCAGGTGAGGTTGGCTTTGGACCTGTGAGTTGTAGTCCGGGCGACTGTACACCTCTTAATGTAATACAATGTACTCTCGTATCGTGTTGATTATATCATTATACGGTAACATGATTAGTTTAACGGTCTGATGGGACCCGAAACATGTATGAAATTAATTAATTAGCGTTCAATTGCTTTAGATGCATAATATATATTAATTTTCATTAACATAGAGATACACTGGTGGTCACGAACAGGTGCCCGCCTTGTGCCGCTGGGGCTCAGTAGCCGTGGCTAGGTCAACTACGGTGATGCTTAAAACAACCTGGCCAGCCGGAGTTGTAGGACCAGTCGTACGTGGCCTCTCCAAGTGAGCTCGATAAGTTTACCTCGGAAGGGTCCTGGTGGGATTTGGGACAGGCTTTACACTGTCGTTCGCAGCCGTGGTGGTGTCTCGTAGAAGAGAGGAATGCCGGTATTGCGTTTCGCCGCTGTCCCTATCCTCCGCGGCCATATAACGGTTAGCGGCGGAACCCAACACCAGATCGGCAGTAGGGAGTCGGAGTTTCTCTCTTGGCTCCCATGGCCTCTATATGGAGGATTCGGGGGGATCCGTTAACTACGTGACGATAAGAGGCTGAGAAGAAGGCGCTCTGTGAGTTTTAGTCGGTACAAGTCCGACATGTGGGCCGCAAAGGCAGGTATGCGTAGGCATTTTCCCTACGTATAGCAAAAAAAAAAATTAGATATGCTAGTTCTAGGTCTCTGTTCTCGGAAACCGTCCAGGTAGGTACCACAGCATCGTCTACCTCTATTGCCAAACAGTAGTGTGCAAACATTACTGCGAAAGAAACGTATATGTACTAGTAATGTAAGGCAATAAAGTGGTTTTTATTATTTTTTTCCTGCTTAAAGGACGCTGTAGCTAGTGTAATTAATGAAGTGACGATACTTGACGTCTAATGTCTCAAACGACGAACGTAATGAGGACCCGTGAATTATTTATCATCAGGAGGACGTCAAAAAAAAGCTATTAAATATTTTTTTTGTATACTTATATATGTGTAATGTATACTTATATATATATATAGTATATTTCCTGTACAACCTCCGGACTGCGCGACTCCGCATTCTTCTTCTACCCAGTAAATTTTCCTATACATCTAATATCTATGTACACCACCATTTCCTTTATCCTATCTCTTAACAGTCTGTTCAGAGGCCAGTAATTTCACTATCTACAGTGCCATTCAAACCGGAACACAGTGTTATTTGCACACTGCTATATGACGGCTGTATTGGGCGCTGCGGTGGTACCTATCTAAACGGTCTCCAGAAATAGAGACCTACGACTAGTAGAGAAGACAGTATAAAGCAGAGAGAATATAATCCCAGTAGTGGGAACTAGAAGAGCTTTTTATTTATTATATGTATAATACCATCATACAAACTGATTAAGGACATGTATATAATAGGTTAGCAAATATCTCCCTTCCGCCTTTTTGTCTTTTGAATTTCGCGGCTATGTACAAAGCGCTACAGAGCTCGTATCTGGCAATACTATACATAATTTGAAAGGTCTTGACATAACCTACAAAACGACGCTATGCATAATTAGTTTGGATATTGCGTTCAACAGTTATAGACGTGTAAACATGCGAGTTCACTAACGCCGAATTTGCGCTATTTTAAAGTTTTCCTTCGTTAAAGGCAAATCCGCTAGAGAAACGTTCCGTGAGATTAATGGTGTTTTGGGGGATGGTACTCTATCACTTCGAACCGCGGAGGAATGGTTTCGACGATTCAGAGCCGGTGAAAACGACACCATGGATAAGCCAGCCGGCGGAAGACCTGTGACGACAAATACCGATCAAATCATGGACTACATCAAGTTAGACCGGCATGTGGCATCTCGTGACATCGCCCAGGAGATGGGAGTTAGTCACCAAACCATTTTAAACCATCTGCAGAAGGCTGGATACAAAAAAAAACCTTGATGTTTGGGTGCCGCATGATTTGACGCAAAAAAACCTTCTGGGCCGAATCAACGCCTGCGATATGCTGCTGAAACGGAACGAACTCGACCCATTCTTGAAGCGGATGGTGACTGGCGACGAAAAATGTATCACATACGACAATATCAAGTGAAAACGGTCGTGGTCGAAGGCCGGTGAATCGTCCCAAACAGTGGCCAAGCCGGGATTGACGGCCAGGAAGGTTTTGCTGTGTGTTTGGTGGGATTGGAAGGGAATCATCCACTATGAGCTGCTCCCATATGGCCAGACGCTTAATTCTACCATGTACTGCGAACAACTGGACCGCTTGAAGCAGGCGATCGACCAGAAGCGTCCAGAATTGGCCAACAGGAAGGGTGTAGTGTTCCACCAGGACAACGCCAGACCACACACTTCGTTGATGACTCGTCAGAAGCTACGGGAGCTCGGATGGGAGGTTTTATCGCATCCACCATATAGCCCGGACATAGCGCCAAGTGATTACCACCTGTTCCTGTCCATGGTGAACGCCCTTGGTGGTGTAAAGTTGAACTCAAAAGAGGCTTGTGAAAAGTGGCTGTCCGAGTTCTTCGCAAATAAGGAGGGGGGCTTCTACGAGGGAGGTATTATGAAGTTGCCATCTAGATGGAAACAGATTATCGAACAAAACGGCGCATATTTGAACTAAATCCGATCACTGTAACACTTGTTATAAAGCATTGACGAAAGAGCAAAAAAGCGGAAGGGAGATATTTGGCAACCTTATATAATTTTTAACTGAAATTAAAGTCATCCATCACACTTTAACTTTTAAAGTTATTTAAAGTGCAGTTTAAATTCATTAACTGCAATCACGTGCTCACACTATTTGATCGGTGAGCTGGTTGATTGTTCCTGTACGGGACGTGACTTGGATGCTGGGATCAGATGATCACAGCTTCCCACTGTGTAACTGGTTCGCAGCGTCGCGCGCAACGTGCAGTATGTGATTTGTATTAATTAGACATCTTCTTGCAATTTTCATTTGCTAAGTAATCTTAGATGGGACTAATCGATGTGGAGAACGTTGGGGGAGGTCTATGTCCAGCAGTAGACGTTTATTGGCCGATGATGATGATGATGACAAAATAATGTTAGCAAGAAAATGAACTGGTTGTGAGACTCTATTGTCTTCGACCGGAGCTGCAATTTCTGTCGCCAAACAGTAGTGAGCGAACATTATTATTTTCCGGTTTGAACGGCACTGTAGCTAGGAAAATTACTAACATAACAAGATTTAAGATCTTAAGGCGTAGGTTATAATGTGGTACTGTGTATGTCATCGTATCTAGCGTTGCGTTGTTATAAACACGTGTATAACTTACCATCAGATGAATGTTTTGCTTGTCTCGTCGGTTCGTTATAAAAGACAAGATTTTTTGTATACTTTACCTTAATTTTTAAATTGCTACAAAACAGCGCAAGACTGAATTTTGTGGCATACCTTACGAGAGACTTATGTCTATGTCCAGATCTGGACGTCCATCGGCTGAGGTGGTTAGTATTACTAGCGCTTCATTAAATTTATATAATTCGTTTGCGTTATACACGGTATTAAAAGAGTAATAAAGTAACTATCCTAATATATTGTTATCCATCAGGGTCATTAAACTGTCTCATCAACATCATCATAATTCCTCTATGCCCTTTTCACCACCGGACGATCAGACGTACGCCGAGTTACTGTAATCATGTTGTGGACGTCTCCAGTTTTTGAACAAAGAGGTTCAGCTCTTCATTCTTCATAAGAATAACAAAAGAGTGGAACAACTTGCCGGCGTCGATTTTACCGTCTAAATATAACACAGGTGCAACCGCAACACTTAAAATTAGGTGGGGGGTTGTTGTCGATCACTAACCTTGTCGATTAAAAAAAAAGATTCGTTGTCGCTGTGGGTAACTGGCTTTTGACTACGGAGGTATTTAGATAGAATCTGTGGTCAACTGTTGTGGAGTCTGGTAAGATTTTGTAGAGAAGGCAAGTCAAATTTTAACTCAATGCAGATAAAAAAAAACATGGAATTACGTAATAGCGAGTGTTATACCCCCTATGTTACAGTATATAGTTTATTTTAATTTCTCTGTATTCAATCTGTTATAGTGAATTATATTAATTCATTAAAGATTCATCATTCAATTAGTGATCGTTGATGTGGGTAATGGCGTCATTATTATCCTAATTAGCAAGCAATTACGTACACTGATCGTATCTTAGATAATCTGTGTATATACGTATGTATATATCAAATGTATATATCTATAGTTCATGTGTGAAAAGGCGGTCTTTAAATACACGAGTACCAATCTATTTAGATTTGAAATTTGTCAGAAATATCCTCGCTTGACGGAAATCCACCATCCCGTGGTCTCTTTATTAACACCTCCGTAATTCCTTTTGGAGGGAGGAATTTTGTATAATCCTTACTCAGCGGGCCTCTAAATAGCAGAAGCAATATCTCTACCAAATTTTGAGTATTTACGTCTAATAGTTTCTGATATCGTGACGAATCAATGAATCTCTAGATATCTCCCATATAGATACCTCGCTGAATATCTTGCAGCCATTGTCCTTATATCCAAACTGGTAGAAATAGGAGCTGCGGTGGTACCTAGACGGTCTTCGGTAGCTTACCAACACATTAAATATTCTTAGTAATTTTATTCGTGTTTTTTATTAAAAGAAACCTTTTTGATTGCTATCTCATTACGCGTAATTATAACTTGACGTCTGGATGTGTCATCATGTGCCTAAGAGTAGGCTCCCTCCTTGGACTTTACACAATTTGTTCTTTACGCACAAAGCGATGTACTACAGTGCTGTTGCTAACGAGCAAATGATGAGCCGCCTCCTCATCGAGGACCCTTAATGGGTTTGACAAAATGTTAATATTTTGTCACTAACGACACAATTTTAGTAGCCCATTTCATTTACAAAATAAAACCTAGGTAGTATTCCTCTCTTCCAACTCTATGCTGTCGGGCTATGATTAAAGACTTTCTAGTAAAAGACTTTCTAGTCTAAATACGTTAGTGTATCTAATAGACACTTATAATTAAGTAAATGACAATTCATTGATCGCTGAACGTAGTAAAACTTAACGAGCAACATCGTACACGGTTTTATTATGCGATAATGTCTTTATTACACCCTTACCAATACACCTCGTTTTTCTCCTTAACCATCGATCGGAAAGCGAGCTGTTGTAAATGTACTACATTTTTTTTCTGTCTGTAACATCGATTCGCATATATTTATGGAAAACGATTATGATGTCCACAAGGTGGACCGACGACCTGGTCAAGGTCGCTGGCAACCATTGGATGCGGGTGGCCCAGTACCGGTCTGAGTGGAAATCTTTGAGGGAGGCCTTTGTCCAGCAGTGGACGTCTTCCGGCTGATTGGATGGATGGATGGATTATGATTTAGGTTTTTAGACGCTTTTCGATTTGCAAGTTGCAACGACCTTGTTAGTCAGTACTCTTGGCACATAAGGCAGATATCAAAGCTAAAAGTACATTAAGTAAGCGAACGCGTCACCTAGGCAGACCTAGATAAAGGTGTAGAAATAGACCTTAGGAGAATTTGATAATATATTCAATGAAGGAAGAAGGCAGCGAGTTTTGGAGCGAGGCATTTGGAGAAGAATTGTACAGGAAGCCAAAGAAAGTCTAGTCTAGGATCGAATGATCCTAGTTGTAATAATGAAATTTCTATTTAAAGATGATGAAGATGTTTTTCTAGTTCCTGTCGCCACAATTTGAATTGAAAATATTAAGTACTCATGATGTTTAAGTTCGTTGTTTTACAAATGCGTACGCAACTAAGACAGAAGAAAGGGAAGAAGAAGGCAAAGGAAATAGAAGAGAGGTAAAAAAATGGAAGAGAAATTCTATTATCCAGACACTTTTTGTCATCCACTATTTAAAGTCGACTAAACGGGGGCTACGATTCAAAATTAAAATATATAATGCACAGCTCTAAGTTTGTGCTCACGTTGTACTTATTTTTTAACAACCTTTCTAATAAAGTTGTAAATTATTGAGTACGTGAAGCTTTTGCCAAACGCATGACTTCGTAAATACAAATGTCAGAGCTATATTTAAATTGTTTTACATTGTCTTAAGTTATTATATTACACGGAAGCTGTAACGTGTCTTGTTGCGTTGTCCTCCGGGAATAGAATCTAATGGATGAGAGTTTATCTGTACACATGTTAAACCTTTCGCTTTATTCCCATCTCGTATCGCTAATTCTAAAGCAAATAATAGAATTAATGTTACATGATATTTTCGTTCACGGGCCATGGCTTTTGGGGTGTCGGCTTCAAATACACCATTATTGGATTTCGTCCATAGTCAATACAGAACATTGCTAATGGAAATGATCAAACCCAAAATTCCAAACCCATCAGATTTATAATGAAGCGTCTTTAAGGAGTCTTCTCCAAAACCCTGAGTAAAGAATTAGTTAAGATATTATACATAGCGTCACATTGTGCACGTCACCTGAAACGTAGGATGTCGAGCTTCGTTACCCCAGGAATTGCACTAGCTACAACGCCTTCCAAATCGGAACACAGTAATGTTTGTACGCTTCTGTTTGACTTAGGCGTTGAAATAGGCGCTGCGGTGGTACCCACCTAAACGATTTTGGGACAGAAACTTACCACCAGTATATAATGGTGACATCACATGATCATCGGTTTGTTATCTGCTGGCGCTGGTAACTTCTTCGTAGGTATGTTAGCGTCTATTTATTACTCGGTTTAGTTAGTGCAATTGTTGGAATAACGAGACTCAACATCTTATGTCTCCCAGCGATGAGTACAATGTGATGCTGTGTATATCGTCTTACCCAAGTTACGTTGTTATGGACAGGCGTATAACTCACCATCAGCTGACCGTCTTGCTCGTTTCATCGTTTCGTCGAATAAATAAATTTTATTTAAGTATATATAATATAGTTGGGATAAAGATGTTAATCATCGACTTTGCTACAACACAAACCCTTTTGCGTGCGTTTTCTTTTGAAAAAGACGAACTTCTCTTATTATTAGAGAGGTTTGACAAATGAAATTTTGAAATCGAATAATTTTTCAATCTTTTTGCGCAGTACCTGGCGGATTCCGTGTTCAAACATCGTTTAATATTACGATCGTTCCTTTAAATGCCTGATAGCTTTTAAACTCCACAAACGTTATACGATTCGGATCATATCTCATTTCTTCTTTTAGTCGTTGAAAGATATTTTAAAAATACACTTTATTATAACTAGTTTCTTTCCTTGTCCCAGCATCGAGTAACGTATGTTTTTTTTTTTATTTAACGAAATAACGAGACGAGCTGGACATTCACCTGATGGTAAGTGATACGCCTGCCCGCAACAACGTTGGCGCGCGTTAGGATTTTATATAATGCACCACATTGCGTTCGTCGCTTTGAGACAAAAGGAGTTAAGGTTCGTCACCCCAGTAATTTGACTAGCTTCGACTCCATTTAAACCAGAACACAGTAATGTTTGCACATTACTGTTTGGCAGCAGAAATAAGAGCTGTGGTTTTACCTACTGTTATAACAAACCTTAATATCCTTTCGGCCTCTGGATTACATGTATGCTTATCTAAAATAACTAATTATTGAAATAAAATAATCGTTGAGTAGTACTCATATTTTATAACTATTGCACTAAGTAACACTCACGTATTCCACAAAAAAAAAGTATTTCTTATAGGATCGCCTTCCACTTCAATGGCCACCAACAGACTATCGGGAATGGGTGCGATCATCGTACCAGTTAGTATTTCTCTCACCATTTTATTTCCCCCTCCTTAAACCAAGCTCGTATTCAGATTGGACGATTGATCGCGCCGATCCCGACAATATAATCCAAACGTGACTTAAATTATAATTTTTTAGGTACATTAAAATAATAAATGTTCTATAATTAGGCATTGATAACACTACTTAGAAAGTCTCCAGAAACAGGGACGAAACACCAGTATATTAATTTGTATAGAAATGCGAAATCGATGAGGGCGTTGCAGCTAGATTAATTACTGGGGTGTTATTACTTAATATCTTGAACCCCAAGGCTATGAGCACAATGCGGTGCTGTGTAGATCGTTCTAACTAGAAACACATTGTCATGGGTAGGCTAATCACTTAACACCAGCTGCATATCCTGCTCGCTTTATCGCTTTGTCGTATTAGTAAGATTGTACACAAAGATTACATGAATTAAACTTATCTGCATTTACGGGAGGAGTTGGATACCATTTATCTCGTACGAAAATTTGTAATAACGTTAAGATTTCACATTTAGCTTATAAAACAATTTATACGTAATAAACGCAATAATCATATTTTGCGCTTACCCACGTAATTGTGTAATGTACGTATCTCGCGTAATTCATTCCTCATTTCGCGTTGCGGAGTCGCGGCGAGAGGTCGCGCCGGCGGTGTTATTTTACCGCGTCTAGTACAAGTAACAAATTGAATCCAGTTGCGAGTTGTAATGTAATTTAGCGGAGTCGTTAAAATGAAACGGATCATAACGGTGATTTTATTGGGTTAACTGTTTTTACGAAAGCAGTTACAGTAAAAGAAAACTGCTTACAATTTAATAATATATTAATCTGAGCCGTAGAATGGTAGACGCGGGGAGACGCTCGGTGCAAGCAGCACAGAACCGCTCAGCGTGCAGATATTTGGGGAACAATTATGTCCAACAGTGGGCATCTATCGGCTGACGATAACGACGATGTAGTAGAATAGAAGCTTGTAAGCGAGTCAGTATGTTTTTTTGAATCAATTGGAACTCGACAAACCAAAAAATTGGCGTTGAAATTCTCAAGATTATGTTCCGTCTAATTTATCAAGATTGTATTACTTAATGGTTGTGTAGAAAAACGTTTTGGTTAATGAATGTGATTTTTATAATATTTAAATATCTTCCAACGTTACACACAGTAGTATAATATATGATATCAACTATCCAGATTAGTTGCTTAGCGGATTGAATGTAAATCCCATCCCCACAACGCGGAGCAGCGTTGCATGCCGCAGGGCATAATGCAATAAGCTTATTCTGTTTAACTTTGGTTCAGTGCAGTTATAAAGTTTATTCTGCTTTGAAGACCAGTTCATATTTCCCGTTTTTCATGTTTCACTGTTATAACTCATTAAATTCGGTTCTACGGTGCGATGAATATCATCTAATGTGTAGGTTTTCTTGTGGCTTTATAAAGGTTTTAATATGTACAAAAAAATTATATTGAAGTATTTGTATATAAAATAAAAGCTTTTTGCTTTATCCGTCAGAATATTTAAGTGATATTTATACCAAAATAAACATATTGTAAATGCTTTCAGTCTCTATGTCGGTTTCTTGAGTTTTTTTTGGCATGGATAATATAAATAAATATACACAAGCAGTACACGGTTGCCTAGATTATACTAGTGTTATAAAAAGACAGATTCTTTGCCAATGTCGCAGTTTTGAAATTTTCATTTTATTATTATTTTCTAAAATAAATGGTGTTTCAGCTCTTTCGATTCGGTGTTGACTTTCTATTGTACAAACTTGGCGGTAAGGAATAACATCGTGAGAAATCCGCCATGTGAAATCCGCTAATCCCTATCACCTGGAGAATTATAGTATAAAACCCTCCCACAAGGAGTGCTCTGTACGAAAGAGTACATATGTATATATGTATATTCACCGCATGTATTATATGCAATTATGTTGCGCTTATATAGGTTGATCTTAATTTCATATATTAATCGACAACGAAGCCGTAGATGGTATAGAATTCTCGGCCATGTTTTGGCTTTCGTATGTATGACTTAGAACAAAGAAGTTGCTCTAGGTTTATAATGAGAGTTGCAACTAGTCAGAGGGGTTTGAAATAGTCATGATCATCGTCATCGAATTAACCATCAACATCCGCTTATAGTCCATCGCTGGACATAGCCATATGACTTCTAAATTATGTTTGTCGTCAAAGTCGAACTGTTGTGACGCTAATACAGTTCCTGTACAAATAGCAGCAACGTTTATTCTGGAATAAATAATTTACAGAATCTTCATAGTTCTAATTATATGGAAGCAAATGGTTATCACACTATTATTGATGATGATGCTAGGAGATAATTCATTTAAGTTACAGAACTTCTTAATTTTAAGCATTTTTGTAGTCATAAGACTAATGTGGTGCTGCATAAATATCTTTACTGCTACCATAGAGTTAAAGGGTGCACGTGTTACTTACTGTTAGGTTAAATACTTGTCTCCTCGTTTCTTTGTGTAAAGAAGGTTTAAAGACAGCGTAAGTTTATGAATATGACAGATTGTGCCCTACATTTTACAACCATGTTCCAAAATGAACATTCTATGAAATACTAACGCTTGGATTATAAAGGTGTATTGTTTAAACTCTCTCTCTCAGCTGAAGATTGCCTGCGGTGCTACAATGGCGACATGATTACACGCGACACAGCCTCACTCCGACAAGAGGGAACAAGGAGTAGAGTGTCTTGATTGCTTATTCATAGATTTCAACGACCCCGTGTTTGTGAAGAAAGATGCTGTAATGAAATGGTACGACGATTACGACGATTTCTGCGTGGCTATTATGTTGACGAAAATCTACGAAAACCATATACTAATTTCTGTTTGCTTGCTTAATGATAGAGCCAGTATCTAAATTGTTTTGTTTAGATTAGCGTTTAGTTGATTATTTGTCGTCGAGTCCGCTGATAGAAGGATATGGAAGAGAAGTTCATACTGTGCCGACCCCACATAGCTGGGCAAAGGGCAGGAGGAAGAAGAAAATCGTTTAGTTGATTGTTAGTCGTAAAATTAATTTTTTTCAGCGATGAGTAATTTCTTTGCAGATCAAAAAAGCTACTTGCTTTTGATTAATCATCGACAATAATACTATTGATTCTATTAACAGCAATAATACAATTTTCGATATCGCTACTCATTCGCCATATATATGGTGACTACCGCATAGCTGTTAAAGCCATACAACAAATATTATCTGATGATAACCATTTCCTGTTAGACACTAAATTGGTGTTTCTGTCTAGAAGGAGCATTAAAACATAATGTTAAGCTGGTGACGAGGACAAGATGGTATTGTATAAACATCCTAAATAGTTGCAATATTTTGAAAATATCAGGCACCTTTTATATGGGAATACCTTATGTATGTGTCGATTGTATACTTATGTAGTAATGTTTTGATATACATGTAATTTTTATGTCTAGTTGTGAAAATCGACGTACTCATACACATTGTTATAGTAAGCACAAAATATCTGTGTCGTAGATAAACTGAATACGTTTACGGCGAGAAAGATGAGCTAACATATACAGAGGCGGGCGATCCGGCTTTATGATATATGTTGGTATTACTAAGATGTTTTGCTCGATGTAATCCTGTTTTACATATAAAAACGATCTTACGTATATTTCTTATAGAGATGAAATGTCTTTTATATTTGGCATAGTTGTACGTCTCCAAAGAAACGTTTCATACTTTCCATAAGTGCGCTACACAATTGACAATTTGTGATTGCCTGGTATATCTTTGTAATATCGATATCTTGTGTGTTATTAAATATCAATATTGTGTTAAACTAAATGTTATCTTTTAAAAGAAAAATATACTTCTTTAAATAATATAAAGTGGAAAGAGAGCAACTGGTGATCTGTTGATCTGCTCCGGCCGAAAATGTTTGGGTAGGAACTAAGCAACATCAATTTCTTCCGTTAAGTAATTACGTGCAAATATTGCTGTATTCTAGTTTGAAAGGTGCTGTGCAAATAGTAATAGTTACTATGGTAACGAAATTTATTATCTTATGTTTTAAATCGTAGCTCGCTGGCCTAATGGTTAGAGCGTGCGGCTTTCATTCTGAAGGTCGCGGGTTCAAACCTCGGCATGTACCAATGACTTAATATTTAAGTTACGTACATTTGTGAACTTTAGTTACAACAGCGAGATACAAATGGTGAAGGAAAACATCGTGAGGAAACCCGCACAGTGATATCATCTTTGTGTGTGTGTGTGTGGTGGTCCCAATAAAGTGGCAACAGGCTCGCCCCCTGTTACACTGGACCTAATCTGACCACATCTGGCGAAATGTGGGTGTTCATTCACCTCTGCCTACCCCTACTGGGAAAAAGGCGTGACTATATAAAAAAAAAATGTCTTAAATCGATGGGTAATTTAGTTCTGTTTAAACATCTTAACTAAAACCTTATTGTTATGACAGATCGCAACATTTGTCATCAGCTAAATATTTCACTAGTTTCCTCCCTTCGTTGTTTAAAATAATAGTAATGTTGCTTAAAATATTTTTAACTATGTTGTTATCATCATCATTTCGACCGATATAGGTCTGATGGTATACTCGTAGACCTCTTATATGGTCTATATCTTGTCAGTAAAATGCTGCGGTGAGAAAAGTTAGTAGTACCTTTATCGGATTGAGATTAATACAAACTAAACAGCTACTCAAAGTTACGTTAAACATCAAGTTAAATGTATATATTTTCCCACCCCTCCAATTTCGTTCGGAAAAGGTGAGAGGGTTAATGACAAATATCCCACCTTTTCCAAACTATACACATCCTAGCCGCCGTTACTTCCCTTTTGCTATTATTGTATTTGTTATTGTTTACTGACACCGTTTAATTTCCTTTATCATTGTTTTCATATTTATTTATAAGATATAATTTAAGATAAAAGATGAGAATAGGTTCCGTTTCCTTTATGGTCATCCTTATTGTTTGTATTGGAATTAACTTTTGAAATGGAAATGATATCTGTTATCGATGAATTTATGAGACATGCATTCACCTAATCGTAAGTGATAGGTCTGGTAAGAGCAATGCGGATCTGTCCTCTATCGTAACAGTTGTGATGGACTGTTTGTGGTCATCAAATAGTGACCCCTTTCAATGAGCGTCTCCACCCTTCTTTAATTGCTCTTTTTTTTCCTATAATGGACTGCTGCCGCTTTTACCTCATCAGTTCTACCTTATGGTTGTTTACATGTGTTTTGCTGTACGATAGATACTGCAGCATCATCCTTATCACATCGACATGAAGTATTATCATTGAAGAAATTTGGCTGCCTACAGCGCTTTTTAAATTTAGATACAGTAATATCTGGTGGCAAGAATAGGTCGTGTGTTGATTCCTGATGAAGTCCATGAACAGAGATGTACTATCGCTTATGCTATATATCAAATCTGTTTATATTATGCGTATAATATAAACAGATACACGCTTTTACATACTACGTAAAAGCTATACACAATCGCTATTAAAAAGACATAAGTTGATAAACTGAAGGCGATGTTTCCTTTACACGTTATCAGTTTATTTAATTAAGCATAATGAGAATTGATGTTTTTGGATAATGCGCCAATGAATTATTTACACAACACGACGGGGAAATCTCTCATGGTAGCAGCTGGAGAGTTATTGCATTGTCATTAATTAAAATTACTCGATGCGCGGGGGGTGGTCCGCTAATGGAAATGGATGCTTCATTTTGTATGAAATTGGGGCGAATAGCGTTTTAATGTTATTGAAATGCTGTTACATTTATAAGTTACATATTGAACAGTCCACTTCATAATGAACTCGTAAACTTATCTTTACAAGACAAACTCGTAAATTGTATTCATCACACGATTTCTGATGTTTCTACGATGTGTTCTTACAACAGAAGTGTAAGCTTAGTAGTGATCCAATATTCGTCTCTTGAAGTCTTTATTCTTTGTTATATCTCTTATAGGCTGATCAATCATGATTTTCGTAAGTTATTTTAATGAAGTTAATCTTACAGTCTTTACTATTTTATTTTAATATTAGGTTTATCTTTTTTAAAACTATCTAGATATTCCTCTGCAGAGCGTTATATGAAAATTATCTTACAGTTTGCAAATGGTGTTCGTCTGCACTACGACTATAAGAAATACAGAGATGGTTATAGCTTTTGGTAAACACTAAAAGCACCTATTTAAAGCGAGTAATCCTTGAAGACAATCGAGCTCAAGGTACTCCGAAACGTAGATCTTATTAGTCGCCTCCTAGAACAACTATGAGTTACCAGAGCTGCATACTTAAGGTAGTTGGATGATCATGATAGTCATCTCTCATATGTTTATGTAAAAACTATTTATCGTATAGCCACTTTCGTTATAACAACATGTGTGTGAATAATAGCCCTCTAACACTGAACAGCCTTCCAAATGGAGCCATTCCACTAAGTGGTCCGACATTTAACCGTAACAACTCTGTATCGAGTCGATAAAACGGTATTCAAAACGTAGTTTCCTTACAATCTCTTGACCTTTCATTAGTTTAATAGTTTGTGTTCCAGTGTTAACCCCTAGCTTTTTACTCTATTGATAGAACCTACACTCTATCTTTTGTGATAATGTCTTGGTTAATATTTAGCTGATAGCAGACGTCGAGCTAGTGTAGTCTTACAATCATTTCACGATGAAGACTATGAAACAAGAATCTCTAAAATTAGATTTAGTTAGATATAACAACGTACAGTATATAACAAAGTAATTTTGTTACAACCTTCTGTGTGTTAATGCCTAGCTAGATATTTGTCGGGAAATGAAACTTTCTAAAGTTTCCGTCACTTCCATTCCTGTAACGTCGTCTATTAACTAAATAACATGTTCGGAGCGTACAGCATATTAAACTTTGTTATACATACTTATACATAGTTATTTTATTTATAAAGAAAATCTTGTGAAATATTACCATTTTATATATAACTATAACCACTGTTAAATATTCGTGGGTTTTTTTTTATACAAAACTAAACAATTTCGCGGTTAATAGACAACTAAGGAAAAAAAATTAAGAGCAAGTTCATTGCTTATTACTCTACCCTCAGGAAGGTTCATTAAAATTTTAATGATACTAATTTCTTTTCACCCAAATATTATATATAATTAAGGTATAGCAAAACCGGACCTCTCTCTAAATGGTTTTGAAACCTTATTGCTACCAAAGGACATAAAGGGTATATATTTATTGTGGTGTGTAAAGATGACGAATGTGATTTTGTGAGTTAATATTCAGAACATTTTATTCACATTAAGGATAGAAGAAATATGAATAACACTATAAAGTACATTAATTAATTTATGTATAATTCAGTACATTCAATATCTGGACGGCTCCACCAGGTCTGTCCAGGAGGTCGCCCCTTGCTTCGTTTGTTGATCTTCAATGATTATCCTGACGCTTTAAAGAGAAGTCATTCTACGTGATCCTTTTGAGTAGTTTATTCATCTAATAAATACTATATTAAAAGATTTTCCCCCATGTGAACCCCTACAAATGACGGGTTCACTGCTCGGCGATGCGGGCAGCATAGGACTGATGTGGGGGGATCTTAAGACCAGCAGTGGACGACGACAATAAAAAGGAATTAAGTTATATATTTTCGAACCAATACAACATGAGGGCCTTCAAAAAAGAGCATATTATTGAGCGTATTAAAGATTGCCGACTTTTAAAGGAATAATAGGCTCGACGCAGCCTCGATCTTTTGGGTTTTGGACTGTCCATGGGCGTCAGAAATCACTTTACACCAGGTGAACTGTTCGCTAGTTTGTCCACCATTCTCAAAAAAACATATTGCGCTAATAACACTAAAGACACTAGACACGACTATGTGCCTTCTTGTGTGTTGATAGTAGTCTCTATAACGTCAGTTTGTTGTTGATAAAATGAACGTACTAATAATAGTTAATATAAAAATTATTCAACGAAAGTAACTTTGTAAGACTTGGAGTTCTCTTAATTGTTGGGGGACATGAAAATAAATTTGATGACGTCATTACGTAAAGTTCAGAAATAAAGCCGTTAAATATTACGTTATGGCTACCAGCGGGTGCAAATTAATAACTGGGCAACGGGATAAGTACAGTTTTATAACGTTAATTGCTTATAGTTTTGATTCGATAATTGTACAGTTTTTTTTTTTCTTCATAAACCTCTGATTTCATTAATATAGTCACATGTTAGTTATACAGCGAGTGATATATCTTAAATTTTTCCCGAAAAAAAAACCATTATATTATAGTTATGTATATTCCTGACTGCTTCACTTTATATACATAGGTAAGAGATTTATATAATATAAAACAATTGTAGACCAAAGCTACGTGATGCTGTTTGTTACATCTTAACGAGCTCTTCATTATTATGAGCAGGTTATCGCTTACCATCGGGTGAACGACCTACTCGTCTCGTCGCTTTTGAATAATACATAATATGTTGAGATTAAATATATATTTCAATTCGTTAAAACGACTTGCTACTTCGTTAACTAGATCTGAACTGTTAATTTAATATTAGCCAGGTCATCACTACATCAGATGTTATAAAGCTTCAGATGGACGAGCGGAAGAAAACATACAAATCAAAAGTATTCTATACCCCCGACAGAAGACTTAAACTTTGCTAACAACTGTAAAGAAAAGTATGTTTTCTTTTGTTCTTTTAGTGTAAGTTGAAAATAAAATTTTATGGAATTATATTACCTAATAAACTTCTGATAAATACTTCATTATGTGAAATCCCTCTATATAAACCCCTGCAACCTACGGCCCCTGGTTCTTGGCGGTACCGCAGGCTACGTTGACTGTGACGTTGACAAGGCGTCGAAACCAGAGCAGTGCAGGACCGATAGATTTGGAGATCTTTGGGTTAGGATCATGTCCAGTAGTGCATCAGTCTATCGGCTGATGATGAATGATATATGAAATCGTAAACAAGTCAAAATTACTCGTAAAACTTTTATAACCTTTAAAGATATTGAAAACTTTCAAATTTACTATTTTAGTATTCGTCGTAGAAATGTACTTGCTGACCTCTAAATTTGATACTTTAGGGGTCAAGTGAAAAGTGCGGCATCTTTTTTTATATTCGATAAAGCGACGGAACGAATGAGTAATGAGAGAAATGCCTACAACATTGTGATGCTAATTCGGATGGTATACACAGCGTAATATTGCGCCGCCTCGAGATATAAGTGGTAATATCATGTTACCTAAGTAATTTCATTAACTACAATGCTTTTCAAACCGGAACACAGTAATGCTTGCACACTGTTGATTGGCGGCGGAAACAGGAGCTGCGGTGGTACCTTGTGACAGAGTCCTGCCGCCTGTAAAGAAGTCTATTCTTATCATCTATAAATCTATTTAGCATTAGAACTTTCAATTAAATTGACGTAAATGTATAAAATTAGATTTTTTTTTAGGTATTCTAAATCAAAACTGTTATATAACACGTTCGGCGTACCCTTGATTTGGCGTAGACGGCTCTACTACGGCAGGCCAGATGCTACGCCGCACGACGTAGCGAGGGAGATGCACGCGTTTAATTAAGACAGGCTCCGGCTTAAATTATAATATTTCAGCGTAGCAAAGAGCGTTTCAGATTAAATAGGGTTGTTTATTTGCTATAAATATAAAAAAAAAAAACACGAAAATGACTAGTATTTTTTAATAACTTCTACGATGTTCGCACATAATGATGTTTTATTATGTCACTGAAGCTATTTTACTTGTGACAGGTCTCCATAACCGGAGACTGGATAGTTACCAATGCAGCGCTTTTTTTTTTTTTTTTTTTTATTTTTTTTTTTTTTTTTTACGTCATTCCCCTGCGTATGGCGGGTCAGGGCCTTTTATTTCTAGTCACTTAACATCTTTTTAATTTATTACAGTTTTCCTCTTTCCTTTCTTTCACACTTCTATCTTTCGCTCTAAACTTATCTTTCTTCCTTTTTTTTATTCTCCTCCTCTTTTCTTTCGCTCTCCATTCCATTCCTTCTACCATACCTCTCGCTGAGTGAAGACACCGTCGCCTCGTCGTGTCTGGAACAATTTTTTATTTGAATACTTTTCCACTCCTTTCCTGTTTTTATTCATTTTCTTTATGTCTATGTCTAGGTATAATTATTCTATTACATTTATTTTATTTTCCGTTTACATTTAATTTATTTTAATTTTGATTTATTTTTATTTTTATTTCTTTTTATTTTTACAATTTGTTCCTATTTAATACAATTTGTACTACCTTTTTGCAGTACTCCATGAATATTCGGCGACTTTCGTCCTCACTCATCAGAGAGGCAACCGCTCCTGTGTCTAATCTTATTCCTATTTTCAATTCTAGGTCCGCTCTCTCCCGCCCGAATAAGGGACAGGAGAGCAGGATGTGCGCCACGGTCTGGTCCACCTCCGGATCACAGGGGCACGCGGGACTCTCCTTGAGTTTGAACCTGTGGAGGTACTCGGAGAATCCCCCGTGCCCGGTGAACATCTGGGCCAAGACCGTGTCGAGCTCGATCTGGCGAATTACGCGATACGCTGACTTGACGCTCGGGAAAAACATCCTCGTTGTTGAAGCCGTCGTACCTTGCACATACCTCCTGTTCCATTCGTCGAGCGTCTCCAGCCTTAGCTGACGCTTGACGAATGAAACGGGGCAATCCTCGTATTCAGGTCTTCTTTTGCTCTTCAGGGCCGCTTCCTTGGCCAGTTGGTCGGCCCTTTCATTCCCCTCCAGCCCCACATGCGCCTTCACCCAATACAACCTTACATTCGTCCCTTTCTCACGCGCTTTCGTTATATTCTCTTTTACTGCGATCGCCAGGGGGTGGAGGGTGTCAGGTTTTGCGACGGTCTCCAGGGCGGACCTCGAATCGCTGAATACGGCGCACGAATGCGCCGACCCGCTGGCCGCGTACCCTGTCGCTTTCGCTAAAGCCAGCAGCTCTGCCTGGTATACGGTGCAGAAGTTGCCCAACTTGAGTTTTTTGTTGGAAACCTCTGCGGCGTCCCGCAGAACGCAGAACGCCGCACCCACCTTGTCGTCGATGCGGCTGCCGTCGGTGTAAATCACCGAGTCGGCAGCCGAGGTGGCAAGTTGGACCTCTTCCGCACTTTCGCCCAGACAGGAGAATTCCACACCAAGCTGCACAGACGGGTGTGGGAGTCTCAAGTAGCTGACCGGAACCTCCAGCTCTCGGTCACCCAGTACTTGCCGGGTGTGGCCGCGCTTTACCTCAAATAAAGTGGCCGCTTCTTGGACCCGAAGGTCCAGAGGAAGCAGCCCGGCAAGTACTAGGGCCGAATGCAGCGACGCGGTTCGGTGAGTTCGCGCAATTTTCTGCGCGAAACCACGCTGAACCGCATCGAGCTGCCTTCGGACCAGCAGCTTCTTAGCCGCCGGCGCCCATGCACTCGCTGCATACAAAATGATCGGCTCCAACACCGCCAGATACATCGCTCTGATCACCTCCGAGTTCAACCCCCATGATACTTTCGCGGCCCTGCACAATTGACGATAGAGGCCTTGGGCCTTGCTGCTCACGTTCTTCACGTGCGTGTTGAACGTGAGCCTATCGTCAATTGTCAGGCCGAGTATCCGAACTTCACGAGTTCGACAAAGTGGCTCTCCGCCCATATTCAATATTGGGTTGTCGTACTTAAGTTTATTGGTGAGCACCATCACATTGGTTTTGTGTGGTGCAAACCTCAACTTATTTCGGACCCCCCAATCGTGAATATCGGCGAGCACCGCATTTGCCTTCCTCGTGATGTCCCCGGTCTCTTGCCCGGAGAAGATCAGCACAACGTCGTCTGCGAACGCCTGGCAGTGTGTTCCGCTCTTGACCACCATCTCCAGGAGTGGATTTAGGAGTAGGGTCCAGAATGTTGGGCCGCCCACGGACCCCTGCACGCACCCCTTGGTGGTATCCCTGGCACACTCCGCCCCCGCGTACCTGACGGACACCTTGCGATCGCTAAAATAGCTATCGACAAGGCGCCGCAGGTCGACGGGGCAGCGAGTCTCGGCCAGTCTGCACCGTATAGCAGGCCACCAGGCGTTATCGAAGGCTCCCTCTATGTCCAATGATACCAGCACAACGATCTCCTTCTCCTTCAAGCGAGAGCGTATGTGCTGGATCAGGTCATACAGGGAGTCTTCGGTACCCCTTTGCGGCATGAAGCCGTATTGGTGGCTACTGATATACGGTGCAGTGTACCACCGTATCCTCCGGACCATCATCTTTTCTAGGACCTTGCCCATGACGGGCAAGAGTCCGATGGGCCGGTAAGATTTCGGGTGCGTGTAGTTGTCCTTACCGGGCTTCCGCAACACCACAACCGCTGCCTCCTTCCATCTCGTGGGGAAGTGGGCAAGAGCGAGACACCGGTTGGAGAGCGCGAGAAATAGTTCGGCATCCACGGCGATGGCCGCCCGGCAGATGTCGGCAGTGAATCCGTCGAAGCCAGGTGCCTTTTTCGCGTTAAAGGTTGACACGGACCATCGGAGCTCCTCCATCGTGAAGGGGGGTTCACATGGATCACCATGTCCCCCCTCGTTGACTTCATCGGACTGGGCTCTTACAGTACAGTGGTCCGCATTGTCCTCCCCGGGGTCATCCCCCGGGAAGAAAACCTCCGCAAGCAACCTGGCCGATCCCGCTGCGTCCAGCACCTTCCCTCCCTGGACGAGGGGGACGTCTTCACGCCTAACCTCCGTGCGACGCATCACTCGATAGATGCCGTCCCACATGGTCTCGCGCTCCTGCCTCTCGCAGAACCGCTTCCAACTTGAGGTCTGAGCACGCCTCACCTCGAGGCGGTAAGCTTCCTTCGCGTCGACGTACTCGCGCAGGACCATCTCCTTACGGGCCGGCCGCGCGTTCGGGATCCGCCTCTTCTTCCTCAAGACGTCCGCCTTGAGGAGAGAGAGCTGTTCGGACCACCAGGGCAACTCTGTCCTCTTCCTCCCGGAGGCCTTCGGCAGGACCGAATCGCAGGCGTCCCCCACGGTTTCCAAGTACCTTCCGACGATGCTGTCTAACGCCCCCTTATCGGTGACCTCGGTCACCTCGGCTGGCGTCAGACAGCGGTCCGAGAGCAGCTGGGCGAAAGTTCCTTTGAACTCGTCCCAGTCTGCTCTGTAGGTACTGTACTTACGTGTGGTTCGCCTGATGTCCGTACCGATGGACCTCACGAGATTCAACTCGAACAGGATCGCCCTGTGGTCCGACGAGGATAACCCGTCCGCGACTCGCCAGCCCTCCACTCGATCGAGCAGAGTGGTCGAGCAAGCAGTAACGTCGACGCAACTGGAATATCGCTTTCCGCCCCGATAGGTGTCGAACGTGGGCTCAGACCCCCGGTTCATCACGTGCAGCTCCAGTGTGTCGAGTGCGGCTGCAACATCAATTCCCCTCTGGTCTCCGGACTGGCTGCCCCACCAGGTGTTGTGGGCGTTGACATCACCGCCCAGTATCACGTTGGCAGTCCCCAACCTTCCCACGACCGAGCCGATCCGGTCCAGGTATGGTCCGACGGGCTTATTTGGCTCCAGGTAGACGGACACCACCCCTATCTCCCAGGCCCCGGTTCTCAGTCTGGCAACGGTAATGTTTCCAGACGTGAGGTCGGGATACTGAGTGATATCGATGGTGTCGTCGAACAGCACAATGGCGGCTTTGACGACTTCCTCGTCGCCTCGGCTCACGCATTGTACTATCCTTGTCCCTGGGTAGTGCCGCATCTCGCCAATCGCGCCGATATACGGCTCCTGGACCATCGCGAACGCCCACCCTCTCTTCGGCGCTTCGCATATCAGCTCGGCTGTGGCAAGCTTGGACCTTTGCAGGTTTAACTGCACAGCGCGATACTGGCGTAGTCCAGTCCGGATATTGCGGTCGGCCCCCGGGACGCCGTTAGCAATATGCCACCGACGCCCGAGCTATGGCGTCCCACCGTCTCCGGACCGGGCATTCTTCGTCGAACGCCCCGTGGTCCCACCGGTCCGCCTTTGCTTTCCGGCAGTTCCGGCAGGCGGGAGGTTTCCCGGCTTGCCATTCCGGGCACTCGCCTCTTAGGTGCGGTCCACTGCAGTGGGTACACCGATCCTCACACTCGGTGCACAACCGCTTACTGTGGCCGTATCCCAAGCAGCGAGTGCACTGCACCAGGGGGGATTGGTCCTGCACCCGGACCCGTTGGAGATCCACGTGGATCATGCCCGCGTCGATGAGGCGGCCCCAGAGTTTTGGAGACACCCGCAAGACCACGTGGGTGGTATGCGCGTTCCGCGCCCTCCTGAAGCGCACCTCGGCCCGCCGGTCCCGCTCCGGGATGTCACCCAGCAGATGAGCGTTCTGGGTTTTTAACGCTTTAATGATGTCCTCATCTTTGTTATAGGACATCACATCCCGCAGCACGACCAGCGGGTCTCGGCTCTGCACCTCCTCCAGCTTCAGGCCCTTGCCCGCCTTTGCCAGACGCTCGCGCACCTTCGCCAGCTCGCTCTCTGTGCCACATCCTAGTATAACTCTCCCATCCCTTATTTTCCGAATTTTGTTGATCCGGAGGCCCTCCTCCTTCGCATTGAGGGCCTCACGGATCCTCCCTACCACCTGCTCCCCTGTCGCGGCCACCTCCGACGAGATCGCCACCGAGTGCACCACCTCGCCCCCCGGTGGGGGTCTTTTTGCCGGGGCGGCCGCTGCTGCCGCTGCCGCCGCATACGTGCCCCGCTGCCGGGCGCCCTCCTCCTCCCATGCCTTGAGCGACTCCTTGAGCCTCCCAATCTCTTGGCTACTGCTCTCAAGGAGCCGCCCATGGTCCTCCAACTTCTTGAGGAGGAGGTCTGCTGTCCCCCGATCCAGCGAGGGGGGGGCGGGGTCCTCCCGTCGACCCTCTGTCCCCCGCCCCTCCTCCGCCTTCTTCGGGGGTTCCAGGACAGGGGACTTAACCCGTCTCCTGTCCGCCACGGTCTCCTTCACCAGCTCATACAACCTATCAATTGCTGCGGTCACCCCTATTTTTATCTCTGACTTGAGGTTGCGCGAGCCCGCCAAGTGAAGCTTGGCTTTTGTCAGGCAGGCCCGCGCTTCCACTACGCGGTCGACGGGCGCCGATTTCCCCTCCTTTGAGGGGCCCGCGGCGCCCGCCCCCGCCGGTGACCGCTCTTGTACCGGTCTCGGTCCCTTTTCGTTTGGGGCACGTACCTTGGGCTTGGTTGCGGGGGCGGCTGCTCGGGGAGAGGTCTTCTTCCTTCCCTCGACCTTCTCCCACTCCCCTACACTCCTACGGACGCTGCCCCCTCTAGGGGCGTCCGCTATGGGCGACGCACTCCTCCGCATTGTGTCTCCTGCCTCACTAGGCAGGGTCACGTCGCCCGCGTCCGACTTCCTCGGGGGAGTGCGGATCATGTCGAGGGGGAGGGACGCAGGGGAACTCGTCACTTGTCTAAAATCTTAATCCTAATGCAATAGGGCAATAATCAATTTTAAAACTTATAAACTAAGGCAATAGGGCCGATGTCAATATTTAAAAACTTAATCTAATTGCAATAGCACCAGTATACTTAAATCTAGTGCAAAAGGGCTTAATCTAATATCGTGGGTCAAAAAACCCACGATCTTACAATTTTACTTATATACTAAACTCCTACTCTGACTCCGCGGCAATAGTGCAACAATACACCTTGCTATTTATTTTTGCCAGGGGAGTTGGTATCTGTCTACTTACTAAAACTTAACTAACTTAAAATTACTCTTTGGTTACTTACTATTTTATACCTAACTCCCCCAGCTGTCCCACTATTGCCCCGGGGTCAGAGTCTGAGTGCTTTGCGTCGTCGACCTGACGCGCGGTCGATTTTTACGGATACCGTCGTTTTCGGATAGAAAGACGGTTCCGCTTTTTTGGCTGTTTCTACTATTTCTGAGACCCCCGGAACAGATCTCGGTCCCGGAGGGGCAGTTTGTATCTGTGGTTTACCCCCTGCCCAACACTGGACAGCCCTCTGGGCTTTTTATAAAATTTTTCCCCCCCCTGCAATTTTACGATTTTGAATTTTTTTGTGTTTGATTTCCGAATTTTTTATGCCAAATGGTTGTCCCCGTCCTATACTTTGTGGTTCCAGTGTTGCGCAGCTAATTAGGGCCCACCTGCGTCCCCCGGGACCTCCGGGGGTGTCAGAACTTTTCGTTCCAATTCCGTCGAGCTCCCTCCGCCTGTCGCCGGCCTCCTTAGGAACCAGGTCCGTTGGCTCCGCTACTTACTCCGGTGTGTCCTGGTTCGTTTACACCAAGGCGTGGTGGTTCGTCGCCTTGGTTGACGAGAAAATCCTTTGTTTGCGGGGTACTTTTAGAACATTTGTTGACAGGGAAAATTGTTTTTCCCCTATCTCCGTACCCCCTGGCCCGATTCTCTCGTGCGATGTGTCGTTCTTGTCCTCTTTTGGCGACCTACACACTGATGGCACCAAATCGAACACCACTTTCCAGGAACACTCGCTTCCGGAGGAGATGGTTAGTTTCTCTCAGGAGATCAAGGAGAGCAGGCGGAAAATTCTGAGTCTTCCTCCACTGACTCTCAACGGGATGAGGAACTAAACCGCACTTTAAAAATATAATGTTGCAGATCGCTTTTCCGCAGCGTTCGGCACAAAAGTTTTTCGCAGCGGTTTTTTGCCGTTTCCGGCTTAACCGCTGAGCCGATTTTCGCGATTTTAATACAGTTGAACTCGCGAGATCAGCGCGCTTCTCTTGATGTGCTGAACAATAATTTTCCAGCACTTTGTCAAACGTAACGAATTTTTCGAGCGCGGAGCTAATAATTTTGCTGCGTTCGCGTCAAGGCCTCGAGCGCTACTCCAATGCAGCGCTTATTTCTGCCGCCAAACAGTAGTGTGAATATATTGTGTTCCGGTTTGAAATACTTTTCAGCGTAGCTAGTGGTATTACTGGGGAAACGAGAATTAACATGTCTGAAGACGACGAGCACAATGTACTGATGTGTATACCTTCCTAACTAGCGCGATGTTATGAGCAAGCGTATCACGCACCATCAGGTGAACTTCCCGTTCGTCTTATCTAATAATACAAAGTAGAGTCTAAAAAAAAAAAAAAAAAAAAAAAAATAAAAAAAATAATCCTGTCTCCATCACAGCTTATAACCAAAATTGTAGGAGATTTCAAATTAAACTTAATTTTAGTCTTTATTCTATGAAAGAAAAATCCTTAAACTAAATCTTTTTTTAGGACACATCCTTTATATGTAACATAATATAAAAAGATTAGGTCAGGACTGTTCGCAAAAAGCGTAGTATTTTCTCTCCGAAAAGCATTTATCAAAGTTGCTTTCGTAATAACAAAAAATCTGAAAATTCATTTGATTTCAGTCGTAAATGTAGAGAAAATCGAGAATACTTGTCAGTATGGAGAACCTTTGTATTATTCGTATGCCTTTCTATTATATATTAAGTTTTCGATTTATCATAACAGGTATTTCGATGTTCAATACTATATTCCGCAGGACTATTCCTTTTAGATATTGTCCTAAAAACATGTGCTACAACATTTTGAACCTAAATGTTATTTTTTAATAAAACAATACTTTAAACTGATTAAATAACTTCTCATGCTGAATGGAAATATCAATTCGATTAGACCATTTGATGCGGTTTGAAACAGCGTGAGCTGACCTCGTTGTGGGATAAATGAAAACCTCATATGTGCAATAAATTATTAAACGCTACCTATTATTAAGGTAAAAATTATTTTGTCGGTTAAATATGAAGTTATACATTCGTATATTAATCTATATATACATGTTATATATAAGAGATTTCTAACTTGAAATTTGATAGGAATATTCCATTTATCGAGCGTAGGTCGGCTAATAACGAATCTAACGAAATGTTACCACCAAAAGAGGTTGCGGAGGTAGTATAACGGGAAGGGGCCCGACGGTGAGAATATTTCTGAAAAATTTCAAGTGTAAATTTCAAATCTAATTCTATATTACGGCCAGCAATGTGGGCAAAGAACAGCTGCATATAATAAAATTGTAGATCAATTAATAACAAAGGCAACATGAAGATTGCAAGGAATCATTGATCGTATTCTGCTAGGAATTACCTATACTCGGGTACAATAAGGAGCTAAAATTATGATGACGACTATAAATAAATGATTCGGGTGCTCCCTGTCTATTGCTTCAAATATTTATGTAGTTTGTACTAAGTTAATGTATGATATTGTATTTTGATTTCAATGATATCTTTTTTAATGTGTTACCTACTTCGACCATCTCCGGCAATACAGATCTGTTGTCAGTTGATCGATTGTTTTATACATATAATTTTTGAAATTATATTCTTTAAGTAACCAACGAAAATTCTTTTCGCCGTTAATAACGTTTTGTGTTATCGCACAGCTTCCCAAACGGCCGTCCTAATTAAAAGAGGATTTACATTGAAACCCGCTAAGCCGCGCGTTGTACGGCGGCCGGCCGCGAGTGTGTACCGACATTATCTGTGATATTTTCATTCATTATAATAATATGCGGTAACCGAAATTTATTATCTACGAATTACATACGAATTTATTTTTTGTTGACGATATTACGAGGAACGTTAAAAATAATTGACCTGGTAGTATATTTTTTTTACTCAACGAAACGACGAGACCCACCGGACGTTCATATGCTGGTAAATGCCACGCCTGCCTATGATAATGTGGCGGTAGTTAGAATGATATACATTGCTCTATATTGCTCTCGTCGTCGTGTTAATTCCCGTTATCATCATCATCATCAGCCGATAGACGTCCACTGCTGGACTTATGTCTGCTCCAAAGATCCCCGGGCAACCAGGACTCGTTGTTTGTATAGGTACATACGGCATGACTTGGGCCATTTCCCACCACACTTGCCCAATGCGGGTTGGTAGGAGCCATAGCTTCGTTGGTTGGCTTGGGTCCCATTGCTGTACTGTTTAAGGGATCCCGATCCCTTAAACTGTTTTAATTCCCGTTACCAACATTAATTTCACTAGCTACAATGCCCTTCAAATGTAAACACAGTACTCTTCGACTGCTGCGGTGGTATCTACGTAGACGATGTCTGGAAACGGAGACTCACCACTAAACCCTACAACAGCAAAGTAGAAGTTATTCTTTAAAGTTTATTTCGCTAATACACTTACTGTCCTGTTGTCGCGATGTTAAATAATGAAAGTAAGTTATAAAATTAAACTAATATCTAAATTACCTACCAAGGTCGATGTACGAGGTAAGGCAATTACGTGCAGAAGCATAGCATTTTCACGGTGTTAATTCTTTCTCATTTTCTCTCAATATTAGACGAGAAAGTACTCCAATTGTTCGCGAAGGAACAAAATGGCTTTAGTTCTCGCAATCAGCTCGAGATTAACGCGGCGTCACGCTTGTAGGGCGTCACAGGAGAAAGTGGGGGTGCGGGATGCGAGCGAGATGAGGAGGCGGAGGGAGAGGTAGACGAGCGTGTAATCTCTTTACACGGCCTCACATCTTAATAGAAATACGTGCAACGTTCAAAATCTTCGTTCGGATTACATATCTAATGAAATCTTCGTCACGTATCCGACGAAACAAAGATAAATTAAGTCTTTGGAAAGTATAATTTTTTTTTAATTTATTTACGTAATAAATAAATAGTTTAATAATAATTTTATTAGTGGACACCGTCTAGGTAACACTGAAGATCAGCCCTGTTGTTTCCGGCTAATAAGAATAGGACTAAGGTAAGCCCTGCCTGTCGTAGAGGACGACTAAACGGGTCTAGGAGTTTCGCGGGCCTTGAGGCTGGGGGCTCTTATCGCTAATCAAGGGAACCTGAACTATAAAAATAAAGAAAAGGAAAAAAAAAGTGTAGGGGGGGGGGGGGCACCAGTGCGTTCTATAAGAGATCTCGGGGCCTCTCCGAATGCACTGATGCATACCACCAAGAGGGTTCTAGTGAGTAAGAATCTTACATAACCCTGACTTCACCCTAGAAGCAGAGTAACTTCCGAAAATCAAAATAAAAAATACCATTGCAGCTCCTATTTGTGCAAACAATAATGTGCAAATATTACTGTGCTCCGGTTTGAAGGGCGTTTGAACTAGTGAAGCTACTATAGTCAATTTGCGGGTCACCTTATTATGGGCAGGTGTATCACTTATCACTAGATAAACGTCTCGCTCTTACGATTGTTTCATTAATTAAAAAAAAACATATAAAGCGATAGGGAAGAAGCTAAACTATCTGTCTTTTGACTACATATAATACAAGATTTAAATATCTAATGTAACATTAATTTATAGTTTAAATCATTTACAAGTGGCGTTATAGATGGTATCCTATGAGGCGCTAGTTATAGAACATCCTCACAGGATTTATACAGCACCTTGCCTCTCCCAGCGATAACTATGCTGCACTCATAGTCTTTAAGGAATAAAAACTGTCTGTACAGCAGTATTTTAACTAGTTACAGTACCTATATTTGACCATAGTAATATCTTATTAAGAAGTTTGTAACGTTGAAGAAGCTCAATCATATGAATTCTTTTAAAAGGAGTCTAATTTGGATCTATAGAGCAGATTAATAATAGTTTATTTAATGTATCATAAAACCGTTTAATTTGAGTTATATTATATCATTGTCCATTGTCAAGTTTAAATTGTGCACAAATACGGTACAGTAAAAACGGTGGTAATGTAAACAGAGCTTTCAAAAGTTTAAAAAGCTGCGAGCGCTTTGACATGCGACTGTTTGATTACAGCGGAGATTACAATTTAAACAACAATGTACATTTTAAATGGGAAAACGTTTTTTAAAAAAAAGTTTCTTCTTGAATTATTCATTTACACATTTCGACATATTGATATCTTTTTTTTATTGAATTAAGCGTCGAGACGAGTCGGACGTTTATCTGATGGTAAACGATACATCTGCCCTGCCTGATTATAACGTGACGCTCTTTAGGATGATATACGTCTATTACGTATATTAGGATGAGACGTCGAGTCTCGTTACTCTAGTAATTACACCAGCTACAGAGCCTTTCACACCGGAACACAATAGTGTTTGCATACTAATGATTGTCAGTAGCAACAAGCGCTGGGGTAGTACCTACTTAGACGATCTCCGCCTACAAAAACACACCACCAGTAACCGTCCACTGCTGAACATAACTCTTCGAAATGATGGTCACGGGGTTAATGAACTCATTGAATCATCATCACTTTTACGGTCGCTTTCACAACACACGGTGTTGTTACACAAAGCTAATCCATATAAAACAGGGGATATTATAGTTGGATATTTTTAAAACTGGATGTCATTAACATAATGCAATTTTCTGTACGTGTATATACTGTTATAACATACTACCTGTTCCATGTTTCTCTTCCTGACTAATTTTGGGGAAGGCATTTTGTAAAATCCGTATTCAGCTGACCTATACTCCGCTAAAAGAATATTGCTAACAAGTTTCAAGTTTCGAGGTCTTATGTTCTAGAGACTTGGTGTATTTTTATATAAATATTGCAGTATATAATTTTTGTATATCGTCTCGTAGCATACAAGCTCGTTTCTACGTGAAACTAAAGTTTAATATATTTGTTTACTAATAAACACTGCGAATTAAGGTCACTGACATAGTCCAAAAGATTGCTAGCCTCAAATGGCAATGGGCAGGACACATCGTTCAAGGGACTGACAGCCGATGGGGCACTAAGGGGCTCGAATTGCGACAGCGTACCCGTAGACGTGTTGGCAGGCCCCCCACCAGGTGGTCCGAAGATTTGGTGAAGGCAGCTGGATGCGGGCAGCACAGGATCGATCGACGTGGAGATCTTTAGGGGAGGCCTATGTCCGAAAGTGGACGTTTATTGGCTGATAATGATTAATACACGACACGGTGATAGGTCTCTGTTGCTAGAGACAGTCTACGTAGATACCACCACAACGCCTATTTATGCTGACAAACAGAAGTCTGCAAACATTACTGTGTTTCGATTCGAAGAGCGCTGTAGCTATATTAATTGCTGTGATAACGAGATTCAGCATCTTACATCTCAGGCGACGGGCGCAATGCGATGCATACCACCCTAATTAGCGCCGCGTTATTATCTACAGGTCTATCATTTGTCATCAGGTTAACGTCCAGCTGCTCTCGATGCTTAATACTAAAAAGTATGTGATATTACATTTTGTCTTATCAAATTTTGTTTTTTTTTCAGGTATACTGGAGAGTTCTAGAGAATACTATCAGGTTTTTATTTTTCTTTGAATATTCCATTTGGCCTTAAAGAGGTAAACAATGGTTTACCTTGATAAGATTCTGCTTCAGTAAAGACACCACGGAATTTCTCTCCGAAAATAATTACACCACATAAACTACTTATTTGTATTAGATAACTACCAAATGTAACATATGTTTATAATATTATATTAAGTATTGATATTTTTCTATTTTAATCTACAAAAGGACTCCTGTCCATAACAATGTAGTTCTACTTAGGATGATATCCACTGCATCACACTGTGCTTGTCGCCTTCAGTAACTAATAGGTTGTCAAATATCTCCCTTCCGCTTTTTTGCTCTTTATTCAATGCTTTATAAAAAGTGTTACAGTGATCGGATTTAGTTCAAATATGGGCCGTTTTGTTCGATAATCTGTTTCCATCTACACGGCAACTTCATAATACCTCCCTCGTAGAAGCCCCCCTCCTTATTTGCGAAGAACTCGGACAGATACTTTTCACAAGCCTCTTTTGAGTTCAACTTTACACCACCAAGGGCGTTTACCATGGACAGGAACAGGTGGTAATCACTTGGCGCTATGTCCGGGCTATATGGTGGATGCGATAAAACCTCCCATCCGAGCTCCCGTAGCTTCTGACGAGTCATCAACGAAGTGTGTGGTCTGGCGTTGTCCTGGTGGAACACTACACCCTTCCTGTTGGCCAATTCTGGACGCTTCTGGTCGATCGCCTGCTTCAAGCGGTCCAGTTGTTCGCAGTAGATGGTAGAATTAAGCGTCTGGCCTTACAAATGCCCTTTAAACTCAGGAACAGTAATGTTAGCACACTATTGTTTGTTGGCTGCAGTAGGAGACGCAGACTTATCTAGACGGTCTCCGGCAATCGAAACCTATCACTAATTATTTGTTATATTTATATTAAACTAATTATTTGTTACATAATAATGACGATGAGTCCTATTTTTCAATCTATCTAATCTATACTTTCAATGTTTCTTTGTTTTTACAAGACTGAGGTGGTCTTGACGAAGAAGCTGAGGTTCAGTATTTTGACAATCTTTCACACACTCACTCAAACAAATGTCTCGTTTCAGGTTTATTACATAATCTTCTTATTAGTTTGATTACTCCCACTGCTGGGCATAGCTCAAGGATCCTAATTTAGGGAGAATGGGGTTTTAATCTCACCACGCTGGCACAGTGCGGATGGTTCGTTAGAGCCTCATCTGTTGTTTAGCAGGGTGCACCGCATGCAGGTGAGGTTGACTTGGGCTCTGTAAGATGTTTGGCTGAACCCCTTACACCCCTATTATATAATATGTTTTAAATATTTGTATTTGTATGTGCGGTTCAAATGTTTATAAATTATTACATATAATTGAAAACACCACAATTTCCGCAGCAGAACAGTGTACCCGTCATGCTGCATGTACACCGGATGTTTATGACAGTGTATAATCATTTTTGCCTTTGCCTTTGTTGAGTCGGCTGCGGTGTCCACTAACCGGATTAGTTGCTTAATGGATTTAATGTAAATTCTCTCACAATGTGTTACAGATTTGCATATTATGAAGCTGAATGGATCAACTTTATATAGGTTTAAACTTATTCTATAGGATTATTGTTGGATGTGATTTTATACATATCAAATGTATAAAAATATGAGCTCTTTTTCTATTATATTAAGCGACTGGGTTCACGTGATAGTAGGTGATACATACGCCCGCCAATAACAACGTGGCGCTATTTCATCATCATCTGATAGACGTCCACAGTTGGACATAGCCCTTCCCCAAAGACCACACCGATCGGTCCCGCGTTGCTCGCATCCAGTGAGTTCCCGCGATTCTCTCCAGATCGTCGGTCCACCTTGTGGGAGTATTAGCGCTATTTATAATGATATATATACTGCACAAAAATGCACTCAACGCCTGAGACATAAGATATTGTGTCTAATTACCTCAGTAACTACACTAGTTAACGCCCTTCAAACTTGAACACGGTAATGTTTACATATTACTGTTTGAGGGCAGAAATAGCTATGGTGATAACATCGGCCTCCTGCATCAGAGACCTACCACTAGTCAATTAGCTTAATAATGACAAAAGAAATTATTCTAATTACGATAATTGAGGGATATGTTTTTGATTTATTTTTCCTTACCCCACTGATTTTCTTATAAATGCTTTGCTAACGTCCCTGATAAAAACACATAAGATATCTATTGTATATATTTTTATCACCCGCTGAAGAAATACAGAGATACCTTCAGGTCTACCTCTATACTATACAAAAATTTGTTATTTACATAAAAATTGTTTCACTCCTAGCTTGAATGATGGAATAGTTGTTAGATGTTTCACCAACCCTTCAATTTGGCACAAAGTTGTGATGCTCTCTATCATTGCGAAACGGAAATGGAGGGTTACTGTATAGATGGTTTTAACTTTAAAAAACTCCATTTTTTTACCTAATGATGTTTATGTTGTTGGTCTTTTTTGACAACGAGCTTCATCGGAATCCGAATTCTAGATTCCCAGAATTTATATAAGGGAGGAAAAAGGTGATCGAATACTGAATGGGGGTAGGGATGTGGAGTTGATTATAATAAAAGTAGATAAAAAATTGATTACAGTTTTTTATCCACTTTCAGCCACATGGATTAATATCAGTAGCTCGCTGGCCTAATGATTAGGGCGCGCGGCTTTCATTCCGAAGGTAGCAGGTTCGAATCTCGGCATGTACCAATGACTTTAATATTTAAGTTATGTACATTTGTGAACTTTAGTTACAACAGCGAGATACAAACGGTGAAGGAAAACATCGTGAGGAAACCCGCACACTGAAATCATCTTTGTGTGTGCGTGTGGTGGTTCTAATGAAGTGGCAACAGGCTCGCCCCCTGTTACATGGGTCCTAATCTGACCACATCTGGCGAAATGTGGGTGTTTATTCACCTCTGCCTACCCCCACTGGGAAAAAGGCATGAGAATATAAAAATTCACTAGAAGTCTGTTTCCAGAGACTGTTTAGATAGGTCATCATCGCAGCGCCTATTGCTGCAGCGAAACAGTTCTGTGCAAACATTACTGTGTTCCGATTTGAAGGGTGTTGTAGATAGTGTAATTACTACTAGGGTCAGAAGATTTAACAACTGTCTTAAGGTGATGAGCATAATCTGGTGAAGTGTATATCATCCTAACTAGCGCCACGTTATGGGCAGTTGTAATAATTAAGATCAGAGGTACGTCTTGTACGTTTTGTTGTTTCGTTAAAAAAAAAATCCGCTGTGATTGAACTGTGATTTACTGAATATATCTCAATATCAATTGTCAACTATTCAATATCCAATATCTTGAAAAAGTCTAATAAAAACCTAATAGGTTTTTATAAAAGTAACATAATCGTTTCGTATCTGTTACGTTGCACTTTGTTGCATGTCGAGAAAACATTTAATTCCGTTACACGAGTCTTTCCGCCACGGAATACCTCCATTTATACTCGGATATAATAACATACGGATATTTGAGGAGCTTTACGAGTAGTTCTATTTATTTATTCATTGTTTTTTTATAATTTTCTAGACAGGATGTATCTATAAATATAAAACGTCCAAACTAGAAAAGATTAAATCTGATCACCTAGTATTAACTTATGTTTGATGATGTAAATAAATTACTGATAACAGATTATTAACCCCCAGTTAAAAAAAACTAAATTAGCTTTACTATTACATAATAAACTCTGATAAGACTATGTACATTGTTACTATAATAATTATAATAGTTTGTATAGAGAAAGGCTTAGGCTTCTTTTATCAAATTCACTGCAACATTTATGAATATGGTCTTCCATCAACGTGGTCAATAACGAATTTCGAGTGAAACGTGAAATTTGTATTTCGCTTTTATCAAGTGCCATTAATTTAATATCTGCAGCAAGCGTTGAATGTGGTCCGCTGTGGTCTGCTGCGAACTGGACGCTGAAGTGGTCCCTGACAGACGCAGCGCCCATATAACTCATTGTATGTATCTACTAACACTATTGCGTATAACTAAATCATATTTACTATTAAATACTTCATACTTTAGAGGATAATTGGGAATTGTCTATTATTTATTACTCCATTTGTAAGTATTTTAGTTGTTTATAAGATAATACTAAATATTTAATTAAAAGATAGTCGTTTGAACTTTTCAACTTTGAGTAATAGTTCAGATTTTTAACTATCTACAGTATAATAACTATCAGTGAACGAGAATCGGTTGAGATGATGGTGCTGATAAACGTGTAGAAATATTGGCTATGGTTTATTAAAAATTCATTGGTAGTAGGTCTCTCCCCAGAGACATATAATTAACTTTGTTTAATTTTATTTGTCTATAAAGCAGCATTCCTGAAGCTGCTGTAGCCGTACCTCTGAGAATACACGTGGTCCGATTGTGGGTATGTGAAAATTACAAAGGTAACGGCGGAGATACTGAGAAGTTTAAACAAATAACTTGTACAAATATTGTCATAAGTGCAATATGTACTTTAAACTATTATAAATAAAAACATACTAGATAATAACGAGAGAGATTGAGATTATATTTCAAAGTTAACATTGACAATAATGAGACGTTAAGGATAACATTTTAGGAATAGATGAGCTCTCTGGGGAATTGTTATCATAAATTAAATTTTTTCTTAAGCGATCATCATCATCAGCCTATACACGTCTACTGCTGGATAAAAGGCTCCTCGAAATCCACATCGATCGGGCGGCCCTAATCCCAGTTTATGCCAAAGTCCGTCACAGTCAGCATGGCATCGGATACCGCCGGGCACCAGGGACCGTCGTATGTAGGGATTCATATGGGAGAATTTGGGTCATTTCTCACCACGCTGGCCCAATGCAGGTTGGTGGGAGCCAAAGCCTCGTTTGTTGTTTAGCAGGATGATTTAGGTGATGTTGGCCTGGGTCCTGTTAGTTGCCGCGGTTGTGTTCCGAACGGAGATCCCGTGACCTCGCCAAACGCTGAAGTTGATTACCGAGGGGGTTGTAGTGGGTAAAAATATCCACATAATTCTGACTTCCTCCCAGAAAGCAGAGTATCTTTTCGACGATCTCCCCCGAAACAAAAGAAAAAGGTACCCGTTAGTTGTTGTACTGGATCTCTTACTCCCCTATGTATTAAGCAATAAAAGGGTGGAAAGCATTGCTTATAGAGTTTAAAGAATATTCATTTATCTCTACTATTTATATACACATAAGATTTTTTTAATGTGATGAAATACTTTAGATTGCGTTGATCGTAAAAATGAAAACTGTTAAAGATGAATATCATAAATTTTAAATTTCAGCACTTTCACCGAATACTGTAACCGTGCCAGATTTACTACAAATTTCTGTCTTAAAGAGAGAGGGTAAGTTTTATTTTTTTAAATTCATATATCGATATGTTTAATGTAAATATAGTCGGCTGCGCACGCCTTGAGTAATCCCATCATATCTCATATGCGCCAACTGGATTATAGTGCATCTATTCAGTTCTCAATTACCCGTCACACGCTTCCATTGCGATCGTGGTGGAGATTCATTTGAATATCGCGAGCTACCATGCATACCTATATTGACACACGTAGCAAGGGAAAGACTGATTTTTTTTAACAAAAGGAATAACGTAATCTCATGAATTAGTTTAAAACTATAATAATTCTTGCCTATGATGTTGAACCTACTTTAAATAGGCTTTAAAAAATTGTTTTTCTTTTAGAGCTTATATTGGGGAAGGCTATCCAGCAGTGGATAAACAATGGCTGATAATGATGATGATGAATGATCAGACTAACATTTCTGTAGTGACTAGATCCTAAATATAGTTTAGAATTTGATTTCATAAAGTTATACAAAAGTTCAAAAATTATGATGTATTCAATACAACGTTTTTTTGTTGGTTAAACTTTCTATTTTTAGAGAGAATATTTATGCATAATATATTTAAATGAACCGACTTAAGAATGAAGTCTTTGTTATCTAATGCGCTTAATGTAAGAGGAATTGTGTTGAGTCTTAGACATAATCCTGACTTGAAAAGATCCGTGTTGATACTGCGCTTAATCCAATAAACACTTCTTGGGAATCTGTTCCTGGGAAATATATATCCGATGGTATATTTCTATTTATTCATAGTTACAATATATATTTTTTGATATTTTTTTTAAATCAAACGGTGTTTAGGTTTGACTAAATTGCTTGTACTTAAATGATTACTGTACCCTCTCTAATAGTTATTTTGGTGGTGGAGGTTAAGTGCTACATTGTAAAACTTGTCACACATATATCCGCAGTTTGAATAACGTTTGAGCTAACTGTGACACTCGATAGAAAAACTAAATTTCCGCATGTGACCTTTTCACATTTTCCCTCTGAGCAGAGTTTCGACAGTTTTCTATTTGTTTTGGACGAAGCGCTACCTACCGTTGAATCCGAGAGTAAAAAATACTACAGCAGCTTTCAGTGTTTTCCAAAGTGGCTTCCACTCTGACATTCATTGTTATTTAAATTTCGTAGCGACTGTTTTTTTCTTAAATAGGCAAAGGCAATATTTTTATAACTATTTCTTAATTATAAACTATCTTAACACGTTAATGTTACTCCCAAAAGTATTTTCCATTTAGCGCCAAAAAAACATATAACTAGCTGTTCTCTCGCCCAATTTGCTGGCCGTAACACCCCCGCAACTTAATGGCTTTGGAGGTGGTTGTGTTGTAAAATTCCTCTCATAGCTGACACCCTCAGGAAAAAGGAATATTCCTACCAAATTTCAAGTCTCTAGACATTATGGATTAGATATCGTGATCAGTCTCTACATCTCTCAACTCTCTACAAGGTGGAAAATTTCTTGCCTACATATTGATAAAGATAGGTTACTAAATACAGTTTTCTATAAGTATGTTTAGTATCTTTAGATAGTTAATCCGTTGCCTGTTTGTAGCAAATAAAAGTTAGTTGAACGAAAGTGCCTTTTAACTTATTTACATCTATAATGGTTCTTTGCATATCTAAGAACGTCCCAAAGTCAATAAGTGCCTTAGCGGACTACTTGCATTCAATATGTAACACAAAACTGTACTTTCTACTTACCATTAGTTGGAGTCAGGTTAATGGTTTTCGGCGATTTGTTGTGCATCGATGATGAGATTTGACCTTGTGAGGCCGATGAAAATGTATTTTCATTAAAACTTAAGTTCAATACTCAAATATCATGTGTAAGAAACGCTATATTGCTGGAGAACTTTAAGCTTAGCTACGTCAGTAGTATTAGCATTCAGACTGTCAGCTTTAACTTCTTCTTCTTTGTAAGCCGATTGTACGTTTTTAAACTTCTCATTCTCTCATTCTCCTCCGACATTAAGACTAATGAATATCAATCTCTCGTTCTCCTATTACTTTTCCTTTAGTATCTTTTTCGTCTTTAGAAGTATCGTCGATTTTTTCTTTAGTTTCAATTATATAGAATTTCGTCCATTGGGTTTGTTTAACAATTAATAACATTATTGTCTCCTTAATAATTATTTAGGTTATTAATAAAACATGATTAATACTTTATACTTCATTACCTAAAAATTAAACATGAGAAATAAGTAAATGTGGCCATATTTTATGTAGACCATTGCTAGTAAAACTGCGAGAGAGTCCGTGTTGGAGTTTCCAAGAAAATCTAAAGCGTGCAAATTTCTATCGTAAAATCTCGTGCAGAGTTGTGTTTGTGTTGGACTAATTTTAACTCGGCGCCGGAAGTATACCGATTCGATCTTAGCGTGCGTATAAAGTTATATTTGTTGTTAAGCCTCGAATGGAGACCTTTGTTTTTTTTTACGAGTGATAGAGCCACCTGTAAGAGACACCTGACCATAACGCAGCGCTAGTTAACATACTATACACACATTGTTCTCGTCTTCTGAAGCCTTAAAATATTAAAATACGTTATTCCAGTAATTTCACTATCTATAGCGACTTTCAAACCGGCTCACAGTGATGTTTGCACACTACTGTCTTCCGACAGGAATAAAAGCTGTGGTAGTATATAAATATCCGCTCTCAGATAACCGACACCCACCACTAGTGTTGTATCCTTATTATGCTCTTGATAAACTACTCTGGCCTAATGGTTAGAGCGCGCGATCTTCATTATGAAGGTCGCGGGTTCGAATTACCGGCATGTACACCGATGACATCAATATTTAAGTTATGTACATTTGTGAACTTTAGTAACAACAGCGAAATACAAACGGTGAAGGAAAACTACGCGAGGAAACCTGCACATGAATTAGAATTTATTCTACGGTGTGTGTGAAGTCATTAGTTCGCATTGAGTCCGCGTGGTGACTATGGCCCATCGCTCTCATATTGAGGGCAAGCCTGTACCCCAACAGTACGGACATAATTTGTTGTTAAAAAAATATCTACTCTACTATATTTGTCGTTAATAGGAGTAGCAACGTACTATAAATTTGCAGCGCAGAACCCGTAGGTATGGAGATCTTTGGGTTAGACCTAAATCCATCAGTGGACGTTTTTCGGCAGATGACTACAAATATGAAATATTTTTAGTACATACATAAAATATGTTTTACATAAAATTATTGAAAGTTACACCAAAATGGTACCCAGTGTCAGTTGGGACTAAAACTGCAGCTCCGATGATCACACTACCTCCAATATATACACATTAAATATATCATCATTTCATCGTACTATAGTATGTAGATTTTTCGCTGAATTCAATCATAGTGAAAATGAATTAATGCATTTACCATTTTACACTTTCTCCTCCACTTCAGTCGCATTTGCTAGTGATTTCACCGACACTCGGTTTCTTTTGTGAAGGCAGTCACTTTGTCGTCAAAGTGAACGTTCGCTGCCTTTAACTTCTGCACTTCCGTTTAAAAGGTAACATTAACAGGAAATATTTTATTCAACTAAGCGACGACGAGATCAGGACACATGAATTTATAACGATGATACACGTAATCATAATAATGTGGTGTTAGTGAGGGTTTTCTACAGCATCACATTGCACTCGTTGCCTTGGTTATATGAGTAATCTTGTTACCTCAGTAATTGCACTAGCTACAGCGCTTTATTATTAATATTACAAAGGGTGGTATTTTTTTTTATAGAAGTAGGTTAGATTTGTTATGTTACTTACTAATAGGATCGTAGCAGGTGGAGAGGTGGTCTCTGCCTACCCCAGTGGGAACGAGGCGTGATATATATATATATATATATGTATGTATGTATGTTACTTACTATCAGTTAATTTTAACTAGGGTATAATATAACGTATTTTTACAATGCTTAATTTTTTATTTCATTAGTTAATGTATACAAAATTTTATAAAATAAGTAAATTTTTGACTTGTTCATTTATTGTCGGAATCGACGCGATCAATCGACCAATCAGAGTACGAGTTTGGTTTTAGGAGGTGGAAATTAAATGGTGGGGGAAATACTTGCTAGTACGATGATCGCGCCATTTCCGACAGTCTGTTGACGTCGATTAAAGTGGAAGGCTATCCAAAAACTTTTTTTTTTGTCATACATGTAAGTATTTTGTGCAATAATTATAAAAAGTGAGTACTAGCCAACGATACACACACGTGTAATCTAGAGGCCGAAATAATATAGGTTTGTTTCAAAACATATATCGATACAGTAATATTGCAATATTAAGATTTGAAGAGAATATACTTGTAATATGTTAATTATTAACATTACTTCTAACAACAATATTTCATGTAGAGTTACAACGTAATCCAAGAAAGTCTAAAATAAAGTAGCTTGAAAAACGTTTTTATGCCATAAAGCGATGAGAGGGGAGATACCTCTACTTAATGGTAAGTGATACGCCCGTTATGGCGTCTAAAGGTGAAATGCACTGATACACAAAAAAATTTAGTTTCGTAATGTGGTATTTTATGTAGTTACATCGTCTTTAAAACTTGAACACAGTAAAACTTACACACTGTTGTTTGGCGGTTCAAATAGCGAGATGCTGTGGTACCTACGGAGTATTAACAGGTATAATCAAACTGTGAACAAATTTAGTTTATTTGCATTTAATGTCAACAAAATTACTTCTCGATTCATCGGTATGAACTCCGCGAGATTTTCAGACTCGTTAGCTCAATCGAGCGACGTCGCCTTCGCCCCAATGCACAAGCGATTACAGAATATTTCTTATAAGAATTTTCCTTCATTTTAATATATATTAATTTTACTGAAGGCATATCTTCTTCAGTAAAACTCTTCATTGTTCATGTCGATCGTTATAAAATCTTTGCAGAGCTTTCCATAATAAATTCCGCGTCTTAGTAAATTAACTGTTCCTCTACAGCACCGTCTACCTTATCTAAAATAAACATTCAACAGTCTCACTGTTTCGTTCTATAGAATCTTCGAATCTAATAAACTTATACTAGTTATCTGTTGGTTAGGTAGATAGTCTGCAAATTACAACGCTCCGGTTTCAATGGCGTTATAGATAAAGAAAGTATTGGCATAAAGAGATTCAACAAATGTCTTAAGCCGGCGAGCACAACGTGATGCTGTATATAACTCCTAATGCTACTTATTAAGAGTAAATACTTAACATCAGGTAAATGACTAAGCTGCGTCTACTCATCATCGGAAAAAAAATGAACCCCACAAACACCTAGTTTTTTGTTTCAATTAATCAAAATAATACTAAACGTGAATAAAGCTAGAACTATAGTAACTTTTTGACCTCGAACATAATTCTCCAAACCTTTCATCCATATCTTTTTTTTAATCGACAAGGTTAGGACTTGGCTACGGTACCACTTCATATTAAGTGGTGACGTGGTGACGCCCATTCACACTACTCTTGGAGACACCCATGTATTTAAACGAGGACAATAACGCCGGCTACTTGTTCCACTCCTTTGCTGTTCTTGCGCAGAAAGAGAAGTCGATCTTCTTTGTTCGCGAACTGGAGATGTCTACATTAGGATAGTTACTCTTCGAGCGTCTGATCACCCGGTCGTAATAAGGAGATGGGAAATTACATCGTGTAATATCATCGCACACTCGCCAAAAAAAATATCGCAGTTTCAGCCATCCGCAGTATTGCTTTTAATAAGATTTTTTCATACAATTCTTAATCCTGCTAAATCTGAAATTACTTTGCTTGTATCAAATTAACGTGGATTTAACTTGTTTTTTTTTTTAATATCCATAAAAGCTTAAGATTAAAATTTTTCGTAGACCCGCTACGGATTCCGTTGCTGCTTTACAAGTAGAAGCAAGTTTCAGTTTCTTGTTTGTTTAACTTGTCGGTTATATCTTAATATAGGTTAAACTCGGTCCAGTTAATATAGGAGTAAATAACGATATCGTTTGTGCTACTAAGCGAAGTTTTTTTTTATTTAAGACGATGAGAATTTTTTATCATACACGTCCTCTGCAAAACAGCAAAACTTTCATAAGTGTTCATACTTTTAAAGCTTACGATATTTTTACTCTATATTCTTTTTAAGTGTTCTCCTAGTACAGGGATCAGAAACATTTTGAATCGGAATTTTTACTATTTACAAAATTTCTGTTTTGAAATAACTACTAAAGTTTTTCTTACCTACAATGTATAGTACCTACATAATGATTTTTTTTTAACAAAGAAAAACTAATCTGTTATTCATATATCAGTATGTTTTCTCAAAATATATTATATGGTTTTATTAGTTATTTATTTATTATTTAAATAAAAAAATTAAATAGGTAAACATTTACTAATAACAGTAACTTGTAGTTCAATAACTAACGATTGACCAAAAAATTTCAACAGGAGCGTAATGAGACTGGGGTGCAGCTCAAAAAGGGGTGAGAAATAGAAATGGTGCCTAAACCTCGTTAATAGTTTATATATAGACAAAGAATTTTAAATGTTTTTTTTTATACAATCAATAATATTCGTATATGAAACTAAAGAGCGGTAGCATCACATCCAAAGTGCCGCATGCGTGCTGGGAGCCGCAGATTGCCGACTCCTGTTCTAGTACAACATTGCTAGAACTTTGTTAGAAGTTTACATTTCATTACGTCTTTATCAGTGATCATTATTAAAAAATCGACATGTTCTATGAGAAAATATCGTTAAAGGCCCTCATGCTTGTCGAGCCGATTAATGTTCACTGCTGGACATAGCTCCCACCATTCTGTAAATTACAAATTATCTAAGCCATGCGGTTCTGCGTTCGTTCGTCGTTCGTCGTACTTAAAGGATATTTTATTTTAGTTTGTTTCTTCTAACATGAAGACCCAAGGGTCTCCTTTTCCTCTTTCGTTATTGTGCATACTCTTTTATAGTCTTTAACCAAATTTATTTTGGCAATTTGTTTAATTTAACATAATCTTATATTATTAATGCACGGACAGTGTAAATGTCAGGAGTGTAAAGAATTCTGCCCAAAATCTTACAGAGCTTAAGTCAAGCTCACCAGCACGCGGTGCACCCTGCTGAAAAATAGGCGAGGCTCTGACCTCATACCAGCCCGCACTAGGCCAGCGTGGTGGACTAAGGCCCAATTCCCCTCAACGACCTCTAACAAGGAGTTTTTTGCGGATGGGCTATGTCTAGTGGTGGACTTCTTTGGCTGAGAATGATTAATGCACTAATCTATTTCCAACAATTTTCTATTATTTATTCCTACAAATAAATTTACGATACGATATAATTATATGCCTTAAAAAATATCGAATGGGCAAGATATTTCTCTAATCTAATATACTACACCATTTTATACTGGACAGCTTCGAATACGGATGTGGACTTCAGTAGAATATAAGGATCATAACGCTTCACATCGATTTCCGGATTAAAGATTCACTTCTACAGCTATGTGGTATTGGTAACACGTAGCGATGGTATACACATATAAATTATAAAATAATTCAGTCGTTACCCTCATGGCAGGTTACCATATTACGTATTACATACACAATGAGTTTGTGATGTACATCACTTAAATTATACGAGATTCGCGACCTGTTTCGTCATATCTGCGAAATTGAATCCAGTTGCGACATCCGACGCGTTGACTCCGACAGCTATGTTAATAAATTATCTGTGGGATGTAATTAAAGAAAAATCATTTAACTACGGCGAGTTGAGTGCATAGTATTTCTTCTTTTCATATATAAATAAGGTATACAAAGCGGACTAGATGCTGCTATAGCATTCGTTGTCACCTTAAGTCATTGTAGGTAAATGCGGTAATCAATGGTTGATGTTTGATTATTAATAAATAGTTTGATGACATAAAGGAATGGACCGGGTTTAAATACCACCAGTTAAAGAGTAGCTGAGGATCGAATTGGTTTCCTCAATCTGATCGCTAAACTTCAGTTTGAAGAGGGCACCTAATGATGATGACAGGTAAATGCAAAAATAAGATAGAACAATACATATATAGATACGTACTCCACATAAATAGTTAATATATATATTTATTTTAATGCAATATATAAATAACTAGCTGTTCCCTGCTTGCGTTGAGAAATGATCCGAAAACCTTGAAATGCTTAAATATATTCAATATAAATAAAAACATCATCGATTAAGGTACGTTTTTAAACTAGACTATATGTCTAGCTGTTAAACATAACATTCCTTTTCGGGACGTGGTTAATATATATATTACTTTTGTTCTTGAATTAGATGTAGAAACTACATTGTAGCTTAATGCTGGTTAATTGTCTCCTAAGACAAAACTTTTATTAATTCCGTTGTTGTTATCATAATTTATGTTGTATGAAATGTGCTGTTAAACGTTTTATGCTTCGTATACTAACGGCTGTTAAAGTCCTTTAACGACTTCTCTAGGAGTATTGTTTTTATTTTGGTTAATAAATAATATAATACTTTAATAACTAATACAGATAAGTTAAGAAAACTTAGTTAATATACTAACGATTACAGATAGCAAAATCAAACTTTTTTGTTTCCTACTCTTGTATTTCATTAAAACAATTGTAACTCCTGGGATTGGAGACCAAGAAAGATTACTTCTCCATCGGTTAATTATTTGAAGAAAATGTTTAGCATGATAGAATATATTCTTAATAAAATAAGAGTAATCATAATAGGTTCATTCTGCAAAAAGATATGCGTAGACAATAGAAAAAGGAAAGACTCGAAAATACACCAAGAACTAGGAAACTAAATCGCAAGACACCAATACAACCTTTTTTATCAGGGTATACATCTTCAGAAGATGCTAGGCTTCCGGATGGAAGAAAATCTTATATCGTCCGTTCGGTACATGAGGCCTTCGGATTTCGTACACAACACCTCAGAGAGGATCCCAACACTCCCTATGCTACGACAAAACAAGACTATGTATATCGTTCATCGTAGGTTCGTTTAGTAGGCTTCTACCATCAAAGCCCTCAAACCAGTAGACTCTTTTAGTTGCTTTCAACGATCGTCAGGACTTACTTTAGTCCTTTTCTTAATCCAAAATTTTCTTTTATCTATCCTATTCTGTTAAAATATTGTATAATTATGAAAGTCATGTGGTTTACTTGTCTGTTGATGGACAATATATAAACGTTATCGTTTGTTATATGTTGGAACATGTTCAGACTATTACACTAAGTGCTACGGCACATAAACGGCCAACTTTATGAATCCTAAAACAATATTCAGGCATTTAATTTTTTCTTGTACTTGACCTTATTGTCTGGGCACGCCTCACCATACGTTCTGTTTAATGCCTTCTTCTTTACGACGACGCTGTTTTATATTTTAGAAAACGACGTCTACTTTTTTTCTTCATTTGCTCTTCAGATGGACCGAAGACATCAATAGAGCAGTCGGAAGTGGGTCGATGCGAGAAGCTGAGCATTTGGTGGAAGACATTGGGAAGGCCTATATCCACCAGTTGATAAACAAAGGCTGATAATGATGATGAATGATGATGCTCTCCCCAAACATTCGTATTTAAGATATTTTTTTACAATATTTCTACACCTTTCTATAATCTATATATCAACTTCTCTTAGTAATATTGATAACTCTTGTTTCAATATATTCATACTCTATTTTATCTTTATTTTGTCTTATGTTACATCTTACTCGCTTGTTATATCTTCATCGTCATTATCATCAACTCGTAGTGGATATCGACTAATGGACATAAGCTTCTCTCTGGGATCATCATTACTTTGATTTTCAGCTATTTATGATTCGTCTTTTCTTAATCTATCTTATTTCAGGTATATTACTTTCGTCTTCTTTACTGTGGTAAGAGCATTTAATACTGTTTCAACAATACAAAAAATAAATTAATGTTGATGGTAGGTTTCTAATTCCGTCAAAGAATAATGTAAAAGTGTTCCGATTCGATGGGCGTTGTGACGACATAACATTTTATATCTCAAGGCAATGAGCAACTGTGTAGTGCTGTATTGTGTATACCATTCTAACTAGTGTCACTTTTTTAAGGGAAGATCACTTACCATCAGGTACACGTTTCGCTCTTCTCGTAGCTTCTTTATAATAAAAATAAAATAACTTTCTATATCAGACTCGGTCAATAACTTACGGAGCACGTGAACAAAATGTAATATGTTATTCTCTTGCTTGTTATAGCAATAAAATTGTCACATAAATAACTAATAGATATATATCTTATGATTTATAAACCATGACGAAAAGACAATAAAGAATATGCATATACATATTTTTAATATCTATAACTCGCTTTCCTTAGTTTTAATATAATATATTATGTCTGCGTATCACTAGTGGTAGGTTGGTCTCTATTATCGGATGCTATCTACGAGTAGGTAGGTACCACCGCCTGCCCTGTAGTCGCGGGCTGTTAAGAGAAGGACAAAAGCCTTACCAGTCGTAGAAGGCTACTGAAAGGGTCTACGGGTTTCGTCTTGAGGATGCGGTCCCGTATTGATCAATAAGCGAGCCTTGAGTGGTCTACTAAAACTAGGATGTCTCGTAGATTTCGCATAGTGAAGGCGCCGAGGAGGGTTACGGCATTTCCCGGGAAGTGTTTGTAAGCGGTGCAGGGGGCATCTAAGGGTTGCGTAGGCCTTCCCCGTGTGCATGAAGCACCAAGGATGACCACTGTGTTTTCGTGGATACAAATCCAACACAACCTTGTCATCTCTCCTGAAGCAAGGTACATTTAAGATTTTCTCCGGGACAAAAAATAACGAAGACACTACTGCTGATTTTATTCATATCGCTGAACAGTTGTCTCTTTCCGTGTAAACTAGTGAAATTACTGAGGTAAATAGACCCAACAAATGTCTCGCAGGGACGAGCGTAATTTGATGCTGTGTATATCATAGTAACTATCGCCACGTTGTTATGGAGTATCAGTAGCCATCAAATGAAAGTATTGTTCTCTGGTCGGTTTGCTAAATAAAAAAAATTATCTCTTATTTTATTTCTTGTAGGTGGCGTCGCGAATATTTTCGTTGGATTTAATTCAACTTTGAAAAGCGGTGTGCTAGTTTCAGCGCGCGTTGAATGCGAGGGCGGGGTGTCCGTCCGAGATAGCCGAAACGCACCAGCGGTTAACTGGAGTTGGACGGACGTTAAACCCACTGGATATGAAACCTTTATCTTTTTTTTTTCAGTATATAATGGAAGAAAAAAATCATTTCAATCATTAGCATAAATAAGCTTAGTCCCGTCTTATGACGAAATCTATTTTTCTACTTTTTTCTACATCATTATCACTATCAGCCTTTATTCATCCATTTCTGGATAAAGGTCCTTCCCTTAGTCTTCCATCAAATACTATCATCAGCCTTTCGCATTCACCCACTTCCGTTTGCTCTAATATCGTCAGTCGATCTGGAAAGAGAACATCCTACACCTCTGCTTTCCACTCGCTCGCCCTCCACTTCCCTATAATCTGGTCTACGTTTTTTTTAAAATCACAGCTTATCAAATTGTTTGTAACAACAGAAAGCCAAGTTTTATTCTACTGTATTAATGTTTCTAAAATTAATTTTGTTAAGAAACTTTCATAGTCATCATTATCATTTTCAGCTAAATCGTTGTGTAATGAAGACGCGCCATGCCCATCGATTAAAATATTGATTATATTAAATTTTAAAGTAACATTCACCTTAGATACTGAAGTAATAGGTAATTAACTGTGTGTAATATGTTTTAATGTATGTAAATAGTTAAAAAACAAATGGAAGAAAAGGGGAAAAGGCAAGGAAAGACAACAATTTGATGTGAATCAAGTATTAAATCCACTTTGAGTAATATTTTGTGACCCTATCTATATATGGTGCCCCATCCATCATTTTTATATCAGTGTTTTTAATATCGACTATGTTTATATAGAGTTCCTGCGAAGTGTAAAATATGGAATGTCTGTATGAGTGTGATATTTTTTAAATAAAGCCTTTGTGTGAAATTTTTTATTGCTTTAAGTTCTCTGTCGCTGAAGACTTTATTTCTATTTCACCAAAACAATACTATGGAAACATTAGCTTTGAAGAGCGCTTGAGCTATTGTGTAATACCTTTTAAGAAGCTAGGATAATCTGTCTTGATTAAAAACATAAAAATATCTCAATAAAAAGTTTTGTTATCTATAGAAATATATGTGGGATTCTAATTTGCACTTAAGATGCAGAATCAGAGACGGCGGGAGCTTTGAACTTTACGAAATAGAACAAGTAAATATTAGAGGCGCCGGAAGTACGACTCTCTTCCACCCTCCCACCCCTCCCTTTCTGCATTTACATAAACCAAAATTAAACTCCTTCGATTAAGTACAAACATCTCGTGTTGACTTATGTAGTTAATGTGCATACAGTAATCAGAATAACGTTTGCAACTAGTTTGCACTTTGATTTATTTGCTTCTGTTTTGTTCATTAAACAGACATAATCATCTTATTCAGCTTCTCGGTAATCTTAATAGCACTTTCATCTTAAAAACTGAAAAACAGTTAGGTACGTATATTATGTTTTAGTGACAGGAATAGGAGGTGCGGCGGAAAATGGTACCTTCTTAGAAGGTGTTCGTCTACAGATATATACCACTAGTAATAGAATGACGAAAAGTTGATAAACTTCGTGAAATGATGATGTGATAGTTTGTTTCTTGTTCAAACTTAATCATTACTACTGATTTGTTCACCATTTACCAAAAATATTTAGTTAAGACGAGTCTTAAAGTCTGTGTGTATATCTCTCTAGAGTCGTTACGTTATGTCTGAGGTTTCGAGGTCAGTGCTAGGGTTGTTGTTTGGAGCGGACGATCTGCTTGCATCGACTTCTGTCCAGCGCATCTCTTACGACTGTGACGGTGTGATGGAGCCGGGCGTCAGACGGATCGCCATACTACTTACTGTTCTTAAACCATACATGTTGTCTCTTGGGAAGAATAGAAGCAGTGGTATCCTAGACGTATTTGAAGTTACTTACCTTCCAAAGTCTCTGATGCCTCTTCGACCGGTGATATGGTCATACTGCCATTGCCCGGTCGCCAGAGCCTCACCCGTTGTCTAGCGGGGAGGATCGCGACGGTAAAAGAATGCCGTCGTCGGTTATGCAAGACGAACTACCGACGCTTGCTGGTGAGGTTGACTGTTGGGCCGGGTAAAGATGTTACTTTTGATCTTCCCTTCTTCCCCAATGTGTGTATATATATATTAGGTGGACCGGAAAGTAATGTCGTTTTCTTACGCTAAATACAAACACATATATTTTTAACGAGTCTTTATTTTTAATCAATGATGTATTCCCCATCATTGTCAATAACCTTTTGCCATCTAGTGAGTAAATTTTCAATCCCTGATCGATAAAAATTAATTGGTTTTTTGGCAAAATATCTAGAGATGGCATTTTGGATATCATCCAAATTTGCAAATGTTTTGCCACTTAAAAAGTGTTGCAGCGCTCGGAATAAGTGGAAATCCGATGGTGCAACATCGGGCGAATATGGTGGATGAGGCAGCACCTCCCACCCCAATTCATTAATTTTTTCTAGAGTTCGCCTTGCGCAGTGCGGTCTTGCATTGTCATGTTGGAGAATGACGCCTTTTCGGTTGACAATCGCTGGCCACTTTTCAATTAAAGATTGATTGACTCGCTGCAATTGTTCGCTGTAGAGGTCTGCAGTAACAGTTTCTCCAGGTTTCAGTAATTCAAAATGAACAATGCCGCGAATACTCCACCAAACACACAAAAGCGCTTTTTTGGGGTGTAAACCTGGCTTAGCAGTACTCCGAGGGATTTCATTTGGAGAGAGCCACTGCCTTTTGCGTTTTGGGTTATCATACAGGACCCATTTCTCATCTCCTGTGATCAAGCGATCAAAAAACGCTTCTGTGTTGTGTCGTTGAAGCAATAAGTTGCATGTGATTGATCGGTTAGCCTTATTCTGTTCGGACAGATTATGCGGGACCCAAACACCTGCTCTGCTTACTTTTCCAATCTGCTTCAAATGTTCTTGGATGGTCGACCAAGGTTTGTTGAGACTGTTTGACAATTCCTCGATCGTCTGACACGGATTTGCTTCCACTTCCGCCCTTAACACGTCGTTGTCTAACGCTGATGGTCTTCCTGATCGATACGAGTCGGAAAGATCAAAATTACCCGATTTGAACTTGGAAAACCACCTTTGGCATTTACGAATGTCCAGTGCATTTGGATAAACATCGCAAATGTTTTTGGTAGCAACTGTTGCGTTATTTCCCTTGCGAAACTCAAAGAGCATGCAATGCCGGATGTGTACCTCTTCTGGTATTTGGCTGGCCATTTTACCCAAAATTACAAAAAAAAATTGTAATTCAATTGTCTATAAGTAAAGAAATCACTATAACCTCACAATGTCTTTGGTAATAATATATGTCTGTTTAATAATCGCTGTAAACGGCGAAATACAAAATAGTCTAGTCTCCTGAAAGTGTTCTTAAGGTAATAGATAAGATTTCTATGTAAAACATGTCTTAGCGTATCTACTTGATAATCGCAATGGTGAACGCACTAAAGCAAGATAAATAAGGCGTAACAATAAGCCGGATAATGTTAACATATTTAACGGTTCTAAATTCTCTCACGTGTAATAATGAAAGTACGCTTATTATTACAAGTATCCGTTTACAAGCGTTCATTAATAACTTTCCGTATACAATATCGGTTTTATGTTAATAATGAAATACGCTCCGGCGTGTTCGCGGTGAAAATAGATTGCCCGATGCCATACCGCAAAGTTCAGTAATTGAGTTATATGTTCATGACGTGTTCCAGAAATGTGATCACATCTCTCTTTAAACTACTTATTTGTCTTTGCCACATAACATTTTAGTTTTTTCCTTAAACAAAAGAAACTATATAGGCCCTTTTTTATTCTTATTTTTCAGGTAATTTTGAATGCTAATTCTTATGCCGATGACGATAAACTGGTTACTATTGACCGGTTTTCCATCGACTGCTTTTGTTAATGTTTAGAGCCTTGCGCAAAAAAGAAAATCTTATTTTAAACATTCCAAATAATGTTTACTACCAGTTCCTGTTTCCTACTTAGTTATGTGATGAATTGGAAGATACAGTTTTACCTCTTAAAATAAGGATATAAAATAAACTACTACGCTTATATAGATTTAGTTCAAACTTAGGGTTGGATAAAAGAAAGAGGACCGTCTCATATTGCACAGAGCTCGTTAACTCTATCTAACACTACCTTCATCCCTTTCTCGTCTTTCAAAGTTGTTGAGCGGAAGAAATTAAGTACTTTTTTCTCAGACATTAAAGTATCCTTTCACCGTGTACTAGTATACAGCTAGGTTTGGATTACAATAAGGAAATTCATTATTTATGTTCCAAACTAAAATAATGACAAGCACCTACAAAGTTTGAAAAATATGTGTAATTTTGTCTAGACAGATTTAATATCCTGCTTTGAATTGTGTTTAAATCCTTTTTTGGTGAAATCGTATTCGATACCTTCCGAAGCACACTTTGACCTCGGACCATTGAATTTTGTTTTAACGATTGAGATAAGCTAAAAAGACAAATTACTTTTTATTACAGGAGATATTTTCTTTAATACGGTTTTGTAAATCGTTATTGCTATAATAACAGCAATAACCTTTATATCTTAATCCTAATACAGAATGAGTATTTTTTGGGGGATAACAGCTTATACTGAAGATGATTTTGCGAAAATATTTTTATTGTCTTTTAGATATTTTGTTCTTTCATCAGTTTATCATGAAATGAGGGGAACAATTTACCTACATAAAAAGTTTATATATGCATGCATTCAAGTTTAGATGTAAAGTCAGATTCTGCTTGTTATTTTACTTTAATCTTGAGTCTAAATTTTTAACAGATTAACAAACAAAGTTATTATTTATTCCTTGTTTATCTGTACGCTTTCGTTTCTCCAAAACTGCTGTTCAACGTCTATAAGATTGATTAATTTTTGTGTGTAATTTATTATTAGTTAATTTTTTCATTACAATTACGTACACAAAGCTTTATACAAACCCCTTGATAACATCAAAGGGGAATTAATATCTTTTATTAATTCATGATATAACAACCAGCTCATTGTTCAGTGATTAATCCGTTATCAGAAGTTGGTTTAATACCGAAGCATTGACGTGAAACAATGTTATGCTGTTCAGTGTTCAAACAGTATTTATGCATATAAATATAGACGGTGTTAGACATAAAAATATTAATTTTGATACAATAATTATGATAATAATAACAAAGACAATAATAACAAGAAAACAGTAAAAGAAAATATACTATTGTCTGAAGAATTTAACATATTCATTACCGTTGGACATACTTGCAACAAGAATAATATTAACTAATCCTCAAAATAAGTTAGCGTATTATATTATAATTGATACATTTTCTTATAAGTTGCCATTAGATGGCAATGTAGTATGTTAATTTCCATACCTCATGTGTACTTTTGGTTAGGTCTCTGTTATCTTAGACCGTCTGTTAGTAGGTAGGTATCACCACAATTCCTGTTTCTACCGTCAAACTTATTACATTTAATTTTTGGGGTAATATACTTAACTCATATCATTATACTCATACATAAAAGTCATTCACTGCTAGATTTCTTTATAGCAAATCAACATCTCACTCGAAGAATTTTCATGACGTAAGTGATATAAAAATATATATTAGCAAACAAAGTGTTTCCGTGACCATAGCAGTTAGTCCTCGGTATATTACGAGGTCTACAGCCGAGGAAGATATTGTTTAACATACAGTTACCCATATCTTTAGTGGTGTCCCAGGCTGAGTTAAATACGCATTTCAGTCCTGTTAGAATTAATGTCCTGTATGGTCCCTTTCTACATATTACAACACGATGTAGTTTAAACCAGTATATAGTAACTACATTTATCAATATATAATAATGCAGATGCTTAATAATACTCGACATCTACATGGAGTGCTGTCTTTTCTATATTTTGTTTATAATTATTACAAACTATTAACTAATGTAGGAATCTAATAAGTGACAATATTTATGAATTCTTGAAGAGTAGAGTATTTTTACGGACACTTTGTTGCGAGACTTGGACACAAACGCTTAAAGAAGAGCGGCCCCTGATTACCGAGAGGAAAATCATACGTAGGATCTTCGGTCTAACCCAGAGAGAGGAGGGTAGGTGGTGAGCTCGAAGCAATATCGAAATCGAAAAGCTGGTTGGCGAACCGTACATCATAAGGGAAGCCAAATTTCACAGAATTCGCTAATCGGGCCACTTGCTAAGGATAGACGATCGTTGAATCAATCAATAAAAGCTTTCTCAGTACTCCCAATTGGGCGTCGGCCGACCCAGATACCGCTGGAAGCAGTGGGCTAGCAATAGGCAGTGGGAGACAGACAACGCTGGCGCTCTCTTGTATCGGAGGCCAAGACTCACTTTGAGTTGTTTAAAATAAACCGACAAGATTAGCGCAGCTTTATTCTGTATGGGAACTGGCACGCTTATCTTTACTTTTTAGTTAAAATAGATAACAATAAGAGAGACTTTATCATTATCATGGAATATCTTCTACAAACTGAAGCTTGGTAGTCAGATTGGGAGAACTAATATGGCGTTCTGGTATTTTTTCCAACTGATAGTAATTATTTAAACCCAGTTCACTCATGTTGTCAAACTATTTCCTCCGTTGTCTATGAGGAGCAGCTTATCCGGAAATTTTCTTTTTAGGATCAATCTTGGAACTCATAAAGCACTTCTAAATTTGCAATCACACTCGTCACAGATAAAGTTTAATTAGATTTTTGTTTTTCTTTTGAATACTCTTACGGACAGGTTTAGACGTCTCAGTGACGACTGCTTTGTATTGTGTTGATTATATAATATTTGTTTTCTCTCTTAGCTCTAGCTATATTATATTTGATGAACGTTAGTTAAAATTATAGTTTTACTAATGTTACAATTAATTAAACATATTTCGTCTAATATTAATAATGTCCAAATTGAAAATTTTATCCAATCATAACGTTTCTGAAAATCGCATCTCTCACGGCTTAACGCTCACAAAGGCACATCAAAGCCGAGCAAAGTTTGAATGCGCATTGTTGAATTAATTGAAGTCGGTCCGACTGAATCTGGTATCTAGACGCGGGATTCCAGCGCCGCTTTGAGTGGATTTCGGCTGAAACGTTCCTTTAGAGAATTCCCGGCTAATGATATCGGGTATGTTAGCTGTGTGGCTAAGTTAGCACACCGGACAGTTCGGTAGCTTACCTAGTTATGATTCTTTATATTTAAACGTAACTTTCTAAATCCTAGATAATTATTTGAACATAATGCTTCCTTACCATCTGTGATTTTGGATACATCCTCGAAATTACTTTTGCAGATATCGATCGTCTGATTTTCAAAGCTACTTTAAGTTTTATAGTTGATAGTTAAACATCAGAGTCGATTGTTATCCGTTCTTGTTGCTCTTAATTCTTATACTTGTGATACTCATTTTATTTATTACCTAGTAGTATTTATTTATTTTACAAACTTTTGTTGCAATATATTTTCAATATTCTAAAAATTTTTCTCAACTCTCCTTATTTTCAATTAATTTACACATATAATTATAGTCAGTTTTGAGTAAACAGAAATTTTGTAGTTTAATATCATCACATATGAATCAGTCATTCCCTGGAACGCATCAGATACTAAGTAGTAAATGTAGTTTTCAAATAAAATATAGGTCGACGAGGAATTAGTTGTTTCTGAAAAGTGACACCATTGATCGACTCTGACTCAGTGAGGAGGGTACGGTTTGTGTGCCGAAGTTACAGAAGTTGCAGCACTCTATTTCGTCGGTCGACCACTTCGACTTAGGTGTTTACTTATGAAACATTTTGTAGTAAATGTGAAAGTCTTGAGTGGTTTGCAGTTTTTTCTTAAATGTATTTAAGAGAAAGTTTATAGGTAGTATAATTTTAAAAAACAAATCTAATAGTATAATACCTCTACCGTATCATTCGTTAGCCGTTATGCAATTGTCTGCAAATTTAACTGTCTCGCAGACACTACAGACAAATATTTCACTCCCTGTCGGTCATAGACCCGATTGCCAAGTTCTATAAATATCCACGTACTAGCACTGTATCTATTGCTGTCGTATGTCACACCATTGTTTATTCGATGATAGATATATTGGTAGCGGAGTGGTTAGGTGCCAACTTCAGTATGTCGAATGTTACAGGTTCGATCTCAAAATCTATTTAGAATAGTTATTCTACCTAATCGCCAAAGCAAAATTTGGATTGTTGTAATTTTATCACGTGTGTCAGTATCTATGTTGTAGTCTATACCATTCTCATAAGTTTTTCATTGAAATAATTATTAAAATGCTAATTTAATATTGTTTTTGCCAGAAGGACAGAAATGCATTACCAAAGATTCCTCTCAACATCGCAAGAATACTGTTTTCTTACCTATTCAACTATTCGCCTATAGAAGTATCAAATTTAACAAGTTTTTAGCATTTGATTTTCTTTAACGATTAAGGACAAGGTTTTTTAGATATTTTTATCTCCTGCTTAAAATTTCGTGCTAGAAACTACATTAAGTTAACAATTCGTTAGCCTCCCTTTTTGTCCACTTATCAACATAAAAAGTGCGGTAGTTTTTTTGGTTATAGGTTTCTAGCTAACAAAACTAAGCAAAACATTAGTTTGATTACTAAATTATTTTCCTTTTAAATAGTTTATCGAAAATTTTCCACTCCTCGTTATTTATCGCTGTTCTATAATAGTAGCGGAGCGAAGTCGAGAACTTTCTATTGCGAACGAGCCCCTCCAACTACCTCATCCCCCCACTATTAATAACCCTCATCACGCGCGTATTGTACAGGCGATTGATTAACGATACTTGTTATCATAGAACTAATTTCTTTGTGGAATACAACAGCTGTGGTAATAAACAAATATTGTTCTCATTTTCTCCAATTTATATATATGTCTGTGTGTGAGTGCATATATATCATCATCAGCAGATATACGTTCATTGCTGGATATAGGCCTCTCGCAAAGATCTCCACATCGATCGATCTTGCGCTGCCCGTATCCAGTAGCTTCCCGCAACTTTCACCAGATCGTCGAACCACCCACCGGGTGGGCCTGCTAAAACTATTGTACATCTTCCGGTACGCGGTCGTCATTCGAGGACCTTAGTGCTTTATCGGCTGTCAGTCCTCCGAGCGATTTGTCCTGCCCATTGCCACTTGGGGCTAGCAATCATTTGGATTATAATTATAAATATTATAATTTTTATATATATGTGTATCTCCTAAGCGTGTAATGATTATATATGCCGCATATATTTTAATATGTAACTCAATTGGAATGATTTTTCAGCTCTTATTCTTGATGCCAAAGGGTAGTGTAGCTAGTGAAATTACTGGGGTAATGATATTTAACACCTTACATCCAAAGCCAAAGAGCACAATGTGGTGGCGTGTATTTCATCCTAACTAGGACCACGATGTTATGGGTAGGCGTATCAGTTACGATGTTTACATTAGTTCTTGATTATATTACCAACTTATGTTAAATTGTGATGTCTGCTGGCGGTAAGATTCTCTAACTTAGTACCAGTCTGTTAACTGTTCTCTTGAAGACAACTACGTCGGTTTTAAACTTATGGTTCCTTTGGCGCAATATGCCGTATCTAATTTAAAATGTTGTTTAGTGAAAGTTCACGATGACTCTGTAATCCACTGCATTCATGTTTGACAACATCATCCAGCAGCGATGGTGTGTTTACCTACAGTTTTTAAATTCATCGCAAATAGAGGCAGCGGGAACGGCGGCAGTGTAAATAGCGTTATAAATGTTAAAAACCGCGAGAGCTTTTTCGCTGCGAGATTTTCTGATTACAATGTTGATTCGCGAAAAATATAAATTTTTTCATTTCTCTTTTGACGTTTGTACTTTCCTTTGTTACATGTAATATTTTGCGTTGACAACGTTAAGTACAATTTCAGCGTTTGTTAATAACACAGCAGCTCCTGTTTCTTATTTCGCAAAACAGAAGTATGCACACGTTACCGTGTTCCGGTTTCAAGGATAACGTAGCAAGTGAAATTTCAGGGGTAAAAGGAGTTATCATCTCATGTCTCTAACGATGTGGTGCTGTGTCATCCTAATTAACACCACGTTACCATTGGAAAGAGTATCATTTAGCATTCCATCAATGCTTCGCTCCTCTTCGTCGCTTAATAAATAAAATATATATATAAATGTATTCTTAGGGGTAAGACAGAGAGACTGAAAAAAGCGTTTCTATATAGTTTTCGTAACCTTAGTCTTCTCATTGTAATATTACCACTGCTCTCCCGTCGTGTATGGGCTGAAAAACTCAGATGTTGTTAAAATATAATAGAAAAACAAACGAACTCTGATATAATCTCTTACGCAGATGATACAGCCATACTCTTTTACGATAGAACTTGGGACCGAGTATGGGACGTAGCGGAAAGGGGACTAAATCGGGTCGCTAACACGTTATAACTTACATTAAATACTAATAAGACATCATACATTACCTTTTATAAGTCAAGCCGTTCATATCCAACATACTACAGGCCCTTAAAGATACACATCTGCATGTCACCAAGTAACTGTAATTGCGAAACGGTTAACCGAACCACAACAGTCAAATACCTAGGAGTCATTCTTGACGAGAGACTAAATTTTGGAGCACATATCTTAATATTATCTTCAAGACTAAGGAAGCTTACACATGTCATGAAAAAATTATTGAATATAACTCACACTCGAAACATAACAATCTTGTCTTAGGCGACGAGAGCAATATGGTACAGTGTATACTGACTAGCATCACGTTGTTATGGGTGGACGTATAACATCCATCACATCACACAGAAATGTAACTTAGTGTTTAAATTTATTTACCTTCCGTTTTTTCATCACTCTCTCTGTGTAGCTCCTGTATACTTCCCCCACACCGCATGGTAAACACTAGCTTTTCTTATAAATTAATGATGTTTTTAAACCCTTTTGTTGTTAAAAGAATCTAAATTGTTTGAACAAGTTAATAAGAAAGTATATTAATTTCAGTGTCGCCTTCTCCACGTCCAGCTTGCCCTACTAAAGCAATGATGTGAACTAAAATTAATGATCCATATTTAGTAGAACGTCTTGACAAGACTACTAAGAGGGTGAAAAGAAAAAAAAATCTTATCTCTTTTAAATATTTGAGCTTGCTCTGAAGGTACTACGCTGATAAATATTAAGCCGTCAGTGGGAACTTTAACTAATAATACTAGTATTTATAATAATCATCAAAGTTTTTATTTTAAACTGTTTAGTGTACTCGTTTATGTATTGTTTGAAAACAAATTTCAAAATTAAACTTTAATAGTGTACTATTAAAACTATTAAATTGCTTTGTTAAACTTAGTTTCCGTTATATTAATGAAGCGAACGTTTCCGAGAATTTCTTGCAGGTTATTATAGTAGAGGGTGAAAAGTTGATACGTTAATTATCAACTTTTAACTTTCTTGTAGAAGTTCACTTTAATAGGTTAAATTTTGCGAGGATCATATTTGTTAATACTTTTTTTATGTAAAAATTTGTACTACAGTAAAATTTTAGAAATGTTCTCGTTGAGAAATTTCATGCTACTATTGATGCATTGCTTTAGCTGGTTTATGTACTTAAATGAAATTTGATTATATCTTTAACTCAAGATTTTTATAAATCCTAGCTAGAACGTTATAGTTATATGTAGTTCTTTTTCTTCTTCTTCTTGGTGCCTCTCCAACTAGTGAAGGTTGGTTAACAGCGTGGTACAGTCCTTTCTGTCTCTGGTTCGGTGAAACAATTGTGATACCCCAGATACCCCAATCCATTCCCTAATATTTCTCAACCATGACTTTTTCCTTCTCCCCACCTTTCCTTATTTACCATTAAGTAATTTGAAGTCTTTATAGCTATTCTAAGATTCACAAGCAAATAGTTCAGTTCAAGATTTTACGGCCGTTTCAGAGATTTTCTCGCCATCAGTAAACGACATTTAAAGAAAAGGGTTAACGTTAAAAATAGAGTTTATTAACAAATGCACTTGTTAATCATTTTAAGTGTTTGTTTCATGTATAGATTTCTTCGATATTAAACGCGTTTGAAAATGTATTAAATTTATATTTTAACATACGCCTTTCTAATCAGGGATAACTCGTACTCGTGGGGGTAGATAAAAAGTATTTCTTTTACAAGAGTTGTTCTCTCTTCAGTCTTTTGTTCATTTCAGTGCATTCCTTTTATAAGGTGAAGTCTAGTGTATCGTCGAGGATATTCATCCCGTCTACAAGGCAATGATTGATGAAGTATTAAAACTGATAACAAATTTGGTAATTGTCAATAATTTGAAATAGAACCTGATTTATTACAAACGGCTTTTTCTCTTCTCTACCAAAAAGATTTACAAAATTGAAAGGTGAATTTGTTAATTTAGACATAAAGGTAAGCAATGGGAAGTGAGCAATAAAAACATCATCGGAAGCTATGCCGGCGCTGTTCGATACGACCCGTAAAATGTTTTACTACGTTTCGCGAACGATAAATTATCATTTTCACAACGAAGTAAATTTTATAACAATCGTAAATTGTTAGAAATGTCCACTTAAATTTTTTTTATGTCAAATTTATTGTGTAATTGTCGGAGAATTGTTCGATGTTTAACATGATGCTATAGAAGCATTAATTTTTCTATATGCACAGTTCATCTGTATTAGAGGAGTAGAGAATCTACTTGATCCCAGCTAACTAATGACTTGATAAAAGTTTTATTCATTCTTAGTTCAATATATTCTTGTGGCGGAATTCTTTAAAAGATTACTTGTTTCCGGGGAAGGTGAGGTCAATGTGAGATTCTTACTCACTAAAATCGTCGGTGATCTACTTCAGTGCATTCATAGAGCAACCTGCTCCTTGAGTGTTAAATGCCATCACCGTCGATACTCGCAAATCCGTCTTTTAGTCGCCTTCTATAACAGGCAGGGCTTACCTTACTCCTACTCTTACTAGCCTGAGACTACAAGGGTGATATTTCAGTATATTTCTATCTGTTTAAATGTAGAACATTGGTCAGCCACCTTGATAATATTATAACATTGTATTATTATAATATTAACCTACGAAGAAATTAATTCCAGAACTAGGGAAATTTATGAAGGATTATTTCACTAGTAACTTTTGTCGGAACTTGGTGTTTTATTGTACTTATTCATTGTCAAAACTCTCTCATATTTATTTGTCCTGAAAGAACTAAACTCCTCAAAATAATCTATATATTACCATTCCATTTTAATTCTTAAAACCTTTTCCGTTGAGTCTATACCTTTTGTAAGCAAACTCCTTTGTTAAGACGATTCATACTTTAATATTGAAACTTCGAAAACAGGTGAAATTCTTCGTTTAAAAGCCATTCATTAGATACGTTACTTAATTTAAAAACATTTATAAAAGACATTTGTTTGTATTGGAATACTAGTGATAGAAATAAGATGATAATATATTGCAAATAGTATCCAATTTTGGAAATAAAGTTGTGACCATATAGGTTTCATCCCTGTTCACATTTCCAACGAAAATTTGGATTTGCCTCTCACTTCGAGATGCAGCTACTGAAGTAATCAAATACTATACTACCGTAGCATCTGTTCTCTAGGCGATGAACCGGGTGAGCCTATCATTTACCACCAGTCGTACATCATATGCCATTTAAATCCACACCAAAGAAACTGTGAAGAAGAAATATATTTCGTGTTTATGTCTCTCACCTACCTATGGATATTCAACACAATAAAAACTAGGGCAATAATAAACGGGTTAAAGTTGGAAAATTAATAAAAATTTATTTATTCAAGCTACAAACTGCAGTTGTTCAAAGGAAGTGCAGTTTCCTAACATGCCTGAATTAAATTGAAGGGATCCTTGTTAACGTGCTAATTAGGAAACCAGTTTAAAAAGAAATCATAGTATTCAGACTAAGTTTATGTTGCTGAGGCTAATTAATGACTATTCAGAGCGACCTCATGAGCTGTTGTCGGTAGAGACCCTGTTCTCTCCTCCAACTTTCATTCGTCTGCTCCTCCAGCTCTTCTAAAATTTAAGAGACGTATTTTCTTCTTTACTTGAGAACTACAATTGACTATACATTTTTCATCTATTACTGTGTTTACTAGATTAATTTTATGTTACTATTCTGTTAATATGAATATGAAAATACATAATGAGTTGTATTAAAAGTAAAAACTGGCTGCCGGTAAGAACTAAAAGCGGCATTGTAGTATAATATACCCTTGAGTCATCGTCGTCTAATCGCAATATAAACTAAGTGCTCTTGAAAAGTATCGCAAACACAAATACCTGTGTATCCAGAAAACACCGAGTCATGTATCTGTAATTGTTTTCGCAACCCTTCGGCCTGATCTCATCTCTTTCATATATACAGTACGTGACCAATTCCCGGTCCAACTTGTTGACTGTTCCGATCAAATATTATTTTCTATAATATTTTCATTCTCTATATAAACTGGTATATGTTTTTCGATTTGATATTTGCCAATGAGATTAGTAATAGTTGGTTTTCGATTTTACTATTAGTGGCAAGCGTTCATCCTTTTGTACCTTCATGTTTAGGGCGCTGTCCAAGTAGATACATATATACAGACAAACGTTAAACTCTCTTTATCTTACATATATCTACGAACGAGTTTGAGTAATATACTAAATCTGTGTCTTATAAAAGTTATGTGTGGCTTTCCAACTCATTAACATCATGCTGCACTGGTAAGTCGCTATTGCCAAAAACCGAATGGGTGTGTACCAGCGCATCTCCTACTTCCGCCCGCAAGCAGTAATGTGTACTATTGTTTTCAGATTTATAGGGCGTTGTAGTAATTAACATTATTAGGCGTAATCACTAGCAACACACCATAACGCTTTGTGATGACTAAGATGTCTATCAGCTGATAGACGTCTACTGCTGGTCATAGGCCTCCCCCAAAGATCTTCACATTAATCGGTCCTGCGTTGCTCGCAACGCCGGACACCGTGGGCTACCTTTTGTAAGGGTTCATATAGGGTGACTTATCCGTATCCCACCACTCCATTGGTAAGAGCCCGACCTTCGTTTATTGATTAGCAGGATGCACCACGAGCAGGTGAGGTTGGTTTGCTTGGGTCCCGTAAGTTGTTGTGTGGGGACCCTTTACACGATAATGCTTCACTATCTTTAATTTAAAAATAATAACGATTAGGAGGCTTTTGCTCATTTATATCTGATTGACAAAATACAGCAAGATTGTACATATCATTGTAGTAACTTGTGGAACCACAATAGTATACACCATCCGGTTAGCCATAGCTTTACGAAGTTATTTGTAAGAGTCATTAATAATAGAGTTTCGGAAGTTCATGCAAGTGACCAATATTTACTTTGTAATATATAAATTTAAGACGTTTTAATAGTGACTTCAATCGTCGAAAATGTACTTGGTAGAGTGTCTCCCTCTCACCACATTATGCTTATTGCCTTAAGACATAAGATGTTATGTCTCGTTACCCCTGTAATTATACTAGTAACGGCGCCCTTCAAATCGGAACATATGTTTGCACACTACTACTAGGCGGCAGAAATAGGCACTGTGGTGACACACTACCACACGAGCTCCGGCAACGGAGGCCTACCACCAAATGAAACTGCTTCAAAGGAATACAAAGAAAAGTGCTCTTGTTTGTTATCCATCCTGTACAAGCATTACTTATATAGCTTAGTATTGTTGATCATTACAATAATAAATATTGTCTGAAATTAAGATCTTTTTAAGCTATTAATCCAGATAAAAACTAGATTTCTGTCCATCTAAATATTTTTTAAAACCCAACGTATGTCCATCCATTTTAGAAATCAAAACAACAATAATGTGTTTATAGTATAATTTTTTTTTAAATCAAGTTGTATACGTAAAATCGCAAACATACTTCATTACTTCCTTCTGCTATTTTAAAAGAATGTAAAGAATTTTATCAAGTAGTAATCAGCTCGGAATACCTTAGAACTCTTCAAGGAGGTAATATATATATCTTGATAAGATTCTAATTAAATGACTTCCTTTTAACCGTTACCATAGCGATTAAGGTGGATTTTCTGTTTAATGGGAAAGTGTTAAGGTCTATTTTCGTTTGGATGGATACTGGAGGTCCATCGAAAAGCAGTGTGGATGACATGGCGTGCAGCACGCAACGCCCGCCGCAGACGGATTGCTGCATCGCCGAGCAATGCTACCCGTGAACGTTTCGCGTAGGAATGACCTGATGACTAATGTGGGTTAACCTAATTAGGATTTCGTTATATCATCGATCCAAGTATCACAAACCATTACAAACAAACAGCTATTAAATAATTGAAATATCTTTTAGTGCTAGCTATTGTCAATAATGAACTTACGATATAACTACATAAATATTAAGATATGTGTAATAAAGAAATATGCTTACAAGAGTATTGTTTGTTAATAAATATATTATTTGTAACGGGAAACGCATGGCATCAGAGATGTGAAGATCCGCAGAAGAACTAAGGTTATGGACATAGCCCAAAAGATTGCTAGCTTAAATGACAGTGGGCAGGATACATTGCTCGATGGACCGACGGCCGATGGGGCAGTAAGGTTTTCGAGTGCCGCCCGCGTATATCTAGACGTGGTGTTGGGAGCCTCTGCCAATGGATGATCGGGTGAGACTCGCGGGAACCCATTGGATGCGAGCAACTCGAGACCGATCGATGTGGAGATCTTTGGGAAAGGCCGAGCAACGGACGTCTATCGGCTGATGATTATGAAACGGGAAAAGGAGCAAGGAGTCGAGTCGTTTTTGACGAATAACAAGCTGTCGAGGAACAGCTAGTAATAATAAATGAGTGAACAGTAAAAAAAATTACAAGCTAAAGACGTTAGAAAGAATTGATAATAACAAGACAATGTAGACAACATTACTTGAAACTGCATTTTTTAGATCTCGTTTGTTATTGATTGGCATAGCATAGCATGAGCAAGGCTTCTGTCATGACTTGGAAGTCAAATCCTCCTGTCATCATCAACAGTATCCTTTGTCTATTATTGTAGCTTGTAGTACAAGACGTTAGGCCTCGTTACCCCAGTAATTTTACTAGCTACAGTATCATTCAAACCGGAAAGCAGTAATGTTCTGTTTGGCGGCAGAAATAGGAGCTGTGGTGAAAGTTACATAGATAGTCTCTAACAATATAGACCTACCAACAGTAGCATTTCTTTTATAACTTATTAAATTGTTTTTTTTTTATTTTTGTTAAGTAAACGAATGTTTTGAATCCCCTTCATTAATATGAACGTATAAAGAATGCCTCGTTTCATTATTAATGATACTGAAATAAAAGGTTATTCCTCATCATTTCTCAGCCCCTCTTGTCATTAAAGCTTGAAGCTGTCAATGTAATGCATGTTGAATATGTATCGACACGTACCCTTTCAATTTGTACGAGCCGTTCTCTACACTCCGGATCAAGTGGGGTGATGAAAAGATATTTTTAATGAAAAAAAAAAAACATATATTCCCAGTTTAAATACGTACGTTTGCTGTATGAACGAATACATTGAAATGATGCCGTGTATAAGTTATCATAATTTATGAAAGATGTTTAAAGAGTAGACATACCATTGCTAGTGCTGTTCTATGTAGATACCACTGCAGCTCGTATTTCTACAGCCAAAACTGTGTTCCGGTTTATGGCCGTAGCAAGTGAATTTATTGGGGTGACGCTATATAACATATTATGTTTTAAGGCGACGTTTGCAATGTTGAGCTGTCAATATTATCTTAAATAGAGTCACGTTGTTATGGGCAGGCGTATCACTTACCATCAAGTGAAGGTTCTGCTCCTCTCGTCGATTAATTTAATAAAAAAAACCACTTATAATATGAGTGTTATAGCAAACGGCTAAAGATGTAAGAAGAGTTATTACGTTACAAATAATCATCATCATCAATATCAGCCGACAGTCTTCTACTGCTGGACGTAGGTCTCCCCCAAAGAGCTCTACATCGATTGATCCCGCGCTACCCCCATCCAGCTACTTCCCGCAACTTTCACTACACCGTCGGACCACCTGGTGGGGCCCTGACAGCACTTCGTCTTCCGGTACGCGGTCGCCATTCGAGGACCTTAGTGCCCCATCGGCTGTCAGTCCTAAAAAATAAATAAAGTCTTAATAATTGTATATCATCATAACTTTATTTCAACTAATTATACATACATAAATATATCACGCCTCGTTCCCAGTGGGGTAGGCAGAGACCACCTCTCTCCACCTGCTACGATCCAGGCACACCTCTCTCGCTTCCTCCACTTTCATAAGCGTCTTCATGCACGCTCAACTAATTATAGCGCTGGTTATTCCTCATTATGATGATTTCACTGTCAAGTCTTCCACTGTATATAAGCGGCATAAAACAAGGTTTTTGTTAAAAAAAATATTAACAAATCGTTTAATAGATAGACTTCTAATCAACTGGATAACGCCCTCTGCTGGGTATAGGCCTCTCAAGGATCTTTATTGAAGTTGAATTAGGCTTTAGCCGCACCACGCTGGTCCAGTACGGATTGGTGAGTGGTCCAAGCCTTATCTGTTTTTTAGGAAGGTGCACCACGAGCAGGTGAAGTTGACTCGAGCACCTAAAGATGTTGGGCCATTACATCCCTTCTAATAACCGACTCAGAACTATAAGTGATAATGTGTAATAACTAAATTCATACCAACATTTAGCATGTGTTATATTTTACTGATCCTGAATCATCATCACCATCAACCGATAGACTTCCACTGCTGGACATAGGCCACCCTCATAGATAACCACATCGAAGAGCTTATTGAGAGGAATTGGGCCTTACCTCACAGTGGCTCAGTGCGGGTTGGTGAGCGGTCAGAACCTCGTCTGTTATTCACCAGAGTGCACAGCGTGCAAGTGAGGTTAACTTAACTCCTTATACCCTTTGCTTGAATATAATTTATTAATACTTACATCCCCTCCCCTCAAATCGTATTCCACATGGGTCGTGACTACTTCCACCCATCACTCCTATCCTCACGAAGCTTCGCCATCTAGTCCAATCTCCGGCTACTCGGACAGCATCCTAGCCTGTGTAATACTTATATATGCTACAGTAGTCTCCATAGTTGGAATGATTGAAGCTGAATTCTGAATTCGCCAACATGTTAATATTTCAGTAAACGATATTCAGCTCCAAAGCCGGCGCGATCTATTTCAGTCCGGTTATTACTTCAACTTGTTACGAGTAATTTGGCGACGGCTCCGCCGTCTGGAAATTTATTATCGCTAATAGAGATGGACTGTAACAGCGTTATTTTAATCGTCCACCCCAAACTAATAGCTTTTACGGAGGGAGCATTAAAAACGAATGGCAATTTGCGTACGTTTCACTCAATTTGGAAGTGGTTTTTTTTTTTTTTTTTTATAAAAAAAAAACATTTGTAAATTATTCTAGAAACAATTGAAGTTTAATCAATTGTTATTGGTAGTAGGTCTCTCTGGCTGGATACCATTTACGTAGGTAGCACCGCAGCGATTATTGCCGCCGACAAACACTAACGTGTTCCGGTTTAAAGGGCATTGATAATGAATTTACTGGGGTAATACAACTCATCATCTTATGCTTCAGGCGATGAGAGCAATGTGGTGTAGTGTATCATCATCATCGTCATTAGCCGACAGACCACTGCTGAACATAGGCCTACCCCAATCTCCACATCGATCGATGTAGTGTATACTGTTCTCTAATAAGCTAATTAACGTGCCGCTAATTAGTTAGTAAGGGTTTATTGGTCTTTTCCGAAGACCATCTAGGTAGGTACCACCGCAGCTGCCGAACAGTAGTCTGCAAATGATACTGTATTTACGTTTGAAGGGTATTGTAGCTAATGAAATTACAGGGGTTAAGATGAAATAACATCTTATGTCTCAAGGCCACGAAAGCAATATAGTGCAGTGTATATCATCCTAACTAGCGCCATGTTCTTATGGGAAGGTGTATCACTTACATTCAAGTGAACGTCTCGCTTTTCTATTCGGCTCGTTGAATAAAAAGAGTTCTATTATCCTCTCCAGTCTCTTTACGTAGAAGTCACCTTGTGATTTCTTTCTTAGGTTTTTGTCTTCATTTCAAACGTTTTTCATCATCATGTATTCATCATTATCATTCATTCCCGCATCTAGCTGCTTCCCGCAACCTTCACCAGATCGTCGGACCACCTGGTTGGGGGCCTGCTAATACTACGTCTTCCGGTACGCGGTCGCCATTCGAGGACCTTAGTGCGCCCCATCGGCTGTCAGTCCTTCGAGCGATGTCCTACACACGCACAAAGGACGTTGTTATCGTTTGGTAATTAAAATGATGATTTTCATTTATGATATTGATTCCTCATGTCACGGTCGTTACCAGTAACGTTAACAATTGATTTTTCCTTACTGCTCGCCATTAACAAAGTTTCTGTAATCAATAGTAGCGAAGATACGCCGTTACAAGTTTGTAGGAGCGTACTGTGTGTATTAACATAACCTCCAACAACGGTCGTAAACGCGCTTTACGAGCCCTCCATGTGTCTAGTTTCATTTCCCCCGACTGTCCTGAGGCATGGTCTTCAACGTGCTTTTACAGCTCATTACATAGTTGGCATCTTGGATATATTGTATTAATGTGAACTATCTACAAATTCAAGTTACGGTAACATAAACGGCCCTATCAATGTTCCCACTACTGATACTGGGAACCTTTCCACATGGATATAGAGCTAAGAGTATTTACGCAAAATATGTTATGATTTCTTTAACTTTTCTACTTATCAAGCAATTTTCAATAAATTTAAACTTTCTTTTATCAGTGGGAAAATCCTTTCTTACCCTTACATATTTCCTTTAAATATACTAATATTCAAAGTTGAAACATTGTTACTATTGTCCTGTGTAAACCTTGTAAAACCCTCGTGAATTCTCCTAAAATTGTCAGTAAGTTCGTTGCTGTATTAGCATTGTTCTGTACCGGTATACATGTGTATAGGAACCAAATTGTTTTTTACGATGAAACGAGTGGGAGGTTCATCTGATGGTATAGCATATGTTTGCCCATAACAGCGGAACACTAATTAGAATGTTATACACAGCTCCGCATTGTGCTCGTCGTCTTTAGATATAAGATGTTGAATCTCGTTACCCCAGTAATTATACTAGTTAGACCACCCTGCAATCCGGAACTCATTAATATTTGCACACTTTGGCGGAAGAAATAGAAGCTACTAAGGTTTTTATTTTCTATCGCTAGGAAATCTTAAAAGGTACCTTGATTCTGGAGGAAAGACAAGGTTATGTGCGGCTTCTACCCACTAAAGCCCTCCTCGGTGGTCTTCGTCAGTGCATTAGGAAAGGCTCCGATATCTCCTGCGGAACGCAGCAGTACCCCTCTGCACTTTGGCTAACACATCCCACGGAATTGCAAAGATTTCCTTATCACCACGCTGCGCTACGGCAAATACAAGATCACCATGTATTTGCCGTCCTCCTAAGGCTCGTTTATTGAGCTCTGAGGGTCTTTTAGTCGCCTTGTACGACAGGCAGGGAATACCTTAGTCCTATTCTTAATAGACCTGGACTACAGAGCTGACCAAGGTATCTACCTAGACGATATCCGGCAACAGAGGCCTAGTAGTAAGTTAATATTCTGGATAAACATGCTACATCATCTTCGCCCTTCATCGTCATCATCAGCCGATAGATGTCCATTGCTGGACACAGACATCTCCCAAAGATTTCCACATCAGTCGGTTTTGCGCTGCCTGCTTCGCCAGATACTAGTGTCCGTTGTATGTAGGGGTTCATGTGGGGGGATCTGGGCCATTTACCATCACGCTGGCCCAATACGGGTTGGTGGGAGTCACAGCCCCGTTTGTTGATTAGCAGGGTGCACTACGAGTAAGAGACGTTGGCTCGGGTTCCGTGAGTTTATGTATGGGGACCCCTTAGACCCATTCGTACTCACTGTTAGTACACTCAGGTGAAATTGAGGTCAAGGAGCCCGTTGGTCATAAAATAGTATTTATTATGAGTAATGTTTTTAAGTACAGTAAGTTTGAAGCTTAGTCAAATGTTTTTAGCGTCTGAAGTTAAATCTTGATAAAATTACGCAAACTGGAGCGTTGTTCCGCCGGAGCTTCTTATGTTTACTTGTCGATGTTCTCAGAGTATTTGATTATTCGAATACATTAACAACTGAAAGTAACTAATAGGGGGACCGAAAAGTAATGTCGTTTCTGCGCATGCCAATACTTGATTGTCATTTGTCAGCTCATTGTTTTGTTCAGAGGCGTACCAAAGACATTGTGAGGTTATAGTGATTTCTTTACTTATAGACAATTGAATTACAATTTTTTTTTGTAATTTTGGGTAAAATGGCCAGCCAAATACCAGAAGAGGTACACATCCGGCATTGCATGCTCTTTGAGTTTCGCAAGGGAAATAACGCAACAGTTGCTACCAAAAACATTTGCGATGTTTATCCAAATGCACTGGACATTCGTAAATGCCAAAGGTGGTTTTCCAAGTTCAAATCGGGTAATTTTGATCTTTCCGACTCGTATCGATCAGGAAGACCATCAGCGTTAGACAACGACGTGTTAAGGGCGGAAGTGGAAGCAAATCCGTGTCAGACGATCGAGGAATTGTCAAACAGTCTCAACAAACCTTGGTCGACCATCCAAGAACATTTGAAGCAGATTGGAAAAGTAAGCAGAGCAGGTGTTTGGGTCCCGCATAATCTGTCCGAACAGAATAAGGCTAACCGATCAATCACATGCAACTTATTGCTTCAACGACACAACACAGAAGCGTTTTTTGATCGCTTGATCACAGGAGATGAGAAATGGGTCCTGTATGATAACCCAAAACGCAAAAGGCAGTGGCTCTCTCCAAATGAAATCCCTCGGAGTACTGCTAAGCCAGGTTTATACACCCCAAAAAAGCGCTTTTGTGTGTTTGGTGGAGTATTCGCGGCATTGTTCATTTTGAATTACTGAAACCTGGAGAAACTGTTACTGCAGACCTCTACAGCGAACAATTGCAGCGAGTCAATCAATCTTTAATTGAAAAGTGGCCAGCGATTGTCAACCGAAAAGGCGTCATTCTCCAACATGACAATGCAAGACCGCACTGCGCAAGGCGAACTCTAGAAAAAATTAATGAATTGGGGTGGGAGGTGCTGCCTCATCCACCATATTCGCCCGATGTTGCACCATCGGATTTCCACTTATTCCGAGCGCTGCAACACTTTTTAAGTGGCAAAACATTTGCAAATTTGGATGATATCCAAAATGCCATCTCTAGATATTTTGCCGAAAAACCAATTAATTTTTATCGATCAGGGATTGAAAATTTACTCACTAGATGGCAAAAGGTTATTGACAATGATGGGGAATACATCATTGATTAAAAATAAAGACTCGTTAAAAATGTATGTGTTTGTATTTAGCGTAAGAAAACGACATTACTTTCCGGTCCCCCTAATACATAAACTTCTTATTATATTTATATGCATACAGAACGGGGATGTATATATACGGAAAAACCTTAAAGAGGCTTTTTAACAGTAACAGTGCAGTCTTATTTATATGCAACTTAAGTGTGTGTCGGTTTGTCGCCGGCAATTTATTGGTTTGTTGCTTAACAGCGTCAACCAATGGAGTGAAGTTATCATGTATTTCAAATAGTCTATATACACTGATACTATGCATGCAATTATCATTGTTGAATTCAATTTCCATAACAAGTAAAATTGATAATAATTAGGTATTAATGTAACCAAACAACAGTCATAACTCTCGACTGCCGGCTTTTATTGTGATTATGGCACAAGATTATAAAGGCCTCACGTTTAAATGTTAAAAAAGTGTATATATATATATGTGTATAATATATATGATTTTAATATAGATTTTATTATTTGGAAGTCACGTAATAGTACGTAATCAATGCTGCCTGACGACAGCTGCAATTCACAGCGTTCTTGCCCCTTAATGAAATGTATTGATACTATTCTTGAAGGTCCCTAATTCGAATAGATTTATATTCAGTGGTGACAATTGGATCCATAAAACAGTTTCAGAGTTCTAAGAACTTTCGTTTGAAACAATTACTTAACTATGTACTATACTTGCTGTTCGCTGTCCGTTTTGCTAGTTGTAATAACCCAGAAAATTCCTTTGAAGAAGGAATTTTGTATTATTCGTTATTAGCTGACCCATACTCAGCAAAAAGAATATTCCTACCAAATTTTAATTTATGTATATATACATACATGAAGACAATAGTAATGAGTGGACGTAGTCACGACCTTCAGACATGAATACAAATTGAGGCGAAAGACACAGATTTATTATATAATACATTTACTTTTATCTATAATTGAACATGAAGCGAGACATATTTTTGTATTAATTTATTACTACTTTAAAATCGTACTATATAATAATTTATAACTTAGGCCGCCCTCTACCCTTCTCAATTAAATTTCATACTTATACATTAATTTTGCGTATATTAAGTGCTTTATATACAAGTTTTTATGTCACTGAAAACGTCCCTTTGATGTCGGACGCAGATGTGACTGTATTGGATACGCGTTTCATGGATACGGGATTCAGTAAAAATAAATTTTGTGCTGACTTTGCATAAATAACAACGATTTTTTTTTATGCATATCATACGAAACAGTTAACTGGTAAACTTTTATAAGTTAGAAACTTACTAAACGTTCAATATTTTTAGATTATGTCATGGTTAAAAATTATTAAGACGTAATATCGTAATAGAATTACACACTGTTTAAAGCGGACGTACACTGATGGTAAGTCTGCTGCTAGAAACCTTCTAAGTAGGCACCATTGTGAGCCCTTTGTTCTCGGGTTGTTAAGAATAGAACTAAGGTATTCCCTGCCTGTCGTATAATGCGACTAAAAGGGTCCCTGGGTTTGTGAGCCTTAAAAGATTGGGACCCTCAGAGCTCAATAAGCGAGCCTTAGGAGTACTAAAGATGCTAAGAATGGGTTTGCCCTTCTGTGGGATGTATTAGCCAGAGTGCGTTCTGAAGGAGATCCCGGAGTCACTCTTAATGCGCTAAGGGAGACCACCGAGGAGGTTTTATTGGGTAAAAATCCCAAATAACCTTGTCGTCTCTCCATAAACAGGGTATCTATTAAGAAGATTTCCCCAGCGATAAAAAAGAAGATAGTCACCATCGCAGCGTCTATTTCTGCCGCCAAACAGTGTTCCCATTTGAAGGGCGCTGCAGCTAAAATAATTACTGGGGTAAGGAGACTCGATACGTTTACGTCTCAGGCGATGAGCGTAATGTGGTGCCGTGTATCATCCTAATGTCACGTTGTTATGAGTTGGCGAACCACTTATAATCACGTGAACGCTCGTCTCGTCGCTTAATTGAAAAAGAAAGGTTTAATAATTCCTTCGCTTGTCTTGAGGTTCTATTTGCATTGACAATAGTTAACAGTACGATATAAAGTACAATTATTCTGTTTTAAAAATGTGTTGCCTATTTAGATTTTGCTATAATATTTCAATCACCTAGGTCTTTTTTTTTATTTGTATATTAACATACTTGAGGTCGGAAATAGGTACTCCTTGCGCTCTTGGTTAGACAATAGCAAGACGTATAAACTAAAAGTGTTGCGACGGTTTTTTTCTTTTGCTTCATTTTACTATTCTTCGGCGAAGTATCAGAATAAAAAATATTTAAATACATTGTCTATGTGGTAATGACGGAGTAAGACAGCGTTGAAGTCACCTGACTACTATTGTAATGAAGTCACTAAGCCAGCTCGTGTTATCTCGCGTGCCACACGCAACCGGCCGATTGATTACCCCTCCATCAGCTAGCAGCAAACAGGGAAATTTTGAATTTCAGGCCATTATAACATATTGTCTCTATAACAATATATCAGCATTTCAGTTAAGAGGATCATACATACATAGATAGTAGAAGTATTAGAATAAATAATAAGCTTGTGACGCTTCATGTTCTTCTGCACAAAAATAATGACTCCTTCATGAGACTATCTGGGTAGTTATAGAATCGCCACTTATAAAATTGAAAGGTAAAGTTAAAAAAAAAAAAATTCGCCAAGCATACTGTACCATTGATGAGTTGAATGGCAATAAAAGCTGATGATGATAAATGTGTGGAAGGGTGTAACAACTCACAGATCCAAAGCCAACCTCACCTGCTCGTGGTGCACCCTACTAATCAACAAACAAAGCTCTGGCTCCCACTAACCCGAATTGGGCCAGCGTGGTGATAAATGGCCCAAGTCCTCTCATGTAAACGTTTACAAACATGGAGATCTTTGGAGGAGGATCATGTCCAGAAGTGACCGTCTATCAGTTGATGATGATGATTAAAGTGTGGAATTTACCGGTGCTAGGTATCTGTTATCGGAGACCATTTAGGTAAGTACCACTGCAGCGCCGATTTCTGGCGTCAATCAGTAGTGTGGCATACATTACTGTATTCCGATTTGAAGGACGCTGTAGCTATTGTAATTACTGAGATAACAAGACTCAACATCTTGTCTCAAGCGACGAGCGCAATGTGGTGCTGTGTATGCCCTAACTTTCGCCACGTTGTTAAGGGTTGGTCATCCCATAATAAAATATAAAACTAAACGTGTTAATTCTCAATCAGTATGTTAATTAGCATTTAAGACTACACTTATTTTTTAAAAAAGTATATATATATATATATATTTCCTGCTGAGTTTCTTGTTTCCGTTCTTACCATGTCCAAGGCATTTATTTTGCAAATGGCTTCTAGATTTTGTCATTCAATAAGTGACCGGATGTTCTCATGTTGAATAAAAAATTACCATTACTTTGCGTGTGGATTGGATAAGTCGAGAGTCCGAGATTGTGTGAGTAAACGATTTGCAGTTTCTTATCTATAAAAGATGATCCAATTGCCATCTGCGATACCTTGACAAAATAAGGCAAACCAAGACTTTCCGTACCTGGTGATTTACATTAGTCCAATATTACACCATCTATGGTTTACCGGTACGCAGTAACGTACACGTAGTATAAACACTACTGAGTGTTGAAAATAAGGGCGGTGTAGCCGGTGAAAGAAAGGCTTATGGCTCATCTACCATATAATGTAGATAGGTATCTATGTGACAATTTTTATTAAATCGCTGCTACGAAAGACATGGAAACATCTTGTGTCTTCTTAACTCATAAAAAATACCAATAACACATACTTGACGTTTCACCAGAGGTCATAATAAAAGTGTAACCGATATTAATAATTTACACTTAGACCAACATAGAAGCCACGTTGGACTGCAGTTTGTACGGTGCTCGGTGAAACCAATGATAGGCTTAGAAAAACGATGATTTTTTAATATCGTATTTCATGGTAACAGTTTCTCAGTAATTGCGAATCAATCCAGAATAATGATAGAAGAAAAAAGAAAATAATAATTGCTGTGGCAGAAGTAGGAAATCTCCGATACGGTGTTGGTCAAGTTTTTAACGTGAAGATCTCCTCCTTCTATGTCTGTTTGTTAGACTTCTAAATTTTAATGAGTTTAGTAAATCACTTTGTATTTAACAATTTTTAATATAACAGAGTTTGTTGTACATTTATACATTTTGTTGTTACCTTCTCGTGAAGAACGTTCATCGCGCTACGGCGGCGTCGTCCTAAATTAAAAAGTTTACTGTAACATCGGAGGGTAGTCGTACAAAACATAAATCATAAACTTCCTCAGCGGTGAAGCAATTTTGACGTTGAAATTATCACTCGATTAGACGTGAATGAATATACAGTGTAATGTATTATACGAATATTTGTTTAATTTTAATAAAAATTGTAAGACTTTTCAAACTATAGATGAATCTAAACTCTACATCAATAAATTACAACATGCTGAAACTACTGCTGGCGTATACCGTGTAAAATCTAAGCAATGACGTCGAGATTATTTTCTAGGAACCAGTACAGCTTCCACTGGTACCAGTAAATAGTTCACGACAAGGCGGATGCGACGTTCGTATTTCCGTCATTGAATTTAGAAACCTTACACAGCAACTTTACAGAAACATTTTATAACATTTTTGCTCCTTTATTACAAAGTTGAATAATATTGAAGACGTGATAGCTCATATGAATCATAGAGGCGTGGGTTCGATACCCAATGAACTTGAGTTTCTGGTGAAGGAAAAGATTATTAGAGAATCGACATGATCCATGAATTAAACAGCTATGATGAAAGACTTCCGCCAAATGCTATAGGCCGACATAAATACTTTGACTCTTTCCTTGTGAGTAGCTCCTAGTCCCAATAGTTGAGACAATATGACAGTTGGAATTTTTTGTTATAAATATAGTATGACACTTAAACATTTCTTCGGTTATAAAGTTTTTATTAATATCATAAACACAGACAAGAAATTATGTCAAAGCTTCTGATCTGCTGAAGATATACGCGCTGAAGATAGCACAGAAATAGACGCCGATTCACATCAAAGGCAGTCTCGGTTCGATTGATGCACAATCGAGCTCCGGTGTGATTTGATTACACAATTTTGGCTCGAATGCGGGACAGCATAGCTTGATGTGTTACTATTACCTAATTAATCAAAATTACTAAACAATGCTGTCGCTACTGAACCTGTCTTGATTCAGGTTGACGCTCGGGCTGCAAGTCATTGCGACTCTTACTCTGGGCTCGTGGACCCGGTTCCACGGCCTGGCTGAACCTATCGTCAACAACGAGCAAGTCTCTATTTCTTGTACATATCTTATGTATTTCTCTCTTCATATGTGATCGAAGTAATAGCTTGATATGATTGTTGAATCTTGTTTTTAAAGATCCGTGTAGTCACTAAGAACGTACTCATTAAAGTTAAAAAGAAGCTTTTATTTTAATCTATCAGCTAGAACTTTCGTTAGAATAATACCTAATTTCTGTAAAGATAAACATGGTTAGAGATTGAGAGGAAAACGATTTTAGGTTCAGTAAATATCTGTAAAAGATAATATTGATGTTACACTGTATTTTCTCGGTATACAGGCGGGCAGAGTTCGGGAGGGATATGCTTGGTGTTACTCTGGGCGATCAAATCAGAAATGTATAAATCCGCAGACGAACTAAGGTCACCGACATAACCCAAAATATTGCTAGACTTAATTGGCAGTGGGTAGGGCACGTTACTCGAATGACTGATGGCCGATTAGGCAGTAAGGTCCTGGCGCCCGCATACCGATAGGCGTTAGTGTTGGGAGGTCTATGATGGGATGGGAGATGAGAATCGCAGGAACTCACTGGATGCGAGCAACGAAGAATTGATCGATATGAAGATCTTTGTGCGAGGCCTATGTCCAACAGTGGACGTCTATCGGCTGATGATCATGATGATGTATTTTATCTACTTTCTATATTATAACGTTTTCAGGTCCAGCAGGTTGTAAGATTTTGAACCATTTCTTATTAGTTACTTAGACTACTTTTCATATTTTTAAATATATCGTTATTTACTGCATTATCCACTGACTATTCAACGTAACGGAAACATATGTTATATGTTGTTTATATTAAATGAAAGTTGTAAATTTAATATCGGAACGTATATATGAGTATGGGACACTTCAGCTTTCATGATGCATTGGCGCCCATTGGAGATGATCGAGTGTGGACGCCGCCGATTGAACACGTTCCGCTGGAACCTTCAAACCTCGAAGTAACCTAACTTTCAAAGTTATTTAACTATATTTTTTAGTAACTATTTTGTATTTTAATAAATTCTACTATGTTTTTCATGAAGCCAAGATTAGTGAAGCAATTGTTGTTTTAAACACATAATACCACGATATTTAATTTGCTTGATGAAAGTTATCCTAGTTCTTGTATCTATATTCGATACATAGATTCAGAAGATGTATTTCTAGTAATAATAGATCATCTACTTTATTTGGTAGAAAGAATCTTTGCTTCATGAAAAATATAGTAATTCGTCACCTGATGGTTAGTGATAAGCCCGTCAATAACAACGTGGCGCTAGTTAAGATGGTATTCACAACACCACGCTGCGCTCATCGCTTTAAGACAAGATGTTAAGCTTCGTTACCCCAGGATGAAAGGATTACAATAGCTACAGCATCGTTCAAACCAGAACTGAGTAATGTTAGCACTCTACTGTTTTGCGGTAGAAATAGAAGCTGCGGCGGTACCAACCTAGACGGTCTCCGGCAACGGAGTCTTACCATATGTAATGATAGATATTAATGTATATCTAAAGTAGTTGTATACTACGGTTTATTTTACAATTTTTTTAACTATTGTATATATATAAAAGTATATTTTTTTGTATATTAATATGTTAATGAGTTGGAAAATTGAATATACTTCATTTAACAAAGGCATTAGAAGATTCATTCTTTATATAATGCTTTAAACATATCAACAAGTTAAATAATAAAGATACAAGTTTTATGTGACTCCTGATATAAAAAGTAAGAGAGAAGTTTTTGTCCTTTAAAATAAATAAAGGTCGGTTCAATCGTTGCTCAATAACTCCAACGGTTGTCTAGATACTTAGGGATGTAGAAAATGATGAAGATTTATAGATATCATTGCATATAGAAGTACCGAACCCGCAACATACGACTCCACATCGACTACGAGGAGACCGGTCTCCTTCACAGTTAATTTACATATTTAATTACGCCTCCGCAATAGTTCTGCGAACTAATCGTATAAATTCATCTTTGTATAAATAAAATCCTCGTTCAGTTCCTCGGAACTTGGTACTTCGTTAACAACTAAGAGAAAGAGCTTTTTCATAATCTCAGAAGTTTCAAAGTACGGCCTGGAAGTATTCACTTATTCTTTTACGATCTTTTAATGCTCGAACTTATCGGGCTTGGAAAATAATCATCTATGTATTTTCATTTCAATGTTAAGATAATATTACAAAGTATAATAATTATTCACTTCTCTAACGTAAAGCTTAAACGCCTAAAGATCAGAAAGCTTAGAGTTTGCATTTTATAATTAATTATTATGTAGTTCTTCAGTTATGTAAATGTTAACTAAAATACTGTAGAATTATCTACCAAATAGTCAGCGACAACAAAAACTAGTCTTTTAAACCCTTTACTAAGTATATAAAATCGTGCAATTCCTGTAAATCCTTTATTTTTTGCGAACTAAACCTGTCACTTAACTATTCATAGGATTTTCTTAGAATGCTTTATCGCGCGACTTGCCTCGCCTGCAATTTATATGTTCAAGTACTACAAAATAGAACTTAAAGTTATAACATTACAATTTTTCTATGATTCCCATAATGAACTGTACATGTTCTTAGTACACACACTTATTTAGGGTTGCCATAAATGTGATAAAAGTACGAATTTTCCATCAATATTTTGTGAGGGTGTTGCATGCCGATATAATTAACTTGTTATGATTGAAGCTTTTGCAGAATTTCATTGATTGAATTCATAGAAATTATGCGAAATATAACGGAAAATATGTTTATAATAATACAAGGGTTGTTTGATGTAAACATACAACTTTGCCAACTTCACCCTCGTTTTATAACGCACCCTAACGAAGTTCTTTGTCGGCATTTGAATGCAATCGAGCAACGCTAACGATATGCCGACGAGACAGGTCTTTTATTTACTTAGAAAATAACAATTTTTTTTTTAATTATGACTACTACTATTAAACGTATTATTCATATAAATAAATAAAATTTAAGTGTATTTGATTAATAATAGATTAAATAATGTTTATTTATTCCGTATGGGTCTTTGAAAGAATTTACACTTAAAGAGGAATTTTAAAAATTTGGCCTATGTTTGTTTCTACATTTCGAGTAGTAATCGAAACTGTTGAATCGATTTCGACGGGACCGTCACTAGCAAATAGCTGTTTCATCGATTTTATCGGCAACTTGTTTGAATTTGTGAGAAACATTAAATTTCGTTTGGCACCGATACAACGGGGTCGGGTGCAACTTTTACGTTCCTGAATTGTTTAATGTTAGTTCATTGTAATAATTAGATAATAGGTGTTTAAATTATGATGGGGTAGCCTTGATAGGCTGAAAGCCCCTCATATAATAAAGTATTAAAAAAAATTTCATAGTTTAATTTGGTAATACGTTGTTATCTTACAAAATCAATTTCGTGGCTACCTCCGTAATGCTAGAGGTAAGAGTATCTTTGAACTATACGCTTTATTTGCATTAATTCATCTTTGGGCGATTATTATTATAACTACAGATTTAGTGTATAAAAAAACCTAGATCGAAAGCGTAGTTTTAGAACTTTCTACTTATACCACTAGCAACAAATTGATATTGAGTTAATAATAACGTTAAATAGTTTTTTTACCTCTTTAAACAAATAGTTTTTTGTTTCAGGTTTTTTTCATCTCAACACTAATGTTGAAAACCAACCATTACAGAGGATGTTACTTTGACGGTAGATCTTAGAAGATACTATGTTTATTGAAGTTCATAGGCTTATACATTTAAATAATAATCACACCTTAAAGCCGAAAGGAATGAAAGATTCTGGGATATTACATGATGTAAATTTTCTGAAATGGGTTTGTCGATGATCTAAATAGAGACCACAACTGCTTCTATTTGAAATACAATCATACTTCAATAAAACTCCAATTCCCAATGGCAGTCTCTGGCTTCATTTCGGGATCAAATATTGTGGAATTTGATAGGTACCTAGTTGTTAATATATGAGAGCAATATTATCAATGAGAAGCTTAATCATCCACTTCTTCGTCTCTTTACACTCTGTGAAAAAGGGATCATGTGTTAGTCCTATGTAGATTATAAAAGTAACTGCAAATTGTGGTATTAGAATAGAATTAGAGATATCGTTAAGTTTAGTATACATAAGAATGTCTCTAAAATCGTCGCAGTAATAGTATTTACTATTACTTTAATCCTTTGTCTATACAAACAGCAAACACACCTCTCCGTAACACAGGAGTATGCTGTAGTGCATTGATTAATTATTAGCCGAGATACAGTCGATGTTTAACGCCTACAATAGAACTAGGAAGTCTGTGTTCGTCTGATCATATTCCCGCCAGATAATTAATAAGCTTTAGTGCATCGCAATAGAGGTTACATTTGCTTGCATCCATCGAAACAACGACAGGAACTAATTTAGGATCATCTGTTTCGCCGTAACGGTTTCTGTTTTTTCTTTTTTATATTTTCACGCCTTTTTCCCAGTAGGTGTAGCAGTTAAGGACACACGATGCTATAGATAACCATTTTATTATGGACTATGGACTAACATGACGTCTTTCAATGTTAAGTAACAATAACATCACGGTGTTATGAAACGCTCAGAATATTCTGGCTTTCATGTACTAAAAACTGCAAGACACGTGCTCCTAGAATAGAATCAAGAACCATCGTATTGATCAAGATGACGATGAAGCAAGCCGTTATTGCGAGAGGAACTTCTTAACAGTTCCCATGGTTTCTCCAGTCACCGGTTATATGGGCCGCATCATCGGGTTTCAAGACATCTACTAGTTGTTTTTGCTCTCTTTACTGGTTGTCCCTTGCGTTCTCTTTCTTCTCTAGGGCATTACATAGGTTTGTGACGTATCTGGTTTCTTTCAAAGCCGCTCCGGTTCTCGTACTGTCAGTGCGCGAAATCTCACAGCCGTATGAAGTTCACCCGCGAACTCATAAATCCCGGGAAGTAAACCGAACCTATGTCATATCGCTGTATAGTTTTGAGGGTAGTTAAAATTCTAAATTGATATCGCATTAGACTATAACGACACAGTTAGCTAAAGTTATCTAAAGGTCCAGAAACACATTCTGCCATCAAATTCGAAAGATACGAACGATTAAATTGTGCGGCAGGGTTTAGGGGACCTCTACGCTAGATAGGGTCTGCGATATGACGCCGTAATTTCAATAAACGTCTATTGCAGTGCTCAGGGGTCGTTCTATAGCTTCCTGCTTGTTATCAAATCCTTTGGTTATTTTATCCATTTCACAGTTATTTGACCTTGGAAAAAAATTCCTATTTATTACTCATGCAGAATAATCATGAAAGTATGTATTTGAATAAATTCAGTCACTAAGTACGAATCTCCAATATTAATAATACGTAATGTAACTTAAGGTGCCACATGGTATGGGTTTAATAACTTATCATCATTTTTCTGTACTGCTAGACATTGATCTCTTTTGATATATTCCACAAAACCGTCCTGAGTTCTCTGGCTGTTTTTTTCTTATCATTTTTCCACCTAGTGGAGGAAGCTGCCAAAGCTGAGTCGAGAATTAGAGCGCGGGCTTGCTGTTCCAGTTCATAAATTCTTACGACCTCAGTTCTTCGAGCTATAGCTTTGTAATTCAAAGTCAACAATCATGTATTTTTAATGTAGTAAATAATCCAGAATAGAGCGATAGTTATAAGCAAGTTGTTTCCATCACGCAAGAACCTTAGCCGTCACTTAAGTCTAGCAATCTTTTGGGTCATGTCGGTGACTTTACTTCTCCTACGGATCTCATTGTTTCTGATTGTATCGCACATAATATCTCCGAGCTTATATTCAAAAACAACGAGCGTTATATGATGCTGTGAAAATATCTTAATATTTTACTTTATAATGTGAAAGCTACTCATCAAGTTTTGTTTTAGTCTACTCAACGGCGCATTGTGATGATGTCTCGTTACTTCAGTAACTTCAAGAGCTACAACGGCTTTCAAATTATAACAATGTTGTTTGTCACACTGCTATTTGGCAGCAGAAATAGCATCTGAATCATGTGATCGATCAGAAGAAGAAGAACAGGAATTAAAGAATCAGCATTTGAAGCGAGACCGATCGATGCGGTGATCTTTGGGAGAGGCCTATGTCTAGCAAGGTTGTTTCGTTAATCTCGTCTTCTTTCAGGGATGTCGTTGTTTTAGATTCGTTAAAGAGTTCTCAGCTGTTTGAAACGGGTCACGATTCGCTCGTTTAATGCTCCATGAACGATAGTGGGCGATCAGGTTCAGTACAGGAATATTAGACCTCAGCCGTTTTACGTTCATATATTAAAAAGTTGTAATTTAATATTACATTCGTTTCATCAGATATTCTAAAAAGCACTGTATTACGGACTCCAATGGCACTAAGCACTGTATTACCTATTTTCAGCAGTGTATATCCATCAGTTGAGCTGATGTTAATATAAGGTTGGAAAATATCTCCCTTCCGCTTTTTTGCTCTTTATTCAATGCTTTATAAAAAGTGTTACAGTGATCGGATTTAGTTCAAATATGCGCCGTTTTGTTCGATAATCTGTTTCCATCTAGACGGCAACTTCATAATACCTCCCTCGTAGAAGCCCCCCTCCTTATTTGCGAAGAACTCGGACAGCCACTTTTCATAAGCCTCTTTTGTGTTCAACTTTACACCACCAAGGGCGTTCACCATGGACAGGAACAGGTGATAATCACTTGGCGCTATGTCCGGGCTATATGGTGGATGCGATAAAACTTCCCATCCAAGCTCCCGTAGCTTCTGACGAGTCATCAACGAAGTGTGTGGTCTTGCGTTGTCCTGGTGGAACACTACACCCTTCCTGTTGGCTAATTCTGGACGCTTCTGGTCGATCGCCTGCTTCAAGCGGTCCAGTTCTTCGCAGTAGATGGTAGAATTAAGCGTCTGGCCATATGGGAGCAGCTCATAGTGGATGATTCCCTTCCAATCCCACCAAACACACAGCAAAACCTTCCTGGCCGTCAATCCCGGCTTGGCCACTGTTTGGGACGATTCACCGGCCTTCGACCACGACCGTTTTCGCTTGATATTGTCGTATGTGATCCATTTTTCGTCGCCAGTCACCATCCGCTTCAAGAATGGGTCGAATTCGTTCCGTTTCAGCAGCATATCGCAGGCGTTGATTCGGTCCAGAAGGTTTTTTTGCGTCAAATCATGCGGCACCCAAACATCAAGCTTTTTTTTGTATCCAGCCTTCTGCAGATGGTTTAAAATGGTTTGGTGACTAACTCCCATCTCCTGGGCGATGTCACGAGATGCCACATGCCGGTCTAACTCGATGTAGTCCATGATTTGATCGGTATTTGTCGTCACAGGTCTTCCGCCGGCTGGCTTATCCATGGTGTCGTTTTCACCGGCTCTGAATCGTCGAAACCATTCCTCCGCGGTTCGAAGTGATAGAGTACCATCCCCCAAAACACCGTTAATCTCACGGAACGTTTCTCTAGCGAATTTGCCTTTAACGAAGGAAAACTTTAAAATAGCGCAAATTCGGCGTTAGTGAACTCGCATGTTTACACGTCTATAACTGTTGAACGCAATATCCAAACTAATTATGCATAGCGTCGTTTTGTAGGTTATGTCAAGACCTTTCAAATTATGTATAGTATTGCCAGATACGAGCTCTGTAGCGCTTTGTACATAGCCGCGAAATTCAAAAGACAATAAGGCGGAAGGGAGATATTTTCCAACCTATTATTATTTATAGTATATTTTACGTCAAAGGGTGGTTAAGAATTATTGTTTTAATTTTGTTATGGATATGTACATACTATTACTATGGCGTAGCGACCTGAACTGAGCAAGTATATATTATATATTTTTAAACGTAGTTCGACGCTGACATTTATTTATTGGAGGAATACTTCAGAAGATATTTAGCTTTTCTTAGATATAATTATGTGGGATTTTTACCCAATAAAAGATGGTAGATTCTCATGTTTAGTACGTGGCAAAGAGATCCGGAATCTCCTATAAAACTCACCGGTGCCTATACCTACCTCTAAGCACTTCTTAGGGAGGGCTGTAATTCATCCCGGATTTGCTTAATAGGCAATGTGAACCCCCACTTTAAAAGCCTACGAACCCGAAAGCACTTGTAGTCACCTTCTACGACAGGCTGTGCTTACGTCAATCCTATTCTTAATAGCCCGAGAATATGGAGAACTTGGGTCTGATCATAGACAGAATGGAAATGTGTGGGGTAAGTCCAAGCGATCACCACCGGTTTTCTTATTCTTCTTTTTTAGACTTAAATTTAAAGAGTGTAATACGTGAAGCTTAAATTTCAATTTCAAATATTACTAATTAAATAATTTCTCATGAATACGCAATTCAAATAGTGGTGATTGTGTATCATTATGTATAACCATTGAGTATCATCATGAAATCCCATACCGACCGCAGTCGGACAGCTCATATGAATGTGGAACTAAATTGGTTCAATTTAATTTTATGAATGTTTGTAATATTTAATGGAAACGGAGCTAAGTGTTACTGTATTAATTAAACGGGCGCCTGGCGAGCGGCATATGCATGTTCGTGACAGTAACTAAACTAGCACGCTTCCGGTTACTTACTTGAAAATAAGGGGTGTGATAAGTTTAACATGACTGTTTGTATGTCGTAGAATTGTTCTCATCTAGGTTTATTTAAAGAATTATCGTACAGATTGTAACTGTTCTAGATTTTACATGAAATTTTCTTCACCATAACGTCTCCAAGCGGCAGACCGAGTTTCGAGGACTACCCTAAAAGAGACATGTCCAACAGCGAACGACTCTCGGTCGAGTTGATAATGATGATGATTAAGTGACCAAACCAAGCTTTTCAGGTATCCACTTTGCACTTGACGCCTTAAGATATCGGATGATAATACAGAATAGCTCGGAAGTTTGTAGCACTTGATCATTATGGTGATCATTTTAAGTGATGTTGAGTGATAATAAGCGAAACATGCCGATGCTGACAGTTACGTATGGCAAGATTTAATGTGGTGGGAGCTAGTACATCAGGCGGTATTGAAAGATTCTACCATTATCCAAACTTACCAGATGGTGCCAGAGTCTAGTGAATGTTGAACAAAGTACGTTTAAAAATAATTTTATTACATTTACGATTGTTATCAAAGCCTAATTTCGGACTGCTAAGATGATCGCTCCATTCCCGACAGCCTGTTGGCGGTGGTTAAAGTGGAAGGCTATCCTACAAATTTTTTTTTTTTTAATAAGTCGGTGTTATTTAGTAAAATCATTAAAAATGTGAGTATTACACGATTCTTATATTCCACTTATTAATCTATGTTAGATACGCACACCTGTAATCCAGATGCCGAAGTAATATTAAGGTTTGTTCCAAATGATGTAAGTGGAAAGTAAATAGCTACTATACTCTTTGTGTTACTTATACCTTGAAGTTGAGAACCTTGTTAAGTTTTTTCCCTAACGTAATATTACATTTAGTATTAATAAGATAGTATTATACGTAGCAGACGATGCGTGGAAGGGGCTAAACGAGTCTACGACCGTCCCAGGAGATGTCTAGCAAATCTAGATTGCTTCGATGAAAGCGTGTGCATGTATGTTTAAAGTAATACGTTTTCTGAAATGAAATCATTAGACGTAAGCACTAAGTCATTTATTATCGACAGACTATAGATGTACTATTTTCGTCTTTTTTTTTTATTTTGTTAAGTAAGTGATAAAGATAAAGATAAATATAACAGTATAAATACTATTCACAGTATCCCAAATTAGATTATATTTATTTTTTTATTTATTTATATATATATATATATATATATATATATATATATATTAGGTGGACCGGAAAGTAATGTCGTTTTCTTACGCTAAATACAAACACATACATTTTTAACGAGTCTTTATTTTTAATCAATGATGTATTCCCCATCATTGTCAATAACCTTTTGCCATCTAGTGAGTAAATTTTCAATCCCTGATCGATAAAAATTAATTGGTTTTTCGGCAAAATATCTAGAGATGGCATTTTGGATATCATCCAAATTTGCAAATGTTTTGCCACTTAAAAAGTGTTGCAGCGCTCGAAATAAGTGGAAATCCGATGGTGCAACATCGGGCGAATATGGTGGATGAGGCAGCACCTCCCACCCCAATTCATTAATTTTTTCTAGAGTTCGCCTTGCGCAGTGCGGTCTTGCATTGTCATGTTGGAGAATGACGCCTTTTCGGTTGACAATCGCTGGCCACTTTTCAATTAAAGATTGATTGACTCGCTGCAATTGTTCGCTGTAGAGGTCTGCAGTAACAGTTTCTCCAGGTTTCAGTAATTCAAAATGAACAATGCCGCGAATACTCCACCAAACACACAAAAGCGCTTTTTTGGGGTGTAAACCTGGCTTAGCAGTACTCCGAGGGATTTCATTTGGAGAGAGCCACTGCCTTTTGCGTTTTGGGTTATCATACAGGACCCATTTCTCATCTCCTGTGATCAAGCGATCAAAAAACGCTTCTGTGTTGTGTCGTTGAAGCAATAAGTTGCATGTGATTGATCGGTTAGCCTTATTCTGTTCGGACAGATTATGCGGGACCCAAACACCTGCTCTGCTTACTTTTCCAATCTGCTTCAAATGTTCTTGGATGGTCGACCAAGGTTTGTTGAGACTGTTTGACAATTCCTCGATCGTCTGACACGGATTTGCTTCCACTTCCGCCCTTAACACGTCGTTGTCTAACGCTGATGGTCTTCCTGATCGATACGAGTCGGAAAGATCAAAATTACCCGATTTGAACTTGGAAAACCACCTTTGGCATTTACGAATGTCCAGTGCATTTGGATAAACATCGCAAATGTTTTTGGTAGCAACTGTTGCGTTATTTCCCTTGCGAAACTCAAAGAGCATGCAATGCCGGATGTGTACCTCTTCTGGTATTTGGCTGGCCATTTTACCCAAAATTACAAAAAAAAATTGTAATTCAATTGTCTATAAGTAAAGAAATCACTATAACCTCACAATGTCTTTGGTACGCCTCTGAACAAAACAATGAGCTGACAAATGACAATCAAGTATTGGCATGCGCAGAAACGACATTACTTTCCGGTCCCCCTAATATATATATATATATATCACGCCTTTTTCCCAATAGGGGTAGGCAGAGGTGAATAAACCACCCACATTTCGCCAGATGTGGTCAGATTAGATCCCATGTAACGGGGGGCGAGCCTGTTGCCACTTTGATTGGGGCCACCACACACACACACACACACAAAGATGATTTCAGTGTGCGGGTTTCCTCACGATGTTTTCCTTCACCGTTTGTATCTCGCTGTTGCAACTAAAGTTCACAAATGTACATAACTTAAATATTAAGTCATCGGTACATGCCGAGATTCGAACCCGCGACCTTCGGAATGAAAGCCGCACGCTCTAACCATTAGGCCAGCGAGCTATATTTTTTTATTACTATGAAGTTATATAACGTAAACTCAAATATTACTGCCGCAGTATAATTCGTACCATAGGAGGCTTCGCATAATTATAGTCGATTCAAACTTTGGATCCAAAGTGATAATTTAAAAAATTTATGCCCTAATCGCGTGTCTAAGTCAATTACTTTAAACTTTGTTGTATATTCTGTATTGCTCAAGTTACAATCGCACAACCTAGCGGCTAAAGTATAAACTTCAATCCAGATTAAATGTTAAATTTCCTATGAATATAAATTCATAAACTTAACACAACTTCTCCAATGTATTTTCAGCGTGACCGATCCAATGTCGTACCTGACGATTCTCTGCGATCTTCACCAAATCGTCAGTGTACCTGACAAGTGATCGTAATGATTGATCTTTAGTTAAATGTCTTACCTTATCGGCTGTCTGTTATTCTCAACATAAGACAACATACATTTCATTCATTCATCCATCCAATCAGCCGGAAGACGTCCACTGCTTGACAAAAGCCTCCCCCAAAGATTAACATACATTTATATGATGAGATATATTTTGAAAATCGTTATATAAAAATTAATAATATATCTCATTTTATATGATACCGAGTAACAAGGACGCCTAAGCATAGCTAAAATATTATAGGTCTTCCTATCAACTCACAAATGGTAATTTAACTAGTTCAGCTAACCTCAGAGGTTATACAGCACTTTCAGTGGCCAAGCGTGCTAGCCCGAAATTCGCCTCACCTATGTGCGACTCCCGAACCTCAATGTCTTATCACGGTTGAATGACTATGCCAAAGCTACATTACTTAAAGACCGAGATAGCTACAGAATGGTTCATTTGAAAGTTCTCATACAATAAAATTAAGCTATCATAAGCAACTAAGAAGTTTATAATAGCCGATGTGATGTGTGACGATAGACGAGATTCGCGTAAAATGTTAAGGCGGTTACAATTTAGCGCTCCGCACAGTTTAGTATCATTGTTTGTTTTCATTTCGTCGGAGGTTGACGGCGATAAAATGCCACATGCAGCCCTTGTCAAAACTCGGCGGGACGCCCGCCCGCCCTACCAGTTTCCATCCCGCCGTCGAGCCTGGCGCACGCCGTCGCGTCACGCGGCCCGCCCTATCGACCGCGTGTTACTGACGGAACGTGTTCATTACTATCCATTCACGTGACGGTTGACATTTTTAAAGGTGAGTCCACACCAGTGTTTAAAGTATTACGAATTTATAAAACCATATCAATTCTTTTACGTTCGGTATAAACATAACCTGATGGTAAGTGGTGATCTTTGATGGTGAAGTACGTAACAAACTTTAATTAGTTAATTATCAAATTTGCGATGCTTTTAAACAATAGTTAATTGTATAAATGTGTGATAGTTCATTTTATAAACAAAAACGTAAATATTAATAACTATGTAAGACTTAAGCTAATAACGAAATATATTTTCATGAACTTAAAAATAGAGGAAAACTACAAACATATAAAGGAAATACTCATAGATAACAGAAGAATATGATTGTTTAAAAAAAAGGACTATTATATATATATTCATTGTAAATATTATTCAAAGGAGTATTTATGTTATTGTTATCAAACATCGCGGTTATATTTATATGAAAACTTTTATATTTACACGGAGCTTTCAGTATGAACGTGGTGTTGATTACAAACAATACTTCATTTACGCGATGTTTTAAATTGAAACGTTGGGAAATATTATTGAAAGCTCGCGTTGTTTCTGTGTAAGTTTTGTGCTGTATATATTTAGGGGTGTATTTAAAAAGTCGAAGCACGCGGTAAATGTTTTCGTCGTACGGTTACGGCGCGTTTTCAGTTTCACGGTTGTACGTTCAACAAGTAAAGCTTCAGCTCTGATAATAGAACGGAAGTATACTATAAAATATCTCCTAATACATTTACGTTCTGAAATATTTACTATTGTTTTTCATATTAACTGTTACTCTCTCTATGATAGATGACAATGTCGCCAAGGTGGTGATCTTTATCTACCTTTCTTTAGGAAGATATATTGCCTCTCCATTATTGGAGGTAGGCCGTGAGATTTGTAAATTTGTACTTGTCTAGAGCCATATAGAACAGTAGACGAACACTGGTGATACTGGTCCACTCCCTTATGTTCCGCAGCGAAGATTTTTTTGATCGTCCAACGTGTCTCCTGCCTTCAACTTTGCCATCACAATAACTTGAAGCAGGTGATATCTGTCGTACCGGAACACGTGGCGGAGATAATTCTTACCCTTAACACTTTACAAATTGATTCCATAATTAAAACAAAGATTTTTCTTTAATTTTCCTTTATGTGCAGTCAATCTGCAACTTTAAAGCCTATAAATTAAATAAGCTAGATTAGAATTTAGTACTCTTTTCTGTATGTCGGAAGTTATTTAAAGAAGCGATGAGACAAGCGAGATGTTCATCTGAAGTAATACCCCTAACTGTAACAAAGTGGAGCTGGTTAAGATACAGAACACGTGAGCTCGTCTGGAGACATAAGATATTAAATCTCATTACGCCAACAACACTAGGTATAACACCCTTCAAACGAGAAAACAGTAATGTTTGCATATTACTGTTAAGAGGCAGAAACAGGAGCTGGTATCAATCTACCTAGACAGTACGACCTGTACAGAGAGAGAGTTAGTTTCCGTTACTAATAAATGTTCATTAACATCAAGTATCCCGAGGTTGTAAGGGGTTCCGTACATCGACTCATAGAATCCAAGTCAACCTTACCTGCTCCTGGCGTACCCTGATAGTCAACAAAAGAGGCTCTGGCTTCCACCAACCCCACTGGACCAACTTGGTGAAAAATGGCCCATGTCCTTCCATACGAACCTTTACAAACTATGACTTCTAGTGCCCGGCGGTACCGGAAGCCATGTCGATTATATGTATAGTTCTTTTGTGGGAAGGTCTCTATCTAGCAGTGGACGTCTATCAGCTGATGACGATGAAATACTTTAATACCTACGATATCAATGACAGACACAAAGGCACAAGTACATAGACATTTTGAAGGCAACGCATTTGAAGTATTAAACAATTTCTCTTTGTCCCTTATATTACTTAAAGTTAAAATATGGGGTCCTGTTATTTTCCTGCGCCTGGGGTCATTTACAACAGTTTTCAATTAGGAAAGTGGCAAATGCGCTGCCACTTCCCCCCCACCGTAATCTTAGAGGAAAATGATGGATTTTTTTTTTTAACAAAAGACTGGTTTTTCATAACTTCATTAAGTTCATCAACGTCATACTGGTTTTTCATGTTTCCATCTTAATTACAAAATATACCCCATATCATCGTTATCATATCATTGAATGGAGGTTCACAGCTGGACATCACTGGTAGTGGATCTGTTGCTGAGGATCGTTTAAGACCGAGTGCACTTCCTACACCGCTCAAGACCAGTGTACAAATATTACTGTGTTTCATATTAAAGGCGTTGCAGCTAAAGGCTAATTACTGAAGTAACGAGACTTGACATCTTATATCTCAAGGCGACGAGTAAATAGTAATGCTGTGTAGATCAGGCAGGTGTTGTTACCATCAGGTGAATACTCAGATTTAACTTATCTCACCGCTTGGTTGAATAAATGCAAATTATATAGTAATGAGACATTTTAACTTATACACAGTAACGTTTGCTGACTACTGTTTGGCGACAGAATTGGGCGCATCCGAAACATGATCGATGCAATTTACATAATTACGAAATCAGTTGTTCGTGAAATTAATGGAGGACTTTTAATGCAGCATGTACAATGTGGTGCAGTATATATGATCTTAACTAGCATCATTGTTATAGGCGGACTTATAATTTACCATCAGGTAATCCTGTACATGTCGGCACTTTGCGTTATTAAAAAAGGATAATATATATTGTATTTTATGCTGGTAAAACAACCTTTGATAATTATGATTTGGTAATATTTCGAATATGACAACACTGATCAAAAGTCGGAATGTTTTGCACGTAGTCTGTCTTGAGTCATTCAGGCAATATAAAAAAGTGAGGATTATTGATATAAAATTCATCATCATCATCATCATCAGCCGATAGATGTCCACTGCTGGACATAGATCTCTCCCCAAGTTTTCCACATCGATCGGGTAGGGATTCATGTGCGGTGATTTGTGCTATTTTCCGCCACGCTGGCTCAACGCGGGCTGGTGGGAGCCTGAGACTCGTTTATTGATTAGCAGGATGCACCAGGAGCAAGTGAGGTTGGGAGGGATCTCGCGAGTTGTTCGTCCGAAGGTCGCGGGTTTGAATCTCGGCATTTACCGATGCCTTTAATATTCAAGTTATGTACATTTGCGAACTTTAGTAACAACAGCGAAATACAAACGGTGATGGAAGTCATAGCGAGGATACCTGCACATCAATTAGAGTTTATTGTAAGGTGTGTGTGAAGTTACTAATCAGCATTGGGCCCGCGTGGTGAATATGGCTCATCGTCCTCATATTGAGGGAAGGCCAGTACCCGTTGCGGTAGTAGGGACGTAAATTTGCTGTTAAAAATTCTAAGCTGACCTCTAAACATCAGTAGCAATATCTCTACGAAATCTTGTCTCATGATGAGTCAATGAATCTTTAAATAACAATACATCATTTTGCTGAAGCAGCTCTTAATATGTTCGTTTCCTGCGCCACCAGTTTTTCTAATCTATGTTCTTCCAAACATACCGTTTCCTAAGCTTTGATCCTGGCTGCTGCGTGGAGAGCTTTATTGCTCCAGGAAAGGTGCCTCTATGTAAACAGACGATTTTTGTACAGCATAACTTAGCAATTTGAGCAGAATTTAGTTTATGCTGGGGGTGGTTCTCGTGATTAAATTTAGTGACCGATGCAATCAGCTGTTCGGGAATTCTAGGTGATGCCAGCTGAACGATAATGGATCTTGAACGTTAATTTTAATAATTGATTACATCTCCTGTATAGATGTGAACTGTACCGGGATTCATTTAAAGCTATATTTTTCAAAACTTTAATCTACCTGCGTAATAATAATGAATGCGAAAGCTCGTTTTTAATTAAAAAAAAGCTTTCGACCAAGCGATAATGGCATTAATATTGGTTCGCTAGTTTAGAAGTAGTAAGTGCACCAGCGAGGGTTTTCGAGTTTGTTATATTTCATATTTTCTACATATAAAATTCTGATGATACTTATCGTATTTCAGGTACCATAAGTTCCATGATTTCGACTTCAGTTATATCAATAAGATTTTTATTTTATAAAGCTTCCATCATGATCATCAGCTGATAGATTGTGAAGACGCTTCAAAACACGAAGAGACGTTTATCTGACGTTTACTGATTCACTCGTCTATAAAAATAAAGCGATAATTAATATGATAAACATTACATTAATTGCACTTGTTGCTTAGAAGAATTTTTAAGTCACATTACCCTAGTAATTTCACTAGCTACAATGCTATTCAAGTCGCAACACAGTAATGTTTGCACATCACTTTTGCTAGGCAGAAATAAGAGTTGCAGTGGCATCCTTTTTTGTATCCTGGTATGTGGTCCTAAGATACCGTGCTTCTGGAGACAAATCAGCGTTATGTCGGATTTCTACTTACTAAAAACTCCTCGGTGATGTTCTTCAGTGCGTTGGGTGAGGCTTGGGAATCTCATACGAAACGCATCGATGGCCCTTTGTATTATGATTAAGCAAGACCCAAGGAAGCTAAAAGCTCTCCTCAGCACTCATGTTGTGTTACGGCAAATACAAAACAACCTTGCATTTGCCGCCCTCTTAAAGTTCGCTTATCGAAATCTGATGTTCAGAGCTTGCGAAACCTTTCAGTCGCTTTGTACGAAAGATAGGGCTAACCTTTGTCCTATTCTTATTAGCCTGAGACTACAGACCAGTGTATTAGTGCTTACCTGAACGGTCTCCGGTAACAAAGACTTACGACCAGTAAAAAAGTTGACATATGAAATATTTAACTTTTTTTTGTATAGATTGTACAGTAAGAGATGCTGATAAATCAGCTCTTTATATTCTTAGTTTATCTGGTTTCGAAGAGCTTGAATGAATAACTGATTATATAAATAAACAGTTGAGGGGAAACCTCTCCCGCAGTTGCTAGTGATGATAAATTACTAATACGCCTAAACGAAGTCCGTTGTCTTCATATAATTTACTTATACCTAAGTGCGGTTTCCGCGATGCCGTTTGTATTTCCAACTTAAGTATCTTTGTATGTAGCTTGAATAAATTAAAAAGTACTTTACATTGAAAAGCTTCTCCGGGGCGTGTTTTAATGTTTTTTGTTTGTTGACTTTCGCGGGAATTTAATCGTATTGTCTTCTTCTGTTGCTACCAACTTTCGTAAGGTTAACCGCAACGAAGCAGGAGAGATACTGTTAAATAACTTCATAGATATATAGTTATTTATGTTTTATTAGTAAACTCAATATTAGAATTTAATGGTCACGGGCCTATGTCTTCCAACTATTTAAGACCTGGGGACAGGCAGTGCGAAAGTGATAGAATGTCCACTACGAGGGAATGAAAATAAAATCAATCTCTCAATACACATAAATAATACATATTATATATAAATATAAATATATTATATATAGAAATAGTAGCTTTGTGTATCTATGTATTGCACAGTGCTACTAAATAATTATTTATTTTGGTTTTATATAGAGATATAGATACTTTTTGTTTCTACTGTGGGTTTTTCTACTAAGAATTAAAGTCAAGATACTTAACTTTTTTTTCATATTCATCATTTCATTTATTGTGTTTCAACTGTTTCTTTCTTCATCATCATCATTATCAACCGACAGACGTCTACTGCTGTTTTTTGATTCTTCTTCTTCGTCGATATCACTCTTGACTGGAGTGGTCGTTATCATCACTTAGGGCGTTAGTCGCAAGTATAACAACATTCGCCATTCCTATCTGATTTATTGATTATGAATTATTAAGAACAAACTTCATTTCTCTTTTTGGTACATGAACTTTTTGTTTATCCTATGTAAAGTAACTTATCCCTTTGAACGACAGGATGTTCTGGCTTTGTTCTTATTGGCAGTGTGTTAGACATGTAGACAATTGTATTGAAGTACTATTTCGTTTCGAATTAAACAATACGATCGTTGCTGTCACATTTTTGTGATATATCAGGTTACCATTTCGACAATTAAACATAACAAACATAATTAAGCATTCAGGTGTTTGATATCTGGGTCCCTTTGCTTGTAATTGATGTTTGCTTTGGGCCGCTTTGTGTCCGTGAGGCTCCCATGCGGGCAGGTGAAAGTTTATTACGTTTGATGGATTCTGAAAGCTTGAATCAATTAGGAGAGCTATTAGGTATCCAACTGTCAAAGATTCTTCTTATTTTAATGAGCAACCACATAGAAAACTATTTCTCTAAAATCGATAGGTCTCTGTTTTTTTTTTAGTCAAGGAATTGAAGAGACGAGCTTTACGATCACATGATCGAAGTGATAAGACTCTGCCCATAGCATCATAGCGCTAGTTAAGATGATATATATATACAGCACCATATTATGCTCGTCTTCGTGAGACATAAGAAGTTGAGTTTTGTTACCCTAGTAATTAAACTGGATACAACGCTCTTCATACCGGAACATTGCGGTGGTATCTAGACGGTTTCTGTGAATCTAGTCTAATTTATAATATATTTTACAAGTTAGTATTATTGATGTGTTTTAGCTTTAAGTACTGATGCCTCTTTATGTGAAGGTCTCCACCAGCTCCAGTTCTACGCCATAATTGTTATTAACACTAATATATATTGTGTATACGAATTGGTTCGCGCGGACGGCGGCGAAGATAAATGATTGTTTAAAAGGGAAAGAGTATATGCCGGCATCCAATAAACATCATTGATAAAAGCCTCCATTTTTCACATTAAATACATCCGACACGTCAACAAGTGAAATAAAGTACACATATTTTGTTTTTGAATAAAAGTAATAACTAATTGTTATGTATAGTCCCTGTAGACAATCCTGGAGTGAAGTCCTGATCTTTGTGTACGTTGATAGTTCATAAAAGTAAATCTTAAACTAGCTGTTCACCGCTCGCTTGGCTGGCCGTAACACCCCTCTAACTTCCTTTGGGGAATTTAGTTTTTGAACTAGTTAGTCTAGGTAATTTTATGTCACCTCTGTTGGGATATAAATCCTTTTCCGCCATTGAAAGAAGTGATGACCTTGAAAGCTTCAACTGAAATTGAGTACAGTCATACACCTTAATCGTAAGTGAATTATCACTGCTTTATATAAAATATTTGTTCTTGTTTTGATTTTGGTCGTAACCCACGCAACACCTTTTGAGGGTTAACATTTCGTAAAATCCGCTCTCAGTTAACCTTTACTCGTCAAAAGGAATATTCCTAGCAAATTTCAACTCCTTAGGTTCCAGAGATATTGTAACGAGTCATAGAAATCTCTTATATATACACTACCTGTTCCCCGTCCGCTTTGCTGGCTGTAATATAGAATTAGACTTGAAGTGTAAAATATTCCGCGATAGCAACCGCAACCGTAAATGACTTTCTATAGCAACTGTTACTATAGCAACCGCATAAATGATACGGATTAAAAATGTATGTAAAAGTTGGTTAGATATAAATTAATGAAGGAACTATGAAATTCAAAAATAGCCTTTAACCATCTACAAAGCATTCCGGGACAAGTAATCATATTCCTGTGGCAATATCTTCACTAGTTTACACGTGATTGGCGAACAAACAAATTTTAAAATAATTCACAATGAAATATGTTCTATTATATATTATTTATACTATTTAAACTTACTATATAATATAAGATTCAATGCTTTGCTTACCTACGAGATAATTAATGTTCCAGGCAATAATAGAAATGTTGTTAGACCCGAAAAGCCTTTAGGACATAAGCAGATCTAGTTACAAAGCTGTCAGTTGCGAGCATATCACTTGTCATGTGGCCATTCAATTAAACCGAAACTTAGCTTCGTATCCCATTAAATATTACATCCATTCATAACATTAAGCCGAATTAATTCAGTTGGCATTCGTGTCCTCCGTCTGCATCAGACTGATATGGGAATTCTGTTTTGATATTCTACAGTTACTACGTAACGTAACAACGATTATTTAAAACGGGAAATAACGACAATTTCCCTCTTATTGTACCCGCGCTCTTACCTGATGGAAGCACACTTGCGAAATTGAAGGCCGTAAAAATACCACTTAACCGGGATCCAAAGGGTCCCCCATTTTAATCGAATACGTTTCCACTGTGAACAGTTAAATAATTTTTTTTATAATGTTCGTTACTTTAATTTATTTGCTGTGTGTTTTTTAGGGGTTGGTTTTATTGTAAACATTACAGTAAATAAAACTAACGTAAAACTTGTAATGAGTATGGCAAATTTTTTATGGTTGTAGGTACATATTTACCTTTTTCTTCAGTTCCGAGGGGAAATTAGGGTTATGTGAGATTCTTACTCTAACCTCTTTCGGTCGTTTGCATCAGTGCATTCGGAGAAACTCCAGGGTCTCTTATAAAACGAACCAGTGCCCTCTACAGTTTATATAAGTTTGGCAAATATCTCCCTTCCGCTTTTTTGCTCTTTATTCAATGCTTTATAAAAAGTGTTACATTGATCGGATTTAGTTCAAATATACGCCGTTTTGTTCGATAATCTGTTTCCATCTAGACGGCAACTTCATAATACCTCCCTCGTAGAAGCCCCCCTCCTTATTTGCGAAGAACTCGGACAGCCACTTTTCACAAGCCTCTTTTGAGTTCAACTTTACACCACCAAGGGCGTTCACCATGGACAGGAACAGGTGGTAATCACTTGGCGCTATGTCCGGGCTATATGGTGGATGCGATAAAACCTCCCATCCGAGCTCCCGTAGCTTCTGACGAGTCATCAACGAAGTGTGTGGTCTGGCGTTGTCCTGGTGGAACACTACACCCTTCCTGTTGGCCAATTCTGGACGCTTCTGGTCGATCGCCTGCTTCAAGCGGTCCAGTTGTTCGCAGTAGATGGTAGAATTAAGCGTCTGGCCATATGGGAGCAGCTCATAGTGGATGATTCCCTTCCAATCCCACCAAACACACAGCAAAACCTTCCTGGCCGTCAATCCCGGCTTGGCCACTGTTTGGGACGATTCACCGGCCTTCGACCACGACCGTTTTCGCTTGATATTGTCGTATGTGATCCATTTTTGGTCGCCAGTCACCATCCGCTTCAAGAATGGGTCGAGTTCGTTCCGTTTCAGCAGCATATCGCAGGCGTTGATTCGGTCCAGAAGGTTTTTTTGCGTCAAATCATGCGGCACCCAAACATCAAGCTTTTTTTTGTATCCAGCCTTCTTCGGATGGTTTAAAATGGTTTGGTGACTAACTCCCATCTCCTGGGCGATGTCACGAGATGCCACATGCCGGTCTAACTCGATGTAGTCCATGATTTGATCGGTATTTGTCGTCACAGGTCTTCCGCCGGCTGGCTTATCCATGGTGTCGTTTTCACCGGCTCTGAATCGTCGAAACCATTCCTCCGCGGTTCGAAGTGATAGAGTACCATCCCCCAAAACACCATTAATCTCACGGAACGTTTCTCTAGCGGATTTGCCTTTAACGAAGGAAAACTTTAAAATAGCGCGAATTTCGGCGTTAGTGAACTATATGTTTACACGTCTATAACTGTTGAACGCAATATCCAAACTAATTATGCATAGCGTCGTTTTGTAGGTTATGTCAAGACCTTTCAAATTATGTATAGTATTGCCAGATACGAGCTCTGTAGCGCTTTGTACATAGCCGCGAAATTCAAAAGACAAAAAGGCGGAAGGGAGATATTTGCCAAACTATTATTACACATCCACCCTCCTAGGTACCATCGTTGACCCATACGGTGTCCCACGCAGGTTCGCTTGTTGAGCGATAAGGATCCCTATCCTCCTGGCCCGCGAAACTCCTGGACCCTTTTAGTCATCTTCTAAGACAGGCAGGGATTACCTTAGTCATATTCTTACTAGACCTAGGCTACAGGCCTAGCGTACATACGTACCAATATGTATTATAAATCTATTAAAACCTTTTATACCACTATAATAATCGGATTGAATGAACATCTTACGTTTTAGTGAAATTTACTTAAAAGTAGCAAACATGTTAAACATATTGCTGAATGAATTCGTATATTATTAGATCTAAAAACTTATTTAATGAATAGATGATAAACTAACTTAGCTTTGAAGTGGATTTGTCGACGAAGTTCCCCAAAAAACATTTTCGTCGAATAACTTTCTCCTGAAAAAGTTTTCTATGAAACTTTCCAACTGAATATACGTTTCTATCATTACCTATGATTGTATAACTTATTATATGGAACAAGTTATTAATTTTTTTATTCAAGTTAAATGAATGACTCCAATGTATACGTAAGCTGGTGCATCTTAGTTTCAACTACAGTTCTACTTCAGTGTTCAAAACAAAAACGTAAACAGCCAAGTCTGAAGTTAAGGCTTTGACCAACACGATTTTAATGGATAAAGTTCTTCAGCCGCAAACTCTACTCACAAGGGATCGACTTAGCACCCGTTGAAGCACTTATAAGCTTAAGCACAAGTTACACACTTAATTCGTTTGGTATATAGAATATTTTTCAATGCCAAATTAAAATTATGATTGTATTTAAACAAGATCATTATATAGATGTCCTATTGTAAAATACTATATTTTTAATACTAAAGTTTAAATCTTAAAACGGCTCTGTTGCTTTAGATCAATATTTCCCAGTCAGTTTTCATTAAAAAAAACATGTAATGAAACTTAACATTAATTTGTACCCCTCATCAAATAACTTTATAACTATTTCTTAAGATTTGTCTTACTGCACTTAAGAGCCATTAAGGTCTATCCATTGTCAATCCGAAATTTGATATATACTCTATCTCTCAATACATTCCCTAGCCCCTTAAGTTAGTAACTATAAGATTTATTTTAAACTACATATAATGTATCTATAAGTTGACTGTATTAACTTATTTCCGCCATTGCCAATATAATTTTCTCTTATCCCCAATGGGACCTCGAATACCTTTAAAGATCAATACAAGATGAGAATCGCTTCGATGAACATAAAAGTAGATACAACCACACCGTCTATTTATTATACTTTCCAGTAGTATGCAAGCATTACTATGTTTATATGTTAGTGAAATTATTGGGGTAATGAGATTTATTCTCTAATCTCATTATATCACTATATGAATGTTCTAATAGTCCTCTCGATTGATAGCATTAAAATTAGTATTACATACATATGTATGTATTAAAGATGTACTTTATTTGATTGTAGCGTTTCTTTTATGAAACAGCTACACTAGCTATATCTACTACCTCCTTATCCTAAATCTACATAACACATGTCGTCTACATATGGTTTTTAAGCGAAGAGACGAGCGGAACGTTCACTCGATAGCAAGTGACCCACCCGCCCAAAATAACGCGGCACTACTAGTTAGAATGTTATACACTGCACCGGTTTGTGCTCGTCACTTTGAGACTTATGTTAAATCTCGTTAATCCAGTAATTACACTAGCTATAGCGCTCTTCAAACCATAACAAAAAATAGACTGCGGGGATACCTACCAAGGAGGCTTACAGTGGGATAGACCTACTTCAAGTAAAGCCTATATGTACTGCTTCGTCACACGCACACACACATGCACGTGCGCACATAATATATACTCTTACACAACACCCACACACTCAGTAGAGACGATCTCTTTTGATATTCACTTAAGTTATACTGTAACGTTAACTGTACGAGAATCGTAGACCTTTTTTTATAGCTTGGGAAATCTTTTCAAAAGATACCTTGATTGTGGGGGAAAGACAGGGTTATATGAAGCTTCTACTCACTAAAACGGTGGTCTCCGTCAGTGCATTAAAGGAGGTCTGGGTTCTCCTACAGAACGCACCGGTGCCTCTTTACACTCTTGCTAAACCATTCCACGGAAGGGTAAATCCCTTAACATCCACGCTGTGCTACGGCGTATACAAGACCACCGTGCAGTTGCTGTCCTCCTAAGGCTCGCCTATTGAGTTTCTAGGGCCCCCATTTTCAAGGCTCACTAACTCGATGACTCTTTTAGTCGCCTTTTACGACAGGCAGGGAATACCTTAGTCTTATTTTTAATAGCCCGAGACGACAGGGCTGATAGCTACAGACCTGGTGACCTCCAACACGGGTTTATTACCTATCACAGGCACCAGCTATCTACACCCATATTGTTAAATTATATACGTAACATAATTTAATTTTTTTTTTTTCAAAACTCTATTTATTTATAAACTTAACACCACGTCAAGTTAAAGAGTAAGCTTGTTGAAATTATAAACTAATAGCGATTGAACTATACGACTGCTCCACGAAAGCGTTCGGTTGTAATACAATTATGTTGCATATTGCCGAAGTCGGAGCACTGAATATAATATTTCAGGAAACGGCAGTGCATTAACGTTCGAGCTACTTCCTGAAATTCGGAAAATGTTTCAGCGTAAGGCGTTAATTAGGGAAATGTTGTAGTGTGCGGTTATATACGTTTTGTATGCTATTTGCGTATGTTGCGGTCACTGGCGTACGTTGTTTTATATTAAACAGTTACTGTGTTCATTCGAGGTCGTGTTAATAAATTCATTTCGGCTATTCATATTTTTATTTATGTAAATAATATATCATCATCAGACGATAGACGTCCACTGCTGGGCTTAGGCTTCTCCCTAACATTCCTACATCGATCGGATAAGGATTCGTATAGGTGGATTTGGGTTATTTCCAACCACGCTGGCCCAATGGCCCAATGGCGGGTTGGTGGGAGCCAGAGCCTCGTTTGTAGATTAGCATAGTGTACTACGAGCAGGTGAGGTTGACATGGAACCCGTAAGTTGTAGCGCGGAAACCTTTACAACCCCCTAAATTATTATAATTACATTAACAAATATATAAATCAATCTTTATTAAAACGGATCCAATGTTTCAAATATAGCTTACTATATATAGTGCTGGATTTATATATCTTTTTAATGGAAGTCTCCACCTCATATTTCCAGACTGTATTTGTGTGTGATTGTCTTTGGATTCACGGCTAAAAACATTGATTTCCATGACCTATTTTCTCTGATTTAAAAAACGGTACATGGTTTGAGAGTATTCATAGATATAATCCAGAAACGATTTAGCATCATCAACAGTCCATATATTAATATACTGTTTGATCCCCACTCACTTTACAGGCTGTAACACACCCACAATTGCCCTTGGGGGAGGAATTTTTTAAGATCCGTTCTCAGCTGACTTATACTTAGGAAAAACAAAATTCTTACCAAATTTAAAGTCTCTAGGCCTTATATTTCCAGTAATATCGCGATGAGTGTCTAAATGAGTGCAAATTCTACTTATATACATATTGTTTATGTATTGGCTACTAAATTTCCACTGAGATTCGTTTCTGGTACCAGCACATAGTGGTTGAGTATGAGTAATAATGTCAAGTCAAGTCTAAATTTTCTAGAACTCGTCTAACTAATTAACCACCTTTGTATCGTAAAACTGTCACCATTACGGAATAGCCAGATTCCAGATGTCAATATCCAGAGCATTTTAGATGAGCATGCTCCCACCAGTCATCATTCTCACTTAACATCATACAAAATTATGGTTGTCTATTTAAAAAATCATGTCAACGATTATACAGAACTCTTCGAGTAGCTACGATCTTCAGTCACCGTCATCCACGTTTACCGGACGAGGTAGAAACACTACATATTTGAGGGTTTTTAAAATAGTTTTCTGTCTAATAGCATCGTGTTATTCAAATAGATTAATTCTAGAGTACTCGGTGAGATCCCCGGGTGAGTGGTTTGGGATTATGTTAACAAGATTACTACAGTATCTCTAATCAAATCGCTATGTCCCAAAGCTTTCTCATTGATATGCAATTGATTTCAAACATTTCAACAAATGACTATTTTTAAGTCAACAAATTTGTTTTTAACACCTATTAAAATAGAGAGTTATAAATTTATCCTGTGCTTAATCTAAAGAAGTATCTGTTTACGGGATCTAAATTCTCTAACAGTTGAACTGATTGATGTTTCCGTGATCGTTAACACCAGCTTCATGTTTCTATAGCTGGATGTCTTATCACCAAGTAAGAGTGAAATCTGTTATTCCCAACTCTGTCGAAGTTGGGATAAACGGATATCAATGTTTCCTAACTGGGAATCGAATGTTTTCAAATTTGTATCGAATGCCTCTCTATCTGAGCAAATATTGCTTTTAATTAGTCTGGATCTTAAACTTTTTTTCATTTAATCTTAATCACTGATAGATTTCGAGACCTTCCTTGATTAGGATAAATAAGATGACTACTGTTTAGATTTTAATTATACGTAAGAATGATTGTGACAGTTTAATATCTGCTAATAATTCCACTGTAATATGTGTTAGGGTAGTGCTAGGTATTTATTTTCTTCAACATTTTGTCAATTCAATATATGATATATTTCAGTTGTATCAAAAAGAGAAATTACATGAATCGATAGCTGAACAAAAACCAAATATTATATCCATTCAGCGTTTGAACCGAATAATGTTATTCGTATAATACTACGGATTTTGTAATTAAACGTGGCGTACTATTTCAGGCGAAATTTAATTTCGTGCCGAAAATTAATTTCGCTTAATGTCACCATACCTGGGCCGGGGGTATATACACGTCGATGGGGTGGAGACTGTTTTAGTTCTCATGAACTGTTATAATTTAATTAAACTGCGTATATGAATTTTCTTTATAGACTTCATACGCGTACGCATTCGAAACGTTTCGCCGTACACTGAACCTTAATAACGAATTACCTTAATATATGTGGATGAAGCACATAGCTCGATTTAGAATAATGGTGTAGCTATATTATGTTGTAGAAGTCTAGAAGTGGGTGCGGGTTCTTTGTAAATGACAACGCACGCAGCAATATCTGAACTATATCAATAATGAGCAGAACAATTTAAAGTAGAGGGCAAGGTACTAAGTACAACAGAATTACGAAGGTCCTGAGAGATCCAGTTGATGGATACAGTTGTTTACTTCGTGACTGGCTACTATATCGAGTCTTGATATTACGAAGATCCAGACAGATCCAATTAATGGATACGATTGTATAATCGGTAATGACTTGTTGACAAAAGACTTGGCATACCAGATATCCAGTTCATGGATACAAATGTAAACTGCGTAATGACTTGTTGATGAAAGGCCTGGCATCACGAATATACAGAGAGATCTAGTAAATGGGTACAATTGTATGCTCCGTAATGACTTGTTGGCCGAAGGCAATGTACGACCTTACATGCATTTGCGCTATGATAACCGATAGCGTGATCTATTGTTCATGGTGGCGCCATCTGTTGAGTTGTTTAAAAACTTCTTGTTACAATGTACAAATATTTATGACAGAACAAAAAAATCTCTATGTTTGAAGAGGTAATAATTTCTTATTTTCATCAAGGTTTATTCTTTCTGACATCGGTTATAGAAAATTAGGAAATTGTGTGCCTTTACAAGTCGTTTCCTATTAGTGATAACTTCCTAATGATGTTGCGGCTACTGTTATTCATAATTAACAAAATATAATCAGAGAAGAAAACGTTTAATTGGTTTCAAGTTCTCCGGTCATGACATTGTAGTGTTGGTAAAATTTAGGGCGTTTAATGAGGGGTGTTGTAACTATTGAAATTAAACACGATCTTTGTCGTAAATCATAACGCTATGCTACTATGTAACTACTACTATACTTATTTTTATCATTTACTTACTCAGTAGTAACTTATTTTTGCAGTTACATAAATAAACAAGTTAACATAATTCCAGAATTTATATCTTTTCCGATGATAATTTTTCTACGAAAACACGAATCCTTCGAAAGCTCAATTGTCCTTTATTTGTTTGTCCTCTAAATTTAATAATGTTTGTTCCAGACAACAAGTGTGTCCTTCGGACTTGATGTATCAAAAGAAATTGAGGATCGAAAGGTCCGAAGAAGTCTTGAGTATATTTATACTCAAGACTTCTTCGGACCTTTACATATCTAATTTTAATAAACGATGATAGAAATGTTGACGTGAACGTTTTATTCATTGAGTGAAGTGTTTTTAAAATGCCTTGGTCAGTTCAGCCTCGGATGCTATTCATCCGAGGCTGAACTGCCCTCATATCACCTCTATAGGTGTAGGTAGGTACCAGCGCAGCCTCTACATAAGCCGGCAAACAAAAGCATACGGACGATGCTACGATCAGGTTTGATAGGTGCTGCAGCTAGAGAAATTACTGAATATCGAGACATAACATTTCACATCTCAAGGCGAGGAACAAACTTTGGTGCAGTGTATATTAGCTTCTAGCACTTCTTCTGGGTGGAAGATAAGTTTATGTGGGGCTTCTAACCACTAAAACACCCTCGGTGGTATCCGTCAGTACATTAGGAATATATAATAGTAAGCGACGATACCTAACGTCTAAAGTCGATGAACTCGCCATAGCTCAGTTTGTTATGCGGTCGTATCGAAGAGTTACTGATTCGATCCCTTTAAGTTTCAGTTTCCGATGAAGGAAACCTTCAAGGGAAAATCTTCCTACTCTAAGAACATTTTATGCTAAAGAGCATCACTTACCATCAGGTGAACGTCTTGCTCGCCTCGTCGATACGTCGGATAAAAAAAAATATTTTTTGAACATTTGACATCAACCAACCTGACCAGCGGAAGTACTTTTCCAGTTACCAGAATTTTTCTTGATTCTCCAGATAGATGTACTCAAGCCCCATGCGTTCAAAAAAAGAGAGGGCATAGTGTAATCATTCTAAGTATATTTGCTATAATGATTGATGTATTGCTCACCATCAGGAGAATGTCTTAAAAATAAAAAGAGTACAAAAGGAATTTATTAATTATTACAAAGGTAACTCCAAATAGTAGAGCAAGACGCCTGCGCAGGTGTGAACAATGGGGACAGTTCAGCGGGAGACGCCTTAAGGGTGAGACCATGGGGCATAAAGTAGCGAATTAAATTTTAATTTTGTTTTATATACAAATATTTACTTTACTCCAATCAGCCGGAAGACGTCCACTGCTGGACAAAGGCCTCCCCCAAAGATTTCCACTTAGACCGGTCCTGGGCCACCCGCATCCAATGGTTGCCAGCGACCTTGACCAGGTCGTCGGTCCACCTTGTGGGGGGTCTGCCCACGCTACTAAGTACAACTTAATTGTTATTACTTAAGATATGATTTATTTATAGCTATATATAAGTATACATTTTTGTTGCCGGAGACTATCTAGGTAAGTACCATCGCAGCTCCTATTTCTGCTGCCGAGTAGTAGCATAGAAACCTTACCGTATCCTAGTTTGAAGGTTGTATAGCTAGTGAAATTACTGATGTAAAGAAATTTAATCTATCTCTAGCCGAACACAATTTTGTGCTGTGTATCTCAATCTAACCTAAGCCTTTGTTATAAACAGTCGTTTAATTTAACATCAAGTTAAAGTACTGCTTGTCTCATCGCTTTGTCAAATAAAATAATTAATATCTACAATGAGCTAACAATTGATTTTAATAACTAGATAGTAGTATACTTACTCAGAACAGTCTGGTCTTCATAGTTATCACACAGGAATGCTATTACAGCTGCGGATCTATAAAATATTCTACCATCTTTCCTGCTATCTTCGTATTTGCTAGGTAGGCGCCTTCAAAAAACTACCGCTCTGCTTTACTACATTCACCTCCTGAATTAACAGAGACATTGGTGTTGTAGTTAAATTTATATAAACTATAGAACAATAAATTTTTAAAGTCATCTACTACAATTCCAGATGAGAATAAAGCAGCCTGCCAAAAAAGTTTTTCAATATGTTTTGTTTAAGATGAGTCGAAGAGTTCTATAGAGAGTAAGAAGAAAAGGATACAAACCAGATGTCTAGACCTCGGTATATTGAAAAGAAGGTACGTTAAATGATCTTAAAATTATTGTGAAGACAGTAATTACAAATTTTTATAAATAATGCCAATTCTTAACTCTAAGTAGTATGAAGTATCATTTCCTTATATAAGCGGTTTAAAAATTACAGGTTGGCATCAAGTTTAAATCATGATCATTTCCTCGTTTTATCACATAAAAAATTTTCATTAGATTTTCTAAGGTATATTTGGTAATTACTTTGTTAATAATGGTGCTATAATACAAAATATTTCCAGATACCAATAACCTACAATCTCTTTCTCTCCTCTCTGAAACAAACGACTCGGTTTCATTAGAATTCCAAAACCAAATCCAAGGACCATTTTCAATAAAAGGCAATTTATCTTACCGGAAATACCAGCGTTTTCACGGATCCCGGTTTCGAAGGGTCCCGATTTCGATTTGTGACTCGCCAAAAAAATATTCGGACTTTTCTTCACACAGTTCATACGTTGTGTTTACATTCGCACTTTAACTGAGTCCTTTGTTAGTCTTATTTTTGATCTCGCTCATTATTTAGCTCTGATCAATTTCAGTTACTTTACTGTCCAGCCAATCGATAGCAAAATAACTGTCTATACAAATTCTTACTAAATATTAAAACCGTCTTATACTTTTGAAGTGTAGGACCATTTTATTCATCGCTCAATGTAGTTTACATAGGACTCAAAGATGTGGATATATCTAAGAAAGTAAGAAGTCCAGCGGTGAACATCTATCTTTTTTAGGGCACGTCATGATGATGATGAAAACTGTCAAACTACTAGATAGTGTAGTAGCAAATAAACTTCTACACAATTGCACTGTATATTGTTATGGAATAACTCAATTATTAAAATTGACTGGGTTAGCTAATATGATTATAAATAGTTGAATCTCTACCAATACGCTTCAGTACGTACACCAAAGCGGCAGTCGGTATTGTTCTGAAGCATTTGGCACCGTCCAATAAACTAGAATCAGAACTATTACACTCTGAAATAAACGGGATTTCGTTCTGTTGACGCGTCGCTTGAAATAAACGGATTACATCTTCTGTACGGACAAACCGACATAAAATCCTCAAGTAGACTTGCGGCAATCTCATCCTCATCAGCATTATCGTATAAGTTTCATTAGGGTGTTTATTAATTCCCGTGACTCTTACGATCAGCTCGATGTCTCTTGGCTATTGGAAGATGACGTAGAGGGCGATTATAGCACCATAAAAGTCCTTATTGTCCTAGATAATTAAATATCAACACAGCGATGACACCACTGACACAATTATCGTGTTTTCTTATCAATTTCTTCGTGTACAAAAGATTCGATTAAGTTTACTTTTCATTAGGAAGAGTTAGACATTAAGCGAATGATAAGAGTACTAGGTTTTATCCACAATAGGGGCCCAATAAGCGTACTATATTTTATTTTACTAGAGCTAGTTCTATATCGTGGGACGCCCTAGATAAGTATCACCGCAGAGCCTACTTCTACTGCCTAACAGTAAGATGCAAACATTATCGTGATCCGGTGTAAAGGGCGCTGTAGCTAATGTAATTTCTGGAGTAACGAGACTTAACATATTATCTCTCCAAGCGACAGCCACAATATGGTTATCTGTATAATATTTTAGCTACCGCATTTGTATGGGCTGGCTATCCCTTACCATCAGGTGAACGTCCAGTTCATCTCATCACTTCGTAGAAAAAAAAATATTTGCATTTATCTTTCTGCAATAGAAGACTGTGCGAAGACATCATACTTAAAACTTATTCGGCAAGCGAAAACTAAGTACGTAAGTTACTAAATCAATTAAATCGATTTTTGGAATTGTTTAATATTTATACGAGATATCGATTAAGGTATCTTAGCGGTTTAATACATTTTTATAATAATTTGAACCAGTACGAAAATATTCATTGTTTCAACTTTCCCATCTCCATTGAACATTAGCCCAACAACTAAGTTTAATTTTCTTTGTCTAAAAACAATTTACATTATTCTTAAATATTACTAAACTTGTTTTTTTTTAACGCGAAATCGTTTGCATCGCGGCCGTTTTATAAAAAAAGTGAATTTTAAACTTACCCCATTATACTTACGAACTTGGGGCGTTAAAATTAAAAGTAGGTAACAATAATCGACAGCTATTACTGTCTGAAACTTTGTCATAGGACTTAGTCGAATCCGGCTTAACGGCACTTTGTTTTGCGTAATCGATTATATTTCATTAAGCTTTGTTGTTTCTCGTGTAGGAGTCTAAATCCGTTTATTTAATTTTTATATAATATAAATTAGGTATATAATATATAACGTTATATATACAGCTCAGGACAAGTGACTATAACTAATCTGTAAAGATAGAAATAGTAGAGAAGAAAAGTATTAAGACCATGGAGTTTTCGTTAACTTGCTCTTATTTTTGTAATGGTTTGTAGTTTTATATTTAGCATATAATCAATTCGTGCGTGTTGCCAGTGATGACTTATGGCACCGAGACGAGGTCGCTTACAGGGAGCCTCGTGAAAAGGCTCCAAGTCCCACAGAGCGGAATGGAAATGGCTATCCTCAGGGTTTTCCTGCGTGATGGAATCAGAAATGAGGAGATCCGCAGGAGCACTAAGGTCACCGACTTAGTCCAAAAGATTGCTAGCCTCAAGTGGCAATGGGCAGGACACATCGTTATAAAGACTAAGTGCCGATGTGGCACCAAGGTCCTCGAATGGTGACCGCGTACCGAAAGTGTTGGCAGGCCTCCCACCAGGTGGTCCGACGATCTGATAAAGGTTGTGTGCAGCTCTGAATCGATCGATGTTGAGATTTTTGGGAAGAGCCTGTCTAATTTGGGAGAAGTATGTCTGTCAGTCGATAATGATGATGATGATATTAAAATACGAACAACTTTTTTATATTTGATGAAGCGAAGAGACGAGCAAGACGTTCACTAATACGATGATAAAACGCTTGACACGCTTGCCTATAACCGGGTTTTTTTTTTTATTAAGGTGATATTCACAGTATCACATTGCGCTCGTCACCTTAAGACATGTGAGGTTGTTTCGTTACCATAGTAATTTTACTGGCTACAATACCCTTCAAACCGGAGCACAGTAATGTTTGCATAATAATATTTGTTCGCAGAAATAGACGCTGCGGTTGGTATCTACTTTGACTGTCTCCAGCAAGTGGTTAAAGAATCTATCGATTGGCGAAAATGGAATCTAATATAACCATGGATTTCGGTTACCTCTTATCATCCTTCATCATCCATCCTCTATTAAAGTCTAGTCCGCAAAAGGTTGGAGAAAAACATTACTACAGTCGGTTAGTTTGGTTTTAGGATGTGTAATCTCTCGAAAACATCTCTCTCACTCTGTGGTTTTGCTAATCTATAGTAAAAGGTTCTTTGAAAAGTAAAGTAAACTCATCATACGGTATTTTATTCCTAATGAAATGCTTATTTCATTCAATACTTACTCCTCTAGCCCAGTGACCCTAAGTGAGTCTTAACTTGCGGCACAAGAAAGCGTCAGCGTTGTCTGTCGGCAGCACTGCCTCTTACCAGTCCATTGTTGGAAGTTCGCCTACCTCGAAAAAAACCCCACGGACTTTGCTAGAAGGGTCATTTACTAAGAACCCTAAATTTCCGCCAACTTGTCTACCAGCCCAAATATCGCTGGAAGGATGTAGATTTCATTAATTAGGTGTCTATAATTTACAGATGAACAGGATGTTCTGCTGATGGTGAATTGTTTGCTAATAACAATGTGAAGCTAATTAGTATAATAACTTACCTTACCCCAGTAATTACACAATTATCATGATAAAATCTGTATAATGCAGCTTCTTGATGATTTGAGCTGGACCTTTCTACTATCTTGCTTTAGAACGACTCATTAAACGTATCACTTACCACCAAGCAAATATCCTTCTAAATTCGAGGGTCAAGTGGAGAAGATCATCGAAACACTTCTTACGTTCTCTTAGGGGTGATTATTACTTGGAGATCTTGTCTTCGATAATCAACTTTGGAAACTTGTTGGATGAGATCCTCTTTGAGTTACTGATGCCTTCGCTTACAGGTTTCTCTTTGTAGTACTTTTGAAAATCGATGAGTAGGTTTTTTTTTATTTTTTGTTACGTTATTTAGGATTTTACACAATGGACCACATCGTGCTCGCCGCCTTGAGATATAGAAGTTAAGCCTCTCTACTCCAGTAATTATAGCTACAGCGTTCTTCAAACGGGAACACAGTAATGTTCACACACTTCAGCTTGACAGCAGAAATTGGCGCTGGGTGATACCTAGAGAGTCTCCTGCAAAAGAGATCTACCACCAGTAAATCTTCTATTTCTTTTTCGATATGATTCGATATATCATTGTCTGCTTTCATTCTTTCTCCTCTTAGAACTTCGCCTTAAGACATTCTATTACCGGATCAGTGAAACCCGCGTCCAGCTGTCACCATGGCTGATTATTTATAACTGTCACAGACTTTTCTACGGCCGGAAGTTGTTCGTCGCCGTCGCCGCCCGCGCCACGTTTCCGATCCGCTAGAGATGTCGGAATTTTATAATGGCCCAATGAAAACGTTTTTTAAATAAAGAGTTCAAAGAGGTCTCTGTTATTGTTTACGTATGTATGCTTTTTGATGGTTTTCAAAGAACATTTTAATATGAAAATACTCGTTTATATATATTATTCAATTCTTTGTAGTAAAGTATCATACGGCGTTCTTGCTATATACTTAGTATAGTATAGATTACGTAGTGAAAGCTTATTATAATAAAATTTTATTCAAAGAAATAATCAACATCTACGGTTAAAGAAAGAGATGTTCTGTGTATTCTTTTTTTTTAACGAAGCGACGAGACGACCGTGTCGTTCACGTGATGGAAAGTGATATGCCCGTCCATTACAACGTGGTGCTAGCTAGAACGGTATTCACAGCACCACATTGCGCTCGTCGCCTCGAGACATAGAAGTTAAGTCTCGCTAGTCCAGTAATTTTACTAGCTACATTCCTCTTTATACTGGAACACAGTAATGTTTGAACTCTACTGTTTTGCGGCAAAAATAGGTACCGCGATGGTACCTACATAGGCGGTATATGATGCTAGGTTATATAATGAAGTAATGAAATATGCAATATTATGATTTTTTTTTACAATAATATTAACCAAAAATAAAGTGAAAGTCAAAGTGAAAAGAAGTAAAGGTTCGCGCAGACTTTTTTTAATATTATTTTCACCCTAATACTTAGGGTTTATGAGACAAACTTTGTTACGTACTCTTCAACAAAATATTTAAATTCAATCATCTATTCAACAAGTTATTCGAGACTATATATATATATATATATATCTTGAAAAATAAAAAAATATTTATAGATATGTATTACAAATTTATCTTAGCTCTTTGTTAAGAAAATTCATTGCACTCATATTAATTTAGATTCTTTATAATTACAGGTAAGCGGCTCGTCTTAAGTAATTATAAAGCGTTAACGGATCTGTAAGTATCTAGTATTACCTCTAAGTTTCTTTAACTGAAACTCACTTCGTCATATATGAAGCTTTTTTTTTTTTATATAGTCACGCCTTTTTCCCAGTAGGGGTAGGCAGAGGTGAATAAACACCCACATTTCGCCAGATGTGGTCAGATCAGGTCCCATGTAACAGGGAGCGAGCCTGTTGCCACTTTATTGGGACCACCCCACACACACACACAAAGATGATATCAGTGTGCGGGTTTCCTCACGATGTTTTCCTTCACCGTTTTGTATCTCGCTGTTGTAACTAAAGTTCACAAATGTACATAACTTAAATATTAAGTCATTGGTACATGCCGAGATTTGAACCCGCGACCTTCAGAATGAAAGCCGCACGCTCTAACCATTAGGCCAGCGAGCTCATATATGAAGCACACATTTATATTCATCAATTCAAATATAGATGAAAATCTTAACATTTAGAAAAGCATCAAAAAAATAACTGAAACTATTTATTAAACTTTTGTAAATACAAGCTTCGAGGTTAAACCGCGTCGAAAAATTTTTTAAAGTCCATTGTGAAACTTGTATTTAACTGTGGAGAGTAACTGTCAATATAACCGAAATTTAAAGTATTAAAGATATAACTGAACCTCAGACAAACGGTTTGAATCTTTGAGGGATTTCTAGGTCTTCTAACATTTGACTTCTATCCCAATGTTTCAATTCGCTGAATGTCCTTCAAAATTTGAATCTAAAATTGGGATAGTTAAAATTGTTTGTAACCATTAGTATAATAGTTCCGCTGATTTAAGGATTTCTGCATATTAAAATAATCCCTGAAAACAAATTATTGAAATATGTTATAATCTGTAATATAAACAGTACTGTTGAAATCTTAATGTGGAACGGTTACCTTGCACTACGACACGAAATCCGATATCATTCAAGATAATATTAATACGTCGTATGGAAAAAAAAAAAATCCTAAACCTACTACAGTGTTAGTAACTAGAGATCGTGAAAATTTCGGAAACTGTGGAGCTATCTCATTAGCTTTATTATGTACCACCTTGAAACAGTTACGACAGTCTGACGGCCCGACTGTCCTTCTCAAAAATATCACAAACTAGCTCAGCGGATTTGACTCCTATGCGATTATATTTAAAGGTGAAGTTGGCTTGAGATTGTATGCTAATAATTTCGGATGCCCCGTCAGTGTAGTTGGGAGGAAAAATTGAAGAGGCAGCCAAGGAAAGTGACGTCAGGGAGTTGTTTGGGACGGATCGAGGTGGAATATTGTGATATTTTTGATATTCTACGAAGTCCAACCCGATGAGCAAGTGGAGCTCCTGTCTGTAATGTTCATTGTTTTGGAAAAATTCAGTATCTTATGTTTATTCATGATCTGTGCGATAAACCATAAATAATTGTTTATGAATCTTGAACTCTTCTATCGGCAGGCGCAAAGAAAATCGGTGATATTTTATATAAAATTAAAGACACTTTCTTGGTAATAAATTTACTCGCTCATAGTAACTGTAAAGTTACTTGTTAGTGGCATTTTAAGCTTTATTTAATATATACATTAAGAAAACGTTTTAAACTAAGCTGATTATATAAGCTTTTAATTTTAGTAATAAAATAACCATAACAAGGAAAGTTTTCGTAACCATTATACTACCTTACAAAGTCAAAAGGAATCTGTGATTAAAATCTTAGTGTTATAGTAAGCCTTATTATCGTTCTAAAAGAAAGGTACATTAGGTATTAGTAATAGGCTGTCAAATATCTCCCTTCCGCTTTTTTGCTCCTTATTCAATGCTTTATAAAAAGTGTTACAGTGATCGGATTTAAGGCCGCGAAATTCAAAAGACAAAAAGGCGGAAGGTAGATATTTGACAACCTAATATAAAAAATTAACTAATTACTGTTGTATAAAGTAGGCTTCGCGACAAAATAGCAATCGACGGCTTGTAATATAAATAATAAATTGCACTATATATACTAATTATTGTATACTGTGTGTTAAAATATCCACACTTCCACTATACCTTCGTAAAAAAGGCATCTACTGTTGTGAGATACCCGTACATCAACTTTTAGGGAAAGTAATCTTCAGCAGTGGTCATCAATAAGTATTAACAGAATACATAGATAAATACAAGGCATAGATAGTAATTATAAAATATATTCCATCAAGATTCAAACTCTTTTTGCGATGATATAATATTAGAGTTATTAGAAGTTATGTATATGAATAAATATTCAAATATAAAAGATCGTTATTGTTATCTATGGAAGTAGACCAATCTAAGCATATTTTTATTTTTCTATAAATCCTTAAAAATGTCGAAGAATCTTCAATGACCACAGCTCCTTTCAAAGATTGACAGTAATGTTTGCCTACTCCTGTAAGGCAGTTGAAATAGGCGCTATAGTAATCGAACTTAACGAGGGAATTGCAGGCTTTAAGGATGGGGTCGTCATTGCCCTCTAAATGAAACTGAGTAGGATGATGCGTGGACGTGGTCTCTAGCCATTGTGTCGGTGCTCACGTGGATGCTGGGGACTGCATAAAACAATCTCCGGGACCGTATATCCCAAGCGTTAGAGAGGCCGCGGTTGTGTTCTGAAATGAAAACCTGTGACCCTTCCAAACGCTGTGGGCGTACATCGACGGGGTTTTAGTTTTTAGTAGGCAAAAATCTTCACAGAATTCTGACATCCCCGCTAGAAGACAGGGTAGAGAAGATTCCGCGGAAATCAAATAAATAAACCAATGGTTCTGTAGTCTTCCTAACTACACGGTTTCCGGGATCAGTGAACTTAGCAGTAGTAACACATTACTGCTACATAAAGCCGTTCGAATAACCAAAGTAATTAGCCAACAAAATTAGTTCTATTGACATTACTATATTGAAGTAATAAAGCAAACATTACTCGCGTGTGTTGACTTTGTGTGATTGGATACAAATCGCAATAACTTAGGCGGATCAAAATTACTGCGCGTTACATTCTAGTTAGCAGCGGAGTTTAGTCTAGTCTAGTTTCTCATACGCTGACTCGAGTAGAATTTTAACTGCGAAATAAGTTACCGAACAAAATCTTGAGACCCGTTTAACGTTAATTTAAATTAAACTGAACCTTAATATTATATTTAATCTTCTTAAGCAAAACTTTTTTAAATGTTTTCACTTCGCCGAATATTCTCGTCTGCTCCATCAGCTCATTTTTGTGAAAGTTTTTTTATTTGATTAAGCAACTTAAGTATTTTTAATAACCGTTATCAAACTTTCTTGAATAATAGAGGATATTATTTAAATATTTCTTTCTAGATCAAAGCTTGATGTTTATTAAACAAAAATACCCTTTTAATTAAACATCAATTTTTTTATTCGATGTTCCGACGAGACGGATGAGACGCTCACCTGATGGTAAGTGATACGCCTGCAGGTATACACTTACAGTACATTGTTCTCGTCGGCTTGAGACGTAAGATGTTGAATCTCCTTACCTCAGTAATTTCATTAGCTACAACATCCCTCAAACTGGAACATTGTAATGTTTCCACTAACTGTTTGACGGCAGAAATAGACGCTAGAATGTAGACCTACCATGAGTAAAAAAAATACAAGGCTTTAACCATATGGTAAAAGAGTAACGCCAATTTTAGCAACAACGTATCTTCAATATTAAAATTATTTTGTAGGAATACAAGGACCAATATTAAACTACTTTAAATTATTAAAAACGATTGCAGAAATCGGTGCAGGTCGACCTGGGCAGACATATTTCGATCAAATCGAAGATGTCCTAAAGAATGGTCAGGTCAAGAGTTCTCGCAACCGACGAGCATGCATGAAGACGCTCATAAAAGTGGAGGAAGGGAGAGAGGTGTGCCAGGATCGTAGCAAGTGGAGAGAGGTGGTCTCAGCCTACTCTACGGGGAACGAAGCATGATATATATGTATCTATTATTAGCTAGCATTAATATGTCATATAGCATTCATGGCGATTCAAGCAGGTCTAAGAGTTCAGAGAATGTTCTCCGTTGTTGATATATAGAAGTAAACTAAAACCTCTACATATTGAAATAGTTACAACTCTAAACTAAGAATCTCAGGACAGTCGATATATACAATCACCACGGTATCTTATAGAGCCCACTAAACGTATTTAAAAAAAACTATACTGTTCATAGAACACTAATAAAATTAAGGTCTCCAATTCACTACACATACAGTCTACAATCTAGATATTTTATGCCTGAGATACTAGTATCGTCTACCCACTCTGACCGATTTGAATAATTCAATAACTATATTTTTGCTGTGAATGAATTTGTGTATTTCCATCAATCAAATCCTCCCCACGCGAGGCAGGGGATGTATTTACATTACAATAGAGTATCAGGTGCTCGCTTTAAATAACCGCCTAAGCGTTTCAATAAGATCTCTTCATAAAAGTGCTGATTTTCTGATAAATGTGATCTAATTCACATCCTTACTTCGTTATTTTTATGATTTTGAAATATATTCGTTAATTCTCAACGCTGATGTTATACATTTGTGGCGTGTATCCATTACCACAAGTGTACCGTCGTGATGCCGCTTTGAACAGACTTCTTTGTTATTCCGTCATCGTCCTCTCGCCTAGCACTTGAAGACTAAGCAATTGAATTTGTCGTTTATATTTATAACAAATGTTGAGTTAATTATTTGTTCATTTAAACAATGCGTTGAAGAAACCAAGAGCACTGTGTCTTATGACACTTGTAAATAATCAATTGAGTGTAAAATACTGGGCGTCTTGCGGTAGAAATCACATATTCGTACGATAGCCGAGTTAACTGTAACTGCTAATATTTAATTTATTTTACTATTGTAAAGTGAATTTTATGAAATACACGGTTACTGCTTAAACACCCGAATTATTTACAATAACTAAACTTCACAATCCCCACAACGGCGAGACGACTTCATCTGCAAAAAAGCCCATACATTGCCTAACACGGCAAAGCTTTTATTTGCAACTGTCCTGAAATACGGGGATGGAATAAATAAACGTGTAAATTCTTTAATGTAATAATTGTCTATGTAGACAAGAAGTCTGATCCGAGTCGGAAGGGATTAGTGGAAAAAAACGGAGATGGTTGTTAGATAGGTATGTATTTTCGGGAGAGAAATCTTCTAAAAGATACTCGGTCTTTTCTAGGAGAGAGTCACGAGTTTATTATTTAGTAAAACCCACTCGGTGGTCACTTTCAGCGTTTAGTGAAGTAACCGGATTTCCGTTCGAAACACAACCGGGCAACTTTAACGCTATACTACGATAGTATGTCCCGGGGTTTGTTTTGTGCAGACCGTACCAGCCTGGCGAGTACTACCTCAATGGACGGAAACTGCGTCCAGCCATTGTCGTCTTCAGGTTTTAAAGCGATAAGAACACGTGGGTAATAAACCTAACTTTATCATTTTAGAAATTCCTCACGAGCTGGCCTCGGAATCCAACTGAGTGTGTAGAAGATGATGTTTTGTTGTGGAGATTTTTGGGGAAGGCCTATGTCCAGCTGTGGACGTCTATCGGCTGACAAAAATGATGTTGATGATGATGTGTAAAAATGAAGTTTACTACCTTATTGTTCTTAGATTAGGTTTAAACATGGCCCAAAAAGTACCTTTAACTAACAATGTATGGGAAAGGGAAATAGGTATCTTTGAGTTTTATCATTACTTAGTACTTATATATATAGAAGTATTGGGATAAAGTAATACATTAAGTGAATTAGTTTTGCAGAACTCTCTAATCATATATCGTACATAACATTACCCTAAATACAGAGCTAATACAGCAATCTTTTAAAAGATGTATACAAATATTAGATAAATAAACTTGTCGGACGCTTCCTTCGGGGACTGAATAATAGAAATTGAAAGGACGAGCTCGCCTTCAGGCAGGCCAGCTTTATATATCCAGTTGGAGACGTGGTAAGGAAAATTGTTATTTATTTCCATCGACAAACTCGTCCGGAGAACTTACTTCTTACGGGTGACGTGACATCTGTTTACTACTTGCTTACTACTTTGATGTCCCTGTGGTACATCGCGGAAGAAACAAATTGTCTTATCGACATAATTTAGTCTGCTAAGCATTCAAGTAAAGGCCGCAATATTAAAATAGCATTAAATTTGACACCAAGTTATTGTAATCTGTCTTAATTCTTTGTCATAAAAGATTATAACTTATTGGTCTCTTACTTAAGATACCTCATAATGATTTCTATGACATCATTCGAGTAGAAATGATACAGATAAGAAATTTCTTTAGGAATAGATGGGCCGCAAACTTCTTTTATCCACAATGAATTTTTACATGTTAGCTGATTTACAAAAGGATAATTATAGCTAACGTTGTGGATTTGGATTAACTTTACCACAATCAACATTCTATGACATTTGTGCCCAGAATAGGAGCAAAAGCTTTCGTTTTAAAACTCACCAACCATTTACTTAAAAATGTTGCATTGTAACAAACATCGATAAATATTAGGAAAGTCGCGATATTTTCCAAAGAAATAGCAAGTGTACCTACTTTTTGATGACCATTAAATTTTTTTTACATCAGATCATGTTAATACCACGCCTCATCTTTCTTCATTCTGCAACAGCATCTCTTGGGGGCTTTAGTAGATTTATGCGGTACGTGGTTGAATTTTTGAACGGGTACGGACAATGGCGTTTGGAGTTCTTCCGAATCCTTTTCTTTCCTTAGCCAGCGTCCGTCATAAGTTGTTCAAGCTGTTATGGTCATCTATAGTAATACATAAAGTCAAACTTTGGTAGAGTAAGTTTATTATATCGAGAAGTACTAGACCAATAATATATCATATACATCTTAAGAAATCATTTAACCTTGTAAAATTTGTAAGGTATCAAAAACCAAGGGAGCATGGGTTGGGAAAGCTATGTTCAGCAGTGGACAAGCATACTCTGATATTATAATTATCGAAAATTATTTGTTTAGTAATCTTAAGTAATTTCATTCCAAAAGTAATTCGTATCGTATCTGTACAAGTTGGACAAGTACAAGTTGGAGAGCATATTTATATATTTCTTTTAGTATCTTAACTGATAATAACTGCTTACAACTATATATACTACTGTAATTATATTTTCCCATATTATGGTTATCTACTAGTCTAGTAGTAGATTATTTGTAATAATAGTTTTATGTACGACCAGTTTAATATTCAACCATATATTAACATAATGTACACAGAATGTATTACCGATTAATTAGCATATATCCACAGACCGGAAGGATACACGAAATTTCCACTAATTTCAATATTACACAGAGATTTGCGTAGTATAAAGCCTTTAATTATGTTTGATTTTAAAAAATGTTTCTAGTATCAAAATAGTTGACTGTAGTCTAAAAGTGACGCACTTTATGGCTACTATAGACTTAATGTTAGATATATGCACTACATGTTACTAGACTCTATTAATTCCTAACTCATTTACATGGTTGTGAGGTTATGATAATTTCACAACTTTCAGTATGTAACCTTTATAACAAAAAGAGACATATAAATTGGTAATTGTTATACTAATAATGTTACAGACGAAGCAACAAGTAGACGTTATCTATTAGGGGGACCGGAAAGTAATGTCGTTTTCTTACGCTAAATACAAACACATACATTTTTAACGAGTCTTTATTTTTAATCAATGATGTATTCCCCATCATTGTCAATAACCTTTTGCCATCTAGTGAGTAAATTTTCAATCCCTGATCGATAAAAATTAATTGGTTTTTCGGCAAAATATCTAGAGATGGCATTTTGGATATCATCCAAATTTGCAAATGTTTTGCCACTTAAAAAGTGTTGCAGCGCTCGGAATAAGTGGAAATCCGATGGTGCAACATCGGGCGAATATGGTGGATGAGGCAGCACCTCCCACCCCAATTCATTAATTTTTTCTAGAGTTCGCCTTGCGCAGTGCGGTCTTGCATTGTCATGTTGGAGAATGACGCCTTTTCGGTTGACAATCGCTGGCCACTTTTCAATTAAAGATTGATTGACTCGCTGCAATTGTTCGCTGTAGAGGTCTGCAGTAACAGTTTCTCCAGGTTTCAGTAATTCAAAATGAACAATGCCGCGAATACTCCACCAAACACACAAAAGCGCTTTTTTGGGGTGTAAACCTGGCTTAGCAGTACTCCGAGGGATTTCATTTGGAGAGAGCCACTGCCTTTTGCGTTTTGGGTTATCATACAGGACCCATTTCTCATCTCCTGTGATCAAGCGATCAAAAAACGCTTCTGTGTTGTGTCGTTGAAGCAATAAGTTGCATGTGATTGATCGGTTAGCCTTATTCTGTTCGGACAGATTATGCGGGACCCAAACACCTGCTCTGCTTACTTTTCCAATCTGCTTCAAATGTTCTTGGATGGTCGACCAAGGTTTGTTGAGACTGTTTGACAATTCCTCGATCGTCTGACACGGATTTGCTTCCACTTCCGCCCTTAACACGTCGTTGTCTAACGCTGATGGTCTTCCTGATCGATACGAGTCGGAAAGATCAAAATTACCCGATTTGAACTTGGAAAACCACCTTTGGCATTTACGAATGTCCAGTGCATTTGGATAAACATCGCAAATGTTTTTGGTAGCAACTGTTGCGTTATTTCCCTTGCGAAACTCAAAGAGCATGCAATGCCGGATGTGTACCTCTTCTGGTATTTGGCTGGCCATTTTACCCAAAATTACAAAAAAAAATTGTAATTTAATTGTCTATAAGTAAAGAAATCACTATAACCTCACAATGTCTTTGGTACGCCTCTGAACAAAACAATGAGCTGACAAATGACAATCAAGTATTGGCATGCGCAGAAACGACATTACTTTCCGGTCCCCCTATTATATAACACCTCACTTTTCCTACGGAGAATATAAACATCCTACTATTTGAGCTACTTGTGCTACTTGTGTTGTTAGACTTGTGGGCCACGTAACCACACAGTTAACCTCAATAAAATGCCATCCAGAAGCGAAACCTGCTGGTTATTGCTTCTAATTCCCCGTAATGGCCGCTCACGACAAACTTGTTTCAATTGCCTTAATTAAAGTGCACTTTTCCTTTATCCGAGAAATTGTAATTTTAAAACAAACGATGGATAGTCACTCCTTACTCATCTAGGTCTCGTTTTAGGACTTGATGTTTTTGCCAAGACACATCGGTGCCAGTTTGTGAACGACGTAAATTATTTAACGAACAATAATTCTTGTCAGCGTGACATTATAAAGTGGAGCCGTTACCTATCATCCGGGAGATGCCTTTAGTTTATAGTGATACTAATATATAGGAAATTTTTTCATTATTTTCATATCTTTAACTGTCGTTAAAATTACTTCCGATTCTATACTCTAAACCACAGTTCCCCAAACTTTTTTGTGTCGTAGACCCCTTGCCATGTTTTTCCGTGTTGGGTAGATCCCCTACTTACCTGATATTGATTTCCTGTAAATTTCTAACTGTAGTGAAGTTTAGTGTTGAAAACTTAATGTAAAAACACTTGTTAATTTATACATTTATTAATTGAATTTAAATTAAAACTACTCAAAATAAAATTTTGTATCTGTCATGTGAAATATATGTAACATTAAATAAACATAAAATAAACTATAAATAAAATAACATAAGCAATAAGTCTATCAGTGGTATGTGTTGAGATCCACTATCGTGGACCCCATTTTCATTTCATGGACCCTCAATTTTTTTTTCCGCTGACGTGGATCCTTTGCAGGTTGTCATAGACCCCTAGGGGTCGATATAGACCACTTTGGGAATCACTGCTCTAAACACTGGATGTCAGTTCACACAGTTCTCTTGTCAGGATCTTACTTACGGATTTCTACGATTATTATACCGGTATTGAATTTAATGGCTGTCTATTCTTTCGAAAAAGTATCTAGATCTAAATCGATAAAATCCATTAGAAGCTACGATGTTACAGCAAGCACAAAAATATTTAGGCTTTAGTCTTACTTTTAAACCACATTGTTTGTCTCTGTTTCCTTCAGATTTATTCCAGATACGTCTAAGAAAGAAACTGTAGATTCAAAAACTTGTTTCAATTAAAGTATACAATCAGATTCTATAAATAATATTTCTACTTAGCAAAAGCAGATTAAGCGTTATTCGTGTGTTAATAAATTGAAGTGGCAGTATTAAATCCAGTTACAAATTTGTTGTGTCGTCGAGCAATTTATCTAAAATAGTTAGCGTCAGACGAATAAATCTTGAATAAATTATTCATAATCACAATACAAGTGCTATCATAAATAATGCAAAAGTATCTAAGCAGGGATTTTGCTTAATAAAATAGTAACTACCTTATTATGTTATAACTTAAACTCGAATTTTTATCAAGTAATAATTTAGATAATACGATATCTGTTTAATATTATAACCTTATACTTTAAAAGCATGTGTATATTATAATATTTGCATAAATAAAGAAATATATAATCACTAACACTCATCTTGTAAACGTTATATTTTTAATATGATATACCATCAATATGGTTTTACCTAAATCTAAAACTTATCTAAGGGATACTCACAAATTGACTTTTGCTTCAAATTGTCTATATTCAATGAAATACTAAAGATTTGTAAAGCTGATCCCCATACTGATGGATGGTAGTGAATGTCGGGTATGGCAGAAGAAACATGAAAGTAGGATTAATGCTGTGGAGATGAGAAGCCTGAGAAGTATAACTGGAGTGAAACGGATGGACAAAGTGAGGATCAGTGTGATAAGGAAGCGGTGCGGCGTGGTTGGAGATGTAGTGACAAGGATAGAGAAAGGGATGCTTAGATGGTTCGGCCATATCGAAAGAATGGATGAAAGAAGATTAACGAAAGAAATATACAAGGTAAGAATGATTGGAAAAATCGGTGCAGGTCGACCTAGGCGGACATATTCCGATCAAATCGGAGATGTCCTAAAGAAAGGCCGGATCAAAAGCACACGCAACCGGCGAGCGTGCATGAAGACTCTTATGAAAGCGGAGGAAGCGAGAGAGGTGTGCCAGGATCGTAGCAGGTGGAGAGAGGTGGTCTCTGCCTATCCTACTGGGAACGAGGCGTGATATATAGGTATGTTGTAAAGCCGTAACCCTAAATAAAAAGATGTCCAGAATAAAGCGAAATACAGTTAAAGAAGTAAGAATATAAAGTAGATAAGACAGTACTGATACTAAAAGGAAAAATGCTTTACTAAGATTATTATATTTCGGAATTTAATGATTTATGTTTTCACTTGGGTTTTTTAAAGATTGCGCGAAAACGTGTGTGTTGTTTTTACATTTTTTAATAATTATCGAAGTAGTTCTTTAAAATTGAGTTTACATTACACCTTTTATAATAGACTAGAGAGAACTCAACATCAAACTGAACATGACGGTAGTCAAGAAAAACAATCCACTATCCGATTTGGTACATGCAAGTTATTATATCATAGTCCTCATCATAAAGAATAATTAGTTATTTAATCGCAGACGTTTCCCTGTACTCGTGTTTCTGTCATCACTCAGCAAAGAAATAATGTCCCGGCAACAGGTGAGCTGCTGGCTGTTGGCCAGGCAGCGGTCAGTTCAGATATCTCCCAATCAGAGGATACGTGGAAGGCAATATGGTGAAACTTGGCTTTTATTTTAAAAACCCTTTTCTCCAATGCCCAATTAGTTCCCATTTTCACTTTCAATTATGTTTGTAACAAATGTAATGAATACTAAAACATTACTTCACTAACAAAATATGATAATATTAAAGAGAAATATGGCGTAAGCCGTGGATAACTAATCCAGTATTCAGGCGATCAAGATTTAAATATAACAGATTTAAATAAGAACATTAGATTAGTTTTAGAGCTAGACACAGAACCAAATAAATATTAAGATTGAATCTTAAGAAAATCTACGACTCTTATCTTTTTTCTATACAACTTTAAAGTACCTTTGACATATTCGCTTTAAGTTTAATAATAACTTCAACAAGCCGGCTTCAATGAAGATTTTATAATTTTATAGAAGCGTTTCCTGATACTGAAGATGTAAGGCTTTGTACTGTACGTACGTGATAGCATAGATCCGCATCCATTTTGAAACTGATCTATGGAAACTCCAATCGCTTTGCTTCTGAACTCGTTTTTACGTCCGTATTATATAAGTGCGATCGGCATCCCATCCCTCCTATAAATACATCAGCGGCGCGACAATCCGACCTAAATTATTTAAGCATACAACAATTGACCAGAACTCGTCCCGATACACTAATGTGCCCTTAAAGACGTCTGTTTGTTAACAAATGTTTGGACGTTTGCCACGAGCGGCGCTGGTAACCCGACCACGTTGGCAAAGATTGGTGGGCGTGTTGATCGTAACATTCTCCGAGGAGGCGTAGCTATTGTATTGTTGGCCAATCAAAGATTTGTCCGGTCGATGTAAGAAGGCGTTGGTGCCGTCTCCGTTACCAGTTAATTTGTGTCACCTTTAGAGAAATTTTAAAATTAGTTAAGAATTTTGTCACTATCTATATCAGATTGGCCGAAGAATTTATCAATTTAACTCTCACGTCCACACGCTTCTGTTTAGACAAGCTAAACTGTATTCAATTTTACGACAAATTTTGAACATAATTTTATTTTAGGTTTACCATTACCAAGTTCATAGAAACAATGAAAATTAACTTCCCTAGTTGTACCCTTATTGATTTAAATGTCTTTAGGTATATCACCTGGCGATCACCCACAACGAGTTTAACATGATTTTAGGTAACAATGCGGCCGAAGATGATGAAGCATGCCCGCTTTGAATGCTCTGCCTCTTAAAGATCAGTTGCCGAAAACTGATGATGTCGTAAACATCTACGTATACTCATTATCCAAAATATTTACAGACTAATCGTTTATAAGCGATAAATTACATTTCTACCTTTACATTAAATTTAAACAGTTTTCAATCAAAAAGGTTGACTCATTAAATCGGATATATACTACGAATAATAACTTGCATATAACAATAATGCGAAGATATATTTATTAATGCTATATATTTATTTATTCATTTCTTAACATCTTAATCTAAGAGTACAGAGGGCGAACTTAATACCACAGTGATATTATCTGCCAGTCTACGCACGAGAAGTACATTTACATCAAATTATATAAGACATATTTACACAAATACATATACATATATAAAATAGTGTCAAAGAATCTATGGTATATATACATACACACCTACATTTGTTGCGAGGCATTCCGAAAGGTGGACCGACGATCTGGTTAGAACCGCGAGAACCCACTGGATGCGAGCAACGGGACCGATCGATGTGGAGATCTTTGGAGAGGCCTATGTCAATCAGTAGACGTCTATCGGATGGTGATGATGATGATATATACACACCTAGCATATAACAATCAATCTATAATGTTTATTTTATAGAATTGAATCCATCTCTTATATGTAAAAATATCTCATATAATTCATTCGATTGTGATACTTTCATCATTACATGAAATATAGTAAATTAAATTTTTATTACAATACCACCTATCTATGGAGAGTGACTTAAAATACTTACTACTTATTGAAAAATGTAATTCGCTTATAAATTGCGAAATAATTCTCTGTTAAGTGTTAGTAATAATACAAATCTTATAAGTCAAAATTAGTATAGGAAGAAATGTATCAAATTAGGTAACCTTGAAGATTTGTAAAAGCAATTTCGACGGCCGAGTGTGAATGACTCGTGTAACAATTAAAACACGAATGTTTCTTGAGTGCTCTATATGTGGCGGTTGATTCAGCTCTGAAGCTTGACTGTTATGTGCTTGGTTAAAGTATTAAGCAATAGGCGGAATCTCTCGAAATACTTTAATTGCCCGCATCGCGTTAATGGTTTACCGCTTTGTAACACACTGGTCCTAAAATTGGATGCAAAGGCAACCGCTGATCGCATCGCTCCTCTGATAGATGAAGAGATTAGCCGACATACATTTTTAAGTTATTGCAAGAAAATGGTTTAGGAAATCCTTAAGAGATAAGAAAACATAAAAAAGCACATAAATAAAAAATTCAAAATTGAAGTCTATCATTAAAATAATGTAAATAATAGAGATAAATGAAATAGTACAGATAGTGTAGGTAAACAGACAGGTGAGAAAAAATATAAAAGACGTCAAATTAATACCATCATTATCATAAAGAAACTTTAAAAATAGTTAAGAACAGATGACTCTAAAAGCAGAATTGAGAAAAAAGGCTGAATACTTAAATTTGTACCATACAGAACTCATTTAGATCTAGATAATTCTCTCAGGCATTTTTATTGTTTCCCGCTTTTATCAGCAACAGAACAAACACGCGGTCTCAATAGACATTATCCGACAAATTAGACGTAATTAATTGTTGTCAGAACATTTACTCGCCAGCTTCTGTATCGGCGACAAATTATTGCTGTCAGCTGCATTCTTTTAATTTTCTTCCACAGCACCACCGATATATTCTTGCTTCTTTTAATGAGCCGAGTAATGACTATCGCGAACTGAACTAATGTCTTTCTAAAACAATTGAATTTTTCAATAGGGAGCGACAACATTACCCAGAGGTACATTTTTCGTCGTCATAACGTGTTATCATTAAACTATTCATGAGACTTTTTATTACATTGGTTCTATGGACATTTGAATAATATACATGTAATTTAAAATTTATCTATCTAATATTTCTAAAGACAATAAGAGAACAAAGTCTAATAAAATATCTTGAAAATGATATGTCAATGAAATAATATTTGCTTTTACTAGAATGGCGTATTCCACTGTAAAGTATTTTAGTAGTGTAACGGGAAAGCAAATCAGCTATTAACCACATACGACGGATATTCAGTATTTGAACATTTAAATAGATCACACGATTGGCGCAAATTAATAAGTACCACATCTGAAATTAATGTTATCATAATATTTGCTGAATAATCTGCTGAATTATACTTGCTGGATTTAACGGATATTAATTAAACATAGTCTTTCTCGTCTATCATTCGCTATACACAACTACACTGTTTTTTTATCAGTTAGAATTTCTTAGTATTAGATACTTTTAAAAATTTACTTACGTACTTAAATTAAATTTGTGTTAATAGTTATTAATCAAACGAACGCAAAAAATATAGCTGTAAAATAAATTTGGTCCTAAAATACGTCCTTGGTGAACTCTTCTTCCTCTACCATGGAATTTGTATTCTGTATGAAGTTCGCAAGGTGTACAAATGCATTTTCAGAATTCAGTTACGGTGTCGTACTAAAGTTTATCACTGAAATAGATCGAATGTACTGTCCCAGTTACCAACACGTGTGCGGTCCACGTCAAGAATAATGACATTAAAAAACTCGTCCGCAAACAAACGTCGCGGCTCGGATGCCGCGACGTCTTGTTACGTCGGACCAGATATTTGAAACGCTTTCGATTCAAGAAGGTTAGTATACGGATGTTAGATTAGTGGTGTATTTGGATAACTATATCAAAAGTAGGCCATATTATATAAAACATACAATGGTGGAGGCTCAATTAATATTTATTCAATTATAGTTTAGTTGATAAGTTATCGCAGTCTTATCTTAATCATTTAAGCCTATTAATGTCACTGCTGGAGATAGGAAGTTAGAATAGATTTTTAATGTAACCAGTCTGATATCATCTGCATCCGAAGATTTTCAGCGATGTTTACTAGATCTTCGATCATCTTGTACCACTCTAGAATTTTTCTGATCAACCGGTAGTCCAATTTATAGTTTGTATAGGATTCTCATAAGAGTACAATGTTTAATAGAACATCCAATAATTGTCGTGGTATAAAACAAAGGTATTAAGAGGGGGTACTTTCGTCATTCTGTACAGTGTAAGAGAAAACTTTTTTCTTTTGGACAAATTTCATTTCATCAATAACCTAGTCCCTCTGCGAAGATTGGCCCATTTGCCTCTTCGCTGTAGAATTAAATTAAACTTGAAATAAATACGGTCTTAAGCTTACACTTAATCTTACGTTCCCTTCTCAAACTTCTGACTTTATTTGGAGGATCGACTGATGGACGCTTAATTTTTCTTCCTCGTGTACTTTAATAGATACGCCTACTTTAATGTTCCGATATTTGCATTAAACCATTTAATATTTGATGTGGATATTCAGATGTAATCGTTAAGTCAACTGAACATTTAGCACAACTTAAAGATACAACATCACCATCACAGCTCAACATCGAATACTTTGATTGAATTAGAAGAAAATATAGCTTTAAATAGGAAAACCAATGGGATCGCTATAAATAAAAATCCTTCCATGTACCTTCACAATTTAACAATAAGACCTCGGAAATTTAAGATTTGACAATTCGTAAAATGTTTCCTCGCTCCCAGGGGACTAATAGTTCAAAGTACCCTTCGAGGCGTGGAAGCGTTCAGGTGTATAAATTGCTAGAATTACCAGAGGCCTTTATGAATTGAAATACCGATTACATTGTGTATAACTTTGTATGAATTTTAAAAATCACAACCATGTTAGCCTGTTATAAAGAGAAGCTCTTTGGGACAAGGTTGAGTAGATTTTCCTGTGCAATATAACGGAATAACTTTATGTTTACAACATTAAAATACTATTGTATAAAGTACAAAACAGAAATAATACATACGAGTACATAGAAATGAGTAATAATTTTGATAAATTTATAGAAATAACATAAACTGTGATCATGAATGTTAGTTCGGAAATCTATTTTAAAGTCATTCGAGACGTTTCTCATTTATAATTTATATCTCTTGTTGTTTTTTTATTAAAATATAGCTGGATATTTGGATATTGGCCAATTACTATGAAGATATTAGCAAGATCGACGGTGGATGGCCGTGATAGGCCGCGGTATAATGAGTTACTGGTCCACTTAATTCACTGTCTGGTTATAACATATAACATTTCCTTTGATGATTTTTTTTTGGAAACAAGGTCATCCAGGTTTAGAATGAGTAACCGGTTTTTCTTAATAAATCTCAGGATTTTAATTTTAAATACAATTGAAACATTTTACTGCAAATTCTAGATTTATTGATGAATAGCATGTGATAATATTTTCTATACTAAACAGGTCCTGACCTAAACTTATTTTAGAATAATTATTATCACTGCTATTATAATATCAATGTTTCTTCTATCACAATAGATTATTATGAAAACATTATATTTGTTCAATGGTCATATTATTTTTAACGAGATTTTTCTTATGATCATCTTGGTCATCATCATTTTGGTGTATGGTCTACTATTCTGTTTAATAACAAAATGTTAATAGAAAAATAACCCACTTATACATTGTATAACTTAAAATTGGCAATAATTGTAAAAATATAGACTAATCATGTACCTACTAATATTCCGTCTTATAATATTTTGTTAGGGTTCGGATTTTCGGCTTCAACTTTCTATTTACCTTCCGTTCTTAAATTTAAATTAGATATTATGTAAATTAGAAAGTGAATGGGATTCGCAAGGCACAACAACAAGAAGAAGAAAGATAACGACATCAGAAGTTATTACCTATATTTAAAATACTAACCTCATGTCTGTTTCAATACCCAACATTCTGACTACTGTTCCAAGCGGTCGTCATTCCTATTACGCGTAACGTAAATAGTTTTCCCCCCTTTTTTGTTCTAAGGACAGATGGTCTGGCGTGCATCCAAAGCGTATCGATTATTTGGAATGTTGCCAGCGCGGGGTTAAGAAATGGAAACAAATAGTTACATCCGGGGCTAATAGATAGGTAAGTCGAGGCAAAGGTCTCGTGTAGTGTGAGCCTTTGACGTATTTCCCCCCATCGGTGCGTATTATTGCTTCACTTTGAAGTCAAAATGCGATGTATCAGTGCCGGTTGAAATCGTTCGCACTGAAAATTGTTGGGTGATTCCTTTTGCTTTGAACTGAAGTCTGCCTCTACCATCAATTCAATTTTTTACCATCCTTTTCACTTTCTAACTTTAATAGATTATTTTTTTTAACTACAGAAAAAAGTTTTTTTGGTTAGTCTATACGTAAAATACTGTACTATAAGTATTTATACATCGATATCAAGCATAAAATTTGACTAAAATATACTAGTAACTACGAAATTAGTTTTGAAAAAAAATGTTACTGGTCCATTATCTATTAAGGTTAATTAATAAAAGAATGGAAAATATTTCGAATATAAATTGTGTCCTTCCTTAACTATATGTTCACATACGTCTTCGTTTACTTTCATATTATTTGAAGGTATCTACGTTCAATTACAGATCCAACTATACCCTAAATACAGAGTATTGAAAGTTATATAAGTCTGCGATGTTCATAAACAACAGTTAAGTAAAACACATCGACGTTACAAGGCTTTGCTTTCACGAAATAAGTACAACACATGGTCGTTAGCTGTAATAGTGTGGTGTTGTGTAATATAAATGATACTGATATAAATGTATAACATCATAGCGCTTAGGCCGTCTTATAATTTATATACCGTCTTAAGAATTATTCACCAGGAACATTATAGTAATAATCAATACCCAGAATAGATCTCCGGACATTTTCACCTCGGTTATAGCTTCTATAATAATATCTCTATCCAATTTTAAATTATTTGAAAGGTCGTAATTAAATTTCATGCCTTCTTCTGTCTATCAAAAGGTATCCAAGGCTGTCTCAACTTTCATTTCTACGTAATATCGTTATTTCCCCTTGTCACTACTTCCACAATAATTTGATTGTTGTAATACGAGTATACTACTTATATTCTTCCCAGTCAAATGGTCTTCATGAATTATAGTAATAACCAATTATGATATTATTAATACTCTTTAAATACATTTAAATATATCCATGAGTGTTAGTCAAATACAATTTAGTAGAAAAATATTACAGGTTCTTGGTGGAGTTGCGTGTTTGGATGAAGAGAGCACTATAGGAATGAAAGACGCATTATCTAAATGACGGAAATCCACTGCCAACCCTTTTAGGGTAGAAAACTGCTTTTTATATTTCTATATATATATATATATATATATATATATATATATATATATATATTTCTTACAAATTCTGTTGTATATCGCAATTTTAATAATAAACTTTACCGGAGCTTTCTGTGCTGACTTTTCAACGTTTGTAGTATTTATACTTTATTTCTGACGTGTAAATTAATTCTAAACAAAATTACATCAAATCTTTATCGTTTTTTCGTCTCCTCGTAATTGTACTTAATATAGATTAAGGCTGTGATCGCATAATCAAAGTAAATTACAGAAATCCTTCGCATTTTCATAAGTTTTTAATTATTTATTATATTTTAAAATCATATTTTTCTGCCTTTTCCAAAGGCTTCTTCTTTGTCGTTACATTCTTAGCAGAGTGGTCGTGATCGTCATGTTATTACTAGTGGGTTTTCTTCACGGACTGTAGCTAGACTTGTGCTGTCATGGACAGAATCTATATGATCAGTTTTGATTTTGTCAAATTGGTAGCTCTTGTTCAACCTTCTCCTGCTCAGCAAGTTGTCACAAACTTAGCCCGATTTTAAGTTATGCTATAGAAGAAGTCGAAGGGAATTAAAAATAACTCCAAAGAAACTAAACTCGTGTTTTGGAGCTCAATGGAATGTTTCTGATTGTATCCATTTATAGATTCTTTTAATAGCAATACTCTGAAACAATTTCTTGTGATAAATTTTAAATGAAACGTTAATTTTTAATGGAAAATAACACTATTAGACTAAAGCTCACCATGTTTTTTATATTGTGTTATTTTTTTATTTTACGAGACGAGCGGAACGTTCACCTGATGGTGTCTCTGCCCGCTCATAGATATGTGGCGCTAGTTAGAGTTATATAAACTGATCCATATTGTGGTCGTCGCCTCGAGACAAGATATTAAGTCTATCAGTAACCCAGTAATTTCAGTAGCTCCAACGCCCTTCAAACAGGAATACAGTAATGTTTGCACACTACTGTTTGGAGGCAGAAATAGGCGGTACGGTGCTACGTACGTAAATGGTCTCTGCAAACAGAGACCTGCCACTAGTTAAAGTTGTGTGCACAAGAAGAATAAATGAAAAGGTTCACTGAATCATAGAACTCTCCAGAAATAAAGTAAACAATCCTACATCGTTGATTACTTTTTTTGTATTTACCCTCTCCGTTCTCTTGGAAATGAAAAAGAGATCCGATGCATTTTTCACTTCTTTATAATGCCAGTTTGAACTGTTTTTTCGTCGTCTATTTCCGTGTAAGAAGCTTTGGAATGAATGTTCATCTATAGTGCCCTTTGCAATTATTATATAATGTATCAACACTATGTTTTTTTATCGTTTTCTTTAATCCCAATTAGAATCGGTGATGTAATAAATTGAATTCTGATGTCTAAAAGAAAGATCACCCAATTGGCATGGTGCCATACCCGTTGTAGTTGTATAGGACGCCGTGGCAATGTCTACCAGACGTAATTAATATTCATTTATTAGATACCCTAACGACAATTGCAATGTGTTTACTCCCTACTTTGCTGGCTGCTGCTGTGTTGTATGTACTTGATAAATTTGATGATGTATGTTAGAATTGATAACGGAATGTTTTAGTTATACAGGCACATGCTGCTCACGGTTTAATTAATTGTCTTTGTTCCCGCATCGCTCGGGTTTATTTTTGCCTACATACGTTGTAGGTTTTGCGAAAAATTTGAAAAATGTATTGCTTTAATTAAAGCTTTCCATGCTTTCGAATTTTCAGCATCAGTTTGTAATATTTTTTTTTAGCGACATGCGGCTGGGAACATTGTTTCGAATTTCTAAAAGTTGTTTAGATCGCTCAAAATAAAAGCCTTTTATTTCTCGTTATTTCGTTTTTATCCTTTCGAACCTTTGGAACGCATTCACTACGTTTGATTAGCTACCTGGTGAGGGCAATCTGTCCTTAAAACAGAATTTGAGGTCCTTATTCGTCTTTAACGAGATAACTAGTAAAGTCTTGCATTGGGGATATTCTAACCTGTTCCCACATTCATCCAAAGTACTTAGCTACTAGTAAGTTCACACTATTGAGTGTTAATATTGGTTTTTCACGATAAAAAAATGTTAGCCTTAAAATAGTCCTTATCCTAAAGGCATTTCAATTCACGGATTATTAGGAACAAAGAATAAACTTCTCGTTCTTACACATGTATCATCTAAATCATCTAATATCATAAAATATTTACTTTTATCGTAGAAGGGATACTGTGTAATGCGACGCAATCCATCCATCCATCCATCCAATCAGCCGGAAGACGTCCACTGCTGGACAAAGGCCTCCCCCAAAGATTTCCACTCAGACCGGTCCTGGGCCACCCGCATCCAATGGTTGCCAGCGACCTTGACCAGGTTTATATATTATTATGTTATATAGTTATTAAAGAATATTTTAAATGACTACTAACCATATTAAATAGGTACTAAAATAAAACACTATTGGCACTAAATTAACTCCCGAGAATTTCCTTCCATCGACGATTTACGCCTTGATCTCGCTATTAACCCGCCCACTTTCATAATACTCTACTGTAATAACAATTTACCTTGTTTTCCTCTCCTTTGTTGCCTATTCTGGATCATTTATTTACCCCTTTCTATCTTGTTATAAGTTTTGATCAGTTATGGAATAGACATGACATCTAGTCCTTATATTACTTAGTTAAATCAGTGAGTTTAGTAAATAATACCATCGCTTATGATATATTGAATTCTGCAAAAATAAAATTGTCTAGCGTTGGTGTGAAAATTGCTTAGAACTAATAAAGCTCATTGTATAGTTATTAAATGTGAACAAAATCTAGAAAGGCATGAAACAAGTGATGTCGGTTATGACAAACATCAACAAGTGGTAAAGCGAGCCATACTCGAGGAGTACACAAACATAGCGTAGAGGAAAAGTATTAACAATGAAGCTCTAATGCAAACAGCGACGCAGCAAAAACGTTCCGATCGACGATTGTCGGGATGTTTGAGCAAATAGCGTGCGGGGATTGCAAAACAATGGACTACTACAGGGGATGGGGTGAAGTTGATCGTCTCCGTATTGTGTCTGCGTTTTTTGTTATTTTTTTTAAACGTTTCTTAGTTCAACGAACCGGACCGTGATTCGTATAAATAATATTCTTTTTATTCTATGAAATGAGCGAGATGTACAGCTGGTAGTAAGTGACGTCAAAGCAACGTGATTAGTTATTATTACGTGCCCAGTAGTCGCCTTGAGACAAGATATTATGTCTTGATCCTCTATCAATTTCATTAGCTACAACACCTTTCAAACCGGGACACAGTAATGTTTGCACACTACTATTTGGCGGCAGAAGAGATGCGATGATACTTAACTAGACGGTCTCCGGCAATGGAGACTTCCCATTAGTATACCGTAACAGCAAAAGAAATCAGCTACCTATGTTATCGACTATCCATCACATTACATAAGGAAGGACTACAATATACTTTTTTTAAAACCATGAATTATTACACAATTTTAAACAATGCCTGAAAAACAAAGCAAGAGGTCAAGTTTTTTTTTTTTTTAATAGAGTTCGATAATATTTCTTTTATCCACAGTAATCTAAGACATTATAATTAAATGACAATGCGGCGAAACATATACTGTGCTCGGGCGGAATACTCTAGCTTTCATAAGTTTAGAAACTGGACAACAGGTTATAACAGTAAATATGCAATGTGGAGGCTGGAAACTTACCACATCAAACTTCACCGCAAGTGAATCACATCAAACCAAGGCCCGACAAGGCATTTACTGACTCAATAGAAAATAATTTCCTTATCGCAATGTTAAAATAAGAGGCTTGCCACCACATGGTACGACGATCTGGTGAAGGTTGCAAGAAACAGCTAGATAGGCAGCGCAGGATCGTTCGATGTGGAGTTCTTTAGGGTAGGCCTATATCCAGCAGTGGATGCCTGTCGGTAGATAATGATGATGATGTTAAAAGAACCAGAACCGATCAGCCCACACGTAAATAACTTTCATTATATTAAGCCGTCTTTGAATTGTTCGGTACTATTGCGAAAGTTGAGAGCGCTCGCAAGTGCGCTATAATATTAAAAGCCAGTTGGGAGACGAAGTTAAATTGCCACGTAGCCGGCAGAACGCGGCGGAGGGAGGGCATCTCAGGCATTAATGGGCTTTGGTCTCCCACCACCACATAGAAATCCAGCGCCGCGATACAACTGTTGCATTCGCTGAATAATAATTTCATTACAGCGAAGTTTTTCATCCAAACATCAAATAAATAAAATTACTGCAGCTGTTTGTTGAATCTATACAACAGCTGTTATGTAAATGTTTCTAGTACTTTCCATCATATATATATTTATGGTTCGCGGTAATATATATATTACACGCGCCGATAGACCATACACTCGAGATTCCTTTGAGAGAAAACAGAAGCTGCACATTTATAGTAACGTTACGTATCCATTGAGCATCATAGTCGGCGCGTTCCAGTAAATTACGATGTCTTTGAATTATTACCATTGTTGACGTCAGCTCCAGTTTTATATTTCCGCTCTACATCCTTGAATAAATTCTCCATGAAAATTGTTCAGAACTGTGTGTTTACATTCGCTCCGTGGGACGCGTACCGTCTCGTCTCATCTTTTAACATCATTAATAGCATCAAACACGAGTTCAGAAACTTGTTCTTGGTAACTTGTATGCTCTGCTAATTTTGTTTCTTACCTGTTATTAATTGCAACGCCCTTGTCGCTCTTTCCTACGCTAACAATCTGTCTACTGTTTAAAATGTAGACTCTTTCGTTGAATAACATCTAGACCTAGAGGTTAAGTTCATTCTTTATATTAACATACTCATTTAGATTTTGTATTTCTGCTATTTATAATGTAAACTTTAAAGAACACCATCGTAACTTAATTTCCAAGTAATTTTGGTATTAATATATCCTATTGCACTATGGAATACATATGAGGCCAACTAAAGTCTGAAATTTAGACTAGCAATTCATGTGTGCATGTGTTGTAAAATGAGTATAATCTTTATTAAGTTTCCGGTGAAAGAAAAAGCTTATGATCTTAGCCAAGTTAAAATATTTCGCGTTGCTCGCATCCAGTAGCATCCCGCGATACCAGATGACCAGTGTCGGATCGATGTGGAGATCTTTGAGGGAAGCCTTGGTCCAGCAATGTACGCCTATCAGCTGCTGATGATGCTGAAACTATTTCGACTTTTGAAATTAAAGAACATTAAATTTTTCCTTTGAAAACAAAAACTCTAAGTTCCAGCAATGGGAACATAAATTAGACAGTTTATTTCATATTATTTACATTTTATACCAACAGTGTTGAAACAATGATTTAGTAAGATATTTTGAGATGTCACATAGAGCAAGAGATTAGCGTGGTACAGGCATGTTATGCGGAGGGATGAAGGACATATAACAAAGAAAGTAATGAAAATGAAAGTGGATGGTTATAAGGGTAGAGGAAGACCAAAGAAAGTGTGGATGGATTGTGTGAAAGATGACATGTGTGAGAAAAGTGTGAATTCAGATATGACGGCTGATAGAGGAGTATGGAAGAAAAGTACATACTGTGCCGACCTCACATAGCTGGGAAAAGGGCAGAAAGAAGAAGATTTTAAGGTATCACATAAAACATGAATAGTCCTGATAGAACCTGTCACTATATAACCACGGTGTAAAGTTTTCAGATTTTACTTTAAATTTTGATTGCTGTAAATATTTTTTTCTTTTGCGCGGACAGAGATAAGAGGTCGTAAAACAATGGAGCACTTAATAAACGTCTCCGATTTATTTTTATTTAACGAAGCGACGAGATTCGCGGATCGTTCACCTAATGGTAAGCAATACGCGCGTTTACAACAACATGGCGCTAGTTAAGCTGGTGTTCATAGCACTAATTTGGGTTCGTCCCCTTGACACATAAGATGTTGTCTCGTTATCCCGGTAATTTCACTACAGCGCTTGTAACTGGAACAAAGTAATGATTGCCCACTACGGTTCGTCGTCTGCAATAGGCACTGCGGTGGTACCTGCCTAAACGAGACCTGCCACCACTAATTCTTTTGAACATCGTCATTATTAGCCGACAGACGTCCACTGCTGGACATAGGCCTCCCCCAAAATTCTCCACATCGATCGATGCTGCGCTGCACGCATCCAGCTGCTTACTGCAACCTTCACCAGATTGTTGGACCACCTAGTGAGGCGCCTGCCAACACTACGTCTTCCGGTACGCGGTCGCCATTGGAGGACCTTAGTTCCCCATCGGCTGTCAGTCCTCCGATGTGTCCATTTTATTTAATTTGAACTTAAATAAATAAAATAAATTTACTTTTCGGGCGCTAGCTACCTTCCATTATTCAAATAACCGCGAAAATATACAAATCAATAAAAGTAATACAAAACTTGAAAGCGATTCAATTTGCACTCGGCCGATTTTCTCCCCGGCAGTCGGCAGGCGCCGGGGCGGAAAATTCAATTTGTTGACAAAAGATGGCGACGCCTCACCTTTTGGATTTTGAAATGTGAAGAAAAGCGTTATTCGAGCACCAGACGGGCGGGGGATCGCGTCTGCCGATATTTCTTTAGTTGTCCCTAAGAAATGCTTTGCGGCCGACGGGAATTTATCGCGAGATAAATTTAACAAAAGTTGTTAAAGAAATAAACTTCAATGATGAAATTTACCGCTGGAAGGTGTCTATTGCTGGTGACTTCTAGATACCACCTCTTCAGCCCTGTAGACTCGGGCTAGTAAGAATACGACTAACGTTGTCGTCAAGGCGACTAAAAAGATCGTGGAGCTTCGCGGGCCTTGACAGTGGAGGTCCTTACCACTCAACAAGCGAACCTGCGTGGAACAGCGTATGGCTCAGCGAAGGTGACTAGGAGGGTTAGACTCCTCCGCAGAGACGAGTAACACAAAGTGTAGAGGGGCACCGGTGCGTTCTGTAAGAGATCCCAGAGCCTCTCCGAATGCACTGATGCAGACCACCGAGGGGATTTTAGTGAATAATAATCTCACATAATCGTAAATTCCCCACATGGACTCAATTCTTTCAAAAATTTCCCCTGAAACAAAAATAAAAATGGACGAGCGCATATTCCCGCCGCCTAATAGTAGTGTGCTTACATTATTTTGTTCTAGTTAGCAATGTGTTGTAGAATGTGAAATTTCTGAAGTAAAAAGATCTGACATGTAATTTGGTGACATTAATTTTTATAGAATGTGATCCTAACTAGTGCCACATTGTTAGAGGCAGACGTATCACTTACCATCAGGAGAACCCTTTGCTCATCTCGTCGCTTCAGCGAAATATAAAAATCTATATTATACATTGGGATTATTTGTCTTATTTTAAAGCGACAACGATGACCTGGTCGTCGCGATGCATGAAGTCTACCAAATCTCAATAGACACAAAAGAATACGGAGACGCTGTATGAAAATATGAAAACTTAATTTTAGCATTACTTAAAGTGGAGTTACGGTGAATGTATAAAATGTAGGCAATTTAGAAAGCGACGTGAAAATTCTTAAGCTGTTCAAACTGAGATAAAACGGGAACGTGCGCATATGTAACTATACTCCAGCACATTCAGCTCGGCCGAGACGCGCCGCGGGAACTGAGTGGATCATATGAAAACTCCGACGGGGTTGCCACTGGTTTCAAATTTACATAATTACCCGTATAGATTGTTCGAAACGAAAATTTACTGCGAATTTCCATCAAAATATCTAAACGTCAAATTTTGTCCTTATCAAGTCTAAGAGATTGTGGATATACCGAAACAATATTCATCATCATCAGCCGCTAAACGTCCACTGCTGGACATAAGCCTTCCGCAATGATCTCTATATCCAGATCTAAACGGCATTTTTCGTCTTGTGCCCCTCCAATTAATAAAGGTTGGAGATCAGTTTTGCAGATCCCATAGCATTACTGAATCATTATCATAGTTTCCTCGAAGAGCTTCTTTCGTCAATTTTAAACTTATTATTATATGAAATTTAGATCAACTGAGGTTTTATTGGTGGCGGGTCTTTGTTGCTGGAGACTATCTAGGTATGTACCACTGCGACGCCTATTTCTGTTCCCAAGCAGCAGTGTGTGTTCCGGTTTTCCTCGTAAGTTCCGCTTCCTAGGTTCGTAGAATAAAAAATAGTCTTAATATAGAGAAAAAAGTGACTTTTACTTGTCCACCTGTCTTTCTTTGAAAGATCTTTTTCTATATCTCTTCGCCTCTATCTACTTGTATAGTAATCTTTTTAAAAGCTAGTGTTAGTTTATAAAGTATTGTTTAAGCATTATGGGTTAATAGATAGGTAGTTAAAATATATTGCTAATACTTACTCTTCTGGCGCAGTGACGCAAAGTGAGAATTGGCCTCCAAAATAAGAGAGCACCAGCGTTGTCTGTCCTGCTGCACTGCCTCTTGCCAATCCACTGCTTGAAGCTCGTGTAGGTCGTGCTCTACGGCATCCTTCCAGCGGTATGTGAGGCGGCCGGGGTACCGAGAAACACCTTTTTGACTCCACGATTGTCTCCCATCCTTAGCAAGTCTATGGGCTATAATCTTAATAACGTAATCTTAATTAATTTTAGTTGTTTATGTAAATGTAACATTTAACACACGCTCAATAAAAGATGAGTACGCAGCTTTGTATAAAACGAATCCCACCATTTCCGTTAACGAATGTAATGAGTAATAATATAAATGAACATTTTCAGTTTCAAAACGCATTTCAGTTAGCTTTTATGGGGTTTTATTGTTGGCGAACCGCATTCGGAGTATTAAAACTGATTGCGGGAACCCTAACGTATCGAATAACATTCCCAACATGAATAAAATCTATATACAACGAATGCTGTCGGCTCTGGATCTACTTGATCGACATAAATACATATATCTGTATGTATATTACAATTTTCAACGGGCACAAGGTAAACATGTGTTCTTGTGCGATTTTATTGAACATCTTTAATTCAATGATCCCTTGTTCAAGGACTAACGACATTGTATTATATTAACTTACTTCGCTACTCAAGGAATTTTTATTATACTCCAATTAAATGTCAACATTGCTATTAACTTCTTAATTAATGTATTATCCTACATCATTGATTATTTAGTAAAACCATGTTGGAAAAAATTGTCTGGTGTGTTTTATAGCCCTTTTTTGTATGAACGTCAATACAAGCATTGTCTTCACTGACGATATAATATAGCGCTAGTTAAAATGACAGACATCGCTCGGTACTTTTTTTTAATATACACAAGCGATGACATGAACAGGATGTTCACCTGATGATATGTGATAGGAATGACCATGAAAATGTAGCGCTGGTTTGAATGGTATACACTGCTCCATTTTGCTATCGTTTTGGGACATAAGGTATTAGATCTCGTTACCCCAGTTATTTCAATAGCCACATACTCCTAACCGGAACAGAGTAACATATATGCACTAATGTTTCTTAGTGGAAATAGGAGCTATACCTACACGATTACCAATAACAGAAATCTTGTTTATTTTAGATTTCTTCTTAGCAATTGTTCCGTCTCATGACAAGGTCGGTTCTCTTACATCTTTCTTAAATTTTCTTGATTTAAACATTTTAAAACACCTTCAAACATGCGACTTCAAAAAATGTTCATTTGAAGGTTATTAAAATAAACATAAGAACACAAATGCGCTAAGAGGTTTAGATATACACAGCTTTTACAGAGAGATCCTTTACACCACAAAAAAATTCTGTAATAGGTTTACACTGCCTAGTTTCCTGCTCTCATTTACATATCCTCGTAAAATGACGAGAGATTTACACAAATTTGCATATTTTTTCCCGTAGCCCTGCGTAAAACTTTCTCGTAAAACGCCTCTTGCCGGCATTACCTTTAAATGCTAAGGGTTGTCCGTCTTAACGTATACATTATTTATACAATGAGTAAACTTTGTATACAACAGTATAAAATTAAATTGGATTCATGGATTTCAAGGGTAAGGGTTCACGCACAACAAATCACGGGAACCGAACCAACCTCACCTGCTCGTGATGTACACTGCTAATCAACAAACGAGGCTCTGGCTCCCACCAACCCGCATTAAGCTGGCGTGGTCCAAGTCCCCCACATGAATCCCTATAGACGATTAAAGGTCGAGAGAAGCTGCTGGATACAGGCAGCACAGGACCGATCGGTGTGGGGTTCTTTAGGGGAGGCCTATGTTCAGCAATGGACGTCGATCGGCTGATGATGATGATGGATTTCATTCGCATATATTATTTTAATTCTTATTGTATACAGTTGTCGTTGTCACCATTTTAACCTACAAGAGCTCTGAACAGCGATCTATGTAGACATTTTCTATCAATTCATTTAGTATACAACAACTATAGTAGTGAAAATTTGTCGACGTAGAAGTAGATACACATTTTGTGTACAATAATTATTTAAAGAAAGCCTTTATATATTACTTAAAACAAATCCAAGAGCGTTGTGTAAGCCACCGTCAGTGGATACTCTCTACTCGTGGTAGGTTTTTGTTGCCGGAGAACGCCTAAGTAGGTACCAGCTGCTATTTATCGTCATGCAGTAGTGTGCAAATATTGCTGCGTTCCGGCTTGAAGTGAGTTGTACCTAGTGAAACAACTGAGGTAAATGAGATTTGTCATTCTGTCTTAAGGTGGCAAGCGAAATATGGTACAGTGTATACCATTCTAACTAGCGCCACGTTATGCGCCGGGCATATCGCTTACTATCAAAAAAACGTCCTGCTAGTCTTATAAATAAAAAAAAAAATAGTTAGTATTAATAAAAAGACAAGAAGAAAATGAACGCTAGCATAACCTAGATGCAAACAATATACAGATTATAATAATAATGATCTTAATAAAAAAGTAAACCATTGGTTCAAAGTTGATTTACATAAAACTCTTTCCAAAGAAAATATGGTTTTAATTTAAGTCTTCGCTCTTACAGCTTTGAAGTTAACAACAATATTATAAACGTCCACTGCTGGGCATAGCTCTCCTGCAAAGATGCCCACATCGATTGGGTATGGATTCACATTGGGGTTTTTGGACCATTTCCCACCCTGGTCCAATGCAGGTTGATGGTAGCCAGAGCCTCATTTGCAGGGTGCACCACGAGCAAGCTTGGCTGAGGTTAGCTTGATCCCTTGAGTTGTTGTGCGGGAACCCTTACAGCATTAGTTGCTTATAGACATTTATATTTCGTTCACTTATTTATACAGTAGTGACTTATAGACAAATAATTATTAACCACCAACATCTTAGCTCATGGACGTCCACAGCTGGACTTGAAGCTCTTGTAAGGTATTTCACGTAATACGGTGTTGTCTTCTTTGAGTCCAGTGGCTCCCGACGATTCCTTTATTATCATCTGTACACCATGTTAAGATTCTGACATTGCTGTGTTTTTCGCTGACTGTGGTACCATTCCACCATTTTCAGTCCTCAACTTTCATCCGTTCTCATATCTCATATCTTTATCTACACAGCGGACAGCCAGAATTCAACTTCGGGTACACTTTGCCTTGGTTGGATCTTAACTATCAAATCAACACAGCCTTAACATAAATCAATCATTACTTCAATAAATCATCCCTTTACCTTCAAACACGCAAACCTATCAATTTATCATTATATAAATGGATTATTTATTTATTTATGTACAATCATAGACAAGTCAATTGATTATTTATTAAGGGCTGCCCAATTAACAATGCCCGGAAGTGAGATGGCTCCATTTAAAATTTGGCCTAAATTGCAGTTTGGTAACATTCACCAAGTTCTCTTCATTAAAACACTAACCCTTTGGTTAAGAGTGCTTTGTTTGAGGGTCCTTCAACAGGTTACAAGTGATGAGCGTTATCGTGTAGCCCACTTCGACTTACTCTTCTCATGATGCATCTCCGACTAGCGAATAGCTACTAACTCACTTATAGATTTTAATAGATTAATGTCTTAGATTTTGTTTGGATATAATGCTAATACGAAGAGTATAAGCACTATGATATAATTTGGATAATTAAAAAAACTAAATTTAATATCCGTCAACAAAGGTATTATAATAACAATTACTTCCTGGTGGTTAATTCATATTGCTGAAAACTAGACGGTATACCAGACTATCTATTGTATAGGCACTAATACTAATCCTATTTCTGGCTTTTCGACAGTAGATTAAAAAAACTTCAAATTTGTACTATAGAAAATTATAGCTAGCGCAATTCTCTAATATAACATAAATAATCCATCTTCAAGTCTACGAGTGCACAGTGCTGTATAAACATCCTAACTAGAACTATAGAAAACTAACACCAGTGTAGACCAATGAGAATTTAATACCCAATTTGTTTTATTTGGAATCCGTTTTAACAAAACAATCTGTACAAAGTTGTTAGTTAAAGATGTCTCTCTTTAAAAAAAACGAAACATATAAAAAAATATTATAATTTTGTTTGTTTTTATTCTATGAAACGAACGAAGAAAACAACGCGAACAAAACACTTAACGATACTAGATGAAAATCTCTTCTATAAATGTTGTTAGACTTTAACAAATTCATTGAACTCAGAACTTTCTTCATGATTGAGGTTTAAAAAATAAAAAATCTAGAACTGCTGAATGAATCAATTTTATCAAAGTGCTTATTTATTATTGTAAGATTAAATTTCATTTGCATGATGAATTATACCTTGCCGCCTCCTCTTACAACTTGGACCACAAGTTCAAAGTCCATTCAGTAAACGTTAACAACGCTCCAGTGCTTATAGTTAACAAGCCCGATTTTCTTCCCAACGTTCACATATAATTTCTAAGGCAATGGGGTGTTTCCCTTTATAAAGGTTACGCTTCTCCTGCTCCTACCACCTCTTCTCCGCCTTAGCTTTAAATTCCTTTTAATGACGAATCCATGGCTGAAGGGGACGCTACTGTATTAATCTATGGTTCTCCATTTAAGCATGGACTTTCTATACAGCGTTGCATTAAAAAAAAAATGTTTTTTTCTTATTTTAACACTGTTCCTGCGGTGATTTTTTTATGCGAGTGGAAATCGTGAAATTTTTTACAAGACGGAAATGAAGAATTTGGTATTAAGTATATTATAATCTATAGTTCAATGAGAATACTCAAATAACATCTAAGTACTGGTGGTAAGGAACTGTTACCGGAAGTCGTCTACGTAGGAATCACAGCAGCTCCTGCTTCTGCCGCTGAACTGTAGTGTATAAAAATTATTGTGTTCCGGTTTGAAAGTTGTTATATTGATATTAGTAAGGTAACGAGATTTGACATCTTATGCCTGAAGGCGACGAGCATAATGCGATGCTATGTATATCATCAAAACTAGCGCCATGTTATAAACCGGTGTTACCTACCCTTTGGTGAATTTCTCGTTCGTCTCATCTCTTCGTTTTCCATCGCCACACTTCTTTGACTATGGAGGAGAGGAGGAGGATGAGCGAGGAGACGTCTTCGCCAAGCATGATGAATACGTCAATTACTTCCAAATTGGGGAGGACTACGTTTACCTTAATCTGACATGAAATGAATACATTACTTCATACAATTTTTTTAATGACATCATGTTAAATGCCTACATGACTGAATTAAGATTTACCATTTGAAATTTTAACTACACTATTAACTCTATCCGCTTCGTAGTTAACATTTGATTAATAGTTATTAATTTTAATAAAAATGTCCAAACGAGTTGGGAACAATCGTAAAAGATCTCTGTTGAAAAGGTTTCAAAATCATATCTCTTTATATAAATTATGAGGATGTATCTTTGGACAAAAACTTGAAATGAGAAACGTCCCAAAAAAAAATGTTAAAAAGGGCAGCACACAAAGAGGTCTCGCTAGGGGGGTGGTAATATTTTCACAGGCATGGCAACCCTGTAGCTCATTCAAGAGGTCTCGTCTACTCGCCCTCATGCCGGCTCGGGGTTAATGAGTGCGCTGCGCTCTTACAGCATTCTTTGTAAGATTTTATTTCAGCCAAACAAACCGTTTATGGCAACACCGAAGCGTTTCGCCATAATTTAAACTTGACGGTTCGCCTTATCTTAGTATAGCAGACTTACAACATTTCTTTTTAACGCCATTTACACAGGCGCCAATTTTTTTTTAATATTTCATTTGTTACATAGTTCGTTTAAACTGAAAAAAAATATAAGTTTAGTCGAAGAGTAATGTCTTGTTAACTTTAGTATATTATATAAATAAACCGCTGACCAGGATATAAATAGTAACATATTATACAACAGACAAAAGCCTAAATCTACTAAATTAATATATTATTTTTTTTAAATATTCATGTTATATATAGTAACTCGTGTTAAACTTTAATAACACCCTTTATTCAATTAAGCAAGGAGAAGAGCAAACGTTCATCTGATGGTAAGCGATACGCATAACAACGTGGCGCTAGGCGTGATATATACTCAGCCCTGTAGTCTCGGGCTAGTAAGAATAGAACTAAGGTAAGCCCTACCTGTAGTAGAAGGCGACTAAAAGGATCTAGAAGTTTAACGGGCCTTGAGAGTGGGGGCTCTTATCGCTCAACAAGCGACAGCATATGGCTTAGCGATGGCGCCTAGGAGGGTTAGGCTCCTCCTCAGAGAGGTGTAACAAAAAGTGTAGTAAGGCACCAAGAGATCCCGGAGCCTCTCCGAATGCACTGATGCAGACCACCGAGGGGTTTTAGTGAGTAAGAATCTCATATAACCTTGCCTTTCCCCCAGAAGCAAAGTATCTTTTGAAGACTTCTCCCCGAAACAAAATAGAGATGATATATACTGCACCAGATTGCGCTCGCCTCCTAAAACATAAGAAGTTAAATCTTGTTACTCTAGTAATTACAATAGCTACAACACCTAACCGGAACACAGTAATGTTTGGCGGCAGAATTAGACGCTGAGGATAGACGATATCTAGACGGTATCCGGCAACAGAGACCAGTGAACCGTTTGAGTTGCTAGTTTAAAATATTGAGATACGGATGTAACGAAGCACTAAAGAATACTCTCGACGGTCGTTTTGTTTAGGGATCTAACGCGTTACAGTCAAACCGAATTATCTTGTTACCTTATTCAATAGAATTAACTAAACCAAACTATTCGGAACTTCGACGGTTCTGTTTGCGGTTCGCAAGTTTAGCGTGTTGCAAACTATTTGGGTCGCAGTGGGAAGATCAAGAGAAATTGGCTAGTTTATGTGCAACTATAGCTAAAGATGTTTATCTTTTTTACTCATTGTACGCGCGATGATATATTTTATATTTAACTATTCTGAACACGACAGCTAGTGTTTTGGTATGTGAACAAAAAAAAAAAAAACTGGAAGTATTTGTGTATCAAAGGTTCACAACAAAACCAATAGTTACCTGGATGAATATTTGTTTAAGAAAAAATACTTCGTAGTTTTCTTAACTGTAATACTGTAATTAGTTGTAATAATGTAACGTACTTTTATAGGGAAAAATAAACAATTAACGTAATAACTGTAGACGCAGGCTTTACGAGTAAAATCTAGCATGGCATACTACAAAAAAATCTTAGAATTTCAAGGCATTTGCTATTAGAGGAAGCCAGTAAAACTTATAGCAAAAAACAGGAAATGAAATTAACTAATCTAGAATTTTTAGGCTTATATATGATTACAGAACTAGTCAATGCTGTTATGTCAGCAGATTTAGAATAACTGTAACTAGATAGATAGGTCCGATAAAATCCTGATTTTTTCAAACTCTAACATAGCCTTGGATTTTAACTAGAGTCGTTCACTGACCAAGGGCTAAGTTTTAAAACTTTGAACTCTCTACCCCGTTAAACTTAACCGTATGCTAAATATATTATTGTTAGGTACGGATTTACATTATAGCTAAAATTAAATTTACCTAGATGAACTTATCGAATACCTCTCCCATTTGTTGGTACAAATTCGATAACCTTCGTCAAGTAGTTACTGGCATACTAATGCGGTCAATTTGAACTCGGCTTCGGTTCGAATTGCCATTTAGTTCAATTATTACTCTAAGAGGATCTAATAGATGATTTGTTACTGCAGAATCATAAGGAAATTATGCTTTAAAAGAGTTAATAAATCTCAAGTTATATTCGATATAAATGTATATTGTTTCAACTCTACACATATGTTATTATTAATTTGTTACTTGGTTTATCGGTACATATGTATTATATGTTGATGAATAGATAATCGGAAATACAATTATATATTAAATAATTAGCAGAAGTGATGACAGTTCTTTTAAAAGCGGTCTTATGTTATGTTATAATACAGGGTGTCTGGTAGCAGATTTATATTTTCAAATTTAAATAAAAAATAATATGTTTGACATATAATTTTACTAAAAGTATTAAAAGATAGAGTACAAATGCGGATATTCGTTTTTTAAAGATAATGTCATCCAAATGTCTTCCATCCTGTTGCACACACTGTTCGAAACGGAGCCTCGTATTCCGTGCCACACGCTGCAGTAAACTTGGTTCAATTGCGCTGATTTCTCGCCGAATATTTTCTTTTAAGTCCACAACAGTTCGCGGATTGTTGGCGTAAACTCTCTCTTTGAGGTAGCCCCACAAAAAAAAATCCATTGGAGTCAGGTCGGGTGACCTCGGTGGCCACGGGATGTCCCCAAAGCGACTAATCAATTTTTGAGGGAGATTTTCTCGCAACAAATCCATCGAAGCTCTGGCCGTGTGTGCGGTCGCACCTGTACCGCATCCTGTTGAAACCACGTGTGTGATGAGAATGATGAATGAGCTCGCAGGTTCGGCAAAAAGAAATTCGAAATCATGAGCCGATAATTCTCACCATTGACATTCGTCGCTTGGCCCCGTGCATTTTCAAAAAAAAATGGTCCGATTATCCCATTCGTGGATAAAGCGCACCAAACAGTTACCCTTGGGCAATGTAATGGTTTTTGGTGCTTCAGTCGAGGATTGCGAGTTCTTAGAGCCCAGTAACGGCAATTTTGTGTTTTGTTCTTGTTTACGTGTCCGTTTAAATGAAAATGAGCCTCGTCGCTCCAAAAAATGGAATTCACAGTGCGAAAACGCTCCAACATGGTTTCACAAAAAAATTTGCGTGACGCAAAGTCATTTTTTTTCAATTCTTGAATAATTTGAATTTTAATAGGATGAAACTTTTATCTTTTTTCAAAATTTCATGCACGCATGCTCTTGGAAGTCCCAGTGAAGCTGCCCTTTTCCGTATCGAAAGTCGTGCATTTTCACGTAAACTGCGTTCAACCAGTTCAATGTTTTCGGGGGTCCTTGACGATCGACTAGGTCCTGGCCGTGGTGTGTTCATAGTCGAATATTGAAATGTGAACAAAACTGTCGGCGAACGAGTACGTAAGAATCGTTACTCTTGAAAAATGCTTCAATAGCGAACGCGCGATGCTCACCCGACCACTGCGACATCGTGACTAAGAAATCCGCACGATCGGTGATTCTAATGACACCACCTTCCCCTCGCACTGTTTATAACTTATTGAGATATTCGTTTTTTAAAATATAAATCTGCCGCCAGACACCCTTTACTAGGAAGATGCGGGTTCAATTCCCAATAAGCTTTCATCTAACTTAGAAATAAAACATCTTGAACAATCTGACGAAATGGCCAAAAGCGTAAACTTATGGTTACGGTTAACGTGAAATCTCCAACCCGATCATGTACTCCGTCATCAGCGATATGATCCTTTCCAGTAAATTATCATGAGTAAAGTTTATGGAAAACGAAAGGTGGGGAGAAGGAAAAAGTCATGGTTGAGGAATATCAGGGACTGAACTGGCATATCTGAGGCGTATGAATTGTTCCACCGAACCAGAGACAGAAAGGACTGTATCACGCTGATCGCCAACCTTCACTAGTAGGAGAGGCGCTTTAAGAAGAAGAAGAATCTGACAGATTCTAAGAGCTGTTTTATGTATATATGATATTCATTAACACGCTTTTGACTAGGGTGGTGGATAGACGACAATAGCTGTTATAGCAATAGATCTAAAAAGAAAAACGGTAGAAATCGAACCAGAGACAGTGTTACAAGGCAATTGTTAAGCTACTAGGACAGCTTATCGGGTACGAGCTCGTTGAGATATTGTTTCACTTATAATATCGCCTTTGTTCGCCGCTGAAACAGAACAAAAATTGCTTTAGGCTTTCATTACATCCCCCACATCGCGTAGCCGGCTTAAACTAAACAGGCTCGTTAATCTTGCTGAAAACATCGGTTAAAATAAATGACCCCCATTCCGCTTCGGTACAAAAATGTTGTTCTACACTTGCCTTATAATAACAAACACTAAAAATGATTTTTTTTTTATACAACGAGGGAAAAGAGGGGGTAAGTGACACGTTTGTAGCAATATGGCGGATGTAAGCATGTTCACCATACCGCTCGTCGCTTCGGGACATGATGTAGTTCCTGGCACCACTGGCTCCAGTAGATAAGTAAGTTAAGAATTTGCAACCGACTAACTGTAACAAAGTTTGTGCAGTTTATGAATGAGTTAAAGTTTGTATTTGTTGTTAAATGAATAAATAAAACAGTTAATTTCACTTTCCATACTCTATTAGAATATTGATCTGTTTCCAAACCTACATAACGACTGTATTTTATCAATGTAAAAAATATTTCATCGTCATTATCAACAGCCGCTCGACGTCCACTGCTGGACATTTGCCTCCTCCAAAGATCTACGTTTGTAGGAGTTCATATGGGAAGATTTGGGCATTTTCCCATGATGCTAACCCAATGCGGATTGATCGGAGCCAAAGCGTCGTTTTTTGACTAGCAGGCTGCACCACGATCAGGAGAGATTGGCTTGGGTCCCGTGAGTTGTTGAGCTAGCCCTAAACGCTCTGTTGCGCCGTTGTATAGTCACATTAACTTACTAACGGCCGCCGTTGCAGAACTAAACTCTATGCTGCTTAAAAAATTAAAAAACAATTAATTAGGTAAACAAATAATTAGTTTTAATGTAATATTAATAATTTTTTTTAAACTAATTATTTATTTTAAGTAGCATAAAGCTTGCAACGGCAGTAATTCTAGCAAGCTAAATTAGTGACAAGACAATGGCGCAACAAAGCAATATCAATCGTTTGACCTCCGCATAGAGGCGGATTGGCTCCCTCCTTAGAGCACTCAATTTTAAGTAACAGTCTGCAGGACTCCTACTAGTCTCTATATTTTTAAATTGAGTAATCGCATCCTTTACTTTGTGGTATGTCTCTAAATGTTTTTGCTATTGGTCGAAAACACGGAAATATTTTTCCATACTACTGTAGACTTCCGATGTTAGAAACAGTAGACCATGACTATGTTAACCGTGTACTAACGGTACTCAGATCTTAAACATAACTTTCCGCTGTCCCCGTCAAATTCTGACACATACAATGATGGATTTCCAAACTGTAAATCCCGTTTGATAGCAATGTAAACTGCTTGTCGTAATTCATTAGTAACATAGCGGCGGTGCCAAGAGAATATTTAGCACCGTTTCCTACAATGTTTCAGTTTAACAGTTTCAGGGAATATTAAGTGGACGTTACGATCTGGTAAATGCTACCACTGCACCATCCTCTCAGCCAGTTGTTTGTTTTTAGAGCTAGCTTAAATTCAGCTTTATGTAGGTCTCTTTATATATACAAAGAAACTACCAGAGCACCAAGATCATCTGATAGCAATGTAAGAAAAGTCAGACTATTTTATGTCTAGATAAACCATAATACAGTAATGTTGTAATACAACGCTGTTTTAATCTCGTATCAGATGAACTAATGGATTACTGGTCGAAAGTAAGGTGAAGCCTTGTTTACTAAAATCGCTAATTGTTAAAAAGTGCACTGCAGTTTTAGCAGCTGGAATAAAAATTTTGAACGGTTAGTCATGATCGTAATTAGCCATTTAGATGTGGACTAGATGTAGATCTTTTCCAAAGATCACATCGATCGGTCCTGCTCTACCCTCATCCAATAGTTTCTCGCGATTTTTATCAATCGTCGGTCTATATCATAAAAGGTTTTTCATCACTATGTCCATCATTGTATGAATGCCTTTCGAGCATCTTCCTAGCAGGGACATGCACAGAGATTTTGGATAGGGTATGCCAACCACATCCGAAATATCTCTGTTAATCTATACTTAAAAATAAAATTACCAATTTAGTCAATTTGGCAAAACTAAAAGGATAATTACGTACCTTTTGAGCGAGTTGAGAGATTATTATTCAGACAGATTGAGGATGCAGTATACATAGTGATTATTTACCTGTATGGAGTGCACACCCTTCCTTCCACCCTGTCAGTTATTCGAGCAATTTGTTTTTTAGCTCTTTACTCTAGCAATACTTAAATAATTTTTGATGAATTTAATTCTTCTATTGATCAGAAACAGAGAACAAGTGTCTAAATATGTTGTTATATGTAAATACCTATTAGGGTTAAAAAGGTACTGCAGTGCTTCTAAAATTTATTTAGAAACTAGAGTGTACTAATTCGGTATTATACAGAAGTAAGGCATTATTCATCGCCAGGCTTGGCAGATGTAGTAACTTGATAGTTCAGGAATTGGCAATGAGGTTGCTTTATAGCCATACTTATAAACACTGGTTGAACATTGCTGCCTGGACCGGGTGAGATTTTTTTCTTTTGAAATAGATTAGTATAGTGTTGTTTGAATCCAGCGATTTTTTGTCCTCTGTCTACATAGGGGTTCTGCCAACGCTGCGCTTTTCGATGCAGGATTGTCACTACAGCACTTTAAGACCTAGACACTTCAGCCTAAAACAGCGCAAGAGCGTGGTATGTGGAACACATTACAGAAGACCTATGTCCAGCAGTGGACGTCCATCGGTTGAAATGATGATGATTATACTCTTATTCCTTGTGTACTGATATGGATATTGCGTATGAAATAAAGGTCCTTGATTTAATTTCTACTTTAATATCGCTGAGGATAGATGGCTGCAGAGTATACGCATAGCCCTGTCATTCTTATGATTGTGAGTGCTTTACCGAAGTTTTTATATTAAAACAAATAAAATGAACTGTAACTCATACAATGGCGCACTAAATTGTTTTACAATCGTACATTGCCGCACATAAGCTTGCATCGCTTCTGTGACCATCAAATGGGGTTGTGGATATAAAAAAATACGTACAGCTCAATATGAAACCTTGTACGTACAGCGACTACGTTACGACATATCGTATCGTTAGTACTGTATTGCACGTTACAGTACATATCAAAGTTTTTACACGACATCTTACGACGCCTTTAATGCCTCTCGGATCGACTTTTGTGTTGTTTAACCGCCGTCATCAAAATGTCAGCCGTGTTGTGTAAAGCATATTCTTTTATAGTCTTTCTAATATATTTAATGAAATATTCTCTTAACATTATATAGTATATTATAAAATATATATTTCTAACTATTTTCAACTGCTTTCGTTTCGCAGTAGTTAACTACTTGCTCTACAACACGGAGGTGCCTTGTTCGATTCGGGTGTCTCTAGTTCAGTTTAATTTGTTGTAGTGTCTGATCCACCTAGCCTGCAACAGAATGGAATTCGCATAACTGGTGTCCAATCTTCAATAGTTGGAAGGGCACAAGAAGAAGAAGGAGGATATCTTCGAAGCTAGCTAGGATACCACCATCACGAAATGGCTGTCTTGATCTCGTTAGTGAGAGTTTCTTGAGCGACCACGTTTCAAAGTCCATGGCTTCATTTAAGTATTATTCATTATTAATAAATTCGTGGTAGTTCTCTCTTGTCGTCAAACTAGTGTGCAAACATTGTCGTGTTCCGGTTTGAAGGACGTTGTAGCTATTGAAATCACTAAGGTAATGAGCGTTAACTTCCATGTTTCCAAACGATGAGCGCTATAAGATGCTATGTCATGTCATCCCGATTAGCGCCAAATTATTTACCATCAAGTTAATATTTTTTTTGTATACAGTAGTAGAGGCAACGTAACGTTCGAGTTATATGATATAGTCATAGTTTGCAGGAGTAGGGAAGGTGGAGGGAGGAGGATGTCGGTAAATTATTGTTATGCCGGCAGCGTGTGTTCCAGTGACCGCCGAGGGTCGTCTCCAGTCAAATATTTGCCATACGACACACGGCCAAGTCGCAAGACAACGCTCTATTTACAGAATGACGTCTGTCCAAACAAACGGACGGGCGGCTCGCTAATTTTTACGATTACATGTGATTTTTTTTTTCATTTCCTTCACCGAAATCGGTGTTTGCCGCAACCGCATTAAGTAAACAAACACACACACACACAATCAAGTACACGTTTACATTTTATTTCATTTACTACAAGAAATGAAATGCCTTTGATCTAAGTGTAGGTGCGATTGTTTTGTTTATATGATGGGAGTGATTAACGAGCGGCTCACATTCAATAAAAACTACACTCACATGGACGTAAATACAAGAGACTTTCAAACAAGATATTCGGAGAAACAATCACATCCTTTTTTATAAACAAAGCGGACCGGAAGACAGTAATGTTTCCATCTAGGCGGCTTCCGGCAACGGAGCCTTGTTACGAGTAATTTTTGTTACAATAAAGTTGCTTATGAGTTTCTTCTTCTTCGTCATGTGCTCTTCCAAGTAGTGAAGATTTTTTTAAGAGGTAAGTAATTCGTCTGTCCAAAACAACGTGGCGCTAGTTGAGATGGTATACACTGCACCACATTGCGCTCGTCGCCTTGAGGCTTCTTGTTGAGTCTTGTTACCAATTTTGGGAGAATTGGAAGACACCAGTTCTACAAATCTGGTTCTGTTGCGCGCTAGGTGGATCAGCTGCCAGGTGCTCTTGATGTTGGTCCACCCTTGATGCTGTCTACCCTTGATTTCACTCTGCGATCGATCATTGCCTTTCCGGCTATTTTCCCTATTATTCCTTTTGTGGAAGTTAATTCTTATTTTGATTATGACAATCTAAGATACTGGCGGTAGGTCTCTGTTGCTTCAGCCCTGTAGTCTCGGGCTAATAATAATAGCACTAAGATAAGTTCTGTCTAGGATTTTCGCGGGCCTTGAAGGGAGGGGCCCTTATCGCTCAACAAGCGAACTTGTGTTTGACAGCTTAGGAGTGTTAAGCTTATCCTCAGCGACATGTTCAAAGAAAGTGTAAAGAGGCACCGGTGCGTGCTATAAGAGATCCCGGAGACTCTCCGTATGCACTGATGCAGAGCACCGACGGAGTTTTAGTAAGTAAATAGCTCACATAACCCTGACTTCTGTGCAGAAGCAGGGTATCTTTCGAAAAAAAAAGTCTGTTGCTGTAGACCGTCTAGGTATATGGCACCGCAGCGCCTATTTCTACCGCCATATAGTAGTTTCAAACCTAGAGAAATTACTGCAGTAATGAGAATATACATTTTAGCGTCACATGGTCACGGGAAAGCGTATCTCATATATCCGTCGTATAAAAAAAAAACTATTTAATATGTAATGAAAATATTTATTAGTAACTGTAGAAAAAAGCAATAAGTATAAGAGAATCTCTGTAAATGTTTATATTATATAAGTTTGTTTCGTTCTTTAAATCTTTATGATAACATAAGGGGCCACTGCGGTCCGGTACCTTCGTAACTTATTCGACCATATTTTCAGCTTAGAGTGGCCACCGGGTAGGTTTACGACCTTAAACATCTTTACCGGGTTATAGCTGCACGAGGATTTCTTATTTATCCTCTTTTTGGTTCAAAACCTCTTTTTATAAATACGACTTACTCAAAATACTTCAATCATATAAATAAAAACTTCATCATCGGCTGATAAACATCTGCTGGACATAGGCCTCCCATGAAAAACTCCACATTTGTAATAGTTCATATGGGAGGGGAATTGCACGTGGGTTGGTGGGAGCCAGAGCTTCCCAACTTAAAAACTTAGCTCCATTTAATTCAAAGAAATGGGAGATATTAATAAGGAATAGTATTAAGTATAAAGTCGATACTTAAATTCCTACCCGGATACACTTGTTCTGTTGTATTTTCTTCATTGCCGGAGAACGTCCAGGTAGGTACATTGCAGCATCTATTCTTACCTGTTCCGGTTTAAAGTGGATTATAGATGAGGAAATTACTGAAGTACTGAGATTTAACATCTGATGTAAGAGATAACGACCTCGTTTTGGTGTATATATCCTAACTATCGCCACATTGTTATGGGCGTATGAATTACCATCAGTTTAACGTCTCGCTCGTTTCGTTGCTGTCTAATAAAACTTAGTCATACCCAGAAACTCTTACTGTGTGGTATTTTATGGACTGGCGGTAAATCATCGTTTCCGAGTATAGTGCGTAACTGGCAGTTTGCATATACTACTACATTACGGTTAAAAAGGTGCTGTAGCTAATGGTAAATTTCATGCGAAATCACGACGAGCGCAATGTGGTGCTGTGTACGTTATGTTTACTTTTTATTTTCTACGAGACAACGAGACGAATAGGACGTTCGTCTGACAGTAAATGATACGCCAGCGATGGTATACACAGCATCACATTTTGCTCGTCGTTTTGAGACATAAGATTTTTACTCTCTATACTCCAATAACTACAGTAGCTACAGTTCCCTTCAATTTGGAACACAGCGGTATTTGCATAGTACTGTTCGGCGGCGGAAATTAGAGCTAAGGGTATTTACCTAGGCGGCCTCCGGCAGCAGTGACCTACCACCAGTTAACTCCACATTGTGCACAAGGAGAGTGATTGCGAATATTTTTATAGATAATATATATATATATATATATATATATATATATATATCTCGAGTCTACATAACTAAAAGCGTAACTAAAAGCAATACATCGATGTATCAGTTATAAACGTTTAATTATTTCGACGTAACATTTGCTTTTGTGGACAAATTTACGAGCGCCCTGCAATATGCCGAAACGTATACGAATAACGTACAGAGTTTAAACAGCCACTGATATATGGCTACCGATACTGGAAATACTTGGGGTTTTCCAGCAATGATTTATTAATAGAGAAACACTGCGGCAGGCACCGCCCTGGACGAGTATCCGTCGTGACGTCTGCTAAATGCTTGTATATGTTAATCGGCCGCGATGTATTAGCTGATTATGCGGTTTTCATTAATAAATCTCGTTCTCGATCAAATCCAATGTTTTCCGATGTCAGAAATAACATTAAATAATTTTTTTATATATGTAACACTAGCTGTTCTCCGCCTGCTTTGCTGGCTGTAATATAAAAGTAGACCGCAAAGGACTTTCTATAGCAACCGTTACTATAACAATCGCATAAATGATACCAAATGAAAATGTATATAAAAATAAATCAGAAATAAAATGAAGGATATATGAAATTAAAAAAAAAAAACAAATAGCAGCATCATTCATCGTCATCATTATCAGCCTTCGTTTATACACTGCTGTATACACCAAATTCGATCCTCAGTTTTCGCATCTACCCGCTTCCGACCGCTCTGATTATGTCGTCGGTCCATCTGGAGAAAGGGCGTCCTACACTTCTGCGACCTTTACGCTGCCTCCACTCCAAGACTTTTCTCCCCCATTGGCCGTCACTGACGTGACTTACGTGGCCGGCTCACTGCCACTTCAGCTTCCAGATTTTGAGAGCTACGTCGACAAGTTTAATTTTCTGTCGAATTTCTTCGTTGCGGATTTTGTCCCTTAGAGAAATGCCAAGCATAGCTCCCCATCGCTCACTGTGCCACTTTGAATCGGTGGACCAGCCCGATGGTCAAGTGCCATGTCTCCGCGCCGTAAATAAGGGTTGGGGAAGACGCACTGGTTAAAACTTTCGTCTTGAGACATTGGGGTATTTGCGAGGTGAGAATGTGGCGGAGTTTCTCGAACGCAGCCCAACCAAGCCAAAATCTACAAATCATTCCATTAAAAATAGTAATTATTAGAATCTAACTAATCGGTAAGAACTAGATAATATAAAATATTAATTTCAAATTGAAAACTTCTTACTTGTATGAAATTTAACATTCATCTATTCTTATACCAATTATCACTTTATAATAATAGTTATTCTATTTAAACTTATCCGCGAAACTAACTAGGACATGTCAGTGCAGAAAGCTCCCCGCCGTAAACGCATCCATTAATCAAAATGGCCGACGCTTGGTTAACTGTGAACGCCAAATATTCCAGCGGGAGATAATATATCTATTACTTGGCCGATTTACGTCCGTTCTGATGTTCATGTATGAATTATTACTTTAGAAGACGACTGCTGAAGTATAGGAGTACTGATGCGGAGACAAGGACAAGGTGAACTTGAAGGATTGGAATAATATTTCAAATAAAATTATTGTCTATCATCAACCAACCCGCACCTGGGCAGCGTAGATTTATGACCTTGACTCTCTTTGAAAAACTGATTCTCAGCATTTATTACCACTGTATTTCAATACAGTTTTAAAATACTACAAAACTGTGAAATAGAATAAGAATTCACGTGATCTCTCTGCTTATTTCAATACTTCATCTGGTGGTGGTAAGTGGAACTTGAGTTTCATGAATATGAAAATATTAAAATTTTTTATCTTTTCACAGGTAAGCTGCAAATTGCAACATCGGGAATAATTCCAAATTACGTAAGTAAGCATAGAATACTCATAGTCAGTTTAGTAATAGTAAAACGTATGTTAAAAACTTATTCATGAAAATTTCATCTCATTGTTACGCCAGTAACAGAGAGAGAATGTGCACTCCTGGGAAGAAGCCCTCGTGAATTTTATTTATTTATTTAACTTTATACACCCCGTGTAAATGCGGATTTAATGCCATTGGCATCATCTTCCAGTCTACCTTGGGTAATGCAGAGATGATGAGCTAGGTGCATCAAATAAATACAATATAATACACAAATAAACACATAAATTTATATATACACATGCATGATATTAAGTAAATATTTAAAAAAATATTTCTAAGATGGCTCAGTCCTAATGCTATTGAAGAGACATTCTCGTACTTTCTGCTTAAAAGTACACCGATTAGTTATTGTTCTAATATCTAGAGGAGTGAATTATAGAGAAGAATGGACTGGATAGAAAAGGAAGAGTGGACAATATCAGAGGTGTAAGAAGGGCAAAAAAGAAGCGGGTTGTTAGAGGAGCGAAGATTTTGAATTTTGACTCGGATTTTAGATTGCAATAGAATTGATCGACATACTCATACTGTCTGTTATGACTTGACAAAGCCGTATGTATGAATCAAGCCGTCTAAGGTTATCGTCATTATCAGCGGATAAACACCCATTGCTAGATATTTGCTTTTTCCAAAGATCTCCACTCCAATCGGTCCTCCGCTGCCCACGTCTAAATATAAATAAGAGGTGTAAAGTGTCCCACACAACATCTCACGGGACCAAAGACAACCTCAGCTCATGATGCACCCTGCTAATTAACACAGGTGGCTCCGGCTCCCACCAACCCACATTGGTCCAGCGTGGTGGGATATGGCCAACAACCGCCCCGTATAGCGATACCGGAGGCCACGCTGACTGTGGGCCTATTGATGTCTAGATCTTTGAGATGGCCTATGTCTGCCCAGCAGTGGACGTCTGTCGTTTGATGATCATGATGACGAAAGATATATAAAAATCAAATTTTTCTTAAATTTACAACACATCAAATCCTAATTCTGTCTATATTTCTCTTGCTTAAATCTTTGCTCTCGGGCCCTATAGCCTAAAAGTATACAGCATACCTGCCTTAGCTTCCCACTATAGTCAACCATGATTTTGTATTTTCTTGAACTGTTTAATCTACATATTTTATTTGTTATCCTCAAGTAAATTAAATCGTCTAGGGTTCGAATCAAACGTATATTTTTATGTACAAAGAATCTAGACGATAATGATATTGAAAATGGCAAAGCGATTGTTAACAGTTCAGTCATGTACGTCTCTATAATAATCTACTCGTAGAAATATTCAGATGTGTACTGCTGTTGCTTCGCCGAAGGTGGATTAAAAGCCGGACCAACTTCCATATAGTTCCAGTTCGCAACTTGTGTAACAAGTTATTGTCGTCTCGCCGAAGTTCCACACTTGCCACCGCCGGGCGCATGTTTGTGCTGCTCATTACTCTCGCTTCTTCGAGTTCGGGGGAACAACTCTACGGATAATCAGCGCTTGAACTCATGTGATTTCCCCTACATTTTAACGGGTTTATTTTCTATAGAATCGGTTGTTTTGAATTTAACCAATATTGAGTACGTTTGAGGTAGCTTGATCTTGACATAGATATCAGTCATATAGAAGTAAACTCCATGAGAGATATTAAGCTAGTAAGAGAGAGACAGAGTTTAGATTAGAGGATTGCCAGCCAAATAATGTGTAAATATCTTAAGTAATCTTTCAAATTACATTAAATAATCACAACTATTTATTTATATACTTATATCTTTCCCACAAGGTGGACTGATTTGGTGAGAATAGCGGGAACCCACCGGATGCGAGCAACGCCGGACAGATCGATGTGGAGATCTTTGGGAAAAATTCCTACTGTTCTTTTTTTATAATATATTCAATTAGGTGACGAGACGAGCGGGACGTTCACCTGTTGGGAAAGAGATACGCCTGCCCGTAACAACTCGGCGGTAGGTAGGATGACTTAGGAGATCCCGAAGTCCCACTTACTGCACTGACCGAGATCACCGAGGGGGTTGTAGGGGGTGGAAGCCCCACATAACTCCTCTGTCTTCACTCCAGAAGCAAAGTATCTTTTAAGAAGATTTCCCACGCGATTAAAAAAGGCAGGATGACATATAATGCACCAAAGGCGGATAGTAATAACACTAGCTGCAACGCCCTTTAATCAGGACACAGTAATGTTTTCACACTACTGTTTGGCTACTGAAATAGGCTGTGCGGACTCAACTAATGATGGTTATTGTGTGTTTACACTATTGTTTATGTATGTTGTGACAAAATGCCACTATTAAGTACATTTTATTCGACGAGCACAGACATAAATACACACACCACAGATATTATATAAAAACGGTTTTTTTTTGTTTATATAATATAACATCACAAAATTACTCAAAGCTTGCATTGAAATGGTTGGATTTGTTCGCTGTATTATTTATGAAATATGTCACTATGAGTGAGGAGATGGAACTGGGCCAAGTGTCATTGCCGGAGAGTGAGAGAGGGAGAAAAAAAAATAGAAGAAATATGTCTGCAATGGTGGGCTAATGGAATATTCGTAGATGAATGGATTTGGAATTGGTACACACTCGCGGATCTCGCTCCCTCGGATTTCGTTGGGAATGAAGCAATATTTTTATGGACGCCTATACAGTATGAAACAAATGCTGTTTCATTGGAACATACATACGTACAGATTTTATATTGTATATAAATATCTTAAAACTAATAAGAAATAATATTGTTAGTTAATTACGAGAGATAAATCTTTTAAATTTTCCTATATATATAGATTATTAAAATATAGTTTATAATACTGTCATAAACTATATTTTAATAATCTTTATTAAAGTATGATATACATTCGTCATCATCATCAGCCGATAGACGTCGACTGCTGGACATAGTCTGATATACATTAGATCCATTAATATTATGATTAGGTTTATGTCCAGCAGTGTAACGGCTGATGATTGATTGCTACCCCAAATGAACTTTTATAACAAACTCAAGTTCTACAAGAAAATTGTGTTAAAGATATATCTTGCATATTAACTATTCAAAAATATGTCTCTGTTGCTTCTTTCTATTTCTACCGCCAAAAAGTAGTAAGTAAAAATTACTGTGTTCCACTTTGAAGGTCGTTGTAACAGTAATTACCATTAGGCTGTGTATCTCCAAGTTTACCTAGTAATAGTAGTAATAGTTTAAGTAGTATCAGATGAGTTGTTTGAGTAAAAATTACTAATAAGAGTTATATATCTCCAGAGAATAAAGTGTACTGTAACGAGATATATACGTCCCAAGGCTACGAGCAAAATGTGATGTAGTGTATACCGTCCTAACTAACTCTACGTTGTTATAGACCGACGTATCACTTACTACCAAGTGAATTTCTCCCTTTTTCTAATAAACTAAATATGACAATGTTTGCTGAAAACATCAGACGTTTCAGTGCGTGTTGGTATAACTTTATAAAATGAACAGTGTTTATGTAACACTGTAACAAGATAAAACGCTGTAACTAAGCAAAACAACATTGGACACCTGTTAATATAGTTAAAGTTACACGAGCCGCTTCGTGGAGCATGGAGCCGTAACGCGACACGCTATGTGTTTGCTGAAAAACACTCGACCTGAACGAAAGTACGACTTTTATCGAGAGGCAATCCTCTAAGCGCCAGAAGCAAATTATCTTCATCATAATCAGCTGATAGACATCCACTACTGAACATAGGCTTCCCCTAAAACTCCCCACATCGATCGGTCCTGCGCTGTCCGCGACCCTTAGTCGTTTGTAGGGGTTCATTTGGATTCATTGATATCAGAACTGAGTGTAAGGAGTCCCGCACAAGTTACGGGACCCAAGCCAACCTCACCTGCTCGCGATGCATCCTGCTAATCAAGAAACGCGGACTCCCACCTACCCGCATTGGGCCAGCGTGGTGGGAAAAACCTCAAATACCTCTATATACATACATATATATGGATCCCTATAAATTAGCCCCTGACGGTATCAAAGCCCATGCTGACTGGACTAATCGATATGGAGATCTTCGGGTAAGGTCTATATCCGGCAGTGGATGTCTATCAGCTGATGATATCAGAACTTAGTTCTAGAAAATGTTAATAAAAAAAAAATCTTCATCATAAAGTCACAAACGATTCAACAGACAATGGTCGGAAAAGTATCAAATACAAACGTTTACCTTGATTATTTCTCCAACCCCGGAAGTTATCATAGTTTTGGCAGTTTGCCTATTTGCAAAATAGCAAACAGTTAATAAAAATATATAACTGAAAAGATATTAATGTTACTGTTGACTGAAATGAGACGTTTAGATGTTTTCTGAAATAATAGGTCATATACTTTAATGATCATTAAAGTAAGTGGCTATGGAGGAAAACGAACAAAAACCAAAATTTTTTCGAAATACCTTTCTCTACTGAAATTATCTCGAATGGGACAATTTATATTAAAGTTAATAATTAAACGTTTAAGTTAACCGTAAAGTTATTTCTATACAAAAAATATAGGATATGCTTTTCAAAGCTTTATTTCTGTTAGATAATAAGTCAATCGTTTGTATTTTAAGTTTAGTATAAGTCTTAGGCATCAATCTATTATTATGTCTAACAAAGCTTACATCCAGGGGTCGGCAGGTATCTGGGGTGGATAGCAGTAGCGGTTGACAACCCTTCAACCATGCATCACCTCGGGCTGCTTCCGCCGCTTGTGATTAGGGTGTTTTTTTTTATAGAGGTTTTCTTCTCTTGGCCCGACCAGTTAAAGCAAGACTCCCGTTCCCGATAGGAGCCGCGGGACTTGACCACGACACTTCTACCAGGTTTACGGGTTCCACGCGTGTATCCGCGATGTGGCCGACGGTAGCAACAAGACAAAATCGAATCGCCGCGCGGAGTCAGAGTTAGTGAACACCGCGCCCGTCCTTGCCTCTCCAATATCCCTTCCGCTGATCAGAGGTACACCCGGAGGGACGCTTTTTTGGCAGATTATTCGCTGCCAGTCTGCAACCATGAAGGCCACTGACTGGCCGCAGGGTGCATCACGAGGAAGTTATCTGATATAGCACCTCATATATAACATGTGGTCTAATGGTTAATGCATGCGGTTTTCATTCCGAAGGTCGCGGGTTCGAATCTCGGCATGTACCGATGACTTTAATATTTAAGTTACGAACATGTGTGAACTTTAGTTACGACAGCGTAATACAAACGGCGAAGGAAAACATCGCGAGGAAACCTGCACATGAATTAGAATTTATTATAAGGTGTGTGTGAATTCATCAATCCGCATTGGGTCCGCTTGGTGACTGTGACCTATTACCCTAATATTTAGGGTAGACCTATGTCCCAAAAGTGGGGACGTACAATGGATATTGAAAAATGTGTGTTAACTACCGAATGTGCGTTTTCATGATAAAGCTTCAATGAATTACATCAAAGCCAATTTGCCATTATCACGATCATCCAAATAGGCCACACTTCCTCGTCCCCAAACCTCTCTCAAATAACGCTAATTTGTGCGAATCTTCAGCAATAAGCACCCAGAATCATTATTTAAATTATTATTAGCCGCATCAAGGATTTCCATTTGGATCCTATGCTACCGACCTCCAGCGGCCTTCCATAACTTTCATCATACCATGGGTCCACCATATGGTAGGCCCGTCGGTATTGCGTTTACCTTAAAACATTATAAGTATATTTACTTAAATGACTGATGATAGGTCACCGTTGTCAGGGTCTGCCTAGGTCCCACTGCAACTCCTACTTCTGTCGCTAAATACTAGCGCAGAAATATTACTCTGGTCCGGTTTGAAGGGAGTTGTAGCTAGCGAAATGTATCCCTGCCGACCATGTCTTACGTTTTTTTTTTTATATTATCCCGTGCCTTTTTCCTAGTAGGGGTCAGATTAGGTCTCATGTAGCAGGGGGCGAGCCTGTTGCCACTTTATTGGGGCCACCACACATGCACACAAAGATGATTTCAGTGTGCGGGTTTCCTCACGATGTTTTCCTTCACCGTTTGTATCTCGTTGTTGTAACAAAAGTTTATAAATGTACATAACTTAAATATTAAGTCATCGGTACATGGCGAGGTTCGAACCCGCGAATTTCGTAATGAAAGCCGCACGCTCTAACCATTAGGCCAGCGAGCTACTTTCTTACGTCGTTAATCGATACTATGCTCGTACATCCTTGGATCTGATGAAAAAAAGTTAATAAAACTGAAATTATTCACGCTAATCGCCCGGAAACTATAATTGTATTCGGGTCGAGGCTTCAGCAAACTCAATTAACCGACGAAGAAAATCCATCCCCTCCTTGAAAACTTATCACCCGTAAATACCAATTCATTTCGCACTCATCAAAATTCATCAAGCGCTCCGTGCAGCGGTTTGGAAATTTAACCGAATATCAAAGCTCAAGATGTTTCGCAATTAGTTGTCTACTACGGTTAAGGAGATGAAAGCCTTAAAGCGTTTAATTAAATTCGTTTTGATAACCTGCGTCTCCGCGGTGCGAGTTCAAAGTTAACGCTAGATATCGATAGGTAAACCGTAACACAGGTTTAGGTATGTTGTAATAGTTTAGAATGAGAGAAAGACTATATCGTGTTGACCTTTAATATGAGTAGATATCAGCAGCAGAAGTTTACCATCCAAACTCTGATACTCAAACATTAATTAGGGTTAGCCGCTGTCGCAGTCTAGACGGTATCCAGCAAAAAACATTATTATTGCGTTGTATACTTTCAAACGAACTGCAACGGTAACGGATTCTGTTAACGTTTAACTTTAACTGCATTCAGTTTTCGATCGTTAAACTAACTGGGACCGGTAGTCTCGGACCGTTTTCACCAGTTCAACGATTTCATTACAATGCACTCTGTTGCGCTACGTAGAAATTACTGTTTAAGCAGAGCACTTGCGAACGAGCCCGGCCCCGGCTTAGCCGTTTGACTTAACCGTCTCTAATTGGATTATGAAATATCAACCATTATTAACTGAAACATGAATAAAAAAATACTATTTATATTCCCTTATATACACATAATATTTACGATAAAACTTTAAGTCTATCTAGATTTTATTGTTACTAAGTCCGAATTAAAATGAATACTGTTGATAGTAATGTGTTTTTATTGCTGTAGTTGCAAACGTTTATAACAAAGCAATACATTGTATTTTTCCTATATATCAAAAGAAACATGTTTAAGGTATTCTAGTCTACGTCTTTTAATTAATTAACAGAAAGATTGTACTTCAATCGAAAGCAATGCAAAGGTAGCTCTGAAGTAGCACGACCAATTTTATTTAAAAGTAATGGAAATACAAAAAATTACTTAAGGGAATGAATTAGATAAAAACTAGAAGCACTCTACTTTGCCTAGTGTGCACTCTACTTTGTAAAGTGTTAGAAATAATCTTGTCTCTCGTTTATAAAGATTAGATTACCTATATATTTTAAATATTATCACGTCTTTTTCCAGTAGAAGTAGGCAGAGGTGAATAAAACCCACTTTTCGCCAGATGTGGTCAGATTAGGTCCCATGTAACGGGGGGCGAGCCTGTTGCCACTTTATTGGGGCCACCACACGCACACAAAGATGATGTCACTGTAAGGGTTTCCTCACGATGCTTTCCTTCCCCGTTTGTATCTCGCTGTTGTAACTAAAGTTCACAAATGTACATAACTTAAATATTAAAGTCATTGGTACATGTCGAGATTCGACCCCACGACCTTCGCAATGAAAGCCGCACGCTCTAACCATTAGGCCAGCGAGTTACTATATATATATACATCGATAAACGGTTAATCTTGAAATTTACTGTTTATCCAATGTCCACCATCTACGTATTAGTAAGGTACAGCCATCAATTTGTTATTTTTAATGTTTCTTAAAGAGATACAACAATCCGTATAATAGACTGAACATTACAAGTATAACATTCACATAACAATGTTGGTGATAAAAGAAAATATGATCTCCATAATGTATTGTTTCAAATTTGAAATGTTTCCTTTATTCAGAACACAATACGTACTCACAAATGGAGGGTCACTCGCCGAGTACAGCCGGACTAATTTCTTGCCTGCAGTGAAATTTCTGTAAAGGGACACGTAAATGAGATTAGTTGAAACAAAAAAAAAGGAATGCCGTACTCAGGATAAAAACCTGTAATTTGTTAAAATAGCCTTAGGCTTTGACAAGGGAAAAATGAATAAACCCTACAAATCTCGCATACGAAGTGGATTTTGTCGCCGGATTAAGGAGTCGTTACGTGGGAACGCGTGTTCGGAATCGCAAGTGTTTTGTTAGTCCCTCTTGAAGGAAAAGACAGCGATGTTCTGAGAGGTGCCAGTGAAAGAAGATATATTTTTAAGTACTAAACATCTTGTAAGCAATCTTTATGTTGACTGTGTGACACCTTCTCTCAGGAGGAAAGAGTCAACTTAGACTGCCCAATACAATGTTCCGATTCACCGTTTTTAAAGGTCTATTAATTAGTAAGGATACATATATATATTATAATATCTCAACACGCCCTTCATATACTGTCTCGCTATAATATTAAATCATCTACAGAAATATATTCGCAGTAGCACCTATTGGTATTTTCGATCACCAGCCCTGTAGTCTTAGGCTAGTAAGAATAGGACTAAGGTAAGCCTTACATGTCGTAGAAGGTGACTAAAAGGGTCTAGGAGTTTCACGGACCTTAGGAGTGAAAGCCCCTATCGCTCAACATATGATTCTGCATGGGACAACATATGGCTTAGCGATGGTGGCTAGGAGGGTTCGGGCTCTCTTTACAGACATGTTAACACAAAGCGTAAAGAGGCACCGGTGCGTTTTATAAAACATCCGGAGCCTCACAAATGCACTGATGCAGGCCACCGAGGGCGTTTTAATTAGTTAGAATCCCACATAATCCTGATTTCCCCCCAGAAGCAAGCAGGGTATCTTTCGATGATTTCTCCTGAAACTAAAAAAACGGTTCGAACATAAAAACTCAACATGTCTTCCTCGAAGATCTCCACATAGTTCCGTCCTCCACTCGCATCTAGTTGCATCCTAAGACCTTCACCACTTTCATTAACAAAATATAAATTCAACACCTACCTATTTATTTTTAGCATAAATCAGTGCTGATTTTTATAATGAATGATGAAAAAAATCTGAAAATAACCGAAAAGTATGTTGTCCTTAATTTCTTTGAACTGTACTTAACATGCACTGTAGGAAGCTTTTTATCGCAAAGGGTTCTATTTAAATAAGGAAGTTCAGCAATGAGGACGTTAGATAAACAGTACACAGTGGAAAATTTACATGCAACCCTCATTTAGTGTCCACCTGAAGGAAGGATATATTGTTTTCGTTGTTACGTTCCGGCTTTACTGCGGAATAATAAATAAACCAGTTTGCAACTGCGACTCGCGCACCAATTTCATGCCATCGCTTTATCTTCAGTTATTCATACTTAGCCGGTTATAAAACGTTGTTTGTTTCAACCTGGAGTGCATTTTAATTTTTAATTCGCTGTCAACATCCACCGGGTTGAGAAAAATTCATCGAAAAGCTCAAAATATGACGTGGAAACTTAATTTGGTGGAAAACAAGTTCATTACATAACATATTAAAGTAAACTTTTATTAAAACAGTAATATTGTTATTACAGAAGAATATAAAAGCTCGCTGGCCTAATGGTTAGAGCGTGCGGATTTCATTCCGAAGGTCGCGGGTTCAAACCTCGGCATGTACCAATGACCTAATAAGCATTTGTGAACTTTAGTTACAACAGCGAGATACAAAAACGGTGAAGGAAAACATCGTGAGGAAACCCGCACAGTGATATCATCTTTGTGTGTGTGTGTGTGGTGGTCCCAATAAAGTGGCAACAGGCTCGCCCCCTGTTACACTGGACCTAAACTGACCACATCTGGCGAAATGTGGGTGTTTATTCACCTCTGCCTACCCCTACTGGGAAAAAGGCGTGACTATATATAAAAAAAAAAAAAGAATATAAAACGATTCAAAATTATTGTGAGGATTTAGTACCCCCTTCTTTTTAAGAGAAATCCCAATGGTGGAAATATTAGTTGGAATAATAATAAACTAGAAATTCATAAAATATAATGCTAATTCAATAATTTTTGTATTCTTACTGATTTTTTTTTTTTTTACATAATCACACGGAATAACCATTCAAAATATAACCAATATAGTCCCTAAAAAATTTACCAGTTTGTTAATTCAGCTGAAAGCAACAAGTTCGAAACAGTTTACTATTATATTTTCCATCCCCTGGACTGAACTTATAGCCTATAAACAAGTGTAATACTGGACGCATCAAAAACGTATTGCCGTCAACAATGAAACCCTTATCACGCCCTTCTTGGAAAATCCTTTCCGGTAACCCCTTGGGAAAATCAACAAAGAGTTTATTCTGTAAACAATTTTTGAAATAATTAAGTAGCCATTTTCAAGGTATAATTTTTCTAACAAAAACACTTTTGTCGGTATGATAGAAAATATTTTGTTACTAAAGACGTTCAAAGTTGTCATAGCATCTTGAGGAAAATATCACATGATCTTTGACAGACGTCAGAAGCACGACTCCTTCGTCCTTATCCCGATAATTAGAGATTTGGGCTCTATTTTTATTCTTTGATATAGCTTTAGTAAATCCTATTTTAAGTCTGAATTCTTGCATTAGTTTTTCATCTTCTTACAGATGCTGTTATATTTCATCATCATCAACCGACAGACATTCACTACTGGACATAGGCCTCCCACGGAGATCCCAACATGGATCCACTTTTACATTTAATCAAAAATAATGACTACATTATACGATTTTGAACCTTTGCAAATATGACAGTCTCATCATAAACAGAGTTACTATTATCTATTAACTATAATTTTTCATTACTACTATTAACAGCATCATTATTCATTATATTTCTCAAAGAACATGGTAATATACAACTATTCCTGATTCAGTTAGTTTGTAAATTATCCATCAGTACTTTCCTCAGAAGCTTAATCTCGATACATTCATCAATACGTGGTGCACAACTTCTACTCTCTCACAATTAGGGGAGTCCACTCATCTCATTAGATGTTTCAATTAAAAGTTTAAGTTGAAAATAATATTTCTTATTCTTATCAAATTGTATGTATAATGGCTTGTAAGTTACTCTTCCCACTAAGCTATGCTTATACTGCTTTCTACAAACACAAACACAAAAACATGCCACATTTAGTTTAAACAACCGTTGTTGCAGATTAACTTTGCACGGTTTTCTGGCTATTGTCCAACGTCTAGCTTTGGAACTGTTATCAGGTTTACCTTTTTCATTAGAATTTCTTTAAACAAACTTACTGATATTCAAAAATATTTTGGGATTAGAATATACATACAGAAACTATTTTCTTTTCTCTATAGGTTTTAAAATAGTTTCTAATTTTCCAATAGGTTATGTTTAATAGATTTACTTCAAAGCAATGAGATACCCGTTGATTTGTTAAATTACGTTTTTTTCATTAATCAATGATCTTAACGTTAGTTGATCTCTCTTCAAATGAAGACCTCCAAATCCAGGTCTAACATTGTGTCTCATTCAGTAAATTTTACTATACAACAGTCAGAAATAAACAGAGATGTTTCCATTGTTCCCTTTTCTTGAGACATTACTAACCTACGTATTGTGTAATGGCGTGATTGTTCATCAGATCTAAGCCTGTTATAAGTATCTTAATTTCCATGTTCTACCAATGCCTACATGGGAATGAAAAAAAGTATCCGAACCACAATTTGCAGTGTGCTTCGGCACTTAATTCTCTTCAGGAATCTTAATGGTTTCTTCCAAAGTATCCTAAGTGAAATTCCGCTTCAGTCTTGTTGAGTAAGAAATTCTTCTCTTATTAAAACCTATGTTATAACAATTCCCTTCTTAGTAAAACAGGACGAAGTATACAAATTACAAAGTATTATGCTATCAAAGGATCCTTTGTCGAAATATTTAGTATGTCAACCGTATGTCTTGAAAGGCGTATGTCATAAGTGACAGCGAAATCGTCTGTTCTCCTGTGTGAAGATTTTCTTAGAAACCTCATTTTGGATGTAAACTCTACACCATACACATATTGTGGTTTACTTGAAAGATCAGAAATGTTAAGTACTATATTTAGTTTATCTGTACACTGTCTTTTATTAGACATTACTTTCTAAAATTTGTAAAAAAAAACATGTGTTAAATATTTGGTTTGGAACGCTTTTTGCTGGAATCAGTGTCGGTATAACACAAATCTAAAACTCCGCCTAAATTGTTCATGTGAACAATAATCAATAAATTTAGTGCTTTAGATTTATATATAAAAAAAACCGCTGAGAGGCACTGGATTCAAACAGCGTAAGACCGTGGTTTGCGGAATTCATTACAAGTGACCTATGTCCAGCTGTGGACGTCCATCGATTGAAATGATGATGATAATGATAAAAAAAAATCATAGTTTTTTATCACGAAGGGACATGATCATAAACTTATTTCTATCATTGTCATTATCCAATAGACGCTCACTGCTGGACCTAGGCATCCTCCAAATATCTCAACATCGGTTGGTAATATATGTAATAAACAAAACTATAGATAAATAAGAATTAAATAAAAGACCATGGTCCAACTCATTTAAAGGAGGAATGAAAGAAGGATTTAGGATGGAAAATGAGAGAAAAAAGAAATAGGAATGGAAGATGAGAACGGAATAATAGAAGAAGAGAATGGAAGGTGGGAGTGAGGAAAGTAATAAAATAGGGAATGAAGCCTAGGCCCGCAAAAATCCGGTGAATGCTACAAAAAAATAAATTAACATACTATGCGTTTGTCTTCTAGTGCTGCTCTTCATTTAATTTTATTGATAATGGGAACCCAAACGTCATTAGTACCTTTCTTTTGGTAAAAAAGATTAGAGCTTAACCACAATCCCAGCAGGTGTTAAGTAATAGTATGGTCTGCGGTGGGAAAGGACATTAACCCAATAAAAGTCTCTTCACTCTTCTCTTAAAGCCACGCGTGTTGAATTTGAACGGGAATACTGAAGCCGGTAGTAGTAGTTCCACTTGGTAGTTCTTATCGATAACAAGGAGTTAAACTACTGTATTCACAAACATCTTATCGTTTGGTGGCGAAAAGGGTATGAGGGAATATGTCGTGTAACTCCAGCTGACATTCTTCTACCATCATCACCATACATGTTGTTTATTGGCATTGGAATTTTATATAATTTCAATAGGATTAGACATTTTTTTTATTCAACGAAGCGACGAGACGAGCGCCACGTTTCACTGATAGTAAATGTTCTGCCTGCTTACAGCAACGTGGCTGTAGTTAGGATGGTATACATATAATGCCGGATGTTAAGCCTCGTTACCCCAGTAATTTCTCTAGCTACATTCAAATGTGCTCGTCCGCTGCAACAGGCGAAGCGATGGTACCTACCTAGACTTAAAAATGTTTCAATCGCACTCACAATTACAAAGTTGATAAGGCTTAATTGAAACGGCCAAGGCGTGAAACTAATTTTGATTCAATAAACGCTCCCGCTCGCGCTCATTAATCGGAGCGCGTGTCGCGAGGGCGTTTTACACTGAAACTCGCGACACTTGTAAAAGAGTGTACTCCAGAGTTTACTTGAAATTTAATTGAAATAGTTCATTGGGACTGTTCAGACATTCTCCGCTGTTCTGTTAACTGTTCGTTGATTTATTTAAGATGTTTGCCAAAAGCCTTTTACACGACTCGCACTGCTGTGTAATTTTTTTTTTGTTTGTTTTTGCTATATACCTAATTAAGAGAATTTTTCGTGAGATTTTCCAAACGCAGAATTTTTTATTTAATTAATACTTTTTGTTATGAAATAGAATTAATGTTACTCGTTACTTCACAATAGAAGCAGTCCGTCTGGGGAAACAAATACAAAGCTGATTTTATTTTCACGCTCTTATGTTACTACAAAAAAATGTAATAATAACTTTATATTAGTTTTATTGTCGAAATGTTACCGGAAGCTATTAAAAATCGAGATTGTTATTACTTAAGTATAAATGTTTTTAATTGTTATCATATATAATTCTTATAATTATGGGTGGTACGTCCTTGAATCGTAGCAATTGGAGAGAGGTGGTCTCTACCTAGCCCATTGGAAACGAGGCGTGAAATGTATGTACGTACTTGATGCTTTCGAACGTTTAAGTCGGTGCCACCATAGCATTTATTTCTGCCGTCCTGCAATAGTATTTACATCTGTTCCGCTTTGAAGGACGTAATAGATACTGTTACGGTGCCATACGCAAGGCTTGTTAGACTGAGGGCTCAAGATTTTAGGGTGAAGATACTTAATATTATAAGTTATGTCTTAAGACAACGAGCACAAAGTATAATATATTTACATCATACTAACTAACCTCAGGAGAGGCAGACATGCCGAAGAGCCTAACGTGATGCAGTGTAAATATCTTTCGTATCTTATTTCTAAGTTTAACCTATGTCTTTGAACTTAAGTGGCAAGGGGCAAGACACGTCGCTCGAAAGACTAACAGTCTATGGGGCATCAAGGTCCTCGAATGGCGAGCGCGTACCAGAAGACGTAGTGTTAGTAGGTTCCCCACTAAGTGCTTTGCAGTGGTGGTGAAGGTGGTGGTGGTGGTGGCGATGGTGAAGATTGCGGGACGCAGCTGAATGCGGGCAGCACAGGTTCGAACGATGTGGCGATTATTTGGGCAGGCCTATATCCAACAGTGGAGATCTGTTGGCTGATAAATATGATTTTATTCATATCTCCAAGTACTTTCAACAGTACTGTTATTCAATTAACATCCTATGGCTCGAAGATAGAGCAAAGGGTCTCCACAGTGATTCTCCATCGCGTTCAGTCTTGGAATCCCTTTATCTCATTCCACTTCATCCCAATCTTCTCCGTTTCGTCTGGTACTGTGCAGCGCCATGTTTGTCTGGAGCGTAACAGTAGTTTAGTATTCAATAATTCATCATCATCTTCACAGCCGATAGACGTCCACAACTGGACATTGGCCTCCCTCAAATATCTCCACTTATAGGGGTTCATACGACGGAATTTGAGCCCTTTCGTATAATTAGCGGAGTGCACCACGATCAGCTGAGATTGATTTGGGTCTCGTGAGTTGTTGTGCGAGGCCCTTTACACCTTTATTCCTTAATTAGTTGGTGCTATTTAGTACAGTGTTTTATACAAAACATTAGGAGAAAGCAGTGTTTTTTTTTTATTCAGATTACTAAACGAGCTGGACGTTCACGTGATGATAAGTGATACGCCTGCTCTTATAACGCGGCACTAGTTATTATGATATACACGGCATTGTGCTCATAGCTTTGAGATAAGAGATGTTAAATCTCGTTACTCCAGTCATTATACTAATTGCAGCACCCTTCAAACCAGTACATATTTAGCATACTATTATTTGTCGCCAACAGAGATCTACCATCAATAATGTCTTGTTGTGGAGATCCATCGGTTGATATGATGATGATATGAGTTATACTTTGATGTTAAAATTTAAGTAAAATTTTTTTTAAAGTAACTTAACTATCTGTTTCGATGGAAACGGTGCAATATTTTCACGTTTCCATCGGTATACATCGCCGTAGAAGAATACAACCTGTTACCAGTGTATATCACAGCTCAGTATGTGTCCCGCGGGTGGAATATATTGCGCTGCAGTAAACGTTCACAGCAATGGAGAATCGTCTCCTTGTCGCGTGGAAATCGAATCCACGACCTCGAGATTAATTTTGTATTGACGATTTATTATTAACACTTGCATCAAGCTTGATCGGTTCACTGCTGTTAGGTGTCCGTTGTCGGACACCGTCTAGGTACTACTGCCGCATCCATTGCACCCACCAATATGTGGATGTCTTCGATGAATAACCCACGAGGCACAAGCCAACCTAACCTGCTCGTGGTACACCCTGCTAATGAACAAACGAGGCTCTAACTCCCGCCAATCCGCATCAGGCCAGCGTGGTGGGAAATGACCCAAATCCCCCCCATGTGGACCCCTACAAACGACGGCCCCTAGTGCCCGGCGATATCGAGAGCCATGCTGACTGTGGATCGATCCATGCCGAGAACTTTGGGGGAGACCTATGTCCAGTAGTGGACGTCTATCGGCTGATGATGATGACTATTCATCGTCTCTAGACATAAGATATTAGATGTATCTTGGTAACATAAGACAGAACAGAGTAATCTGCAAAAAATTCTTTATTACGGTTCAAACGGCGCTGTAGCTAGTTAAATTACTGAGGTAGCGATATGTATCTTATGTCTTGAAGCGACGACAGTGCGGTTCGGTATATATCAGATTCGCAGATATACTTAGTACACTGCAACACGATCATCGCCTTCAGACATAAGAAGTTAAAGTCTCGTTACTCCATTAATTTATTTAATAGATAATTAGAACAACGCCGTTCCAACCGGATCAAAGTAATATTTTCGTACTACTGTATGGCGGCAGAAATAGAAGCTGCGGTAGTACCTACCTTGATGGTTAGACGCTTAACTTTACCAACACGAGAACAAGCTGACTAGTGGCATTAAATAAAAAAAAAAACTGAAATTTAAAGCTAACAAAGCTATAAAGTAATTAGTATTAGCTGTAGCACAAGTAAGCTGCTTAAATACTAGCAGCTTCACCATTTTGCGCTAATTGCACCGCTACCTCGTAGCTTGATCTCTTAATAGGTTTGCCGGTGTCGTTGACTTTCATTTCAGTCCTGTAGCCGGTTATTGGTTCTTCAATAAAATGGTATAGCTTTCACCTGAAACCTATTATAATTTCAGCTTCCTAATACTACTCTGTGTTCTGGTTTGAAGGGCGTTGTACACAGTGAAATTAGTAAAGACATCTCTTATAATATGTTATCAAGATATATCTAATATCTTGTCTAGAGACGACGAATCATCATCATCAGCCAATAGACGTTCACTGCTGGACATAGGTCTCCCCCAAAGATCTCGACATCGATCGGTCCACAGTCAGCATGGCTCTCCATATCGCCGGGCACTAGATGCTTTGTAGGTGTCCACATGCAGGGATTTGGGCCATTTCCCACCACGCTGGCCCAATGCGGGTTGGTGGGAGCCGAAACTTTGTTTGTTGATTACCAGGGTGCACCACGAGCAGGTTAGGTTGGCTTGAGCCCCGTGGGTTGTGACCTTGCGCCTTAAGGCGGATTCCCTGTGATCTTTCTGGGTGCTGTTTTGTGGAGGTCCTCAGTACTTTCCTGTCCTATCAGCCGTTAGTCCATCTAGCGGTTTGCTTTATCCATTGCTAATTAAGTCTAGCAATCTTTTAGAATGTACAGGTGACCTTTGTTCTACGTAATGTCAGTTTCTATAGCGTAACGAAAGCATTTGAGACGTTAACCTGATAGTATGTCATACGTTTGTCTTTTACAACGTGGCGCTAGTTTGGATGATATACACAGCGCCACATTGTGCTCGTTGTCGTAGGCCTCAGTCTAGTGGTAGGTCACTGTTGCCGGAGATCGTCTAGGTGAGTACCACCGCGGCGCCTACTGCAGCCGCGAAATCTTAGTGTTGCAAACATTACTGTGTTCCGGTTTGAAGGGCGCCGTAACTAGTTTAATTACTGAGGTAACGAAACTCAACATCTTATATCTCAGACGAATGCAATGTGATGCGGTGTATATGATCTTAACCAGCGTCTCGTTGTTAAAGGCAGTTATCACTTACAATCATGTGAACGTCCCGCAGATTCCGTCGCTTAATTATATAAAAGAAATTCGTTATAACAATATCGTTTAATTAAATCGTTCCCAACCGTAGGGGTTAAACAGACACCCCTGTCAAATTTACGTACATATTTATTTGACGCTACGTTTAGCTTCATTGTGTTAAGTAATAAAAATTCCCGACACCGTCATCAAACGATAATGTGATGGAGAGACGACTTTTTATTGGCTTTAACAGGTTTTTTTTTATTCTGTGACATTTTATGCGTTTTGTGACTGTTTTTATGGAACTTTATCTAAATTGGGTTCGGGGGTGAGCCGTAAAGTGATCAATGGAGTAAACTACCCCGTTTATATCAACATTTAAATGATCCTAATACTCTCGTTGATATTAGTTCAATTATGTGTACACATCATTTCAAAGCAGTGTAATAGGTTATATATAATACTAACTTTAGGGCTCTACCGGAGATCGTCTAGGTAGGTACACCTCTCGGCCCTGTAGTCTTGGTCTAGTAAGAATAAGACTAAGGTAAGCCCTGCCTGTAGTAGAAGGCGAATAAAAGGGTCTAGGAGTTTCGCGGGCCTTGAAGGTGAGGGCTCTTATCGCTCAACAAGCGAACCTGCGTGGGACAACGTATGGCTCTGCGATGGTGCCTGGGAGGGTTAGTCTCCTCCTCAGAGACCTGTAACAAAAAGTGTAGTAGGACACCAAGAGATCCCGGAGCCTCTACGAATGCACTGATGCAGAGTACCGAGGGGTTTTAGTGAGTAAAAATCTCACATAACCTTGCCTTCCCCCCAGAAGCAGGGTACCTTTTGAAGATTTCCCCCACGACACCAGAAAAAAGGTAGCTACTACTGCAGCTCTTATTTCCAGTGCCAAAAATTAGTTGACATAAAATACTCTGTTTTTGTTTGAAAGGCGTTTTAACTAGCGGAACTAGGCGATGAGCATATTGTGATGCAGTGTCTGTCATCCTAACTGGCGTCTGGTTGTTTATGTACGAGCGTATCGCTTAAACGAGATAACGAGACAATCATATATATATATATATATATATATATAAGCGAAGAGCACAATGAAGAGTAGAATACATCATCTTATCGAGCACCGCTGGGGTTATGACCAGATATGTCACTTACCACCAGGTAGAAATCCTCAGTCTTGTCAAATAAAAAAAATTATGATAGTTATATCGCGATAATATATATTTCTTCATATTTATAAATTGAGGTTTAGTATTTTCCAACTGAGTCAAGAAAATTGGTTACAATATAAGACTTTATACATTGCTGCGGCGATTAATGTTCAACTAGGTCAGAATACTAGTAAGAAATATATACTTTTTTATATATTATGTTGGCAGGTTATACATATAGCTCTTGATAGGGACAAGACCTAACTTCCATATTCATGAGTTTGATGTATGTAGAGTAAAGATTACATCGCCACCATTGATCGATATCAAATAATCTACGTACATATCTTCTTAACATCTGAATTATTGGGAAGGACGCGTCATATATGTATGTAATTATTCATAAGAAAAAATCCATAATAAATTAGTTAACTTTTAGTGGAAGTTCATAACTTCTTCAAATGCTACAGATGTTGTAGTTTTCATAATTAACTTCTATATTTCTCGTGATATACAGCAATCATGATCTAAATTGGTCTGAGATGCCTGATGAGTATTGATTTCACAGTCATCAAAGATTACTAACAGCCTTTGAATACTTGTTTCTTATATGCTTCGTTTTCTATTTAATTAATAATAGATCTCTAAATGAGAAATCGATTATAATAATACTTCTCTCGATACTCGACGTACCAATGCTCCAACGTAAGCTGAAGCATTTCCTGTTGCACTCTAAATAGCACTGACGTCTTAGAAGGGTTGGCTTAAAATTTCATGCCATTAATAAACTAGCCAATTTTGGATTGGATCCAATCGTAATTTTTAGTTCACATCAATAATAAATTTATTCGGAGCTATCGGATCCATCCTTCAGGGAAAGGAATAGCAAGTCATGTATCGAATAACGCACCGAAAAATCCGTCCAACGTAATGAAGAGAAATGGGGGCCCGTATCATAAATCAAAAGTTTATTGAATTTGGACCTTCTCTCGCCATATTTGGGCCGAAACTATCTTAAACGTGTACACACACTTCGATATCGTTGTTATATCAGAACTTAACTAAGAAAAATTAATGTAGTTCGCTTAATACAAATAGAAGATCTGGAGTATAGTTCATTCATGGACATTACTGTGATTCGGAGGTGTCAGGGGTGCCGTACAACTCATGGGACCGAAGCCAACCTCACCTGCTCGTGGTGCACCATGCTAACGAGGCTCTGGCTCCCACCAATTCGGATTAGACCAGCGTGGTGAGAAACGGTCTCAATCCCTCTATGTGGACCGCCTACAAATGTGAAGATCTTTGAGAGCAACCTATGTCCTGCAGTGACCGTCTATCGGCTGATGGTGATGATGATGATAGAAAAACTATTATTTTCTGACAACACATGAATGTTGTCTAGATATATATTATATAAGAGATTTCCATATTTGTAGAGACTCATCTCTAGAACCATAAGGCTAAGAGACTGATGATGCCTAGAGAGACCCCCATAACGACGGCTCCTGTTGCCCCGACCGATCGATACGGAGATCTTTGAAGGAGGCCTATGTCCAGCAGTGGATATGTATCGGCTGATGATAATGATTACTGTGTTTCAAATGATTTGTGTTATAGCGATCAGGACAGTGAGTAGATGAGATTTTTTAGGTACTGCCGCTGCAGCGTAATAACCATTTATTTCCTTACACTAAGGTCCACTTCCGTGTCTCATATATTTTAGAGTTTTTTCATTGGTTAGATTTAACTTACCTACTTCACGTTATATATGTGGTTAAATTTTTTCCGACTCTCATAATATGTGAACCGGAGCACGTCGTTCAGGACTTTATTGTCATTTTAAATCTAAGTACCTGCGAGCTTATTATATTCAAAATGTCCTTACCGACGTGTTTTTGTTGTATTTCTATAAAATCCTGTTCGCACAACGATAGGCTCCATCAATGTGATAAACGATGCACATATTCCCCGGGGACCGGTACAAAAAGAACATTCCTTAAATACAAATCAATAAAGTAGAACGGAGAATATATATATAAAAGGGAACGGGCACACATATAATTTAAAATTAAAATACCGGTAACTATACTTGTCCAGTATTCTATCCCACACCTGCTGCAGCTCCCACGGTATTACCTGTCTGCCGGTGGACGTTGCCATTTATAAGCGGTGTTAAAGTGCGACAGGAAATAAAAAACCGATGGCCATTTATAAAGAAGGCTTGCACTTACTTTCGTTTATTTACTTGTAAGTATAAGTTCACCAATCAAGTTTCTTTTTCTGTTATGCAACAGAATCTGGACTACCATCTCGGATGTTAACACGACGTCATTACTTGGCACCTTATTTTTTCGTACGCTGGCGGAAATTGTGGACCGCCGACTTAGTACTTTCCATTTATTTATTTTTTACTTCCTAATACGATACAATATTCACTTTGTCAGTAGCTTTCCGGTCTAATGGTTATAGCGTGCGGCCTTCAGTCGCGGGTTCAAAACTCGTCATGTACCGATGACTTTAATATTTAAGTTATGTACATTTGTGAACTTTAGTTACAACAGCGAGATAAAAACGGGGAAGGAAAACATCGGGAGGAAACCTGCTCAAGAATTTATTCTGAGGTATGTCTGAAGTCACCAATCAGTATCAGTCTCGCGTGGTGGCCCATCGCCCTCGTATTGAGGATAGGTCTGTGCCCTAACAGTGAGGTCGTAAATTAGCTCTTGACTCTTGATTGTTGACAGGTCTCTGTTGCCGGAGACCGTCTCAGTAAGTACCACCGCAGCTCCAATCTGTTATATCCGTCGCTAAGCGGTAGTATGCAAATTTGAAGGGCTCTGTAGCTGCTGACATAATTGTGGCTATGAGACTTGGAGGCGCATGAAGGTGATGAGCATAAAACTGTGTGCTGTTTATGCCATCCTAACTTACTTAACATCTGATGAGATCGCTGGTCTTCTTACTTAGTTGAATAAAAAAACTATCCCCTACATCTGATTCATACATGCAATCCTGACTCAAACATCAAATCGGGTAATTTTGATCTTTCCGACTCGTATCGATCAGGAAGATCATCAGCGTTAGACAACGACGTGTTAAGGGCGGAAGTGGAAGCAAATCCGTGTCAGACGATCGAGGAATTGTCAAACAGTCTCAACAAACCTTGGTCGACCATCCAAGAACATTTGAAGCAGATTGGAAAAGTAAGCAGAGCAGGTGTTTGGGTCCCGCATAATCTGTCCGAACAGAATAAGGCTAACCGATCAATCACATGCAACTTATTGCTTCAACGACACAACACAGAAGCGTTTTTTGATCGCTTGATCACAGGAGATGAGAAATGGGTCCTGTATGATAACCCAAAACGCAAAAGGCAGTGGCTCTCTCCAAATGAAATCCCTCGGAGTACTGCTAAGCCAGGTTTACACCCCAAAAAAGCGCTTTTGTGTGTTTGGTGGAGTATTCGCGGCATTGTTCATTTTGAATTACTGAAACCTGGAGAAACTGTTACTGCAGACCTCTACAGCGAACAATTGCAGCGAGTCAATCAATCTTTAATTGAAAAGTGGCCAGCGATTGTCAACCGAAAAGGCGTCATTCTCCAACATGACAATGCAAGACCGCACTGCGCAAGGCGAACTCTAGAAAAAATTAATGAATTGGGGTGGGAGGTGCTGCCTCATCCACCATATTCGCCCGATGTTGCACCATCGGATTTCCACTTATTCCGAGCGCTGCAACACTTTTTAAGTGGCAAAACATTTGCAAATTTGGATGATATCCAAAATGCCATCTCTAGATATTTTGCCGAAAAACCAATAAATTTTTATCGATCAGGGATTGAAAATTTACTCACTAGATGGCAAAAGGTTATTGACAATGATGGGGAATACATCATTGATTAAAAATAAAGACTCGTTAAAAATGTATGTGTTTGTATTTAGCGTAAGAAAACGACATTACTTTCCGGTCCCCCTAATAGAAATATAAAGTCTGAAGACTTGAAATTAGGTAGGTATGTGTATTTACCGAGTATAGGTTAGCTAAGAACGGTTTTTACAAAAACCCTCCCCTAAATTTTTAAATAATTGGTCGTCAACATCGTTTTCGGCTATTGAATCGATAAATGTCGGATATAGGTTTCAACCCCACTTCAGAGTTTAATACCGTACTTCCCTACTACACTTAGTATGAGAGTTGACATAATGTATTGGGTCACAGGAGTTGTTGAATTTTTTTGTTAATTAGTTGCCTTTTATAACACACTGGAAGTAAAATGGCGGCAAGGACATTTGTACCTGTTAGTTACGAGACAGCCTTAGATATCTCTATAATGACTACTATATTTTGTAAGATTTAATAAGTCGTGTACTCTCCGCGAAATCGCATCAAGCGCAGTTTTTCCATTTAAAACGGTTACATTTTAAAAATGTTTGCCAACAAAAGCCTTCTCCTAACAAAAGAGGTACAGCCGTTTGTGGAAAATGTTGGCCGTTCAACGCAGAACGAAATCTGTATAATTCAACTGTAGTCCGGCAACGGACGTTGTGCCGCCAACTTACTAGCTCGGAAAATGGAAATATTTCTAAGTCTGGTGATATTTCAAAAAAAATATTGTTACCATCTAAACGCCTGTTGCATACAGTTCCGTGAGAATTACCATTCTACTTCATCTCTAAAAAAAAAGGTTTTGTAACTGTGAAAAAACATCTGTATTCTTCATTCAATCTTTCATAAATACAACACACGATATCACTGAGGTCCCAAGTTTTTTCCTTCGATAAAGTGATCAGACGAGGTTTACTTTATAGTAAATGATACGTCTGCCCATACCAATGTGGCTAGTAAAGATTATATACACAGCATCACATTGTGTTCTTCGGCTCGAGACGAAAGATGTTAAGTTACCCCCGTAATTTCACTAGTTACAACGCCCTTCAAACCTGCTTGCTTCAGACTTGCTTACTGTTTAGCGACAGAAGTAGGAGTTGCAGTAGTACCTAGGAGGTCGCCGGACCAGAAACCTACCTACTAGTAAAGCATAGCTTATATCGCAGGATTCTATAAGTTAAAAATATTAAATTAGTCTTCTTTTATTGGGACTCATGGCCTTCTTTTACAAAGAGATACTCAAGACCATCTATCCACTACACTGGCCAAGAGCAGGTGATCACATGTAACAAAAGCTGTTGTTCTAAGAACATGATCTTTTCCCCCACACATTTTGCTTCACTGAAAGCGCAAATATAATGGGTATTGAACTCGACTTTAAAACTTATACTTATACGACCTCTTTACAAACTAAGCTACACGGTTTTTATGTATGCAAGTTATAACTTCGACGAGGTTAACGCCTTCAGTAGCGGTGATAGGACACGATCACTCGATATCTTGCATATTCAAACTAGATCTCGTACACGCACGGCTCGAGGGTTTTCAGTTACACCATTAGGCTTGCAAATAATCGCCTATGGATTACATATATGCTACATTTCGATTTGTTTATATAATGGCCGCGTATAATTATGAATATGCATGTGAAATTGCCAATGTTACACAGTGCCTCCATTTTGTTTATTCTGCGAAGCGATAAAATAAACAGGACGTTTACTTTACGGCGGATATGTCTACTCATAACAATGTGGCTCTAGTTAGGTTGATAAACACTGCACTACTTGCGTTAAAACATAATATATTAAGACCAGTTATTTCATTAGTTACTGCTGTATGGCTGTGAGACGTGGAAGACCACTAAGATCATTTCGCACTACCCGCAGGTCTTCGTTAACGGCAGTCTTTGCCGACTTCTCGGTATTCATTGGCCCGAGAGAATCTCTAATGAAAATCTCGTGGAGCTCTGCTGTGCATCTCCAATCGATTTACAAATTAAGCATCGCAAATGGAATTGGATTGACCGTATTCTACGAAAAGGTCACAACGTTATTTCCAAGGAGTCGTTTGATTGGAATCTGCAAGGAACAGGCAAACGCAGTCGCCCCAGGCAGACGAGGCCACGAGGAAGCGGACGGCGTGGAATGAGTTTAAGGGTCAAGCCTAAGACTTACTATGGACGCTGTTTGCCCCATCTTGACACCACAGGATGTTAATGAATGAATATTTATATAAATTTTTAAGCAACAGAGGAAATCTTCGAAAGATACCCTACTCCTAGGGAAAATTTAGTGTTATGTGAGATTCTTAGTCACTAATATCCTTTCGGTAATCTGCATCAGTGCAATCAGTGAGGCGCCGTGGTACAGTTTAAGTAATGTTGTACATCAATATAAACTTTAAACTTATAAACACCCATCTTTCAGGAATTTAATATGTATGTATTATCAACTCTTATTAAAATTCCAATAATTCAGTTTTCAATTAACTTTATCTGGACTTAAACTGAGGTAGATATGTCTGAGAGAGTGATAGTCGCTCTGTGGTAAACTATGATTGGAATTCTCCCCCTATACTCTGCTACTCCGACTTCGGTCTCATCGAGTTCTATATGTAGTAGCATGCCGAATAGTTCTGAACGTCACTTACTTCCAAGTATTCGTATATTTGGGAAACTTAACTTAATTATTTATTGGAGAAAATACATAGAAAGTTTTCGCTGAATATCTTTAAAGTTATTTTATCGGGAAAGAAGAGCTACGTCTAAAGATACCTTACCTTCTAAGGACTAGTCAAATGGTCTATATAACAAGGTCAGTATTAGGTACATACATACATATTTATCACGCCTTGTTCTCAGTGGGGTAGGCAGAGACCACCTTTCTCCACCTGCTAAGATCCTGGCACACCACTCTCGCTTCCTCCACTTTCATAAGCGTCTTCATGCATGCTCGTCGGCTGCGAATACTCTTGACCCGGTCTTTCTTTAGGACATCTTCAATTTTATCGGAATATGTCCGTCTAGCTACAGTGCCTTTCAATCTGGAAGAGAGTAATGTATGCACACTACCATTTGTCGGGTTCAAAAGGCTCTGCGGTGGTACCTAGACTATCTTCAGCAACAAAGACCATCACCAGTGGTCCAGAGAAAATGAGGGTTAATTTTAAGATGTCGAATATAAACCAAGTTAAATGTAAACTTGTCTTTCATTTTACTGTTCTTTGCTGTATTTGTCGGTTTTACTCTCTTTTAGAGAAATTAACTTAAATATTTAAGTTATTTCATTAAATTTACAACAATTCTTAACCCGCATTCTGTCCTGAAAGCGCAGCTATCAGGTTAATAGAGAATAGGATATAAGCAATATTTATAATGGTTGCTATAGATTATGTCTATTTATACAGCGCAAAGGGAATGTACTCAAGAGAAGAACAAAAATAGTGAGACATTTCATAAAAGCTGCTTATTTGAAGAGGGTCCCGGGGTTGAGCCTTTGGAAAGGGAATCACGGCTTAATATCTTAAAAGGGGCGGTGTAACCTTTAAGCATTGACTATATTTTGTGTTACTGTCGAATTTATATTTCTGTCACATGCAATGTCGGCTTAGTGGTCCCGTACTATTCATCCTATTAGCTGTCGCCTTTCTCCAACCCATTCTGAACAACTTTGATAAATATCTTGCTATTGAAAATAACTTTAACAACAGTTCTTAGCAGGAGCCACGTAGAAATAGATAAACATATATGTATCTTTATATAATAAAGTCGACTCCTGCCTGGTGGTTTCTGTCCATAACAATAAGAATGTTAATTAACTATAGGATCTTTGTTTTACGGATACATATTTTGCACTCAGACAAAATATGATGTATGATTCTATCCTCAAATATCAAAAGTATAGATTATATAGTAGCATCAATGAATAAATGTTTCTGTCTCAATACAATTGTATATTCTTGAAATAATTTTCTAGAACATTTTCATGTTACTAAAGAGATTGATGTATCTCATCCCGGCGCTTGAAGCTGGTGGCTGTCGTTCAGGACGATAGTTGGTATATACATAAATATATATTTATTTATATCAGAGATAAACAAGAAAACTATTTCAACATCCTAGATACAAAGAATACGTATTAGAAATAAAATTCCTTTGTTAAAATGTTAGGTTTATTGATGGTAGGTGTCAGTTGCTAGACATCGTCTAGGATGCTATCCCGCAGCGCTTTTTTCAGCCGACAAACAGTAATGTTCAAACTGCTGTTTCGATTTGAAGGGCGCTGTTGCTAATGACATTACTGGGGTGACGGGGTACGTTGAACGGGGGCCACGTTGTTATGGTCAGACGTATCACTTACCATCAGTTGAACTTCCCGCTCGTCTCATCGCTTAATTAAATCGAAAAAATACCCTTTTTTTGTTAATTAAAATCAGGATTTAATCTGAAGCCTCACAAACGGCGAAGCCTTATAGGAATGTATATAAAAACGCAACCCGAAAATTAATTACATCACGGCAACCAACAGCACGGCATAATCCCGGCAGCAGTGCGCCGCCGGGCGCACGCCTGTATTGTGGCCGCACATAAAGCCATAGCGACTGGAAATCTGAAAGGTCTACGCATTGAAAAGCCGTAGGATTAACACAGTTTAAAACGGAGGGGGATTTTCTTCCTCATCCCGGCCTAGATTCCGTCGCGATGACGTCGGCAGTGGCTGGCGGATTCGCCGCGAGTGACGTGGAACTGGCTCGGTATTGACACGCGCCGACGGCCTGATCGGCGCCAAAATACATCATCTATTTTTTAAATTTTTCCATTCGTCACATATCCCGTGCAGGTTTTATATATTTAAAACTGCCGGTTACTTTATACCCGATATTATTAGAACTGTATTATTTATTCGTATATCGTGTATCATCGTCATCATCATCAGCCCACAAACGTCCACTGCTATACATAGTTCCCTCCAAAGATCTCCACGTCAATCGGTCTTGCGATGGCCGCTTCTTCCTCCGTCCAGCTGCTTCCTGCTACCTTCATTAGATCGTCGGACAACTTTGTTGGAGGGCCCAAATACTGGGTCTTGTGGTACGCAGTCGCCATTCCTTCAAGCATCATGTACTATATATGTTTTTTCTATTATATATTCGCTTTGATGGATCCGACTTTTTGTTTTTTTTTTTGGTTAGTTTTACGCCAACTCATAACAACACGGCGCTAGTTATAAAGGTATACACAGCACCATTGTGGTCCTGGATATGAGACATAAAATAATAATTCTCGTTAATCCAGTAATTAAACTAGTTACAGCGCCCTACGAAGCGGAACACAGTAATGTTTGCACACTATTGTTTGGCGGCAGAAATAGACGCTGCGGTGGTGCCATCTATCTAGAGGTAGACCCTCTAGCCTAGATAGGTGGTACAGTAGTACAGTGGCATACGGCATCACATACCACCAGTCTTAGTCTCTAGATCAATCTTACTAACTAACGATTTGCGTTAATATGTTATTTTATCGGTTGTTTGATTATAAAGTCATTGACACACGTCTAACAAATATATGAGATACATACACAGTCTAAGTACATTAGATGAAACGGTTAACCACACACAACTTCTTTAATACTTAAAACAACTTTAAATTCGTGAGTACATAATAAATGATATCATCGTCATCGTCAGCCGATATAGGCCCACTGCTGGACATAGGCCTCCCCCAAAGGTCTTCACATCGATCAGTCCCGTATTGCTCATAAATCATATAGTCCTGATGATTTTCTAACTATTGTTTGCTTTAAAAAGTTTATCATATTCTTATCGAATTTCGTTTTCGGAAACTTAATAAACGGAGTTTTTTGTTTTATTTTCCTCATCTTAAACTTACAGCAGTAACTTGTGTATTTCGCTTTGATTAAAAACCTTGTTCGCGATGTTAATAAGGGACCCGACGGGCAATTTGTTCGCAATTTGATTTTCGTCATAAGCCGGCTGTTAGCTTGCAATTTACCACATCGACGTCTTTTCGCAGCGGCGGAGATTAATCAAACAGAATCCGGTCGAAATGAATATTTCATTAATAATATTCACTTGATAAAAGAAGTGTGTATTACTCGAAAGTAGTAAACACTGAAATATACCACGCGGTTGTGGGACTTTGTCTTCGAGTGGAAAGTTAGAGGTAATGAAGCATTGACGTCTAGAGTAGTTGCTATATATCTCATTTTCAGCCTGGTTGAAGAGATAATAGATGAATAGAGACAAGGCTTTAAGATAAGTAATTTGTAAAGACTCAAGAAGGTATAAATTAAGTTAAGCAGTAGCTACAACAGTCTTTCTTACATCGGCTTGTATAACCTAAGGTGCGATCGGACCCAACACAACATTAGGCGGCATAAACCTATATCAAACGTTTAAACATTCAAAACGGAACCACTTTACTATATAACCGTTAAGTTAATCCTTGTGAGAGATGGGTTAGGATATCCCCACCGCCACCAACTGTCGTAAGAAGGGACTAAGAGGAAAAATGTTCAGGTAAAAAGTAGCAGCTTTTCCTGTTACAGTTACCTACTTCGTAGTTCGTTCGTAAAGGACGTCAATTGACTGAAATTATATTGAATTGATATTAAGTTAAACATTTGATTATTAACTGGACTTTCTTGGACACTGGATTCGAGTTTTACAAATACTGATAAAACTGTCTAAAAAATTCTTAACTATTTGAACTTTTATTATCAGATAGCTTTCTTCTATTTAACATATACACCATTTTGTCATTGTATGTATTTTGTCATATATATTTGTAGATATTTTTTACTCCGTAACAAGTGTGACCTTCGTTTTTTATGTTATCAATGTTAACTAAAATTAAATAACTCTTTTACTGTAGCGGGAAAGGGATAAGCCGATTTGTTTAATGGAGCTTGGCAGACAATATATGCGCATACATAACACACCGGATTACACATAGTACATATTCAAAGCTTTATACGCCGCATAATATCAGTGTTTATTGTGAACGACATAGAATAGTTCAACAATAATAATCCCTTAAAAATATTAACAAGGACATAAAAAAAACGAGGTTTATTCTCTTCTCAACTTCTCTTTTACCTGTTCTGAATTTCCTTTGGAGTACTTCTTAGTATAAATAAGTATCATCGATACTAGTTAAAAACTAGTATCGATGTATAAAAACAAGCAGTTAAATCAGTTTAATTATTATTGTATAATAATAATAATAATATAATCTTTGATTAATATTCTTCAGATACTTTACTAGTTGAATAATCTAATATATCTGTATCATTATTATTTTTTTTTCGTCTACATTCGTAATATCTATCTATGCCGTCGTATCGTCAGGCACGATCCGGTCGCGTGATGTCGACGTGTAAATGACGTGAACAATGGAAAAAAAAAAACTTTTTGGACGCCGTCCACGGGCCGAGGAAAAAAAACGTTTTTCAAAAGCTATAAATCAAAGCCAGCGCTCTCAAGACGGAGATGTCATTACTTCATTCAGTCACGAGATTCTCTACTACGAAATATCGTTAGTAATACTACTATTTACTTCAAAGAGAATTTTGACGGCGGAAGGTATAATAATGATTACGCTGATCGTTCCTAAAAATTTTACTGCCACTCAGTATTCAGTTCAGTCAAAACTTCAGTAATGTATCTAATACTGTATCGCTACGTCGTGATGTAACGGACTCTCCCATAAAAGCATGTTACAGATTCATCAATCTCTATCACTAGACTGACAAACACTCGGGAGGACTTCGCTGTTCTTTCAGAATCTCAGTTTAACGCCTGTCTAAGAATGTAAGCAATCTAGATCCACTTACGATGCTTGATCTAAGCTGCGCTCGTTATTTTCTGGCTCGCTTCCAGCTAGACTCTATCTGGGTTGGTTTCCGACTGAAAACCTCCTCGCGTCGCGCCGATATTACTTTAAAGAAATGTGGATTATTTCACAAGGACTACTTAAATTGACACTTTGGCCATGTGCCTCCTGCACTTTTCCAACAATTAGCATAACCATCGCAAAATTGCGAAAAGCAAATAAGTATGGAAAAGAAGTAAAAGCTGTTGATTTTATATGGTCAACAATTGATTTATTTATATGTATAAATGAATTTAAAGACGAATTATTTTCCTTACTGTATAACAGATGAGCAAATAAATTGTTTTCTTCTGAATCCCTCGCCGAGTCGAGAGCTAAAATGGCGGACCGACGTATCCATTTGCTAACGTCTGCGCCTACCTAATACTGAAATATACCAGTTAAGACCCTGGCTGCCGCAGTCAGTTCGGTCTATTAATAAACGGTTCCCTAACGTTTGGCATCCGGTCGCATTAACAACGGCTCGGTACTTTTATTTGACGTAATGAGGTTGCAATTAATATTGAACTACTTCAAAATTCAATCTGTGATCATTTCCGCTTGACAGGTGCAATACTTCATTGTTCGAAGTATGCGATACTGTCGGTAACAAAGTGTGTTTAAATTCTTATCATCTTGCTGCTTCTTCACGGAAACATCGGTGAAGAATGTCTTGAGAAAGAGTATAAAATGACATCTCCTACCCTGAACAGTATTTGTATTATAGTTTCACTGATCGATGTAGAGATCTTTGAGGGTAACCAATGTCCAGTAAATTTTACTTTGAATCGTAATTGTGTATATGTGTATCTGTACACCATTTATATGTAGCTTTACATATTTTTCCAAATAAAAATATTTTACTGTACATCTAAGGCGCAGCTGCAAACTTTTTGTAAAAGTTTCTAACATTCTACGGCTATTTATACCTATATACAACCTACCACGTACCAGTTACAACCTTCGTAATATAAACTTATTGTCTGGCTATACCAAAATTGTTATCTAATTTGTTTAACAATGTAATAGGTTATGATGGTGTGGTCACCAAAATAACGCTTAAGATACATATATGAACGTATGTCAAATGGAATCGTCACGACGCTGAATATTTTACTACGAGCATACGTAAAAATAAGGGACCCGTCACATGACCATCAAATGTCATGTTCCTCTTTCCCCGTTTCCGTGATTGATAACGTTGGCAAGTATGTTTCTTTTTTATATTTCTGTTGCTATACGTTTTGGTAAATTGTTCATGCCAAAAAATGCCAATAGTTTAATGTCCGCAGATCTCTTCGCAACAACGAAAAGTGTAAATGGAGTGTTCTTACTACGGATATTATTATTAACTATTATCTGCTCACACGGCACAGTGGCCACGGTAAGTAACGGTTTTAAAGGAACACAGTGAGCTAGTTTCAAATTTTCTCTATTCTTCTTCTTCCTTTTCTTCGTCGGTATCACTATTAACGACAAAGTGCTCGTGGTTATCATTTTATGTGTTGACCAGAGTATCTTAGGCAAAATGTTCGACCTCATTGTAACTAAACATCATGTAAATTATAGGTCAAATGTCGGTCCGGTACAGATAAAATATATTCTTTACAAGAAAGAGCTTTATTCCACTGAAGAATTCAGCTCGATACCTATTCCGAAAGTTAATTGGCGAGAATTCAAATCAAAGACAAGTAACTAGGTATACGATAGACTGTCGGTGTTCAACTTTAATTGAATCCACCTTTCACGTCTATAGAGGAAACTTCTTTAATAATCAAAGTCTCGATAAATTAAGTTTGTTTCTCGCGCTGGAAGGGTTGAAAGATGGCGGCAGACCGATACTCGTGTCATCATGTCGTATACTACTGTTACCTGAATAATGTTGTATTGTTTTATTTTATTTTGTACAATGATTAAATCTGCCGGATTCTTAAATGTAATAAATATGTACTACCCGTTTTAATTTATCACACTACTTTTACTAGATGTCTATAGTAACCTTGGCGATCAGAACTTGAGTTTGAAGAGGGCACCTAATGATGATGGTGATGATAGTAACCTTGTGTCGTTTATAAATTCAAACAATACCCCGGTAGATCAAAATGTTTTAAAATTTGCTAATACTATCGAGAGGTTTATACCGTTTCAAAGATTACCCGAAAAAAACGGACTTTTAAATTGTTATTTACATATAAATATCGTTATTATGAATTAAGTCAAAAGCTATTATTATGAAAATAGAAACAGTGACTGTTGTATTGTATTTCATTCCTATATAGATGAAAAATTTCAATGTTTTTTCAGTATTTTAAAATTAATAAACAAATATAAAAGTAGATAAATTATAGTAAAACTAAGAAAACTTGTATTTGCAAAAACCTAAAGAAATATACAAGACCAGGTCCAAGCCCACCCCCGTTGAGAAGTTCATAGGTAACAATGATGATGGTGATATTTGTAAGTAAAATAATTCTATATAAAATTTCATTATTTCAATGTAACAATCCGAACTTCTTTTTATCTTTGTATTCTTCTTTACCTTTTTGTAAAATTTTTATACAAATCTGTACCAAAAACGTTGTACCAATTGCTATTTTCCCAAAAGGTTTTTCTCATGTCTCTATAAAGTTGATGATTATTTGGATATATTCGAAATTTCGCTAGTGTATTGTTAAATTAAAATTGAACTTTTCTTCGTAATATAAAACCAATTCCAAATAATGTTATAACTTTGCCTTGCAAAACCGTTGTTCAGCGTTTTCAGTTCGTGCAAAGGAAACTCATTCACTACCGATATTCCTATTCGTAAGGGAAACACAAAGAACTGGTAGTGTAAGCAACAATAAGGGATGGGATACAAGATTGCTATGATACCGAGCGGTGTATAAAGAGAACGAAGAAATTTTAATATCGTTTATTGGAATATATATGCATAACAATAATGATCATATTCTGTATGGATCCTTTGTATCTATTCTGATCTTGAATAGAATAGAAATGTAATGTTCACAGCGCGAATTGACTGTGATTGGAAAAAAACCTATAAAGTGATAAAGCTTAACATATTCATCAAATGAAAATCATCAATCATTAAATGATCTTTTCTATTAATTCTCTTTGTAAAACTATTTTCTATGAAAATTCTGTATTAAAATTCAATATGAGAACTTCAATATTTTTCTGTTCTTATCCAAATCTGTCTCTTAACCAACTGTTTAAACTTGTAATTTTTACAACAGAATCAGTAATTACCGGATACTCTTATATGAATTAACCTAAAAAAAATAAATAGATATTATGACCACTAGCAATAGACCATCTGTCGATCGTTCATCAGTTCGAATACAGTAATTTCGGTTAGCTACGTCATCTCAAGTGAAACGATTAATTGGTTTAATCCGGGGATATTAGTAATAAATTATGTCCGTTATTACCAAGGGCCACCTGATGCTGCATATAGATTTTCCTATAGATTAACACATTTTATCATTATAAATATCCATGAAATTGTACTGTTCTTTGAGGTGTTCACTGTAGCGTGATAAATTGGATTGAAAGAAGAAAGACGTTTGTTTATAGATACAGTACATACTTAAAAAACAGCAAAATTAATTAAATTTATCTTAAAGATCCTAAGTAAGTACCAACACCCCTAAGTATTACATTGCTAGTGGCTGTAGTGGTTCGTTCGGTTCATGTTTAAGTGGAGTTTTGATGATAGTAAAATTTGGTCAAAATAATCGGGTTCAATTTCGCCTGTATTATCAAGCAACCCCCTTAATAGAATTGCTATGATATGATAATCATGCATAATCAACACTCGCAGTCCATTGCTGGACATTGACCTCTTAATTAAGCATATCGAACCGATGTTGTTCAGGTGAGTATGACTATATATTAGACCATATTCTTGTAAAATTGGAGCTAAGTAATGAGTAGTTACTTTAGTGATGCATAGCTCAATCGACATTATATATAAAACTTAGTAATTTTCAGTACGCTTCAGGCTTATACAGCTCCACCATATTGCATATTGATTACTTTGCGCAAGTACTCGAAGTCAGTATAGGCAAAGTTCCGAACTCCATACAAGACAGCTGTGGCGGACTTTCCGTGGCTAGTGTCTCCTCCAACAAAGCCCAAACCTCAGTTAATACTGAACAGGCACACTACGTTCATTCGATGTGGGTAAACTATAAATCATAGTTACACATCTATTGAATACTGTATTCACATAGAAATTTTTTAACTCCAAGAATGCAGTGTTTTCTCTTCATGTCAAAGGTTGTGCTGATGATAACGTTTGCAAACATTTTCTTGTTAACTCTACAGTAAGAGTAAGTCTTCTATTTTGAATAATTATGTTTAAATTTCACGAAGTAGGATTGCTAACTGATGTAAAAAGAAAAAGTTCACAATCCAGTATTTCTAAATTAAAAATCTCTTGAGGAAATTTATCTTCAACAATGGTATTATAATAACCTGAAATTCTGACAATGATGACAATGATGTATTTACATCTAGAGATTGCTCTTATCTTGTGTATAGAGAAACTGGAAGTCAGTTCTTCATGCACAGCGAGCTCTTTGGATCTGTTGTTTTAAGAAATTATTCTTACCCTCTAAATTGTTCCAATAACTTCCATTACCTATAAATATAACTAAAGTATTTGAATTACCATTAAGACTCGTTTGAAAATTTATGTCACCGAAAAGATTTATGTTTTATGCATATTTCTTCGGCGCGATAATAACGTTGCAAACCCAATTACAGGGGAATAAAGAAAGGTCGCGGCGCAGGAAATAAGTTAACACGATAGGTGCAAATCTAACCTAACGATGCTCGATTCAAACCCATGGTCCCTTAGAACTGCTGGCCTCATTTCCTCAAACTCTTCTTTGTATTCAGCTGTATGACTAACAACCTTCCATCGATTCTATGTGATTTACGGTTTTGATTAGAGACTTCGTAATAAGGTCTAAGTATTTCCCATGGTTATTATTGCTCGCTTTGTAATAAAAATTATTTGAATCCAAGACCAGGTCCATTATGATGTTTGGAAGAGTGAAAGGTTTTTTTGAACCGACTCCCACCCTCGTCTTTTCTACCTTATATATGAGAGTATTCTCGTTGAGCAAGTTTCATTACCTTTGCCTACATTATCAACATCATCTGAAGCGGAAAAATAGCTGCAAATTCCAAACGGATTTATTTAGGATACATAGAAATGTATGAAGCTATCTTTGGAGTAATACTGTTATGTTCTTCACCTTTGGATTTCAATGGTTTGTTTATTATCTTTCCGATTTTACTACAAAAAATACATTTTTTATATTACTCATCTAAGCGACGAAACGAGCAAAGTGTTTACCTGATGGTAAGTGATACGTGGTCCATAACAATGAGGCGCTCGTTAGATTGATATATAAAGCATCACATTGTGCTTGTCGCTTTGAGACATTACCCCAGTAATTTCACTATCCAGAGCGCACTTCAAACTGAAACACAATAACTTTTCAGATTACAGTTCGGCGGCATATATAAGCGATGCTACCTACCTAAACGGTCTTCGGGAATATAGACCTACTACCAATAAACTTACTAGTTAAGATTTAGATAAATCGTTCAGCGCTTAAACTTGACATTATTTCTCCCGGTGTTAAATACAAATGGATTATAGATGGTGCTAGCCTTATGGTCTAGAACACTGTGGCTCTCATGTGTTGACAGCTAGAACACCATGCAAATAGATTTTCAATATGAGAATGGTAGCTTCGCTAGATGGGCCACTTGCTAAGGATGCGAGACAATAATGGAGTCAAAAAACATGGGAGACAATAGTGGGTTCAAAAAAGCGTTTCTCGTTTCTCGAAACCTCAATTGGACGCCGACCTGTCGGTCGAGATACCCCTAGAAGGATGCCGTAGAGCACGACCTACGTAAGCTCCAAGAAGTAGACTGGCAAGAGGCAGTGCGAGACAGACAACGCTGACGCTCTCTTGTGTCAAAGGTCAAGATTCACTTTGGGTCGCTGCGCAAGAGGAGTAAGTAACCCTGGGGTTCGAGAAAACATCATCTGTTTTATCTGTTTATAAATAAATTTGTAGTAAAATTATAATCATATTACTTCAAAGAAAAAACTTATTTGGAATTTCTAAATGGTAATATATTCGCTGTTTGTTCGTTCTCGCGTCCTTTTAATATGTTGATTAAGTTTTCTTTGAGCGAGCGAATAGAATTACGAGAATTATCCAATCGGCGGCATTAAGTATATGATTCGTTTCCGTTTCCAGTAATTGCCTGAACGAATCCACAGTTACCAACTTTCCAAATATCAATACTGAGCTATTTTCATACTTTTTTTTTTCATTTGTATCGCGCAATCGTTGTTCGATTCAATCAAACCGAATTTTGTTGTTTGCTCTTATATTAATATTCGTATTCAATTATTTTCGTATGTTGCGGAATATTCCAATATCACGATATTAGTTTACAAGTATTTTTTTTTCGTTTTAATCTTTTCAGTTTGGCAAGTTGACAATGCAATTTCTACCACAGCTTTGACAACTGTTGTGTGCAAAATGGCTGGACGTCCTTGATTGATATTTTTGACTATGCCTTTCACTATTACGAGATGTGAGATTGTTACTATTGATCCTATAGACATTACTGGAGTAAGCCTACACTCTCTACATCAAATAATGGCTTTGTTGCTTGGAGACAGAGAAAGTTTATTTTAGTACAATTAGATTTTATCTTTCCAATTAAATTCGTGTCAAATGAAATATTTGATCCTACTACGTTTCTATTCTCGGAAGTCGTGTAGGTACAGCTTCTATTTTAGTCATAGAAGGGTAGTGTTCAAACATTTCTGTGTTCTAGTTTGCTGAACGCTGTGTAGCAAGGGTAACAAGATTTAAAATATGTTTTAAAACGACGACTACGATGGATATTGTGCATCGTTTTAACTAGCGCCTCGTTGTTATAGACGTATCACAGCATCAGATGAATGTCTTACCTGTTACGTCGCTTCATCGGATAATAAATATTTTTGTTATTAAATAGATGATCTCATTAATTTTATAATGATAAAGGTAGGATATAACATCCACCATGTCACACTTCACTAACGTAGTATTTTAACAGCCTTGAATTTTTGAAAGAAATGTCCTATAAGCTTTCTATGTTATAAGAATGCAATAACAAGAAGGTGTTTAATTTTAAGCCTTCTCAATATATCTTCAGTAATGACTATCGCCATTCTCCTCTTCCTTAATATATATAGCTTTTAATTTACCAGCCTAATAAAACGGAAGCTTATATATCAAAATCAATATTTCTGATTCTATCAAACTTTATTATATTGGTGTATATAAAATTAAACTTGTCACTTCAATTATCTAATGTATCTGTGTAATCCCAAATGAAAACATCAATAAAGAGATTAATATGTGCTGTTCATTATGCTTTAAACAGCTTACTTGCAGTATTTGTTCGCGTTGATCAAAATGTGACATAATTATTAACTAACAGATTTTAATGAAACATCAAAAAGAGACGGTTGCCACTTCGTAAACCAATAAAGGTCAACAAACAAATTAAAATTCTTAAATGTTTGGATTGAACTGGATGGATTGAAATGTTATCTAGAGTTAGGTTAGGTTAGGTTTTGAGGAAGAGGATGAGGATTTGTTTGGTAGACATATTTAGGATTCGTATGAAAATTAGAATGTGTGTTATGAGGAGAATGAAGAGAAGTAAAAATAATACAAACTCTCTTATTGGACAAAATATTAAGACTTAATTAAGACGGAACCTTTTAATATTACCTTATAAGAAGAGGAGGAATCCGCATCTAACCTAATCTAGAAGCAGTAATATTGAACTACAGAATGTGACATTTCTTTCCTTCAGAGTATAAGTTTAATATTGCTTCATACCTGATGAATTGACGCCGTAACTATTCAAATTATTGGAGATACTTAACACTTTATGGGTCAAGGCGACGAACGACATTTGTAGCAGTGTATACATCCTAAATAGTATCTTAATGAACATCTAAATCGTGTTGTTCCTAAATTATTGCTCGTAGTTCTCTGTACTGGTGGAAGATCTCTGCTGCCGGAGATTATCTAGGTGGGTACCACCGCAGCGCCTATTTCTGCCGCTAAACAGCAGTGTGCAAACATTACTGTGTCCCAGTTTGAAGGGCACTGCAGGTGGTGTAAATACTGATGTAACGGGATCGAACATCTTAGACGTAAGTCTCAGGCGATGAGTGCAATGTGGTGCAGTGCATACCATCATAACAAACGCCACTTTGTTATGAGGGGTGTATCACTTACCATCAAGTGAACGAACCGCTCGTCTCGCCGCTTAATTATATTAAAAAAAAAACATAGTATAATTAAAAATAAGTAGCATTACCTTTATAAAAGTCGACCCTCCTCAATAAAAGTGTGACTCCTTTTGCGTTTCGGTTGTTAATGGTTGACGCTAGTCAACTACCATCATAAGAGTCATATGCTCTTTTGAGCTTGCTTCCAGAGAAAGAGAGATGGAGATATGAAGAGAAGTGTAACAATATGTTTAACTATGTATAAAAAAAATATTAAGTCGTACGAACAAATGCTTCAGTTTGATAAATATCAATGAATCGAATATTTTGTTATTGCCAGTAGACGTACTTCTTATCTTATTACATCCATTGCATTAATACCGTTTTTTTTTAGATTACCAGTAATTATGCCGATTATATGCAACTCATAGATATCTCAAAAGGATTTTCTGTCCATTTTTAAACACCGCGGATATTGACAATTTTTTTCATTAATGTTTTATTTGTTTCAGGTAATGTGTTGCTGTCAAACAAAGCTGATTATTCCTTCTATGTGATATAGTTTATGCAACGGTTCTTTTATTCGATTCGTATGAAAATGGTAAGGTGTTTTTCTTTTTATTTTATTTATTATCTTAACTTAATATAACTCTTTAAATTTAAATGAAATGTTACTACTTTATAGTAACTATGATAGTATTACTAGTTTTTACACTTAAAAAGGCCGAAGCTGTGATAGCTTATTCTAAGTGTTATATTATTCTGTTACCTGGGTTTAATCCCGATTTGGCTTAAGCTCTTGATGAGGGGAAACCGCCATTTTCCAATAAAAACCATAGTCGTGCAACTTCCGCAAAAATGCACTTAGTTTAGTATTTCAATGTTACTGGTACGGTTACTTATACTATTTTCTAGTGAGAGGTGTCTCAGCAGTGGCCTGCTTATGGGTTATTTTAAAGCGACGTTTAGAAGCGGACTTCTGCTTCCTTCTGCACTTTTTCCAGCCATGTGGGGTCGGCACAGTATGTACTTCTCTTCCATGTCCCTCTATCAGCCGTCATATCTGAATTCACACTCTCCTTACACATGTCATCTTTCACACAATACATCCAGACTTTCTCCGGTCTTCCTCTACCCTTATAACCATCCACGTTCATTCTTATTATATATAATATATGTTAAGAAGCGGACTATTAATTATTAAATTTTCTTAACAAGTATTTAATGAGAAAGTAACAAACATCGCAAAGTATCAACTTCTCAGTTAGATCCTAAGCTTTAATAAGTTGAATCGAGAGTCATAATATGATAACTACGGGTAAAGCTTTAGCGGAAAGTTTGTTTATACATAATTATATTTGTTTACTGTATCATCTGCGTGGTTATATGAAGAACACAACTGTTTGCTTTATGGGACTGAATCTAAATAACAACATGCCATTTCATTTGCATGCGATCCCTCTCATCCTGAAAATCCTTTACCGCCAACGGTGTACGGAACCGTATACGAAAAGGTTATCACGGGCACAATGCGCCCACCATTTCAGATTCTCATTATTTTCTAGATGTAATTGTCGCTTCGGGACTCCCGATCCTTTTTGTTTGCGACGCCATTTGTGCGAGAGCTCTCGCTGGCTGCGCTGCGTAAATTAATATCACGTTAAGTTATCAATGGAAAGGTTTCTTTTAACGGATTAAAAAAAATGCAGTAAAGGATATCATGGATTTTTTTCAAAGCGATAGACAAGTGGGACGTTCACCTGATAAATTATACTCCCGCCCATAACAACGTAACACTAGATAGTGTTATATATAATACACCTCACTGAGATCATCGCCTCAAACATGAAATGTAGAGTCCCGTTATCCCAGTAACTGTACTAGCTACAGCATCCTTCAAACTGGAACGCTGTAGTGTTTGGACAGTAGATATAGGAGCTGCAGTAGTACTTACATAGACGGTCTCCGGCAACAGTGACCTAATACCAGTAAAATTTCTCGCGTTTGTTCTGAATTTATTCCAGGCTGTTCACAGCATTTTCCTCCAGTACCAAATTTTTGCGCATGTATTCGCTGTTCCTCCTTCTCGCACTGTCCATGTTTCAGATATATAGAGGAATATAGAGAACACTACAGATTGAACCAACAAGGTCTTAGTAGCTTTGGTTATGTTGCATATTTTACATATTACTCTCCCCAGTCAATCTCTCCAACTGCCAACCTTACTCCCCATGGTGAATAATACTATTATAACCGTTTGTCACTGGTTGACCGAAATATTACAGACCAATATCCGGCAGCAGCATTGGAGCAATAGATTCAGCATTGCGATCACCAACCCGCCTGCCAAGAGTGGTGATTATGGCAAAAGCCTTAGGCCACCATTAAATAATATTATGGTTTTATACTCACTTTTGTCTATTTTCTATTTATGTTTAATATATTTGTTTGTATGAACATTACAGTAGATTTCCAATGATATGGTTAGGTCACGGAAAGTTGCTGGATACGGGAGCGATCAGGATGAAGATGCTTGGGAGAGACCTAAATCGAACAGTGGACGTTTGTCGGCTGATTGTGAAGATGATTAAATAAATGATTATGTTTTCTTCTAAAGCCATAACAAAACAAGGTTTTGACAAAGGATGTTGAATCTCGTTGCAAGAGTAAATTCACTAGCTACAGCACATTACAAACTGGAACACGGTAATATATACACACTACTGTTTATCGGCAGACATAGGACCTACCAGCAGATAACATTGTATGTACAGCGGTGTAATAAAAAGTAACGATTGTATGTATATCTGCTAAATGTATTAGATAAGCACCATTTCCTTTTGTAAGTTATCACCGCATTAAAACACATTTAATACTTTGATAGGTGTAATAACTCATTGTTTTGTTATAAATTTGTATGGGGTTAGTGCGTAGTTAGCGGCGGTAACAATGCAAGGCCGCCTGTACCGAGTAATTGCACCAAACAATGGTGAACCGGTACCACTGACGCCATGTGTAGAATCAAACAAGTTTAGCAGACGTGGGATTTTTATAAGGAAATTTAATTTAATCTACCACCATCAAAGATACGATTTATCATCAGCTACTATATCCGCCGACAAACAATGTGCAGATATTACTGTGTGTGGCGACGAGCAAAATATGGTGCAATGTATGTTATGGACAGGGATATCACGTACCATCAATTGAATATCTCGATAGTTGCTTAATGGAATAAAAAAAACATATCTAAGCGGACGGTAAATAGCTAGTTTATCTTTGTAACAAGCACACACGCATACCTATGTCTGGCCGATTACACGGCGCCGTGTAAACGAAGTCTTATGGGCATGTGACCACCGCCAATGCACACTTGGCTTGCGTGGTTAATACTTAGCCTTGACTTTTCTTACATCATATATATATATATATATATATACGGTGTTCATTATAAATAATCTATAAATGTTAATAAATTGATTATTATCAAGCATCTGCCATATCCATTTTGAAAACTCCAAAAACTCGTTTTACGTATACTTCTAATCTAATATTAATATTGCAAAACTAGAAAGATTAATTCTAAAAACTGCTAAATAGCTTTCTTTGATTTTAGCTCAAAAATCTTTTAGATGCGTGTTCAATGAAGAAAAATTTGTTATATCTGGAAAGGCTCTGAATGAAACCTAGTTCAACCTGTTAAAATATACTACACAACTCTATCAGTGCCGACGATTAAGTGGGTTATTCATTAGTTTCAAAAAAGGTTAAATTTTAAAATATTAGGGGGACCGGAAAGTAATGTCGTTTTCTTACGCTAAATACAAACACATACATTTTTAACGAGTCTTTATTTTTAATCAATGATGTATTCCCCATCATTGTCAATAACCTTTTGCCATCTAGTGAGTAAATTTTCAATCCCTGATCGATAAAAATTAATTGGTTTTTCGGCAAAATATCTAGAGATGGCATTTTGGATATCATCCAAATTTGCAAATGTTTTGCCACTTAAAAAGTGTTGCAGCGCTCGGAATAAGTGGAAATCCGATGGTGCAACATCGGGCGAATATGGTGGATGAGGCAGCACCTCCCACCCCAATTCATTAATTCTTTCTAGAGTTCGCCTTGCGCAGTGCGGTCTTGCATTGTCATGTTGGAGAATGACGCCTTTTCGGTTGACAATCGCTGGCCACTTTTCAATTAAAGATTGATTGACTCGCTGCAATTGTTCGCTGTAGAGGTCTGCAGTAACAGTTTCTCCAGGTTTCAGTAATTCAAAATGAACAATGCCGCGAATACTCCACCAAACACACAAAAGCGCTTTTTTGGGGTGTAAACCTGGCTTAGCAGTACTCCGAGGGATTTCATTTGGAGAGAGCCACTGCCTTTTGCGTTTTGGGTTATCATACAGGACCCATTTCTCATCTCCTGTGATCAAGCGATCAAAAAACGCTTCTGTGTTGTGTCGTTGAAGCAATAAGTTGCATGTGATTGATCGGTTAGCCTTATTCTGTTCGGACAGATTATGCGGGACCCAAACACCTGCTCTGCTTACTTTTCCAATCTGCTTCAAATGTTCTTGGATGGTCGACCAAGATTTGTTGAGACTGTTTGACAATTCCTCGATCGTCTGACACGGATTTGCTTCCACTTCCGCCCTTAACACGTCGTTGTCTAACGCTGATGGTCTTCCTGATCGATACGAGTCGGAAAGATCAAAATTACCCGATTTGAACTTGGAAAACCACCTTTGGCATTTACGAATGTCCAGTGCATTTGGATAAACATCGGAAATGTTTTTGGTAGCAACTGTTGCGTTATTTCCCTTGCGAAACTCAAAGAGCATGCAATGCCGGATGTGTACCTCTTCTGGTATTTGGCTGGCCATTTTACCCAAAATTACAAAAAAAAATTGTAATTCAATTGTCTATAAGTAAAGAAATCACTATAACCTCACAATGTCTTTGGTACGCCTCTGAACAAAACAATGAGCTGACAAATGACAATCAAGTATTGGCATGCGCAGAAACGACATTACTTTCCGGTCCCCCTATTAATTGGGGTTGTTTTTTGGGTCAGATTGGGTAACATTATTATATAATATTCTAGTAATGTGACCGCTGCACCAAAGCCTTAATGTTATGAAGGAAGATCGACCATATGAGAACCTTTTGGGAACTTTACTATCCAAACGTTTTTGAGCCTCAAATCTTACTAGGGACCTTCATTTTACTAGAAGTGATTATATAATAATCCTTAGTTATTAATTTTTATTACCAATGATATCCTATCTAGTAATAATCGATGTGTACTTCACTTGACCTTCGCTGTGACAAGATTTACAACTGGAATAATCCTTTAATGATGACCTCATTATCTTTACCGTGCTGCGGCTTGCGATATTTATAGTTAAGGTATATTATGTTAATGTTTATCACGTTTTATCATGTTTTCGAGATAATGTGTTGATCAAACCCCGAGGACTTCTATGAAGTGTGGAGACTAGCAAAGCGTTTAATTATTAGTACTAGAAGCGACACGCCTGCTAATAAAATCGTTGCGCTAGTTAGGACTATATACACTACACCACGGTGTGGTCGTCGCTTTGAGACATTTAATGTTGAGTCTCAGTCTGTTTGCAATGCTGTTTGGCATCAGAAATAGGAGTTGCGGTGATATATAGCCAACCACAGAGGCCTTTTTTGACTTCGTGGAAATTTTCGGAAAGATACTTCGGGAAAAGTCAGGGTTATGTGAGATTGTTACTCACTAAAACCCCATCGGTGGTCTAGATCAATGCCCTCTATACTTTGTGTTACACGACTTTGAGGAGGAGCCTAACCCTTTTAGGCACCATCGCTGTGCCACACGCTGTCCCACGCGGGTTCGCTTGTTGAACGATAAGGGCCCCATCCCTCAAGGCCCTCGAAACTCCCTGACCCTTTTAGTCGTCTTCTACGACAGGCAGAGCTTACCTTAGTCCGATTCTTACTAGTCTCAGATTACAGGGCTGAACAATAGAGGCCTACCACCAATATTGTGATCATTTAAATTAACTTACCAGTAGTAAATAATTATATACCGTATCTTATCTCCGCTATGATTTCTTTGTGAATACTCTACTCGTAACATGAAAGGGCTTATATTAAAAGGTCATACAGATTTATTATGACTTATCGGAAGCCAAGAGAAAGCCCTGCTTGATAAGTAGCCGACATCAGGCAAACATTCTAAACAGGAATACCTGTACGGAACCGCATTGTAAATTCCTTTAGAGCATACACACAAAAAGCTACGCTATTATTTGTGGAAATTGTTACAAGGGCTGGAATTTCAACCGCGGCGTTCCTCTGATCCTTATGTTCATCGATCCGAAATACAGCTTACACCAATGCAATAAGGTTTATTATGAATTAACGTGGTACGAAGTCTTGCAACCATTAATCCACTACATCGATTCACGGTTCAAGCAATTTTTCCTCGTGTCCGCATGCTTGTCGATACGTCAATTGCAGTGACGACATCGCGAGCGATTCGGCTCTTCGGCCAGGTTCATTTAACATTTTTTTTTTTCAAAGATTCACTACGTTTCATTATATTGTCTTTGGTTAAGACGGTGGCAAAAAGCCTGAAAACTTTTCCACTGGGAAAATATTCGTTTGTGTGAAAATCAAAGTCGTTGTATGCGAAAACATAAATTTTATTTTCAACAATATAACAGGAAGAGATAGAGAAGGAAGATAAGGAGAGAGGGAAGATCCTCATTATGCGAACTTGCATTTCATTATTTTTAATTGATCTATTGTGTATATTGTATGATAATCATATTTTATGAAAAAAACAAATGATAATGGAAACCGGAAAAAAATATTATTAGCAGTACATGCGAAAATAAGTTTAAAGTTGAACTGTTTCCAACAAAAGAGTTAAGTAATTTGATCTATGTGCAGATCTTTAAGGGGCCTGGAGGTCACACAGATCGGATATCCATGTCCAGCAATGGATGTTTGTCGGATGATGATGAAATAAATAATTAGGTACAGTTTGATGGAGTTTCATCATAAAATTATTTACATCTATCCAACGGTGTAGATAAGGTCTTCGAGTAGCACCCGCGTGCAGGTAGACCTAGTGTTGAAGACCTCCCACAAGATAGACCGATAATCTGGTGGCAATCGCAGGAACCGACTGGGTGCGAGCAACGCGGAACCGCTCAATGTAGAGATCTTTAGAGTAGACCTATGCCCAGCTGTGGACATGTATCCGATGATGATGATGAAACCTTATTCACAGATTTTTAACAGCCATCGAATTTTATCTGGTATATTAATTATTCACAAAGCCACGAGACGATCGTGACGTAGTAAAATGCCTGGCCCATAACAACGTAACGCTAATTAGCATGATGCTCTTCGCCTTCATATATAACTAGCTACAACACCCTACAAACCGGATCACGGTAATGTTTACACGCTACAGTTTGACAGCAGATATAGGAGTTGCGGTGGTACTTATACGCACAAACCTAGAGATTTAATATGAACCACGATAACCTCGATATAAGTTAAAGTTATAAGTTATTTACTCTAATCTATGACTATCTAATAATGCAGTTAAAGTGGTACACTTAAGTTAGTTCTTTAGTTAAGTTAGCATTGTGTAATCATAGTAGATAGTTGCATAAGCGTTGCGCGTTGCGTTATTTAATATCGTTATAACGAACGCATCGTTACAACGTAATATATCGCTGTTATAATGTGTTTTTATCTATTATTATCATGGGTTTATTTGACTAAAGCAGCGTAAGGTAGAGTTACTTTTTTTTGTGTGTGTATATATTAACCGGTGAACCTTGAGGTTAATGGATAAGTGGTTATGCGGTCGGGAACAATAGTGTCGGCACAACCTTGACCCGTTTTGACGCGTTTCGAGTTTTTGTTAAATAACATTAGACGAGAAACTCCATTCATCTTCAAAAATCATGCGTAATGACTTTTTTTATGAAAAAAAAATACATGGCATTCCCTCTCTCTCTCTCTTCCCAACTATTATCCCATATGGTTTTGCAGTCAGCTTTCTTTGTCATTCTACTTCTGTCTTTCTTTGATATTTTAATCGATTTTTTGTCACATATCCCTCGACATTACATTTTTCCACTTCGATCTGTCTATGGTATCTTCGACCATAGAGAGGCAGCTACTCTATTTTATTAATGTAATCAGATGGTCTTCATATCTAACCTTTATCCAAATTAGCTACGCTGATGGTAAGTCACTTTAAAAACTTTCTATGTGTGGTCTTTCGCAATTCTTATCTCCACCCTTAAATAGTCATCTGCTACTAGTAAATTCACCAAAGAGACTTAGTAGACGTAGTGTTGGCAGGCCACCCACCAGGTGGTCCGACAATCTGGTGAAGGTTGCGGGAATTAGCTGGATACGGGCAGCGCAGGATCGATCGACGTGGAGATCTTTGGCCTCCCTATGTTCTGCAGTGGACTTCTATCGGATGATAATGATGATGATGACCAAGGAGACAACATTTCAGGTCTCAAGGAGCATAATGTGGTGCAGTGTATATCATCCTAACTAACGCCTCGTGAACTTTAGTTCTAGCCATTAATGACGAAATTAAGAGTCGAGCAGTGGAACATTGGCTCCATTTTCTGTTTAGATATTATCAGACGCGTGATACTGTAGAGTTACTCACCATCAGTTGACTGCCCTGCTGGTTCAGTCCCTTCGTCGAACGATTAAATGATTATTTAATATGAAAAATCATTGCAGAAGATATTACGAATGAACTCCGTATAATGTTACCGCGTCTTATGCAAATAATATTCTGATATAACGTGGCCGGATGCGGGCGCAATGTAATACCATATTTTTCTAAATCTATGTGCTGGAGAGCACCTGCAGGCAAACCTGAATTCAAGACGTACCTAGATAATAAAATATACATTGCCCGACCGGAAAACTTGTGTATATATGCTAATTTGTAGCATTATCTGACATAACACATCTAGTGCTCCCTGATTTAGTGTACAGGAGACATGACTGCATACTAATTTTTATTGTTGAAGTAAACTCCTTTTGAAAAGATGTGGATAAGATTTTGTGAAACGAAAAATTGTAACGAAAAGACAACTATAGATGTAGTCACAGGATCCAGACGTTAGGAGAATGAGATACAAAAACATTTGTTTATACTTTCTCTTTCTTGCGTCTTCTACATAATGTTATCAATACTTAGTTTTATGGATTTTATTTATTTAATGTATACAAAAATTTTAAAAATAAGTCTTTTTGACTTTTTATTGTCGGAGTCGGGCGCGGTCAATCGACCAATCAGAATGCGAGCTTGGCTTTTGGTGGGGGTAATAAAATGGTGGGAGAGAAACTAGCTCATACAATCATTGCCCCGTTCCCGACAGTCCGTTGGCGGCGATTGAACTGGAGAGGTATCCAACGAAAAAAGTTTTTTTTTTTTGTGAATCAAGTAACTTCTAATTTATGGCAATAGTTATAAAATGTGACCTACCCAACGATTCTTTATTTCAGTTATTAATCTAGTTTAGGCACATAGACGTGTATTCAGAGGCTGATGGAACATTAGGGTTTGTTTGAACAATTGCATATCTGTACAAAAATGTCACCTAAAGTACTCTTTTTCCTTCTTTCTCTGTCTCTCTCTCTCTCAATTCATTTCCATCTCATTAGCTAGAATACAAAATTTAATTTCCACCGTGTGTGAACTTACTCTTTTTTTAAACAATTTGGGTACTAGTGGTAAATCGAGTCTGTTTAGAGGTAGGTACCTCTAACGTCTTTTTCTACCGCTACACAGTAGCGTTCAAACGTTTGTGTTCCGGTTAGAAGGGCTTGATATTACAGAGTTAACAAGACTTTATCTCTAAAGGCGACGAGCACAATGTGGTTCTGTGTCCCAGTTCGTGACACTATTCGTGATCGTTTTGTGACCAGGATATCGACCCGCTCGTCCTGTCGTTTAGACGAATCACTTTTCTATAGCAAATACAGAACCAGTAATGATTAGACAAATCATATCATAGACAGTTATTAAATCATTCTAGATGCTAAGAATTTAATCGAAATATGATGATACAGTTAAAAATACAAAAAATCTTACTCGGTAGCTGGCAAAACGTTAAACGTCTGATGTTTGAGCGAAGTGGAGTTTAGATGAAAAATTCCTGCAAGCACCAGTTTATATTATTTTAAAAGGATCTCGTAACTTAAAATCTGATTCATTTTTAAGACGTAAAGCTGAACAGTGAATCGTTTTATTGATTTTAAACTTTAGTGATTTTTAAACATTGTAGTACATCGTGTTCAGTTATATCTTCATACGTATACATGTATATTATCCAATACTCTAAAATGTAACTCATTCGCTATAATCAGATCTAGACTAATCATTAGTAAATTTTTATTAGATCTACTTGGTTATTGTTACTTTTTTAGTCTTAGTAATTCGAAATGTGGACCTCTTTTTAGGTATAGACCTCCTGTAAATTTTCTTATAGCTCTCGCTCTTTTTACCTGAGTTGGTCCAATCATTTTCTGTGAGATATTTTATTCTGTGAGCTAACCGTTCTATTGGTTTTCCAACATTTCTTTTTCCTTTGGATCCTGTGCGAGTTCTCAACGCAGTATGCTGGTAACGGCCTCAAAGGTAGTTGCTGTCCTTTCCTTAAAATTGAATTAGCAATCGAGGGTAGGCTAGCGATGGGGTGTTCTATTCCAATTTTTTTATTTATCACAAAAAAATATTCATAATTCTTTAAATTTTACTGGTAATAGGTCTCTTTTGCCAGAGACCGTTGAAGTAGTTACCAATGCAGCGCCTGTTTCTACCGTCAAACAACAGTTTGCAAACATTACTTTGTTCCGGTATGAAAGGCGTTGCAGCTAGTGAAATTACAGTAACAAGATTTGAATGTCTTATTTCAAGGAGACATATAATAGTAGTAAAATGACAATCAAGTATTGGCATGCGCAGAAACGACATTACTTTCCGGTACCCCTAATACAATGTGGTGCATTGTGTATCATATTAACTAGCACTACATTGTTTTGGGACGGCGTATTTACCACATTTGCAAAACGTCAAAAAAATTATATTTAAAAAGCTTTGTATTTGGAGTCAGACGTTTAAAAAACTTTAAAATTTTATTCAATGCATCTTGTAAGTGTTCATTCACGAATCATTTTATGTGGCCCTCGATATTCACCTTCTCAAAGTTCACAATTAACCTTAACCCGAATGAAAGACGTTACTACCGTAGTGTTCTATTCTAAATAATAGATTTTCCGTTGAAATAAATTAAAAGTAACATTAGTAACTTCTGTTTCAACGAGAGCGGAATCCCAAGGTTTTTTATGTCATCGGATAAAAATAACCCATTCTCAAGATTTTCTCCATTAAATCAGCGACATTATTTTGCGTGGGCTCCACCGTCCAACAATGTACTAATAGAATGCTTTCGTAGACATTATTTATAGTATCCACTTTCAACTGACGAAATACAAACAATTATAAGTTAGACGAAATTAAAATAAAACTTCGGAAATTAATTTAAACTTTCATCGTTTTCTTATAATTCCGGAAGCTACAAGTACTTAACTAAACATCGAGAACGCTTCCACTGTTTTTGTAGTCATTTATATACAACTAGCTATTAAGCGAGTTGTGGTCCAGGGAAAGATTTAGGGTACCAGGCTACGAGGAAGAACGCCTATTAGATGGCGACGTGTTGTGAAACTCTAGTTGACCTTGCTACCAACGCCTGAAGTGATAACCACGACCACTCTGTCCAGAGTGATAACGAAGAAGAAAAAAAAAGATATACAACCAAGCGACGATACGCCAGATCATAACAAAGCATCGATAGTGAGGTCGATATACGCTTCACCATGTCTTGCTCTTCGTTCTGAGAAATAAAATATTAAATCTCGATACCTTAATAATATCACTAGCTACAACACACCTAAACAGCAACAGTAATATCTGTACACAACTTGTTGACGGCAAAAATAACCGCTGCTGTGGTCCTCACCCAGTTCTCGGGAACAGAGATCTATCACAAATATGGTATATAATGTGGTATAATATCTTTTGTATAACATCAAATTAACTTCTTTTTGAAACTTGAGAAGATATTATACTTCAGTAATTTCACTACCTACAGCAGATCTTGGTAAATTACTTTTTGTGAGCACTAAAAAATGTCGCGGTGGTATATATGGTCTCTAGCAACAGCGACCTACCAACAGTACCACGATTGTCATTCCTTTTATTCTAAACTAAACTAAACCAAGAAGTTCTAGATTATAAATTAAATAAACTAAAGAACTGGTCTGTAAGAAAGGATATTAGGTCATGACGGATTTAAAGAAGTTCCATAAGATTCCTCACTCAGCGCCTTATAGATAGAATTTGCAAGGCGCTGAGAAGCACAATTTATTATATCTGCACTCCAGATATTATCTGTGCGAACAAAGCGCTGCGGTTAGAACTTGTGAACTTAAATCTTTATGTAAGATCTATTGTAACTCTCGGATCATTAATTCATACTACATTTTAATCTTACTTTGACAGCATTGAACAATATTTGTGCCACTGCATAGTAAATATTTCGGAGTAATTGCAATTGTACTTGGTCTAAGCCGTGCATAACATTTCCGGTCTTAGCGTTATCTTCAGGTTAGCAAATGAACACCATTGAAGTTAATTGTTACGCTTGCGTTAAACTTGTAACTTTGCCTATATTTACGTTGTCCTTGACCGAAACACCGTCCAATATAATAACATTATTACGAATAAAATACTTTATAATAATCAACACTATCGAAGATCTTGAATTCACTTGACTCAAACAAAGCAATTTGCATTTAAATTCCCTATGATCAGTAGACTGAAAACTTAACAGCCTTGTGAGATCATCACCGCTTATAAACATTCAAGGTCTGTTAAGTGCATAATTAACTTATATTCTTACTTAAAAACAAGTCTTCGAGTTTTTCATGCTGCTATTGTTTGAGTGTGAAAAAGGTTATGGACTTTTTATGACGGATGTCAATAATGCAAATTTTCGGTCTTAAACAAAGTACAACTGTTTACATTAATGTCTTTCATCAAAGAAGCGGTGATGGAAAAACTTATCCGGTTGAACGAGCTATACGTCCTAGAGAGGTGCGGGTTCGCATCCTCTGAGCTTGAGCTTCCGATGAAGGTAAACACTGAGGAAGTCGACACGTTCCAAGAACAAGAGCTTTCGTGGATATTTGACGTCCGTCAATCGGCACTTGACCAGAACGATGGATAGAAAGGCCTTGACTGTTATTTTGAGAGAAATCCTCCAGTTCCAGTTGTAAGGAACATTAAAAGGACTGTTTTATTTATTTTATTTCATCACTAATATTTTTATTTTAGTAGTAGCTCTCAACATAAAATAGAGTATATTTTAAAAAATATATATAGTTCATTGATTTCAAATACATGTAAATTTTAAATGACTGACGTCTAAATATAAAAATTTTAGCGTCAAAGTTAGTGATTCGTTTGGGATACGGTTTTCCTTGTACAGTAGATTAAGGTTGAACTTCGAAGTTTCGGAGTTATCCCGGAAAACCGCGGTTGTAACCAAATAAGCCGTAAAATGATAACGATGATGCGGGCGGAAACTATTTCGTGTTTTGTGTACTATCAAGAGTGCCTCAAAAGACCAGAATTTGTTGTAAAGCTACTAATGGTATCCCACGAGAATTAACGTCTTTCTGCCAAGCAATAGTGTGTAAACATTATTATGTTAAAGCTTGAAGGGAAAAAGGTAATTAAATGTATTGTATATTTCAACGTTTATCTGATGGTAACAGATGCATCACTAGCCAATAACAACGTTACGTTAGTTCCGATGATATACACAGCACTATATTCTGCTTCACGTCTTCTTGACACCTAAGATGTTAGATCTGGCTGCTCAAATAACTTCGCTAGCTATAACACCCTTCATATCGAAACACAGTAGTCTTTATACGCTACAGTATGACAGCAGATATAGGAGCCGCAAAGGTACCTACCTGGATGATATCAGGCAACAGAGACCTACCACTAGTAGACGACGACCACCCAAAAATAACCAAGCGACCAATGTTGTAAGATGACCATGTACGACATGAACTTAAGGCTCGATCTACACATAGCTTCAGCTTTTGATTAAAATAAACCAGGATTTTTCAGAAACAACATCATTAGATCAGCAAAAATCAGACATCAATCGGATCAGAAACCGATCAGACACATTTCAGCAATGGCCTCATTATTGAGTGGACCAGGCTATAAGTTCTTTAATAACGGATAAGGGCACAAGTATGTATCTATTTTGATGTTTTTTTGTACCATTGGAGTAGCAAACAAGCACACTGCCTGCCTGTTGGCATGCAGTTACCGTAGCCTATAGATGCCTATAATACCAGAGGCATCAAAGGCGCGCTACCGACTCCTGAACTTGATCAGTCTTTTTTTTATGAAATTAAGCGGCGAGTCTCATTACCTCGCTAATTACTACAGCGCCCTTTAAACCGGAACACAGAAATGTTTGCACACTACTATTTGGCGGCAGAAATAGGCGCTGCTGTGGTTACCCACCGAGACACTCTCCGGCAACGGGGACCTACCACAGTCAGTCTTCAATAAATGTTGTAGTGATATAATATTTTTTTGTTATAGTAGTTGTTGTTTTATTTGATTCAACGTTGAAATCTTACTCCATTAATACACTTTACGTTCACGTCACCGCATCATCAGTCCAGTGAAGCACAATAGGTTCTTTGAACGCTTGCGTCATAGGTTTGTACGCTTCTATGCGTTTTCAATACAAGCCGTTGTTTATTGCCGGACCGACTGTTGGTATACATTCGCAGGGATTACACCATTCGTGTGAATAATCAAATAGCTTGTTTTATCGTTCATAAAATTCTAGTAGTTTCGCTATCAATAAATACAGGATAGTTCTTAAATGACCAACGCCTGAAGAGATGACCACGACCATTCTGACAAGAGCGATAACAAAGAAGAAGTTCTTAAATATAAATTCATTTGAGCCTAAGTAAGATTATAGTTGAACTTATTACAAAATTTTCTAATAGGATCATGCTGTCTAGGCGAGCATGCTGTACCGTCCACAACTATATTGTCACTTGCCATGTAAATTTAAGATCAAATACTAATCAATGTCATTAATTTGTCCACCATATGCCAACAACGCATACTTTCGTAATTCGTCCTCCTAATGCGCAGAGTAGACGATAATTTGAAAAAACTGATTGTCATTGGGAATACCGAAGGGAATAATCGTTCGGTCGTTCACCAACAAGAAGAATCGATCAAGTTAAAGATTCTTCGTCGTTTAAATTTTACACGGTCGTAAGAGATGCTGTAAACAGGAAAAGCAGATCATCTTCTCCAGAGAGCAGTCCTAGCGCTTACAACGATCAATAATATCTTCGACGATCTGATTGAAAGATGCTATCATACCGAAATACTATAAATATTACGAGACTGGTTACGATTCTATTCTTTACAACTTGGACTTTAATCGATTAGTAATATCTTATTACTAAGCGAAAATCGATGACATGTTATTGCTTATCTTCACCATCACCTTTGTTTATCCACTCCTAGATATAGGCCTTCCCCAATGTCTTCCACTAAATTCGATGCTCAGCTTCTCGTATCCTTCCATTTCCGACCGCTCTGATGATGTCATCAGTCCATCTGGAGGGAGGGCGTCCTACACTGCAACACTGCAACTCCTATTCTGCGACCTGTACGTTGCCTCCACTCCAAGGCTGTTCTCCCCCATCGGCCGTCACTGACACGGCAGACAAGGTCAGCCCACTGCCACTTCATCTTGCAGATTTTGAGAGCTACCTCGACAACTTTAGTTCCCCGAGTTTCTTCGTTCCGGAAATTGTCCCTTAGTAATATGCCAAGCATAGTTCTCTCCATCGCTCGCTGTGCTACTTTAAATCGTTGGACCAGCCCGATAGTCAGGAGACATGCCTCTGCGTCGTAAGGGTGGGGAGAGTTATTGCTTAACTTTTACTTAATTACAAAGAATAGATTTTTAAAACGTACATATTTGAAGCACAGTTTTATTTCCGTCATCTTAGTTAAGCAGTCGGTCGCTGAAATCATTGTCGATCATATGCTGTAAATAATTCGAACTTAATTATTTACACCGTATCTACTTCTCGTGCCTTGATGAATCAATTTTGAAAAGTGGTAAATATCTACTGGAGGCGGCCATAACTTTCCAGAGACAATAACGAAACTTACAACGACGTAATATATGTTCGTGCTTGTCCCTCCTTAGGTATCTTCAAGAAGAGAGTAAAAGACTTATCTTCGTCTCTAGTTGTATATTATATTATTATGTATGTATTTATACATGTGGTGTATATTTTTTTCCTTGTATTGTACACTTACACATGTTATTATATTTTTTATACTCTGCTAGGGTTTGCTGGAAGAAAACTCTTTAAGAGTTAAGCTCGCCTAAGTTCAACGCATCTTAACATATAATTTTAATATTTTTTTGGAATAGTTCAGTATATGAGTTCACATAATTTTTTACAAAAATGAATAAGATACCGTTGCTACTTATTTTTTACGCACTATACAAGAATACTCAAGTAATTCTATTATTCTAGTATAATCCTATACTATTAATGATATTCTCAGGGTTATATTCTTTATCCTGTAACGAGCACTGGTAATAATTATTACAACAGTTCACATATAAAAACAGGTAGCTAACATGCAATTAAATATGTTCTCATATTAAATAAATGTTCAGATAATTAGCAGGTAGTTGCTAACTTAACCTATGAGTTATGCAAAGTTTTTATGTAGGCATCAAAGAAACAGATTATATTTATTTCTGTCGTTTTATTAGTAGCACAAGGCTCTAAAAGCTAATTATTATAAATTAAATGTTTAAACAAACATGTAATAATAAACGTTTTCTACACTGTATACATTTTTACTTCAACTACAAACTCTAACCTTTGTGGCTATTGTTACTAAGTATATGTTAAATAGGGTCAAAGTCTAAGTAAGTATATAAATAATGTATTTTTTTTTTACCACATAACTACAGACGTTTATTTGGTGGTAAATGATATTCCTGTCAATAAAAACAGGCCGTTAGTTAGTACATTTACATTGCGCTGTGCTCGTTGGCTCTGATACAAGATATTAAGTCTCGTAACGCCTGTAATTTCACTAGCTAAAAAGCCCTTCAAACCGGAATACGGTAATGCATTCACAGTACTGTTTGTGCGACGGAAGTTGGAGCCGCTGTTGGACCTATTTAGGTGGTCTCTGGCAACAGAGATCTAGCATTAGTCTTCGTGACATTTCGCAAACGTTATCTGTTTCATAATATTCCCAACATTATGGGTCTTGTTTAACCTACGTCTGAGTAGAAAACACTGCAGCTCCTGTCTCCCGCCAGACAGTAGTGTGCAAACATTACTGTGTTCCGGTTTAGAAGGGGTTAAAGCTTCAGAAATTGCTGAGGTAACGAGACTTTTAACATCTCACACTACCAGGTGACTAGCACAACGTGGTGCTGCTGTGTATATCAACGTAATTAGCGCTACATTGTTACAAACAGGCGTATCACTAACACGTGAGTGTTTTGATTGGATCAACGAATAAAAAAAAAAACACAATAACTACAAACAAGAGCTTTTTGTCTATGGCTCTATAATTCGATGTACCTATTCATTCGCTGCTTTGTAATAAACGCGCCCCTTTCCTGAAAACGCTGTACTTTCGCCTGCGGGGCTGATGAGGGGAAAAGGGAAGGTTGACGAGCACGTGTGTCTGTTTCCGTCTCTTTCGGTCGCCGACGCCGGCTAATAAGGCCGTCCCTTTCCCCGCGGGCCGATCAGCGCACGCAATGCAGGTGAATCTATTCGTTCAGTTGTCCTTTAGCGTCCGCGTGGGCGGGTTGTGCCCGATCGCTATCCGTTTCCCGCGAAAATTTACGTTCCTCCAATCAACATCGCATTAATACAAATTTTTAATAATAACATGTTAAATATATTAACAGTTATATTGTGTTAATTTGCCAGTGTTAATTATTTTAACTGTGTTTAAAAAAAAAAAAACTTTAAGTGCTATTCATTAATAACTTATGCTTGATTATTAGTTTGATCTACAATTTTTGGAGTATTACCACCGTTCATGTTAAAAGTGAGTATGCTAAATTTAATCGATTTTTTTTTTCGTCCTGTTATCGAACGATTATAGAATTTTAATTCGATGTTTCGATTAATAAATCGTTTTGATAATTTTAATGAAATTAAAAATTATTATAGCAAGGAACTCATTTATGGACATATAATAACCTTTTTGTTAAGTGTAACTTTTAAGGTTAATCCAGTTTCAACTAGGAATAGTAAAAATTTTTTTTTTTTTTTACAGATTTTGTGTTAAACAGTGATAAAGTATAATATTAATCAATTACAATGTTTTTTTTTTTATATTTTACTGTAAGTAAAATTGTTTTGTTGAATCGTTTAACTATGTTAAATTTAATTTTAACCCCTCAGCTTTCGTTGCTAGGTTAGATATATTATCAATGATTGTAAGTATTATTATTATATTAAACAATAGACATTATTAACAATTAGCAGCGAAAATATCGACTGGAGCGTGTAACGTTTGAAAATAAGGAAAATCGCAACATAAACAGCGTAACGTTATAACCAACAAGTTGTTTCCGTCCAGTTTATTTACCTATTTAAAGAAGTACTTAGTTATTTATGTTGTAACTTGCTTTATAACTTTGTTTTTTTTTTTTTTACTTGAACTCATTTGGTAGATGCCGAACAAGTTCTGGTATTTTATAACCAGAAGTGCTTCGTTTAATTGGTATATTTTAATGATAAAGTTTGTCGGGTATAAATCAATATTGAAATTTGTTCTGTAGTATATTTCGTTTCACCTTCCACTTGTATTTTAAACTGTATGTATTCAAATTCACATATATATATAAAGTGCATATTTAAACTAATAATGTTTACTGCCTTTGAATAAATTTTTTTTTTTTTTTTGATAATGGCTTTTATCATACTCGTGGAGCCGATGAGGAACCGGTTCACGAATTTGGGACGAGAATTATAATTGTTTAACAATTCAAATACAACCGGTTTCAGTTATTGTGCAGTAAGTCAGCAGATCCTTCTTCGGTTATAATTCTCTAAATTACTTCATCATCATCATCATCATCATCAGCCAATAGATGTCCACTGTGAGACTACGAAAATGCTTATGAGAAATCATTAATTTATTGCATCGTTTCATCGCTTTGCTCATCAAACTTCTTATACAGTTGTCAAACATCATTAATTTTTTTATTGAGTTATTATATTATATCTCAAGGCGACGAGCGCAATGTGAGGCAGTGTATATCATCTGAACTAGTGTGATATTGCTATGGGCAAGCGTAGTCATCATCAGGTGAACGTCTTGATCGTCTGACCTCGCCGTCATATTAAAAAAAAATTCTATTGATAGAGACCGTCTACGTAGTTCTGTGGCAAATATTAATGTGTTCCGGTTTGAAAGCCGCTGTAGCTAGTGAAATTAGGGAGGTAACGAGACAATATCTTAGGTCTTAGAACGAGTACAACAGTTTGCAAATCGCCCTAACTAGCGTTAAGGCATGATGGAATTCTAAAACAAATATCGTTGTAAGGCATCAACTTTCATCATCATCATCATCATCGACAGCCCGCGGCAGTCTGCTGCTGGACCTAGACCTCTCCCAAGGAACAAATAAATTTTATTCTTGAATTTTTTTTAACTACCTCCTTTGCGCGCTGTAGCTAAAACCCTTGCCTAAGTTATAGAGTTTTATTCTTGGTTGCACGTTGTAGACTCGTCCTATACTTTAACACCTTGTAATATTGAGAGTTATTAAATAATCCATGACCGTGTTAAAAAATAATAATATTTATAGGCATCAAGTTTGACTGACGCCCATAAGGAACCCCAATTTTATATTAAATTTATACAGGAATGTCCGGTCCGGGCCAAGTATGAATTTTCGGTTCTTACAATCGATAAGTTGAAGGTAGTGATGCACTTTATTCGAGCGATTAATTCGCGGAGCCGAAAGACCGCTTCGGCGATTTTTTTTTTTTTTTGAAGAAATTTTGGTCTCGGTTTTCATGTTACCTTTTTGTCTGTTTGGTCTTGTACGAGATTGGCAGCGACCGATAATTTGCTGCGGAATTTCTTTAAGCGTCTCCTTCATATATAATACTAAGTAATAAACTACCTACATATAAAACTTAGCATAAGAGAGTAACTTACAACTTAAGCATACATATATGAATACCAAAGACTAAAAAGGGATAGTTATTATATAAGTTGTTAGCAAAAAAAAAACTGGTCTCATTTCGACCTTCAAAAGGATTTTAGCGTTAGCAATTAGTGCGATATAGTTAAGTTAGCAGTTCCGCTGGCCTAATGGATAGAGCGTGTGGCATTCATTCCGAAGGTCGCGGGTTCGAATCTCGGCATGTACCGATTACTTCAATATTTAAGTTATGTACATTTGTGAACTTTAGTAACAACAGCGAAATACAAACGGTGAAGGAAAACATCGCGAATAAACCTACTCATGAATCAGAATTTATTCTAAGGTGTGTGTGAAGTCACCATTCCGCATTGGGCCCGCGTGGTGACTATGGCCTATCGCCCCTATATTATGTGTAGGCTTATGCCCCAACAGTAGACGTAAATTTTTTGTAGAAAAAAAAAAGTTAACTTTTGCCACAGGATTTCCGGTAAGAAGACCTACGTTTCAAATTCCGGTTTCTGTATCGGGATTTAGTTTATGAACCTCGTCTATAAAATCAAGGCTTGTAATTTTTTTTTTAATTTTGCGAAGCGATGAGACTAGTAAGCCGTTCACCTGATTGTAAGTGATACGCGTGCCCATAACAATGTAACGCTGGTTAGGAAGTTATACACAGCACCACATTGCGCTCGTCGCCATGAGACAGGCGTTTAGTCTCGGTATCATCACAGTAATTTCACTAGCTACAGCGACCTTCGAACGGGATCACAATAATATTTGCACACTACTGTTTGGCGGTAGAAATAGGCGCTGAGGCAGTACCTATCTAGACGATCTCCGACAGCAGAGACCTACCAACAGTAAACACCAGGCTATAACTATAATAGTAAATTGTCTAGATATAGCTAGTAAAATTAGTGTAGGAACGAAATCTTCTTATGTCTAATAGCGACACGCACATTGTAGTGCTGTGTAAATATATTAGCTTTTCATTATTATATAAACGTATCACTTATCATCAAGTGATAGTGTCGCTTACTTCATCGTTCCCCTGCTTGTAAGTAAATATCTATGAAAATAATAGAAATGTCGAACGGATATATCTAATTCGTGTTAATCTACGACGGAGTATATTTTTTTAAACAACGCACTAATTATATATTATAGGTATATTTTAAATTGCTAAATTACCGATGGGTGTGTTGTTGGGAAAGTGATATGCCCAACAGTGGGCGGTTATCGGCTGACGGTGATGAATTACAAAATTGAATTCCTTTACTCTCATTCCTTTGAGTCTTTAACTCCATCTTTTTGTTTTTGGAAGTTGTTTAAATCTTTTCGTTTTGTATGATATAGAATATGAAATATTGTTTATATGCTTCTATGTTTTTTTTTTTAAATGAAAGTTTACAAAAGTAAGCGGTCGTCATTCAGCCCGATCAGAAAACGTCTTATCCATCACCGCAGCGCCTATTGCATATTGTGAAAACATTACTTTGTCCGGGAAGGGCGAGGGCCTTGAAGGGCGCTGTGGCTAATGTGATTACTGGGGTGCCGAAACTGAACTAATGACAAGGGCGCCAGCGTAATGTGAGGCAGTGTATGCCAACCTAACTAGCGCCACGTTTTTACCGTTTTTATGACCGGGCCTATCGCTTACCACCACGTGAAATTTCCGCTCGTTTCGTGGCTTAATTGAATAAAAAAAAAAATGTTTCCGTACTAAATATTAGACGGGGAGCGGTTAGCCGGCGATTCTATCATTGTCCGCTAACATCGAACTAGAAACTGGGTCTATTTCGGTCCGCGTCCACACTACAAACGCGACAGATAGTTGGCGGACATCGGACTTTCCGTATTTTATTTTTGAAAAGACATTCTTTTCTTCGCTCGCACCTTTTGTTTCTCTCCACGAGCTCCTTCACACTGGATGCCGTACGTCCATGAGACACAGATTTCTACGAGCGCGTTGCGTTTGAGTTTTGTATATATATATAACAACGTACCATTGAACTGTTCGCGTCTTGATTTATGTAATGTTTCCATTACGAGCTGATTACGAGGAGTCGTTTTTTTTTTTTTTTTCATCGCTCTAGTGAAATATGCACGTTCCGGGTTCGATGGAAACTAGCAACAATCTTTCGCAATTGATACATTAAAACAGTTTATCGCTATACATAAACGCTTCGCTATTGCTGCGCTTGTATATTTATCGCATCTGATGCTAAGTATCCTCCTCTTAATACCTGAGCACTAGTTAAGATATATACAGCACTACATTGCGATTGTCTCTTCAGATATGGATATTAAATATCGTTACCTCAGCAAGCCACAATGCCGTTCGAATCGGGACATAACAATGTTTCCATTACATATTTCTCTACGGAAATAGTAGTCGCGGTGATACTTACGTATACGGTTTCCGGTAACAAAGACCTACCATTGTATTACTCATATTGTGCCCCTTGTTAGCGACTCTTCGGATGGGTTCCGCGGCAAAGCTTAATTCAGCCTCAATTAAATTGATATCGATAACCTTACATTTCCAAGCGGCAAGGATATTGTGTTAAGAAGCATCTAATCTCAGACTCGTCACCATCCGGTGAATGATCTGCCCGTCACGTCGCTTTCTAAGATTGTATGCTTAGTAATAAAGCATCCGTCTTATCTATTATAATATATAATTATTTGATAACATAACTTCCTTTATAGATATGTATCTCATGAGCAAAAATATCTACGGGGAAAGTTTAACGCTGATAAATCCCAACCAAATATAATATTCACGGTATACTTGTTCTTTTAAGGTCACATATTAACTGCAATAAAGCCCTTTAGTTACTGATCACCATCATCAGCCTATACACCTCCACTGCTGGACATAGTTACTTAACTATAAACTAATTCCTAATAAATACATACAAAGTAATTTTCCTAGAAATGTATACAAAATGTTATCTTTGCTTTTGCAAGATTTTTATTACTTCCAGTAATAAACAATGCTGTAAGTAAGTTGGACATTTTTTTTAACAAACCCTGTTCTTTAAAACGGTTTTGTAACAAACTTTGTTCGGTAACATCTGATGATAAATCATTAACAGTTAATAATTTAATCTTTCTTCGGTTAATTATGAAAAATTCGGCAACGCAAAAGTTTTGATTTGTTCGGACAGGGTTTTGCAAATTTTTAATATCTCATTTCTTATACTTTTCCGGCGCCTGGGGAGCCAATTTGATATCGCGCAGCCGAAGGATTTTAAAGGTTGGAAATTATATAATTAATTGGCGAAGATTAAAAGGCGAAAACAGGAAAGCATTTCGAAAGAAATCGTAATGAAAACACTCTTTCGAAACATTTTTCCCCGTGCAATTGTTTAAAAGTATATTAAAGTAATTAAGATGACAGACACGAAATCTTGAAGCGTATTGAATATTTAAAATTCAAATTTTGTTAGTACCTTTGTTTATATTATTATCAAATGTCTAATCTTAGAATTTTATTTATCTAAAGTATACAAACATTTATAAAATAAGTCATTTTTTGACCCGTTTATTTCATATCGGGATCGGTGCCATCAATCGACCAATCAGAATGCGAGCTTGGTTTTAGGAGAGGGGATTAATATGGTGGGAGAAATACTACCTGGTACTATGATCGCGCTGTTCGCGTCACTCTGTTAACAGCGATTGAGGTGGAAGGCTATCCTACACAATAAAGTTTCTTATTTTTTTAGGAACCAAGTGTTGTTATTTTGCGTAATAATGATAAAATATGAGTACTACCCAACGATACTTTTATTTAAATTTTTAATCTATGTTAGATACGCATACGTGTAATCGAAAGGCCGAAGGAATATTAAGGTATTATACCAACGAAACTATATCTCACTATACTTCTCTTACTTAACACCTAACTATAATAATTCTTGTATACAACAAATTATTGATTCTTGTTAAAAAGTCGGTTATTTTTAATATCTATTAGACCCATATTTTACGAAAAATTTACATTATAATAAGAAAGAGAATTAATACAATCGGACCACTCGGTAAAAAGCAAAGAAATAAAACTAAACATAAGTAAAAATATAAAAGATTGGCTTTAAATTGAGAAACATTTTTCACTGCAGTATAAAACGTCATGAATTTTTCAATAATTTGCTACGTCCAGCCGTCTGGACGTCTATTAGCTGATGATTATGATGATGTCTTTTGGTTTTCACAACATTATCTGATGTATGATCTGAGATCAAGATCTCCGGTCGCAGTTTAACACATTTAACATTTTAAAAATATCCGATAGACACACATCTGCTTCATAAAAAGCTTTCAAATCATACCAGCTATTTTAATATGGCGCCCTAGATAAGCGTCAGTGATACTTAATCAAAGTTTAAACAAGATTTGATTCGTTAACTACATAGTTAACTATACTATAGACTTCAAAAAATATTGAACTTGTTTTTAACATGACTGTGATTAAAAATAAATATTTATGCATCATCATCATTTTATCATGAAAGTCTACAGCTAGACATAAATATAGAATGGCTGATGTAAACGAGGTCCTTGACTTTTAACGTCAGGAGAGAGGGAATAAGAAAAAAAATAACGACATAATTCTTGTAATATTTGCCTCTTTGCCACAAAGGTCACCAGTATTTGGAAATACCCTCGTCAAGTTATTTTTAATAATTTAAAAAACATATGGTAAGAACAGCACACATTTGTACGAGCGGCCCTTCATAAGGTGGATCAATGATGTGATGAATGAGGGATTCGTATGGTTACCAGAGGTTGTCTTCATGAATGGTAGAATTTTTTTAACAGAAAGATATATTTGATACGGTATACTGTTTCAAAATCAAAAAAATAATAGGAATAATGATTAACAGTGATGACAATGTGAGGACAGATATGAAAGCAATATCAAGAGAGTTGTTCACTATTCCCATATAAAACATATCGCTAGAAAAGAAAGAGATATAGAGTATAAATAGAGAGTTACCAGTAGGTCTCTGTCATTGGAGACCGACTAGATAAACGAGGCTACTATCACCTCAACTCTTTTTACTGCCGCCAAATAGTAGTGTGCAAACATCACTGTATTCCGGTTTTAAAAGTGCTATAGCGAATATTACTGTGGTAAGAATCGTGCCTCAAGGCGACGAGCATAATGCAGTGCAGTGTATATCATTCAAATGAACGCCAGGTTATTATGTATTACTTACTGATGAACGTGTCATCGTTGCGTCAAATAAAATATAACCAAGAGAGTATTTCAGATATATATATACATTGAAATTGATTAATCTATATATTTATATGTATGTCCAGGAAGCTGGTTTGCATGAGTTAATATTTGTTCGCGATGGTTCTCGTTAAATGAATATAAATTTTACATTAAAATATTTAACTAGTTAAACAAACGTAAACATCGAATCCAATCTCCAATACCAATACATTTGCTTTTGGGCCGTTATTTAAAAGTTATCAGCTCTTTCAGCGATCGAAACATTTTCAAATTATTAATTGTAACCCGTAGCCGATAAAATATATGAAGCCATGTTTATTTTACGTCGGCATTGGGTCGGTTCTGATTGTTTTTCTAAGCCGCCACATATTTAGACTCGTAAACATGCCTCTGTTTATTTCTCAAGTCAAACATATCGCGCTCCGTGAACGAAATCCGCTTCGCGATAATTATTTTCTTCTCGTGTGATCTTTCCGTCTGAAATTCTTTCAGTGGCTGCGTGCATCGCAATTGTTGCTACAGTTTCATAAACATATAATAAATTGCATAACGTTATGACATTGATGGCGTTTAATTTCTTATTTACTATTTCTACGTATTCTACTTTTGTACGTCTTTAAGATTTTCCTATCAATTTCGCTGCAGCTGTAATGTGTAGCAATAACTACGTTAGGTTTTATTTGTACAAATACACTACGGATATTTGCGAATTAGCAACTCTATCAATAACTTGTCTATCTTAACTTGTGTTGCCGATTGAAATGAAATAAATAATAGCATTGTATGATATTGCTTAAATGATTGTACACAAAATTATAGATTCGAAAAATTTAAGATCATTCAGCAGCTAGATTGAATAGAATAGATGAAGACTAATCTAATAAACTCGGTAACTGAATTAAAAATAAGCTTTGTCTTATAAATGACTTTAATGAATTATAATTTATTCAAAATTGCAGACATCAGTAACATAATTTATGTATCATAGACTTTACTTCTATGGCGCAGAGGTTAATCTTTTGCTTTACTAACATAGTCCACGGTAATATTGTAAATGTAAATCTGTTGCCATAACAGAATCATTTTGTTTCCTGTCAACATATGAGAGGTAGAATATTTGGAACGATATAGATTCACCAGTAAGGGCCTCGTCATCACTTAACATCGTCTCAAATTGATATCAGGGTACATTGTAAATAAAACTACCCACTTACAAAGCCTAAAATTATTTCGTGCACGTGCAAACAGGTTTACTATTGCACAAAGTTAACATCGAAGATTGTGGATCAGTTTTTTTAAAAAAATAAACAACTTTGTTGCACAATAACCATGCTCACGGTTATCAGGTTAACCACAGTCACGAGCACAACAATGTGTACACTTTGCAGTTCTTTTGGGCTTCATGAGATTTCACTATCGCTAGCGGATATTAACAATTGTTTATAAAGCAGCGGAAGGGAAAGAGTTCATAAACATAAACATTTTATTACTTCACTAAAACCTAATATTAATTATTATCATGTAATAAAGATTTTCATTAAATAATTGCTAACCTGTCTTAATTGACTATAAAACCCAATAATAAAACGGATGAACTTTCAGCGAATGATAACGGTTTATATACCAAACGTCTATCCATTTGGGTTATCAAATAAATTTATTAATCCAGCTACAAACTGTTTTAATGTTGTATTTGATATTAATTTATGAAGATCATCACAATCATTATCAACATTAGGAGCTCTCTTCAAACAAATATTTTGCGGTCAGATTGAAGAAACTAATTCCGAATCTATTCTTTTCAGTTGATGATATTTAAGTCCTGGTCCACTTGTTTATGTCAAAGCATTCCATCCAATATCTATCAGGATTAAGATTTTTGGATAATTTGTCTTCTTGGATCAACCTTGAGAAATACATACATATATATCACGCCTCGTTCCCAGTGAGGTAGGCAGAGACCACTTCTCTCCACTTGCTACGATCCTGGCACACCTCTCTCGCTTCTTCCACTTTCATGAGCGTCTTCATGAAAAATGATTAACTGGATCAACTTTGCTGGTGTCCGAAATATGTAAACTTTCTTCGTGTGATGATTTTAATCAATCTATTATTATTCGTAAATTTTAGGCTTCTCCACAACTTATTTACAACATTCAAACCTCTTTTGTCTGTTGCCTCTAAAAAGGTCGTTTTAATGATTTTTTTTTTGTTAATTAAAGACTTAATCCTTTTAACGCTTTGGCCCGCTTCCATTATTAAATGAAAATACGCCTTCTAAAAGATAGACAATGGGAACCGTTCAACCTGTCATAACGATTTTAATAATATCCGTCCACGCCTTCCTGTCTGTCCTCCAGTCAATCATACTGCGCCACATGCATTTTACCACACAATCTTTGGCAAGTGTTCTTTTCTAAATCCGTACCAACATGAATCTAATATCTTATTACAGAGATAAAAGATTCTACTAACTGTCTGGCAGCTGAGACAGATCTGTCTATTGCACATGGGACTAGCTCTGTATTTCTTTTAGATTTCTAAAGAGCTATTAACGAGAAGTCTATTATTAAACATGAGCCTATATATCGATTTTTATAATACTTCTTAGTAACTTTACTGATACAGAATTTAAAGAATTAGTAATACATATTAAGAAACATTTTCTTCCGTTTTTCAAACTCCTAATATCGTGTTATAATCACAAACTTTGTTATTGATAATCATCGTTTATTGTTGATATATCCGGCTCGAAGGATCAGGTAAAATCGGGTAAATCTTAGTTCATCTATAGTATAATTTAGCTGGTTCTCAAGAGTTTTATTCGACATATTATTTCCAATCCTACAGCAAGCCTTAAGTTTGGTGGATGTTTTTTTATTGGACAAAGTCAAACTTACGTCGGTCCATAACAACGCGGCGCTAATTAGGATGATATACAGAGCATCGCTTTGTGCTCGTCGCCTTGAGGCATAAGATCTAAGTATCATCAAACTAGTAATGTCATTACAACGTCCTTTAAATAGGAACACAGTAATATTTGGATTGTATATTTGGCGGGAAGAAAAGAAGCTGCGGCGGTACCTACCTTGACGGTCTTCGGCAATAGAGACCTACCACCAGTATACGGAAGCTGTACTTTTTTGAAGACATCAGGATCTTCACGATAATTCCCTTATTTGTATATTATAGTAATTAATTTATTATCTCTTATCGTCTGTCTCTCTCTCGTCTCTTCTAATATTATGTCACATGTAATAGTCGATACTAGTACATGTGATATAATATTTGTACTAGATAATAGTAGTATTAGATATTTTTCATGCAATTGTCACAACCGACCCATTTTGTGAATTCATCATTCATCTATTGTTTTTTTAATACATATGAGAAGTTTGATGATAACACGGGTGATGCCAATAGTAGTAAGAGTTCCCATAATTTTTTTTTTTAATTGTAATTTGCATAATATCGCATTGTTGGCAGTAGTGCCATCCGCGACATACATACAATCGGATAATGAAGTCGTTAATGCGACAGGTTTAATTGCGATCCACCACTTGATTGTTTCGATGATTATTTTACTACTGTTCTAATATTGGAAATTCTATACTATAGTCTGATGTCTCTGCAGCTTTCTCTTTAATTTTTTTATTATATGAAGAAGCTATGAAGCTAGGAAGACGATAACCTATGGGCGAAGCTATAATCATAAACACTATACCTCCTTGCTTGCTATTGTTTGTCGCATTGGACATAGGAGATGCTAAATCTAATTACCCCAATAATTCTAATAGCGTCAATGCCTTTTGTAAGGGACCTCACTAAGGTCTCCAATAAGAGATACTTATTACCTGTAAAATTTAATGATTTCTTTTTTAAATATTTTTTTTAGTAATCTCTCTGCTGTAACATCCACTTGCTACAAAGTATTCTATCCTGTCAAGTATATCCTGTCAACCAGTGATAATAGAAAACGAGCTATAAAACCACTCATATCTTATTAAAGGAAAAGTATGAACTTATGATATTAAATAAGATAGCATAATATTTTTCGTTTTAACTTTTATTATGTAGGTGTGAACTTTAGTGTTTGGAATTGACTAATGAAAGCTAATTTTTATTGTGTAGCTTTTACTGTGTAGTAGTTAATTCCCGTGAATTTTTTTTCTGCAATATCGATAATTCAGTTAACAGCCATTGCGTTAATATCAAGAGGATTATAAAGTAAGATGCCCACTCGTTTAGTTGCGTGGTATATAAATTCCCATCGGCGTCGTTTCAGTACCTGTTCTCTATACTTGGAAGAATCTTAAAGATTTTTTCCTACCTCATTAAATGTTTCACAGTGGAAATTCTCATACGTCCATTCCTCTCCTACATACCTCCTGTCGATTAGTAAGAGTATCCTTTAAAGGCGCGTTAGCTTCGAGTACAAAGGACCTTTGTAATAAATATTCTTGACGAGCCGGAGATGTACCGCTTCTTTTTTATTTCAATCTTAACGAGTAGGCTTTTATGGACAACGTGAAACGTAACGACGGCTCGATTAATTATATGAAAGGCGGTAATTTCAATTGCGATAGGTTTTATCGACTACTGACAATCGATATTGAAACGGGTCAAATTCCTATTTGTTACTTTGGTCCCAGAAGTTAATGTTTATATCAGTAAATATCTTTATTTTACCGGTTGTCTATGTATTCGGAGACTCTCTATGTAGCTCAATTTATCACTGATTTCTTTCACCATTGCCGTAGTTAGGAATGATTACTGTATTTTGAATTGATATCCTTAGTCTCTATAAAGTCATCGTGGTGTTTAAATATTCTCACAAGCGCTACTTGATTATCGAAATGCGTTTTATTAATCAAATTATCGCCCGTGTGCTAGATAGTCTAAACATTTAGATCTTTTTCTAATCTCATTTTTAAAGTCTTCTTTTTTCTCATGCTATTTTTCCAGCTATGTAGGGTCGGCACAGTATCTACTTCTCTCCCATATCCTTCTATCAGCCGTCATATCTGTATTCACACTCTTCTTACACATGTCATCTTTCACACAATCCATCCACCCTATCTTCGGTCTTCTTCTACCCTTATAACCATCCACGTTCATTCTTATTTTCAAACTCAAAAATAGAAAAAAGGACATTAAATTTCGGTCTCCAACGAATAGATTTTTTTTCAAACATCGTTAATGATTTTACTAATAGATTATCATAATCATCATCTCACGCTATATCTAAGTAGTAAACTACATAAGCACTCGGGCATCGAATAGAATATCCTTATGTCTCATCACTTAAATCATTCAGCAATCAACATATTCATTTATATGTTATTTTCTTAATATAATCATCATCATTATTTCACGTTTAATATTTCAATGATGGCAGTTTTGACGCTTGTTTATCGATTCGACGTGTCTCATGATGTAATGTTGTGTAAGCTTTGAACCGGTCCCGAGGCGCATTCTTCATTTTTTTTTATCTCGTGGTCTCTCAACAGGGTGAGATGAATTAAGTCGCCACAATTCAATTCCGTACGAGTATAATGTCTTTGTACTTGTATAAAATAGAGGATTGATTACGATTCGATATATTCTATGGACAGTGGACAGTCAAACTAGACTTTCGGAAGCGGATTGAGGCTTTCGAAATGAGGTTATATCGCTGCATGCTCAAAATCAACTGGGTACAAAAGGTTGAGGAAATTCTCCAGTGGTAGCATAAGAAGTGCTTTTCTAACCATCAAAAAGCGAAATATAATGTACCTAGGACATATAGCCCGAATTATTAAATACAGTCTTCAGAAGATGTAAATAATGGAGAAAGCAGCCGTAAAGAGGAAGATCGGGCACAGAAAGAAATCATGGTTAGACAACATCAAGGATGGACCAATATCAAGAGCGCCTAGCAACTGATCTACCTCGCTCACAACAGAAAGATATTCGCAGAATTGGTGTCGAACCTTTACTAGATGGGGGACAACTTTTTTTTTAATTCAATGAAGCGAAGAGACAAACGATTCGTTCACAACCATACGAAATGAAAAAGTTTATAGAAGTTAATTAGGAATAAAATGATGAAGGTTCTATGAAATTAAAAAAATAAATAGCCTATGACCATCTACAGACCATGTCGCGTAGATTACTCATATTCCCTTATCGAAACGTTCACTAGTTTTCACGTGATCGGCGAACAAATAAAACCCATTTACCTTGTATATTTGTACACACATATACGTAAAGGATTGTTTGCAATAAACATACCTAAGGACAGATGAATGTATCGTGCAATTATATTTGCCGGTAAGCCATCGTGACTGTACAATGAGCATGGATGTGTAGTAAAGTTATTTAAGTGTAGCCGAGACAAACGCACAATGAGCCGGCGACAGCGACACGGCGCTTTAAAACAAAACTTAATAGTAGCTTAACTAGAAATATGGCGTCACTGCTTATTGTTATTCGCCAGTTTAATAATTTCATACTTTAAATCCTTGTATACCAGCATATATCCCTTTTAAACTGAACGATATTTTTTTTATTCTATGAGATAAGACGTTCAGTCGATGATAAGTGATACGCCATATAAACGTGGCGCTAGTTAGTATCATATACTGCAGTAATTACACTAGCCACGACTCCCTTCAAACTGGAACACAGTGGTGTTTGCACACTACTGTTTGGTGGCAAGAATAGGAGCTGTGGATACTCTTCTGCTGTCGGAGTAACAGAAGAGTTATGCTGGACTCTTACCGGCTAAAACCCCACGGTTTCCCACTCATCGCATTTAGCCGGAACCATGGGATCGCTTTCGCACACAACCGTAGTTTCACCAGCGAGAGGTCTTGGACCACATCTCGGTGTGGAGCTACTGATCTCCACCCCTATAAAAGTATTAGGCGGAAGTATCGCGCGCACCACCTCCAGGCCTTTCATATTTGGTGACAGATTACCCCCGAAGACGCCATGGCCTCTGTTATTGGGAGCTGCAGTGATACCTACCTAGACGGTCTCCGGCAACAGAAACTTACCACCAGTAAATCAATGAATCAGATTTTTATTTATAATCTTAATGAAAGTATTTTAACCAAAAAGGTTTACTATATACAGTAAACCCGTAAATCATTACAAAATCATCATCATCATCAGGTTTTCTTTGAGTTTTCTTAGCAAAGTCTAAACACGATCAGGAACTAGTGGTTGATCTCTGTTGCCGGAGAGCGTTTAAATAGGTAACACCTCAGTGCCTCCTGCTGCCATATACTACTCTGTTCCGGTTTGAAGGGCGCTGTGGCTAATGTAATTATTGGGGTAACGAGACTGACATTTTATGTCACATACGACTAGCGCAATGTAGTGTAGTATATCATCTAAATTAACGCCTCGTCGTTATGGGCGGGCGTACTATCATCATCAAGCTATAGACGTCCACTGCTGGACATAGGCATCCCCAAAGATCCCAAAATCTATCGGTCCAGCGCTGCTCGCATCCAGCGGCTTCCCGCAACTGCGATTTATGAACTCCCAAGTTATTTTAAGTATTTTAACCGCCGACTAAAAAGATAGTATTTTAAGGTTTATCACTTTGTTCTTTATTCGTCGTAATTATTACGAAGCGGTAGTCTGTCACTTTGAATTTGAATTCTGATTTATTTTTTATATTCTTATTCCTACACTGGAAAGGCAAAGAGAAAGTAATCATACAGCCAAATTTATCATATCATTATCAATCGGATTTGTATACACAGATACTTTATTGTTATCTAATTTCATACTTAATGCTCTGCATCCTTTCTGTTACAACGATTCTTTGTAATTCTACAGTCAAAGTATTTGGACCGCTTGAAATATCTTTATACCAGTATGATGTTCACAGATTATTTGGTATTCACAATTAATACGTGTCAGTGACACGGGGGTCACTAAATGATTTAACGAGCCCGGACGCCTGGCCCGGAACACCAGAGGAAAGTAAAATGAAGAATGTTAATGACTTGTTAATGGGACGGTAACGAAGAAAGAAATCAGGAAGCAGCCGCAGGCGCTTGGAATAATTTTAAGAAAGTTTATAGGCTTTTATGTGTCAATTCACTATATTATAATTAATCTGTATAAAATATTTATAAGTCATAAGGAACGTACAATAACTTTGTCTAAAAGAATTTTAACTAGTAAGTGATAAGTTGAATAAAATTTTCACTCGATGGTTAGGTGGTAGTCAGGCTGATCTATTTACACCGCCCCACATTGCGCTAATATCTTTGAAGCATAAGATTTTAAGTCACATTAATTTAGTAATTTCACTATCCACAACGCACTTCGAACAGGGAGAAGCCTTGATGAGGTTGCGTCTCGGGGTGGAGCTGGAGCTCTAAACCCCTTTAAAAGAATTAAACTTCTGTACGCGCCACCTCGCGGCCTTTTATTTTTGGTGACGGTTCCTCCGAATCCGTCACGTTGGCCTCTGTTACGAAAGTTACAGGCATAAAGCAACTGCAGCTATATAAGTACTAGCTAAGCCTAGACGGTCTCCAATGACAGGACTAACGACAATAATTTCTATGAACCTGCTTTTATGTCACATTATTGTTCGGATTTTATAAAGTTAAAGGTTGCTTGAAGGATGCTCTTGAAATTACTGAGGTAATGAGATGTATCTTATGATGACGATGATAATGTGGTGCTGTGTATATCATCGTCACCGCTCTCTCGTTGTTATAGATTTTAAATGTTATCTAGTTAGTAAACTTCAAGTATTTTCACTGAATATAATAAAGGATGATCTATTTGAGGCGCGATATATATGTATGTATAGCCTGAGTTTTTCGTAGAGATTTTTTCGTTTGATGTATTGCTGACGCCGACTTTAAGTACTCGAGATACATCCTCGCCGACCAATAGCTACAGCATGTATACAACCGGCGGAAGTGAACCCGCGAAATCGTTAGAGGACGCACGGAGCGTGATTTTTTAATATCGAAGCTCCGTACACGAGCACCGTCTACTTTCCACTAACGATGTGGGCTGAATTTTAATATCCCCGTGCACGTTGAGTTATTACGCGTCCGCTATTTGCGATCTGTTTAAAAATATCCGCCATTTTTAATTGATAGTAAACTCTTCACGCTTGTCGAAATAAAATTAGTGATAATGAGAAAAAAATCATGTTAATCACTACATTAAATCTAACTGCGATCTCAGATTGTACAGCTGTCCTCCAAATCATAAGGCTATTAAGGCACGATTAGGACTGCAAAACATACTGCTGCAGTTCTTTATGTAAGTTTACAAATGTATCTAAATTCCTTTGATTATCTTAATGGTCGCAGACCCTTGAAAGGATATGGCACTTTAGAAAAAGCATGATGTGTGGTCAAGGAGATATATAAGAGATTCATCTACTCATCACTATATCTCGGAAACTATCAGACGAAAACATTAAAAATTTAGTAAATATATTGTTTCTACCATTTAGAAGTAAGCTAAGAATAGAAGTTATAAAATTCCTTTTCCAAAAGGAAGTAAGGGTGTTAATAACAAGGGAGGTTAAGTCTGGATAGTAGAGTTCTGAAAAATCTCAAATTCAATTCTAAATGCGGTCAGCAAAGCCAGCGAGGAACAGCTAGTAGGTTTATAGTTACCGTATAACTAATATTATTGGAGATTTTACAAAAAAGGAGATAAGTTATCCTTAGACTTTAAAAATAAAATCTTTTAAAGTAGTGGAGATACCTTAAAGTATTTCTATAATCACCAAGTAAGGTATAGTTATAAATATTAGTCACATAACGTTCAATTAACTCTATATACTCAGTGATTAACTTTAACCTAGATTGCACGAGAGGCAGCTATATACCAGGGTAATTATTTTATTACAGCTATTACTATTAATCATTATAAATATTATCGTACCGAAATCGTAAGGTGATAGTAAAAAAAAAATCATCAGTTGTCAGTTTACGTAATGGCTGCGACGTACGACAGCCGCGCGGACCTATTCCGCCTTTGTTTATTTGAAGATCTTGGGTGGAAACTGTGTCAATGGGACCATCAGCGCGTGTTCACATCACTCTATTTAAAGAGTAAGACGGGGCGATCCGATTCAGAATCCGATACATAAAAAAAAGGATCTAAGCATTATAACGAGTATTGATAAATATACGGTTCTGTTTAGATAAATTTCAACTCGTTATATATGATTATTATTATATTATTAAAGTGACAAAAGAGAGCAATTTTTAATGTTTTATATGATCAATATCTGTGTGTTGAAAGAATGGATGAAAGAAGATTAACAGAAGAGGTATACAAGGTAAGAATGATTGGAAAATCGGTGCAGTCGACCTAGGCGGACATATTCCGAACAAATCGAAAATGTCCTAAAAAAAGGCCGGATCAAGAGTACTCCCAGCCGACGAGCATGCATGAAGACGCTAATGAAAGTGAAGGAAGGGAGAGAGGTGTACCAGGATCGTAGCAAGTGGAGAGAGGTGGTCTCTGCCTACCCCACTGAGAACGAAGCGTGATATATAATATATGTATATGGTCGAAGTTGGTTAATTGTGATCGCTTAAAATATTCTGACTCTTGTATGGTCTTGTATTATAATTAACTATACAGCCTATCATTAAATTAAAACAGGTAAGACCATTTACGATAGTAAACCAATTGCTGTATCGATCATTAGAACCTTTGCTGTCATAGACCATCAAGTAAAACAATAAAAAAAACTGGTGGTAGGTATCTGTAGCCGCTTGTTCTATAGTCTCGGGCTTTTAAAATGGGACTAAGGTGAGCCTAGCCTGTCGTAGACAGTGTTTAAAATGGTTTTCGGGTTCGTGGATTTCCAAGGTGGGGCCTTCATTGTCCTCTAAGCAAGCCCAGCATAAACGACAAGCATGAGTCACAAGTGGTCTATTGCTTGTACTAAAGCTCGTGTGTCGAGAAACACTTCACCTCTTCAGGAGATCCCGGAGCATCCCACAACATATTGAACATGACCGAGGGAGTGTCAGTGGACAAAAATTCCACGTAACCTTGCCTTTCTCCCAGAAGCAGAGTTTTTTTTATCTTTTTCGAAGATTTTCCTCCCGACAACAAAAAAAAAGATATCTGTTGCCCGAGATCTAAGTACTACCACAACTCTTATTTCAACCGCTAAACAGTAGCGTGCAAACATTACCCATGTTCTTGTTTGAATGGCTTTGTATCTAGTCAAATTATTGTAGTAATGACATCTCATGTCTCCTGTGTATGGTAAATATTTCGCTCGGCTCGTCGCTTTATTGAATAATTAAAAAAAAAATAACTACCGAATTTTTTTTTCATAACTCGGTACTTCAGACTTCAGAATATCCTCATAGGATATGAACACCTCAGTCGAAATCTCTGTGCTTCATCATCATTTCGACCGATGGACGTCCACTGTTGGACATAGGTCCTTGTAAGAGAATCCACAAAATACGATCTTGCGCTGTTTAAATCGATTTCTGTGCTTATCTATATTTAAAAATAATCTTATCAATATAAACTCGGAACAGTTGCGTTTATAATAACTTGAGAGAATTGTCTCACCTCCTCAATTAAGCCTATCTAGATTACTATATATAGGTACGTGTACGTAGCTAGGGCATACTGTTCTTATTTGATATAGGCAGCGCACGCCCATAACTTTAAAAGTTACTTAATAGTTGTATCTAAAGTTAGATATTTTATATTTTCAAGCATTCAATGTATCTCACAGTGGGGGGTGGCCATTTAGCGGCAGTGTCCCCACTATTTGGGTCAGTGGCGCAGCGACGCCTCTGATGACGTGGGATGTGCTTTATTGTTACCTCACTCCCCTAGTAATGCGTGCTCACGTTTCTTTTCATTTTAATTTTTTTTTTCAACTACCTGCGGGTCATTCACATGCTCCTATATCACTACAGCATAAGTTTCTCTAACCTACTTGTGTCGTATTTTCCACGAACAGGTATATACATTAAATATAATAATGGTATATTTTTTATATATGTAAATTTAATATTAATAAATAAATAAAATACAAATCATAGAATAACATGCATTATAACTTAAGTAGTTTTGATGATGAATGAAATGATACGCCAGCACATACTAAAGAAGCGCTTGAAAGAATAACATACAAATGGAGTTCCGGGGCTGTTCATCATAAACACCCTCCCCACTCCCTATGGGGTAGGAATTTTGTAAAATTCACTCTTAGCTAACCTCTAAATTGAAACCAAATTTTGAGTGTTTACGTCTAACAGTTTCGGAGATCACCAAAACTTCTCCACGTCGATCGGTCCTGGGCTGCAGTCAAAATGAACTCCGGTACTGTTTGTAGGGTTTCATATGGGGGGTTAAACCATCAACCAGCATTGGACCTGCAGGGTGGATTATACTGTGAGATATCCGAACTTTAAAGGTGTGGTTATGGAATAATTCAATAGCAAATTATGAAAGCAATAAGAAGCGCCTTTTTTTTTTTTTTTGATATCGGTGGTGGAAATGCTGTTAACGCATACCCAGCGTCCTTTTCAAGGGGGGGGAACGCCGGGTTATATGGGGCTCGGGGCCACTGAGATGTTGTGCGTGACCCCCATACCCACTAAAACCACCACCGCTTGTCCCGCCACACGCATACTGGAGACGCCCGGGTTTCAGAATAAGAAGCGCCTGACTCGACACCAGCTCACTTGGTGTCACCGTTTTCTTTGTTTGTGAATACGCGATGCGACTATTAGCTCCTCAGTCAATAATAAAAAACCGGAATTGTTTTGGTTTTAGAACCGGTTTTATACAACCACAACCAAGCGACCAGAACAGCTGGTATGTACACCTGGTAAATGATATGATAGCAAGATTTTTCTGGTGGTAGATCACCGTATCTTCACCAGCCGGTAGACGTCCACTGCTGGTCATAGGCCTCCTCCAAAGATGACCACATCGATCGATCCTGCACTGTTCATATCGCCAGGCATCAGGAGCCGTCGTTTGTGGGGTTCATATAAGGGGACTTGGGCTATGTCCTACAACGCTGGTTCAATGCGGTTTGGTGGGAACCAGTGCTTCATTAATTAGCAGGCTGCACCACAAGCAGGTGAGGTTGGCTTGGGTCACGCGGGAACCTTTACACCCTCAACTCCTGTATATGCCGCGAAATAATAGTGTGCAAACATTGCTGCGTTCCGGTTTCAAAGGCGCTGTAGCTAGTGAACATGCTGGTGTATGGTGAAGTAACATCTTTTGTCTTTTGACTACGAATAGAATTTAGAACTGGAAATATAAAAAAAAAAATGGTATAGTACCATTTTCAGAATCATAGGTTTCTTTCTTCGTCACTTTGAATAGTTGTTTAGTTAGAATGATGGTAACTATCGATGAATCTTTTATATTACCGTAGTAACAACGTATCTTAGTAGTGGGTGGATTGTGTGAAAGATGACATGTGTAAGAAGAGTGTAAATTCAGATATGTTGAGACCATGTTGTCCTCGTAGCCTTGAGACATAAGATACTGTCTCATCATTAAATTAATTTCATTAGCTACAACGCCCTTCAAACTAGAAAACAGGTATGTTTGGATACTACTGTTTGGCGACGGAAATAGGAGTTCCAGTGGTATCTACCCCTTTCTTTTAGGTTTCGTGGTAGAAGTCTTGGAGAGATACTCTACTTATGGGAGGAAGTCAAGGTTATGTGAGATTCCTACTCACTAAAACCCCTTCGGTGGTCTGCATCAGTACATTCAGAGAGGCTCCGGGATCTCATAGAACGCACCGGTGCTCCTCTACTCTTTCTGTTAACACGTCTCTGAGGCGCCTAACCTACCATCGCTGAGCCATAGGTTCGCTTGTTGAGCGATAAGGGCCCCACTTTCATGACCCGCGAAACTCCTATCCCCTTTTAGTCGCCTTCTACAACAGGCACAGCTTACCGTAGTCCTATTGTTACTAGCCCGAGACTACATGGCTGAAAAAAATAAATTTGGCCCATGACGAGATCGAACCCGCGACGTTCGCATTATTAGTACGACGTTCTAACCAACTGAGCTTATAGGCCAGATGCAGTGGTACCCACCTAGATGGACTCCAGCAATAGTTACCTTTGATAAAGTATCCAAAGAATTGACTCATTAAGAATCATTTACTGGTGTTAGGTCTATCGCAACTCATATTTCTGCCGCCAAACAGTAGTATCCAAACATTAGTGTTCCGGATTAAAGGGAGTTGTAGCTAGTGAAATTACTGGGGTAATGACACTTATCACCATTAACATCTCGTGTCCCAAGGCGACGAGCAATATATGACGTAATGTATAACATCCTAACTAGCGCCACGTTATTTTGGGCGAGTGTCACTTACCGTCAAGTGAACGTCTCGCTCGTCTCGTCTCTTCTTTAAATAAAAAAAAAGAACAGAAACAAAATGGCTTCTATTTAAATTAACCACAAAAAGTTTTGAAATTACTGAACTTTGTTTAATCAATAACCGTTCATAGTTAATATTTATATTATGTTTCCAATGATTAAACATTGATCTATTTAAGGTGAGTGATATATTTGGGAATGTTTAGATCATCGATCGGCCTCATTACCAGCTAACACACAAGTGGCGAATCGGATCTAGATATTTTACGATGATCATAAATAGATGCGCGTGCGTCTGATTGATCGCGGGCGTGGACTTCAAAAAAGCGAAAAGGTTAACCGAGCCACACCGGCCAAGTTTTATTGAGGAGTTTCTCTTTTCATGTTCAATCTTGAGGAGCAGTTACAGTCAATGAAAACAACACTAAATATTCCATACATTTTCGATCCGAGCATCTGCAATCAGTCTAAACGCTTTCGAGCGCTGAATGATTTATTTTTGTATGGTATAATCGGAAATGGCTCCTTCAGAAGTTTAAACCGGTTATTTAAATACGATTGCCTCATTTTGTTTTAGAAATATTTCTCAAGTCTTTAGGCTGTTATAAAAAATCGTAGTGCTGTGTACTAACAGATATAGTTTGGATATATTACTCCTCTGCGGCAGCAACCCAAATGAGTCTTGGCCTCCGACACATGAGAGCGCCAGAGTTGTCGGTCTCACTCTGCTTTTTGGTAGACCACTGCTTGGAGCTCACGTAGGTGATGCACTACAGCATCCTTCCAGCGACCGGAACGCTGCCCAAATGTCGCATTTTAGATGAAAAAAAAAATTTTGGATATATACTTTTATTTTGTGTCTTACTTCGAAAATATCCTACATGAAGAATTAAATTCATTAAAACACTTCGGTGATTGTCCTTGGCCTTTAAATAGGTCATAGTATTACAGCAATACACTATGATAGTCTGTCGCCGGAACTACTGTTTTTTTTTTAATAACGAAACCCACAGTGACTTGTAATATAATTTAAAAAAATCTATGTATTATAACTAAGCACTATTTATGTGTTATATACTCTGCATATACAAGTGTATGTACTCAGCATCATCTCATGCGTGTCAGTTATACATAAGATATAAAGTATCGCTACCATAGTAATTTCACTAGCTACAACTCCTTTAAAACCGGAACACAGTCATGTTCGCACAATGCTGTTTGGCGGCAAAAATAGGATCTGCTTTATCTAGACCCTAAAATAATAGGTGCCAAAATTACTGGAGACGACGTTCAACCATTAACAGCCTGAGGATTATCCAGATACCTGTCATAATGTTGTTAAAGCCTATGGTCACTGGTTCTGGTCATTGCTTTCTCTTATGGATTAACCATGATCATCATCATCATGAACCGATGGATGTCCATTGCTCAACATAGGCATCCCCCAAAAATTCCCATCTCCATCGGGTAGGGATTTACTTGGAGATACATATGGTTCATTTCCCACCACGCTGGCCCAATGGGGGTTGTTGGGAGACGGAGCCTTATTTATTGATTAGTAGGGTGGATCATGAGCTGATCAGGTTTGCTTGGATCCAATGAGATGTGCAAGAATCTGACCATGAGCTCCGATCATTTTCATTAAATAACAAAAATATATACACCACATGTTTGAAATTAAGTTTTTCCACACTTGCATCTTTCTATTACTAGAAGTATAGGTTCTAAGTTTCTTAGGTCCTGCATATATTAATACTAATTGATACCTGTGTAAACTGCTTTATATTTAAAATAATAGATTGTTTGTCTTATAATTTCAATGTTTGTTTGTTAAATGCTGTATCGCGTTTGGAAGCAGCGCTGTAAGGGACGGGACAAGTAACGCTGTGTACAGATCTAATTTGTTTTGTTTTTGAATAAAGCAACTCCTGACTGCGCTCATGACTCTCCATTGTTCAAAGAATTTCATGCTTTACATTCAAACTGAATGTTTCCTTTACAAATATTCAACGGTGAATGAAACGATGAATAATTACACATCTTAATGCAAACGTAGAGGTTCGTTTATAACAGTCGGATGTAGGCTGTGTGGGGCTGATCGGTGCTGGAGATCTTTAAGTGAGGTCTGTGTCCAGCTGTGGACATGTACATGATGATTATAATGATTATTAATTAATAATAAAATGTTATCATTTCTAAAAAAAAAATAAGTATATATATTTTTTTTAATTTACGTACTCTAAAGCGTAACAGAGTTCTTGTCGAGTTTGAGACCTGGTGAAGGTTGCGGGAAGCAGCTGGATGCGGGCAGCGCAGGATCGATATATGTGGAGATCTTTGGGGAAAACTTATGTCCAGCTGTGGACACGTCTGTCGGCTGATAATTATGATGATGATATCAACTTTAAGACAATAAAGGGATTCGTTGAAATTTTAAAAATCTACGTTTTTTTTTCTAATTTGACGATCGGACATGATAGTAAGTGACACCTTTCCATAACAACGTAGCGCTGGATAAGATGGTATACCACAGCGCCACATTATGATCGCCAATTTAAGACATAATATATCAAGACTCGTTACTCTAGTAATTTTACTAGCTGTGACACCCTTTAAACAGGAACGCAACATTTATTCAAGCAGTACTTTGGGGGCGAAATAGTAGCTGCTGTTATATAGATCTAGATGGTCTCCGGCAATTAGTTGCAAATGAAGAATCTTCGTTAATCATATAACCTAATTATCATTTTTTTTTATTATTGCGATGCCTTGGAACTAGTTAAAACAAGTATCACGCGAGCAGCAGACGCAGCCGGAGCGTGCCAATAGCTATGCACAGCGGTATTGTGACTAAGAATAGGGCGGCCGACTCTTGGCAGATGACCAGACAGCGCCAGACGACACCGCCACAAACAATAGTATTGTATAGATTGTCTAACACGTAAATCGTATAAATGCAAAAAAAATGGCGTCATCATATTTTTTTTTTATTTAACTCAGTGACGTTATCGCAAGTGATACGCTTCGTCATAACAGCGTGGCGCTTATTAATGTGATATGCACAGCATCACATTGCGCTCATCGCTTTAGGACACACATTAAGTCTTATCATATCAGTAATTTCACTATCAACAACCCCTTCACACCGGATCACAGTAGTGCTCTCACAGTACCATATAGCGGCAGAATTAAGAGCTGCGGTTGTATATAACAGATCCACCATCCAGTTACATTACCACTACCAATACATTGCACCAGACAATCCTGTTTACCACGAGGCAGAAGACATTAGGTCTTGTTACCGCTGTAATTTTACTAGTCACCCTTCAAACCGGAACATCTAATTTTTTTTATTACGCAAAACAAGGAAACGAGACACGTTAAGTAATAATGATGCTAGTTAAGATGTACAAACATCATTACAGCTTTATTATCTAAGAAAGTTCACAAGCTACAGCGCCCTTCAATCCGGAAAAAAATAATGTTTGGATGCTACCGTTTACTTACAGAAGTACTAGTGGTAGTACCTAAACAACAGAGACCTAGTACCAATCTTAATTTTTTTTTTTTTAGGACCTTTTATCGATTTGGAATATGTCAACTCCATTGGCTCAAAAAACGATACAACACAAAGAAACAAACTTAGGGTGCTATCTTAATATTTGTACACTACATAAATCTATTTATTACCGGTAAACTATTTGAATTTTATATATTCATTAGATGTTAATTAGGCTAACAATTAATTTATGTAATTACTATGTAAAAAGCTAAATTAAATTAATATTAGTTATTAGTTAAAATATTTACACAATGGTATACACTTCATTGTACTCATTTGGTGATACAGTGTATTTGTCGCAATCAAAATATTTGTTGTATATCAATTACATAGAATACTAGAAAATCACAATTAATCGTTAGAAGTAAATAATTTTTTTTTTTTAATGATGAATCGAGTGTGATGTTCATCATCATCTCAAGCGACGGGCCTAATAGTAAAGGAGACTCGTCAATAACTATGAGGCGCTAGTAAGCATTGATATATACACTACTGCATTGTACTCATCGCCATAACATTTTAAGTATTGTTACCTTAATAATTTGTCTAGATACAACGCCTTTCAAACCGGAACAGGGTAACATTTCCACAGTATTGTATGGAAGCGGAAGTCGGCGCTGCGATGGTACCTGCCTAGACGGTCTCCGGCAATAGAGACTTATTATAAGTGAATTTATTTTTCAATCTAGGTTTATTAGGTTTTTGCTAGACTTTTTGCATGATTTACTGTAAACTATTATTTATTTATAATTTTTTACTTATAATGGTTAAAGTCGACTTAATGGCTCATTAGAATAACTTGTTGCGTGGATAATGCGAGGTTTCTTTTGAGACATCCATAAAGTTAAAGTTAACCTAAATATGGCCAATGTCAACGGTGTCGGCGATTACGCGGAGTTACGCAAACGTGCGCGTACGCAGACGACCTCCCCCCTCCTCTCACCTCTCCACCTCCCACCCTTCCCCCTTCTCGACTACTGACCTCGCTACGTCACTTTCGCTATAGCTTCAAGCCATACGGAGCCTGGAAGCGAAGCGACTTTCATTAAGAAATTAACTACATCCACAAGCATATGTAATAATTAACAATAACCCGTCGACTATTTAACTATTAGTAAATAATATATTCAAATAAAAAGAAATTCTTTGGTAAAGATAATTTTTGTCATCTCTCTCTCTCTTTCTCTAGGGTCGTCCGTTCGAATCTAAGTATGATGGTCAGAGTTGTCTACCTCCAACGGTTCTTTGGAACTTTCATACTTTCCTTGGTAGTTTGGAATTACAGCTGCACCGCATTGCGCCTTGAAATATAGATGTTTAGTCTCGTTACCATGGTAACTTCATAAATTATAACTCCTTTCAAATGAGAACTATATACTTCTGTACACTTACTATTTACATGCCGTTAGTACATCTAAGCTTACTTAGTAGGTGGATTCATATACATTCATGTGTATATACCTTTTTTGTATTGAAGTACATCTTCTAGCATTATTAGCCCACAGCAGTCCACTGCTGGACTTAGGCGACTTAAAACGATCTGTTATATAACCTTGATATGCAATTTTCGTTGTTACTTTTTTTGGTAGGAAGATATACTAGAAATATTTTTATATGGTGTTCAAATAGAGGAATAGAACAATAGTTAAATAGATTTTGTTTTTTAACTACGGACAGAATTCATTTGTAGCACTTCCAGTGTAGCGATTAACTCAACATTGTGTAACTAGCTACATGGCTGGCCACCGCCCTAGCGGTTACGGGGCCAGCGGGTCAAGTGAAATGTGTCAGAGCTTCGCAAGGATATAATTTTTTTAATTACAACCAAGTAATCCCTTGTGAAATGTCAATTACTAATTGGCTAATGGTAGACAAAAGTTGTTGAGGGTCATCACTCGATCACGACAGCTACATCGCCGTTCCAACTGGAACACAGTAATGTTTGCATACTACTGTTTGACAGCAGAAATAGGCGGTGGAGTGGTATATACTTATATAACTTACTTTGTAATAGTATGAATCAAGAGCCATTCCTATTCCTATTTCCATTCTTCTTCGGCGCTTCCTCACTGCTGAGGATCGTGATCACGCACAGTTTCATTGTGTGCGGTCATATGCAGAGTGGACCGCACGGCGTATACTGCCACTCACTGCCTTTTTAACCGCTTCGATCCTTGTGGTAGGAGCTCTTTTCCTGAGCACGTCTGCCTTCTAGTCTCCCCAAAATAAGTTGCCTCTCTAGACAGCCCATTGGAGAGCGCTTGATGTGCCCAAAAAAATTAAAGGTTCTTTGTTGTCATACTGAAGATTTATTTCCATGTACGTATCAAAAGAAAATTAAGTTGTCTCTAAACCGAAATATTGTATTAACATTTGTAAACAGTTTCAGTTTATTTTATTTACTTGACTAACTACACTATCTAGAAAATCTTGTATCATTAGCATCAGCCGATAGAAATCCACTGCTGGCCATAGGCCTCTCCCAAAGATCCCTACGTTTGTAGGGTTTCATAAGGGGGGATTTGGTCCATTCCCCAACACGCTGGCGCAATTCAGATTGGCGGGAGCCCGAGCTTTGTTTGTTGATTAGCAGGGTGCCCCATGATCTGGTGAGGTTGGCTTGGGCTACTTGACTTATTGTGTGGAACCTGTTACAATCCTTACTAAAATTTAGTAGTTAGTAAGTACCTTGTTAAAAACCTGAAGAATTGAGAAAATTTATATAGATTCATGTATTTTTAAATCTTTTTATTATTAAGAGTGATTTATCACCATCAGCCGATAGACTTTCGTGCAGTCTTCGCCTGAAGATTTCCACGTCAACAGAATGTTAAAGTACATCAATTTATTAAGTATTTCACACAAAAAGCTTACTCGTACTTCATTATCGAAAAGGGGATTACATTTATATCGCTTTCCTTTCGCGAAACAATTCCCCGTTGATATTATTCCAGAAGATTATCTCACTGAATTGTATTGGTGAATGGATGCTGGTGATACGTCGGGGGCATGTGTAATGAGATTGGTGTAATCCAGTCTGATTGTTATCGGCGCTACTTGTTCGGCCACATTGTGCTGGCTTATTGTAAACATAACGACGGTCGTTTCCCTTGTACCGCTTCCGATTCCATTTTCCGTTTCATTAGAATCCGCTCCGTGTACGTGGGCTCAGACATATTTTTGTTTTTATACAAAACTATGAAACTAGCATACACTACAACTCTTAGTGCTCGTCGCCTGAAACATGCGATGATAAGATACCCTGACCCAAGTAATTTCATCAGCTACGACGTCATTCAAATTGGAATACATTAATATTTACACATTGTTCTAGATGGTCTCCGACAACACGAGATTTATCATCATCAATATAATACTACGGATATGTTTTCTATACGCCAATTGTAGTAGAGATTCTAGTAGACTAGAAGAACTATTTATTAAATTTTATTCTATTTACGAAATGACACAGGGGTCACAATAAGAAGCTGCGCTATCTGTTACAAATCAATGAATTAACATAACGTTGGCAATGATTTCATAAACTATCAAAAACCTGTTTCAATGTTGCGAAGCGATGCTATCATGTAAAATCATATAAACATATATTTACATATTTTGTTTTTACAAATTGCATTATATTTGCATAGCTACAACATCTGTGAAGTTATTTATCTCCAAAATCTACTTTGATAGCCAAGCGATTATAAAATCATTCTAAGGCACATGGTCCCGAATATAGGTAAGGTAACTCCGTGTTACAACGGAAGCGGTTAACCGCTGCGCAAATTAAAGGTTTACCGGAAAGAGATCCTTTCTCTTTCCGGAGGTATTCTACCGCTAATCCTGTGTCCGAGTAGTAGTACTTTGATGTATTTAATTTTAAATGTTGTTGTAGTTTGAAACTTAATACTCTGGTCTGACTTGTGCAGACAAATCCAATATTAACTCCTGGTGTTATGAGATATTATCGAAATTAAATATTTGTACAACTAAGAATTGAGCAGAAATTCTCTGAAAACTAACATTAGATCGGTTATAATAATAAAACAGATTTATTTATAGCTAAGGCTACAATGAGTCAGCTATCAAACATAAACTATGGAATATTAAACAAAAGCGATTGTAAATACAATGGGTGTAAGGGTTCCCGCACAACAGTTCACGGTATCCAAGCCAACCTCACCTGCTCGTGGTGCTGCTAAACAACAAACAAGGCTCTAGCTGCCACCAGCACGCATTGGGGCAGCGTGGAAATGACCTAAACCCTCACATAAGAACTCCTACAAACGACGGCTGATGGTAGAGACAAACACTGGTTCATAGATAGAAATGTTAAACTCATGACAAACTACTCTCGTTTGGTAGGCTAAAAAAACAAATTAGTGCTATCGATTTTAATACCATCGGGTTTGCCATCCATCATTATCTAGTCCTCGAGATTGTAGAGGATCACTGCACGTACAATTGTGTGGTCAATCGATAAGCTCACCAGAAAAAGGAATAATGCCCGTGTAAGTTGTGGAGCACACCGCATTATAACACATTACTTTAATGTCGCACATCCTTCGCAGTATGTAAATGTGAATAAATAACAGTTTAGTTAACGCTCGTATATTATATACCATCAGGTCCATAATTCGTGTAAACCTCCCTATTCTCATCAAACTCCAATGACACCCATCATATAAGGAAATTTTACATTTTTCGGACATCTGCAAAGGTGATCTCTTTATGACTTCTCAAAGTTGATCTTGTGGAGTAGATAAAATTATTTTAAGATCTAAAGGAAAGGACTTAAGTATTCTAAGTTAAAAAGAGTGCCTAAAAACTAGATAATTTTCTCAATCTGAACGACACTATTTTTTTTATTTAAAGAAGCACCGAAACCAGCTGAACATTCATCATAATTATTATTGTCTTGTTCTATCTACTACTGGATATTGAATTGTGGATATGCCTTCCCCAATGTCTACCGCCAAATGCTCAACCTCAGATTTTCACATCCATCCACATCCGACCTCACTGATGATGTCGTCGGTCAATCTGGAGTGAGGATGTCAAACAGTTCTGCGATCAGTACGCGGCCTCCACTTCAAGACTTTTCTCCTCCATCGGCCGTCACTGACATGACAGACTTGGCCGGCCCACTGTCACTTCCTCTCGCAGATTTCGACAGCTACGTCGACAACTTTAGCCGACACCTGATGTTAATTGATATTCCTGTCCATAACGACGATAGCTCTGGCGTTAGGCTGTTATACACTGCACCACATTGTGTTCATCGCCTTGAGATATAAGACGTTGAGTCTCGGTACCATCACAGCAATTTCACTAGCTACAACGCCCTTCGAAATGATGCACAGTAATGTTTGGCAGTAGAAATAGGTGCTGCAGTGGTCGGTACCTAGACGGTCTCCGGCAAGATGACCAAGGATGATGACAATCAAATTTGATTATGAATTGAATTGAATATCGTATTCAGTTAACGATTCATTACTTCTAAAGATAATGTCCATTACTGCTATTCTGAGTCTCCCCTGTGTGAGGTCACGCTGGTCATCATCGACGGCATCGCTTGATCTAATCACAATTGTAAAAACCTTACCTGAGTGATCAACCAAAAATCTGTAATCATTGTAGTTTTTTTTCCCCTTCAATAGTAGCATGATCATCATCAGCCAATAGACGTTCACTGCTTGATTTAGGCCTCTCCCAAAGATCTCCACATCGAATGGTTCCGCGCTGCTCTGGTTCCGGCGCCTTGCAAACGACTGTCACAGTCAGCTTGGTTTCCGGTACCAGGCACCGTCGTTTGTATGTGTTCATATGAGAGGATTCTATTAGAGTAGTTATTATTAATTTAAAATAATATCCTCTATGTATGACGGTGAAACATATCTTTTTTTATAAACTTACTAGCTGTTGCCCGCTTGGTTGATCGTGAGTAACTGCAATTGATTTTCCATAGCAACCGTTACTATAGCAACGGCATTAATAAAACGAAATGGAAATGTTCACAAAAGTTAATTAGAAATAATATGATGATGAATCTATGAAATTCAAAAAATATATAGCCTATAACCATCTACTAATTATTCCGCGCCGAATGGTACATATTCCCATGTTGGTGCGTTCACTAGTTTTTGCGCGATTGGTGAACAAAGAAAACCCTATTTTCATAATTTTTGTATAAGGTATATCCATATATTTTATATAAATATAATGGTGGGGTTCTATATCTATAGATAATGAAGATTTGACCTGTTCATCAAAAGTTTAACTAGTTTATAATCTGTCATTTAGTGACATGGGTATACAGATTCATATGTTAAAGTTGTAACTTCCTTCTTTATGAACATAGTTAAAATCATTATACATCTTAACCATGATCATTAAGAAGGAAGTATTTGTTGTTTATCGGTCTAGTACTTTATATAAATATATCGTCTTTTGGACTCAGGACAGTATTATACAAATTGTATAAATCCTCGTTAATTATAACTGTGCTATGTATTATTTTCTCTTTCTATAACATATTTGCTCGTCAATATTAGTCGGCTAGAGCAGTTCAAATATTTAGCTATCGCTAGTTCCACTGTGTACGCTTTTGCGTCATTACTGCGCCGATACTGTTTACATTGGCCCAGTGGTTACCCATCAATGTACTATTGTTAGTCCATAGTAAAATATAAACGAATCATCTTAGCAATGTAGAATTTAATAATTTCATTCCAAAACTAAGCCTAGAAAAACAAATTAATATACGTCTTCTTAAATATTAAAGCAACTATAAAATATCTACAGCTACAGGTTTATCTAGACATATCTGGAGGTGATGACATGAACCGGCGATATCGAAAGAACGGTCGGAAGTGGGTAGATGAGAAAGCTAAGGACTGTATCTGTTGGAAGACATAAGAGAAGGCGTACATCCAATGGATTGAGAAAGGCTGTTAATGATGATATCTGGGGGTATACATTTGTATAAACCTTCTGGTATGATCTTCATTAAAATAGGTATTAGAGCTATTGTGAGATATATAATAAATCCGTAATAGAAAAGACAAAACATAAGTCTTAACTATAGTATTATGTCTTTATGTCTCTCAGCCCTGTGGTCTCGGGTAAACCCTACCTATAAGGCGACTAAGTAAGGATATCACGTAACCCTAAATTCCTCCCAGAAGTAGGGTATCTTTCGAAGATTTCCCAGAAAACAAATTTCTTGGAATTTTATCAGTTCTTTTGTTCCTCATTATTACCTAAGTTATTACTTACTGATTTTACTTAACCATTGTTCGGTACATCATCGACGCTGTGTCGAAGAGTCGGATTCAGATGAATCTTCAAACGTAGTCGTTGAATAGTTACTGCAAATCATTTTCCATTACTGAGGGGTTATTACATCATTATATGCTTGGCTTGACTTTAACCATTATTTGTGTCAAGATCGTCTCGATATTTTGACACGAAACAATGATTCATCAAGTCACGTTGAACGCCACATGTACTTGACCTTTCCGTAACCCGAACACGAACACTGCAAACAAACAGTAGTCCCCTATATTATTATCTGCTCAAGCTACCAACAATAATAGCACAAGCGTAAAAAAAATAGCTTGAACATTTGTATTATTCTATCGCGTTTGTCATTTTGCTTGCAAACGCAATGCAGTTGGGACTATTTACTGCGATCCTGGAAACTTGTTAAGTGTTTAACTTTTTTTCAAATGTGTGTCTATAAAGTATTACAGACGGTTCGCCGGACTGCAAGTTTTTATATCGGCTTGTAAGTCCTTTATGGGCTTCGTTCGACTTTTACATCACGATCCCTGATTCCATCATTAAGCTTACAAAGGAAAGTTTAAATCCTATTTCGTACGAACATCAAGCGGGAAGCCTTAAGGTCTTTTTGTTAAGGACGTGATTTCTTACCGACTTAGCTGTATTTTTAAAGTGACAGAGATCTGACTTCGCTCTTTTTAAACCTCATTCTTTTCACGATTTCCATTTAATTCTACGTTTTCTAATTAATTTCTCACTTTTTAACGTTTTGTTAAAATAAAACACTGCTTCTTTCATCAATCTAACACGTCCAAAATGTTTAGATATACATTTTCGATACAATCTTTTATAAGGTGTAAAAATCATTACTCATCATTAGCTCTACGTTTAAGCAAAGCTATGTTCAGCGATGAACAGAAATAGGTTAAAATCCTGTCATACATATTATAATTTTTTTTTATGTAATCAAATGAGACGATCACCTGATAGTAAGTGATACTGTCGCCCATAACAACGTGGCGCTAGTTAATATGGTATGCACTCCACCACATTGCGCTCGTCGCTTGAAATACAAGACGTTGTCTCGTTATCCCAGTATTTACTTAGCTACAGCGCCCTTCAAACCGGAACACAGTGATGTTTGAACACTACTGTTTGTCGGCAGAAATACGTGCTGCGATGGTACCTACATAGACGATCTCCGTCAACAGAGAGTATATACAGAGTGTATGCACTACATCCCATATGTACACATTCCAATACAGTAATACGTTATAACCCGACAAATTATTATATGAGCTTCGATCCATAACTATGTGCTCCGCTCGGTGTTTCCTTATTTCGGTCATATTACACTTTTATGGGTTTACATTTTTAGCAGGCTCCAAAAGCGTGTGCTCCGTTTTATGCAATTTATTTTTTATGAGGGTTTAAATTTTTTTTTGCCTCTTTCTCATAAGGTGCCTTTCAATGTTTGCTTTAACGGAAATTCGACACAGGCTCACGTTACTTTTATTTTTCATTTTCAAAGTGAAGGCCATTTTTATATTTTAAGCTCATACGTGTGTTATCATAATTTTGTTTTGAGAACTTCCTGTGGCAGACTATCCATAATAGGGCTTTGCTCTACCAGCACTATGATGGTATTCAACTACGTAAACCTATCATTGGATGTCGGAGAAAAAGCTTAATGATAAAACATTCCCGCAGCTAAGAACCTTAGTTTGTATACGGTAAGACATCCGAATGTCTTCGTACAGAGATCCATCATCAGCGGAAAATTGTGACTGTTTAGAATAATTGAGATTTATGAATATGTTTCGAAGTCGTCAAGATAAATTATTTTTAAACCTATAACTGCTGAAGCAATATGACTCAACGTCGCGAGCGCTGAGCACGCTAATGAAGCATTTGTGGTAATTTTTTACAATGCCGATATTAAAAGTACCATAAATATTAATTTTAATGAAAAAAAAATTACACGCAAACTATGAATAAAGTTATACAGCAATAGTGATTGAATTTTTTATCGAATTCTAAGAAGATTGAAGAAGGAAAAATATGTGTAAATTACAATAATGAGAATGTGTGGTAGTGTTTTGAACAATCTTAGGTTTTTGGTAACTATCTGGTGTGACAGAAATAATTAAATTAAAATTTTGGACCTACACTAAACCCTTTACATTCAGCTTATTGCCAGAAATTTTTGCAGACCTGTTAATTATCGTACTTTAAAAAAGTGCCAAGGTTATTAAATATCGAATCCTAAAAAGTGAGGGAGACGCATTTTGTAAAATGTTCGTCGAAGGCGAATTGCCCTTCAATTGCATTTCGGATAGTCTGCTCAGGAGCTATATGATTTAATGCAGCCATCGTCCTTCTTCTACCGGAAGTACAGACAACGCTAGCATTCATGCTTACGTTGATGAGTTCCCGCGCATGAAGTGGAAGCGAAACGCTTCGACCTTCTTAATGCTAACAGTGAAGTCTTGGAACAATCTGCCGGCGTCAGTTTCAGTCCAGATGTGAAGTGGGGATATTTAAGAGAAGAGACAATAGTCTACTACTAGACTAGAGTGCTTTACTACCGAAGACTACGTCACCGCTCATAATCAGGTGATATATAATGTAAAAAAATTACAGAATAATACCTACCCTTAAGGTGGCATAAACAGCAACTAAAGAGGGAGTGTTTGCAAGGAAATATTCGTAGTTTTTCCTTTGACAATTAACCCACACACTGACTTTTGCGTGTATACCGTATGTTCTACTGTGGACATAGGCTTATACAAATGTACAAAAAGCGTATCAAATAGAAGCTTGAAGTAACTAAATAATCCAATTATTAATAACAAGTTCCTTTAATTGCAAAAAGTACTAAACCATGTAACGTTAAATAACCAATTTAATTCTTTTCTTACTTAATAGCAGTTCGCAATCGGTTAAGTAACCCTATTAGTAATATAAGCGTTGATTCTCACGAATTCTAATGAATAGCAGACGCGGCATCTATTCATAGCTTTATCTTCGAAGGCCTTGTGGAACCTGTTGTTTGTAGTTCAAGATTCAATGTTTTGCTTTAATGCACTGAGGAATAGTTGAGAACAAATTTATGAATGATTACGAAAGATGAAATAGAAGTGTTGATGAAAATGGGATCCCAGGAAGTCGTATACATCGGACCGGTCCCGCAGGAAATTAATTAGCCTATATTCCGCAGAAGACAGCGATAGACCGAAATGATGATAATATAAGGTTTATCAACGAATAATCTTTTTTATTTAAAAGTCATAATAGTTAGACATGGTTAGATAAACGATCCTTTTAACTATTTGATGCTATTCAGGAATGTTGCTGATGAGTTATTTGTAAGAATCAAAACACTAACAGCAATTGGCGCCTAGGTCTATAAACAGTTTATAACACCTTAGATCTAAGTAAATTCTTAGAAGAAATAAGTTGTTAATTCATTGCAATGCTTGCTTAACCTGTTAGAGGAGCGAGAGTCGATGTTGTTTGCATACCCGCAGAGACATTGAAGCAACGACACTGTCGCTTATGTACAAGATCTAAACAGCTTTAATACCCGAGAGGCATCAACTCGCAGAAACCAGTATATTTGAATATGTAATTTGAAGATATTATAAGTGTGTTAAATGAAATCTTCTTATCTCCTCAAATATCGAAGATCAAGGTTTATTTACAATTATTTAGATTAGAAAATGAAATAATAGTAAATATAGATCGTTCATCTGATGGTTATACCTCCGGCTATATCAATATGGCGGTACTTAGGATAATACACTGCAATCTTTGAATAAAATTTAATGTTAAGAAAAAGGAACAGATCGCTTGTAATTTTTGGAACTTTATTCAAAATTTTGGACTCTGTGTTCCTGACTCTGTCTCCAAATTTTAGACTTGATACAGTCATTTGGAAATCATTAAAGAATGTCTTACTTCATCTATATGCTAAAAAGATATATTTGTTATGCCGCTAGTTTTTGTTCTGTCACTTTGTTCAGAATCTTGTTTTTGTTATTTTACATAAGTTGTTCGGGGAGTTTTTAAAGTTTAAGTAAGTCATTAATAATATAAAAGTTATATCAGCACTGATGTTATAGTTTTTGGTTTGTTAAGTGTATATAGATAGATAAATCCTAGCCAATATCAAAATTTCATTTTGATAAATCTGTGAACTTTGCGATAGATACTGAACATGAACTCCTTTTCCGTGGCAATTCATTTATAACTTGTGTCCTTTTTGGTATGTATGTCATATCTATCGTTAAAGTAACTTTATCAATTTTACTATTATCTTAAAAGATTCTTTAGTTAATAGCTTGTATATTTGCAATTTGTTTTTTCTAGAAAAATTCATTGTCATTCGTACAAAGTAGTAAAGAATAATAGTTAATTGCTTGTTGATCAACGAGTTTGATCAGAACGCTGACCGCTGACAATGTTACTGTGTTATCCTTATATTTCCCAGCTCCTTCTATGGTTTGTAGACTAGTCACATATATCATCTTTTTTTTCTTTGCAGGTAAGTTCATTGCGCCGCGCCGGAACAAGACGGGATCGTGTGGAGTTCACAACTGGAAATGAAACATATTCAATTAATTTTACATTCATATAAAATAATAAGGTACTTGAACGAGTAGAATATGTACAGTTAAAGGAAATTCGTAAGTAGTTGGTAGGAGGAATCTCCATTCTTCTCGCCAAGTAGTAGTGTACAAAGCAATATTTCTATACTGCCTGTTTTTCCACCATGTGTACTGTTCATTCATCTACCCTTCCTATAAAAAAAAACATTAAAATCAATTTTACATTAGGAGTAATAAAAAAATCATCGGTTGTCTTAAGGCGTTGATGATTTATTGAAACTAGATCACCACTTAGTATGAAAAAAAACTTTGCGTTTATGTTGTGTAATATATTCAATATAATAATTATTACGGAGTATCATTACGTTCACCGACCTGTACTGGTCATGCTTGATGAATTACATCCTGTCTTAACTCTCTCTGTCAGAGAAGATTCCTAAGTTCCAGCAATGTGTATCAAAGTTTATGTTATACGCTTAAATTTTTCAATTGAATAAGAGTGATAAAATAAATCGGCGGGGCTGATGTTTTTACAGCTGATATTGCTGCTTCATCATTACATGTGTTCGGTTTTACTGCTCATCCAACACACGCGGAGATCCATAAAATATTCAAAATTGAATTTATAATCCTCAAAGCAGTCGTAACTCGGCTGTCCCTTATCTCAAATTTAAAGGGACGGGTATCATCATGCGCGCCATGAATTCTGCACGCGAGCTACTGCCTACCCTCGTTACAAATTAGTCTAAGTTCGCATTCGGAAACCAAACTTCGTTATGTTTTCTTAATGCCGACTCCCTGAAGGGTTCCGAGTTTTCTAAACGTATTTCCGTAATCCGGCGACAGATTCATCCCTTCCGTGGAACAAATTTTCAATAGCTACTGCTTGGTTGATGTTTAAGAGACATACCCGGTTTATGTAATTTATTGAATTTTCTAGTTTCATTATTTATATTTGCTCGTATATTAGATAGTTGTGAAAGCAAAGCAAGATGGAAAGATATATATATATAGATCATTCTCTATTCATTGCACTGTTTTTATTGTAAAATCTGTAGATAGAGAGATGGAGAATTGTAACAAAAGCCGCGACTAAATACCATCCATGATCACGACTAATCTGCTGAGTTTTCTACTAAGAAGAGAGAGAACTACTTTAAGTATACATAGGTTTTAATCATATATGTACTTAAAGTATCATTATCAGCCCACAGACGTCCACTGCTGGACATAGGGCTCTCCCAAAGTTCTCCATATATCGACCTTCGAATCTTCACCAGTTCGTTGGACCACGTGGTAGAGGGCCTGCCAACACCACGTCTTCTGGTACGCGGTTGCCATTCGAGGACCTTAGTGCCCCATCGGTTTTCAGTCCTTGTAGCTATGTGTCCTGCGCATAGCCAGTAGAGGCAGTTATATATATTATATATCGATATAAAAGTTTATTCTAGGTTGTTATATTAAATCAAGGGTTAAATATAACTTACTTGCTGTGTGTATTACATAAAACCGAAAGTTAGATAATATAATACAATAGAATAACGTATATTAAGTATACGAAAAATTTTAGTATTAAACAATTGTAAAATAATATTATCAGAGTTGTATGCACTTCCATGCGGTAAGTTGACGCATTGATCTTTGGTTATTTTTCTATTGGCTTTGGATGCTGGGATTATCCTGGCAGCGTAAATGCTTAGCTTAGTATAAGATTTTAATTCATTACTAACCGTCTACGGGCTTGAGGCTATCGCACTTTTTTATTTTTTACACGCCTTCCGCAGCTCGTCCCCGAGCGGCTCTTTTAAACCACTCTCAAGGAGTAGAGAAATCTGACGCAATTTTTTATACATTTTCCACAGCGTTTCCGCAAGATTTTTCCACGTTTTATGTCTGGGCATCATCCATTTACTAATTAAACTGCAACACTGTTGTCTTATTAACATGTTTAATTACAATTTTTTTAAGTTATCAGACAATAAGAATACATTCGGTATAAGGCATTATCTTCTGTCGACCTTACGGTATGTAAATGGGAAAAGATTACAATCAGGGCTAAAAATAACAATTATTGTTATTTATATATAAGTACATATAAATAAATATATATATGTCAACATATGTTATATACTATTTTGTTTTTACATGTAGTATTGTGATAATGAAATAGGAATGTTTTATTTTCGTAGTTAAAGTTAATTTTGACTCGGAAATATCTTAAAGCTTTTTAAGTATAGGATATGAGGAAAGCGGGACTGATGTATGTGGAAGTCTTTAGGGGAGGCCTATGTCTAGCATTGGACGTTTATCGGCTGATGATGATGATGGTAATGAAGTATATTTACAAGCTAACAATTTTCCATTTATAATACACGTAAATTAGTTGTGTATTAACTAAAAACTTAAACAGTTAACTGCACGGCGGCTGACCGTTTATAACATATGCCTGGTTCAATCCCAGCCTCATGTGTTGATGTTTGTAATAGTGAGGATATTTAGAGTCTGTCTAGCAAACCATCGCTTATATGTAGTAAATATCCGCCATAGAAGCTTTCAACATATAAAAGTCGTAACAGCTGAAAGAATATTCTGTGCGAGAGTCTTTCACCGCAACCTATTTGTTATACAATATGTGAAAATGAGGCCTAGTGTTATCTCAATGAATATAAGAATAATCCATTACTTTAACTAGTATCTAATATTCGTGTATTAAATATATTATTAACTTAGATATCACTTTAAATTAGTTCCGATCGTTTCGCAGTAAGGCCGAGTGTGAAGAGGTTACGAAGGCAGAAACCGCAGCAACCTTCCTCTCAAGTCCACAGTGCTATATGTTTACTTCATCTATAAACCTACTCAAATGTATACAGCTGTTCATAATAATGGTATTGTTTTCATTAAAAATTAGTTATGTAGTCATAAATTAAACTTCTCATCAGCCAACAGTTAAACTTTAAATCTACAAATCGGTAGAGCTCGAAAAACTACCCTTATAACTACGTTTCGCCATAATAGCCCTTATACACATTGAGCTAAGAGGTGTCGATATATCAGCATACGTGTCTTCGGACCACCTCATGACGATAATGATGATCACATGTATGTTTGTTCCCAGTATATTACGTAAGCACTGTATGCACTTAAACTAACAAATATTTCCACAGTTCAGTGTGGATCATTACTTAAATACTATGTTCATATAGAACCATATATATATGTATACTTGGCGAGGAACAGCTAACATGTATATACCAGCTGTTCCTCGCTCGTTTTGCTGACTGTAACACCACCGAAACTTCCTTTGGGGAATGAATTTTGTAAAATCCATTCTTAACTGACCTATAAACGGCAAACGCGATCACTCCACCAATTTTTGAGTGTTAACACTTGATATTTCCGGAGATCTCGTGATGAGGCAGTGAATCTATGGATATCTCTTATATATATAACAATAATTAATCTCCAGCTGAGATCCTATTTCAGTTGCCGAACAATCGTGTGAAAACATTACTGTTTTCCGGTTAGAAGGACGTTACAACTAGTATAATTATTAGAGATATATTATATAAAGAGATTACCATCAAGCGTTGAGTACAATGTGGTGCTGTGTATATCATCCTAACTAACTCCAAGTTGTTATGGGCGGGCGTATCACTTACCATAAAGATCTCACTCGTCAGGGTTAGTAAAGTACAGCCCTGTAGTTTCGGGCTATTTTGAATAGAACTAAGGTATTCGCTGCCGGTCGCATAAGGCGACTTAAAGGGTCCTCGGGTACGTGAGCATTGAGGGTGGCGGTTCTTAGAGCTCAATAAGCGAACCTTAGGAGGATGGCAAATGCGTAGGTGCTGAGGGCTTAGCCTTTCCGTGGGATGTTTTACCCAGAGTGCAGGAGGGCACCGATGCGTTCCGTAGATCTCGGAGCCCCTCCTAATGTACTGACGGAGATGACCGAGGAGGTTTTAGTGGATAGAAGCTCCACATAACCCTGTCTTCTCCCAGATGCAAATCTTTTCACATTTCCCCTGCGATAAAAACAAAAGGTTTAAAGTATATCATCTGCCAATAGATATTCGGAACTATTATTTCATTTAGACTACTATCATTCATCTTGAAATACGAACAGTTGTAAAATTATAGACTGGCGAAGCGGAACAAGTTTTTTGGCATCAGCTCGTGGATGTAAATTTACGAAGTGTTGGATGTGGCTGTGATGAGCTATCCTCGCGTAAATTTCAATTTTGACATGACCTATAGATTTTATACGTTATTAGCGGAGAGAATTCATTCTGTTGAGTGGTGTTCGTTAAAAATTATGTGGAGTAGCTGATTATAACATATTTCATTTACTTTATTCGCCGTTTTCTATAAGTTATTGTCATGTTAAGAATTATAATTTGACAGTTAGTAATAACGATTATAATCTAGGGAATAAATCGTTCTTTTTATTATATCCGTTCCGATTTTAGATTTACTGATTGTAGGTCTCTGTTGCTGGAGAACGTGTAGTTGGTTACCACCGCAGCTCCTATTTCTGCTGCTTAACAGTAATGTGCATACTGTGTTCCGGTTTGAAGGGGGCTGTATCTAATGTAATAACTGGAGTATCGAGACTCAACGTCTTACGTCTCAGGCGTCGAGCGCAATATGGTGCAGTGTACATCGTACTAATTAGCGCCACGTTGTTATGGTCAGGCCTATCACTTATCAGGTTAACGCCCCACTCGCTTCATCGCTTAATTGATATTTTTTTTTTGTATTTATACTTAGGAACTATATTATAAGATGAAAACGTCCCAGGTTCGATTTGAATTGCTAGAGTTATTTCGATCTCATTAGCTATCACTGCCATCGCTGTGTTCCGTTAGTGAAAGTACGGGAGCCGAAGTATTACCATCGATAACTTAATTGTCACTTAACACTACGTGAATTCGAAGTCCAATATTAAGGAATCGCGTATTTCTTAAAATAGGTTTTTAATATCCGGCGAGCGGGGAACTTACCGAGACGATCTATTGTAAGACTAAAGGAAAAAGGCAAAGAAAAGAATTAAGAGGTAATGAAAACCGAGGAAACGTCTTATCCGGGAACGAACCCCACTCCCCCACTTGTTTAATTTCTTCCTCCATTGTTTACTTGGGAAAGCCTAGTTTAATTTTCCGGGTATTGTAAGGGAGTGTGTACTGACCACTTTAACAATACTTATACTTGTGTTTAATTAAATATTCTTCTATTATATCTACGAGACGAAGAGGACGTTCACCTGATACTAAGTGATACGCCTGCCCATAACAACGTGGCGCAAGTTAGAATGGTATATACTGCACAACATTGTGTTCGTCGCCTTGAGATATTTAGACATTCGATGTTATCTCATTACCCCAGTAATTTCATTAGCTCCAACGCCCTTCAAACTGGAACACAGCAACGTATGCACACTACAGCTTGCCGGCTGAAATATGAGCTGTGGTGGTATCTACCTAACCCATCTCTGGCAACAGAGACCTACCACCAATCATCTGTTCCCAGTAGACTTCTATTGATGCAGGATTTTACGTCGGGTCAAATCTCCGTCGAACTCCAATATATCTTCCTTACAATATATCCGGAGTGCCAAATGATCCGATCGTGATTGAAATCATTTTATAAGACATTTAAATTATCATCTCACGATTCGTGGAGCTGTAATTACTTTATAAGTGATCGTACGCGGACAGCGGTGACGTCATCACGCTGTTAGTACGGGCCGGCAATTAAAAATCACTTGCCGGCAGCCAACGCTGATGGATCTTTGTTTAAGCAAGGCTGCCGCTTGTAACCGACATGAGGTTAAATAGCCGCAAACGTAAAGACGTATAAGTGCTGCTTCAAAAATTACCGGTAATCGCTGTAGTTAAAATATTAAATCGACAAAAAACTTCTGCTCTTGTGTGTGCTTGTGCGCTCCGGGCGTTTGCAATTACCATAATACAACTTCAAGTAAATGCATTATTGTTGATGTTATTAAACTCTTAACCAACAAAGCTAAAAAGAACTGCTATAATATCCATCTTTTTTTTTTTAACGTAATGACCACTCTAACGCGATCTTCACCTGGTGATAAGTGATACGCCTCCCCATAATAACGTCGCGCCAGTTGGAATGTTATACATTGGACCATGCTGTGGTTGTTGTTTTGGACATGAGATGTTAAGTCTTGTTACTCCAGTGCTTTCACTAGCTCCAGCACCCGTGAAACCGGAACACAGTAATGTCTGCACATTACTGTTTGGCGGTAGAAATAGAAGATGCGGTGGCACCTACCTAGACGGTCTTCTGCAATAAAAACCTACTACTAGTATATTCTAGCATACTTGTGAATATCTGTATTCAATATGGTACTTGACTGTAACTGAAAGTTGTGATAGTTTAATATTAAAAACTTATAGAACCTTTAAATATCATATATTATAGATAGGTCTCTGTTTTCGGAGACCGTCTAGGTAGGTACCGCAGTTCCTACTTCTGCCGACAAACAGTACTGTGGCAAAACATTACTCTAATCTGGTTTGAAGTGATCTGTAACTAATGAAATTATAGGGGATATGATATTTAACAAATTATGTCTCAAGCGATGTTGTGTTGTGTATATCATCCTAACTAGCGTAACATTATTATGAGCAGTTCACGTCACTTACCAAAACTGTAGTAGTTGCTTTAATATTAATGAAAAATACTAATTAGTGCACTTAAATCCAGAAGCAAACAAGTATATATTTTTAAATAGTATACAATTATATCCATTAACTGGATCTCTTTAGATCTTCGTAAAATCAAGAATCTAGACAGTGGCTTATCACAAAGTGTACATCTGTATTGATCAAATGAAATCTGTGATCGAATCAGGAATGAGGAGATCCGTAGGAGAACTAAGGTCACCGACATAGTCCAAAAGATTGCTAGCCTCAAATGGCAATGGGTAGGATGCATCGCTCGAAAGACTGACAGCCGATGAGGCAGCAAGGTCCTCGAATGGCGATCGCGTACCGGTAGACGTATTGTTGGCAGGCCCCAGACCAGGTGGTCCGACGATCTGGTGAAGATTGCCGGTTCTCTCTGCATCTTCGTAATACTGTTGGACTTGGTCAGGTCATTATCAGTGTGGTGCTGTAATTGCTGGGTGCTTTATCATTCACCAGAGACCCCGCACCCCACCTGACCACCTCCGCAACAATATTTTTTACTAACCCACGATCCCATTTAACGACACAAAGGCGAGAAGCAATCGTTCGAGTGATTACACTACGGGTAGTTTCATTACACAACGCGGGCCGGCCGTGTAATTTGTACCTTAAATAATTAGAAGGTGGAATAGGCGCTAAAAAAAAAAAAAAAAAACTTACGACACTCGCACTGAAGTATCCAATTATATGTGAGGATACCACGTAATTGTTTTGGCAAGGTTGGTTGCCAGTGGCGATAACTATAAATCTTTGTCGGCTCGTTAAATAACCTCTTTTAAATGATTCATATATATGTATATATATATATAAATAAAAAACAATGGCGATCAATTTTTTTATAATGACGAGCTTTATGATTATTTTCTTTCCAGTTTTAAATTTTTAGCACGCGTAGAGAATATTACAGCGTTATATATTACCAACCTTCTCTCTCTATTGTTTTTATTATACAATAACCATATTTTACAACCCTCGAAAAATTTTAATTTATAACATACTTTTTCTCTAACACATTTCAATTTTTAACTGGAAAAAAAAATTATGTATCTGTTTAACCTAGATTATAACAACGTTATATTATACTAATAACTCTTTATGTTTCCTTATAATATTTTAAAGCAACCTTCATAAGTAATTATTATAATATATGTTTATTTATTATTATTGAAACGCAAAAAAAAAATACGTTAATTAACTTAACAATATATTCTTCCTCTTATATTAACACAAAATGTTTGTAATTGTCTTTATATGATTAAATTAAACCTCGTTTTATTTAAACCGTTGCTTAACTACAGTTCAAGTTGGTCTAGATGCATTTATAAAAAAAAAACTTATGCGCTGGTTTTGATTGAGTCGACCAAAACGATTTTACGCGAACGCTACTCTAGAAGTTTCTAGAGAACACCGTTCTAGAAAATTCTAGGACATACCCCTCTAGAACTTTCTAGAGAACACCGCTCTACAAATTGCTAGAGAATTCCCGACTAGAAATTTTCATGGAACTCTAGAAATCCCTAGAGAACGCCATGCTAATAATCCCCAGGAAATACCACTCTAGAAATCGGTAAAGATCACCACTCTAAAAATTCTTAGAGATCTCCACTTTAGAGATTTCTGGAGAATACCAGAGTAAAAATTTCTAGGGAATACCACAACAGAAATTTCTAGGGAATACCACAATAGAAATTTCTAGAGAATACCACACTAGAATTTTTTAGAGAACTCCACTCTAAAAATTTCTAGAGAATACCACACTAGAAATTTCTAGAGAATACCACATTAGAAATTTCTAGAGAATACCACATTAGAAATGTCTAGAGAATACCACACTAGAATTTTTTAGAGAACTCCACTCTAAAAATTTCTAGAGAATACCACACTAGAAATTTCTAGAGAATACCACATTAGAAATTTCTAGAGAATACCACATTAGAAATGTCTAGAGAATACCACACTAGAATTTTTTAGAGAACTCCACTCTAAAAATTTCTAGAGAATACCACACTAGAAATTTCTAGAGAATACCACATTAGAAATTTCTAGAGAATACCACATTAGAAATGTCTAGAGAATACCACACTAGAATTTTTTAGAGAACTCCACTCTAAAAATTTCTAGAGAATACCACACTAGAAATTTCTAGAGAATACCACATTAGAAATTTCTAGAGAATACCACATTAGAAATGTCTAGAGAATACCACACTAGAATTTTTTAGAGAACTCCACTCTAAAAATTTCTAGAGAATACCACACTAGAAATTTCTAGAGAATACCACACTAGAAATTTCTAGAGAATACCACATTAGAAATTTCTAGAGAATACCACATTAGAAATGTCTAGAGAATACCACACTAGAATTTTTTAGAGAACTCCACACTAGAAATTTCCAGATAACTCTTTTTTCTGATGGAATAGTCATTAAGTATTAGCAAAGCCTCACCGTGTACTCTACAGTTACCACCATTTATCTGACTGACGGCGCTTCGCTCTAGAATATTCTCATACAACATTCGATCCTGATAATATTACTAACAACATATACTTCCTAACTGATAGTATATGTTAACTCGATCTACCAGTTTCCGTATCCATTTGTAAAGCGCCGTTTCGCCGAATGATGTATTAACACCGTTTCGGGAATAAATGTTGGACGTTAACTGGAAACGTTTCAATGCTATTTGCTTAACCGGAAAACCAACTTGTGAGACTTCGAACTTTTTTTTTTTTTTTGCTTTACGTGTTGGAAATATCTTCGCATATCTGACTTCGCTGGGACGAAGACAGACAGACAAGTTATGTCGGATTTGCACCGACTAAAACTCTCACGATGTGAACGCTTTCGCACATCTCCGCGTCCCCATTAGCGCCGGCTGCTGTACAGCGCCCACCTCGGATCGGCCGGGTAAGATCCTCTTAGCTTCACCATGGGTGACCAAGGTGACTACTGAGCCCCACCACCATAAGGCGGGACCTTATTTGGGAAGAGGGAGAGACTTCGATGTTCTCTCTTCGATCAAATCAGTATTACTAGAGTTAAGAGACGGCGACGCTCGACGAGCACAGTGTGATGCAGTGTCATCATCATCATCAGCCGATAGATTTCCACTGCTGGACATCGCCTTCCTCGAAAATCTCCACATCCATCGGCTCTGCGCTGCAGTCAGCATGGCCTCCGGTGCCTCCGGGCACTAATAGCCGTCGTTTGTAAGGGTTTTTTTGGGGGATTTAGGCCTTTTCCTATCACCCTGGCCCAATGCGGGTTGGTGAGAGCCAGAGGTTGACTTGGATCCCGTGAGTTATTATGCGGTACCCTTTACACCCACTGGTGCAGGCAGTGTATATCATACTAATTTCGAAGAATAAAAATAAGTATTTTTTTTTATACAAGACGTTCACGTGATGGTAAGTGATACACCCGTCCATAACAAACTATCGATAATTAGGATGAGACACACACTACACCAAATTGTGCTCGACACTTTGAGACGTAAAATATTCAATCCCGTTATCTCACTTAGCTACAGCGCCCCTCAAACCGGAAAATAGCAGTGGGCGATGCGATGGTACCTAACTAAACGACCTATGTATTAAACATTTGACATCCATTTAACGTAATGGTATACAACGAGGCCGCATCATCAGCAGATTTACAATATGAGAATACTGGCTATACCATGGAATTGAAGCAGTGACCTCTGTGAAACAAGGTTATCCGTCGCACCACTGAGGCAAAGATATGTATTCAAATGTATGATTGTCCTATTTATCAATTGAGACGCCTGTGCACGTTGTCTAGAACAATAAAATCATCTCTGCCTTCATACACTATTGAGGTCACGAACAATTTGTTATAATAATAGAACGGATATATGATGTCACTTATCTACTATACTATACTATATACTAATAATATTACTCGACTCTTATCATTATTTTGGATAGACAGTAAAGAGTACAAACTGGTTATTTTAATTCGCAAATCCAACCCACCAGAACTCTAATTCGGAGCTGTTAATGACATCATTAATACCTCACAACTTCATCAAAAAAAAAAAAACTTTACTACTATGTGATAAAACTATTGTTCACCTATTAATAAGTGATACTTCTGTTCAGAAATTATATATGTCAGTTAGAATTAGACAGCAAACTTGAGATCGATTTAAAATGGAAGAATTGTTCACACTCTTTAGCAGCAGGATTAAGAGCTAGGGTGGTGCTAGAAGGTTTCAGACAACAGACCTACGACCGGTGAACTAACAGACATATTGATGTCGTGTCTTCGATTGTAAATATAGAAATCTGTTTTTTTTATCAATTGAGTTAAATTTTGAAATATGTTCAGTTTTATTGCTCTTTCACAAGTTTCCAATATCGCTATCGAATTTTGTTGAATTGAAATATTTTATGCAGTTTCATGAAAACATTACTACATTTAAGGGCCGATGGGGCAGTGAGGTCCTCGAGTGACATAGTGCTAGGAGGCCTCCCACAAGGTGGATCGATGATCTGGTGTGAATCGCTGGAAACTAGATGTGAGCAACGCGGAACCGATCGATGTGGAAATCTCTGGGGGAGGCCTATGTCCAGCAGTGGACGTCTATTGGTCGATGATGATACAGTTTTCATTTTATTACTGTACATTTAATTTTATTATGTAATTTTCATGACTGAAGGTTGAAGGCTCATATAACTTACATAAGATCGTCGACTGCATTATACGATAAAATGTATTAAAGGATCAATAAGTAAAACATGATGAGTAGAATAATTTTTCTTAAAGCGATATGATATATGGACGTTCTTTCTTTCCACTATATTACTGAAGAAATCAAAATTTTATCACTACCGTTAAATATTGAAAAAAAAAATCTCTGGTCTTGCTTTGTACAGTTCCATAGTTTATATAGAGGTTCCTGTCTTCAACTTGCTAGGTCATTACATTGACATAAAATGCTGCTGCATTGTTTCAGTTTTATCTCAGCAGTGCTTGTTTATTAAGTTTTCTGTAAGACCTATTTTCTGTAACTTGGTGACCACTGAACAGTCCTATAATCCTTCTAATTCCTTGCTGTTTTTTTATAAATTATTTTGTTTACATTCCAATGAGGATTCTTTATGGTGCTTGCCATATAAAACCAAGATATTACAGTTTTGATTATACCGCAAGAGAACCTTACATGGAGTTCAGGACCAGTCACTTTTGTATCTGATCGCAGTCTTGTTTGTGTATCGGCTCTCTCGTTTCCTCCATATTTGTGAACATCCTAACTATAATTCAATTACTACGCTTATCCTCATGACGCTAGGTGAAATACGAGTATGTTCATATCAGTATATATCTATGTATATATATCTTGATATAAAACTTCTACAGTTTCAAAGACGGGCCAGTTGCTGTATGTACAATATATGATAGCCAATTTAACTAAGTAAATTTCATAACTGCTTACTTCAAACTTGTTTGTTCTCTACTTAAGTATATAACCAACGGATAGTTTATCCTGTATGTTAATATTGTATTGGTTTCGTTTGTGTATAGCCGTTTATATATGACACTAACAATATTACACTATGAAATTATTAACAATTTAAAATCCAGTAACAGACATTCGTACCGGTTCCCGACGATGCTATCTTCCTCATCAATTCTGTTCATATTACAACAGCCTCATTAAAGTGTAATGTGATTTTTTTTTTCTCTTCAATGCACGAACGTAAACGTCGCTATTGGTTTACTGCGCAGGCGCCTATAAAGAAACGGATTTTAATGAAGCACAGTTGGATAAGGAGCGTTTTATAGCAACGGTTTATTGTGTAGATTACAATTGCAAATGGCATTGTTTGCTTTGGAGTCGGCTTATGAAAATGAACATCTCGGCAGCCGGGGGTCGTGTTTCCTTCTATCTGACGCATGCATCAAGCGAACGCGGAGCCCCTTAACAAATTACATTCGGTCGCGATAACCATTTAAACTGCTCCTCCTGTCCCGTTCAAGGCTTTTGTTTATTTGTCTATTAGCTCAACATGTATACGATTGTATTTAAAAAAGTACTTCTCAGAATAAACTTTGTTATACATACACTAACATGTTAGATCGTCTAGGTAAGCACCGTCGTTAGCCCTGTAGTCTCCGGCTAGTGAGAATAGGACTTAGGTAAATCTTGCCTTTGGTAGTTTCGCGGGCCTTGAGGATGGAAGGCTCTTATAGCTCAATAAGCGAATCTGCGTGGGACCAGGCCCAGCGATGGTACCTAGGAGAGTTAGGCTCCGCTTCAGACACATATAACACAAAGTGTAGAGGGGCACCGGTGCATTCTATAAGAGATCCTGGAGCCTTTCCGAATGCATTGATGTAGACCGCCGGAAGGGTTTTAGTGAGTAAGAATCTCATATAAGCCTGACCTCCCTCCAGAAGCAGGGTATCTTTAGAAGAGTTCCCATCGGAAACCAAAAAAAGGTAGGTACCATCGTAGCTACTACTTCTGCGTCCAAATAGCAGTGTGCATTACTAATATCTGATTTGAAAGACGTTGTACCTAGTGTACATTACAAAATTATTATTTCATATTTTAGATAACCGTACGTACAATATTAAGACAAAAAAACTTTTTAAGTGAAATTACTTAACATATCTAAAACACAGTCCAATTCTAGTCAAACGTTAGGCACAACTTTATTTAATGAAAGCCTACTTATGCTAAAGTTAAGTAATAAGCACTCAGTTTAAATATCTCGCCATTTTGATAAGACGTCGACTTAACATTGGTATTTTGTATCATGTCTGAAAATAAAAAAATCAGTAGCAAAGTACAGGAAATAGAAGAACATAGATGTATCGGTTGAAGGTTATCTTCTAGATAAAATCAGTACAAAATAAATAAATTACCTGAGAATGTATGTGCGTATGAAAAGCCTAGTACTAATTCAACACCTTCGTCTCAATTAGATCCATCCTGTTCGCCACAAAAAGTCTCCGTACATGTAAGACAAGTTAGATGATTAGATGCGGATGTCCAGTCAATTTTCGTGCAATAATTACATCCGGTTCGGCTACCAGTGGCATTGCGATGTGAAGGTACACTCATTATCCGATGAGATCACAATGCACCGTCCGGCAGCGGCTCGCTGATGACGCGCCACCTAATCATATATCAGATGTGTTTTTCTGTTTGATTACTTAAGTGATTCCACTTAATTACCTGTTATTTGAATAACACAAACAAACACTTACAACGTAGATAATATTAATAAATAGAAGGTATTTCCTTAACTACAATTTTATACGAATGGACAGCAAACTGCAAATCGTTGCAAATAACTTGACGGTAAATTATGATGGGATAGGGGTGTAATGGATCCTGCAAAACAACTCACGAGACTCTAGCCAACCTCACCTGCTCGTGATGCACTCTGGTAATCAACATACGAGGCTCTGGCTCCAACAAACCACTTTGGACTAGTGTGGTGGGAAATGGGTCAAATCTTCTCATATGTAACCCCTACCACGAGTGGGAGACGACGGACTTTACTCCGGAGAGGAATCGTAGAAGGAATTAGTATGTAGAATGAACGATAAGAAAGCCATGCAAGATATGAGAGAATAAAAGATGATAATGAGTAGGATATTGAAAGTAAAAACGTGATGGTAAATGTAAAGCACCTTAAACGCCTGGACCCACTATACGCAGAAGAACTATTAAAAAAAACCATACCACGATAGATTCTAGTGTTTCGGCAATGAAGGCAGCGCAGGACTGGTCGACGTGGAGATCATTGTGGAAGGCCTATGTCTAGGTGTGGACCTCTAACGGTTGATGACAATAAAGGTGACGAAATTATCCTGTATATATATATGTTCCATCATCGTAGACCGCTTGGATAGTTACCAAAGCATATATACACTAGTGGTAGTAGCTCTCTGTTGCCGGTGACCGTCTAGGTAGTCGCCACCGCATCTCCTATTTCTACCGCCAAACAGTAGTGTGCAAACATTACTCTGTTCCGGTTTGAAGGGCTGAGCTACTAGTAAATTATTAAGGTATTTAGGTATATCGTCTTTTGTATAAGGTGAAGATAACAATGTGGTGAAGTGTCTTCTTAACCAGCTTCGTGAACAAACGTAATTTCGCTTTAAGATTTGGTGTAGTATCACCATTGAGTAATATGGGTGTGTAAGTATACAGCACGATCGTGACTTGATTACTAAAACCTAGTATTATTTACTGTAGATATGCGTAGAGTATTGAGAAAGTAGTGACGGAAGCGACCGCTTCGAGTAATAAAGAGGTCAGCCGACGCGCTATTGGATATTTGGAGTGTTATGAATGCGTCCAAATATTTATCACTTATATATATTCTACTAAGCGACGAGGACTTTGTTGATCTGGTGGTATGCGCTGCCAATAATAATGTGATCTTTATAGGAACGTTACACAACATCACTAAAATACTGAATCATTAGATCTTAGGTCAGATTGCAGTAGTAAATTTAATTACCTAAATCATCTTTAAAAAGACACCGACAACTTTTTTTTTATCAATGAATCGACTATTCAATTGCGACGTTCACTTAAGGATAAGTGATCCTCCCATTGCCACTCTATTGAGCTCGTAGCTTTGAAAAGGTGTAAATCTCGTTACTCCAAAAATTACACTAAATACTATTGGAACACAGTAAAGTTTGCACACTACTGACTTGACGGTAGAAAAACCTACCTTCGTTTTTGATAACATAAACCTACGTCGATATAGATAGCGAGATAGTGTCGTTAATTTTTCTAAGGATATGATTACAAACTGTTTAGATGAAGTCCTCTATAGTTTATAAGTAAAAATGAACTGTCGCCATCTAACGGCAATAGTGATGGAACAATATAATGGATGATAGTAGTAAGAGATCCTGTTGAAAGTATGCCCAGCAGTGGACGTCTGGCGATTGAGATGACAATGATTCTATCAGAAAAATTATTTTGTTTTCCTTTATAAAGTATATAAAATATATTATGATCTGATGTGGATTTTCTAGCATCTTTTCTTTGAGGATCGTCCCTCAGTATATAAAAAAGCATTGTATTGATAATTATATACGTGTCCTGGTTTTCTATACAGCACACGACATCTATAATCTAATGTTTCAGGGTTCTACGTGGACTTCCACAAATCATATCCTAGTCCTCAACTCCTTACCTGAAGGTATTCGAAATGCTCCTTCATAAATTTTTCAGCGAATATTCTCTCAAAGTTTTACGGCTGCTGTAAAAACTAACTATATAGATTCTGATGACGTAAGCGCTTGAAAGTCGCATCAACTCTTACAGCTCATCTGATACTGGGCTCGTGGACCCAGATCCAGGTCTTGTTAAAAAACTGTTTTAATAAACTCTGTCCTATTTATAAAATATAGTGTACATTAACTTAGCTGCATATTTATGCATTTACCTTCGAGCGTTACAACGTGAATCTTTTTGTAGAATTGCATATTTTACTGTCAAGTTATTTATGAGGATGAACAGGAACCGGCTCGTGCTTGTATATGTTTACTTTTAGTTTGTTAATAATTTTTAAAGTATGCTTCATGTAATTTTTTTGTTTCTTTCATATCTTATTATATCGTTAAAATTTATATTCGACAATTTTTTTAAATTGCCACGTCAAAGATTTATTTATGACCGTTTGCTGATGTTACTTCTCCCTTACCTTAGGTAGGTTTTAACATGTTTACACAAACCGTTAACAAGTAATTATTATCAGGTATTTTAGTTAACTTGACATTGTTGTTAATATTTTTCGAAAATCTTAAAATTTAGCAGCATCCATTGATACTCTGCAAATCAAATCAAATCTTCTTGCCGATACGGCGCTTAACAAAACAAGGTTTCCTTGTAAAAATCTTTTCCCACATCGCCCATCAGATCTATCTATCTGATATTTGCCCTTTTTGGCTTCTTACTATTACAGCGACATTATTTACTTGTATTTGTTAGAAAATATCTATATTCTAAATATTGTCTCTACTTTTTCTCTTCATTACTTTTAGTTCACTCAATCTGTTTCCGCTAACCATTATCCAACAAAGTCGTCTCTCATCGGATACTGTCACTTTCATAAAAGACGTTACATCGAGCGTACTTTGTGGCGACTGTTCCAGACGTCACTAACCGCCTCTATATATCATCTATTAATGTCTATTCGACGGTTGAAATGTATGAGCGTATAAAATGGAGAAAAAAAAAGTGGTCTAATCGAGCCGGGTAATATCAGCGCCTGTAATACCACCACGGTCTGCTATTACAGCGTGGATTACTTAAGTAAAGGGCTCTGCAATCAATTAAGTATGCACCTGTTCGTGTATAGAAGGTCAAGTGTTGTTTTAGCTTATATGTTGAAGTAAAAAGTAAAACCGTCGGCCAACTGTCGTCAAGGTACTACGGACCTTAGTCTCTATTGTCAGGACGTAAGGTCCGTAATCGTGTGAAGATATATGGGTAGGCTATATTTGTACATTCGTTATTATTGGTACAGATGTTGGACGTTACAAATTGATCGAGCTTCAAACTAGATTCCCTAGTTCCATAAAGAAATCTAGTCGGACTGCACTCATTTAAGCGCAAACGAGAACTGATGCGCTCCGAAGCCGGAATACATGATTCTGGATGTGTGTACGTCCGTCGTGAAAGTTCTAGATTTATATTGTTGTATTGATAAATAACAAGTCGCATACGCAAGATATCCCTTCAAAAATATTAAGATATTTAGAAGCAAGGTCTCTTCATCATCATTAATTGTGCTTCCGTACCATTAATAATAGGTGTCAGACATTATAACATCGTGCGGTAATAAAACATGTGCATAGGAAAACTATATGTTTTATTGGGTGTACGGGGTCCTGCACATCAACTCACGTGACCCAATCCAACCTCACCTGCTCGTGGTGTACCCTGCTATTCAACAAACGAGGCTCTGGCTCCCACCAACCCGCATCGGATCAGCGTGTTGAAATATGCCCCCAATCCTGGGTTGATATGAACCTCCTACAAATGAGGGGATTTTTGAGGGAGGCCTATGCCCAGCAGTGGACGTCTATCAGCTGATGATGATGATGATAGAAAATCTATTATTTTCTGACGACACATGAATGTTGTCTATATATATTATATAAGAGATTTCCACCTATGTAGAGACTCATCATGATATTTCTAGAACCATAAGGCCTACAGACTTGAAATTTGGTAGGAATATTCCTTTTGTGGAGGTGTTGCACCCACCAGCGTTTGCGGGGGTGTTACAGCAAGTTTTTATATATAATATAATGCTCTAATATAGAGTAATGTAAAGTAAAGAGTAGCATATTTCATGTATTTATATTTACTATGTGTGTTATGTTTGCTCTATTACTTTCTTGAAAAATTCTATGCTTCAGCCATTCACAGGTCAGCTAAGAACGGATTTTACAAAATTCCATCCCCAAAGGGAGTTGCGGGGGTGTTGGTATATGTGGGCTATCTAGTATATCTTTACTATTTTTGTGTAATAATGTCACAACACTATCACTCAAATCTCACTTGTGAATGTGAGTGTATATAATATATACAAAGGATCGTCTAGGTTTTAATTAGTGGAACTATAAAAAAAGATTACAACACTGTTTTTAATTATAAAAGTAGTTTTACATTGATTAGTGCTTCTCGAACAATAAGGAGAGAATGTACAGCTTGCTGTTTCTTTGTTTGTAAATATTACACACAAATACTATGCGACCATTGAAAGGAAATGAAGGCTTTTATTAAAAACAAAAGCTATAGCGCTTATTTCAAACTTGTATATTTATAGATAAGGGTGTAAATATTCATAAATATTTATCTAAAACTCATAAATATTTATTAATATGACGTAGAGGAGTAAAAACAAAAAGGACTAACTATGCCACCGCTGCTTCTATTTCCACCGCTAAAGAATAATGTCTAAAAACCTTTCTATGTTCCGGCTTGAAGCGAGTTGTAGCTAATGAAATTACTGATGTAAAGAGACTAGATAACCACTCTCAATGCAAAAACAATAGGTTGTAGTGTATATAATCCTAACGCCACATTGTTATTGACTGGCGTATCGCTTACGATCATATGACCGTCATGATCGTCTTGTATTGTTGATTAAAAATTGTATCTGGGAATTAATCTAGTGTATTATTACATCAGTACACAGTATAGATCGTCTATCAGTAAGGTCAAACTGTTACATAACGATATGTACGTACTTCTTTTTGTTACGTTGTAACTTTTTTGTACGGCGACGTACAGGGGTTGTCGATGTTAACACTAAGTAATTCCACCATCATCCAAATAAAACTAAAAACTTAGGTTAAATAGCGAAAAAAAAAAATATAATCTATCTAATCTTAGTTATGTCTACTAGTTTGGCTGCAGGGAGATAATTTTTCCTATTTGCTGATTTATAGTCAATTGACAAAAAAATTTAGTTGATAAATAAAAAAAAACTAACCACCCTCTTCCTGAAAAGTAAAGGGAGATATGTCAAGATATGTAGTAGACATCTATCGTCTGATGATGATGATGGTGATGATGATGTCGAGAGGGCAATTAAAATTCAATATAAATGTCATGCTATAAATGTTTATTCTAATACCCTCTCTGTGGTCATCTTCAATGCGTTGCGGGCGGCCTTAGGCCTAAAACACGACCTATGGAAGGCTGTAAGCATTCACAACATCTTCGCTATGGTATGAAAAGCACTAGGACACGACGTACTTGTCGATCATCCTAAACTCTATGGATGAGGGTACGTACCTTCACAGTTCACGAACCCGAAAACGCTTGTAGTCACCTTCTACGATAAGGAGAGCTTACCTTAGTATATTCTTAATAGCCCGTGACTACAGAGCAATAATAACAGAGACCTACTGCCATATATACTGCCAGTAAATTTATTATCTAATTATATAACTCTACTGTTGCTTGATACTTCAGTTTTTAATTATTTAGTGGTCCACGTCTTCGTTACCAATGGGTTGTCTGGAAGAAATTGCCTTCTGAGCAATGAGACCGCCCATTGTACGTTTATGTATATATATAATGGATTCCATATTTTGGTGGTGTAAAAGTAAGGATAAAATAAATAAATTTGTTTAACTTAAATTTGACAACCCTATAACACGCTCACCTTTTAGCTCACGATGATAATGAACAATAGAGCGTTAAAAAACATAAAAGCTTCGTTACCCGTTTATCTTTTACAAGCGGCACGCCGGCGGCTTCACACGGACGATTTTTATCTTACACAGCTTCACAATGTTCTAGATGATACTAGATAACAGCTTCTAGCCGATACAACGGACTAATTTCACGGACGTTGATAGAAAAAGCTATTACAACCACTTCGGACCCCTTCTGCAACATTACGCTTTATGAGTTGGTGTATTGAAGTGACTAATTTTATATCCTAAAAAATCTTATAAAACAGTGTTTAATCTTAGTTAATAATCTAGTAGGTTTTTCTGAAAAAAAAAAAAAAACTTCTCGAAGTTTCCACTTTATATAATAAGTAATGCACTGAAGAGAAGATTATTCCAAACATCACATAATTGTACTACTAAGATCCAAACTACTAAATACTAAAACTATCCAAAATACTAAAACTACTAAATTCCAAACATCACATAACTGTAGATCTATATTTTGGTCTCATCCTTTGTCATTTTGATCCAATTTTACTCATCACTCTAACAGACAAAACTTAATATACGCGTTGTAACAAACACTAGTGTTAAACAAAGCAGTAAATCATTTAAACACACTCGCTGTAGATCGCGTAGTTAAATTTGAACCTGTACTCAAAACAATTTATCTCACAATAAAAGCAGAACTGAAATAGAAGATGACTATCGAACAAGCGAACAAGCATCTCATTGTATACATCCGATAGATGGTAGCTCTCTGAAATAGAATTACCACTTATCCTTTTATTCTGCTTCAATTACTTTAATTCAGGATCGGAACACATGCACTATTAGTACAGGAATAGACTATTTAATAATGCGTACTGTGATATGCATCACGGTATTATAAACCTTATGCCCTAGTTAATAAAATCTATATTCCGTCGATGTTGATGTTGTTGAGTTTTTGCTTATCGTCTCAGGGATGTGTGTTCGTGTAAGATCGTATCGAAGTAGTCCGATTTTTTTTTTTCGACTACATACAATTAGGTCGTAAAAAAATTACTTATCTGCAACTTGTGGAGTCTGTAATCAATCTATTTTTTAACCGACTGTCGAGTTTATGATTTCTTTTCCAAATCAGTCTATAAAAATATTAAAATTATTGGGTGATAAGATAAAGCCGAGGTCTAATAAACAGGAGGTCTTATATTAATCACAAAGATTACACAGCGTTTGAACCTCATTCTAATGTTGATAATAATAAGCACCACGAAATTCTTATAGTCAAGTATTCTATTCCTCTTGTCCAAAGATCTATTCAAGAGACTTACTAAAGTCTAAGACCATGTACCAGTAGATTTGACTGTTAAGAAGTATAAAATAAGAATGCGCCAGTTAGGGTGATATCCATAGCACCGTATTGTATTCGTCGCATTAAGACAAGATGTTAAGTCTCATTACCTCAGTAATTTTATTAGCTACAATACCCTTTAAGTTATTGGTCGTAGGTTTCTATTGACGGAAATCGTCTACTTCCTAAGCGCTTATTTCAGCCGTCAAAAAGTACTGTGTTACCGTTGAAGGGTGCTGAAGCTAGTGGAATTACTGGGGTAATGAGACTCGATATCTTAAGTCTCAATGCGACGAACACAATGTGGTGCTGTATATATCATCCTAAAATCACCTTGTTATGGACAGACATGCCTGTGTACTTACCATCAGGTGAACGCCATTTTTTTATCGCGAGGGAAATCTTCTTAAAAGATACCTTGCTTCTGGAGGGAAAACAGGGTTGTGTGAGGCTTCTACCCACTAAAACCCCTTTGGTCTCTGTCCATGCAATCGGAGGGTTCCAGGATCTCCTACGGATCGCATCGGTGCCCTACTGCACTTTGGCTAAAACATCTCACGGAAGGGCAAATCCCTCTTTACCCCCCATGCTGTGCTACACTGCTAATACAAGACCACCATGCATTTGCCGTTCTAAGGTTTGCTCATGAATCCCAGGACCATTTTAGTCGCTTTGTACGACAGGCAGGGACTACCTTAGTCCCATTCTTAATAGCCTGATACTATAGGGCTGAGGTGAACACCCTGCTAGTCTCGTCGTTTCGTAGGATAAAAAAAAACATTACTGTATTATATTGCATAGTAACAAATTGTATATTACACTCACGTGTTCATTTGAGCATTTGGAATCATTCCAAGAGAAAGGAGGACTTTAAAAAACTGTGCCACCGGTCCGCAGTGGATCCAAGGTCGTCTCCTTCTGTGTGGTCGCGTCGAGATGCGCCGTAGTCGTAAAGGCTTTGGATGACGTCACCGTCCGCTGTGATCGATTTAATTACTAGATTACTATTACAACGTACGATAATATTATATAACATTTTATCATTACTATGTCTGAGCATATGCTGCTAAAACTGTTCTAGAGGCACTCGACTTGGTGAAGAGGCGGGCTAAGAAGCTTGTTGGTGACCAAGAACTTATTATAACTAGAGGGTGCGATACAATTATATGATGTATTTCACCCATCCCCTTTTCACCACTGGATGATCAGACATATGTACAGCAAGTTACCATCCTTATATTGTGATCTCCAGATTACCAATATAGAGGAACAGTTCCTCATACTTCATGAGAAGAAAAAAGAAGTGGAACAACTTGCCGGCGTCGGTGTTCCTGTCTTCAAACAATGGGTGAGTGATGATCTTCAAAACAGGACTGAACAGGCTGTGACTAGCTTAGTGCTCCTATAACCACAGACCACATTACCACTTAACATCAGAAGGGATAGTGGTCATTGGTCATGATTTTTGACGCTTTAAAAATAAGAAGTGATGTCTCTGTTGCCTAGGTCAGTACCACCTTCTACTTCTTCTTAAAGTGCCTCTCCACCTAGTGAAGATTGGCGATCAGCGTGGTACAGTGCTTTTTGTGTCCGGTTCGGTGCAATAATTCGGTCGCCCCATATATGCCAGTCCATTCCCTGATATTCCTCAACCATGGCTACGTATCAACACTAAACCACCTACCACCGCAGCGCCTATTTCTGCCGCCAAACATTAGTGTGCAAACATTACTTTGATCAGGTTTGAGAGGCACTGTAGCTAGTGTAATTACTGGGGTAACGAGACTCAACATCATATGTCTCAGGCCGATGAGCGCAGTGTGGTGCAGTGTACCATTCAAACTAGCGCCGCGTTGATATGGGTGGGCGTATCACTTACCATCAGGTGACCGTCCCGCTCGTAGCTTAATGAAATAATAAAAAAAAATAAGATAGAGAGAACCTACGCAATATTAGTATCAATCAATGATTTCCAAGAAAGTTTTACTTTGATAACTTATTTAACGTTTCCTCCTGTATTTAATATACATTATATACGGGCATAATTACGTAATAAGAGATCTATGTTTATCCCTTTATGAGTTTTTAATGTTGGACTACTGGAAATCATAGCTGGAACATCAAGGAGTCTACCAACATCAAGAGCGACCAACCATATAGCACGCAATAGAATGGGATTCGCAGAACTGGTGTCCAATCTTCAATAGTCAACAGGGCATATAAAGAGAAAAAAAATTGGATATGAAGAGCTGTTCTCAGGAAACGAGCTACTTGTCGTCAACGAGAAAAACGCATCTACAATATAAAGAAGTAGACCAGGCTTAAGTGGCATCAGTAAAAGAGAACAGTTTTTTTCAGAGGAATGCATGTTAAGCTGATCAACACTACATAGTGATTGTCGCTTTTAGACATAAGTGGATAAGTCTCGTTACCTTAGAAATTTCTAGCTACAACGCCACTCAAACCGGAATACAGTAATATTTGCTTACTACTGTTTGACGGCAGAAATAACTACTGCCTTAATACTTACTCAGGTCTCCAGCAATAATGAGTGTTTATGGAAGAGAGATAAGTATAGTATATACATCTTAATATAGAAAATCTAAGAAGGCACTCCAAAAATGCTAATTTCTTTGATCGATATGTAAATGTATGTTTATACAAATATTTCCGGTTTACAATTGCCTGGAACATGGACTTGACAACCTAATATTTTAAAGTCTTTAATGTGATGGTATCAGATCTTTTTTTTATCTTTTCTGTCATTTCTCCATCTGACCGCTCATCTTCGGTTTCGCGACTCACAATGATAACATCTATACATCTCTGTCCTCGCTTTCTTTAAAGATTTCAATGAAGATTTTTCTACTTTGATCCCAATTCTAATAAGTTTCTTACATATCGTTGTTGATTAAAAATATCATCATCATCAGCCGTTAGACGTTCACTGTTGGATATAGGTCTCCCCCATGGATCCTCACATTTATCGGTCTGTCACTGTCCGCTTCATCGGGCACCAAGGGCCGTCGTTTTTTGGGGTTCATGTGGGGAGATTCGGTCCATTTCCCATCACGCTAGCCCTATGCGAATTGGTGGGAGCAAGAGCCTCGTTTGTTGATTAGCAGGGTGCAGCACGGCCAGGTGAGGTTAGGTGATTACGTGTTGAATAGTCACCAGTCTTTTCTTAACAGAAGCTTGATGAAATATGCGTTAATAATATTCTGGGCTTGTGAAATGTTTATATCGACATTCAAACAAAATAAATATTCAAAGAGATCGTAAAAATTACATCGACCCATCGGTCCGCCCGCTGGGGGCAATTCGGCGCCCGTCCCTTCGTTAATTTAGTATTGAGCGATGATACGGATGCTGGTTAGCCCACGACGCTTCTCCCTGAAGTCGTGTAAATTTTCCCGTAGGTACCCAAGGCGATTTATAGTTTAACCGCTACAAATTCGATTGATGCATTCGGAATAGATTTTAAAGATCTCATTTGTAATAATATATTTAGTTACCAAGAACGGTGAAGACAAAATCTTCAAATCATACCACTTGATATGGTAAAGACAAGTCGGCTTAGGTTTTTTTGGGATCCTGGATCCCCCGCAGAGCATTGAGAATAACTACCGAAGGGATAGTGCATAAAAATTATAACCTTGTCTTTCTCCCAGTGACAGGGTATTGATACGATTTCTCTCTTAAAAATAAATAAAAAAAGGTCATCATCACCAGCGGACAGATGACCACAGCTGGCAATAGGCCTCTCCCCTAAAATTTCCAAATCCTTCGGTCCTGCTCTGGCCGTCACCAGGTGCTTTCCGCGACCTTAACCTGATCGTTGGACCACCGTTTCACTTTTTGACCCCTTTCCGACTGCTCTCACCATTCTCGTTTTAGAGTCTGATGGGAGTAAAGAAAAAAGAATAATGCAGTGTGATTTGAACGACATTTAGAAGGTAGCACTACGATGATGTCAGGAGGACGAGTCATTGTAGTCGAGACACAAGCTCGAACAAAAATAACAAATTGCGGTTACATGAAATGATTTTTTTATAGAATACTCTGAAACAATCCGTCACATGACCTTGTTGGTTTAAGTCGATTGAACGTCATACCCCCGCAATTTATTCATTAAATAAATACGATCCGATATTTTTCTATGAAACTTCCGTTTTCTATTCTATACAAACGATTTCTGAAGTAAATGTTTGCATAACCCAAATTCTTCATATTCAGCAAAAAGAAAAAAAAAGATTAGCCGAGACGAAAGTGATTGATCGATTTCTAAACAGCCTCCGCGGCGACAGAAATGTAGTTCTGATATAATAAATTTCCAGGAAATAATTCATAAAAATACCGCAGTAAAGTGAATAGTAAAACTTGAATACTTTGTTCGACGCCGCATTTCATTGCGTGCGCCATTTTGACAGTTCGTGTCTATGGAACGTTTAAAACAACACTGACAAGTAAACGGCGCTTCCTTGCCGAGGTATCTACGCTTTTGGCCATTTACCATTTGTTTATATTTAAACAATGACCCAAAAAACTAAGTTCTTTATTGAGTTTGGTTTTATTATTATTGAAAATATAAACTCTATGACTATATTAAGTGATAACGGCACAAGCTGTAGATAGCGAGATGTTCACCTGATGGTAACTGATACGCTTGTCCATAACGTGGCGCTAATTAGAACTACACACAGCACTACATTGAGCTCGTCGCTTTATGACATAACATGTTAAGTCTCGTTACCCCAGTAATTTTACTAGCTTCGACTCCTTCCTAACACGCAATAGACAAGCGTTAATTTTCACGCTACTGTTTGACTGCAGAAATAAGTTGCGTCGGTACTTCTATAGTCGGACAGAGACCTACCACCTTATAATGGTGAAGCATACACTACCAGAATACACTGGCGCTCGTATATTGCACACAGCAATACTGTTATGATGGTAAACTTACTATATGATAGTGACAGCTAACCAGTCGGTTTTGAAGAAACCCCTCTAATAGCCAAACTCCACGACGTATGGCTTTAGAATCTATTATGAAACATTGGTGTTTACTGAGCCAGCGGTCTTATATGCGTATATCACACAGTGTGTGTGTCATCTTTACGTGTGTATGTAGCTGATTAATATTAATAGTTCTCGTTTTTAATATGTAAGATTTCTTCCAGACTTATTCTAGACTGCTAGGTGATATTTTGTTTTGTTTTGAATCCAATTAATCTTAAGTTTAGATATTTGAGTAAGAGAGCGGCACATTTTAGTTTATTTTATTAAAACCGGTTACTCTCTTAGTAGTATAAATCAGTGGTTTAATTATAATGATAGAGAAATATTATTTATCCTAGGTATACCGAAACTTGTTATATGACATTTAAAATCATTCAAAATATAGATTTTTTTTTCTGATGATCGTTTCGATGATCCCTTTCAAGTGTAATTATACTTGAAATTTAGTAGGGGTAGTTTTAGACTTAAAAAACTACTAAAACCACTTTAAATTAATCGTCTTATGGTATAATATAATATGTGGTAAAGTCATGATTGCAAAGATCACGAAATCGATCCAAATTTATTTGTAAAGCTTAGTCCTTTAAAATGTTCATACAATTTCTTTTTAAATTGTTTATGTATGTTTGTGTATTAGTAAACATATATATTTTGACAAGTTTATTGCGAAATCGTGCCTAAGATGTCTTGCCTATGTCTCGCTTACAGTGCGACTAAGGAAAATTATAGATTTCTCTATCGTACGAAAGGCATCATCATCATCGAATATTGCCTATTGTAAGTACATTTTAGTTGTTTGCAATGAAACTTTTTTATAAATAAATATAGATAGGGGTGTAATGGGTCCCGCAAAACATCTCACAGGATCCAAGCCAACTACACCTGCTCGTGGTGCAGCTTGCTAATCAAAAAACAAGGCTGTGGCTCCCTCCAAACCGCATTTCGCGAGCGTAGTGGGAAATGCTTTAAATCCCCTCACATGCATCCTTAACCGATCGCTGTGGGAATCTATGGGAGAGGAGTATATCCATCGGCTGATGATGATAATGTCTATACATATCCAAAACACAATAATCGTAGTCACGAATTAGGTCAAAGTGACAATTAAACAATATTTGAAATACGTCGAATGTCGATCGGGAGACTAACGACTTCCCGGCGTCACATCAAAGACTTCCCTATTGCTAAACGAGTATAAACTCAGCCATTAATACATGTCGAACGATTTGATTATATAACAGGTCTTACGAACGACGTGGTGCAACGGTTAACGGCTCGTCTTTTAACGGGGGATATACCCTGTTCAATTCCGTCGCCGCAAATAGATGATATGTTCGACTGTACTAAGCTTGCTTTGTAGGACAATAAATCGGTTTAGGATGACAAGTTATCACTGAGTATTCTGTACTTTGCTGGTGGTAAATCTGATTCCAGAGACCGTCACGCTCCTGTCTGCAAACATTACTCTGTTCCAGTTTGAAAGACGCTGTAACTAGTGAAATTACTGGGTAACGAGACATAACATCTTGTGTATCAAGGCAATAAGCAGAAGTGGTGCTGTGTGTATTATTCTAACACCACGTTGTTATGGGCAGGTGTATCACATACCATCAGATGAATGTCTTTCTCGTTTCGTTGCGTAAAAAAAAGTATGTTTGTATGGTGGTTATCATTTGGCCATAATTATGAGGAGATCATGATCTAAACACATCTAGCGCCACATTGCGCTAGTCGCTATGTACCAAGACCTTTGTCTGATAGCAAATGGCAACCTTACCTAGATATTGCTGCAGCACCATATCCAGCTCAATGGCTTGAAGAATGTGGTCAACATACTATGTATCATGGCTTTGTTTCTTGTTGAAGGTTTCACAGCGCCTTTTGACCTGGAATACAAAAATGTATATATACAACAGCTGAGAAACGCTGCGGAGTGTATATATTATTATTCTTCTTCTTGTTCCTCTCCAAGTAATGAAGATTGGACACCAGTTCTGCGAATTCCTTCCTGTTGCGAGCTAGATGATCTTGGTCCACTCCTTGATGTCAGCCAGTCATGCCTCTCTTCTGCGACCGATCGTTCTCTTTCCGGCTACTTTCCCCATTACTGCTATCTGTGGAAGACAGTATTTGGTATTTCAGACTACATGACCTAGATTTGCTGTCTCCGGCTTTTTGAGGGTTAGGAAAACCTCTCGTTTAACTTCCACTTGCCACAGAACATCGTACCTAGCGGATACTAATCATGCGGCGATTTTAAATTGTTCAATGACCATTTTCAATTTGCGTTTATTAAATGGAACTTATAAAACTTGAAGTATTAATTGATTAGTAAATTATTCTCATAATGGTTCTTTACAATTAAAGATCAAAGCCGATGGTTGGGAATAAAATAAAAATGGCCGTCGGAGAGTAATGCATTGCAATCTATATATAAACACATGGGTTTCAATTGTCCATAAATTTACTTATTTACGACCACGAGCGGGATTAAAAGTGACTCTGTATTTATTTTTATTCGATGAAGCGACGAGACGAGCGAGACGTTCAGCTGATGGAATCAGGCTTTAGTTAGGATAATATGCACTGAACCGTATAAAAGACTGTGGATCCAGGTCTACGAGCCCCAGTCTCAGATGAGCTTTAACAATCAATATTACTTTCAAGCGCTCAGAAAACAGGGACTGCATCTTATTGTAATCGTCGCCTTGAGACATAGGACTCTTTATTTCCTGTATAATCCATTCCATTGGCGCAGGTTCTTCAAGGGTATAAGGGGTCCTCCTCATCAACTCACAGGACCAACCAACCTCACCTGCTCGTAGTGCCCCTGCTAATCAACAAACGGGGCTCTGTCTCCCATCTCAGCTAGCATGGTGTGAAATGATCCAAATCCCATAACAAGAACCCGTCTACAAACGACGGCACTTAGTTCCCGGTGATACCAGAGGCTATACTTACCGACGGTCTGTTGAAGGTCACGAAAAGCTGCTGGATACGGGCAGCAGACCGATGGATATAGAAATCTTTGGGGGAGGCCGATGTCCAGCTTTGAACGTCTATCGGCTGACGATGATACCACATTTTAAAAATACGGTGCTAGGATGATGATGCGTCAAACAGTAGCGTGCAGACTTTACTGTTGAATTTGAAGGGCGCTGTAGCTAGCGTAATTACTGGGGTAACGAGACTCAACGTCTCAAGCGACGAGCGCAATGCGGTGCTGTATACATATTCCTAACTAGCGCCACGTTGTCATGTACTGGCTTACCACTTACCATCAAATGAACGTCTCCCTCTTCTTCGTTTACAAAAATGATGATTAATACTTCGATCAGTGTTTAAAAATCATTTATCGCGTTGAATGTGACTTAGACAAGTTGGGGCTGTCCGCGATATAAATGCAACTTACCCTCAATTCGTCACACATGCACACATCGCTATCGTACATCGTGCCCCCTGTGGTATATCATATTGGTCGTACGGATAAAAATACCGAGTATTTTTTTAAATACTACCCACAGTAAATTCTCTTGACACTGCCTACGGGAAAATATACTTTAAATATAACCGGAAACTATCTTTTAAAACATTTCTTTTTAATTAAACCGCTGGGAGACTTGACTTGTTTTTTTTTTTAAAAAAAAATAGGAAATATTTTCACTTTATAATTAGTACTAGTATTCTCGACGGTAAAAAGAACATCAGCTTTATTTACCTACTTTTAAATGCTACAGCAGATAGATGACTTACTATGCGATACGGTTCCTAATTCGATTCCTTGGCAATAGGTGACGAAGTTTGGATGGTGATGGTGATAGGGTTTTATCAAATTTAATTTTTGAATCAGGGTTTTCTTTACCATCTTCAATATATTCATTTTCATTAGGTTATCTAAAATTGATATCAAGCGGTAGCCCATAGTCATGAAGCCCAATTTATGAAGTCTAAAAATGCCCTGTTCGCGGAGTAAAACTAAGTTGTATAGAATTTGTACCCAGTGAAATGCTCTTGGTGGTCATCCTCCCTACACCTGTGTACACCCCTAGGAATGTTGTAACACTTTCCAGCACCCTCTCTTTATTACGACGAGGGCGAGAACACCTCTTCTTTGTAGTCTAAACTGGCTTCGCTTAGTGACCAATGAAGGCCTCCACCTTCATAGATTACGAACACGAACGCTCTTCCAAACGTCTTCTACATATACTAGATTATAGTCGATCTAGTCGTTTCTTTCAGAAGTATAATATCATACACAGCAACTGATGAAGCAGGTTATTTGGTAACTGACTGTACAATCAGAATTTATCCAATTTAGTTAAAAAAGTTAAGTACTTAACGTCTCCTACACTTCTTGTCTCATACATATATATCACGCCTCGTTCGCAAGGGGGTAGGCAGAGACCACCTCTCTCCACTTGCTACGATCCTGGCATACCTCTCTCGCTTCCTCCACTTTGATGATCATCATCATGCATACTCGTCGGCTGCGAGTACTCTTGATACGGCCTTTCTTTAGGACATCTTCGATTTGATCGGAATATGTCCGTCTAGGTCGACCTGCACCGATTTGTCCAATCATTCCTACCTTGTATGCCTTTTTCGTCTTCTCTTATGTTGGTTTATTTGTTCTTTATTTTCTCAGCTATTCCTTTTAACTGATGGTATTTAATAGCAGTCCACTTATCTGATCACCAAACTTCAGATTGAAGAGTGCATCTAATGGTGATAATGATTACTACAATATTCTAGTTTGAAGGACGTTGTAGCAAGTGTAATCACTGGGCTAACGAGACTTAACGTCTTAACTCAAAAGGCGACGAGCTGCAGTGCTGTGTACGTCATCCTTACTAGCGTCACGTTGTTATAGACAAGCGTATCGATAACCATCAGGTGAACGTCTTACATCGTCGTTTCATCGAATTAAATAAAAAAAAATATTTAAAACAGTATTAATTACCATCAGTAAACAATTCAGGCACGCGTTGTCTCTAATTTGCCGCTTGTATGTGATACACCTACGCCGCTTCATTACCATTCAGTGTACGCATCCGAACAATCGAACCCACTCACCTACCCTCGCACCGGAAGAGATGCACTCGTCGAAATGTACTTTTTTTTTCTCTCTCTGTTTTTAATATCATTTATGTACGAGGTAGTATGCGTCACGCAGCGCCATCGAGTCGAAACATTCAACTATTAAAATTGTATCCTAATTTGATTGTAATAAAGTCGGAAGTTGTGTGTTCATCAATTATTTAGCGGAAGTCGCGTATCAAAATCGATATGTTTATTTTAATAATTATTTTCGTTTGAACAAGTCTTCAATTACTTTATCACAAATAAGTTATATCTTGCATAGTTTATTAACACTCTTTCTCTCTCTCATTATTAGAAAAAGCCATTCATATATATCTTGCAAAAGTACTTAGAAACCAAGATCAAAAGAAATAACGTCGTATTATTTTTTTTTATACTACTATGCGACTAGACAAAAGGGACGTTCACTCATAACAACGTGGCGCTAATTAGGATGAAACACATCACCACATTCCGCTCGTCGCTTGAGACTTAAAATGTTGAGTCTCGTCACCTCAGTAATTACGCTAGCTACATCGTCGCCCTTCAAACCGTAACACAGTAATGTTTGCACAGGTCTATTTGGCGGCAGAAATACTAAGTTATAGACTACTATCAAGCAACCGGGTTTAATCTCTAGTGGAAATTAATTTATATCTAATAAAGATCATACAGCATCCTTCCGGGTTAAACGTGTCCTACTGTCAAAGCGTTACCATTGGCCAGCTTCCCTTATCATCAGATCAGTCCTTTCTTCCAGATAATGACGCACCTACTTTTTCTTACTTAACCGTTATGTTTTCCATCCTATTATCAGCTGATAGACTTGCACTGGTGGATATGGCTCTCCCCCAAAGAGTCGCACAACGATCGGGTAGGGATTCGTATGGGAAAGATTTAGGCCTTTTTCCCACCACGCTAGCTTAAGGGTTGGTGAGAGCTAGATCCTCGTTAGTTGGTTAGCAGCGTAAAACTCGAGCAGGTGAGGTTGGCTTGGATCCCATGAGTTGTTGTGCGTGAACCCACCTGCTTTTTTTTTTGTTTGTGTTGCTTTTGATATCTTCCATCTACTGTAGTAATGATACCGTAATAGATCCTAAAATCTTACTTCTTTCTCTATCTTTATTTAGTATTATATTGTTAACGACCAGATGACCTATTTCATTATTCACCAACGACACGAGAAGCTTTTATATTTTCTCTTTTGCGACGAAATATATATTACACCTATGTCTAAATACTAAAAATAGGTCTCTGTGTAAATAACCTTTACTTGTCATCGCCGGTCGCGTGTTGCAAGTACTTCGTAATCTTGTTAAGACATCTTGTTTGCCGACAGCTCTGTACTCAATTTTTCATAGTACTATACACTTAACACAGTTAGTGCCGCCGTGGGGTCTTCGCTTGATACCTAAGTTAACGTATTTATCAAATGTCAAGGTCAACAGTTAAGCACTTAACTTCACTCTTCATATCGAAAATTACATCTGTACTGTATCATCATTTGATAAAAGCTTCCATTTATCATCGTTAAGCATTAAGCTCTTGACGTATGTTCGCGAACGGAAATGGATTTTTATGTTGATCATTCAGACGGAAGTTTATTAACTATTATTAATATCATATGATCTGGTGAGAGTTGCGGAAAGCCACGACGCAACGCGGGACCGATCGTAGTGGAGATCTTTGGGGGAGGCCTATGTCCAGCTGTGGACGTCTATCGGCTGGTGATGATGATGAATACCATAATTTATATGATCAAACATTAAACGTCATTAACGTTATAAACTTTCAAAATACCCTAGTTGGTTTTAAAATTTAAATTAACGGTTTAACTATGCTTTTAACTTGATTTTCCTATTATCATCATCATACTAAGGCGATAGATATAAAGGTACATACGAAGGGATTTGGGTCATTTACCACCACGCTGGCCCATTGTAGGTAGGTGATAGCCACAGTCTAGTTTGTTAATTAGCAGGATGCAGCACGAACAGGTGTGGTTGACCTGAGTCCCGTGAGTTTTTGTTCAGGACCCCTTACACCCCCTTCACCTTACTTTCATATTATACACTATTGTTATTCGTCAATCATCTATAAAACATAATTTATTCTAAGTATCTAAATTTAGGCGACTAACGTAAGTGGTAGTGACATAAGCAATATTTACAGGCTTCGTTTGTGAACCTTATCGTAACTTGATAATAAGATAGTTCGCGTTGCTATCTTGGCAGTTATTTAGTTTGGGTGGTACTAATACTTCGCGAGCCTCCTAGCTGGCTACCACCTTCGTGTAAATCTGTCGTCATAACAAAATGCTGTGACGCCATGTTCCATTTTGTGCTGAGACCAGCCAGACTTGCCAGAGACCGGCTAAGTAGAACACCGCAATTATAGTTTCTGCCGCCAAACAGTACTGTGCAAATATTCCTATGATCCGGTTTGAAGAGCGTTTTATCTAATAAAATAATTCGGGTATCGATACTTAATATCTTATGCCTCATAGTGACAAGCTGTATGTGATGCTGTGTATATTATACCAACTAGCGCTGTTGTTATGGGCTGGCGTATCAGTTGCCATCAATTGGATATATATAAAACCTTTTTTTTTTTTATTTACGTGTGTAACAAAATGGTAACGGAAACGCACACCCCGTCGCCAAATTGGGCCGGCGTCGGTGGTAGTGTCGGGCTCCAACAGACTAAAAAGCTTCACACGGTATTCCACTCTCATCCACGTGCTCGTGGGGTCGCGGGTTAAAGTATTTCAGTTCCTCCGCGACCCCCCGAACTCCCAAAAATCCCTACGTGGATATATAAAACCTTGTCTGGCATATGCATATATATATACACACACACATATAGCCTTACAGTTATTACCATTTATTCAATGTTAGTCAATATTCTTAACTACATAAAATATCCATACTATATATATTATATTACGGTCGTTATTCCGGATAAAGTAAGATTTTACCTTATACAAAGAAATAAGAAAATATTCGTACGTTGACACAGTGTCGGTATAATTACGTTAATAGGGTGTGAGCGATGTGAGCGGGTTCCGTACAAGCTCTTTTGTCAGCGACATTGTATCTTATCAGGTGATGTCACCATTATAGAAACCCGTCGCGTGAACACACTGCGACATAATCGAAAGTCACACATGACACTGTTCCAGCGTATACATTACCTATTATTCTTTGTTACAATTAACCAGTTTGTAGGCTCTCACGAGTCTGCGGCACCTTCGATGTTTGTGTATGCGCTTATCGCTCCAGCACTGATCTCTTTTTCCTCGGACTTGCCGTTTTTTTGCGCGGATTACTTCGTGTTCTAGTCGGCACAAAAGGTATCTATTTAGAAGAGGACGCGATAAGATCTAATTTTAATTAAGTTACGTTTTTATTTCACGGATTGCGTATGCAAAAAACTTATCTTTTAAAAACTTTAACTCGCTTAACATCTATCATTTTTTTGTTTGTACTTTACAGTCGGTGGGTAATTATCAAAGAATATTCAATATCGTGGTCATCTACTACTTTGTTCTATCTATACTATACTCACATACGCACACATAGACCTATAGACATCACAACACACACCTCTCAAATAATAGGGGGACCGGAAAGTAATGTCGTTTCTGCGCATGCCAATACTTGATTGTCATTTGTCAGCTCATTGTTTTGTTCAGAGGCGTACCAAAGACATTGTGAGGTTATAGTGATTTCTTTACTTATAGACAATTGAATTACAATTTTTTTTTGTAATTTTGGGTAAAATGGCCAGCCAAATACCAGAAGAGGTACACATCCGGCATTGCATGCTCTTTGAGTTTCGCAAGGGAAATAACGCAACAGTTGCTACCAAAAACATTTGCGATGTTTATCCAAATGCACTGGACATTCGTAAATGCCAAAGGTGGTTTTCCAAGTTCAAATCGGGTAATTTTGATCTTTCCGACTCGTATCGATCAGGAAGACCATCAGCGTTAGACAACGACGTGTTAAGGGCGGAAGTGGAAGCAAATCCGTGTCAGACGATCGAGGAATTGTCAAACAGTCTCAACAAACCTTGGTCGACCATCCAAGAACATTTGAAGCAGATTGGAAAAGTAAGCAGAGCAGGTGTTTGGGTCCCGCATAATCTGTCCGAACAGAATAAGGCTAACCGATCAATCACATGCAACTTATTGCTTCAACGACACAACACAGAAGCGTTTTTTGATCGCTTGATCACAGGAGATGAGAAATGGGTCCTGTATGATAACCCAAAACGCAAAAGGCAGTGGCTCTCTCCAAATGAAATCCCTCGGAGTACTGCTAAGCCAGGTTTACACCCCAAAAAAGCGCTTTTGTGTGTTTTGTGGAGTATTCGCGGCATTGTTCATTTTGAATTACTGAAACCTGGAGAAACTGTTACTGCAGACCTCTACAGCGAACAATTGCAGCGAGTCAATCAATCTTTAATTGAAAAGTGGCCAGCGATTGTCAACCGAAAAGGCGTCATTCTCCAACATGACAATGCAAGACCGCACTGCGCAAGGCGAACTCTAGAAAAAATTAATGAATTGGGGTGGGAGGTGCTGCCTCATCCACCATATTCGCCCGATGTTGCACCATCGGATTTCCACTTATTCCGAGCGCTGCAACACTTTTTAAGTGGCAAAACATTTGCAAATTTGGATGATATCCAAAATGCCATCTCTAGATATTTTGCCAAAAAACCAATTAATTTTTATCGATCAGGGATTGAAAATTTACTCACTAGATGGCAAAAGGTTATTGACAATGATGGGGAATACATCATTGATTAAAAATAAAGACTCGTTAAAAATGTATGTGTTTGTATTTAGCGTAAGAAAACGACATTACTTTCCGGTCCCCCTAATATATTATATATATATTTATAAATAGATATGCATTAAGAGAAAATTTTTTTATACTCATACCGGAACTATATATCTTAAGTTAGCGTTTTGGGAAACAAGCTCTGCTTAGTTCGTGACTCTAGCGATATCTTGTGTTCAAAAATGCTTAAAAGTTTGAATAAATATATAAATATGTATATGTTGTAGCTATATGCGACTATTTTTTTTATTCAATAAAGCGACGAGACGAGCTGAACGCTCACCTGATATTAAGTTACACACGCCTGCCTATAACAACGTGGCGCTACTTAAAATAGAGATAAGATATAGAGTATCGATGCTCCAGTAAAATACTAGCTACTTTGCTCTTCAAACTGGACCACAGTAATGTTAGCACATGGCGGCAGAAATAGGCGCTGCAGTGGTACCCGCCTAGACGGAATCTGGCTACAGATACCTACCACAAGTAAGACACTACTAAAATCACAGTATAACACTAAATCTTGTACGATGTTAGTGTATTTACATTACTACACAACAACAACAACAGTATAAATATACTGCTTTTCATCATCATCATCATAGTCAGCCGATAGATGTCCACTGTTGGACATAAGTCTGTCCTAAAGATGCCCATCTCGATCGGTCTTGTGCCGCTCGCATCTTGGTTCATCACAGGCCGTCGTTTTTAGGGGTTCATATGGGTTTTGGGCTATTTCCTACCACGCTAGCCCAATGTGGGTTAATGAGTGCCAGGGTCTCGTTTGTTGATTAACAAGGTGCACTACGAGCAGGTAAAGTTGATTTTAATCCCGTGAGTTGTTATACGGGACCCCTTATATCCACTTACTTAATATGATTAATAACTACAAAAAGGAAATCTTAAGATTCTTCTAGATCTGCAGATTAGATTTAAAAAACAACTAGAGCAGTTCCTTTCCGTTACTAAGTCAATTTAGATTTTTATATATATATTTTGTTTTTAAAAAAAAAGGATTATTTTGCACAATTTTGATATGAACATGGGCTGAATGTAATGCCAAAGCTCATTCTCTATCTATTCACTTTAAAGAGAGAAGCAAAAGTGTTGCCTGTTAAATAAATGAGGTTATACGAAATATATACAAACATACAATCCTTTATGCCTATATCCTTATCGTACATCACAAAATTTACGACGCGGTGGATTCGTTTGATTATACTCATTACGGACCCCTGGGTTTTTATAAGAAGTTTACAATATCTAAATCGCATTCGTATTTAAGGTCTATCTGCTGCGGCTTTGGGTCCCATTTTAAAATGAACTACCCATTCGATTAGAATCGCATGCTCTTAAACCGGATCCACTTTTTCCAACAATAATCTTTATAGCTGTCGATAAGCTGTCGCTTGTTTTCTTTTGGCGTACTGTATATATTTTAACCGGCCGGATGCCGTCGGACGAAATTCGACAGGGCCGCGAACAAATCGTTGAATATTCAACCGGCTCCTAAATTGTGTACGTCGTATTTCAACGTTTTTATTTCGGAGCCCTTTGTTTTCTTAAAAAAAAAAATAATAAAATTCGGACACCGGCTTGTTTTCATCAAAGCGAATCGAAATTTATGTTCATCTAATCAGAATACCATTAGTGTTGTTCCGACAGCGGAGATTCGGTTAGGGCTTCGCACACGACTGCTAAGCTATCGGCAAAATTATTAAATTAAAAAAAAAAAACATATATACTGGTGGTTAGGTCTATGTTGCCAGAAACGGTCTAGGTAGTAATTGGTAAACATTACTATGCTCCAATTTGAAGGACGCTCTAACTAGTGTTACTACTGGGCTAACGAGACTTAAAATCTATGTCTCAGGCGTCGAGCGCAATCATCGATCAGGGGAGTAGGGGTCCCCGCATAACAACTAACGCCAGGCCCACTTCACCTGGTCGTGGTGCACCCTGGTATTCAAGGAACGAGGCCCAGACTCCCACCAACCGGTATTGGATCGGAGTGGTGCCGGAGGCTACGCTTACTACCCGTAGAACTGTTGAAAGTCGCGAGAAGCCGCTGGATGTGGGCAGCAGGACCGATCGATTTAGAGATCTTTGGGTGAGGCCTATATCTAGCAGTGGACGTCTATCGGCTGATGATGATGATGATGTCATCGCTAAATTGGATAAAAAAAAACTTGTTATTGCTTTATTAAGTTAGCAAAAATGTGTTTAATTATATTTATATATGGGTATAGTTGTTAAAATGACTATGGGTATTAAGGTGGCAGTATGAAGGTCAGTAGTGTTGATGACGTCACAGAATACGATAGGCTCGTGACTATAATTAAAAGTAGACAAGTGCGATACTCATTTAACTGATTTAAGGTGAACTGTTAAAAATTCAGATCACGTGAAGTTGTTAAGTATATATAATATTTTGGAAAGTCTACAGTGGATCTACACGAAATGATTCCTTCGTCTCCTTTTCAAAATTAGACGACCAGACACACAGTGACTCACCATCCTTATGTTGTGGCTATCACCAGTTTACGAACAAAGAGGTTCAGCACTCCGTTCTTCATGAGGACAGCAAAGAAGTGGAACAACTCACCGGCATCGGTGTTCCTGTCCAATCACGTGGGCATCTTTAAGAAAAGAGTGTATAGGCTGTTACTAGGTTAGTACGCTTTACCACTACAGACCACATCACCACTTAATATCAGGTGCGATTGTGGTCAAGCGATAATTTTGTAGGTGAAAAAAAATGCGTTTTTGTATACTTTTATTATTTGCTCTTATAGTAGTAATGTTACTTTATATACTTTGTTAATAATATTTTCTTTAAAAGGAGATGCCGAAGTAGTAGTAACCGGGCATCAAAGTAGTCGCTGTCGACCTTCTGGAGTCGAAATCAGTTTTCCAATCAAACTAACCGTCAAATTTATTAATTTATAAGTATTTTTAATCAATAAGAAACAACTAGAAACCTAATTCTTAAAGTAATTAGACTATGAAGATCTGAAGTGATCGGAAAGTCGGTACCTTGCTCAAAATAGTTTGGGAATCCCTGGTCTAAGTTATGCATCGGTAGCTAACTAAGGGTTAATGGATGACTACTAAAGCTATTGATATTGAAACATGTTGGTTTCCTCACAATGATCCTTCACCGTAAGCCAAGTTCGTAGGGGATCGAACCCGCGCATCAAACAAACATCACGGTTTACGTATAAATATTTAACTAAAGCTAACTTGAAAATGAGTATACATAGATTAATCACAGGAGCTCTTATTAAATATTAAATTTACTATGATCCTGATGTGAAACACCAGCTGACAGTAATGTTAAGATGACAAACACTGCATCACATTGTATTCATCTCTTTGATATATAAGGTGTAGTCTCGTTGCTTTATTAACTTCATTTGCTGTAATACTTCTAAACACAGTAATATTTGCAAAGTGTTAATAAATGCTGCGTTGGTACACCTACCTGGACGGTTAAGAGTTCCATCAGTGTGTATACACTGCAACTTACACCAGTACATCAGGTATTCACCCAAAGCGAAATGTCAAAGCAGTGGAATTTATTTCGCTCGAAGTGTATCTTATTGTAATTTATAGCATGCGAAATAAGTTCGGAGGTAGGAGGCGGAGGAGGGAGAGGACTCTCAATTTGCGAACATTATGCCCTCGCCCGCTCCGTTTCGCGATTTACGACGGTGCTGGTGGTGGTTGGGCTCTTCTTTTTTATTTGATTATTACGTTTTCGTGGGCCATTGTGTTCGCGGCTTAATAGCGTCGGCGGGAAGAGTTTGGGAAAGGATTAAATTGGATAAGGCAGTAAAGATTAGGTTACGATCTCACTTTTGTTTTAGGAGGCTGCGGGTAAAATGTTACTGGAGCTTTGATTTTTTTTTATCTACAACCGGCGAACGTTTGATTAAAGTTTCTGACGGTGTTAAGCGGGATCATAGATAGTGAAACATGATCGATTAGGATGCTCTGGCTCGCTATGTTCTCATCTGGTGGTCGGTGTCTGTTGCATGAACTGTCTACCATCGCACCCCATTCTTCTGCCTCCAAACAACAATGTTCGAACATTACTTTGATCCAGTTAAAAGGGCGCTAGCCCCACTAAAAATCGGTCGAACGTGTCGCCCGTCTCGTCGCTTCGTTCGTTTTATTATCGACTTTATAAGTTATCATAATAGATAAATACTAGGCATCTATTTCAGCTTCTATTAAAGAAAGCATAAGTACTAAGATGAAGTTATAAAAGAAGCGGTGTATATTTCTAAACGTTTTTCAATCGATTTGTTCCGTTTAATCGTTCAATATGTTCACACGTTAGTAACGTTTAGAGAACTAACTGTTGTGAAGTAATCATAACTGAATATAATTACCGATGTTCCCACGATCCGGTAACATTTGGTAAATGTTATAGTAACATTAATCTTTTAGTATAGCTTTAAAAAATGATATAGTATATCAATCGTCCTCCGGGATACAGTTGTAAACATATCTACAACTTCATACATGTCACTCATAACAAAGCGACGACTTATCAACCCATCCCGATGTTTAAAAATCATCCTAAGAATATATACTGTGAGTCATTTAAAATAATCGGTTAAAGAGAAAACAAAGGATAACTGAATGGACGAAGGGACGGATAACTTTTGCGGAGGCGACAACGACCTTCAATATTCACAACCTTTAAGGAGGCTTATATTCAAATTTACCAGCGCTTAAATGAGTTGTCAGGTTCCCCGGATCCGTTTCGGGCCATCTGTAGACACTTCCGAAGGATCAGAATTGGTCAATGACATTCAATTTCCTTCCAATAACAGATAAAACTTTATGCGGGTTCTTCTGTAACGGCGCCATGAAATCAAACGAAATGCGAAATTATTGATAAAAATATGGTCGTTTATTTTATAACGGATATGAATTTTTATTAAAAAAAAAACACACACCACTAACTTTGGTCATATACCACAATAGTGGGGTCACCTGATCTAGAATTTTGATTCCGCATCGGTAGTACTAACGTTGGAAGAATCGTCACTAGGAGCTGCCGTACTCAAATTGCGTAAAACCCTGTTTAGTAAAATGAATTACTAGACACTTATGTCCAGCAGTGGACATCCATAATTTAAAGTTATGGTTTATATATCCTTTTTTTTATTTAGTTATTCCCAAAGCTGTAATTTGGTGGGCCAAAATGCTTGAATGTCTTAGACAAATACAAACAGTGAAAGGAGAGTCAAATAAGAAAGAACAGACTAAGTAAGTCGTATGTAGGTGAAATGTTAATAAAGTAAGCGTTATTGAATTTATTAAATAAACTAGATTTTCAGCCGATAGATGTCCACTGTTGGACATAGGCCTCCTCCAAATATCCTGACGTTGATCGGTCCTATGCTACCCGCCACGTCGAGCATTGGGGGCCGACGTTTGTAAAGGTTCTCATATGGGAGGATTTGGGTCATTTCCCACAATGCTGGCCCAATGTGGGTTGGTGGAAGCCAGAGCTTCTTTATTGCAGTAGGGTGCACCACGAGCAGGTGAGGTTGGATTGGGTCCCATGACTTGTTGTGCAGGACCGTTTACACCACTTATAAACTAATACTACATTTATTAATGCATATACATACATTCCTTTGCATATATATGCTGAAATACACCAACCCGTATTGGGCCAGCGTAGAAGAAATTGGCCCAAATTCCACCTTATGAAACCCTACAAAAGTGGGGATCTTTAGGACAGGCCTATGTCCAGCAGCCGACGTCTATCAGCCAATGATGACGTGCTGATATAGATTCTCCATTATTCTCTTGACTTTTGATATATAGTTATGTTTTTTTATGATATAGCAGACGAGCGCGCACAATTGTGACGTCTTATGAGCTCATCGTGAAAATAAAACCTCGATCTAATAAAATCCATAAATTAGTAATGTGAAATTAGTTTTTTTTTCTAAATCATTCGCGTTGTAAAAAGTTCGGTATCGTAAATTAATCCCACTGGGAAGTTAGCCAAGAAATTCCGGTTCGCGTTTTGTGTTCGTTGCTTTTGTTTTCTGGCAAATTGCGCTTCTATTCGAGTCGTTGATGATGATAAAACTAGATTACGTCGACATCATGACAAAGGGTTACGACTCCGACGAACCCTGGACTATCCTTCTGCCAACAAAAATATCTGAGGAATCTTTCGAATATACAAACTGGAGAAACTATCGCTATGATCGAGATATATTAGGAGATTATTCTTAAACAATTTGCAGGATACTTCGCCTGTTTCTGCAGCCAAAAAGCAATTTGAAAATATTACGTTCCGGTTTGAAAGGCGTTGTAGCTAGTATAATTATTGGGGTATCTTCACCTCCTGTCTCAAGGCGATGAATATAATGTGCAGTGTATAAATAGCTCCACCTTGTTATAGACGGGCGTATCACTTACTATCAGATGGACCCCCGCTTGTCTCGTTATCATTGAATCATCATCATCTTCAGCTGATAGACGTCCACTGCTGGACATAGCCCTCCTCCAAAGATTTTCACCTTGTTCGGCTATTCAAGATTAGACTAAATGGGATTCTTTAAAGGAATAAGTTTGTGTTCAGTAGACAACTATAATATATCCAATTCTGATACTTTCTAGTTAATGTTATAATCAAATTTAACGTCATAGTACTAGAATATTATTTATTTTCCGTATAACTAGTTTATAACCAATAATTCCGTTAGATAATATATTACTATATACTAGTAAGAATGTCCTAAAATTTTTGTTGGACCAAAGTTCAACGACCAACAAAATATTACTGAAGTACTAAACTAAACATTGCATGTTATTTGTGAGTGATGGCTCACACCCTTGAATAATTTAGGCAGTTTTAAAGGTGATTGCACTGTTCCGACTCCATTTTGTTTTCTTGCATCGTTAGTGTACTTTTATTGCGTCAGTATCCGACCAGGTAAGCGGTCGATGTCATGATGTTTCACGACGTTATGTATCGTTGCTTTACTTTATCCATACAGAACATTTATGGCTGCCAATGAGTCTTAATTGTGATCTTAGCGCCATTCATTTTTTTTTATTTCTTTTCTATTGAACGAGATGATGACACAAGCAAGGCATCACCCGAATTTAAGTAATACCCCCGGCCATTGTGGTGATAGTGAAATTTATTAATAATGTACCATATTACCGTTGCCTTGTGTGTAATATAAAACACACGTTACGTTTCGTTTTTCCAGTAATATTACTAATTATTCTATCACTATTCATTCCCTCGTGTTATCATGAGAATTATAAGATGATGATCTATTTCCACTGGTTTCTGATCTGTCTAAAATTTGATGGGACCATGTCGTTGGCATACCACCGCACGTTCTATGTTGCCTTCGGTTTACTAGTAACAATAATGATTAAATTGAAACATAGTAATGTTTGCACACTATTGTTTTGAGACAGTAATATTCATGGTGGTGGTGTTTAGATGCTCCTCAATTACAAAGATTTACTATCAGTATAACTTTTATAAAATTATAGAAATGTATTATCCTACAATTCTTTTCCGCCTACGTCAAGTTATTAAGAAAATCTGATCCTGATGAATCCTGAGTGTATATAGAGGTGTCCTTTTAGAAACACTGATACAAGGACACTACGCAACAATCTCGGATTTTATCACCCTGTGATAATAAGCGTTTTCCGGTGGCTTACTGTGCACACAATAAAACGACATCTTGAGTACGGCGTCAGAAATCCAGATGACAGGATCTTATTGGGGATCCACACAAATCCTTGCGAAATAATAGACTATCGAGCACTAATATTTTTCCCGATCCCAACGGCTCACGTGAATGGCGTGACGGTGACCATGGACAGCATTATGACGGGCCCACGCCGACCATTGTGCTATTGAACGATCGATTTATTAAGTGAACTATGACCGAGGAGTGACGCTTTTGTCCGATCCCGAATTTTTACGGGCACGACCCTTTGTTACCACCAAAACTCACCGCCGCTGTAGTCTATTATGAATTCATTAGTACTACATTATACGAGCGATATAAATTTTTTTTATCGTCTCCATGACGTCACGCTGCTCGCATTGTTTGGAATATGGGATAGGCGTCGCTTACAATCGCGACGCGTCCGTCGTTATTGATACGATTTTTTATCAATTTTTTTTTTGTGTATCAGAGAGGAAATCTTTAAAGAGTAATTTAATCCCAAGGGGAAACAAGCTTACACGGGATTTGTACGTACTAAAACCTTCTCGATGGTCATCGTCAGTACCTTGCGGGAGGCCCTGCTCTATACAGAATGTAGCCCATGACTGTCCCCAGAATACACGCTTTGCTACGATTAATACAAGCACCCTGTATTCTTGATTCGCCACTGGCTGGCGTACTAGACAATAAGTGGCACCTCCTTCAAACCAGTTCTAGAGATATATTTCTAGTACTAAGGTAAGTCATAGTTGTATACGGTAATTAGTATGTGGATGAAATTAAGAAAAAAATACATCATTATATTTATGTGAAACAACGAATCTGCAATGGAGAGAGATTTGTTCGGAGTTTCTCTACGCGATCGGATCAGAAATGTGGAGATCCGCAGGGGAATTAGGGTCACCGATATAGTCTAAAAGATTGCTAGACTTAAGTGGCAGTAGGTTGGGCACACTGCTCGAAGGACCGACGGCCGATGGGGTAGTAAGGTCCTCGAGTGGCGTCTGCGTACCGGTAGACATAGTGTTGGAAGGCTTCCCACGAGGTGGACCACTGGTGAGAATGGTGGAATCCACTGGATGATGAATATTGAAGGCGATATGATCATCAGCTAATGATGTTGATGATGATGAACTTAATCTTGCCTACTTTTATAGAAGAGAATATTAGTTATAGATAATAATTACTACTTGAATTCTTCTAGCGGTCTTGAATCATATATCTACGTAGGTCTCTTCCGAATCATAAACTTAACTCTTTCCAACTTTCTTGTCCCTTGAGTAAGTTATGTTTACTTAGTGTTACGTAAAATGTGTTATTGTATAAGTGATTATAGCACCAGAAACATAATTTTCTAAAAGTTATGCAATAAATTACAAAGTCATATACCAAAGTCGCTGTATCTAGGACAAAGTGATAACGCTTACGAAATCTTTATTATTCTCTTCATACAAATTGTATGCCATTTATAATAAGTATATGGAGATAGATTTTTTATACCATAAAGAGAGGCCGGATGTTCACGAATATGGTAAAACGAATATAATATATATAAACATCCCTGTAATGTTCCATCGTCTATATCTATATATATTACTAGCTTCGCTGGCCTAATAGTTAGGTTAGGTTAGGTTAGAGCGTGAGGCCTTCATTACGAAGGTCGCGGGCTCGAATCTTGGCATGTACTGAGGACTTCAATGTTTATGTTATGTACATTTGTGAACTTTAGTTACAACAGCGAAATACAAACGGTGAAGAAAAACATCGCGAGGAAACCTGCACATGAATTAGAGTTCATTCTAAGGTGTGTGTGAAGTTACCAATCCGCATTGGGCTCGCGTGGTGACTATGGCCCATCGTCCTCGTATTGAGGGTAGGCCTGTGCCCTAATAGTGGAGACGTAAATTGGCTGTTTAAAAAAATCCACAAGGCGAGAGTCAAGGTCATTTATTCATCACACAGGCTGATTACTAGTTGTCGACTGTCTCAGAAAGCCATTATTGCTTTATATTATCCATAACCGGAAACTCAAAAAATCAGCAGACTGTCTGTCTGTCTTTTTTGACATCTGTCTTTGTGACATCTGTTTTTTTTTTTTGAATCGATGAGATTCTCACTTGACCACGGTCCCACGTTAAGCGGTGATGTCATCCGTGGTGGTACGGCGCACTAACTTAATAACATCTTCGATCTTTTCTTGAAGACACTCACGTCGCATTAAGACAGTAACACCGACACCGGCTAGTTGTGCCACTCTATTGCTGTTCTCATAAAGAAGGAGGAGCTGAACCTCTTTATCCGCAGACTGAGGATGTCCACTACATAAGCATGGTAAATCGCTGTGCGTTTGGTTGTCCGGTGTTGAAAAGAGGATGGGGAAGTTATATTATGTAATTCTATCACAGACTCGATATCTGTTATATAGAATACCGTCGTTTCGGGAGGTACAGCTTATGTCTGACATCACTGCTTGAAACACCATAAATACCATAAAATACCATGGTAATCATAACAATAAAATGGATGTATTACACATATCTTAAACAGTATAAATACTGAAAGGTCAAATTTTTCCAACAATCTGATTGATTTACCAACGAAACCTGAAGAGAACTTGGTTAGCGTAGAATCATGAAAACACTATTACTATTTCATTAAATTAAGCGACGAGACGAATGGGAAGTTCACCTGATGGTAAATGACACCATGACAACATGGTGCTAGTTTAGATATACAGCATCACATTGCGCTTGTCGCCTGAAATATGGGATGTTGTCTCGTTATCGCAACAATTACTGGGGTATGGTTACGTTCAGGATTGAAAGGCGCTGTAGCTAGTTTAATTATACCTGCTAATGGACACAGGCACAGTAATGTTTGCACTCTAACATACTGTTTGACCTGTACGGTCTCTGGCACCAGATACCTTTTTTTTTTGTTGATACTTCTGGAGGGAAGTCAGGGTTATGTATGATTTTTACTCACTAAACTCTCTCAGTGGTTTACATCGGAGAGGAGCATTCGGAGAGGCTCCGGGATCTCTTATAGAACGCACCGGTGTTACATGTCTTTGAGGAGGATCCTAACCCTCCTAGGCACCATCGCTGAGCCATACACTGTCCCACGCAGATTCGCTTGTGGAGCCATAAGGACCCCACCCTCAAGGCTCACGAAACTACTAGACTACTTTTGTCGCCTTTTACAATAAGCAGGGCTTACGACGTTCCTTCTCTTACTACCTATCAACAGTAATAATATATATATAATTTATAGTATTTTTATTATAATGTCATATAAAAGCTGTTCTGCATAGTTTTATATTCATACTAATATGAGTACATGTTAGTTTTATTCCCAGTGCGACGGGGTGGTGGAGTGGGGCTGGCCGAATGCGACACTGGATAAGTTATTAGACATGACATGGCATCTTCCACATTCGTCTCGTCATCCCGCCTTACTCTTTCCAAATGTGGGATTTTTTTTTAATATACACTACTCTGTGATATATAAACATGAATCCATTTATATTTTTTTACCCATAGTAGTTTTTTTTTGCTTCCTGTATATGAGATAAAGAAGATTCACATCGTCTGTTTCATCAAACAGCATCACTGATTGATATATTAGCAGTGTTTACAGTAATATTACTGGAGTAAAGTTACTGTTAGGTACTTTAATATGATATGATGTGTTGTGTATTTTAACTATTACCGTATAGTATAGCAATTAAGATTTGTTTTTTTTTTTTTTAATTGTATAGCAACAATAAATTTTGTTAAGTACATCCATCATCAGTTGATATATGCTAACTGCAGGACGTAGTATTTAATAATAAGATATTTTGACGAATTAATGTTGCTACATTTATATATGCAACCAAATAGTACTGTGCATTAATTACTCTGCTCCGGTTTAAAGGGCGTTGTAGCTAATGTAATCACTGAGGTAACGAGGCTTATTTTATGTCTCAAGGCCATAAGCGTAATGTGGCGCTGTGTATATATATCATCTTAACTAGCGCCAGGTTGTTTTGGGTAAGCATGTTATATACCATCAGGTAAACATCTTGCTATGTTAGACTTATGTCCAGCCGTGGGCGTCTATCGGCTGATTATGATGATGAAACGTCTTGCTCGTCTCGTAGCTTCGTAGAATAAACAAATTAATCTCTTCCGCGATAATAAAGTTAAGGATTTTCAACTAGTATTCGAACGGTGGTATATTAATACATATTGTTTTTTAAATTGTTTGTTACATAGAACGGCGCTGGTAGAGGATCGAGCCTATTTGCATTACTAATTCGGTATTCGAATCCTGGACCGCTCGTCCCCATTGTCCTCGTGACAACCGACCCTATCGACCGTGTATTCAAATGACACCTAACATTGTTTCAACAGAGCTGGTTAAAGATTCGTTCACATGACAATCAGAGATTAAAGTTAAACAATAATGATATACAACAAAAAATTAACTTAAAAGTTATTTTAGTGCTAAGAATACCATCACTTATCATTCAAGATTTTGATAGTATTTCCTTTACCATTTAACTTACTTCCGTTACTTACTATGAGCACATTTACCTCTTACCCACTTAAATTCGGGTATCTTCCAAAGATTCAAAAGTACTCGTTATAGAATATTACCTTGATTTTTATGAGACCTACTGATGATAGGTCTCTGTTGCCGAAGACTGTCTAGATAGGTGCCACCGCAGGGCCTATGGCAGCTATCAAACAGTAGTCGGCAAACATTACTGTGTTCCGGTTTGAAGGTTGCTAATGAAATTATTGAAGAAACTGGACAAAAGTCTCGAGATCTTATGTTTCAAGGAGACAGGCGAATCGCTTACCATCAGGTGAACGTCCTGCTGGTCTTATCACTTCATTGTATAGAAAAATAAATAAGTCTCGCATTTATATATGAAAAATACTTTAAATTATTTAAATACGGTTTATACTTCATTAAGCTTTTCATCATCCCGCAGGTTGGCTAGTAGAAAATACAAGCCTGATTTTCAGGTATTCAAACTATTTTAGGCTGTAAGAGAAAAGATAAAATATCTAAACAGTGTACCCCTATCCTTTGTTATATATAATTCGTAGTCTGTCTATTACTCTAACGTCATATTGGAAGTTGAAGTTGAAACCGGATGTTGGAAAATGTATAATGAAATAATTATATGTCTTTACTAAAATATAAAATTTAATTTCCACAAAGTATTTCTCTCTCTTTCTCTTTCCTTCATTTCCAATCAATAAATAACTGTCGATCGAACTCTCTCTTACATTTTTTACCAGCTCAATTTTAGATTTGTATCATTCTCTTTCATATTAATGAAAATACAACGTTTCACTACCACTCGTGTGTACTCACAGTCTGAATCTGCGAAACGGCTAATAATTGAAATGTTTGCGGATCCCTAAAGTCTATTCGTCTGTAAACAGAATAAAAAAAAAACAGCCCAATGTATGGTAACGTGATTGCCAACATTGGAATATTGTTGTTGGCCAATATTCATCCGCTACTATATTGCATTGGGATATATTACTTTACCAACAAGACGACAATGAAACCCATGTCAAGATACAGCTGATAATTTTTTTTTAATTCGAGCCGAGCGATACGTTCACCTGATGATGAGTGATACACCAGCTCATTACAACTTGACGCTTATTAGAATATTTTACACAGGACCATATTGTGCTCGTCGCCTTGACACATAATAGTAAGATGATAAATACCGTTACTCTGGTCATTTTACTAGTTTCAACGACCGTCGAACCGGAACACAGTGATGTTTGTATACTACTGTTCGGCGGCAGAAATAGGCGCTGGGGTGGTACCTACCTAGACGGTCTTCGGCAAGAGATCTAACATCAGTATGACAATAAACAAACTCATATAATTAGAACCTGTACCAAGGTACGGAAGTCTATATTTCGATTCCGGGGTCACATGTGAAATTTAGTTGATGGTAGGATTTTCTGAATCTGTCTGATTAGCTACCATGACCCTGACATTGTAAAGATACCGCCATATCAACAACAGATATATTTCGAATGTCATACTTAGAAGAGCCAATGCTTTCAAGGCCAGCTTCACGATCTTTGATGTTATCGTCTTATTAATATATATCATGCCTATTGTAAATATGCTGGTGATAGTAGTTTCTATCTTAGCTTCTTCTACTCAAACTGCCCCTGTATTAGTGAAGATTGGTACTTCAAGAATATTGTTTTTTTTGTGCACGGTACAAAAGTACCTCGCCGAATGCCATGGAAATATAAAAATTTCGTCATGTTCGTTTTCCTTAGCAATATTTCATTAAATTTTAAGCATCGGAAACCATCAGTTCCCGTCAAAATGACTGACATACAGAACAAAGAACCCCTCGACGCCGTAGACCTTCCTAATTAAAGTTAAAATTCCAATTTCACGGCTCCCCGCCAACCCAGTACACGGCGAGCCAAGAAAACAACACCGTACGGTGTTTCCTTACAGTTTTCCGTTCCATTAAACGAACTACTCTTTGATCTATTCGAAGATATTTCGCCTAGATTCCGAAATCTCCTTCTACGATCTATTTATGAACGTCTTCATATACATTATCGAGATCAGTTCATATACATCATCAAAGCAAACTGGATTTAATAATTTCGATTAATCGATGATGGCAGAATCGAAATCGAAGGGGAGTAAGGATTCCCGCACAACAATATACGGGACCCAAGCCTATCTCATCTGCTCGTGGTGCACCCTGCTAATCAACAAGCGAGGCTTTGGCTCCCACCGACTTGCTTTGGACAGCATTTTGGGAAATGACCCAAATACCCCCCATATGACCCTTACAAATGTGAGAGATCTTTAGAAAATGTCTATGTCCACCTGTGGACGTCTATCGGCCGATAATGAATGAATCGATGATGACGTCTCAGCAAGTATATTAAATGATCCTAAAACAAAAATTTTTAAGCAGAATATAGATGTTTCTAGGCTTTTGATATTTATTCAAAACTATCTGATCTATATGAGATTTACAGTAGATCTGTTGTTGACGGTTAATACTTAAACGTTGACATTTGAGATTGAATTTTAATATTCAAGTATTTTGTCGAGAATTCCTCTTCGAGCACAAAGTAAGTAGTATAAATGTATCATCCTTTAGGTCTTTAGTGTACAGTCTAGATCATTCGATCATTTCTAGAAACTTTGATCGAAAAAGGCGTTCGTCTTCGGAGTTTATTAATCATTATGTGTAAATGTTCAATACATCGATACAGAAGACTAACGTGATGTTTGTTTGTCCGCAGGTATTTGTGTGAAGTGCTATCAGGACAGATCTCATGTCATCAAGCTTGTCGCGATAACGGTGTCGGTGAGCGGGTTGTGTGGATGTGGAACTGTGTAAGCTGATCGAGCTGGCGTGGTACGGGGCCGGCGGGGGTGCGATGCAGGCGGGTGGGGGGTGGTTCGTTCCATGGACAATGGGGATGCAAAAGTTCGCGGTAGCGCTGCCGATGGGCGGCGTGGTGCCGCTGGTGCCGCCGCTGCTGGCGGCATTGCCACCCGCCCCGCCGCCTTTGCGGCTGATCGCACCTCCTCCTTTGCCACACCAAGCCCAAGTGGGAAGAAAGGTATGTGAATAACTGGAGATTCTCTTTAATATTATCACGCCTGTGATACACCATTGTTTATGGTGATAAATGATTTTCAGTTATAGCTACTCCAACAGTGGTTACTTTATCGTCAGAAGTACTAAACCATCACTGGTTCTTCAGCTTAGTATTATGATACTTTGACGTAGTATTGGAGTTTCTTTTTTATTCGTCGAAGCGACTAGACGGTATAAACTGCACTACATTACGATCGTTAGCTTGATATGTAAGATGTTAGATCTTGTTACCCTTATTATTTTGGTAGCTACAACGTCCCGCAAACCAGTACACATTAATGAATGAACCACTATTGTTTGGTAGCAGAAACAGAAGCTACGTAAAGACCAACAAGTATTTGTTATCATCGTCCAATTTGATATAAAAGAACGTACCAACTTACCCTCACTTCCCACCTGACGTTGCTTATATATTAATTAACTTTATAAAAGGGAAAATTATTAAAAGAAAAGAATTCTCCAATTACTCCTGCTTTTAACAGAGTTTAAGTGTTGGACAACCTTTAGCAAATTGAACGTCGTATCGAAAGTAATTGAGTATGAAAATATAAGTGCCATCGAATTTGCCAAGTGGAAAAACGTTTCAGAGGAATTTTCATTTGATATTAAAAAAAGCGTAGAAATAAAATTATCATTGAATGAAGTGTTAAAATAATATACAGTTATAATTTGTAATAATGACCACATCCGGTAATTACAACAACCCCTATTACTAGTAAGCAAGCCACTGAAGAGTGAGATGGGAAGATATAGAAAGAATTTGTTTTATATGTATTGGTATACAGCGGTGTTTATTACTTGACCTTAAAATTTCTGTTTTGTTTACTGATATCCTTTATTAGGTTGTAAAAAAAAAATTATAATACCTCAACTTTTATTATAGTAATAAAGATTCCGATGATATTGAAAAATGACGGCGCAACGTCTTCTTGATACGACATGTGATAACGCAAAAAATTTCATATTAACCGAAAAACCTGATATGTACTCCGTCAAAATGTCTTACTCCCAAATATTACTCGCGAACAGTATATAGAAATAATGCATATTTAAATATCAACGTGACGTCTCCCTTTGATGGCCCCCCGGCAGCGTTTTCAATATCCTTTGACTCTTATTTGTAACCGAAAGTCCGTGAAAGATTTCTCATTCTTTCACATGTATATTTACTTTGTTTGTAGGGATATTGCAGAGCGGAAGTTATCAATAGGATCTATACTGTGTTAGATCCATGTGGGACATTGATAGACAGTGGTGATCTATGCTCTAGATCCAAGGTGTTGCTGTAAATAAATAACTATAACTACAAATATTTCCTTATGAAAATTTTAACGACACTAGTTAACGCTTTATCTTATTTGTTGTAGTTGTATAGTTTTTACACAACTACCATGTATAGACATGACATGACTTTTCATATTTTTTTTATAGGCAGAATGGAAAACGAGTGAATAGTTCACCTGGGGGCAAGTAATCACTGACGCCCAAGGACAGTCGTAACACTAGAGGGCTCGCGGTTTACACAAAAGCCTAAGATTCAGACTTTATACAATACCGATGCGTCGATATGACAAGCTAGATAGATTAGCGTTGGGATGATACTACCACATCGTGGTCACCACCTCGAGAGATAAAATGTTGTCTTGCCACCTCAGCAATATGCATAGAACTGTTTGCCAGCAGTAGTATGTGCTGCTGTGGTACCTAGATAGACTCCGGCTATAGAGACCTATCACCAATAAAACTAATGATAATAATCAACAAACTAATAGTTAAATATAATCATAAAGGTAATTTTATTATATACCATATTCATCATCATCAGCGGATAGACGTCCACTGCTGGACATAGGCCTCCCCCAAAAGTCCAAACATCGATCGGTCCTGCGTCTCCCGCATCGCTAGGCACCAGGGACTGTCGTTTGTTAGGGCACGCTGGCCCAATGCGGGTTGGCGGGTTTAAACCATATTATAAAGCTCTTAATGATCTTATATCTTATTAAGTAATTTATTTTCATTAATCCTTATCCTAATTTTGTTGTCCATTGGTTCAAGTTTATTTCGTAACGAAAACCTTTAGGTCCTTTAAACGACACGATAAAAAAAAGAGTTAGTAACAATACCGAGGGAAATGTTCAGTTCAATTTAAAGGAAAACTTTAATAGGACACAAAACAGTTGTGCGGAGAGCACCCGAAGAAATTATTGGTCCCAATATTATTTAAAATAGGGGCATTAAATTTTATTAAGGCTGGTACAGTAGTTCCGAGCGCACCTTTATTGCCGCGCGGCGCCGAATTACATCCCTTATTTTTTCCTCTCCCCCAAATTTATTTCACCTTGCGCTATTTAATTATCGGAAATCTGAATTCGGCTCGCGTACCTGAAATGTCTGTTATTGTTGAGAAGAGGTCTATATCCTCCAGGTCGCATTAATTAAGATACAACAGTACGGAATAATTTCCAAAGATGATATGTTAAAACAAAATTATTTAGATTTTGATTCTTTTTATTACAAACTAAAATAACTCTATATTTATAAATAAATCGTTAAAGTATGTTATAAAAAAATATGATATAGTATAGTTTACAGATGATTTGTTGATCTCTCTATGTCCTTATAACCCTTACTTGTCTAAAAGAAAAAAAAAAACTTCAACAATCTTTCGCCCTAATACCTAACATCTATACCATTTCTCATCAGTAACAGTTCAGGTTTTTATTCCGCTAACGACTATAAGAAAGCCTCAAGAAAGTTAAGAGACATACAGCGAGCGATGGAGAGAGCGATAGTCGGAAAGTCTCCACGTGATCAAACCAGAAATGAGGACACTCAAAGACATGATAGGGTTACCGACATTATTCTATCAGTCAGGAGGCTTAAGTGGCAATGGGCAAGAGCACATAGCTCCTAGAACCTATGGACATTGGGGTCTTAAAGGGCTGGAATGGCAACTCCTATTAGGTGGGTGATATAGAAAAAATCGCTTGGACTCACACAGCGCAAGCGAATACATTACAAAGACTTAGGTCCATTGGTAGATATGATAATGATGTTGATGCACCAATCTTCAAGCATCACTGATTTCCTGTTTGAGAGGCGCTATAGTTACTATTATTATTGGAGTGTATTAACTACAATAATAATAGTAACTGGTGCTTGATATGCTATGTACCAAGACTAGTTGTCTTTCGCAAGATTTTGTTGTATAAACATTATAACTGGAGCTTCCATGTTACAGTCAAGATATTTACCATCAATACTATATATAGTGACTGCGTAATAAGTTTTAAAGTTTTTCTAAATTATTGTGAAATTTAATTCATACAAATATAACAAAAAATTTAAGCAATTTGTCTGCCACGTAACTTTGAGTATGTCTCTGATGAAGACATCACCGTCGCAAATGAAACGACAGATATAATCCGGTCACGTTGCCATCGCACGAAACCTTCGGATACGGCCCCCCTACACCCTTTTTCTTACATTCGATTGTACAAACATTTGCGAGGGTGTACTTTACGACTTGCGACATCCGAACCGTACGACGTTCGATACACGTCGCGAATATAACCCGCGTATAAATATCGTCTATCAAACGTCCAAATGTTTTACGACGTACTTTCCATATTTACGGCGTTTCCTTTAGCGCGAATTATCTCGGGTTTACGCTTTTCATTGCTAGTTCAATTCTCGTACAAACATACATATCACATTCTTGTTCTAGACTAAAAGATTATTACAACATTTCCATAACATCACCAAGAAAATAAATAAAATTTTGATCTCTTTTTACGTTACACTGTTTCACATTGAGCATTTGGTTCTTATGTATGGTCCTCCAATACCTTTCTCTTTCCTTATTTACATAACATGAATACTTCAATTGATGATCCCCCAATTGGGTCTGAACCTTCTCTCACACGGAGAGGATAGTGACTATTCATCCATCACGCTGATTTAATATCCGGATCCGAGAATGTCGCGTGTCCACGAAAACCGTTATTGGATCATGTTCCGTTACGAGGTCGTCCTGTATTTTAAGCTTAAGCTAAAGGAAAATGGGTCCTCGTCTCTTTTGTTCTTATACGCTTACAATTAATATACATACAAACCGAGCTATCATTGCTTGTAATGTATATTTATTTTATTTTCATTATCTGTATGAAAATACACAGAACAGTGCTGAAGTTGATGTGATGCAGAGACGCCTGTTACAATAAAATGGATAAGGGATAGGCACCAGCAAACAATATTCCGTCAGCGTATGTTTATGTCTAGATAAATTCAAATGAATGGTACATACCATTTAGTAGTCAAGAATGTTGGCTCAATTTAACTGTAGATGTTTGGAACCTGGCTACACCGACACGTGGGAAATTATAGCGAAGTGATCAATAAAACGAAATTTTTATTACTCTTCTATGTTTCCATCATGAGCTGGTTAATTTCGGTAGTAATGAAGTTGAAAATAATAAAGCCGTCATCACCCAGAATACTCCGGCTCTCATATCTTGACAGCTGGAACACAACAATGCTGTTATGGCGACAGATTTACAATAAGAGAGTGTTATCTAAACAGTATACGTGGATAATTTGTTTCTAAAAAGAAATTTCCTCCATTACAAAAATATCATGCCGTTACTGTTGAAGGCAAATAATATCGGTTTCATATTATTGGATTAATGACGTCACCTTCATTTTGTTTGATCTTCCGATCTGGCTTGGTACTTCTATCTATTTTGGGACACAAACGAATTGATTAACGTCAATGTCAAGAATTTGTTGCTTCATTAGTATAAACGAATTTGACACTGCTTATCACAAATCCGTCATACTGTTGTCTTTGTTTTTAACTTCTTGAAGGTACTGAGTAGTATTATTACATTTAGAAATTGAACTGTCGATAAGGGAGGTTCGGTAAACAAATTCTCTGGAGACTATCTAGGTACATGTCAAACAGTAGCATTCAAAAGTTTCTGTCTTTGAAAAGCAATTTGAAATGTAGACGTAACAAGTTCCACATTCTTATAGACAGGCGTGTCACTTGCAATCAGATGAATATCCAGTACGATGCTTTCTCATATGAAAATACTTATTGTTGTGTGACCTAGTCTCTCTAATGCAATAACTATCCCGATATTTATTAACGATAATGTAAACTTAAAGTTAACAACTGGCCGGAGGCTGCGTAGATCTAATTGGCCGTACGTCTCCATTAAGTCGGTAATCATTACTCTGACCCGTCTACTGCTTGCGGCGGACCATTTCTATGAGCTAATATATAAACACGGTACATCAATTCCCAGCAATGAACACTAAATGGTAGACAAATTAATAGAGTCGTTATTTATGCTAGATTTAATCTCGACAGTGGCCTATTCGGGACTTATTTAATGGACCTCTAAATCTTACGTTCGCGATTGCTTGATTCTAATTCTCCTTGCTGATGTTATCGATTAGGGTCGATCACCTTCTGACCAATACGATATAGACTATTATAAATCTTTAGTTTCTTTTACTTCATCTTTCGATCTTTATATGTAAAGGTTTTTTTTTCTATTTCATTTGCTGTATTATCATATACAGGTTCCATAACGGATAAATTGACAACATCATTCAAAAGTTTTTTATTTCGTCTACCCTCACAATATCCGAGATAATTGTTATGTGCAACCTTTATGTCCATTATTAATCGTGTCACCGCCCACTATCTCTTCTCTTCTTCGTCGAATTTCAAGACGTGAAACGACTCGGTAACGCAACTCTGCCGGTGGGCGATGGGCCTGAAATTAAACCATCCGAACTAAAATTAACATGTTACTTGATCAGCGCCGGCGTGCTTGGCAGCCTCTTTTAATAGTCGCATTCAAGTTTATAAATCACTCCGTAATTGCTGCGATGCACCGAGACCGACGGCCATTTGCTAACTCACCCACATATTAGTGCCGCGGGGGTTTTATTGCAACATATTCGTTTTCTTATTGTTGATTCTTTTCAAAATAACACGCTGGTCTCCGGGATGCCTTTTCATATTTTACGCGAGAAAATAAACATCTGATATTTTCCCGTAAACGCTTTAGTGTTGCCAGGTTTATATGAAGCCATAACAACACTTACCGAGCTGTTCTCTAAACTTATTTTTAACGTAACCGTATTTTCTTTGCATAGAGTATTAGAATCAGAATAAATAGTATTAGAAATGTAATAATAAATATTTATATGTACGGAAGTTTTACCTTGACACCTCGTACATGATCCTATTAAATGAATAGAAAAGAAATTGATAGATTCAGAAAAATAAGAGTGACTGTTTATCAAAGCAAGCTTCCGCTAGTTAGTAATCTGTTATGGTTATAAAAATTTATGACGGTTTGAAAGACGTTGCGGTTTACATTTATCTAAAGCCTACGAGTGTGTGGTGTAAACAACTTAACCACTACTCACACCCCTCTCGGTATGTAATTGTAAAGAAACTGTACCACATTTATTGGCAATGACTAGTAACAAACCTTAAACCTTTAATGTAATCGCTTCGACATCAAGATAAGCAGTAGCAAAAACTGGTCCACACCTCCCTCCCAATTAGTAGAGGGACTCTTAAGGTCGCGAGAATCGAAATAACAAGTGATCAGTTAATAGAGGCGGAATCAACCGAACACGATCTGGCGTTAATTGGACTCATCTCGTGTTAATTCACCCTTGATTTAACTGCCCACCGTTTATTCGGTCCGCTATCTTAATGATCACGATCTGTGGTTAAAATTTAACTGCATTATTTTTTTTTTAACCAGCCTTTACTATGTTGTGCAGAATCAATATTCTCTTAGAGAATTTTATTCTTCTTTGATACATTGCTGAAGATTATTTCTTCTAAGTAACATCGAAATTGTTTCATTATATTGAAATGGCGGGATCTGTAGTAAGTCTGTAGATAAGAAATCTGTCCATATCAATGTAAAGCTGACTACAGCAGAAATACAGTAACATTTGCACACTACTGTTTGGATAAGAAATTTTTACTGGTGTAGTACCTTACATAGTGTATGGTAACAGAGATCAGTTTGTCCTCTTATTCTTCTTCTTCGTCGGTTTCGGTATCGTGGTGATCAGTTCTCTTCACTTATTACTAATAAATAATGTCAACGATTTTAATTTCTACTGTCATTTAAATTATTTTCGAAATTAATATGAGTACAGCTAACAGTTGATGTTTCATATTGCCGTTCCTTAACTCATCTCCACTTTATATTTTACCCATATCGAAAAGGATTACAAAAATCAAAATAAGTACAGCGCTTAATAAAATCATAAGATATTAAAAACAGTTCTCAGTTATTTATCTAGGGTAGATAGTGGTAGGAATCAATCGTTTGTCCAGGTTTCTACTCAACTTTTTCCTTTAAAAGTAGAGCATAATTTCGAATTATATTTAATGACTATGGGGCTGTGGATGGTGGAGCTCGGTCAGAGTAATCTGGCTCACATATGTTGTCTGTCGGTAAATTCTAATATATATAAAGTAAGAATTTAAACTACACAACTTGTGCCCTCGGAATCGAAAAAGCACCTCTATGATTTAAAACAAACGCTTAACCACATCGCCACAAAGGTAGATAAGTTGTATGGATTAAGGAAGTCATCAATATCCGGTTTGGCCATCAGAGCTTTCATTCGGGATTATTTGGGTATGTTGTGTTATCTCCCCATCATTGAAGAGTTGGTTCTTACGCAAGATGTGTAGTCATTCTTTTTAAGTGACTTACATCCTGCTACGAAGTTCTTTCATACCACAGCTATTCATGACATTCGTGTTCATGCAAACCGGCGGCCCATATGCCGGCCATTGAGCAATGAAGCTGTTATTGACTGTTCACGTTCCGTTTGTGCTAACATATTGGCCCAATTGAACGTCTTCAATTGACGCACAGCGTCACCTCCTTCCGTCCACGTTCAGATCAACGACCTGGCTGCATCGTACATATCTGTACTTTTATTTTTATACAACAAATTGAAAGACTTAATTTGTCTCGACGTGAAGTAGCGTAATGAAAAAAAAAATGTTTGTACCGCGATTCGTAGTGCAACTGAATTTTTATTTAACTGCTCCACGAGTGGTTACTGTTTATTGTATTTTAAGCCTTATGCGTTTTAGGATACAGATTAAAATTGTTTAACATCCTTCGTGTCCTATTTTATGAGTTTTTAATTTCGCCTGGTTTGCTGTTCTCGTTGATATCAGCGCCGTCTTGCCAATACTGTGCCATTGTGAGTTCCAAGTGTTGCGTGCAAGTTATTAATTGCTTCATTGATTCTCTTAACTTCTTTTCACTTAATCGATATGACACCGGGAGTCAGGTGAAGGGTTGTTCGACATATTTTTTTAACTCTAAGAACGTTAATATCAAGGACTCCTGTATCATTTTTTATCGCCGCCTGGAGCGTTTCTTGACTATAAATAAAAAGCACTGGAATAGTATTATTCAGAACATATTAACACAATATTTAAAATATTCAGATTTAGCGAATTCATTGTTAGTATATTTTCATTAGATTATAATCCAAAAATTCATCTACCACAACAGGTATTTCCGCTGCAAAAAGAAAGGTTTCCAAATATTATTGTTTTCCAGCTTGAAAATTGCTATATCTAAGGAAATTATTACAGTAATGACAATCGCTAATATCGCAAGGTCGTCGTTATTAACCAATAGACATCCTGCTGGATATAGGCCTCCCCCAAGGATCTTCACACCGATCGGTCCTGCGCTGCCCTGGTTCCGGTGCCTTGCCAACGTGTCACAGTCAGCATGGCCTCCGGTACCGCCGGTCACAAGGGACTGTCCTTTGTAGTGGTTTACATGGGGCGATTTGTGCCATTGTTGTGCACCCCATACACTCCCTTATCAGAAGGTAATAACCTAAATATGATGCTGTGTTAACATATTCAAACACCTCCCTATTATGGGCATGCAAATTAAACCGATCAAAGCCTCACTCACCTCGTCGTTTCGCTGTATAAAAAAAGGTCTATTGCCATTTGAATCCCTTTGAATTACCATGAGACTAACTCATCCTTCAATCTACTTAATACATTTGTGAACATAACCCGAAGGCTGTATAAGTACATCTGTCAATGTCAGAAGTGCTCCACTCAATTCAACGGTACCTTATAAAGCGGTGTAACTAGTTGCTTGTTGCTCTCATAGTAATTATAGATATTTATTTTTAACATCATTTCGCGAATATGTATCGCCTTCTGCGAATAACCCTTTCATTATTTCTGTCCCAACTTGACAGACTGCTTACTTAACGTCGTACACTTAGTTTTATTTCGCTTGATCGCACTTGCGACTTTGCGGTGGCTGAGAAGTTTCTCTTAAAGTTATTCTGTATAGAATGTTTTACGTATGAGACAATTATCCTACAGGTACTTTATTTGGTTTATATTTCTTGTCATATTATTTACAAAATTTATGTATTCTTGTTCATATGTAGCTTAAGTGTGTGTCACTTTGTTGCCGATAGCTTATTGGTTTGTTGCTTAACAGTAGTAGCCAATGGAGTGAAGTTGCAGCGGAATTCAAATAGTCCTTATACACTGATACCATGCATACAATTATCATTGTTAAATTCAATTTCCATAACAAGTAAAATTGATAATAATTAGAAGACTTTAATGTATCTTGAACAGCAGTAAATTCTGTTGACTGCCGGGCTTATACTAGTCACTTATATCCCTGCTTACAGTTATGCTATCTTATTATCTACCATTACTATTACATACGCAGTTAAAGTAATCTTTACCTATCTTTATTTCCATTGTATACAATGCTGCATATATTTAGACAATATTATTGATAATCTTAACAATAGGACTTTAATGTATATTATTGCTTAGAAACATAATTCTAATAAAAACTTTGTCTATTGATATTGATATTGAAGCCTACAAGGCTTATATTTCGGAGTAAAGTATTTATTTCATGAAAATTACAAAACTTTTTATATATCTTCGTGTAAATCATTGATTTGCATTTTTTTTAAATTGTATGTCTCTCGCGTACCGGAAGACGTAGTATTAGCAAGCCCCAGGTGGTCCGACGATCTGGTGAAGGGCGGGCGCAGGATCGATAGATGTGTAGTAGACCTTTGGGGTAGGCTTAGCTTAGCGTAGTCTAGCAGTGTACTATTATCAGCTGGTAATGACGATAATGATGAAAGTCTGTCTTTACCAATTATATTATATAATCATCATACCTTTCAACAAACATCCATCCAAAACTATTTTTTCCTGTCACACCTGACGCAGTATTTATGCACTACGAAGCTGTTATATCCTGGGTCTTGATAAACCCGATCACGGTTCACAGTATTTCTAATTACCGCGATAAGATAAGCATCCGATTCCGTGCTTGAACCATTAAGTCCACCGTGGACGGAATATTAACAGTTGGAATTAACCACACGGTTAACTTACATCTCCGTGTTTAATCCGTATTGTTATATATATAGATAAACCTGCACACAACATATGATGGAAGTTAACATCTTCACAATTACCTAGAAGACCTAAACTACTGGTTTTAGTATTTACACAAATATTGTTGAAAGTATTCAAAATCAGACAGATCTATGTGTTTATTTAATATCGCCTCTTCATATAGCATAACTTAGTGCTTAATTATAATACTACTTACTTTACTGGTGTTAGGTCTCTGTTTTTCGAGACCGTCTAGGTATCACCGCAGTTCCTTTGTCAGCCAAACAATACTGTTTAATTACTGTATTCAGATATGGAGGGCGCTGTAGCTTGATTAGACAAATCATCATCATTACACATCCACTGCTGGAAATAGACCTCCCCCAAAGATCTCAACATTATCAGGGGTTCATATGGAAGGATTTGGGCTATTTCCCACCACGCTGGCCCTATGCGGGTTGGTGGGAGTCAGGACTTCGTTTGTTGATTAGTAGGTTGCGCCACGAGCAGGTGAAATTGGCTTGGGTCTTGTGAGTTGTTGTGTGAGACCCCTTATACCCCATTAGACAAGCATGCTCAAATTAATGAGCGCAATATGGAGTAGTGTATATCGTTCTAACTATCGCTATATTACCGTGGACTGGCGTATTTACCAGGTGTACGACTCGCTCGTCTCGTCGCTTCGTAGAATAACAAAAACAACTAGGTATTAATTGATGATATAGTCTACGAGGTGAAGTGTACTAATTTGTCACACGCGTCCACTAGGGACAAACTTGGAACAACTTGAAGTTTTACCACCTCTATCAGAGGGCGATTTAAATATTAAGTTCATCATAATCATCATCATCATTATCAGCAATTGTTTATCCACTACTGGATATAAATCTTCCCCAATGTCATCCACCAAATGCCATACTTAGCTTCTCGCATCTAACCACTTCCGACAGCTCTGATGATGTTGTTGATCCAACTGGAGGGAGGGCGGCCTCCACTTCAAAACTTTTCTGCTCCATCGGTCGTCACTGACACGATAGACATGGCCGGCTCACTTCCACTTCAGCTTGCAGATTTTGAGAGCTCGTCGACGACTTTAGTTCTCCGTCGAATTTCTTCGTTCCTGATTTTGTACCTTAAAGAATTGCCAAGCATAGCTCTCTCCAGCGCTCTCTGTGCTACTTTGAATCGGTGGATGGTCAGCCCAATGGTCAGGTGGCATATCTCTGTAAGAAAATTAAGATACGGTAAACATTTTTCTATAAAACGTATTATTTTATATACAAACAAATTCTATAAAACAATGATCAGAATGTTAATCTAATGGCTAGTGGTATAATATTGTTATACCACTAACAATTCTAACTAATACAATGTAGCGCTAGCAAGGATGCAATAGTCGTTTGACATATAATGTTAAACCTCGTTACCGCAATAAATTCACTAGCTACAACGCCCTTTAAACCGTAATGCGGTAATATTTGAAAAGTACTGTTCGTCGGCATAAATAGGAGCTGCGCTGGTAACCACAAAGTCAGAAGCAGAAGAGACTCGCAAGCTATACTAGTAATGAAAAAAGGTAATGTTTTAGATTAGTCTGGAATTTTAGGTCATATAAAGGTCTGTTAGTGTAGTCTGGTCTGTATTTACCTTAAAATAATTGATGCAATATCACTGCATACAGACATCAACTGCGTCCGTGGCAAGGGTCCGCCTGTTTAAAATTCGACACACGCCGCCTCGCGCACGGACGCTGGCGTTTTACAACTTAACACACTGTGTCCGATGCGTTACGAATGCTCGGTACGTTGGTAATCGGTAATTGTACACATTCGGGGTTCTATATACCATTAATTCATAATTAACAATGTGATCGACAGGATTTTCCTGCTGATAGATCTAAAGCGCCGGCGCAGTTAGGCAAATAGGCATTGCTTATCTCTTTTGTCGAGGAGAAAATCAAGAAGTCAGAAACCCAAGAAGACCAAGACTTCATGAGTTTTATACTCACTAAAGCCCCAAAGTTGTTGAGACCACAAGATCACCTACAGAACGCTCTTTTGCCTCTATACGGGGACCGGAAAGTAATGTCGTTTCTGCGCATGCCAATACTTGATTATCATTTGTCAGCTCATTGTTTTGTTCAGAGGCGTACCAAAGACATTGTGAGGTTATAGTGATTTCTTTACTTATAGACAATTGAATTACAATTTTTTTTTGTAATTTTGGGTAAAATGGCCAGCCAAATACCAGAAGAGGTACACATCCGGCATTGCATGCTCTTTGAGTTTCGCAAGGGAAATAACGCAACAGTTGCTACCAAAAACATTTGCGATGTTTATCCAAATGCACTGGACATTCGTAAATGCCAAAGGTGGTTTTCTAAGTTCAAATCGGGTAATTTTGATCTTTCCGACTCGTATCGATCAGGAAGACCATCAGCGTTAGACAACGACGTGTTAAGGGCGGAAGTGGAAGCAAATCCGTGTCAGACGATCGAGGAATTGTCAAACAGTCTCAACAAACCTTGGTCGACCATCCAAGAACATTTGAAGCAGATTGGAAAAGTAAGCAGAGCAGGTGTTTGGGTCCCGCATAATCTGTCCGAACAGAATAAGGCTAACCGATCAATCACATGCAACTTATTGCTTCAACGACACAACACAGAAGCGTTTTTTGATCGCTTGATCACAGGAGATGAGAAATGGGTCCTGTATGATAACCCAAAACGCAAAAGGCAGTGGCTCTCTCCAAATGAAATCCCTCGGAGTACTGCTAAGCCAGGTTTACACCCCAAAAAAGCGCTTTTGTGTGTTTGGTGGAGTATTCGCGGCATTGTTCATTTTGAATTACTGAAACCTGGAGAAACTGTTACTGCAGACCTCTACAGCGAACAACTGCAGCGAGTCAATCAATCTTTAATTGAAAAGTGGCCAGCGATTGTCAACCGAAAAGGCGTCATTCTCCAACATGACAATGCAAGACCGCACTGCGCAAGGCGAACTCTAGAAAAAATTAATGAATTGGGGTGGGAGGTGCTGCCTCATCCACCATATTCGCCCGATGTTGCACCATCGGATTTCCACTTATTCCGAGCGCTGCAACACTTTTTAAGTGGCAAAACATTTGCAAATTTGGATGATATCCAAAATGCCATCTCTAGATATTTTGCCGAAAAACCAATTAATTTTTATCGATCAGGGATTGAAAATTTACTCACTAGATGGCAAAAGGTTATTGACAATGATGGGGAATACATCATTGATTAAAAATAAAGACTCGTTAAAAATGTATGTGTTTGTATTTAGCGTAAGAAAACGACATTACTTTCCGGTCCTCCTAATACATCTCAGGGAGAACCGTAACCCTCCCCAGTACTATCGCTTAGCAAGGACAAATAAGAGAACACCTCGTACTTCTCGTCCTCTCAGAGCTCGCTTAGTAGACTGCGTACTAGTAGACCCATTTAGTCGCTTTCTACGACGGGCAGGGCTTACCTTAATCCTATTCTGAGTACCCTGAATATAGGGCAGAAGCCCTGCGTACTTAATCTCTGTAAACTTAAATAATAAAAATCTCTACATAATTGAAATAGATAAGTTTATTATTAAGTTTAGGTAAGTACAGAGATTTCGCGTCGGTGTGCATACAAATCTAACACGTAATCTCTCTATACGGCCCTGGATGTACCTTGGAGGTTATTTATGCACCAAGCTTTGGGGTCGCGGGCGTTGTTTAGGAAATCCTAAAGCCTTTCTTAACGCTTTGAACGAGATCGCGGAATGACCACAGACGTTACTTTCTTCTTGAACTTATTCAAAGATATATTATAAGAATTTTGAAATATGGTTTATTCAGTTTAAAGAAAGAATCACCTAAAACACATCGTCTATTAAGATTGGTGGGGTATTAAAAAAAAATTGTAATACTCTTTTTGCGAGCGGTTAAAAAAGGTCGTAGTTGCGCGGAAATTTTAGCCTGTAATAAAACCTCCAAGGTTAGCTCAATACACAGTGATCGTTAATGTTTTTAACTACGGCATCACGTGAAACGAGCCGAAGATTATCAGCAGCGGGAATAGCTGTTGCAAATTTTAATAGAAAAACTTTTACAAGGGCATTTATACACGCGAGTCATTAAACTGAAACGAAACATACAAACTTTTTATATTAGCAACTTCTTCATTTACAGATTTTTGAATATCAGGTTAAAATATTTTTTAGGCGACGGTTTTATAGAATGTATACATCATCGTCATCAAACGATAGGCTTCCACTTCTGGATATAGGCTTCGCACAAAGATTTGCACATCGAACGCTCCTGTCCTGCTCGAGTCCACTGTCATCTTGCGACCTTCACCAGACATTCATCATAGCCTCTGATAACACCGAGTACCAGGAGCCGTCGTTTCTAAAGGTTGATATGAAAGGATTTGCAACTTTTCCCACGCTGGCCCTATGACGAGCCAGAGCCTCGTTTGTTGATTAGCGGAGTCCACCGCGAGTAGATGAGGTTGACTCGGATCCCGTGAGTAGTTGTGCGTTACCCCTTACATCCCTATATATATACTACTAATTAAAAAAAATATCTCACAAAATTTATGTAATCTTAAGTTCCTTATAACATAAGTCTACTACTTTTTTTTATTCAAAGCAGCGATGAGAAGAACGAGACGTTCACCGGATGGTGAGCGATACACCGAATAGGACCTTTGTCCCAAAGGCTAAACGTTTACTTCAACTTAATTATAGTACGATTAGAGAAAGATAGAGAATTGATTTTTAATTGCTTCATAATCATCATCATCAGATAATAGACAGATATATAGAAATTACATTATTAACTTAACATGATTTTTCTTATAAAGGTGGCAATAGATCATAAAAGGTTGAGAACCAATGGTTGAAAGGGATGAAGCTACATTGCACTAATTGCGTTGAGATATTGGATTAATTCCTGTTACCTCAGTAATTTAACTAGCTACCGCACCTTTCTATCTGTTATACCGTAATGTTACTGTTCGAAGGATAAATTATACGCTGCAGTTCTCTCAAAGACGTCCTCTAAAATTCAGTATAGTAAATAACTTTACATATAGTAATGTGATATGATAATGTGATAATTGTCCATTATGTTGATTATTATAATCTTAGCTATCACTTTTGTTATAAAAGCCCATTAAAACAATGTTTTTTTTCTGTATGTGTGTGTGTTTAAGTGAAATTGCGTTCGCCCCCTCAAACGCTTTGAAATTTAGGAAGCCGTAACGTGAACCTTTTATTTATTACAGCAGTTACCTGCTTAAGTTATTAAGGAAGCTTTACGTTATATTCATAATTTAAATGAAATAAAGCTCCATATATATACACCTGTATTGGTGCTAAATAAATAGCTTGTCAAAAGCTTCATTTTTATTAAATTTTGAGATAGCTTTTTAATGCTCATACTTGTAATTATAACGATTCGTTTGCAAGGAATTTCAACTTGGAGGTTTAACATATTAAGGACTTAAAACCTTTAGGACTTATATTACTAAGGTTAAGTTTTTAGTTAAGAAATGATAAAGGAATAATTTTTAAAATGCTGTGTTAATATTTGAAGAGTTATGAAGACTTTTTTCTATCGTCATCAAAAGCTTACTGTAGACAGTAGTTCCATAGTGAAATATGTTCATTAGTTGTATGTATTGGGAAAATAGCTGATAGTATACATTTTGCTAATAAAGTAATTATATTATAGTAAAGTGAATACAATTTATGTGCCAATTATAATATCGAATGTTGGTTATAAATTTCGCGTGTTCCCTTTCCCGGTGACACAATCACAACGTGTGTGCCACGGGGCCAAAGTATCACCTGACCTTATACAGGGTCCGTACGTCGTTCTGTTTGGTTGCAATGTAAATTCGATAGGCCGAACCCTTGCAGCGATGCGTCCATGCCTGACCAGTGAATGTGAACGTCGATGATCACTCGTTATTATGTATTATTCCGCACCCGCTGGCCGGTTTGATGCCGTTGTTCTTTAATCGACAGTCAGCAAAACAAGTTTCGTATTGCCTGCGTTGTAAGGTCTAAAATTAATTCGTAACGTTTGCCGGCGAGCGCGGCGTTATCCTTGTCGTCAGTACAAATCACTAGGAGCGTTCGCTGTGCTTGGAAACCAATTTCCGGTTCCCTTTCATATTGAAATGTAAGTGGCGTCCTCTACGGCGAATGGTGCGCGGGGTATTTATGGAGTACGACAAGGTTGTGCCGCCGCGTGGTTAGTATTAGTGTTGCGTGACTTTCGGTTTTTGATCGTGTCGAAGATATTGTTTAAAATACACCTCATTGTATTTATCATCGGACTTAATCAACAGCATGAATTATTTCTGAGTGTCATGATTGGGAAAATTTTATGATCTTACTGTATACGTCATATTTGACACGATAATGGAAAGTTTGTTTCGTAATATTGCCCTCTTAAGACATTATTTTAATATAGTAATTATTTTTAATTTAAAACATAATATAACATCAGAGAGTCTAGAGTATTCTGGACGAACAGACATTTCCAACCAAGTCTTCATTATCTCCTGAATATAATGTGAATTTGAGATGAAATATATGCTAGTTGTAAATAAAAACAGATTTTAGTAGTTGTCATATAATTTGCAAATTTTTTTTTTTTAATAATATCAGTTATATCGCGAAAATTTATTTTAATAACTAGAAAACAAATTTTTTTTATTCAAACCCCCGTAAATTTATTAAGCTGTATCTAAAGAAAACTGAACTGGCTTTAACTACTACAAGATTACTACATCGAAAACGAAATCTAAGTATACATTAATAAAGAAAAAATAGTATTTAACCTGCGATAAAACTGGCAACCCTGGAGCTAGACAGGCTAGGGTCTAAATAATGTATTGAAGGGTTGACGTATTTTATATTGGCTTGCTAGCTAAAAAGATCAACGTAGATCTTTTCATGTTACCTTGTTAGGAGATGTTTTTGTGCACCGCATAAATCTCTAAGGATTATGTGAAATAAGATTTATAGCAGTGGATCCTCTAGTACATTTTATTCTTCATCAATCATTAATAGACATAACATAAATCAAAATAAATTGTTTGTTCAATGAATATAATTATAACAAACAGGAAATTGACGAAGATCTTTGGGTGAGGCCTATGTCTAGCAGTAGACGTCTGTCGGCTGATAATGATGATGATCCTAGTAAGAAAGACCAGTCAAAAATTTTGCTATGGAAACTATCTTCATTTTTATCTGTCAATATTTAGACTAATTCGTCTTTTCTAATTAATACTACAAATGCATGGAGATAATATATTTTAGAATATTAGCCCAAGACCTTTAAGTACAAATAGATGGGCTAACAGAAATAAACACAATATTCTTCTGTTAGCTTAAGTTCTTCGATAGTATGGAAGACGTTTTTAGTTTTTATATGTTAATATAATAAAGATTGATATCTTTAAGTAGCAATGGGCAGGACATATCTCTCGAAGGACTGAAGGCAGTAAGATCCTCGAGTGGCGGCAGCGTGCAAAGTAGGCCGACGATTTGTCGCGGGAAGCCGCTGTATGCAAACAGCGCAGGACCGATCGGAGTGGATATCCTTGAGGGAAGCATATACTCATCAGTGGGCTATATCCGACTGATCATCTAATATAATAATTGTTTAGCGTAAGTAAATTCATATTAATAATAAGCAGCACAATTAACAAAGGTCGCTTAAAAACGAGCTCTGGTGCCCGGAGCGGATTGGGAATGCTTTCATCGGGGTCCACCACCTCAGCAAGGTACCCCACTCGCCTGTTTCATTATATAATGGAAATTTTATTTTATTAATTACAAACGGCCTCGGCTCCGTAAAGTTTCGGCGTTTGTAAGGGTATTTCGGCGGTATCGTTTCGGCGAATGTCTTACTCATTGTTTGAAGTTCGCTTTTATTGTTCCACCTTAAGTTATATTTAAAGGGAAACACGATATCGGGGATCGTTTGTCGCTACGTTTTCGTATTTTAACTTTGTACTTATTCATTTTATTATGCCTCTGTATTTTAAAGGGTTTCTCTTACTTTCAATTTTATTTTTGTTATGTCTCTCGGTTGCTATAGCAACGAGTATAACATACACTCGTAAAACCGGTAAATGTACTTCAACATGCTGATTATCTTAACGCATAAATTCTACAGTTTATAGACATTGATTTGCATTTTATTGTTATAGTTTGTTTGCAATTGTTATTAATAAATTTCAACCCTCAAAAATATAAACGCAGTGTATTGTGATTGTAAATAGATCGAAAAATTCTGATGTAAATTTTAACTGACGCATACGCCAAGTGTGAAACTTAATTAAACTGCAAATGAAGTAAACCAGTTACTGGGTAATAACAGTTAAATTGGTTTTAAGCTTGTTCAACACAAAAAACATTAGGTTTCCGGTTACCTATTTACAATAAAATTTTTCTTGTTTAAAATGGATGTTTATTTTCACCGTTCGTTGGTGTAAGTTTGTAATTTTTTTTTATATTCTACTATAAGGGATTAGCAGAGACGGACGTTCACCTGATAGTTGATAAGTGATACGCCCGCCCATAATAATGTAGCTATTTATGATGATATATACTACACCACATTGCGCTCGTGATTTTAAGACATAGGAAGTCTCGTTACCTCAGTAACTTCACTAGCTATAGCGCTCTTTAATTCGGAACACAGTATTGTATGCACACTTCTGTTTAGCGGCAGAAATAGGCGCTGCTGTGATACCTATCTAGACTGCCTCCAACAACAGAGATCAATAGTAAAAATATTATATTTGCATTAAATTATATTTAAACTTCATATTTATCTGTACGTTTATAGATTATTACAATACTGTAAGTAAAAAATATTATCGTATGTCAATAAAACGATATCACAAAGGGTAAAAAAATCGTATCCCATTTAAATATCTCCCGCATAGAGTTTGTTCGGTGACACTGCGCCGTCTGTCCGTCTCGCGGTTTGTCATTTCTTTTATGACAGTTGAAGGGACTTTCAATATGTACTAAATTAAAATAAATCGACAACACAAAAAAAACTAAGGTATAAACTATTTTTGATAAGGGTCAAACGGGCCGCCCCTTAGCTTTTTCGCTTTTTCTGAAGTTCGCCGGCTGAACGACACGGGACCGCAACTTTCAATACACCGGCGGCCATGTTTTTGTGTGTTAGCATTAAATGGCGGCCACAAAACTTTCCGACTTACAACCAATGTTATTTCGCGGCTGAAATGTTTTACATATTTATATTTGTTAAATAAGTTGTGAATAGAGGGAAAAACAGTTGGGAATCGGATATTGAATCTATCTTCTTGTTAGTCGGTATCACTCTTGACAGAGTGGTCGTGGTCATCACTTTAGATGTTGGTCGGAATCTTAACAACACTACACCATAATGAATCTATCTAACATATGTATAATTAAAATAGATTTTTCTTTTGCGCCAATCACGTAAAAACTAGTGAACGCATCGACTTGGAAAAGCATCCCACTCGGAATGATTTGTAGATCGTTATAGGCTAATATTTTGAATTTCATAGGTGCCTCATCGTTGTATTTCTAATTTCCTTTTATAAACATTTTCATTTCGTATTATTTATATGGTTGCTATAGTAACGGTTCCTATACAAAACCTAATTTTATATTACGACCAACAAAGCTAACGGGGAACAGCTAGTATGTTTTAACTACAGAGATGTAAACAAGCATCTGTTTCATGGTTAGTAGGCTAACGTAGCCTATAGACACATTTTTTTTTTTATTTGACGAAGCTACTTGAGGAGCTGTTCACGTGGTAGGTGATAAGCCCAGAACGACGAGGTGCGAGGGTTACATCCACAACACCAAATTGTGATCGTCATCTTAAAGCAAAAGATTTTAAGTCTTTACACCACAATAATTTCCTATAGTACTAGAGTCATCACCACCGTCATACCATCCCTTAGAAAGTAAGCAGATTTATTGGCTTAAAAACTTTAATACTATTAAAGGTTATGATCAGATTTTTTAGTATAATGTATTAATAATTGATAATAGTAAGAAGTTTTCAATCCCTTGTTAAAGTCTGAGAGGACTGACATGATCCTTCAGTGTAAAGTTCTATAATAAAACAAAAAGGACAATATTGATAAATATGATGCATACGATGATGGATGGTGGTTTTAAGTTTATCTAGTCCCGTGTTATCATACTAACATTGAAATTTACCCTTTTATTATAGCAATTGATCCATCTTACACCAATTAGTCAAGTCTCGTTCGCGGCGGTGGTGTTTTTATTCGCGAATACTTTCATCGGAGCGTTAATCGATACGTGAAAACCTTCGACGTTAAGATCGCAATGAAATTAGCTGAAGCACATTTTTTGTTTCCCATTTACCATTCGAAGATCCGAAAGCCACTTCCTGTGGATGTAGTTCTCGGATCGGATAAGTTTTTGCATTCCGATCAGCGTGAGAGTGCATCGATTGAGTGCGTTTATGCCCACTGCTGGACGCTTTTTGCGATATACACCTTATCGTTTAAAGGCTCGAGCCAATTAAGCCCATGTCGTGTCATTATAATTACCCAAGCAGCTTCATTTTTTATCTTACTTTATCCTTATCTGGATTTAAAGGTATGATCAATCAATAATTTATCTTTTATGTTTTGTCGTTTGATTTTATTTATATATTCAGTGAACGCTCTTTTATCTTCATGGTGTTGAGGTTATGACAACATTTAACCTATTATACTTTAAATTTGAATTTCTTTGGTTAATTTTGTAACTAATCACAATTCGGTTTAGCTTGTTATTATTGCTATTAGCTATTAAATGATTGTGTGGAAACTAAACGTAGGTCAAGATTCATTATCCGCCGTAGATCGTCACCCAGCGATTTACCCCAGACAGTATCGCAATGATTTCTTTGTTCACCGTACTCGGCTTCCCAGAACAGCATCTCGCCATCCTTTATAATGAAGCCGCATCCCAGTCAGCATTATTTCCATTCCTGACATCGTCACAGTTTAGCATTGTTGCCTCTCCTCGCCCTCTCCCCTTTTTTTTTCGGTCGCCTTCGTTAGCGATTTGGTCGTTTTCGTTTTGTCAAAGACCGTACTCCCGCTTGTTTCGAGGAATATTTTTTAGTTCTCCTTTTTCGGCTGGCTTTCGACTTCGCCAGTTTAATGGCGATGGTGCTCTAATAAGGGAAAGGCTGATTGATTCTCTCGATGATTACCATTCGCTTCGGGTGTACTATTTAATCCTTCTTCTGATATCTTAAATTTTACAACGTCTATAAGAATGATTTCTTTTGAGTATTATAATATTTTTTCAACATGTTTATTTAGTACATTATGTTAAGTTGTTCTAGTTCCTATATTTATTTATTCAGAGCCAATAACCGCATTGTGATGGTTAATTTAATCCAATTTCATCAAATTTTCTATATTTTTCCAGAAACTTTTTTTAGGATTGTACACTAAAGAAAACAATAATAAAGTATTGTTGGTCTGTCTACTCTAGACTTGTACTTAATACCCCAAAAAGTTAAATTTCATCAACAATATTTATATCTTTCGACCTTTAAAAGCAGACAATTGTTGGAGTGGTTCCAAGTATTTTTGCTTGAAATGTTTCATTATGAATTGCTTCTTCGGAAACCACTTGAATATTTGTTAAAATTTGAATGTTTTAATTCAGCTTTTCCATAGATTCTCATTTATTCTGTTATTGGTAAAAAAAAACTATAGAGTATTTACTACTTCTTATTTTTAGGAATCCTGCCTCATAATATACACTCATGTATCTTTTGACTTTGTGAATTCATTAATGAACTTAGATATAAATGCTTATTTATGCAAAGAGGTTAACTGTAATCTTCTTCCATTAAATTGAATGTTATAACTCAAATAAACAAAAATGAAACAGCCATTTTACACCGGCACGGAGAATGTTAAAGAATCGACTTCCATTTCACGAAACGGCATTGGGCCTGACCAAAAGCGCTTTGTTCGTAAACTACCAAGGTGTAAAACACGATGGTTCAAAGTAATGATTTTTGTTTAATATCATATTGTTCCTTAAATGGCGTATTCTCGTAAATCGTAAAAACAGCGCCGCTCTACGTCTAACTTATGAGATACAGCGGAAAGTAGATAGTTGTATAAAATTCAATATATTCTAGAAATTTTCAGGTAAAATCGTGGATGTTAAAGTATAAGGTAAAGAAGAAATAATCGTATATTAAGAAGGTAATACAAACGTTAATATTTCGTATTAAATTTTCTAGGCAAAAATCGATTTTTTTCGTTCGATTAGAACTTCGTTTACCTACAATCAAATTTTGCTTTTGTATTATATGTTGAATTTAAGAATCTCTTTTATCTACATAATTTTCTTTAGTTTGCCCATATGATGCTGTTTTTTCTTCTTAATGTTCTTCTCCATTATTACAGGAGTAGATCGATATCACTAGCGCTGAGCAACTCTTCGATAGAGCTCAAGATAGCTATATAATCGGACGGATCCGACCTCCTATTATAGTCACTTTTTTTTATTCAAACTGGGGTAATATTTAACCATAATTTCACATTGTGTTAACTGCTAATAAGGCCGTTGATGATGAAGCTTACTTGTCCAGAATACTTTGTTTCTCATATATTACGAACTGGAAAACAACAATGCTTTTACGCCAGGGTAGTAAGCAAGCTAGTTTAAGAAAATCCTTCCACAATTCAATCTTCAAAATAGTCTCAGAGCGTTACGGTAACAGTTAAAATGATCTCCGCCATCCGCTCATGCATTGTGTAAGTCCTTTCAGTTTTTAACTTCTCCGCTGACCTTGCATCGCTTCTTGACCACACGGCGCACCCACTCGCACCCACTCGCACCGACCCGACGAACCAACAACCATTGTGCGACCTTTGATACGTCCAGATATTCTCGCCGCATACTAAATATCGTATTCTAAAACTTAGCAAAAACGCGGCCATCGCGCTTAGTGTTTTATGATCTTTTGTTCGCCGCCTAGATACGAATCTCAGCTTACATATATCCAGCCGCGAACATACACACAGACAAACTGTAACGTCGAGGATACGACGAAAGTAAACTATGAACGTTGCCGAACGGGATCGTAAGACGATCGTAAAATGCTTTATGGCGAACTGTCGCGCTGTGGGGGCCAACCTTATTAAATCTTGCACTCCATTATTTTATTAACCCTCAGCCGAAAAGTGTTTATATTATGTATTCGACTAATCAACAGCGATGTAGAGCGTACACCTATGCATTTACAATTATAATTTAATTGTGTTTTGTATGTATATGCGTTCACATGATCGTTACCTCTACTCTCTCAAACGTTATATGCTTTACAAGGGCGTAGTTAATTCAGGCTGATTGATTGCATGTTGTTCTTTAGTGTTTTTTCCTTTAATAGGTAATCATTTGAAATTATTGGAAAACATTATTAAAAATTAGTACTTCAAAGGTATTCAACGTTGATTAATACAGCATGAATATATTGATGATGATTCTCGAAACTGATGTGTATGATCTCTAAATGATTCCCTAATGTGTGGACGATCTGCAAAAGCTCACGTTTTTGATTTACCCGTCGAAGGACCTTCTCGCTCGATATTTTCCACATCCAGCTTAGCTTCAACATGCGCCTGTGATTGCTTACATAAGGTAAAATTAAGCTGTGCTGTGGATGACTTCGACTTCCTGTGATTTCTTCGCATGTATACAAATATAAAGAACTAGCTCTTGTTCACCCGCTTTGCTGACAGTAACACCCGCGCAACTACTTTAAGGAGGGAATTTAGTAAATTCTTTACTAATCTATACTTGACAATAGGAATATTCCTACCAGAAATCAATTCTCTAGGCTATATGGTTCCAGAGAAATCGTGATGAGTCTTTACATAGGTGGAAATCTCTTATACATAATATATATAAATAAATGCGTATTTCGGCCTATATCCACAGCATCTCTCTCGCTTCTCCTTAGTTCTCAAAACGACAACATATTTATAGACAAGGCACACCATCTAAAGTACCAAACCCTACTGGTCCTCTAAAGGAATTCCAGTTAACTTAATAAGGAAACACGGTTGTTCTGAGAACTTTCCAATAGACATTAAATATTATACATTGTCTAAGACGTAACTTAACTAACTTTTTAGAATTTATGTATTGCAGGTGTTTTGTTTTATTCTGTACAACAGTTAAATACAACAACTTACGGGACGCAAGCCAACCTCACCTGCTCGTGGTGCACCGTGCTATTGAACAAACGAAGCCCTGGTTCCCACCGACCCGCATTGGGCCATCGTGGTGAGAAATGGCCCAAATCCCTCCATATGAATCCCCACCTTATCGATATGGAAATCTTTGGGGGAGGCCTATATCCAGCTGTGGACGTCTATCGGCTAATGATGATCAAGTAAATTAGTGGACAGCTACTACAACTTTTTTCTCCTTAAAGTTAGACAACTTCTCATTATCATGTATATATAACAATTGTCAAGTTAAATTAAAACATTTCAAGCATTTTTAGGCGGTTGTTAAGCATACATAAATTTTCTATAAAGCACTACATAAAGAAGCCTACAAAAAGCTTCAGAGTAAATTTCGAAACATATTCTTTGGGATGGCTGAACCGATTTAAATAAGTCAGTTATTTTTCAGGTTAACTTGGTGTAGTTAATCTTTTTGATATCTTTTAGTAGCTTATTAACTTTGTCGCACTTACATTAAAAAAAAATTCTCAATAAGAAAAGAAAAAAGATGAAAGCAAATAGTATAAGAAAGTTAGGGAAGTAGAAAGAGGAATAGTTACCAAGGATAATAAATGATTACAATTTCTTCTTACTAGACCTTATCTCATCGTTACTTGGAGTTAGCTCTCCTGGTCATTCTTCTAAATCTATCTCTATTTTGTATCATAGCTTCTGTCAATTTGTTATTCTTCAGAACTTTATTGATCATCGTCAACTAAGTAGTAGAGGGTCTCCTAGGGCGTCTCTTTTTAATTTCGAGATCCACCCCCACCCTGACCATATGCGTTGTTAGTCTTCGCATAACATGGCCGTAGACGTCTCTCTACCATTTGCTTTTGAATCGGTCTTACTTTAAAAGAACCTCTGACATGATAATGATGATAATAAATCGTTAGATAAATAAATAAAAAATGGGATCCTTGTTTTTGAATGGGTGAGAACTACTCGGTTTTCCAGATAGGGTTATATGCTCGGCCCCTGGATGGTCATTGTCGAGACCATCAACAGAGACTATTTCAAAGGATAGACATAAAGAGTCCTTATTCGTGAAGAGGTTTCCGGTGTCACGTACAAGCAATGAAACCATTGTAAAAATGTTTGATAGATTCATATACAGCGGTTTGGCCGGCTGGCTTTCTGGCTGAGCCGTTTAAACGCACCGGCAGGTGTTTATTGCTTTTCCATTAGCAATCAACCGGTTTAGGACGTGATTGGCGTGCCTTGATTTAATTTATCACGGCGTTTATATCTCCCCGGTACAGTCCGAATCGAAAGGGGATGAAATTAAATGACGTATACACATTTTCACACCCGAAATGGTTTAGGCTTACGGCGAGTAGAACATTCACGTGATAGTAAGTGATAGTCCTATCTATAATTATTTAACGCTGATTAGGGTGGTATGGGATATTAACCACCGTATTGCGCTCGTCGATTTAAGAGTTGAAAGTTTTTCTACCCTAGTTCTATTTCCTACAGCACACTTCAAACTGAAACACGGTATAAAGTATGCACACTACAATCGATAGAAATATTACGTGCTGTGGTACCTACACAGTCACTACCAGTTCAGCTGTGAATGACAGTGGTATTGAAATAACAATAATCATCATCATGACCACATCGATCGGTCCTGCGCTACCCGCATCCAACTGCTTCCCGCGACCTTCAGATCGTTGGACCGGACACGTACACATATACACAATTTCAGGGTCAGAAAAGTTTGAATAGTAGTAAGGTTTCCAAATGTTTCTCATATCGTCGATTTTCCTTCATAACAGTAAGGCTTTGTTCCAACAGACATTACTAGAATATTATATATAGGGACGACCCCTAACAATTGTTACTCTATCTGACCCATAAAATTACCCCATTTTTTTTTTCATATATGCTTATACTTGAAAGTAATAAATAACCCGTTTAATCATAGGAACTGATAGAGTTGTATATATTTTAACCGGTTGAACGAACTTTAACTTAGAGCTTTTTCAGATATTTTAAGATATAACAAATTTTTCTTCATATAAAATGCACCTAAAGGAAGGACTTTTAAGTTTAAATCAAAGAAAGCTAGTTAAGCAGTTTGAAAGTTATTCTTTCAATTCTAGTTTCGCAATATTAATATTAGATAAGAAGTATACTTAAAACGATTTTTTTTTTAACTATAGGGCGGAGCTTTAAGGATAATGGCGGACGCATGGTAACAATTTATTGATATTACTAGGTATTTATAAAATTATCTAGATATGTATATATAATATATAGGTTTGTGTTTACTTTTTATTTTTGTCTTTGTTTCGAGCTTTATTTTAAATTCTTTTCTTTCTTTTTTATTTACTTCGCGAATACTATATCCGCGAGCCTTGAGTCCGATGAAGCTGGTATAGTTGTCTTACTAGAAGCGCAAACCAACATAAAAAAAATAGATTTTTTATAATGGACGACTGATAATTTATAATTACCTATATATGTATAGATATATAAATATAAACAACAATATTAATTATACGAGTGCGTACAGGGTCTCATTCCGGCGCAGTAAATCCTTTATGGCCCGTAAAACGTTTTAGCTGTCGTAGAGTTTTTGAAAACAACCTATCTATATATTAATCCTCTTTACAACCCATTAATTCTATTCGGCTTTAACATCTCTCTAATGTAGCTAGTGTAGTAATTAAGTAATTTACTACCACCAGAACTACTAGCTAGTGAAATTACAGGGGTAACGAGATTCAACATCTTATGTCTCAACATGATTGCAATGTGGTGCTGCTATTACAGCTATTTTTCTATTTTTCAACGAAAGACAGATAACTCATAAAAAGCTTAAGTTTATATAATTTCTTCCTTTCTTGCTAGGTAGTAGGTTTTCTTGCTTCAAGTAGGTTCATCTGTTCGATGTTGAAGAATAGGGTGAACTCTATACAGACAAATAAATACTAAATACCCTAGCTCTCTCCAAACCTAAATAATAATTTCCTTACTCATTCAAAAGGTACAGAACTGTACTTTGACTATTGCTTAATTGATAAGTTTATTTTTAGTATATATCTTGGGGGTGGTTTGCACACCCTGCTCGGAATCTTCGTACACGTCGTTTAAGTATATATATAATGGTTTCTGGTCAAATATGGTTCGTGGAACTTACCGTATACCTCACGAAGTTTTTCTTCATCAGAATCTCGAGGTAAGGGGGAATCGAATCGGTGTCCTAAAGCTCGTACGCTTTAACAATTGAGCTATCAGGGGTTCTAATAATAACATATAGAATAAAAAACTAACTTAAATATCGTACACATAAACATCAAAGTGATTATAACAACAATTTTTTTTCTCGACAATATTGTTTTAGGTTTATTGAATGTTTTAAAACAATAAAAGAATATTACTTTTATTGTTTTTGTTTAACCTAATATTCAAATTGTTTAACATCTGATGTCAGAATAACCCCTTACGCAGGGTAATGAGCTCTTATCACGCCTGTGTGTGTGTTTGTTACAAGCGATAAACGCTCAAACGTTTTTCACTTGGATATACTTATTTATAACTTAGTTGAAATGTTTAAGATGGCACCTGGAAGCAGTTTGTCTCAAATGCTCAAGTCCTTGATAGAGCTAACTGGAAACAGGCTGATGACAACCATCCTACAAAGAAAGGTTGCATTTTTATGACCATTTCAAAGAGGATACCTTTATGAGTTGTCAAGGTTAATCCTGGAGGGCGAGATTCCTGGATAATATACACCTTGTAGATACCGCTAGAAATGAACGACGTAAAGGAGTGGAACTGGTTTAAATACCATCAGTTAAAAAGAATAGCTGAGGATCCAATTGGTTTCCTCAATCTGATCGCCTAATTTCTGTTTTAAGAGGACACCTAATAAATGAAGATAAAACTGAAACTGTAATGAAATTATGTTCATAAAGAGATTTCCACCTGCGAAGAAGGTCATCATTATATCTCTGAAATCATAAGGCCTGGAGATTTGAAATTCTGTAGGAAGGTACATTCCTTGCGAATTTGCCAAGTATAGGTCAGCTAAGAACGGATTTTACGAAATGGTACCCCGGAGGTGTTAATCGGGAAGGGTCTAGGGGGTGGTGAGCTACCGCTGGGTGGGAGAATTTCTGACAAATTTCAAGTATAAATATCAAATCTAATTCTATATTACAAATATAAAAGCAAAAGTGAAACAGCCTAGCATTTACATATACATCGTGAAAGGACGAAATCTTTTTCGACAGTCAAGGACTTCTCCCATTTTTCGAATGGTGAAGAACAGTCCTCTCGATGTTCCCACAACTGGGACCCGAAGTCGATAGTCAAGGCCCTATAATTGTGGATAAATTTTAGACAAATAAAGGACATGAAAATTTGGGGTATAATTTTTTTCGGCGAAGAAACAATATGAGTAGGAAGTTCGTCTGATGGTATTACGCTTACTCATAAGAGTGGGGCGCTAGTTAGGATGATATAGACTGCACCCTCTTCTGTTATGCCTTTCTACCAGTAATTTGGGGTCAGCCTTCCTAGGTCTCCAGACAGTACAATTCTTAGAGGCTTGTTCGTCAAGGATTTCTTTCAGGTCGGTGGTCTTTCCCGATATCGCGTCGTCGTCATCATGTTTAGGGTCAATTTAACCATGTGATCTTCAGGTCGCCTCTGAACATGACCACAGCAACGTAGACGTCTCTCTTTTAGTTATAGGTAGGGTAGGTGATATATTCTGTACCGCATTGTGTTAATCACCTTGTGACACGAGATGGTATGTATCGTCATACTAGTTTACTTAGTTACCGCGCCCTTAAAGCAGGAACTGTGATGTGGTTAAATTTACTTAACTACAGTTTTATTTTATAAACTTATATACTCTTCTGCCTGGTGGTTAATTTAAATTGAATTTTTTAACAAACAGTATAAAACCTCAATAAACGCTTTACGACTATCATTTGTGACCATCAACATTGGTAGGTATCTGATATGGCCAGTTAAAGGTGTGGAGTCACGCGATTTCGTATACTGCGATGTTTTTGAACTTTGCGGAGGGCCTGGGGAGGGGAGAGGGTGGTGGAGTTTAAAGAGCATTAAACCGGTGTCCGAAGGCTCGCTGTTTTTGGCTTTAATTAACTCACGATTAACCCTCAGTCATGTAACAATGGATATTTTTTTTTTGTCTTCAACGTTATTCGATTTCATTGGCAGATGACTACTGGTGATAGGTGTCGGTCGCTGACTACCCTGTAGTCATCATTGAGGATGACTACCAAGGTTTTAATGTACGAATCCCCACAAAACCTTGTCTGCTATCCCAGAGTAGAAAATCTTTTTACTTCCCATAACAATTTTTTTTGTTTGTTCCGGAGATCATTCAGATAAACCACAGCTCCTATTTCTGCCGACAAACCATAGTGTGCAAATATTATCGTGTTCCGGTTTAAACGGCGCTGTGGCCAAGATAATTACTTAGGTAAGGAGACTCAACATCATATTTCTCGAGACTAAGAGTACAATGCGGTGTTCTATATATCATCCAAAATAGCACTAAGTTGTAATAGTCAGGCGTATCACTTACCATCAGGTGAATGTCACGCTATGTGGAATATAAAAAAAAGAAATATACAGAGATCGATTGCAGTCAAGTTACACATAAAAATGCTATAATGATGTTAGAGGGTAGTAATTTGAAGTATATTCGTTTTCACCGGAACTGTGTCAATTTAAAATTGTACAGAAGAATATATAAGGGTATAAAAGCAATTTAAATTTTCTATACGAATTAATCTTCACCCTTTTCGCAGCGAATAAATCGTATACGTGGAAGAAAATAGAAACGGTCGATCGGAAAAAGTATCTTCGTGACTAATAACTTGGCTGTACCCCTAATGGGGTGTGGCAATGACCGAACTCTTCGTTATTTAGTAATAATGTCAGAACTGAAAATTATTGTAACTGATCAAAGGCGATCTTGAGGCACAGTTACTCATAACCTCCACCTGAAAATTGAAAGAGTCCACATTTAACGTATAAACTTAAAGCTATCTGACATTGAAAACATACTAACATAAAATAAGTAACTCACTCTTTTTTATTATATAAACGATGAGACATACGAGAAGTTCACCTGATGGTAAATGATACGCCAGCCCATTGTGCTCGTAGGATAGTAATCCCAGTAATTTTATTACTTACAACGCACTTCAAATCGTAACAGTAATTGCCTACTACTGTTTTGTAGGCTGCAATAGGAGCTGCTTTGGTACCTATCAAGACGGTCTCCGGCAATAGAGACCTATCACCGGCATATAGGAAAGGAAGTAAAAAGTCATGGTTGAGGAATATCAGGGAATAGACTGGCATATCTGGGATGTCAGAATCGTTCCGTCGAACCAGAGACAGAAAGGACTGTACCACGCTGATCGCCAACCTTCACTAGTTGGAGAGGCACTTTAAGAAGAAGAAGACGTATCCCTATAAACATGAAATATATATACAATGTTTATATTACAATCAAAAAAATTAGGATATTTATAGTCCCATCCTAAATTTTCTGTTTTGCTGGAGATCTTTTTGGTAGAAGGTACCACCGTAGCTCTAAATTCTACCTCCAAACAATAGTGTGCATACATCATTGTGTTCCGATTTGAAGACGGTTGTAGCTAGTGAAATTACTGGGGTAACAATACTCAGCATCTTACGTCTCAAAGCACAAATTGGTGCAACGTATAACATCCTAATTAGTGCCACGTTATCCTCATCGCTTATTTTTTTTATAAAATATATCTTTTTATATACCAACAGCTAGAACTCAGTATCCTCTATCAAAAAGGAAGAGTCAAGGACATTTATCCACAAAATTGATAAGTGGTTGGGGAAGATACGTCCATGAAATCTTTTGTTCTCAAAACCCAAGGTTCTTAATGATAATTTCTTCATCGAAATTTCGGTGAGAATCGAACATGCGCTTCTTTGCTTATAACCGAAGGGTTTTACAAATAAGGGTGAGCTCTTATTATTCAATAGGTCTGTATTGAAAATGCCTGTTTCACTTCAGTCCTTTTCAGTATCATATTTTAACTATGAAGTTATTCCAGCGTTTCAAAGGTATATTGTACCTACATCCTAGCTTCGCTACAAACGAAACGGCTCCGTTATTTATTAGGGGTAATACTTTAATAAAATATTACGACTAAATATTACTTGAGGTGGTAGTTATTTAGCATGAAGTATTGTTTATTACTCATTTGTTTTTATGAGGGAAAGGGGTTAAGTGCGAGTCTACAGTTCACTTTATTGTTAAGAGAATTCTACGACACTTAGACACCGACGTCTTACATAAGATATATAGACATGGTGATCTATGGTCGTACCCATATACTATAATATACCCTTTTAAAGTTAAACTCGCCTATTTGTCTATGTAAATATATACTGTCTATGTCTACAACCTTTCCGCATCCAATATTTTCGTACCTTTCTCCTCTATCTACATAATAGGTTGGAAAATATCTCCCTTCCGCCTTTTTGTCTTTTGAATTTCGCGGCTATGTACAAAGCGCTACAGAGCTCGTATCTGGCAATACTATACATAATTTGAAAGGTCTTGACAAAACCTACAAAACGACGCTATGCATAATTAGTTTGGATATTGCGTTCAACAGTTATAGACGTGTAAACATGCGAGTTCACTAACGCCGAATTTGCGCTATTTTAAAGTTTTCTTTCGTTAAAGGCAAATCCGCTAGAGAAACGTTCCGTGAGATTAATGGTGTTTTGGGGGATGGTACTCTATCACTTCGAACCGCGGAGGAATGGTTTCGACGATTCAGAACCGGTGAAAACGACACCATGGATAAGCCAGCCGGCGGAAGACCTGTGACGACAAATACCGATCAAATCATGGACTACATCGAGTTAGACCGGCATGTGGCATCTCGTGACATCGCCCAGGAGATGGGAGTTAGTCACCAAACCATTTTAAACCATCTGCAGAAGGCTGGATACAAAAAAAAGCTTGATGTTTGGGTGCCGCATGATTTGACGCAAAAAAACCTTCTGGACCGAATCAACGCCTGCGATATGCTGCTGAAACGGAACGAACTCGACCCATTCTTGAAGCGGATGGTGACCGGCGACCAAAAATGGATCACATACGACAATATCAAGCGAAAACGGTCGTGGTCGAAGGCTGGTGAATCGTCCCAAACAGTGGCCAAGCCGGGATTGACGGCCAGGAAGGTTTTGCTGTGTGTTTGGTGGGATTGGAAGGGAATCATCCACTGCTCCCATATGGCCAGACGCTTAATTCTACCATCTACTGCGAACAACTGGACCGCTTGAAGCAGGCGATCGACCAGAAGCGTCCAGAATTGGCCAACAGGAAGGGTGTAGTGTTCCACCAGGACAACGCCAGACCACACACTTCGTTGATGACTCGTCAGAAGCTACGGGAGTTTGGATGGGAAGTTTTATCGCATCCACCATATAGCCCGGACATAGCGCCAAGTGATTACCACCTGTTCCTGTCCATGGTGAACGCCCTTGGTGGTGTAAAGTTGAACTCAAAAGAGGCTTATGAAAAGTGGCTGTCCGAGTTCTTCGCAAATAAGGAGGGGGGCTTCTACGAGGGAGGTATTATGAAGTTGCCGTCTAGATGGAAACAGATTATCGAACAAAACGGCGCATATTTGAACTAAATCCGATCACTGTAACACTTTTTATAAAGCATTGAATAAAGGGCAAAAAAGCGGAAGGGAGATATTTTCCAACCTTATATATATGTATACATTTAGTTTTTGTTTTGGTTTGTGTTATATACTCGTGATGTTTCCTCTATGAACAATAAAGATTAATAAATAATAAAAATACATCACTCTCGCACCCCCCATTAGGTGGATAGAGAACATGAAAAAAATCGCTGGGAGCCATTGGATTCAAAAAGCGCAAGACCATGGTTTGTGAAACACATTGCAAAAGACCTTTGTCGTTGACGTCCATCGATTGAAATGATGATGATAACTCTCGCTGTCTCAATTAGGTATCGCTGTTACATTTATTACCAAAAGAATGATGCACTAAAGTCAGTTGAATCTGTTCAAAACTAGATTTGTCTCGACAAATCGAACCTGAAACACTGAGTAACAATCTATAGCAACGTTAGACACTTTCGAAGCGTGCACAAAGTTGTCCAAGTTCGACCTATTAATAGCTGCAGGTAGAAACGCACTGAATACAATAAACATATAATATAATACTTGTCCACTGTTGGACATAGGTCTCCTGTAATTGGTTTCACAGAAGACGGTATTGCTGTTTTTTTGTATTGCAAGACTAATCTTCTTTCTCAACTTAAGTACATACCTGTTCTAATGTAAACATCAGCAAGCAATGTAAGATATTCCTCGTCATCAATTTCATCAACTAAAGCGTCCTCCTAAACAGAATACAGACAAAATATAACTTTAGATGCTATAAGTGGATTATACATACTATTGTTTTAACAATGTTTTCAGCACTACAACGACTGAATACGGGATTTCACAGTCCAATTACTTTAAACAAAAAAACAATAGTTGTAGCGTTGAGTAAAATCGTTCAAAATGAATCACTATTCGGCAATGCTATTGAGTACTTACACATGGTCGTCTTAGTAGGATGGTCAGTATGAATGCATGTACGTGGACGTTATAGATTGGCCATGACAACCCTGCAAGAAAATTCTTCTACCTTTAGTAAACAAAATGCTTCTCCTCCTGGGAGAGGAATTTTGTAAAATTCGTTCTTAACTAACTCATACTCGGTACAAGGAATATCCCTGCCAAATTTCAAATCTTTAGGCCTTATGGTTCGTATATATATATATATTATGGTAGTCTCGGGCTAGTAAGAATAGGACTAAGGTAAGCCCTGCCTGTCGTAGAAGGCGACTAAAAGGTCTAGCAGTTTCGCGGGCCTTGAGGGTAGGGGCTCTCGCTCTACAAACGAACTTGCGTGGGACAGCGTATGGCTCAGCGACACAAAGTGTAGAGGGGCACCGGTGCTTTCTATAAGAGATCCCGGAGCCTCATTTAGAAGGTTTTAGTGAGTATCAATCTCACATAAACCTGACTTTCCCTAGGAACAGGGTATCTTACGAAGATTTCTCGTCGAAACAAAAGTAAATTAAGCCTTCCAGGGATATCGTGATGAGTCTCTACGTAGATATTTTTTTTTATTAGTCGAAGCAACGAGACGATCAAGTCGTATCCCAGATGGTACGTGAGCCTATGTAATATATTGCTTTTATTAGATTGATCTACATCGTACTGCGCTCTTCACTCTGGAACAATATACGCTAAGTTTAATTACCTCAGTAATTTCATATGTTAGTTATATACGACAACTATCGTAGTAGTATTTTCTACAAAATAACCTTTTATATATATATATATATAAAAGTTAATCCATTTCATTATTTACGTATTGAAAGCCCGCAGCGTGGCGTGGTCCACTATTATTTTCGGTTGCCGCTACGCCCTCGTTATAGACATTTGTTCCGACTTGTTGATTGTCGGCGACAACCCTCTATAGCCCCATCTCGCTCTCTCCTGAAATCTCCCCAGCAAGGATTTGTCCCGGATTTGCAACATCGAATTTATCGAGTTTAGTTTCAAAGATCTCCGTTCTTTCGTTTTTGAACAGTGTTTGTGATAACTCTACGAGAAAGAAACTTTTATTATATATTTTTATAAAAAATATTGTTTTAGCCAATAGATAGTGATATGTGAGTAAACAGTGAATCCTGGGGAACATATAACATATATACTACTGCATTAATATATTATCTAATATAATAAATACTAAGAAGTATTTAACAATAATTTTATATAAATTTTGCTTCGAAATAGTCTTACAAAGATATCGATTATTAGTAAACTTAACATACAAAGCATTTACACATATATATATATTATCATCAGCTGATTGATGTCCAGTGCTGGACATCATAGGCCATAATACATATATTCTTACATTAAAAGAATCTGTGAAAGCTACTGAACTCGAACAGTGCAAGGCTGTATTCAGTGAAATAAATTACAAGAGATCTATGTCCAGCAGTGGACTCCATCGATTGAGATGATAGTGACATACATATAAATATAATAATGTATTTAAATTTCAAAGAAACCATCATAGAACGTATTAAAGAAATCATTCGTTTCAAGCGATTGATAAGATCACATTCTGTAGTTTCAAATATATAAACATAAAATATTACTCTGCTTTCTGGATCGGATGTAAGAGAGTTTATTGCTAGTTAAGCCATATCCGGATAAGCCACTTCCGGATCGGCCCCATTCTGTATGGATTGTAGTTATAATAAACGTAATAAAAACAACAATACGGCAGAGAGCTGTACGATGTCACATTTCGGAAACTTCATAAAAATGTCACATCGAATAAAGCAACGGCGTATCTTAAAACTCTGGGCAAACATCGAAATGCAATTAACCTACTTCCCATAAGCTTCTTTACAGCAGAAAAAAAATTCCTAAAGTAACATCCCCCAAGGATTTCCTGTCTTAAAAACACCACGAGAAAGTTTTTAATGAAATCATGAAGAATTAAATACGAAAATTACAGAACGACCCGCAAATATTTAATTTATACACAGCGAGACTCTGCAACTTTTCACTCGTAGGTGTCCTTTTCCGGAGACCAAGTAGGAAGTAGTGTGAAAATATTACCGTGTTCCGGTTTCAATGGGCGCTTTAGCTAGTGAAGAGACTCGACATGTTATGTTTGAACACGAAGAACACAATATGATGTTGCGTATCATCCTATCGCCACGTCATTATCGGAAAGCATATTACTTCTCTAAACGACTCCGAGTATGATAGCTGGATGTGGTCTCTGGCCATTGCGGTGCTACTCGCGAGGGTGCTGGAGTTTGCATAAAATAGTCTAGGACGAGTTATCGCAGCATATCGGTAGAGGCCGCGGTTGTGTTCCGAATGGTAATCCTGTAACCTATCCAAACGCTGAGAACATCCAACGAAGGAGTTCCAGTGGATACGAATCTCCACATAACCCTATCTTCATTCCAGAAGACAGAAGAAGTGTATCTTCTTGCAAATATTCTCATTCATCTTTTCTTCATCGAATAAAAAAAACTTACTAAACCATTATTAGTTGATACATTCATTTTCTTATTCGTCTATATGATCATGTATAATATATTAGTTAATCATCATGATCATCATCATCGCTAAAGAATTTTGTCGTCTATAACTAATCATCGGCTTTCTCAATAGATAAATGTGTTCGGGCGGTTTCCTGAGATCATCACCAGATCATCGGTTCGCATTACGCTTACATCTGATGTTAACCCTAGAATGATCCTCTCATATCGGCTGTCCGATCATTATATTCTATGTTATATATATTGGATATATAAATGTGTAGTATACTAAAGTCAACGAAATCATTCAATGATTGAATTGAACGATTCCAACCTCCCAAGAGGAACACTGGCGCGGTAATATCCTCGTAGCACTGTAGGTCTACGGCTGCATGGGCCGTCTCGTAACCCGTATCGATCGTAGCCCCTCAGGCTTTCGCGGCTACGTCTCTACGGCTTTTATGTTCGTGTTCGCCAATCGAAGCTTTCATTTTGTTTGGCTTTACTCGATATGTATTCCTTTTATTTCGTTATAACAAATATCTTGATATACAAGATATATGCTAGCATATGTTGTCGTTGATTATATTTTCGTATATATCATGAATTATTATTTATTAATATAATACCAGTTATCATGGATGATGTAACCTTGATAGGTGATAAAGAAGTGTAACAAATAAAAAAGCAAATGTAATAGTTTAAATAAGAAAATAAAAGCAAACGGCGATCGAAGTCCGTGATAGACGAAACAGAAAATATGTAAAGATGACAGGGTATGAGTGGAAGATGATCATGAAAGGAGAAAAAAAATTGTAGGAAGTAGGGAAAAGAATAGTATATAAAAGCAAAAGCTTAAAATGAAAGAGGAAAAGAAATACTCCGGCCCAACACAAGCCGGAGGGAACGATTAAAAAAAAGGCCTTAATAGTTAATATCGCAGAGTTTGCGATCGTAGCTTTCGTTTAAATGTATGAGTTGTTGGTGAGATAAGTAATCTATTAAAACGACGGATGAAAATTACAGATTAGAATAATAAAAAAAAATAGTCAACAAGTATATATTAGAAACGTGTAAATAAAGACTACGAAGTACTGCTTAAATTATCTAATACGTTGGCTATAGAAAAGACTGTCTAATTAAGGATAGTATTAGAAAATTACTTTAAAGAACAATATAAAATTAAAGCAAACAACGCATACAACACTGAAGGGGTTAGAAAGGGGATGTAAGTAACGATAACGGCTAATAATTATAACGGGGAAAGACGTAATAATCATTTAGTGTCAAAGCTATTCAATGACATCTGGATAAGAAAATATCATAGATCTGATTAAAAAAAACTTCTAGAAGACTAGTTACTATAACAATAAGCAGCATTAAAACATTTTATATTTAATAATATATATGTATATATGTTGATCGACGATCTGGTGAGAATTGGGGGAACCCACTAGTCCTATGACCAGCAGTGGACATCTAACGGCTGATGATGATGTATACATAGTAGTTTTAAGTAATATAATGAGTGTACTCTCGCCATATAACTATTCTGTAGTTTACCGACACAGCTAAATGTGTATATTACTAAACTTTTACTTAAGTATATATACATAAAAAAAATTGTGATTTTCACAAACATAAGAGAATAATATGTCTCGAATAGAAATCTCTCAGCTAATGGATAATAGATCCCGCAACGTCGAAGTGCTGCTAGAATTAGATTGTGGCCCCCTCGCTGTGTGAGTGAAAGTGCTGAATCCATTTGCAAATACACTGGAGCTGCTCTTTAAAATTTTAATACCTCTTTTGATCTATACATTGATGGTGAGGTCGAGGTTATATTTTTAGTATGTGTTTTTTTTTTGCCCGTCAACAGAACCCACGTCGGCTATTGACAAAGTGCGTTACGGTTATTCCCCGCGCCGCAAGCGTCCGCTCGTTGTTGTTCAATCGACAATTTGACGGGCCGTTAACGTCAACCGATTACTCTTTGTCATCAAATTTACGTTTTTGTGCCGCATCATAAAACGTTTCAAATATTTCACTTATCAATTATATATTAATTTAAAAGTCAAATATCCTACCGTGTTCAATTTAAACTGCAGGTCTCTTCCGCTAGACACGATCTAGGTAGGTCGCCGCCGCCAAGTTTCATATCCTAAAGCGAAGAGCACAATGTAGTGTGTATTATACCCTAGTGCCACGTTATTATGGCCGAGCATACCACTTACCATCAGGTGAACGATTCGCTTGTATTTTTGCTTCTTGAAATAAAAAAAAAGTACGTTTAACTTATTGCCTTGTCTTTTTGAATAGCCATACTTACATTAGCATAAGACTGACAAGTAAATGCTTGCAACAAATAATTATATTCTATCTAATGAGAAGGAGAGCTAAATATTCCCCTGGGTGTATAACCTTCACCCGTTTAGTGCTAATATAGATATTAATAAAACATTATCACTATTTTACGTCTTTATGTAATGTAAATCTTAGTAATTATTTTAACTGAGGGTAGGTAATTGTTATTTATCACAGAACCAGGTCATCGTGTGTCTTGGTGTATTATGGGATAAAATAGGTCGTGGGCGTAACATAAAAGCGGTCGTTATATTACTTAATAAAAGCACAATAGTTAAGTAACAATAAGCAAAGGTTTTATATTCCGAAACCAGTCATTTGAATACATCGAGTTGTAATGTACCATTCGGACATATGGGAGTCCAACGGCTTTGTTTGTTCACAGTTGTCTCGGATTTTCCCAACCGTGGGCACGTGACCGGGGGCCACTTGTCGGCGGCGCCGCGATAAATCATTCCCCCGGCCCCTGCGTCACTACCGGCGGGTATTACGCGGTATCCCCTCAGCCTAATGCGACTCGACCGACTGAAATGTAATTTATAAAAATTTGTAAACGTCAGATGAATTGATTCAATCCCTTTAAAAGCCTTCCCCACAGCAAACTCTTTCGCAAGATAATTAAAAATGTCATCAACGCAAATTTAATTTCATTATATTGAATATGACTTACAAAAAAAAAAGCAAACCTTACTTGAGAGCAAAAAACAAATAACTTAAGGGTTGAGTAAACGATTTACAAACAATAACTGTGGATAACAACAAAGCAAATTTTAGTAATAATAAAAATTCATTATCTTCTTTCTTCTGGTCTGTATGAGAAATATTATCCCTTTATAAGTTAGTTTTTACCAGCAGACGAGTTGGGAGGCCTCCCAGAAGGTGGACCGACGATCTGGAGAGAATCGCTGGAACCCAATGGATGCAGGATCTTTGAGGCGCGCCTATGTCCAGCAGTAGACGTCTATCAGCTGATGATGATGATGATGGTGATGATATTAGTATTTTACAGTTGCAATTTATTCGAAATATGATTACATGAACTTCACGTGTACAAGAGATTTCCGCCTATGTGGAGACTCTTCGCGTTTCTGAAACCATAAGCCCTAGAGACTTGAAATTTGGTTGGTATATTCCTTTTGCCGATAATAGGTCAGATATAATTAGGATTCTACAATATTCAACCCCTAAAGGGAGTTGCGGAGGTGTTACAGCCAGCCGGTGGATAACAGCTAGTAAGACTAGAAGTATTTTAAGAGATATTATTCTCTCTAACGCTAAAGATGGTTTATCTATGAAAACACTTGGAAACTATAATGGAACATCTAGATACATTAAGCAAAGGAGCGTGCGGAAGTTAAGCACGGTCACATCGTCGTACATTTGTCAGGAAGGCGACGATCGATCTGCGCCCATCAGTCCGCCGGTTATTGATGGGCCGCCGGAAGCCGGGGCCGCGTGTTCGCTTGTAATACAACCCGGCACCGAACGGGCACGGACATTGTTTGTCAACAAGTGTATCACACAATCGATACGATTGTGCCGAACTGTACGCGATTCTGGCGCAGTTTACATTCATATTACTTCCATTAAAATAAAACTTTTTAATATCTTCATTACTCATTAGGAGGGCTAATCTTCGAAAAATATCGTTTCTGGGGAGAAGTCGGGGTTATGTGAGATTCTTACTCACTAAAACGCATTCGGTGCTCTACATCAGTGCATTCGGAGAGGCTACGGGACCTCTTATGGAAAGCACCGATGCCCCTCTACACTTTGTGTCAATACGTCTCTGAGGAGCATCCCCACCCTTAAGGCCCGCGAAACTCCTAGACCCTTTCAGTCGCCTTCTAAGACAGGCAATGCGTACCTTAGTCCTATTCTTACTAGCGCGAGACTACATAGCATAGTAATATATACCTAGTAAAGCTAGAACAGTATAGTTCCATACCTATGTGATTCAAACATCGAAGAAGAAGCTGTTACAAGCGACATAGCCGTTGCGTCTAAGAGGCAGTTAAACTTTATGTTAATGTGTAACCTTCACGAAAAGGTTACAAAAAGTAAACTTTATGTCTAGACATGTCGTCTGATAAATAACCTATAATAGTAACATAACTATCATGTAATAATAATCTTTATTACATCAAACTCATGAGCAAATGCTATCTCCTTCTAGATCATAGTTGATTTATGACTAAATATATGTTTCAGTTAATAATGCTTGGTTATTACAACCCATCATTGTAATTAGGTCTTAGTTTATACCTAAAACAAGTAATTAAATTAGCTATCTGATAGCAAAGCTATCGTAGGTAATAAATAAAACCGTATTAAGTTTAATTTCTTTTTGTACGACTTGTAGAAAAACCCGTAAGGAAATCGAGTTTAAAATATACCTTCAGTGTATGACAAAGGATTTTCCTGTGTCCTAACAGCACAGTACGTACAAGTTAAATAAGCTGAAATTAAAGAATAAGGGGTGTAAGGAGTCCTACACAACAACTCACAGGAACCAAGCCAACACCGGCTCGTGATGCAACCTGCTATTCAACAAACGAGGCTCTGGCTCCCGCCAACCAGCATTAAGCCACCGTGGTGAAAAAAGACCTATTCACACCATATGAACCTCTACATACGACAGGCCCTAGTGCCCCACGGTACTGGAGACCATGCTGACTGTATTTGGAGATCTTTGGGGAAGGCCTTTCTCCAATTGTGAACTTCTATCGGCTGACGATGATAGAATTATGGATCATGATTCAATCTTACTTAAGAATGGCTCTCTTTATCATATATTTATTTAATTAACATTAACAGTACTTATCATTACATCATGACTTAATTTTTACTTCAAAAGCTTTGCTCAATTAGTAAATTATCCTCTTTAGTAGATTTTCTACGTTATAGCTAGAAAAATATTTATTAACCGTCATTTTGGACAATAGTTGTTATCTTCTATACATTTTCTTTTAATAACTCCTATAAATGTGTTATCTTCAAAAACGTAAAGAGCATGTTAACAAATGTATCTATATCTACTGTTCACTTTGGTAATCGTTTAATTTCCATCGCTCATAATTTTCCACCGTAACACATCCGTGTTTTGGCAATGATACTGTTTTATATCCGGATTATTCCGTCTTTGAAGGTACGAGAAAAACAAATGGATGTAATTTCCATAGAAGCTCACTTGACGCGCAACTCATTCTCGTGCCACTTGAGAGTTAAACTCGCGGATATCATATTCGAGTTGTTGAGTATAAGGAAAACGTTTCACTTTAATAAGTCGACTATAATCATTCGCATTCATTTATGCAACGTTTCAAAAGTAAATGATGTTCGTACATCTCCGTCTGTATTTTTTCGTTTATTACGTATAAATAATGAACTCATCTCCTCAGTCGGTATCACTCTTGACAGAGAGGTCGTGGTCATCGCTTTACGTGTTGGTCGCAAACTTAACAACACGTCGCCATTCCTCTCTGAGAGCTGCCTTCCTAGTGCATTCATATAGTGGCAATGATGATGAGCCATTTACTGCAACCTTTATTTGGTCAGTCCGTTTTATAGGCGTTCTTCCTCATGGCTTGGTACCCTGCACCTTTCTTTGGACCACAAGTCGCTCATTACCTACCTCACCTCGGTGACATACGTGGTCAAAAAAGGTGAAGATACGAGACTGTGCCAAATACGATAAAGGCTACTTAATGCTAGTTCTCCAAGTATGAACTCATACGGGAGTGCTTAGTGCCAAAATATATTATTAGTTATATATATAAATGTGTAATAACATATCAGTAGCAAATTACTATTGTTGGACCTAGCGGATTTATTGTATGTGTTTATATATAAATAAGTCCATTATTTCAAACAATTTTCGAAAACAGCATTAAATATTAATTAACTACACCGCCATCTAGTGGCGAAAATTATTATACAAAATTTTATTCTATATGAAAAATTTTTGTGCCAATGTTTATAGCATTTGTACCAAGTATTTTAGATGAGTCTTCTAAAATAGTTTATAATAAACATAACTTCTATTTCTTTATATATATAGATAGACTAGCTGTTGCCCACCTGCTTTGCTGGCTGTAACACCCCGTAACTCCTTTTGGGGGAGGTATTTTGTAAGATCCATTCTTAGTTCATCTTTAAATGACAGAAGCAATAACTATAACAAAAATGGGTGTGTACGTGTGATGTTTCCGATTCTGTGATGAGTCAATGAATCTCTTATCTAGTATATATATAGATGAACATATATTCTTATAGGTAGGATTTAAATAAGGTAACCTTTTATGGGTTATATGATGATGCTTCAAAAAATTCGTTGGTTAGTTAATATTAAATAATCTTTACTGTAAACGTCTAAACTGTAATAAAAGGTTTAAGAAAGTAAGCATGAAGGGTGCTACAAATCCCAAATATTGCATGTGAAGTTAGAATGAATGAGTTTTCAGAGATTTTTCAGTCTTAACTCAATGTTTATACGTGACGATACTATCGATAAAAATCACATAATTATTGACAAGCGAATTTCCTATTATCCTCGACCCTTAATACTATAAAAGTACTGTATACGCTAAGAGCTTAGATAACTTTATTAATCCTATTGTTTCTGATGAATTACCAAAAATATATATTGGAGCGTGTAGTGAACTTGTTGATTTATATGTTAGTTGGAAACCTTCAGAGCAATCAGTCATTAGTGGAACTGCCCGTGCGTTTGTTTTGTTAATTGTTTGTACGAAACGTTCATTTCTATTCGTATATTTTAGTATTTTAGCCGAATTGTACCGGCATTCGGAATACCTAACATCGAGCTTAGTATTTGATTTATGTGTTTTGATGATTCGACCCGCCGATATAAATTAGTTCGTCCAACGCACATTAATATGCCGACGGTTTACAATAAGTCATTTAAATTAAAATATGACGACATTGCTAAATGTTTTAGTTATACTATCTCTTATTTATTAACGTAAACACTCAAATTTATGTTCCCACCACTGGGACTGGAGGATTTCTTTCACCATTACTGTAAAAGTTGATTTATAATGTCCTATGTTCTTGAAACCTGTTCAGAGATCTCTTTCTAATTCGATGAAGGAACGATACGTATAATTATATTTATGATTTCACCTGAATTTAAGTGATACATCGGCTCATAATCAATAGCTACAATATCCTTAAAATTGAAACAAAGTAATGTTTGCATAGTACTGATTGGTGGGAGAAAATGGTGATGAAAAAGCGATGATACCTGCTTCGACGGTATATCTCCTGCAACAGAGGAGCTACCACTCCTATCACCAGTAAAGTATATACAGAGATTTTTTGTATACTCATAATATTTTATAAAGACAAAAGAATGAAAGATGTGGATAATTTACCGATAGTTTTTGAGTTCAAGAACTATATATAACACAAGAGATAGAGACAATAGTCTATTATCGAGCTAACAAGTTTTATCATATATTAGTTAGCTACTTAGGGTATAAGATGAGACCGCACTACTCACGGAACATAAACCAACCTCATCCGCTCGTTGTGCACCCTGCTAATCAACAAACGAGGCTCTGGTTCCCACCAATCCGCATTGGACCAGCGTGGTGGGAAATGATTCAAATCCACCCATATGAACCCCTACAAACGTGAGGATCTTTAGGAGAGGTCTATGTCCAGCAGCGGACGTCTACCGGCTGATAACTATAATACAATTCTTTTTAATCTTGAATACTAACACTTTATTTAGGCCGGGGTTGAAGAAGCGTGCTGATGACAGCAATGGTTGTCTACCGGTAGGTAGTTGGACTGTTTCTAAAACAACATACTCTACCACAAACTTCAAAATGTAACCTCGAAATCAAGGAATGGCTATGTTACATAGCAAACAATACCAACCCCTACGGCGCGTGGGTAGTCGTATTTAATTTTATCGTCGTTTAGTCTATAAGTTATTTATCGCATAACGAATAATATTAATAGTAAATAACACGTTGGATAGTGGTAGATATTGTGGTAATATTTTTCTTCCCCTGTCACCTAGCGAACGGCGAGCCGGGAGAAAAGTTAAATAAAACGTTGTGAAATACAGCCGCGTAATCTTTGTCGTAAATCATTACATACGTGAATGCGCGAGAACGGGGGTAGATTCTTTTTTAGTAATTTATACCCCTTACTGGCGTTAAAATGTGCAATTCGACGTAACACCTAACAAGAGATAGTTCAAAGTTCAAGTCGATTTATTACGTGGGAAACTATTGCCCAGCCTAATGTATTCCCTGCCTGTCGGTCAAGGCGACTGAAAGGGTCCTTGGGTTCGTGGGCTTTGAGGGTGGGGACCCTCAGAGCTTAATAAGCGAAATGCATGGTGGTCTTGTATTTGCCGTAGCACAGTGAGGGTGCTGAGGAGGGCTGTGCCCTCCCGTGGGAAGTTTTAGCTTGAGTTCAAGGAGGCATCGATGCGTTCCGTAGAAGGTCCCGGAGCCCCTCCTAATGCACTGACGAAGACCACTTAAATGGTTTTTGGGAGGTAGAAGCCCTTACATAACCTTGTCATCCCCCCAGATTTCCTTCGCCTAAAAAAAAGTGTCTACTGCCAGGACAAAGTCTGTTTCTGCCGCCAAATGAATTAGGCGACCTGAATACAGGTTACTGAAGATATACATCACTGAATTGCATTTAATATTGTTTAATAACACCGAAATTTAGATAGAGTAAGCAAATTACATGATCAAGGACCTATATTAATAGAACTATTTTTTGACTAACAATAGTCATATATATATTCCGTACCGTATTTATATATATGTTATTGAAAGTTTGGTTCAAATTGTATGATTCTTTTGTTACTTTTTTTAAAACAGGAGAGATGAGAGAATCAAAAGGTGATGGTAAAGAAAAATACATTATAAGCGATTGCATTTGCTATCTTTATCTTTCTATCTATAGGATACAAAAGGACCTTTTAAGTTTACTCTTATAAGTCTTAGGTTCTTCATTATTTTTCTTAACATCTACTTTAATTTATTATTATTTTTTCTATGGAAAAAATTTGTAAGTTGTTCTGCACTTTTACTCACTTCTTAGCTATTATCCCTTATGACGGTGGAGTCAGGTTTCTTTATCTTTCTCTTCTACTGCTCTCTGTTCTCGACTTCATCGTCTGTCCTGACACTTATTCGCCTCTTGACATTCTATGTGACCGCCAAACATTCAAGTATTTACTTAAATATTAATATTGTACCTTCTATACTTGTTTCAGGGTGAAAAAGACAACGGGAAGAACTGCATTCTGTCGTGCGAGAAGAGAAAAGCTGATGATACGGACGTTAATAAGGATTTGAAAAAGGTTTGTTGTTTCTATAGAAATTTTATAAGAAAATGTAAAGCAAAATTATCTTGCTTAGCTTCGATAGTATCTGCACTAGCTCCAAGTTATTAAATCATCCTCATCATCATCCGATAGACGTCCACTAGTAATTCAATATATCAATAGAATTAAGATTCTCCTGCCAATCACCAGTCTTCTGCCAGTCGTGGGAGGAGAACAACAGGGTCTTCGATCTTTGAAGGATCACTGAGAGGGAGTAAGAATAAATAGGAAATGTTCTAGTGTTTATCATAGCACAGCCGAGATGCCAAACTCTAGTACGGTTCTTTAGATCCTGGATCGTTTCGCTCATCTTTTGATACTAAGGATAATCACCAATAAGGTGCTAGTGAACAGAATCTCCATATAACCCTGACTTCATCCGGAACATATTTTTTAAATAAATCATTCATAGTTGATTTTATATAGCAATAATATTAAAGAAAAATAAAGTAAAAACTTTTTCTTTGCTTTCGATTTCTACTTGTCTATGCTTATATATTAGTAAACTATTATATGGATGAATAGACGCCGAAGATGATCAGCATGGTAGTCTTTTCTGTCTCGTAAGAGACGCCAGGCACTCAGGGCCTTGTTATTATTGAACTTTTCCATGTTGAATACCGGTGAATACAGTGAAATGGTGTTTAGTGACCACAATAGTCCGCCATCGGACAGTGGTTACCAAACTTTTGTCCTACCGTCCCTTTTTCAGGAATTTTAATGCTTCTATTATTTTCGTGAAATATAGTAGAGGAAGGAGTAAATTAGAAATATTCAATAGATTGTAAAAATTAAACATGATCGCAATACATAAATAGATTTTATTCGACTTTCACTCCTCTACTGTTATTCATGTCCTCCCAAATGCACCTGTGGTCGTTACTCCCGCTGCATCGCTGCAGCAGCGCTGCCGCCGGGGGCGGCGGCGCCCACTATGGTAATCGCTGCTATTGAGGCACTTTGAGGTTACGTAATGGTGTGTACTCACCACCTCCGTTCCAGTAACATACACATCGGCCTCTGTTTAGTATTCCTTATCAACGTGATGCAGTACGTGTGCAGCTTAGGAATTGCCGCGTGAGGACCACCGCCGCGAGCGGTTCTCGTTTCTATGCAAGCCTTAAGCATATGTATTATAATTACGACCGACATTCGACGTTACCCAACAGCTCTGTAATTTCGTTTAACGTATTGCAACTGCAATCGGCGATAAGGTTATATAAATCAGGACCTACATATTGATGTATCTCCATGGGGAAACCTGACAAAGTTACCACTTTAAACTTCAAGATAGCCTATACATAGATGCTTGAGGTAGGACTTAGAGCAGGAGACGGGTAGTAGAAAATTGTTAGAAGTTCATAAATTATTGTTTAAAAATATGTAAGTTAATATTACTTTGTACATACGAACACAATAATATTCTGTGTATTTCTAGATAGCATAAGTATAGTCAAAGTTAAAAAAAAAATAGAAATAATGTTATTAAATTAGTAGTGAACATGTAAGTAAATGTTGTAAATAATATGTTAATGCAAAAGCTCTGAATAATAATATCAGACAAAATTAGATATAAGTAAAAAAAAAGTTCGAGATAATAAAGTTAATTCTAGAAGCGACACGTTTTTAAAAGTGAATCTTTTAGGGACAGTGTCAAATAGTACTTGCAGGGTTTAGATTATACGATAGTAAGATGATCAATATTCCTATATATTTTCCCTGTACTTCGCCATCATTACTATACGCAAATGGACCGATAGAACCGGATATTGGGAACATATATAAAAAAAAATCTATACAAAAACATTGCTTTAAGTGCTTCATTTATCTCTCTCTATCTCTCTTCATTTCTCACTTCAATCAATGAAATAATTCAACCAATCTGTCATCACCATAAAGTATTCTATGTGAACTCGATCGACGTGTAGATCTTCGGGGCCTATGTCCAGCAGTGGACGTCTATCAGCTGATGATAATGTTGTGAACTCTGTTTTTTTTATCCAATCGTATACTCGTTGTAATTAGATCTAGGAAGATCTAGGTGTACTATTTATTTCTATTTGTATATCATTACCACTATGCACTTAGTCTAATTGGAAGAGCTTCATACTTCCGTTTCATAGTGAACAATGCTTTAATTTAATTGAATTCAGTGGATGCTGGTAGGGTTCCTCGTAAGAAGGAGAATATACCAACTTGTTCCTCTGTGCTTCGACATTAGGATTACCGTTTTAGAGGCTCCTACTAAAATTAAATGATCCCACGCCATTTGATTTCTTCAAACGTTTTAGACCTTAAGTATTGTTGCATCAAAAATCAATTCAAGTATGAAATGTAACAGTTTACATTCATCATCAGACGTCCACTGCTGGACATAAGCCTTCCCCAAAGATCTCCACATTTGTTGGAGGTCAAACGGAAATTGGGCTGTGGCCCAGTGCGGATTGGTGGGTGGTTAGAGTCTGTTATTCAGAAGGGTGCACCGCGTGCAGGTGAGGTTGACTCGGGCTCTGTAAGTGTTGACACTTATTTCAAAGTCGCATTATAATTTTAACGGAACCTAGAAGTATTTCGAAGTACCCTCATATTGTTACTTCCGTTGTTACTTTGCTTTTTTACTGATGTTAGGTCTGGTGCAAGAGACAGTCTAAGTAGATACCGCAGCGCTTACTTCTGCCATCATATAGTATGCAATTATTACTGTGTTCCGGTATGAAGGGCGGTGTAGCTACTTACTGGATTAAAGAGACATCATCTAATGTACCAAGACGACAAGCGCAATTTGATGCAGACTATCCTAACGAGCGCTACCTTGTAATGCGTAGGCGTATCACTTACTATTACGTAAACGTCCTGTTCGTCTCGTTGCTTTGTTGAATAAAAAAAAAAAAAACCATAACACCAGATAGTCCCAGCTATGGCTTTAGTTGTCATTAATGTATTTAGTTCCGTTACATTAGACACTTAAATGAGCTTAACTGGGTTGGTGATTTTCAAAGGTTTTTATAACAAGGTACGGTTTCTTTTAAATCGAACTACAGTTAAACGGATGTTATTAAGAAGTTTAGTTAAAACTTTTGCGTTTCAGATTAATTAGTATTTTAATTATAATTTTATATTGTTATTACATTAATCTTTAAAATGACTACGTCAGGAATAAGTACTTTACTGGTGGGTAGGTCTTCCAGTTAGAAAACAGACGTAGCTAGTTTGTTAAATCTAATATATTAAGGCAACAAGCATATCGTTGTACTGTACTATGTGATCAATCTTATCGTTTACTATCAGATGAATGACCATCTCGAATATAAAAAAAAAATAAAGATCTAATAATATAGTTAAGATTATATTCATTTGTGTAGTAAAAGAATAATAAGTAAGCAATAGCAGACGTAACAGCAAAACTATTCAAGATTTATAAGTAGGTTTCACTGTTGGTAGTCACGCGAACCCGACGGCCTTTCGCAACTTGGATGGGTGACCTAACCCAAAGTAATAAATTATACGGGCTAACGCCCGCCTTAACTAATTATTCTGTTTTATTTTACAACCGTCCCTTACCGACGTAAAAACTGTACGTACTAACAATAGACTGACAATGGATCTCTTTTTATACGTACTGTATCTTTATACAGGAGAAAAGGAGGCATGTAGAATTATCAGAGCGTGTAGATAGACCTATAAGCTCGCTGGCCTAATGGATAGAGCGTGCTACCTCCATTACACAGGTCCCGAGTTCGAATCTCGTCATGTACCGATGACTTCAATATTTAAGTTATGTACATTTGTGAACTTTAGTTATAACAGCGAAATACAAACGGTGAAGGAAAACGTGAGGAAACCTGCACGTGAATTAGAATTTATTCAAATGTGTGTGTGAGGTCACCAATCCGCGTTGGGCCGGCGTGGTGACTATGGCCCAACGCCCTCATATTGAGGGTAAGCCTGTGCCCTAACAGTGAGGACGTAAATTGACTGTTGAGAGAGAGAAAGAGAGTTGAAAGTATATAAACCTCAGACTAATACGAAAAACACTTCAGCACTTATTTCAGTGGGTATTAATTTGTATTCTCAAAGAATACAGCCTTTTTTTAATCAGCGAAAAAAAATTATGTAAAAACTAACAAGTCTATTATAAGAACTCTGTTCTTAAAGTTATAATAATGTATAATTTTTTTTTTTTTTTACATACAATGTATCTTAAGCTTGAATTCAATTTCACAGCATGTGATAATAAGATTAGGGATGATAAACATGCCCTGAATACATCACCTTTTTAGACAGACTGAGACTTATGAAGACTACTGTGTCTTGTGATGTTAGCTTTGCAATAGACGAGATGAGAAATCCTAGCGTACTAACTCTACTCCACGTGGTCTCAGATTCGAAGCTGGCATGTCCATGTTTTCATCTATATATTTATTCTTTATCCAATACCATAAACTAATACTTAAAATTATGTGTGTATAATATACTAGCTGTTCGATGTATTTTCTGGCTGTAACACCCTCCCAATTCATTTTAGGGGCGCGTATCTTGTAAAATCCATTCTTAGCTGACCTGTACTCGGTAAAAAGAATATTCCTATCAAATTTCAATTCTCTAAGCCTTTGGTTCTAGAGACGTCGTGATGAGTCTCTATATAGAAAGAAATCTCATATATATATATATAGATAGATTTTCATACCAGATCGTAGTTGTTATAAATAAAAAGAACGGTACAATATTAAATTCCCCACATCATATTGAAGAGCTTATCGTTTGGGTGTGACTTTAAAGGAAGGATATTGAAGAATTCTATTTACAACGGTTCAATTGTTGAAACCATAGACAAGAAATTATTTTCTATATTCATCTGGGACGTAAGCATGTCTTCTCATACAACAATGCACCAGTTAGGACGCTTCCATGGCGATGGCAATAATAAAAGAAATGGTAGTTAACTTTTAAACATGCAACTTGCTCATAAGAACGTGGCTAGATGGGATGACATACAACGCAACACAATATGCTCGTCGCCTTGATACATAAAATATAATTTCCCATACCTCAGTAATTTCACTAGCCACCGCGCCTTTCAAACCTGAACACTGTTACTTGCATACTACTGTTTAGCAGTAATAGAAATGTCGATGGTATAAGACAGTCTTCGGTAACAGAGAACCAACAATCCATAGATGGTCAGAGATCAGTTGACGTTGTTAATGATCCGTAATCTTCAGAAGATTCTTTCGTGAGGATGACGTGATGAGGATACGAGGAGTTTTAGGATCTTATACGGAACCAACCGGCTTCAGAGGAAGAAATAATAAGCAACAGACAATGTATTGTTGAATATATTATGAGAAGAATTATGTCTAGCGATGGTCTTCCATCGGTTGAGGATGATGAAAATGGAAATAGTTTGAAACTATCGATTGTTTGCTGTCGTATTTTATGTACTGTAATACAACTGCATACCAGTAAGAGTACTACTGCGGGCAGTTCAGTGCTCCAGATGGGTTCGATCACGCGACCGCATCGTCTGCTCGGACGCTCTATTTGCACTAAGCGAGCAATGAGGTAAATGCGACCGGCTAAACTGTGGACTTGAGCAAGTAACAACATTGGATAAATTCTCAAAATAATCCTTTTTCTTATTAAACGACGCGATGAGACGAACAAAACTGGAATACTAATGTTAGATTACAGAAGCACAACTCAAACGTAAAGGTGAAGAAAAGCAAAGAAAACAAATTTCAAGTGTCAAATAGATTTTTCTACAGCATCCGATCATTCATCATCCTATCAGTATATCTATATACCATATATATGTTTGTGTGTGTATATATATAAAACAGATTTCCACCTATATACAGACTCATCACGATATTTCTGAAACTAAAAGGCCTGAAGATTAAGAATTGGATAGGAGTCATTCGAATCGAGGAGGCCTTCTACCCCGTACAAGTTAGCTAAGAATGGATTTTATTAAATGTTTTCCCCAAAAGGGGTTGCGGGGGTAATACGGCGAGCAAAACGAGCGGGGAACGTGTAGTAAGCTATGAATCGTAATATGTATTTTTGTCTTTGGTTTATTTAAAAAAATAATATTACCAATAGATTTATTTGTTTAGTGCTCTGTGTATTACTAAATTCCTACACTAAGTTCAACGAATAAGTAATGTAACGTTCATTTACTGTTAGACAGTACGACAGTCAGCTAAATAAGAATAAATATTTTTGCTGACTATTATATTACCCTTTTCGGTTGGTAAAATATCTGATCGCATCAAAAAGACCATGTTCAAAGTTTCAGAACGGCTACAACACTTGCAGCAGGGTCATTTTGTTTTCATTATCTCCACAAATAGCGAGTTGGAGTCGCTTTGAATTTACGAGGAGAAGTAGCGCACTACACCCCTCGTTTAAATACATTACCACCCCCCTGAGAAGAACGGGCAGACGGTTACTTTCCACTCGTGAACTTACTAGACTGCTAATGAATTGTTGTCATACTAAGAGTAACTTCTGAAGTAACTCTTGACGAAACGACAATAGATATAAGTTAAGATTTTTACAGGATCACATTGAGAACATACCATTAATACCTCTATGCTAGGGTATCTGATAGGTTAAGGGATAGGTTATGGATTAGACTAAACAGTGATCCTTTAAATCTGAACATAGTAATATTTGCATGCTCGTTACGTACTATATTACTATTGACTAACCTGTCATTTACAAACAGGTGAAGGTCCTGCTCATTTTTTATCACAACCATTACGGAGACAAATACCTTTTTAGTAATATGTCTAAGTGGGTTTTGGATGCCGGAGACCGTCTAGGTAGGTCGGTTGATACCACCGCAGCTTCTACTTCTTCCGCCAACAGTACTGTGCAAATGTTACCATAAAACTATTTAAAGGGTGCTGTAGCTATCGAAATCTCTGAGGTAATCCTTAATAGGAGGACTTCTACCAGTCTGTTCAGTTCTAAAAGACATACCTTGCTTGATTTTTTACTTGGAGTCAAAATAATATTGCCAAATCCATCATAAGATAAGATATCAAATATTGTAATCATTACAAACATACAAACATACTAAAGTCTAAGGAATATTGATATATTATACAATATTATGTAAAGGAACAAATATACAAATGTCACTTACCTAGTGTACGGTAAGAGTATGTTGGCGAGCTCTGACATGTTCATTTCGCAGATTCCCCTGTTCTAGATGATTTAGCGTGGGATGTTCAGAGTTGCGGTGTTGTTGTTTGTTGTTTCCATTCAGAATGTTCCATATTGGGAATGCTTGTTGTGAACTTCTCCCTGATACGCCCACCGCAAGATCCAATTGATTATCGAGGCTTATTAAATGTAACCGTAGTTGTTGGGAATAGTTTTAGTACTTCTCTGTTTAGTTCTGAATTAAGTTTCAATTAATACCTTTATATAATAAATTAAATACTATCTCATATAACACATTTTGGCCAAAAGAGATAAAATGCTAGAGACAGTTTTACAAAATTAACCACCAGTTTAAAATCTTAGTAATTCTGTTTAAGATGTAACGGATGTTAGACATTTGACCAAGCGATCCTTTTAGTGGCCAAAGTTTTACTTTAATTTATTCATCTACTACAACTACATAATTTTTAATAAATTTAATGTACTTTTATCATCTTCTCATCTTAAGTGGGAGGAAGTAGTTTAAAATGGCTAAACTATAACTATAGGCACTAAACCATATAGGCATAACATGAAAGGCAACTAAGAACGAAATAATTCAATAGAAATGGCAAAACCACGCCAAGAGTGTCAAATGCGGTAATTATTTTGGGAAATCTTGTATTCAGCAGTCGACAGTAATTAGTATAAATGTGGAAAGCATATATTTAATATTTATATCGCGCATAAATATAAATTGCTGCACTCTTGTCTATATATGTTAACTTTGTTCTCTAACGAGGATTGATAGAAACCATCCAAACTATTCCCTATTCTTCATAAATTTCCCGAGCTATCTATTGTTCGTGAAATGTTTATCCAAATGTATTTCTAGTTGTTACTGTATAAATAAATATAATTTTCCGCTTAGTATCTACTAAATAAACCGCTCTCGGTTGAAGAGCTCGCTTACAAACAGGAGAAATAAAATTTCAAACTTATCGCGCAGAACAATGGCCGTGCCAAAATTATAACAATCAGCTCTGCGCCCGGGCGGAGCGTCTGCTGTTTTATAAATTAAATTGCAGAACAAAAGATATTTTTAACGTGGAATCAAAACTATCTATTCTGTATCTATATTTGTTCTATTTTATCGTATATATATTCTATTGTACGAGCTGTATTAATATTAACAGAATTTACTACTTCGCTGCCATAGGTCGGCTGAATGTTGATAGGTATTGATGAAGCTGTCGTCGGATGTTAATTTGAGGATGTAATAAAAAAATTGCTTATTTGTTTCATATATACACTACTTTTTAATCGTTCATGTGTAGATTATTAATTTGGGTAAAAACCTGAGAGAGCACTGGCCCAGTTGCTTTATGACATGGTCTTAGTTTTGTTACCGGTTTCACATATATAGTTCTATTTGTATGGTGATGAAGTTTCTTGCTTCTGTTTAACTGTCATCCTTTATATAGCTAATCTGCTATTGTAGTATTACTATGTTCCTGTAAGAATATGATAACATATTAAATTACATTGCACTCGAGCAACAAAATTGTTATTGTTAACCCTATTGTAGTTAACTCTAACGATTAGAATGCCACAAAATCGTTTATAATAACGCCGGTATGAATGTCGCGTGAAATAAATTATGAGGTTGTGTAATAAGTGATGAGGGCTCGGCGGAACCCGTCGCCGCTGCCTATGCGAGGATAAATAAAAAGCTCCGTAACACCCCGTAGAATGTTTCGTTTAAAAAAACTTTTCTCATTTCGCCAACCGGCGAGCGTACCCGCTGAAAAAAATACTTTTTACAAGCGATCCTAGAGCTCGATTTCCACGAATATTCTGTCAATTCAATATTTTCTGCGGATCATTTCGCACTGAGAGTAGCATACTCTTGGACAAGAATGTTTTTCTTTAAAATATTCCATTCTCCTTACTCGGCAGACTTGTTGTAGAAGATCTTTGCTTACTTACTACATTGTAGCAGACTGTGAAGATTATTTATGCTATGCAAGTATAATGATAACTAGGTTTTGTATCTACTCTCTCTCTTAATCGTATTCTTCATTACTGAAAGTTGTGTCTGCATTATCGCGTCCTTTACTATTATATTCCATACTATCCGATGTTTTGTGTTTCTAAAGGCCATTGTCTCACGAGGCTCTATCCAACTTGACCTGGTCAGACCAGAGGCTAAATTATACCATAATTTACTTAGCAAATACGAATTATTGATTGCGAACAGTCAACTTTCTCTATGTTAAAAATAATTATACAATCTGACATACATATAGTTTTACAATTCTTACAAAGCGTAGTATAATTGAGTAGTTGTATAATTTGAAAAATTCATATTAGTAGGGGTTAAGTGAATTAGAGTATCCCTTAATAATAGTTGAGAATAATGTCGGTGATATTTCGTAATGTTGTAGTACTTCGGTTTTTGCGCATAAGATTTATTTCATTCCAAACATTTTAAACCAATTCATATTCAAATGTTCTAATTGAAATTTTGTTTTCAGGCAAAGCTCGAAACCAAAGCGCTGAAGGCGAAGAGGCCGGGTTTCACGGACGACCGCTACAATGAGACTTCGTATTACATCGAGAATGGTATAAACTCTTATAAATATATTTATCATTTGATTAGAAATAACTTAATGAAGTATTTTAAAACAAACTTATGCTATAAAGAGCTTCATAAATAAATAAAATTCATAGCAATCGAATATTAAAGATGATTCTTAGAACGATCGCTAAGTGATGCTTTTATCCATTAATTTTATACGCCATTAAACTTAAAAGCTCGAAGATTATAAGGAAAAAAGTATGTAATTAAATTAAACTGTTATCGCTTTTTACGCGTTATTACATAAAAAAAAGTCCGATAATTGCTAAAATAACAAAAGACTTTGAAATAGTTAACTATGCAACTATCCAATAGGAACTAGAGCATGAACACGTTTAAATTGTTCCCTTGTAACACGGAAAACCCAACTAAAATTCTGAGTTTGAAATGAGGGCACGTTGATGGAACCCGTCTAACTAGTTACCACCCTCAAATTGTAAATTTATCACCATAACAACAATTTAGTGTACCATTACGTATATAAGAGCCAAAATATTCTGGACGGTGACACCATTTGATGAGTGTGGCGGTGGATTGTGAGTTGGAATTATCACTTTGTGTATATCAAGTATCTACCATCAGGTATATGTCCTGATCGTCTCGGCCCTACTTTTCAAATAATATGTATAGTTTATAAAAAGAAATATAACTATTAGTATATTAGTTTTAGTTTATGCTACTGACAACTAGTTAAAATCTATATAGTTTCTATTTACTCTAGCAGAGTGGCGTTGGCAACAAATCAATGCTCTATAGTCGGTAAGCTCACTGCGTACTAGTACATTGACTGAGTCGACCGCAGCACTGTGGTTCAGCTCCGATACAGCTCATTCTAGTCTTTAACAGCAGTTCCGTTGAGGTTTTCGCGGTGAGCGCTTTCGATTTCTGCAAACACCCCAACCTACTTTAACAATTCCAGTTCAGAAACTATGTGACCTTCGCTAGCATTTACTACACTGTTACGGACATGAATTTAATTCAAATTTAAGCCGATTTTTTTAAATTTTGTCATACAGATTTGCAAAATCTCAACAATTTTTCTGTTATAAATTGTGCAGGAATATATGGGTCTATGATTTTAGGTCCAAGGAGCTTTACAAATAACTCTGTTCTCTAACATCATCAGAAAATGGAGATATCTATGTCATTCCTCGGGGCGGTTATACTACATTTGACTATGACATACTTCTAATAATAATAGTAATTATAGACAGTTATAAAACAGAAATAAAGTAGGAAATAAAACTAATTTCTAGTACCACAAACCTTTGCGGAAATCATCTTTAGGTTATCCGCCATCTAGGAATATAATTAACAATCTGAATAATTATCTAAAATCTTAAATTTATTACTTTCAGGTCTCAGGAAAGTGTATCCCTATTATTTTACCTTCACAACGTTTACAAAGGGCAGGTGGGTCGGCGAGAAGATCCTAGATGTGTTCGCAAGGGAATTCAGGGCGCACCCGGCGGCGGAGTACGAGAGGTGCATCAGAGCCGGCACACTCACGGTCAACTACGAGAGGGTGGATCCCGACTACAGGCTCAAACATAACGACCTGCTCGCGAACGTAGTGCACAGGTAGCAAAAACTAACCATCAACGAATCCACCAGATATATCTCGATGTATATTACAGTGATGTACACAAATGTAAACGTGAATCCTAAATACATGACATGGGAGATAAACAAAACCTTCATATGTAAAATATTAACACTTTCTTTCTTAACTTACTTCTCTTGAAAAAGTTACCCTTTGGAAAGACCGGTGTGGTACCGTAAACGTTGTCATGTAATATTAAAACCGAATCAAGTTTTGTTGTTACTTTATCTATCGTAGATATATTTATCAGATTTTATAGAAGTAAAGCCTTAATGCAGCGATCACAAAGTCTAAGCTTGTTTGTACATACAGGCCTATCTAGATTGGCTAAATGGTAAATCTTCGGCACCGGATGAGCATGCGAGTGCACTGGATACACTACACTTGAACGAGTGAAACTTCATCAACTTTCAATTATAAATGTTTTTTTTTCACGGCGCTTCGCGATGATTTCAGATTTATAACGATGACTCTTCACGTGTAAAACTTCTCCACGTCCGTGTCTACGATACAACTTCCGCTCACGCATGTTCATTTGTTGTTTTGTTCTCGTCTTATCTGATATATCATACGGCACGAGAACCTATTTATGGTACGACGGACTCTGAGCAATTTACTTATACCACTGCACCAATGATAACACTCTACAATTCTAAGTTTGTTATAAAGAGCAATTACTCTTCATCTATACTCGTTACTGACTCTATCTACTTAACACTGAACAAATTTTAAACTAGACATCTACCTAATCTAAGTTAGTGTAAACGAATTTTATTCTCCACTAACAAGTTTTTCTTCTCTCTCTTTCTTTATATATATTTCTTCAGATACATCTTTTTAACTCGGCTTCGATTAATTCTAAGATTCAGTTTTTAGTATAAAATCTATAACATTATCAATTTTATTAACATTTGTACGTTATGGAATTTGCTCAGCGTCCGGGGCACTTTAAGGCCAGAAGCCTGACGTATGTATCGTTGCAGGCACGAAGTACCGGTCACCAGCCAACCGATCACCCTCGTACATATCGACGAGGAAATTGTGGTTGTCAACAAACCAGCCTCTATCCCCGTAAGTGGCAAATGAGACGGCCATATTTATGTGTAACATTCAATTCATCTATTACTTTATCTCCTTTTATTTCCTTTGTATGTGTCGCATGCCGTCTTTTATCGTTGTAAGGTTGTAGTATATGTTTTGTCTGACTAACTCCTCAGCCTGTAACCATCGATCTAACCTCACAGTCCATAATAATTATTACACAACTTTATCTGTGAAGACTATACATATTCATGTGTTAAAAGGTACTCATTTTTGAAAAGTAAGTATCTACGTACAATTTTGAAATTGCTTTTATATTGTTCGCTTCATCGATTGATCTAAATAAAACGACCTCGTTAAATACTTAAATAATAATGACCTTTTATAAGGTAAAAGAGAATTAATGTATGTATTGTACTAACCATAAATGTATAACATCTATTTGTATGAAACAAGCAACAGTGAAGTACCAAAACTCGAGGATTGATAATCATCAATTCTTATTTTCAAACTTAAACTTTGGAAGTAGAGACTTAAAGAACTGTAAACACATAAACGACAATATACTACACATGCATTTAAATGCTATCTATATTATGCTATTTATTCAGCTGTAGATATCTAGGAATTGCGCTAGCATAACGTTAGAACATATTGTAATAGCTCCTCTTTTTAATTGTGGTAGGTCTATCTAGCTGGGACTGTCTAGGTAGCTTAACAATTGTATGCAAGCGATATTGCGTTTTGATTTGAAGGGCACTGTAACTAGTGAAATCACTAGGGTGAGAAAGGATACTTTTTGACTATCGAGGTAATGAGAGACGAGACACAATTTTAAAAGCAAATGTGTCTTATCAGGTAAATTTCTCATCTCATCTTGTCGCTTCGTTTACAAAAAACTTACAAGAGAGAATGATAAAATTTGATCATGAAAAAATATTATCAGAATGTATCTAACAAAGAAAAATTATATAATTTTCTACTAGGATTTTTTTTTAACATGAAACCACGGTGCGGTGCATATGTATGAATGTGTGTACCTCAAGCTCTTTACTGTTAATGCAGAGATTCTCTCGCAAGAAATATTCAGACGTTTTCTATGATGAAAGACCTCTCATGTCAAAAGACGTCCTTATTCAAGTTGGCTTTTGCTTCTTAGACGTCGGCTTGTTGGAGCCTTGAGGAACATTAATAAATTAGACCGCGCTGCTAGACCTGCCCGCCGTATCTTTCGTTTTTTCAATCACATAATCTACATTTTGAATTTACAAAAAAAATACTACTAAACTTACTCCATCGTCGTATTGATGGGAAAAAAACAGATTTTTACAATTTATCTTAGCGCAATCTCTCATAGAAAGGATAATCTATCAAAATGACATCTTTTTAAACGTATACGTTTAGTCGAACCATAGTGGTAAGATTAAAACAACTCAAACAAAAGTTGTAAAAGGTCTTGTCTGAAGTGAAGGTGACAAACAGGAACTATTATACCTAATATGCGTTATAGTAATAAACAGTTATATATATGATTTAAAATCTATATGTAAAGAATCAGGGACAGGAAATTGAAACCTTTTTCACGATAAAGTTATTTTAGTATATCATATAAAATTTATTAGAAGCAAAACTAAAACATGAAAGTCGTGAAATATATTCCATATGTGTCGGTCAACCTAAAAAGAGGGTCAATTTTATGACACATTGCATTTATCAACGGCACGAACTGAACTTGAGAATGGACGTACTTTCGTCCGCGATCACAATTCAACAAACTCAAAAGGAATTATTGAAACTTACCAACCGTTATATTCGTTATTCGTCCACTTTCGCCTTTACAGAGTGGCCATTTTTATTTTAACACAAGGTCCAAGTGGCTGACCGTGTCCAATTACTTTGATTGATGCAACACCACAATGGGAGGTCCCGAAGTATTCATGCGTAAGCCTAGAGTGATATATTAAAGCAATTTGAAGTAAAAAAAAAATCGGGCTCCATTTTGATTTGGAGGAGGAATTATTAATTTCGCGCACATTCGTATATTGTATTATATCCAATTTAGTGCAATCTTGCTACTTCATGGTAAAACCCAGTAACACATTTAAAAAGTGTAGTTATAATTTATGTTATTCTGTCCTGTTCAAGAAGTTTATAACTCCCAATAAGAAATCATCTCTTTAAACACTTATAAGTGTTTTTGCGACAGAAAATAACCAAGATAACAGACAGACACCTAATACATATAATACTCTTGTCAAACATGGAGGAGCCGTAAAAGTTTATACACTTGACATTACAGCCAATGTAGCATCTATATTCTATAAACTTAAACAACATTTGCCAAAATGGTTTGATATCTTACACGTTAAAGTATATTTTTTCGATTAAAAAAATTAGTTTGTTATATATATTATATAAATACAGTATGTTAACACAACACGATTCCACAGTTTTGTGTACGTAAACATATGCTGTGCGATGTAGTTTATAGAATTTCTATGGTGTTGTAATGCATTTGCGTAGAGTTGCTAACCACAACCCTACTATATATATATCTACCGTTATTGTGCTGTCTATGTGTATAATAGAATTTTTGATATTATTACTGACATCATAAGATGAAATATTTCAATAACTTCTTCGGTGTTTAGAATTGACCTAATCAATTCGAAATGATAAACAGTAGCTTTTTATTGCTGGGAAAAAATTATATCAAATAACATTAGTTATTTACACTCGTGCTATAATACCTATAGTAGAGTCTTTTTATTGCACCAATATTGTTTTCGTGGTCCTTTCTATGTATAGAATAATTTTGGGAGCAACATTGACTTCTGTAATTTTTTTATCATTGATCAAAATTTTTCATACCACACCAGATCTTAAATTTGTAGCATTGCCCAGAAGGGAGCCATTCTCTTCTTCTTTGTAGTTAATTCTAAAAGTAGAAATTTTAATGTATTATGTATAGTAGAATACAGAAAATAATGATCAATAATTTGCTATCAAAAAACAAGCTCGCTATGAACTTATACCAAATAGTTAGGAAGTTTTTATCGAAGTGTGACTACCAAACGCAAATGCAACATCATAGGACTGTAACGTGTTCTTAATGTAATATTCTGTCCGTGGTGGGCCAGGCATGAGACTCCAGTGCTCGCTAGTCCCTTGCGCATCATACACGTGGATGAGGAGCTACTCGTGCTAGACAAGCCTTGCTCGCTGCCGGTGAGTCATCGCGTGAAGACCGTTCCTCATCTCTGTCAGGCCCCGGCCTCGATCACATTTTATACCTGCAAACAGAATGACAATCAATCAATATTGTCATATATGCAGTTATTAGCCAAACAATAAATTGTATTTCAAATTTGAGAATAAACAACCAAACAAAAAAACAACAATTATTATTTGAACATCACTTTTCATTGTACAGAAACAGAATTGAACATTGAAAGAATGAAATCAGTGGTTGAACAACGTTTAGGCTTGAATATGGAAGTTTATACAAAGTTTGGAGTTCAAACAAAACGCGCCGCCAGGGTCTGACAGGTGATCGTAATCTGAACAAAAGTTTAGACCTGTGAAAACTCCGAACGGAACTGAGAAATAGTGCGGTCTCGTGAATACCACTTGGAAGTGGATTGGATTTGATGAGCTTGCGTGTCCCTACTTTGAATTTCTTATCATTTCTACGAAAAAAACATTTGAATAAAGACCCCTTTATTATTCTCTCTTCAATTACATCGAACTAGCTTTAAAAATTTCTAAGATAGAAATCAACAATTTTCTAAATTTCTAGAAAAACGGGATCGAAAATCAAAATAATTTGTCACCGATACTAAAACAGTATACTTTTGGGTTTCTTATTTGAAGGGAGAATTAAGCTTTCGGGACTGCAAGAAATACTATCGAGAATTCTCTTCATAATCTTCATATCTGCATGTTAAGCGCCTCGTTCATAACATTTCTGTCTTTTAAAACGCACCGGATCTTTTCTTCTGTTCATGAAACTTAACTCAGCAAGTTGTCAGCTTATATCCGATTTGGTATGATTTACTATCTTAATATGTATATGCATAATTAATGTTTGATGTTTTATTCTGCGTTAACTTCACGGCACTTCACCAAGTATCATCAAGTATGCTTTCATCTTTGTCATGGTGTTTTATTCACTCAGCCTAATAGCACTGTATAGTTTTCAATTTTAAAACGATAATTTAAATAAAAAACTATAAAATTAAATTACGATAATATATATTTTTGGAAATTATTAGATAACCTAGATTATCTATGGAAGAGTTTTAATTAATTTAAAACGTACGACCAATGATTGTTTGTTCTCTAGGTTCACCCGTGTGGGAGATATCGACACAACACCGTCGTTTTCATACTTGCCAAGGAGTATAACTTGAAGAATTTAAGGACAATTCATCGATTGGACAGGCTTACTTCAGGTTAGATCATTTCAATAAAATCAAAAGCTGTAATGTTATGTATACTAATATATTGAGTTTTAGATTCTGATATAACGCAGAACCTATATCTTCTTTACTTTTGTTTTATTGACTTTTAAATCGTTCCCGCAATCAGGATTGTTGTTATTCGGAAGAAGTCCAAAGAAAGCGAGACAAATGGAACATCAAATAAGAAATCGTCAGGTTCAGAAAGAATATGTATGCCGTGTTGACGGTGAATTTCCGGAGTAAGTCCCTCATTACTTGTGTTGTGTACCATATGAAAAGATTTATATGATTATAGGACACTGCAAATATGGAAACTTTACTATTCTATCTCTAAATTTCAGTGAAGAAATAGAATGTACAGAACCGATAGAAGTGGTAAGCTACAAAATTGGAGTATGTAAAGTATCTGCGAAGGGAAAAGATTGTTCTACAGTATTTAAACGGCTAGGTTACAACACCAACAACAACACAAGTGTGGTGCTTTGTCGACCGAAGACTGGACGAATGCACCAAATACGAGTTCACCTCCAATATTTGGGTAATGGAAAGATCAAATTTATTTCAAACTCTTCTTATTGATAGACTTTGTTTTTCATATACAAGAGTCTACTTTTTGTAATATTATAACATTGCACAGCAGTAGTAAATTATCTGTTTACTCCAGGTTATCCAGTTGTCAATGATCCTTTATACAATCACCCTGTGTTCGGACCTCTCCGCGGTAAAGGAGGTGACACAGGTGGTAAAACTGACGAACAATTAGTCAGAGACCTCATCGCCATTCATAACGCTGAAAACTGGCTTGGAGTTGATGCGGGTGATGATGATTTATTGTTCTCGAAGCCAGCGTCTGATGACAAAGGTACATATAAGACACTAAAAGTGTATATTTATCGTAATAAATTTGTCTAATGGAACTTAAAATATTCAAATCAATTTATAGTTGGTGAGGATGAATGCGATACGGGACCAACTTCGAGAGAATCATCTCCTAGACTAGAATCACCTGCACCTGGTTTAACACCATCATCAGTTTTGACTCGTAAGAATATATAATGATATTTAACACTTCTGACTAAGATTGATATTTGTTTTATATAATAATTAAATTTTTAGCGACCCTATCGAGTCCATCGAGTGGTACCGAAGCACCGGTCGAAACGAGTGCAAGTTCACCAACACCTATGTGTACTCTTGCACCATCACCTGCGACGTCACCAACGCTTAACGACGATTCCAATGATGCTAAGGTAAAAGTAAATCCCACAATAATATCTTTCAAAACTTGATTTCTTATAGTCAACAAAAATCATTAAGAACACAACAAATCAAAGCAGGATTCAACGGCATAAAATTGATCATCATCATTATCAGCCGATAGACGTCCACTGCTGGACTTAGGCCTCCCCCATCGATCTCTACATCGTTCGATTGTGTGCTGCCCGCATCCAGCTGCTTCCCGCAACCTTCACTAAATCGTCGGACCACCTTGTGGGTGGTCTGTCAACACTACGTCTACCGGTACGCGGTCGCCATTCGAGGACCTTAAGATAACCACTACAACCCATAAAATTGATACTATCGTAATTTCACACTGTAATTTTTACAGTCAGATAAAGTGACGGTGGCAACACAGACGGGTTGCGGAGCAGGTACCCGGGCTCCGAGCGCGATGTTAGCTGGTGTAGCCTCGGGGATTGTAAGCAGCGGTGGCGACTCCTTGGCTGCCGACCCGCACTGCTACGAGTGTCGAGTGAGGTACAGGGACCCACGCCCGCGCGACCTCGTTATGTATCTGCACGCCTGGAAATACAAGGTACGGTGATACTTTTACAATCAAAATTTACTTCAGTTGATTGTGCTTCTTCAGTTTATTAGTGTATCAGCTCAAACCATGATTCGGTTCCGAGGCCACATGTAACGGAGTTTAAGATGGTGGTACGATTTCATCGAACCCGTTCGGCTAGCTACCATCGTCATGTAAATTTTTGGCCATAGCCACTACTGCTGTTTTCCGGCTTTCAACATATGAGAGACAAAGTAATCCAAGAGGTGAACGCGTCACCATCCATAATTTGATATAAGCTATTGTAATTTAGATTAAAAATCCTATTCTCTTTACTAGGGACCCGGCTGGGAGTACGAAACTGAGCTCCCACAGTGGGCGAACGTTGATTGGGAAGATCAAGAGAATTCATAGTCACCGATAAATTTAACACCAAAAGCGCCTGACCACGTTCTACAATTCTAAAAGGCCATTCAAGTTATTTCAAGACTACAATAGAATTATTCTATAACCGGAATGTACGGTAGGGATAATGTTGTTTTATCTGATAATTAGCGAGGAATTTGAAGAAAGGTGTTTCTAGTGTAAGATTTTAAACGATGTTACTTTATAAAGATCAAATGACATGTAATTGTGTAATAATTGTTATGGATGAAGTTATTTGATACCAAAACGCGGTATTGGTTAAGCAGTGACTTAATCGTAGGCTCGAAATTAACGTAACGGTTACACGAACACCGAGCGACCATTGCGAACACAACGTCGGTATTAACTTAACTGTTAAATGTTAAACTGCTGAGGTAAGTTTTATAAATAACGTAAGTTGGTAATTAAGTGTAGGGTTAAGTTATGCGTTGGTGTTATCGCACTTTGAACTTGCGTTTTAGCGTTTCTATACTTTAGTGGACTTTGTAGAGCCCGTTCGTTTAATGTTAACGTTTTAGTTTTTACTTTTGTGAAGCCTCAGTTCCTATCGGCCTAGGATGTCTCGTCAAGCTTGTAGTCTAGATTTAAGTGTATGTAACCGTTGATTGTTTACCTATAACCTATAACTGTAACGTTTTTTGTATCGCTTTAATAAGGCAGGGTCTGAACAACAATCTTAAATGAGTTTCATGATAGTTTTTTTTTTTTTAAATCAAACATTGTACGGCATGGAGCCTCAGACAACACCCCAATTGGTTATGGGTAAAAAATTTAGATTTTTTGGTATTTTTGTAATTTTTTTTTCTGTATGATACAAATTGTTATAATGACGCGAATGTACGTCATGTTTAGACTAAAATTTTACCAACTTACTTTTGAAATTGTTTGGGTTATATTAAAAGAAATCTTGCTGTATATTTTAATATATATATATAACAAGTGATTGGACCATTCTTAAATTGTATTTAAAGCTATCTCTGTAATTTTAAAACGTTACAACGGATGTATAGGCGAATGTAAATTTTTAAATAGACACACTAGAGGACGTCGTCGGCTGCGTCATTATGTTTGGCTTCCATAGACTTTGATTAGAGTTTTAAAACTGTTTTGTAATGAACTCTTGAAATTTTTATATCTATTATTAAAAATAAAAAATATTTTGATACGACAAAATTCGCCATTCGTTTATCTGTAGTCACATACTTATTAGCTTCGTTCGCTACATCATTGTGATATGCATTTATCATTGGCATTGCACGTATGTTATCTTCATTATTATGTTCTTCAATGAACCTGATTTCAGTTTTATTATCTGAATTTATTACAGTTTCAACGCGATAGATAACCAAAGTAAAGATGGAGTCATTCTCTCCAAAGACAGTGTTTTTTTTTTTTTTTTGCTAATCTAGTGACGGTTTTGAATTGGTCAAAGCAGCACATTTAAAGACATGAATAAGTTTTTTTTTTGTTATTTCATATTTCATAAGTTTTGTGTGTTTTAGTTTCTAAGTATTTTCGTACTGTTTTCAATAATTTTTTTCTCCTCTTGGAATGTTTTATTTCGGAAACAAATTGAGTTTGACTTATCGATGATGTGAAAAAAATTTAGATGCCCCAATTCATTATTAACTAGCGTGTATGTAGTAGCGAGTATTATAATAAAAGACAATTCTTGTGACACTAAAATATTTTCAAGAGCTTTTATAAATTAGTTTTGTAAAAATATATATATATGTGTATATATATATTTTTCTTACTTATAGTGTAGTGATAGATTGCAAATCTGTTGTTCTGATCATTTTCAATTATTTTTGCAATGGCAAACTACATTGGTGTAAACGAAAATGAGATATTCAAAGAAAATTCATTATTACATTTCTATAGCATTGCCGTATCGGTATTACCGAAATACTTCTGGGTTGCCATATTCAAAAAAAAAATCTCATTTTCCATTTTGATTTGTTGTTATATATTTAAAAGCTTCTATATTTGTGTGCCATTACATTATTTCTCATTGTTAATAATAATTAAACAGTTTCGGGAACAAGTTGTGTATTGAAAAATTAAAAAAAATATAAATAAGAGTTGAATTGATCGTGGTTGCTATTGCAAAATAATGGCTACAATCTTCGGGTAACGCCGCTGTCTAATTCAAAGTTTGGAACAGAAAAAAAAAAAAAAAAAACTTTTTCGATGACATTTTGTATTGTGAGTAAAATGAAACGTAGCGTGTACAAATTAAGGTTTTATCTGTGGCATATCACCTAAGGTATATCCATTCGCGAAGCTTATCCAAAATCGATGGCCGAAGGGTGGCGGTGGTCGAATGAGTTTCATTTTGAATATTGTTGTATTTTTTATATAGTGTGTAAGTAGATGTTTCATGTTGCGTTACGTATGTGTTGTACGTCGGTGTAGCGGTAGCGGACCGTGGGAACTAACCTTAGAGTTAACTTCGTTATTGGTTAACCGGTCAACAGGTGGTGAGCGTGCCGTCGCTGTTGCGTTCATTTGATATCGGCCTCTAACGTCGGCGTGAAACTTTTGTTTGTATTAATTTATTTGTAAGAAAAATTTTCATGTGCCTTCTCAAATTAATGAAATAATAAATAATGAAAAAAAAAAAAAACTAAAAGATAGTAATCGTAATAGTGTTTTTCATTACCGTTACACGTAATCGTTACACGGTTTATCGTAAGTAGGTTAAAACACTTGGCACTCGGAGTTTTCGGCGAACTTAATGCGTGATTATAGGAAACGTGTTGTTAAAGAAAACAATAACTTACGTTATTTCGTTTTTTTTTTTTTTATTCTAGCGATTTTTTTTTTTTTCTATATTCACGCACGAAATTGATTGTTCAGGCACAAATCACGGACATTATTGTGAACTTTACGTTGTGTTAAAGTTGAAGTTAGTATCGTTGACATGTTGCTTACGTATATCTTTTTTTTTTCTTTCAATGAGGTACACTTTCCTGCGATTAAAAAAAAAAATCATTTGAATGACAACAACGTGAAAGACATTTTGTTAATTTGTATAAGTATTTCGTATGTAAGAATATAATAGCGTTTCCTTCTTTAGATTCGTGTTATAATAATTCATGTTTCCACGTATATTTAATTAGAATAAAATTCATCATTGACAATATCCGTTTCATTTTCCTGTACCTATAAAATAATAACTAGACTAGTATCATAGAGACTAGTCTAGATACCACCGCAGCTTCTATTGCAGCCGATAAACAGTAACATCCAGTACTGTGTTCTAGATGAAGAGGGTTGTTGCTAATGAAATTACTGGGGTAAGAAGAGTAACCTATGTCGCAAGGCGACCAGCGCAATGTAGAACTTAGTAAGTTATGATACACCAGGTTTTTACAAACGAGAGTATCACTAACAGATCATCAGGCTCATCTCGTTACGTATACAATAAAAAAAAGTCATGATCATAACGATCTCTTTACAGTTGACGAGAAGCTCTGCCCATATAAACTTATGTAATGCCTTTGAAAAAAGCACCAAAAATAGAATATTATCGTCATGGGAAATACCGCACACCAGCTCACGGGGCCCAAGCCAACCTCACCTGCTCGTCAACAAACGAGGCTCTGGCACCCACCAACTCGTATTAGGCCAGTCTGGTGGGTAATAGCCCAAATCCTCCCATACGAACCCCTACAAACATGGAGATCTTTGTAGGAATCACATAGGCCTATATTCAGCAGTGGAATCTATCGGCCGATGATGATAAAAAGAAAGGCGGAGATTTTAAAAAAAATATTCTACATATAGTGCACCTGGTAAACAGCGCAAGAAATGGTTTGACGACATAACGGAATGGACCTGGTTTAAATACCATCAGTTAAAAAGAATTGCCGAGGATCAAATTGGTTTTCTCAATCTGATCGCCAAGCTTCAGTTTCAAGACCTAATGATAATGATTTTTAAAGCATTGTCACTAGTAGTAAGCCTATGTTATTGGAGATCGTCTTGGTAGGTACCACAGCAGCGCCTATTGCAGCCGACAAACATTACTATGTTCCGGTTTAAAAGGCGCTGTAGCTAATGTAATTAGTTAGGTAATGAGACAGCATCTTATGTCTCAAGTGATGATCTTTATAACATTCTAACTAGCGTCACATTGTTATGGTCGGGCGTATCACTTACCATCAGGTGAAGGTCCTGCTTGTCTCATAAATTAAAAAAAAAATGGTATACTCTATGCAAACTGTAGATAAATTGAATTTCATATTAATTGTATCTAACAAACATAGTTGCTCTAATACGATCAAAGTTTACTCATTAACTAATATAAAAAGCTTAGTTACTGCTGTTTTTTTGGGGTGTGCATGTTGTGTTTTTTTTTTTTCACCTTCCGTATTTTTTTTTTAATTAAGCGACAATACGGGAGGGGCGTTCCCCTGATGGTACGTGATAATACGCCCGTCATAGCTACGTGGTTCTTCTAAGGATATATTGCGCTCGTCGCCTGATACATGAGATGATGATTTTCATTACTCCATTACACTAGCTACCACCATCAGCCGATAGACCTCCCCCAAAGACCCTCACATCGATCGGTCCTGTGCCGTCCGCATCACCGGACAGCGAGGGCTGTCGTTTGTAGGGTCTCGTATGGAGAGGATTTGGACCACGTCCCACCACACTGGCTCAATGCTGATTTATGAGCGCCAGAGCCTCGTTTGTTGATTAGCAGGGTGCACCATGAGCAGTGAGATTGCTTTGGATCCCGTGAGTTATTGTGTGGGACCACTAATTACAGCGCCCTTCAAACTGGAACACAGTAATATTTTCACAGTACTGTGTGTCGGCTGCAATAGGCGCTGCGATGGTACCTACGAAGAGACCTACCACTTATAATCAATCAATAGACCAATTTTAATTAATTTAACTTAGAAACATTTTTAATGGAAGTAAAATTATCTTCTTCACTTAACGGCTTCTAAGAATCCCACGGAACTTATCATACTTTAATAAAAAAAAACACCCCTATAGGAGAACTCTTTGACAAGTTTCCATTTTCTGTATTCAAAGCTAAAGAAACTCGGTTACGTAAAAGTTTTAAATTATATAAGTTTACAAATTTTCTTTTTTCTAAAGCTTTTCTCGCTTCTGATGAAAATTTTGTAAGCAATAAAGGCATTTCCTCATCTTCATCTTTAAACATAATCAAATGATATTAAATTAAAAAAAAAAAATACTCAAATTACTTTGATAATTGATCGCTCACTAGCACTGTATGATTAAGTTACTTACAACCACCCCACGGCTTTCAGGAGGGCTCGCTCTATTCAGGGTTGGAACAGGTGAACAATGAGGCTTTCACAAATGAACGCGCCGGTGCCTTCGAGGACACAATGAGCAGGCTCCAGCTAGTTTAACGCGAAGGATAATATATAAACAGGATATGGATAATAACATCCCACGAAATGTTAACTCTCACGAGATATCTATTACGGAAGTTTCTTTATGATAAAAAAAAACTCGTAATGAAACCATAGACAAAATTGATTCTGTAGCAGCTTGAAATCTATGTCTCCACATTCGTAAATAATCTCGGTGAATAAGGGTTGTAACGAGAGCCTTCCTCTTCCTTTTGCTGTACTTAGCTAAAAAGCAGGAGAACACCGATGCCTTGGATAACTTCTGACCGTCTCGAAAGGCACCAAAAGGTTTAAGGCTACAATCCCTTATAATCCTGACTTCCTTAGAAACCATGGAATCTTTTGAAGATTTCATCATGACTCCATAAAAACAAGTGATCAATAAAAAATTTGTATTCTTTTTAACTTTTCTATCTGTACATTGTTTCATTAAAGTTGTAGTAAGATTACTAAAACATCACAACGATCATTCTCTGTTAAATACATTGCAACAGGATGGTCTTTGGTTCGATTCCGAAGTCATATATCATGAATTTTGGGTGGTGATAATAGTTCTTCCAACCCTATATGTAAATCTTAGCCTTTGTATACTTAGGGGTGGGCACGCTGTTGCCTTCATCATCGCATATATGATCAGTCGAAGTATTAGTTTAATGTTAAAAAAACCTTTGTCTTCGCCAATATGAAATTATTATATGTACTTTAATAAAATACGGAACCCTAATTCGAGATACTTAACGAAGTTTTTATGCTACATTTTTTTTTTATGCGGAAATACTTAAGTTCGTTATAAGGCTTACTTCGAGGCATATATTCCCGTAATGTTGTGTTCTGTATTATAAAAAGAGATTGATGAGCGCACCACCAGACCTGCCCCGCCATAAAAATAGAGTAATTTCATACGAAAGCATATCACAGAGCACTCTCCCGATAGACACTACTACATAATTTATTTTCCATTAAAACTCTTAATCATTTTGCTAAGAATTTACCTTATATAGCAACTAGTATAAGTTTAATGAAACTTGAATAAACGTTTAAATAATTCACATTCTGAGCTGATAGATTCATCCTTGAGGCCTGTGTCCAACTGTGGGCTTCCATCAGATGATAATTATATGATTATTTAAAATATCAGCTAGCTGATGGTATATAAAAATAATTCAATTGTCAATTGGGTTTAATATTAGCAAGTGAAAACTCCAGCGAAGATCTGTGGAGGAGGCTACACCAACAGTAGGCGTCTATCATCTCATGATGATCTTGTAACTTCATTGATGTATGAAGTTATTTATTTATAACATAAAACATAAACAATTAAAGAAGTTTTCAATTTCCCTGTTCGTGTCTAAACCGTTGCTACTCTGTGCGATATAAAGAAAGGGTTATAATGAGGGTCGCGTGACGCTGAAACAATTTTAGTTACCGGAGGAAGTGCCGTGATGGATGTTCCATTTAGGGGCAGGGGTCCGCATCGTGACTTGTGCCAACTACTTATATTTTCATTGAACCAAAGAACGAGCAGGTCGCTCACCTGATGGTCAACGATACACTAGCCCAGTCCATCTCAAACTTTTTTATCCCACCGCCCCTCTTATTCAACAGACTCCTCCCCACATTATATTATTTTTCAATTATAAAGGCAATTAATATAATATATACCTTTATAAAAATCTCTTTTTCTCTTATACCATCATCTTATAGTTATTCATCACAACCCAAATGAATCTTTGCCCATCATCGACTCCCTAAATCGCTGCAACAGCCACCAGATGGCGATCGGCCCTCTTTGATAATAACTGCAGTAAGATATAACAATGCGCTCATCACTTTGAGATAACTACAGCGCCATTCTAACCGGACCACAATGGCACTTAACTAGACGGTAGTAACGGCAACAGAGCGTAACTACCAGTTAAGCAATAACAGTTTATCTTCAAACAAAAGAAAATAATTCTGTATACAAGATGGCGTAGATATCTTCAAATGGTTTCATTGCTGGTAACCAAGGTGTACAAGCCACCATATTTTACCAGGTAAGATTCCACTATAACTCTTCACTAATCACTTCTGTAGGCACTTATATAGAAGAGAGACCAATAAAAAAATCTTAAGACGATGAATATTCAGAAGAAGGTGGTAAGTGATGATTCAACTACTTGCATCCTCATGTATAGTAAATTTTTCGCCAACCAGAGAGAACAAGAAAGATTTCCACAAACCACACAACTTTCGGGTATGCTTTGTGGAAGTTTGTGGACAGGGTGTAAGGGGTTCCGCCCAACATCTTACGGAGACCAAATTAACCGCCTCCCTGCGGTTCACCCTACTACGGACTACCCATCAACTCGCACTGGGCCAGCAAGGTGGGTTACGGCCCAATTCCCCTCAATGAAATCCACCGAACGACATGGAGATCTTTGGTGGAGGCCTGTGACTAGTGAACGGCTGAACCGCATCACAGCCGACACAAGCAAGACAAGTAATCCACAAATTCCAGTAACATACTAAAAACATCAAGGAGAACAGTAGTAAAAATACTAACAACAAGTAATATAATAACTAAAATACCTATCGGAAAACCTAAGCATGCAAGGGTGTGCGTGTTAGTATACGGTAATACCTAATTTTAATGGTTGAGCCGATTACAATCTACATTCAGATTAAGGTACAAATTGAACAACCCTTACGAATTATAGTAATGGGTAGAAGAAAAAAAATTATTACTAGTATAATGGTCCTTGACTTTATCGTCGTTTCTGAAAGAGGTCTTGAAGGAACTTAAACAATAGTCTTTACTTAAAATGTTTATAACTTATGTAGTATTCTTAGTTAATTATTTATGTTTATAACCTTTATAGTTTTTATTTTAAACCTACAATACACTAACACTAAACCTCGATATGACTTTAAGTGATAATGAGGATACTAAGGTTCTCATATGTTCGGTCAGAAAATAACGACGACGACGAACAAGACTTTCACTTGATACTAACTGATACAACTGTCCAACATGGTATATACTGTACCACATCGTGCTCGTCGCCTTAAGGCAACGGCGCCCTTCAAACCTGAATACAGTAATGTTTGTACACTACTGTTCGACGATAGAAGTAGACGCTGCGGTCGTACCTACCTAGATGGCCTACACTTCATGTGGCTCCGGAATCGAATTAGGAACTAGTATTACAAGACCTCAGCTCCTATTTCCGTTGCCAAACAGGACGTTGCAAACATTACTGTGTTACGGTTTGAATGTCTCGCTCCTCTAGTCGTTTTGTATAATGACAAAATCGTTTTATCTTTCTCTACTTTCCTGATATAGGCAGCTTATTTAAAGATACTGTTTTTGGATTGAATCCATTTGTTTCCAGATAAACTAGATACTGTTGTTGTATTTTTATCCCGGGAAGCGACGATGCAAGCACGATGTAAATATGATGGTACGTGTCACGCCTGCCCATAACAACCTAGCTCTAGTTACATAAATACACTGCGCCACATTGTGCTCGTCGCCTTGAATAACACATTTTAACCGGTAGTAGATTTATATAGAGATGACGAATTATAAAGAATTATAAAGAGAGAGGTAACGAATAAAAGTAATGGTTTCGAAAAAAATTGTTTTGGCTTTAGTCAAAATGTTGCTTGAGCGCCTGCCAGAAATAAATAGCACTAAAACAAATGATAAAAATTTGCTATAAAATAATTAAGGCAATCGATATATATTATATTGAAAATGTTAATTGTTCTTTCAATTGAATTAACATTCTACAAAAATTATATAATATATTTTTTTTTGCTTTACAACGGATTTAAGTTACTGTGTGTAATACATGGATTACTTTACCACAACTACATAAATAAAATTTTCTGTTTAGAATATTGTTACAATTACCGCTTTATAAAACCGATTCTAATATTAAACAATTAGCTTAAATTAATACGTAATTTACAGTGAAAACCTGAAATTTGTTGTTTTGAACTTGATCAACGTTTAGAACAGCTTTATCATCAACAGCCTGCGAGTATCCACTGCTGGACATGGGCCTCTTCCTAGGAACGCCACTACGTCCGATCTTAGAACAGCTTGTTTCTCATTAATAGAAACTTTAGAATACTTTTTTTAAGGCTATAAACCTTTGTTTCTAATTAAATATATCTGCAGCAATATAACAGAAGAGAACATAACTTTAAGGCTTTGATACAAACAGTATCATAAATAACTTGACGGATAGAAAATAGTTTGGATAGTTTCAATCTACATACCGCACATTGTTCAGGTAAGTGGAAAATTAACTTATGATTAATAGCTATACATATTTAGTCTGGCTCTCTTTAGCTTATGAACTTTTTTAAAGCTTTATCTTTGATAATGAAGCATAAGCATATTATTTAAATTATAATCAAGAGTTTTCTTCAAGCTAATCGTTAGAATTTACCTTTTAAAATGATCCCATTAAACTTTATTCAACAGGCATTGAACCCGGGTCCACGAGCCCAGTATCACATGAGCTATTAGAGTCAAAATGACTATCAAGCGGACAACATCACCTGAGATTAAAAAAAACATAGGAATCTTTATCACGATTAAATACATTGTAAATATCTAACTCTCAGTCCGTAAGTCCTTTCCTAGCTATACAGCATTTGAAACCGGAACCGATAAAACGAGCAAGACATTGCCTTGAGGGCTGATAATACATATGCTCATAACAACGTGGGGCTAGTTAGGATGTTATACATAGCACCAGATTGTGCTTGCCTTGAGACATAAGAAGTTAAGTCTACTGATTCTATCAGAGACTGTTCGCTGGTACTGTATAATCTGATTCCGCCAACACCCTTCTACCACCAAACATACAGACACACCACAGGCATTCATCTCTACACTGTTCAGATTCCACTCTTAGGACGCAGCGTTTCGCTTCGACCCTCGTAATGCCACCAGCGAAGGATTGGAACCGTCTGCCGGCGACAGTGTTTCCGTTCAGGTATGACGTTATCTTTAAGAGAACATACATATCTACATGTGTAAAATAATGCGCTTTACTACCATTAAATGGGATCGCAGTTAAGATGATTGATTAATCATGATTACTTGGGAATACTTCAATTCTTATCATAACACTGAACAGAGTGATTACTAAATATTCAATTACCTCCATTAATATCTATTTAAACAGTAAAATATCAAATTAATAGCTCAATTTTGGCATTTAGAACTATTGCTGACAGTAAGTAGCTTAAACTGTCGCCAACTACAAATGGCATGAAACCGTAAGTTTGAAGTATGAAATGTCAATTAAACGATTTCAAAGTGCTTCTACTCCTCCGGCCACCTCTCCTCCTCCTCCTCCAACCCTCCCACTGCTCCCACGTATGTGAACAATTCGATTCAGCAGCATAATTCAAGCTACACCGCACGGAAGTAATGAAGGCAGCGGACTTTATTAAAGTCGGTGCATTGACACGTTGCTAAGGAATGCAAGTTCCGTTTACAAGATCACCTGGTGAGGAGCTTTCGCATGGACGATCCGAAGCCAGTTAAGATATTTATACAGCATTTCTTAATTTAAATAATTGCCTTTAGAAAATTGTTAGTTCTTTATATCATTGTAAAACTTTCATGAAATATGTTATGATGTCCTTAGGCTAATCAGATGTATAGACTGGTGGCAGGTCTCTGTTGCCGGAGACCGTCTAGGTAGGTACCAACGCAGCACCTATTGCAGCCAACAAACACGCTATAACTAGTGTAATTACTGGGGTAACAAGAGTCAACGTCTTATGTCTTAAGGACGAGCCTAATTACTGCCATGTTATGGACAGGAGTATCACTTACCATCAGGTGAATATGCTATAAGTAAGGGGGTTTTAGGGTTCCCGCACAAATCATGGCATCTGAGCAAACTTTAACTGCTCGTGGTGCACCCTGCTAATCAACAAACAAGGCTCTGGATCCCACCAACCCGCATTGCAACAGCGTGGTGGGTAATGGCCCAAATTCCTCCATATCAATCGCTACCCTTTATGAGAGTCTTTAGTGGAAGACTGTGTCCAGCAGTGGTACCTCCTAATAAACGAATCTAATTAGCGATTTAAATGCTACTGCTATCTTCCTCTTCTCAGTTAAATAAAAGCAACGGTAACCGTGCATCATTTTGGGAATTCTAGCAGTCATAAACTAGTTAGCAGACGTCGTTCGTTTCCGGTTCAAAGTCTACCACGCAACTCAAATAGTGAACACGGAAACAGTTGCACTGCGAGCTTCCTGGATTTAATCTGAACGGTTTAATTATCACATAGCTGCGCGACTGTGAAAGCTTCCTCCAATTAAATAATATATTAACAAACTGAACAATAACTGTTAGTGTGTCATTTTTTATACCGGAAGTAGCGCTGGTGGCAAGCCTTCCACTTGGTGGTACGTCGATCTGGTGAAGATCGCACGAAGGAGCTGGATGCGAGCAGCGCACGATCGATCGATGTGGAGAACTTTTGGGGCAGGCATATGTCCAGCAGTGGACGTCTGTCGGCTGATAGTGATGATGAAGCGTCTCTTTTTTTTATTTAATGACACTACTAGAGAAGAATTTTCAACTAATAGTAAGTGATACGCTTGCCTATAACAACGTGGCGCTAGTTAGGAAGATATACACAACATCACATTTGATTCGCCGCCTTGAGATAATAGTCTTGTTACCCCAGTAATTTCACTTCTTGACGGCTGCGGAAGTTTCTAGCTCAACCGCCATTCGAGGATCTTGCGATACGCCAAGGCAGAACCTAGGCATGTGATATTGAAATAAGCCTAGATCCAGCTTTGGGCTTCTATCGACGAATGACGATGTTATGTCTACATATATTCTTCATTGCAACACAAGAAACATAAAATAGTGAATAAATACGATGGATTTAGCAAAATCTAGTCTTGCTCTTTTAGTCTAGATAACCTGTATTAAATATACGCGTATGTATGACGTCCGTCTGTTCATTCATCCATCCACCCATCGATCAATTCATCCATCCATCTTTGATATATACTCATGCTGGCTATTCCTCGTCCGTTTTGCTAGCAGTAACACCACTCCTTTTTTTTCGTGATGGAATCCTACATTGGATATTCTTCTGCAATCAAGTCAACAGAAGAGTTATGACGGACTCCTGCCGGTTAAAACCCCACGGTTCCTCACTCAGCGCATTTGACCGGAACCATAACGCTTTCGTAGTCAACCGTGGTTCCGTCATGATTAACTCATCTCGGGGTAGAGGTTCTGTTTTCCACCACCTTTAAAAGTGTTAGGCGGAAGTACGCACGCACCACCTCGAAGCCTTTCGTATTTGGTGACTTATTATCCGTAACACCCCTCCAACCCTCTTTGTTGGAGTTTTGTAAAATCCATTCTTAGCTGACCTCCGAATAACAGAAGCAACATAACTATCAAACATTGAGTACATCTAATAGTTTCGATGATTTCTAGACATCTATACAGATATCCACACATATATACTCGAACCTTGATACTATCAGTATTTAGCGTAAGAAAAACAAGTTCGCCTTGCGCAGTGCGGTCTTGCATTGTCATGTTGGAGAATGACGCCTTTTCGGTTGACAATCGCTGGCCACTTTTCAATTAAAGATTGATTGACTCGCTGCAATTGTTCGCTGTAGAGGTCTGCAGTAACAGTTTCTCCAGGTTTCAGTAATTCAAAATGAACAATGCCGCGAATACTCCACCAAACACACAAAAGCGCTTTTTTGGGGTGTAAACCTGGCTTAGCAGTACTCCGAGGGATTTCATTTGGAGAGAGCCACTGCCTTTTGCGTTTTGGGTTATCATACAGGACCCATTTCTCATCTCCTGTGATCAAGCGATCAAAAAACGCTTCTGTGTTGTGTCGTTGAAGCAATAAGTTGCATGTGATTGATCGGTTAGCCTTATTCTGTTCGGACAGATTATGCGGGACCCAAACACCTGCTCTGCTTACTTTTCCAATCTGCTTCAAATGTTCTTGGATGGTCGACCAAGGTTTGTTGAGACTGTTTGACAATTCCTCGATCGTCTGACACGGATTTGCTTCCACTTCCGCCCTTAACACGTCGTTGTCTAACGCTGATGGTCGTCCTGATCGATACGAGTCGGAAAGATCAAAATTACCCGATTTGAACTTGGAAAACCACCTTTGGCATTTACGAATGTCCAGTGCATTTGGATAAACATCGCAAATGTTTTTGGTAGCAACTGTTGCGTTATTTCCCTTGCGAAACTCAAAGAGCATGCAATGCCGGATGTGTACCTCTTCTGGTATTTGGCTGGCCATTTTACCCAAAATTACAAAAAAAAATTGTAATTCAATTGTCTATAAGTAAAGAAATCACTATAACCTCACAATGTCTTTGGTACGCCTCTGAACAAAACAATGAGCTGACAAATGACAATCAAGTATTGGCATGCGCAGAAACGACATTACTTTCCGGTCCCCCTATTATATTAATCTGGGATAAACTTAATTATGAATCTATTCCATCAGAACTATAGTGAAGTCGTTTCCAGTTTGCCAAGATTGTCTAACTGTTCTAATATAATTACCGATACGCCGTACAACGAAACTTCGCACGTCAAGTAACATCGAAGTTAACTTATTCCACTTAAATCTCTACTGAACGTAACCGTAGTAAATATCTTCTTAATATGGTCAGCTATTTATTTACACATACAATGAAACATATAGTATACATTATTAAAAACATGCATTGAAATGTATGTGTATGGGATCTCCCATAACAACTCACGGGACCGTGACTCGTGGTGCACCCTGTTAATCAATAAACGAGGTTCTGGCTCCCACCAGCGAAAATGGCTCAAACCCCCCCCAAACGGACCCCTACAAACGATAGCCCATGGTGCCCGGCGGAACTATACGCCATACGGACCGTGACGTTGGCATGGCACCGGAACCAGGGCAGCGCAGGGCCGATCGATATGAAAATCTTTTGGGGGAGACCTAGTCCAGCAGTGAACGTCTATCAACTGATGATGATGATTGAACTGTATGAAACAAACAAGCTAAACCATAAAAGGAGTTCAACAAACCTTGGCAAAGGTAACAGACATACTATACAATATATGTCATCATCACAATTATAATGCGACAGACTTCCACTGCTGGATATAGGCCTCCCATAAAAATCTCCCACATCGATCGATCCTGCGATGAAGCATCCAGCTGCTTTCTGCAGCGTCCACCAAATCGTCGGACCACAATATACTTATAAGAAAATGTATGTAAATGTTAGTAAGAAATAAAATGATGAAGAATATAAAAAATCCAAAAATTAAATAGCCTATCATAATCATAGATGCCTGCATCCAGCGCCCACAAGAGATTACCAGATTTTTTTTTTTATACAAATAGATAAAGACAAGTTGGACCTAATACTAGCAGTTATCGTTTCGGAGTTTTTTCTCTAGGAGACGAATATATCGAAGAATAATTCATGAACTTTATAAAACACATTCAATATGCCGATGGTTGAAATTCACCCTTTACGGAAGGGTGAAAAAGCTTATTCATATTGACCGCGACGTGATCAAGATTCCGATCGGCATGAAGGAAATTAATGTAATGAAACACGAAACGCTTTTACGTAATATATTTATGGACGGTAGTAAACTGGAATAAAACGCATATTTTTACGACCTGTACGACATTTTATTATTATGTAAGCATTTGTGATACGATATAATAGTCGCAATATACAGCGACAGATCTAAAATTGTAAAACTATCCATGGGAAAGACTGCAATATTTATCTCTTGGAGTATGAAAATGAAAAAAAAATGAAAAATTTGATGTTTTCAGGTTTTAATTTTTCAGAAGAAAAAAAGCTTGTTTCTATCATGTACTTAATCCCACTAACTAATTAATTTATTATAGAAGCGAAGATACAAGCTGACTGAACTGGTAATTAACCAGTAATGTTTTCACAACGTTGAAACTTCAAGAAAAGAAACAGCATAAAACTTGCTTAGAGGTCAGCAACCCAGTTTCGTGCTACCTGGTAGACAGCTCAAGAAATGGTTTGATGACGTAAAGGAGTGGACCGATATAAATACCATCAGTAAAAAAGAATAGCCGAGGATCGAATTAATTTTCTCAATCTAATCGCAAAACTCCAGATTGAAGAGGGCACCTAATGATGATAATGATGATCGCAGTTTCCACCATGAACTTTTCTTTCGTTCGCCCATATCCCTACGAAAGAGAACTTCTGGCACTTGCCAGCATGATACTGTTAGAGATTACCTATTAACCGCTTCGACTGGTCACCGATATTGTATCATTCGTCGTATAAATAGAATATATCCCATTATCCAATAAGTATAAGATTGATTATTCACCACTACCCACATTAGTGAATATCACATTATAAAACTGACCGTCAATTTAGTTCTAAAAGGAAACTAGACATTGCTTTATTAACCCATTTTTGATCCAATTAGCTTCACGGATGGCGCCATTGCCAACAATACAGATAATATCTTATTATACCATCAACTTCATCAGCTACAGTGCCTTTCATCTGATTACCTACCTACATAGATGATAACCAAGAACGGAGGCCCCTAGCGAATATTTATTAAGTGTCTGCTTCCAAAAAGTTTTACTATCAAACGTTTTAGAAGTAGATATAAAAATGGAGACCAAAAAAGCGCATCATCGACGAGCCAGCAATTAAAAAAAATGTTACGCTTTCACTACTACCCACATAAATTCTCAACGTTATTACACTTGAACATTGCCAAGAATTTTTTAATATGATACCGCGTACATTCTCTCACTCACCTTTATCTCCACCTCCCCCAAGCATTTAAAACTTTTAACTCCTCTAAACTAAAGCATTATGAGCAGCCTTAATTAAATTATTTCACAAATTGAAATTATAGTTAATCTAACAATTTGAAATAAAAGCAAACACTAATATATAGATTATATTTAACTGAAAAGATACTGTATTAAAAACCTTTTTGGGTGATAAGTAAGCAGAACTTACTGCTTGTTCGTTTGTAGATCGTCACTCGGCCTTTGATTCGTTAAACCAACTAGATCTTTAATTCTGCACCCTGGATGGAAATTAAGAGAGGCGCTAGTCTCACCAAATGTCTTTCTACCTGAAAAGCATGATCGTGGACTAGTTACATAAATAGTATATTACATAAAAGGATCAAGATTGAAGGAAGATCCGGAAGGTGATTAAACGAAGGGTTCTACAAGGATCAATTCTCGGGCCACTCTTGTAGAAGATTGCGCTAACCACCAGTCAATATTATGTCTTATTAAACCAATGATGTAATCCTTAACCATACTTTAACCTGGCACAGTTCACAACTATAAGAAATATTGCTTATAAATAAAGTAGACTAAGTTGACGATATAAATCAAGGGACTAATGAATTATCATTATCATCATCAGCCGATAGACGTCTACTGCTGGATATTCCTCTCCTAAAGATTCCCACATCGAATGATATGGGGGAATTTGCGTAATATTCCACCACGCTGGCCCAATGCGGGTTGGTGGGAGTCAGGGCCTCGTTTGTTGATTAACAGGTTGCACCACGAGCAGACGAGGTTGGCTTGAAACCCGTGAGTTGTTGTGCGGCAACTCTTACCCCTTAGACTAATGATTGTGACATTTTTTTTCAATTAATCTATGTGTTCAGATAAATTTCAGCCGTTGTTTGTGCGAACATACAAAAGGGAGAAGCAATAAATCCTGTTTAACTCGACTTTACTGCTGGACATCGAGTCCGCCGGTCATAAAGCTCTAAATGACGTAGAGGACCTTTGGAATAATTAATACCTAATTACTTAACAATGAAATATGATCATTAGCGACAAAAAACAGCAATTTCATAAACATATTTTTTTATTCCGCTTTAACAGGTTCTCTTGTAATAATGTTATAACTGTAGTGTAGTTTCTATTATGAAATATAACTTATTTAACCAAAAAACTTCGTTATAAATTATGAAAGGAATTCAAGTTATATATACAAAGGCTTTCATAAAAGTAAATAGTTCATAATTGAAATAATATTTCTAATACAATTTACTACTATAGAAATCTATTTTTTTATTTCATTTAAAATCATTATTGAGACAGCTAAAACTAGGTAACAGTAACCGTACCTAATGCCTATAGCTATTCTCTACCGGTTAATCTAGGAAGTGGCGTGATGGTAGTATAATAAATATATATACGAATAAATAAATATGTATAACTATACATATGAATGGTAATGAGTTCCCACCAACCGGAAAAGGGTCGGCGTGATAGGAAATGTCCCAAATCCCTTCCATATGAACCCATACAAACAACGGCTCCTGGTGACCAGTGATGCAGGCAGCGCGGGGCTGATCGATGTGGAGATCTTTAGGGGAGGTTTATATCCAGCAGTGGATGTCTTTGTTGTGGTTGATGTGGCTGATGATGATGATGATGCACAAAATGTTATCTATTACATTATCAAACTTTCGTTAATTAAGTGATTTAAACTTACTTCTTTACTGATGATAAGTGTCTCTAACAGGAAACCGTCTAGGTATATACCACCGCTGCTTCGTTTTCTATCGCCATACTGTAGTGTATAAACATTACCGTATTCCGGATTGAAGGGAGCTCCCGTTGGTCTCGCCCCTTTATTAAAAAAAAAACACGGTGAAGAGACAAGAAGGAGCAATAAAAAAATTCTATAAAATATAATAACTTAAAATATATAACTTAAAATTTTGGGTAGTTTCCAAGGGCAAATATAATACTATCAGCCAATACACTTAGAACAGTTCCGGAAGTCTAAAAAGCACAAAGTTAAATAGATCAAGATAAAAGTAAATTATTAAAATGAAAAATTAAAAAAAAACATCAGATCAGGTTCCACCGAGATTTGAACTCGGATCGCTGGATTCAAAGTCCAGAGTGCTAACCATTACACCATGGAACCGTGAGTGAGTCGGTAGAAATTGATCATTAGGTTTAGTAATCTTAAGATTATGTCTATATATGGACATCATTGTGTTCTCTGGTGGTAGGTCTATGACCGGAGACCGTCTGGGTATTAGAACGGTGATCCGGTTTGAGGGGCGCTGTAGTTAATGTAAATAATGGGGTAACGAGACTGAACGTCTCACGCGACGAGCGCGCATTGTCATGCGACGGGTAATCACTCACCATCAGGTGATCTTCCAGCTCGTCTCCTCACTTCGATAAATAAAAAAAAAATAATCGCTTGTCTCGCAACAAAAGGTCTTCATTTCGATTCGGAAACCATATAAGTTGGTATGAGAGCTACAATCGTCATATAGTTAATTTACTGCTTACATCATTACTGTGTTCCGATAATCATAAATATTAAAGCCAGAATATTTTACATGAAGAGATGGTGAAATCTCACCATCATTGAACTCAGTCACATGAGACCTAGGTCTAGCATAGATGTAGGTTTAGAAGATCATCATCTTAATTGAGGTCATGTATCACTGGTGGTGTCTGACTAGGTAGGTATCACCGCAGCGCTTTTTTGCTACAGCCAAAGACTAGTGTACAAATATTACTGTGTTCCGGTTGCCAGGGCGATGGAGCTATTGTAATTACTGGGGTCTTATCTTCACGATCAGCGCAATGTGGTGCTGTATATCCTAACTAGCGCCACGTTGTTATGGGCAGGCGTATCGCTTACCATCAGTTGATCGTCCCGCTCTTCTAGTCGCTTCAAAAGGTTAAATAATAGGCTGATATTATGCTCAAGGTCCTTATGAAGGATGAATGTTAGATTAAGTTTCTAATGAAAAAAAAAAGGGTTTAAGGTTCCACCGAGATTTGAACTCGGATCGCTGGATTCAGAGTCCAGAGTGCTAACCATTACACCATGGAACCGTGAGTGCGTCAAACGAAAGTTCTCCTTTCAAGCTTTCACTGTTAAGCTTTCATCGTTATAGGATAACGCTATTATTTATAAGGAATAGCATACAAATAAAAAAAAAACTTTTAAGTAATACAAAATTAAAAAAAAAAGCTTTTTTTATACAATTAAGCGGTTAGATGGACGTTCACCTGATAGTAAGTGACACGCCCGTTCATAACAACGTGGCGCTAGTTAGAATAATATATACACAGCACTTCATTACGCTTGCCTGAGATGTATAATATTGAGTATCGTTACCCCAGTAATTACACCAGCTACAGCGCCTTTCAAACCGTAACACAGTAATCTTCGCAGCGTCAATATTTGGCAGCGAAAATAGGAGTTCCGCTGGTACTTACTTAGATGGTCTCTGGACACAGAACAAGCACCAGTTCATTACTATTGTTTATAATTATTACTTTCTTATTGTTAATAAAATGATAATGTATTTAAATGAATTCAAAAATGTTTAACCGTACAGGTTCCACCGAGATTTGAACTCGGATCGCTGGATTCAAAGTCCAGAGTGCTAACCATTACACCATGGAACCTTGTAGGATGAACATCAATATAACAATGTCAAACATATGTATTGAATAATTGAATCGTATGGTTAATGTTTTATTGCTGAATATAGGTGATAATCAACATTAGGGGATTCTAGAATATGTTCTTTAGATCCTAATAGATCCAATAGTGGATTTGGAGAAGTCACACACACACATACACACACTAAAGAAATTCCGTAGAAATGTTCCTTTTACCGAGTATAGACAGCTTACAACAGATTTCACAATATGTTACATCCAAAAGAAGTTGTAGGGGTGTTAGTAATGTAAAATGGAAGGGAGGAAGTAAGGTGGCGGTGGTGGTGGGCGAGAATATTTCTGACATATTTCAAGTCAAAATTTCAAATCTAATTCTATATTACAGCCAACAAAGCGGACGGGGAACAACTAGTGTAAAGCGGATGGCGATACAAATGGACGAAATCCGTTACTGGTAACAGATTTTTTTTCAAGAATGAATCAAAAATATCACACTGTGGTAATAGTATAACGTTTTACTTAAGTTTTTATTGTTAAGTTAATAAAGAAGGTATAACACGTCGAAGATTAATAGAGTTTACTACCGCTTCTGGCGAAGAACTCTTGAAACTTATGAAAGATGTTCGTAAGTTTTAATAAAAAGAGCTTTTAATAGAAAGATCCGTGAACACTGCTCCAGCTCGAGGTGTAACTTGAGACTGTTTTATCAGCGAAGTTCACGTGTGCGATGCTTTTATCACCAAGTTTAAGTAACAAACAACAAAATTATACTTGAACTTTACACAGTAAACATAAGATATTATCGCCGTTGCATGTCTACTTAGATATAGTCAAAGATAGGTCTTAAAGTCTTAGATAAAGTCAAACTCTCTTCATACGTTTTGTATCCAGAAATGACTAAGTTGTATGTCGGTATAAGTTAAATTGGTCTTGGTATTACAGTCCTGACCAATGCTGACCAAGTCCAAGACCGAACAGACAAAACCATTACCAACATTGGCCAAGTTTTAGTCTTAGTATTAGTATTAGTTTTAGTCTATGTATTAGATATATATATTATCATTATCAGTCGACAGACGTCCACTGCTGGGCATAGACCTCCCCCAGAGATTCCCACTCGATCGGGTAGGGTTTCATATTAGAGGATTTGGGCCATTTTCCACCACTCTGCCCCAATGCGAGTTGGTGAGAACCAGAGCCTTGTTTGTTGATTAACAGGCTGGACCACGAGCTCGTGAGGTTGGCAAGGATCCCGTGAGCTGTTGTACGGGAACCCTTACACCCCTTAAAATATGAATAGAGATGTATAAGTAAGAGTAAAGAATTTGTTTTACTTTAATCCAACTTATTTATGTATAGAATATTGAATATTATATAATATACAATATATATATATATACATAATAGGTACGCTAAGTAAGCTGTGTCTATAATATAGCTATAAATCTGATCATCCTAATTCACACCTAAGTGGTAGACGTCGGCGTACTTTCGTTGCTCTAAAGATTAAGTCAGAAGTGAAGCCTCGAAACTTTCCCAAGTTCAACCGGCGAGAGCTTTCACTGGAAGCTTTAATAAAAAAGATACACAAAGATTTCGCAACTCACTTAACTCGGGGTGCTGAAGCTAGGTTTAGATAAATGCTTTACTTGGGTTCTGTCAATATATTAAGCTTTTCAGTTAATACTTTAGAAGTCTAACGTATAGGTTTTAAAAACTTTGATTATTTATTAGAACTTTCTTAGAATTGACTGTAATATATTTATACAACTTGTTTTTAATACCAAATCGAGAAAGTTTTCTGGTGGTAGATCTGTCTGGTGGAAACCGTCTAGGTGGGTACTACCACATCGACCATTGCTGCCGTGAAACAGAACTGGGGTGTAAGGAACCCCGCACAAGAACTCACGAGACCCAAACCAACCTCACCTGCTCGTGGAGCGCCCTGCTGATCAACAAACGAGGCTCTGGCTTCCATCAACCCGCATTGGGCTAGCGCGATAGGGAGTGGCCCCAATCTCCCCACATGAACCCCTAGATGCGAATAGAGGTTGCGGGAAGCCACTGGGTGCGAGCAGCACAAGACAGATCTATATGGAGATCTTTGAGGGAGGTCTATGTCCAGGACTTCTATCGGTTGAGGGTGATGATGATCAAGTTACGAGGCTCAACATCTTTTGTCTCAGGCGACGAGCACAATATGGTGTAGTATATTCACGGGGACGTATCGCTCGTCTCGTCACTTCATTGAATTTAAAAAAATGTAGATATGATAGGTAGATAGATGTAGATAGGTGGATGAACTCATATATAGTTCTTCTATATATATGTTCATCAACATCATTAATTTCAGCCGATAGATGTCCACTGCAGAAGATAGGCCCACCCCAAAGATCTCCACATCGATCTGTCTTGCGCTATTCGCGCCCAGCGGCTTTCCGCAAGCTTCGCTAAGTTGTTGGACCACCAGGCGGGGAGCGTGCCAACACTACGTCTTCCTCATTCGAGGATCTTGGTGCCCCATCGGCTGTCAGTCCTTCGAGCGATGTGTCCTGCCCATTGCCACGAGGCTAGCAATGTTTTGGACTATGTCGGCGACCTTAGTTCTCCTACGGATCTCCTCATGTATGTGTTCATTAGATTAATATTCAACAGCTTCCTAGTCAAGGCACGTATATATATATATATACAGAACTTATATATTCAAACTGTTCCCGTGTTATGCGTACCATAATATTCGTATGCGAAATATTACAGTACTCCGTCTCTGGTACCTTCGGCATGAGATCATGAATATATCTTAGGAAATCGAACACGCGCCTAACCGAACAGAAAGAAATGCCTTTCGAAGGCCCGTCGAATACTTATTGCATGATAACAAGCAAACTAACTTACAAATGCGACTCGCTCATTCCAATCTAAACCTTAAGACTATAAAATTAAGGTCTAACATAGGTGCTAGGTGATAAAGTTGTGCCTGTGTGACTATTCTAACGGATCTAGACACGTCCTCGTACGGCGTGAGTATTTTCAGGTGAATAAAAATTTCAACGCCGTTCCAAGTCAGAATTAAGTACAATTCTACGAAAATACCGTCATACTGAAACTGTTGTTTTCCTCTATTTTTGTAAGTTTTGAAGATCTCATGAAAAAAAAAATAGAGCAAAAGAGAGGAGTTGATATGTAAACTTAACATCAATACTTTGGACTTGGGCGCCTTATACATGGTGTTATGTGAACCAAAGTCTGGAGCAGCTCACAATTTGTTTGATGTGTTGTAACCACAGTATAACCCTAAGTATTTTTTTTAGTTTTGACTTTTTTTGAGCCAATGTGGCTGATACATCCCTAAGAGATAAATGACTCCGAAAAAAAAATCTATTTATGTGGATCTCTATATCATCGTTATCATCAACATCAGCCTTTGTTTATCCACTGCTGGATATAGGCCTTCATCGATGTCTTCCACCAAACACGATCCTCAGCTTCCCGCATCCACTCTCAGCACATCTCTATATAGATATAATGAGAATGGGTTTTATTTGTTCGCATAACACTTGAAATCTAGTGAACGTATCGACACAGGAACATGAGCATTCGATACGGAATGATCTGTAGATCGTTTTTTTTTGAATATCATATACCCTTCATCATGTTATTTCTAATTGAGTTATGCAAAAATTTTCGTTTCATATCATTCATGCGGTTACTATGGCAACAGTTAAAGCAGCAAACATTACAGTGTACCTCATAGTAAACTACCTTGTAATCGAATATTGAATGGAAAATCAATGTCAATGGCCAATCATCCAAATTAAAGCTTTGTTGTTAAGGGTGAGCTTATCACTTACCACCAGGTGAACATATCACTCGTCTTCTCGCTTTATTTAATAAAAAAAAGATACACTATATCGTTCCGTTAACGTAATAATTCATACTTTAACTGGCTTTTGAAGTGCAGTGGTTGTTTCACTTGTACCACTAAGGTTCCAGGTTCTGATGGGATTTGGTTGATATTACGATTATTTCATAAATATCCTGCTATAACAAAGTTTCTGTGTTTGAACTGACAACATATGAAAACGGTAGTGTAACAGTCGAACATCATCATCAGCGCATAAACGTCCCCTGCTGGACATAGGCCTCCCCTAAAAATCCCCATATCGATCGGTCCTGCGCTGGAATTAAGACCGTAAGGGCTGTTTTGTTTGTTATTCTTAATAAAAAGCAATATAGCAATAACACATATAGGTTTCATGGGTACTAATAATTTAAAAATAATATAATAATAAATGTATGAAGCGTAAGTTACAATGTCGCATACGATAAAAAATTTTAACACAAAAATAGAGGCGGTTCGAGTATAGTGTTCTCACGGGACTCCGCTTGGCGAGAGTTCGCGTATTAACATTTTAAAATCAGCGCCATTTTACTCTCCGGCAATTGCAAGTTAACAATGGCACGTTAAAAAATATTTGAAAACGTTACGAGCTTTTCATTCGCCGAGAGCTTTTCTGAATTCCAATCGCCTACGTACGTTGCACATAAAGCAGTCCATTTTGTTTCGGTCACCACTCGAATTCAAAAATACCGAAGCATTAAATTGCACTCTGCTTATGTTTCACTAAATTTTTTTTTTATCTGTATAAAATTAGCAAAAGATCTCCTAATGTAAGATCACTTTGAAAAAAATCTGTTCCAATATTTACTAAATGCATGCCGGAAGCAATTATCTGATCTCTCGAATTCACACTATACATATAATTCTTCTTCAATCAGCTGATGATAATTTTGATGATGATGATGCTTAACGACTTGTGGTAATAGAATTAAATCAACATGGCGACAGTCACGGACATCTGTAATCTAAGACAACTAGTAAGTCCTAAGATAATCTAAAATAAAATTAGATATGATTTTTTTGCACCTTTCAACGGTTTCTATTGATACTTGTTGTTTAGCTTGTGTTTTGGGAATGAAAAAATTTAGCCAGTGTATAGTTAAGAAATGAACACAAAGCTATTCTTAAAGCTGGCCATGTCTGTCGTGTCAGTGACGGCTGATGGGGAGAAAAGTCTTGGAGTGGAGGCCGACTACAGGTCACAGAAGTGAAGAACACCCTTCCACCAGATGGACGGACGAAATCATCCTTACGGTCGAATGTGATCATTGGGGAAGGCCTATATCCAGCAATATATAATGAAAAAACTGATAACGATGATGATGATCATTAAACATTCACGTATATAATTAAAAACGAACTTTTGATTATGTTATCGTAACGTTATTTAATAAATAAACCTTGTTAGTGAAAATGCGATAAAATGTATAATGAACGAACACTACGTGGAAGGTAGACGTCTATATTTATTTGCGGAATTACTAAAGTGTTTACACAATGAACGAGACAAATTATACGTTTTCAATTTTCGATATTAGCTCTGAATTGATCACCGGCAACATCACAAAATATACTGATGAAGAGGAAACTTTATTGGATGTGATAGTGTACTGTACGTTAGTTACTTATGGCGTATTCGCGATCGCGTCCTTACTGAGATTGTACACAATAAACAGTGTAGATAACTACATAATTTTAAACCATATTATATTTGGAATTATACATCAAACTTGTTTAACGTTATCTTTCAAATTTTACAACGTAAAGGATGCCCAGAATGTGATTATATTGGTGACTAACTACGTCGAATTGATCATACCTTTCTGGACTTTGTGTTTATCTTTAAAGACTTTCTCGAACATCTTCTTATCAAGAAGCGTCAATTCGACAAAAGAAATCACCGCCTTCTGTTACAGCTCTGTTATTTTAATAAGGAGCTATGAGGAAGCTATTATTTTCGCGTGTGACGACATGGGTGTGTTTGAAGATTTAACTGTAGTGAAAGCGATAACAGTTACACCGTTCGCGCTATCGATGGCTGCTTCCATAACAATTTTAATTTTTCTGCTGTACATTTCTAAAACTACTTTAACGTCTGATGTTATATTGTTAGTCAGTAATTTATTTATATTGACAGTATTGGATTCGTCAATTATTATATTCAGAATTGCATCTACAGGAGACGACACATTTATGAAACTTGTTATTGTATTTATAATTTGTGTGCGTTTGATTTTAGAAATATTTTGGTTTGTTGTGTTTAATTATTGCAGAATAAAAATATTATAATAGATTTCCATATTTATTCTAAACGGCAAAACCTATTTCGTGATCTAAGTTCTTATTAATAAAGTATCAGAAACTGCGTACATTATGTACTTGCTAGATTGGTTCGGTCTAATGTGGACGAATTCAACTCTTAACCTGTTTTCTTATACGCCTTATAAAGAATAGTTAAAAAATACAGAAATCAATTTATTCATCAACACAATTATAAAGTATATATAACAAATATTTACACTAGCATGTTAGGAATCTCAGTGTATCAACAAGATCGTACTGAACGTAATATTTGTAGATACTATTTACTTTCAACCTGACCTAATATTTAAGGTTCAAAATTTTTAATTAAACCAAAACGTTATTAACTTTGTTACGCCTTTTTATTAGAACAAGCGCCGCTTTCAAATATTTGTTACAATTTATTTTATAATATTAGGATAAACAAGGTTAATTAACAAAATGTAGACAGTATTAAGCTATATTAAAAAAAAATATATTTCATCATTACTTCTCGTGTTACAAGATGCTGAGCACAATGTGCTGGCAGTGGAAACATCTTAACTACTCCTAACTTCTATTAATGCGCCAACTACAGCTCAGAACAGTCTCAACCTAGTTACAATTCGAAAAATAGAAACTAGATCTTTTAGAGAAGACTACACCGATCCCGCAGTCTAGCTGTTAAGCTAATAAGTTACTAAAGAGAAAAGTGAAGCATAATCTAATAAGGCTAGTATTATTATAACTTACTAACACACCTCTATTCTAGTCAAGGTTACGAAACTTAACAAAAAAAAATCAAATAGAAATATTCAAAGTCGAATTTCAAATTTAACCTTTTAATGAAATTAATAGATGAGAGGGTACTCGCAATACTAGAGCTTTAGTCCCGTCAAAGGAATAACAGGAAACCTTTGCAAATGATAGCTTTTAAGGATGTTAATAAAGTAATGAACATTGAATGGAACCAATAAGTTTTGCAAGCGAAATACTTTAAAATATAAAAATGTTTACCAATCCACCAGTAGATGATAACCACGACCACCTTGCCAACACAGAAGCGACCAATAATATGAAGACTTGGAATTATTGATTTAAGGTATTTCCGTTATCCGATAAATCGGTTAATATCCGCTGGGACAACCAGCTGTTAGGTAATAAATTCACAAAATTGTCTAACTCTAATTAAACTAACAATCTCTCTATATAGGAATATGGTAACTATAGTTTTAGTTACGTTAGTACTAAACTATTTAGTTTATACGATTCATATCTAACAGTCTAATTTTTAAGGACTAAGTCTATATAGACACGGAAGCACTGACGGAGGACTGGTATATAAATCCAATCATCAGCATTAAGCAGCTTAACAATGTGAAGGTTTTATCTAGATAAGAGGAGTCAAAGCTACATCAATTCATAACTTCCTCTTAATGCAGTAAATTTAGAGATTAAAAAGTTTTAGCGAATCATCAATTCATAAACGAATTTGATTTCCGGCCATTAATGCTGACTCAGTTACCGTCAATCATGGATCCGTTCTTGGGTGTAATTTCCTTTTGACTGAATTAACCTTTTGAATTGAGCAATCGTTCGCAACTTCCAAACTTTACACTTTCCTTAACCTTTATTCAACAATACCTCTACAATGCATTCTTGATATCTGAAGCAATACTTCATTTAGTTTATACTCTAAGTCTAGATTTACTGATTTTGTACATATGGAACCTTTTTTTTTGTATTACTTGTACAACAACTGTTTCAAAGCAACTAAGGTAGTAATGGCATCTTCAATAAATGTATTTACTGTATCCTATAAAAGCACCTTACAAATTAAGCTTAATTCCTTTCGGTATACTAAATTAGTTCGCTTTTGACGTAGTAACTTAAAGTTAAGTGGTGATCCAAGAAAGTCCTTGACTAGATTCCGATTTTACGGAGTTTGGTCGATGGATTTTTTCGTAATCACCAGGCTAGTTCCGAGCCGCATGTTGTAAATCTGCTGCCATAAGAGCATTGATGTGATCTGACTGTCATAATGTGATGTGATGATATATATCGGATTATTGTGGGGGTAGTTTCATTATCTTCGCCACCACTTAACACAATTTGTTGAGTAGTTGTAATATTATCATAACACCTCAACAGAGATCAAGGAGTAGGCCAAGACAAAATGGATAGATGATCTAAATCTTCTTATAAAAGAAGATTTAGATTTAGATCATCTAGTATGGGAAAATATACTTGGTGGAGAAGCAGCAAAATAGCAATCTCTGGAGAAGAGTTGTACTGGAGACCAAGATCCATAGGATTGTAGCGCCATTGAGTAAATCATTAAGGTCGGATTCGTTTTAGCTTCTTTTATGTTCACAAACTACATTCCAGACGAAACTAAATCATATCATTAATGTAAAGCCGGAGAAAAACTTTTAAGATGAATGAAATTAAACACGGCGATACATCAAGTGGAATCACGAATTCGTGTAGTGTAACTGGGAAAAAAAATGTTTTCGGAAGCTTTCGTGAATCCGTAACGTGAAATGAGAATGCGCCATGTTTATATTTACCGTTCGTACAAACAAAATTCGACGTTAAATGTACTATCATACGGTACCTGAGATCAACTTTGGTTTAGCTTTAACTTTGCCTCGTCACAATACGGGTCTCGCCGGATCTAAGCACATTTCGGGAGGTAAGTAGGATTATTAGATAAATAAAGCTTTTGCTCTTACTCAATATAGGAAATCGTAATTTTTTTTCCAGCGAGAAAACATCAAACCGTTTTTGGAATAAAATTCTATTTTATCTTTTTCTTTATCATCATTGGATTATTAACAACAAGTTAACAATCATTTTTTATGTAGCCGAAAGCTTTGGATGCTGTGGCTCTTATATGTTGTGCTAGTATTATAACGATTGTAGTTGCAATAAATCGATACCAATACATAAAAATGAAACCGAGCAAACAATTATCTTGTTAAAAAGCAAACAGTTAACAACTGCACCAAAGGTGCTGCTAGTGCATATCCAGTTTATCATAAACATATTTTATCAAATAATCATCGATTTTCAATAGAAAGAGTTAAGGATAATCAGGTAATTACTTATAATATACTCAACAAGCACACTACTAAAATTTCGATTTGAAATACTTAAAGAATATTGTATATACTTTAAACAATAGTTTAGTTAAATATGAAAATAGCTTAGAGAAAAATATGCAAAGAAAGTTCATTGGTCGTCGTACATCGACTGTGACTACAGTCAAAGCTGAATTCTTGTTTAATTTACTGTAGATCCATTACTTAATGTATCTAGATCTCTTTGTTCTCCTTCAGTTTATGCCAGACGCGTTTAAACGCCAAATCTGTACTGGTCGAACGCCAACAATTTATCTAAAGAAGCTGTTTTCTTAATATTTTTGAATTTATTATTTATAGCTACTTAAAGCACGGCTCTTTGTAATATCATATCAGTAAAATCATGTAAATAGGAATACTTAAATTTGTACAGATGAATCCTATTGTTGTTGTTAATAATTATCATTATTATCAGTCGATAGACATCTACCGTTGGACATAGGCCTACCGCATAGATCCTCCACGTTTGTAGGGATTCATATGGGGGGATATGGGTCATTTCAGATGGAACTGATGGACAAAGTGAAGACCAGTGTGACAAGGAAGCGGTGCGGCGTGGTTGAAGATGTAGTGACAAGGATAGAGAAAGGGATGCTTAGATGGTTCGGCCATGTCGAAAGAATGGATGAAAGAAGATTAACGAAAGAGATATACAAGGTAAGAATGATTGGAAAAATCGGTGCAGGTCGACCTAGGCGGATATATTCCGATCAAATCGGAGATGTCCTAAAGAAAGGCCGGATCAAAAGCACTCGCAACCGACGAGCTTGCATGAAGACGCTTATGAAAGTGGAGGAGACGAGAGAGATGTGCCAGGATCGTAGCAGGTGGAGAGAGCTGGTCTCTACCTACCCCACTGGGAACGAGGCGTGATATATATGTATGTATTTATGCATGTACCCCTAACACCCATGTTAATAATAGCATAAGTAAAACAAGGCTTACTTCCATATACGAGTATGGTAAATCACATATACCAAGTCTTGATACTTAAGGAGAACACATTACTGCTTGGCACTCACTTGGGTATATATGTCGTTTGTCAATAGATTTCGATCACCAATAGTTTTACGTAATTAACAACTTCAGCTGTTTATAATAGATTTAAAATCTAATAAGTATACATTAAGTTGTTTTCGTGAATGATAACATTTTCCTTGAACTCTTCGCCAAGTAGATACCTATTAACTATAAAGTTTAAGAGAACAAAGTATAAGCTAACTTTTGTAAAAACACCGAGTGATTTACGTCGGTGGGTTTCTCGGAGTTTATGTGCAGTGGATAATTTACTTAAAAAACAAACTTTTTCGCTATCCATTTGCTTCTAAACGCTCTTTCTGCTAAGTAGAAGTTTTTCTACTTGAAGAATATAATAAAGACAGGATATCATAAATAATTCTCTAACACTATAATCAGTTTTTTAGATCACTTTCATCATCATCAGCCGATAGATGTTCATTGATGACCATAGGCTTACCCCGAAGGTCTCCACAGGGATTGGTCCCGCGATTCTCACCAGATCACCGGTCCATCTTGTGGGAGGCCTCCCAACATTACGTCTACAGGATAGACGATAGATCACTTTACTCCAGATTATGTATTCGGATTTAAAATTTCCGGTAACACCTATGAATTCTACTATTACTACAATCCATACGTGAAGTGAAATTTTACTAATGTTAACTAAACTATTGTTACTGAACTACGACAGAAAAACTAGTGATACAAATATCAAGTGGCTGTTTGGATACCAGTCTACGATTCCAAGATGTCTAAACTGGTTTTCATACTTTATTATCTTGTTTCTATAGCTTGTGAACCGAAATCAAATTAGGATGTCAGTTGATTTTGTTATTAACATTATTAACCATTGCATGAAATCCGCTAGTTCCGTTCCTTTGTTGACTAAAAATAGAACTAGAATACTAAAAGTGTGTTTCAATCGTTCAGTTCAAAGAGGACTTCATATTTAGCGACCAAATAATAAAAAATTTTCACGTAGAACATGCAATATCACTTCCCGGAAGTTTTGCGTTATTGGAATCTAGGATAACTAAAGAATTTTTAATATTGAACGAGTGCTTCCGTTTGTGCTCATATTTTGCCATTGGTTTTTATTATTGGAGTGGAAGTTGTTTACATTGTAGTTAGTAGTACAGTGAGAGAACTTTAATTGTTTACGTAAACAATTATTACATCATATTTATGGTATACAAAGAATGTACAAACAAAACAGTAATTGAATAAAATGTATATAAACTTTCTTACACTATAACCTAACATTTACCATCGCTTTAATACGTACATAGATTTGAAAAGAAAATAAACGTACATAAATTTACTGTTTACATTGGTATAAAGTTATCTCTACATAAATTATTAATTACACAGTAGAACAAATACAAGAAGCAAAGTAAATAATAACCAAATGATATTATACAAGCCAATTGTCTAACCTCTATATCAATTATAAGATTTTATTTAACATTTAAAGTGAAATTTTCCAATAGTTATAAACAACCAACCAACAAACTTCCAAAAGCAATCCTACGCATAAAGCCAAAGATATCATTAGTTTTAAGAACATATGTCCAAAAGCTGATGTCACGGTTGATAATACAGTAATAACATCAAAAATAGATAACATAAATATATTGAATGGTAATAACAACCTGTTTAATTTCGATGAATTTGATAGAGAATAATATGAATAACATAAAACAATGATAAAGATTGAAAGAGATACCGAGATTAGTATTATAACGGATGTGGCTCTTATGGATTCTGCCAATCTTTCATTCTCAACTTCACTAGAATCACCAAATATGTAAATGAATGCATCCTCTAATAACTGAATAACCGTCACCGATGAGTAACAGAAAGTTATCAATCCTTTTGTAGTAAAAAAATCCTTTGATAATAGAACATTTGAAAATGTATTAATAGATACGGTTAATGTCCAGAAAGGTAAAATCAGACAGACGTAATTCTGTAGTTGCTTCAAAATGTCTGTGAGAATTTTCTCCGCGTGAAACATGAAAGATAGAGTAATACACGTTTGGTGCAACAAGCCGAACGCAAGGTGCTTCAGCAGCAGAAACGTCTCCGTGTCCTTCTTCCTAAATGGTCTAAGAGCACACGCCATGGTCACAAACACTGCGTAAATTAACAACGTCCCACACACCAACAGTTCGAGCACTAAATGCTCATCCTCTGTAAATTCTATTACTTCCGTGTTCGTTTCGTTCATCGCTTCAACATAATCATTATTTACCTCGAAAGTTTCATTTGTGGTACGTATATTGATATTCCTAATGAAAACGTGAAAAATATAAAAAAAAACATCAGCCACTGGGTTCTGATTAATACGGGAACTTATCGCATCATTATATATACTAACTAGTTTGATAAATTATTAACGAACGCTTATTAAAGTTTTTGATTAGATTAACATAGAATAGTAGTGACATAGAAAAAGTATGATTTATTATAAACTATCTATAAGTTTTATCAGCAGTGGTGACAGTGTTGATCTAATCATCAGCCGATAGATACGTCCACAGCTAGACAAAGTCCTCCCACAAAGATCTGGGCGTCATGCGAACGTCCGCCACAGTCAGCATAGCCTCCTCTACAGCCGGGCACTAAGGGTTGTCGTCTATAGAGGTTCATATGGGAGGATTTGGGCCATTTCCTACCACGATGGCCCAATGCGGGTAAGTGGGAGCCAGAACCTTTGGCTTGGATGTCGTGAGTTGTTTTGCGGGAGTCTTTACACTCCATCTAATAATAGCAAATTTAGATGAATGTAAAGATTATGAACTTATTTGTATTTTAACTTTTAAAGCACTATGTGGAAAACATAACGTAATCTTTTTTCTTACTTAATATCAAAGGAACTGTAAGTTGTGTTGTTCATGGGCGTCCATGGTTTCTATGGACATCAATAAAATTGGAATTCTTTGTAGAATTTGCTAAAGTCACAAATGTGTATAAAAATCTCGATAAAGTCTTTAATGATTCTTTTTAAACTGTTATCATATCTATTAAGTTGTCACAGGCACAATTCTACTTCAATAAAGCTTCAAATCCTTGAAGCTGGATCCACGATCTATAAATATTAAATCAATAAGCTAAAGCTTTACATTCATTAAACAGATGTTAACGGAAGTCATAGTAACATTTTCCATAAACTTCCCTTATTTCGTAAAATCAAAAATGTTCGTGTATTATATTGGATTCAGTGCAGTCGGTGTAAATTCCGCAGTCACGCGTATCACCGGATATCCGCGCATGTGTTGATTTACTGACACCTATAGAATTCCGGATGTATAGATAAGCGCGAATTAACTGCTGTATAAACATAATGGACTCTTACATCTGAATAATATTTGCTTTTAAAATGTATGCTCAAATAAGTTTACGTGTAAAGTTTAATGTTTTCATCAATAATATAGAATCAACTGAAAGCTAGCATCGAGCATATGGGCACTTAAAATTACTTCATAACCATCGTCCACCGCTAATAAATGATTTGTGATGGGGACCATCCAAGTAGGTACCATAACAGTTCTTATTTCTACCACCTAAAATTGGTTGACTTTGCTTTGTTCTAATTTGAAGGTCTTTGCAGCTGGTGAAATTACTCGGGTACAGATTTAACATTCGCCACAAAGCGATGATAGCAATTTGATGTGCTGTTGTGTAATTCCAACTATTGTCAAATTGTTATGTCAGACGTATTCCTAAATATCAAATCATGGTCTAGTTCGTTTCCTCACTTCGCATTTAAGTTATTAGAATTTCTATCAAGTGAGAAAAAGTAACTGTTGGATTTGTGGAGGGAGGAAAAATGCAGGTAGACAATTTCATATTGAAAATTCTTCAGATCCCTGGATTCCAATAACGCAGAAAGTTCCGGGAAGTGTTATAGCGTGTGCATTTCAATGTGGAATATACTCCACGGAGTAGTGAAAACGAAACGCGACTCCAGTCGTGTATTGAAAAGTTTTGTTTTGTTTCCCAACCTGTCGGGGAATTTTACCTTGAATTGCAAAGATGGATTGATGAATATGGATTTTTAATTGATGACTCGTTATTTTATAGCTTTGTGTTATAAAAATTTAATATACACATCAAAATAAGAGATAAAATTGTCAAAGTAACAAAATCAGGAGAAATTATAAATATACAAAATCCTCAAATAAAGTAAACAATAAAATTACAAACTACAATGATCGTATATTTACAACTTCTATAAACGTATATAAAGACAAGAAACTAAGTAAAAAGGAGAATTAACCTTAAAAAAAAAACATTGTGGCTGATGATAATTCCTATTTAAACTGTAATCTTTATACTGTTCCTTTTAACGCTCATCACCATCAGACATGTTACGTGTAAAAACAGAAGAAAACTTACATAGGCCGGCTTCGTCTAATCTAAAAAGTCTTTAAAATTTCATTTGAAGAGATTCTTTTAAATTTAAAAGCATTCATCCCTTTAAAAAGATCACTCTCCACAAGTCTGAGGAGGGACATTATTAGGGTCTATATTTGAACAGATACAAATATTGGTTGAACCCTCTGTCATATACAGGATTTACTTTGTACCATATCTAACATTTACTTTTCATATAGAAAACTCTATAAAAATAATAAGTATACGTCGAATTTATATACCAGGGAATAATTGCTTGTTTTCATTAAATTTTTATCCCACTTTTCAAAAATTCAATTCCTTGGCAACGTTTGGAAAATAAACTTAATATAATAAAGCACACGATTGTACTAAACAAACCATTTTTTTATAGAAAAAAAAGCTTACAACAATATTCCAGCAAACAAAAGGTTAAACGCAATTGCATTTTGTGTGAGGTCAGGTGTAGAAAATAAATTGGGTCGTTTACTGTCTTTTATAACGCTCAGTTAACATATATCTAAAGTTCTCTCTCTATTCTTTTTTAATTCAAAAAACGTGTACACTGAATTATGTTTTAATCTAGATACTAACATGTTAAAATATATACAAAAAAAAACCTCATTTTACTTAGGCAAAATATCTATGAGTACGAAGATAATTTTCTTTAATGCGTATAAGAATAAGAGTGTAATGGCCGTGCCGTTGAAAACATTCTCATAAAATATCCCGCTTCAGAAATTTCTTTAAACGCCCACAAAATAGGTATTTGAGGTGTAGCACTGAATTTAGTGTATAGCCTAGAATAAATTTTCATCTTATATTAGATATGTTTACTATTACATTAAGCAATGAACGATAATTTATGGCAGCTGTTACCATGGATGACTCTTTAACGTCTTGTCCTTTTACTAATCTTTACATAGAAACTACTTTCATACAGGTTCATACATTTATCAGCCTGCTGTAGTCTAGTGCTGCCACCACGCCACACCTTCCTTCGTCCTTCCAGATCTTAGTTACAGATTTTTTTAGCCTTTACGGTAACTTCTATCTCTTTCTAGCCATATATCCTAAATGGTGGTAAGGTCCGCTTTCCTTATTCTTGTCTTTCACTCCATATCGTCCACCTTTATATCATCATCGATCTCATGTTCCTGTTCCTCTCCGACAACCAAAAAAAGGCCGTTCTCTAGGACCCCCACGCCGATCGATCCTGCTTTCGCATCCAGCGTCTTTCATCAGATCATCACTTTACCTAATGGGATACCTGCTAGCATCCTGCCCTTTCGCGGTCGCCTCTCAGACGGGAACCTTGTCGCCCCATCGGCCCTCAGTCCTTCGAGCGATGTGTTCTGCTCATAGTAACACAAGGTTAGCAATCTTTTGGACTATGTCGGTCAAATTAGATCTGCGTATGTCTTCACGAGATTGTCGACCTCCTGGTGTGGGGCCTGCCAACACTACGGCTTCCAATACGCGGTTCGAGACGCCGTTCCAAGACCTTGGTACCCCATAGGTTGTTAGTCCATCGAGCGACGTGTCCTGCCCAGGACAGGGCAGCGCATGATCGATCGATGTGAAGATCTTTGGGGGAGACCTACGTCCAGCATTGGACGTCTATCGGCTGATAATGAATTATATACTATATAATTGTACTATTAATATTGTTGCTGTAAGTTTTAAAGGAATAACGAAATGTGATGTTTCACTACCTTAAGAAGCTTCCAACAGTTATAAGCTCTCACCACCAGGCCTTACTCGTATTTTCACAACATTAAGTAAAACAAAGGCTAATACACTAACAAAATTATACGGCTCGCTAATCGCAGCGAAATGAATCAGCAACAAGAATGCTTTGTCAAAGCGCGAATACTAAAGTTAGCGTTAAACTCGACATCCATTAACTTGGCAGCCTTGGATCCTCAAGCCTTTGTCGGTCGCTTGTTCAATTTGTGCCAGACGCGATGACACGCGAAACACGAGTGCCATTCGAAACAGGTTACGATAAAAGGCTTATTGTTAGTCGAAACTTAATTTGCTCTAAAATGACTAAACAGGTTGATGACTAATCAGTAACGAGTGCGAAGTGCCGTTAAGAGGAAGACGTTCACCTGATGGTAAATGATATGTCTGCCCATAACAATGTGGCGTTATTTAGTAAGATATACACAGCACTATATTATGCACATTCTTTTGAGGCAGGTATTATATCGCGTATCCAAATAAGCCTTCTTAATAAACCTTCACCAACTAAGGCCTTCAAACACAGAATTATTTGTACTTTAAGAGCAGGTATCTACCGAGAGATCTGTCAACAGTTAACTCTGGTTCAGTCCCTGATGTTGCTTAATGCTTCTTCCTTAACCGGCTTAATACATCTATATATGTACTTTTACGATTAATATTATAAGAAAAACGGTGTCGATTCCGCTCCAAGTAACAAGTTATTTCCTTTTTTTTTAACAATCTCACTCTATAGCACAAAATTCTAAGTGATCTTAAGAAATTGCTCAATTCGCATCGGACGGGCCCCGGAACTACCTCAACGCACACTTAAGCACATATTTGCCGTAAAATATATTCACAGGATGTTTGTGTACATCGCCGACGTTGTTTCGCCTCGTTTGAGCTTAAAGGAAAATATTTTCAAGATACTTTTCAGCAGTATAAATAATATATATATGCAAAAAAAAGGAAAAATTAAAGATTTCGCTTACAGTAGATTAGAAACTGTGATAATAATACTTTAGTTTGTAAGCGATGAGATCTATTGTACATCTCGAAGAGGTTCAGGTTTGAGTCCCAGTTAACTTGAACTTCCGTTCCGCCAATTCACACTTGTCTGTTATTAAAGATGCTTTCAATCTCATTTTGAGAACTCAGGAAAGACTCCGAATCATAAAAGAGTAAGTCGTCTACTTAGGATACCGTAAATATATGAAACAAGACAGTTTCTTGACTCTATTTTTTTTTAATTAGTTCCCTGTGCGTGTTTTGGGTCAGGGCCTTTAATTTAATGATCTCGCTCAACATCCTAATCTTAATGCTATACAGTTTTTTACTCTTCATTCTCTCCTTTCATCTCTTTCATTCTGTAACTTATCTTTCATACTTTTCCTCTCCTATCATAATCCGTTCCATTTCCTTCTCTCATGCCTCTCGCTCAAGAGTGAAGACTGTTGTCGCTTCGTCACTATCTGGAACAAATCATCCCTTTTCATTGTCCTGAAACAAAATCATCCCATTTGCATTTCCTTCATCTCGTTCCTCTTCTTATCCTGCCTTTTCTATTTTTCAGTTTATTTCTTTACTTTTTTATTTATTTATTTACATTTTAAAAACTTACCTTTAGTCTTGTTTGTTTCTTACTTTATTTTTCCTACTTTCTATTTCCTGTTCCTTTTTATTACTTCCGCTATAACTTTTTTAGAATATTTTATAAATTTTTGGCGACTTTCGTCTTCACTGAGTGAAGTTTCGTCTTCAGAGAGGCGATGACTCCATGTTCTATCCTCTTACCAATCTCCAACTCACAGTTTAATCTGTCTATCCCAAATAAGGGACAGGAAGTCAATACAGGCACCACGGTTTAGTCCATCGCCGGGTCACAAAGGCACTCCTCACTAAAGAAGCTCATGCTAAAAAGGAATCGGATCCGCTACTTGTCCAGTCTTGTACAATCCTTACAAACTGAGCTATTTCAACTTCGCTTAGTAGAAGCACTTGAAGAAAAGGACATCTGATGGTATGTGATACTCCTGATTATAATGACGTAGCGTTAGTTAGGATGACATACATTGCATTGGTTGCCTTGAGGCGTAAAATGTTGTCTTGTACAGGAAGTAGGAGTTGCGGTTCGCGGCGGGAGTTCCGGCAACAGAGACCTATCATCGCTAAACCTTGCTTAGCTTTTTATTTATAACCTAAGCAATTGAACCTTGTGTATTATAATCTAGCTTATATATATTTCACTTATTTTTTAACCGTATACATCGGAAAACGATTAATTAAGAGAAAAATCAAATTAACCGGAACGGCTTGATCCTGTTACGAATTCCTTAAAGGATCCTCTCATCTTGTAAATTCCGTTTCAGGTTAAAAGCTCTCCGGTCTTTAAGTGCCATCATCACTTTTAATTATCTTTTACGTTTTTACTTAGGAATATTTCAAGAGTTTTTAATACATTCAATAAGTTTTATTAGCGTTTTTTTTTTATCAGACGAGACGAGCGGGATGTTCACCTGATAGTAAGTGATACGCCTGCATATAACAACGTGGCGCTAGTTAGGTTTGTATACACAGCACTACGGTGAACCCGTCGCCTTGAGATATAAGATGTTAAGATTCGTTACACCAGTAATATCACTAGCTACAACGCCTTTCAGACTGAAGCTCAGTAATGTTTTCACATTACTACACAGTAATGTTAGTCGACTGGAAAGGACATTGCAGTGGTATCTACCTAAACAGCTTCCGGCAACAGAAACCTACCACCAGTAAGTACAATGGCGGTATCACTACACAAGTCGGAAATCTTCACTGATATTATAACGTGAACTTAAACTACAAAATCCTAATAAAGTTAAAAAGTAAATACTTTATATTATTAATTTTAATAAGTACTATAAAGTAAATTCCTTTTTTCTTTTTTTTTTTTAACTTAAAATTATGATTGAGTCGGAATAGACAAAGGGGAGGGAATAACGATAATGGCTTACCATCTTCGTTGGGCGATACCTCGTGAACCGAATAACGCGTATTTGCCCCGACGAGTCGTTAGAATCGATTTCCTCGGCGGAAATGATTTTTTTTGTTCCGGCGGCGAACGTTTGATCGATGAGATTTTGATTAACTGCTCTCAAATGTGAACTGGGCCATTTTTTATTTCCTTTAAGAAATTATTACTGTTTCATAAGTCAAATATAATCAATGTTTACCTGGTGGTGTCTACCGCGGCGCCTCTTTATTACTTCCGATACTCTAATTGGAGTACAACAACTCACGGGATCTAAGTGAACCACCCCTGCTCGTGGTACACCCTAATCAACAATCGAGTCTATGACTCTCACCTAGTCGAATTGGGCCAGCATGGTGAGAAATGACCCAAAGCCCCCATATAAATCCCTACCCAATCGTGTGGGAATCTTTGAAGGAGACCTTTGTCTAGCTAGCTGATGATGATGATGATGAATTTGGTAATATCATTATAGATACAATATCATAAAAATTCTAACGAACAGTCGAAGTAGAACGATCTAGAATTATGTATTAAAAAAACTTCACACCGAATTATGGATCCCCTAATTAAATCACTCACCTTTCTCATGAATATTCACCGTTTCTTACTGCGCGCGTTGAACAAAGAATATTTGGAAAATTATGAGCACATTTCATGAATATTCAGAATGATACAAGTTCCACCTTCATCCGGATTATGTCTACGGTGTAGATTCAAAAATTTTCAGATGAAAAACTCCGACAAAATCTACTGTCAGCATAAAACTCACCTACGCCCTTTAAAGTCTTATCAGCTTTGATGCTTTTGCAAATAGAATAATTCTTTGAGATCATAAAACCATTATCATCATCAGCTAATAGAGGTCCACTGCTGGATATGTATGGAGTACTGGAGACCATGTAGATAGGAACTACAGCAGCTCTAATTGCAGCTATCAAATACTAAACATTACCGTGATCCGGTTTTGAGACCTAGCAAGTGAAGTTACTAAAGTAACAAAACTACATCTTATGTCTGAATGCAACGAGCGCAATGTGGTGCTATATATTCTAACTAGCGCCACGTTGATATAGTTGCCCATGCAGAAGTATCACTTATTATCAAGTGAGTGTCCCACTGGTCTCGGCACTTAGAAACTTATAGCGTCACAACAAATGTGAGTGTTGAAAATAGATTATTACACAAGAAGGTGCCAAAAGGTGAAGTGGTGGTTCTCTTTTTTTGGGCGTCAAGTGTACACTGTGATTCTACTTTAAGTTAAAGTTAATTAATAATTTGTAATAAAAAAATACACGAATTATTTTCTCATAAGACTTCAAAGATATATAGTGATATATAGTATAAATAATTTTTAATTAATTAAGGAAACAACCCTCTTATTGTTCCCTCTACTAAGACTTTGGACCTTCTCTCAAAGAAGAGCCACCATTTATTAACAACTCTAGCCAAGTTCAAGTTAGACGACATATATAAACCAAATTATATTATAACGGAAGCTCAAGTTCAGCCATGATGGTACCTGCAACAAATCGATTAGTATATATATAATGACAATACTTTTACACGTTAAAATTAAGTTAACTTATAGGTTCCTAGTTAAAGGAGTGTAAGGGGTCCCGTACAACAACTCACGGAATCCAAGCCACACTCACTTACTAGTGTTTTACCCTGCTAATCAACAAACGAGGTTTTGGCGGCAACCAACCCCCATTGAGGCCAGCGTGGTGGAGAATAGTTAAATTCCCTCCCACATGGATCGTGTGAGAATCTTTGGGGGAGACCTATGTCCAGCAGTGAACGTCTATCGCTTATGATGATAAGGTTCATTTGAAATAACTTAAATCGAGTTGCACAGTTTCCTACCAGCAGTTTCCGGGACGAAGGTTCTATAAAGAAATTTTCATGACGACAATAGAGCGCGGGCCGGATCGCAGACGGAGTTTGCTCGCTCGGAGTTCGCATTAAAATATAGCGAAGCCGCTTTGAATTATTTATGAGAAACTTATAATCCGTACAAAATATTAAAGTTGAATAAACACTAATACTTACAGTAGCAATGCAGTTACTTAACGTAAAGTAGTGTGCAAATACTAACGAGGGATTTGATCGGTGATACACTACGTTACCGATGGACCGACGACATCATCAGAGCGGTCGGAAATGAATTAGCTGAGGATAGCATTTCATGGGAGACATTGGGGAAGACCTATATCCAGCAATGGATAATCAAAGGCTGATAATGCCACTAAGTGAAACTAACTTAATAAGCCTATAGGCTATGGAGACAATGTTACCTATTTAACCCTTAATATATAAAAGATAGTTCTGAAAGAATACATCTTACCTCCTTCGACCAGGTAGTCATTGAAGATTATGAGGAACTGATAGTCAAGTTTTAACTGCTTCCCGATTTCAATCTCGATGTCCAAAGGACAAAACTATTAACCTTCGTAACGCAAACAGCGAATGTTAAGACGTAAAGAATAGAGTATTTAGACTTCTTCCATGTTCTAGTTTACAACCTTGTCCACCGTCTAGTTGTTGAACAAAGACTAGTCTACATAGTCTATCTAGCCTTTAGCATTTTTGTAGTTAGCAAAAGACATCTGCGACTATACTAAGATAACCAACCGCTCTTTAGTGATCCATCCATAATAGTAATATAATAAGAAGTCAGGAACGCTTCATTACTTCCAACAAGGATATTGATATTAACGGAGGATCTAGTAAAATTATATTAGTTAATACTATTAATTAATTCGTGTGAATTTCATTACTATAGTACACGCCATTTATTTTAAACAACAAAGCAGATACAATTAATGAAGATCTAAATGAAGAATAATATGATCTTTCATTTTTCTGTCTCATTTATTCTGACAGGAGGTTAGTCAATTGCTTCGGGAGATATATAATATGTTCTTACACACCCTAATAGATGAGGAAATGGACTAGAATCTCTAAAATGCTATTGTTCAATTGTAGAGTAATAATTAAGATTTTATCGCAGCTATGTACTGAACTCGCGCAGTATAAAGTTTCTTGCCACCCCTTTGCCATCTATGTGGCGTCGGCACAGTATATACTTCTCTTCCATATCCCTCTATCAGCCATCATATCTGAATTCACAACTCTTCTTACACACGTTATCTTTCACACAATCCATCCAAACTTTCTTCGGTCTTCTTCTACCCTTATAACCATCCACGTTCATTGTCATTACTTTCTTTGTTATATGTCCTTCATCTCTCCGCACAACATGTCCGCACCACGCTAATCTCTCGCTCCTCAATTTCGCTGTAGGGATATAGAATCTTATAATCACTGTAAGACTTTAAGCATCACATATATTTGTTATTTGTGATTTTAAAATAATACTTTGATTATATTTTCTTTACCCTTTTATATCTATATTACATTACAATACTGTTTAAATATTTATTAAAGAACGATTGCACTCCGACTGAAGAATCCGTGGAAGAGATAAGCTATGGACAGTGTTTTCTTTTATTCTACAAAGCAACGTGATGATTACTTGAAAGACCAATGGCTAGTAACAGTGAAACAATATTGTAATAATACTTACTACGCACCAGGAATCCTGGTTATATAATATATATAAACAGTACAACATTGTACTTGTCGCCTCAGATGTAAGACTAGGTCGCTCTTCTAACTGGAACGTAGTAATAATTGCACACTACTATATGCCGATTGAAAACAAATTTTCAAACATTTCATGAAGGTATAAGTAAGATATCATCATCATCAGCCGACAGATATCCACTGTTGGATATAGGCCTCTGCTAAAGATCTCCTCATCGATCGATCTTACGCTACCTGCATTCAGCTGCGTACCGCAACCTTCACCAGATCGTCGAACCACCTTGTGGGAGTCCTGCCTGTGTGTACGGAGTCGCTTCCGGTACGGATTCGCCATTCGAGGACCTTGGTGCCCCATCAACTGTCAGTCCTTTGAGCGATGTGTCCTGCCCATTGTCACTTAAGGTTAACAACCGTTTGGACTATGTCGGTGACCTTAGAAGAATGTTAGATATAGCATCGTTAAACACTAGAAAGCAATTATAAAATTTTATACTTGTTTATCATTGTATATCTCGACAGAATTATACGAGATGGGGGGTGGAAAATTTGCAAGGGCTTCAGCCAGGCAAATATTTGAATTACTCGTAACTTATTCAGCATCAGGCAGCGATCGCGCTGAGGGGATTTAGCTCTTACAAATTAAATAAGTGAATACACAAAGTGTTGACTGCGCCATTTTAAACGGGTGAATGTTTTATAGTTATATTTAACTACGTTTTCAATGTAACAATCTATTCAAAGTTAACACAGTTATCATAGATATCTTAGATCTCGAAGATAGATAGATATCAAAGATACCTTCTTCTTTATTTTATGTTTTAAATACATGACGTTACAAGAATATAACTTTTTTGTGAAATTTTGTTAACTTGACTTCTGTTTCACCTTTCTATATTAATTTTGACATAATTTATACTTATCATATGGAGCATTGTCTGGAGCGTCCGAATTGTTCCGTAGACCAGAGACAGAAAGGACTGTAGTATGCTGATCGCCAACTTTAACTAGTTGGAGAGGCACTTTAAGAAGAAGCATATTTATTCATCATCAGCCGATAGACGTCCATTGTCAGACATAGGCCTCCTCCAATTATCTCCACCTCGATTGGTCGCGCGTTACTCGAATCTAGTGGATTCCCGCGATTCTTCCAGATCGTCGTTCCTACGGGCAATGTGCCCTGCCCACTCCCAATTAAATCCAGAAATCTTTTTTTATATTCCACTAGACATAAAATCCACTTGAACACTTCAGTCCGACTCATAAACAGTTGTATTTATAGGATCTGAAAACTATATATCTGAAATCATCAATGGAAGCTGCTGAAGATGATATATATATATACATAAACAGAACAGTCTGCGATCCACTGCAAATAATGAAACTTGTTACATTCAGTAGAATGCCAGCGCTGGGAGTTATTAAGCGCCACTCGTTTACAAGTGCCCTCTACTGTATTAATGAGTAAAATTTAAAGCTTACTGAACAAAAAAATTGGAAACAAAAAATCAACTATTTTCACTATCCGTTGAACTGCTATTGAAAATTGAAAAATTTAAACTAAACCCAAAAAATCTCTGGACAGTGGGAAAAACATGATTCTATTTTGTAGATGAGAACTCTCTCAGATGAACCAATTTATCTATCAAAATTAGATTAAAACCGGTTCAACCGTTTGTTAACTTCGATTCAGTATATAGACGATAGAGAAACACGCAACTCTTTGCAACTTTATGGTAATTCTTCGCCCTAACTCTTCCATAACAGCCAATTTACGTCCCCACTGTTGGGGCACAATCCTACCCTCAATACGAGGGCTAACTCTTCATTTCCTGTTTCATCCAATCTAATGGTGTAGGGTCCCGCACAACAACTCACGGGACCCAAGCCAACCTGCTAGTAGCCCTGCTAATCATCAATCTAAGCTCTGGCTCCCACCAACCCGCCTTGGATCAGCGTGGTGTTAAATGGCCCAAATCCCCCTACATACAAATAGACGACGCGCGATGTCGATAGGTACTAACAGAGCAAGCAAAGAATATTCTTCTTTAACTTTATTGTTATTGATACTTAAATCGAAAATAGTCTTCTTGAAAATATCTTCATAGTTTTCTACTTTCCTAGCTATAAAGAGAAGTTTCTCTATTCGAAGAATATATTTTTATATACGACCATTAAAATCTGGATTAGTAAGACCCACCTTCCTTGCAGTGTGGTTTGAAGGTCCTAGTCTGTAAAACGCGACAATTTTTTTTTTAATTCTACTCTGCAACGAGCGGGACTGCACCAGATGGCAAGTAATACACTGTTACTCTTAACAACGCGGTCCTAGTTAGGATGATAAACACAGCATCACATCACCTTGAGACATAAGATATCAAGACTCATTAGCCCAATAATTTCACTATTGGCCGAAACTCTTAGACCCTTTTAGCAGTCTTCTACAACAGGCAGGGCTTACCTTAGTCCTATTCTTACAGCCCGAGACCACAGGGCCGTAACAGAGACTTGCTACCAGCTTAACCAGGTAAGATTCCAGTATAACCGTTAAGAGTTAGGTGTAAAATTAATTTATTGCTTTTAACTGTAGCAATTGCTTGCTTAGTTATTAACTACCCTGGAGACTAAACCCTGATTGGAGTTATTGCTACAGTCGACATCATGAGGACAGGCCGCTGATAGATATCAGACGCTTCTCAATCAACGTACGGACCAGTGACAAGCTAATCACAACTTGACTCTGCGAATTGGTCCCACTTGGTACGGACTAGTGAAATTACTGGAGTAACGAGATTTAATATTTTATGTCCCAATACAAGCAGCACAATATGATGTAATGTATATCATCCTAACAAGCATCAGAAGTAGAATTTAATATACAAGCGGGACGTTCACCTAATGGTTAATGGTACACCTGATCATAACAACGCGGCGCTGATTAGGATGATATACATTGCACCATATTGTGCTCCTCGCGGAGATATAAGATGTTGAGTCTCATTACCCCTGTATTTACATTACCACCAGTAGCTTTTCATAGCAATGATGAAATTATGATAGAGTGTAAATAACCTACGTATTTTATTATGTACAAGGAGCCTGCTGTTGTATAAACTGTAGAAGCTGTACCACTTACCATCAGGTGAAAGCAACGAGTTTCAAGTTTAATTTCGATTTCATCATCATCATCAGCCGATGTATATCCACTGCTGGATATTGACCTCACCCAAAGATCTACGCAGACTTCATGGAGAGGAATTGGACCTTAGCCCACCACGCTGGCCCATATTAATGCATGGAGTAATAAGAGCCTTGTCTGTTATTCAGCAGGATGACTTGAGCTCCGTAAGATGTTGGGCGGAACCCCTTACATTTCTTACACTCCCCCCTTTTTATATTTCTTATACTACACCGTTATACTTCGATTTGATCATGGTAATAGATCATTCATCAGCGTTTGAAAAAGACATGCTCAGACAATAATATCAATGTAAATTATGAAACCTTTTTCAAAGTTAAATAAGAGCCATATTGAAATATAAATGGCGGATTAAATGGTAAAGTTACCATCAAAAATTTATTACTGTTTAAAACTTTAAGAGGCGGCAGCCAGGGACTTGATCAGGGAGCGCCATCGTTAAATTTAAATGAGTAATGGCTTTAAAACTTTGCGCCACTTAAATTTCAACGGACGTACCTCATTTGACCTTATGAATCAGTGATCAGTTAGATGTCACTTCAATCGCGGTCATCACGAGGAGCCTGAAATCTTCGTAAGAAGTCAAAAGAAATGATTATGTCGTCTAACTAGTCGTTTTTAAACCGAAACTGGTTAACGTTCTACGAAGAAGTTAGAATGTTAACCAGATGTTAAATAATGGTCCAGCAGAGGACGTACATCGGCTGGTGATGGTGAAATCGAAAATATGATGGAAAACATATCAACTGGTTGGAACTCGTTGCATTAGTCATTCCGCTTTTTTTTATTCAACAAAGCGACGAGACGAGCGGGACCTCCACTTGATGGAAAGTGGTACAGCTTCTCCTACAGTACACACAACAGTAAGCTCCCTGTACATATATATATTGGATATTTACATTATGACATAAATTCTTCCTTGCCATGAGAAGCACTTGCACACAATATTGCACATGTAAGTGATACATAAGCCTGCCCACGACAACATGGCGCTAATCAGGTTGATACACACTGCACCACATTGCGCTCGTCGCTTGAGATGTAACACGTTGAGTCTCTTTACTCCTGTAATTACACTAGCTACAACGTCCTTCAAACCGGAACATAATAATGTTAGCAAAGGAGTTTGGCGGCAGAAAAAGATGGTAATACTCATTTAAATGGTCTCAAGCAACAGAGACCTACCCCACCAGTAAAAGGTTGTCAACCGCTGCGCTTCAGCGGCAATTTTTCTTCATATTTCCTCATCATATTAACTTCATCATATTCATTGTTTTTTTTTAATTATCAACAAGGTCGAGGAAACGGGGCTGATTAAAATTTGTTACCTGGCGAAATTGTAATTACACTGCGCGCTATGGACGGAGGCCTTAATTGGATTATTTAGGAAAAGTATTAATGGACACCACAATGGCCACGGTGGTAGTATTAAATATTGATAAAACCCACCATCAAGGATCCCTCCACCAGTCATCTACCACACATATTTTATTAGAAATAGTACTCTGAAGCAACTGATACAGTAGATGTTTCTTATACATACCTTAGAGATGTTTACTTGTGGTAGGATTCTGTTGCCGGCCTCAAGGAGGAGCGTGTGTTTCCCGCGCAAAACCACTGTCTCTTGGGTTTCCCATGACAAACCCCATGTTATCCTGGGACCCTTAGTGGGCTGACGTTACCTCCGGAAATGTACGAAAGTGTTTCTGCAGTTTCGGCTAAAAAGCGCAGCGAGGAAATCATGGAGATGTAGCCAGTAAGAGACTAGCATAACTTTGTCGTTGTCCCCGCAACGGGAAAGTATCTATGCAGGAATACCCCACGAAAAAAAAAACAGTAGTGTGCGAACATTACTTACTGGGGGAACGAGACCCTACATGTTTCAGGCGACGAGCGCAATGTGGTGCAGTATATATCGTGCCAACTAGCGCCACGTTATTATAGGCAGGCGTATCACTTACCACCAGGTAAATTTCCGGCTCGTCTCATCGCTTAATGGAAAAAAAAGATGATAGAGTAACAACGCGTAGGTCATCATTTTCCTCTCCTCTGACTCCTGTTAGGATGATCCTCTTGAGACTTAAAATGTTGTTTCGTTACCCCAGTAATTACACTAGTTACAACGCTTATCAAACTGAAACACAGTAATATTCGCACTACTACTGATAATTGATAATAGATTTTATTTGTGGGTATTCAAGAATCTGTTCAGTACACAGCTGCTTTCTTGTAGCCAAAAGATGAGTCCCCAGTTCGATTCCATAACCTCTTAGAGCCTGAATATTATAAGTTTTTCATCTCCAGTTAGCACTAAATTTTACTATTACTCTTCTTTTATTCAAGGAAGCGATGAGACGAGCATCTCCTGATGGTAAGTAATATTGCAGCACCAAGTTGAGCTCGTCACCTCGAGACTTAAGATGTTGGGTCTCGTTACCCTAATAATTACACTACCTACAAACCCCTTCAAGCCGGAACACCAAACAGAGACCTACAACCAGTAAAATGACTAAATTATTGTATTTGAGTTAATTTTCATTGTACGTCTTCAATTAAGTAGATTTGATCGCATCCCTGTTGCTGGAGATGGAACATTCATTTCCGTTGCCAAGAACACTTGTAAAGTAGAGCTCTTAATTTCCCCCGGCGGGCCCCCGATGCAGATGCTGCAAGATTTATTCACCGCATCGGAATGCAACCAGGTACACTTGCGATGTTAAATGTTTAGCTTTTGGAATATATTAGCGGCAAAAAAAAATTTCATCATCATCATCAGCTGATAGACGTCCACAACTGGTTGTAGGCCTCCTTCAAAGATTCCCACATCGAGTAGGCATTCGTATGGGAAGGATTTAGGTCGTTTCCCACCATACTTTTTTTTTTCTAGAAACGTTTACTCTTTATTTGTTTATCATATTCTTATCTTATTCCTCGTTCTCTTCTTTCTCTCCTCTTTCTATCATATCTTTCTTTACGTAGTCTTCCTTTGTCCTATCTTCCTCCATTCAATTTCCTTTTTTATTCGTCTTCTTAAATAAAAACAACATACCCTTCTCTACTTTCTTCTGCTTACATTATTCCTATTTTATTTTCTTATTTTTTACTGCTGCGTTTTGTTTTCATTTTCCCACCATTCTGGTCCAATGCGTTTTGGTGAGAGCCAGGACCTTGTTTGTTGATTAGGAGGATGCACCACGAGCAGGAGAGGTTGGCTTGAATTCTGTGTAACCTAAACCGTCATGCCATCAACTAAAAGAGTTTTAGTCCAGACAGCTATTATGGTTATCTAGAAGACGCTGGTTCGATCACCAATGAGCTTAAGCTTCGATAAAGAAAGAGGTCGTGAGGAAACAAATATATTCCAAGCCATTCGGGTTCTGCCCGCCGTACCGATCGGACGTCCCATGCGTCCGCTCCCAGTGCGCGTTACCGTTACGCCCGCTCAGTGCGACTCGCCCGTGCTCGTGCGCGCCACAACGCCGCTTAGGCGGCCGCCATTTGCGCTTACGCGCGTCAGTGCAGTGCAGTGATAGTTCTGTGATTTAGTGTACCAGAACGCGAAAACTCTGCCGGAGCCTGGTTCCGGCACTGTAAGTAGAGCTTTTTTTTAATCGCCTCAGAGGCGAGGTTATTAGATAGAGTCTGTCGCATTAGGCGACGGCTAGGTCCCCTGCTCGAATAAGCACACAACCCCCCGCCGCACGGCGGGGCGGCTACACACAAAATGGCGTCCGTGCAAACGGACGCCTTAATGAAACAATTTGCGTGCTTTGCAAGCAAACAGTTCCCAGAAGTCTGGGAACAATTCTCCAATTCGGCCTCTGCCCTTCCCGCGCGCTTTGACACGGACAGCCCGGCCTCTCCGGACCCGACCCCCGCGACTCGAGCGCACAACAAGGCGAGGGCCCCCATGGCGGGGCCTTCCAAGCCCGAGCTGCCCGCCTCCTCCGAATCCGACTCGGAGGGCTCCGCTAGCGGCAGCGATATGGAGGTGGACCGTCCACTCTCCAAAACCACCGACGAAGAGGGCTTCACCCTCTACGTCAAGAAGCGCAAACGCGCTTCTAAGCGGCCCTCCGAGTCAAACTCGGACCGCTCCTCGCCGACCAGCACGCCGGCAAAAAAGGTTGCGCCTCTCGCGCACCCTCCCAACACCTCGGCCCCGCCCGAGAAACGCGGCCCGAAGCCGCCTCCCCCGATTGTCCTCCAGGACAAGTCCAAGTGGAACGATGTTTCCAGGTGGTTCGCGGACCACAAAATCACATGCCCCAAAGCGCAGAACACCGCGCAGGGCATCCGCATCAACCTCCAAACGGTTGACGACTTCCGGGCTGCCACCAGGCACCTGCGGAACGCCGGACTCGGCTTCCACACCTTTGCTCTCCCCGAGGAGAAGCACCTCCGCGTTGTCATACGCGGAATCCCAACGGAGATCGACATCTCCGAGGTCGTCGACGACCTGAAAAAACAAAATTTCCCAGTGCTGGAAGCCCGTCGCATGACTAGCATGCGAACAAAGGCCGCACTCCCACTGATAATGACAAGTCTCGAACTCTCTCCGGAGGATAAAGAGATTTTCAGCATCACCCGCCTGTGCAACCTCACCAGCGTGAGGGTAGAGGTCCCGCACAAAAAAGGCATCATCGGCCAATGCCACCGATGCCAACTTTACGGGCACTCAGCCCGTAATTGCTTCGCCCGCCCGAGGTGCGTCAAATGCACCGGGGACCACGGGACGAAAGAGTGCTCCCGCACCGCGGAAGCGACAAACCCACCGAGCTGCGTCCTTTGCAAAACCGAGGGACACCCCGCGAATTATCGCGGGTGCACCAAAGCCCCGCGTAAGCAACCCGGGGCCGCACAACGGCGCATCACCGCCCCCACAAAGGCTGCACCGCAGCCATCTGCCTCGTCCAGGCCACCGCCCGCACAGCCGGCCGTTCCGCCGGCGGTGTCGGCGTGGAGCAAACCGCTCCTTAAGCCAAAAGCCGCCGAGGCTCCAAAAGCCGCCCCTTTGTCGGGGCCGCCGAAACCACAGGCTGCTCCCAGCCAAACAGCTCCGCCTTCGGAGCTACAGAACATTCTCGCCTACATATCAAAGGTGAGTATCAAAGATATTCTTCTCTTAGGAGAAAAATTGCGAGCCGCGAAAAGCTCGCATGATAGGTTGAAGGCCTGCATCGAGCACGCCGACACTCTCGCCGCACTCGAAGAACCCTTCGTTTAGCCACAGCCCAGGATTCTGTCCGAGACCTTTGGTGTTCCATCTCACCCAACCGTTATGGAAATACACCGGATCTTAGGAAGAGTTAAACCCCGCTCGCTGACTGTCGCGTACTTCAACGCGAACGGCATCCGCTGTCAAAAGGAGGAAATAAGCCTGTTTCTTAGGAACCATGACGTCGACGTCATGCTCATTCAGGAAACATTCCTCAAACCGTCTCATCGCGATCCGAAAATCGCGAACTACCACATTATCCGCCACGACAGGCTGACCGCCCCAGGAGGCGGCACTCTCATCTACTTCAAGCAGGCCCTGCATTGCATACCGCTTGTTAGTCCAATCCTCGCCAAAATAGAAGTCTCGGCGTGTAAAATCTCCCTCACCGGTCATCAACCGATCGTCCTAGCATCCGTCTATCTGTCCCCGACAAAAGAAATGCGGGAAACAGACATAAGAACCCTTCTCGACCTAGGGCCGGCTGTCATCGTCGCCGGCGATCTAAACAGCAGGCATAGCACCTGGGACCCTATCATGTCAAACCGAAATGGTATAATCCTCTCCAAGCTCGCGGATAAGCTCAAGTTTAACATTGTAGCTCCGCAAACCCCGACGAGATACCCTACCGTCGCGTTTCACAACCCATCCACACTAGACATTGCGTTATTCAATAACGTAACCGTCCCACTGCATTCGATCGAGACCATAGACGATCTCAGATCCGACCACCGCCCGGTTCTTATGAAGCTGGGCCGGCCCGCTGGTGAGGTCCCTCTGACCAAAACCATCGTCAACTGGCGCAGCCTCGAGGTCAAACTCAAGGCCGCGAACCCCCAGCACCTAGACGGAATCCCTGATACGATCGACTCGCTCGGCGCTGCAAACCGAGCGATCGACTCGTTAACGCATCATATCGCCACAGCCGTCGAGGAATCGTCGCGAACGGTGCCCGAGTCGGACTACCTTCTCGGGTCCTTCCCGGCGGACATTCGTCGGTTGATAAGAGCGAAAAACGCCACAATGAGACTCTATACACGATACAGATCCGAGGAGCTCAGGATAAAACTGCGCCGCCTCCAAAGGCTGGTAAAAGAGCGCATATCCGAACTCAGATCCGACAGATGGGACAATCTGCTTTGCGACTTGGAGCCTTCGAGCGCCAACTTTTGGCGTCTGGCCCGCAGTCTCAAAGCGGAGAACATGGCCCGCATGCCTCCCCTCGTAATGAGCGATGGTTCCTCCCTTGCGTTGGAGGATGCCGAAAAAGCAGATTGTCTCGCCGACAGTCTAGAGAGCCAATGCACTCCCTCTACCGCACCAGTGGACCCCGATCACCTCAAGTTGGTCGAGGACGAGGTGCGTCGCAGGGCAGCCCTCCCACCAGAAGGTCCCCCTCTAAAACCGGCTTCCCCCGGTGAGGTCGTTGACATCATAAAGAGGCTGAAAACCAGATCAGCCCCGGGATCCGACAACATCTCCAACAGAGTTGTGAAAAGTCTCCCGCCCCCGATCGTCGGTCTGCTAGTGGCCATATTCAACGCCCTGCTAGCCGACTGCTCCTTCCCAGACGCCTGGAAAAAGGCCGTAGTGATAGGTATTCCGAAGCCCGGAAAGCCGAGGAACCTACCCAACAGCTACCGTCCGATCAGCCTACTGAACACCTTGGGCAAACTTTACGAGCGCATCATTCTAGAGCGACTGCGCCATTTCACCGCAGAGAACAATCTCCTCCCCGACGAACAGTTCGGATTCAGGAGCAACCACTCTTGCGTCCATCAAGTGCACCGACTGACCGAGCACATTTTGGTCGGTCTCGAGCACAGACAAACGATCGACACCTGCGCCGTCCTATTCGACGTCGCGAAGGCGTTCGACAAAGTCTGGCACGAAGGCTTGATATTCAAGCTTTACTCTCACAAAGTGCCAGACCGTCTAGTCACCGTCATTCGAGACTACCTCTCGAATCGCTCCTTCCGCTTTCGCGTCGAGCACGCTCTCTCCTCGCCCCGGCAGATTAAAGCCGGCGTCCCTCAAGGATCTTGCCTCTCTCCGCTACTCTTCTCGCTCTACACGAGCGACATACCCAGAGATCCCTTTGTCAAGATGGCCCTTTTCGCGGACGACACCGCTCTTTATCACTCCGGCAGAGCCCCGGGTCTTATAACGATGCGCCTACAGAACGCGACCACCCGCCTAGGCGAGTGGTTCCGGACGTGGCGAATCGACGTAAACCCGGAGAAAAGTGAAGCCATTCACTTCACCAACCGCAAGTCATCTACCCTTCTCAAGAAGGCGACAAAAAGCGGCCATGCGTAAGACCTGTAATGTCTTACGCAAGCGTTGTCTTCGCCCATTCGTCCGAAGACCGTCTCAAACCTCTCCAGACTCTCCAGAACCGTTTCACCCGCGTCGCGACTGGTGCCGAATGGTACCAGCGCAACGTGGACATCCACAGCGACCTTAAACTCCCAACGATCAAGGAGCACTTCAGAGAGTGCTCCGCGACCTACTTCGCCAAGGCGGCAACTCATCCCAACCCGACGACCGAGTAGAATCGCCAGATAAAGCACTACAAGAACCAGACACATACAATCATCCGCCAGACGGCTACATCCCGCGTAGCGCATTTTAGTTTTTAAGAAACTTCAGGCCGTGGATCCGGGTCCACGGGCCCAGTGTCAGATGAGCTGTAAGAGCCGCTGTGGCTTCCAGCCCGCTCAGAACAAGAATATAGATAGATATTCCAAGACCAACGGCTTTCAAGGATATTTGACATGAACCCACACTTGGCATGGCCTAATGGATCTTAAACTTTTCTTCTCGTGTGTGTTCTCGTTCCCGATTCCCAATAACGGGAATTTTTAGTTGGCTGTTTACATGTATTTCATATAAACTATATTACACCAACTTCTGCATGGAGTCACCGCTTCAGGACTTTTGAGATGTCATGTTAATTTCTAGACTTATGTCTACTTCTTCTTTCGTCTCTAATTCTTACTTAAGTAAAATTTTCGGAACTTATTAACATCAAAATGTGGTGGTGTTGCTAAAATTCTATTCGAATGGACTGGCATATCTGGGGCATCCGAATTGTTCCGCCGAACCAGAGACAAAAAGGTCTGTGTGCTGATCGGAAACCTTCATTCTTTGGAGAGGTACTTTAAGGAGAAGATAAACATCTTAAGATGCCGTTCTAACGAGCCGATGTATCATTTAAAAACGAAACTGCTTGCATGTCTCGTCGCTCATAAAACGAGTATACGAATACTTTAAGTGTACTCACCACACAAACGACATCGGAGGCAACAGCTGGATTTTAATGGATACGTAGATAGATACATTCTCCATTAACACAGTGGAGAACCACTTGCAAGGGAGCCATTAATTACCCCCCGGCGGCCACACTCCCCAATCTACATTAATTGCATCCTGGACCTTGCATTCGTATATATTCCGAACAAGTCTTTAATAAATTTTTTTTGTCCTTTTACTGGACTGTAATAAAAAATTAGACATGAAATTTGTCTGAAATAATCCTTGAGAGCAACAGCAAAGGACTTTCTATAGCAACCGTTACTATAGCAACCACATAGATAATACCAAATGAAAATGTCTATAAAAGTTAATCAGATATGAAGTGATGAAGGATCTATGATAATCGAAATATAAATAGCCTATCACCAACTACAGATCTTTCAGCCTGAAATGCTCATATTCCCGTCACGATACGTTCACTAGTTTTCACGTGATCGGAGAACAAACAAAACCCATTTTCTTTATATATATATAGAATTATTACGTGTACGTGTGTATCAATTGTCATGTATATAAATGGATGGACTCTCGTGTTTATTTCCTTAACAGGCCATGGAACCGGATCTAGGAGACCTGTATCAGATGAGAAACATCATCAGAGAATAAAGATTCTTATCTAATTTAAACTATTTTCATTTGTTCAATCCAGTGACATGTTACTCATAATTATATATAAGGTTAGGTTAAAAGAAGATTCATTACCCCAGTAATTTCACTAGTTTCAATTGTCTTATAGCAGTATAAGTAGATACTGTGGTACCTGCCTATAACAGGGGTCGGCAACCTGCGGCTCTCTAGATGTGAAGCTGCTGCTCTTTAGTTCAACACGCACATACTATTTATTAAAAAAGTTAAAATTCCTTCAATCTGATTAACGAGTATTAGGAAACATTTCAACCTTTGGGCTACTTTCACTAGCTTTTCGTCGCACCCCAACTCCCGTGACACGTATCGCATATATATATTAATATGTATATAATAGGGGGACCGGAAAGTAATGTCGTTTCTGCGCATGCCAATACTTGATTGTCATTTGTCAGCTCATTGTTTTGTTCAGAGGCGTACCAAAGACATTGTGAGGTTATAGTGATTTCTTTACTTATAGACAATTGAATTACAATTTTTTTTTGTAATTTTGGGTAAAATGGCCAGCCAAATACCAGAAGAGGTACACATCCGGCATTGCATGCTCTTTGAGTTTCGCAAGGGAAATAACGCAACAGTTGCTACCAAAAACATTTGCGATGTTTATCCAAATGCACTGGACATTCGTAAATGCCAAAGGTGGTTTTCCAAGTTCAAATCGGGTAATTTTGATCTTTTCGACTCGTATCGATCAGGAAGACCATCAGCGTTAGACAACGACGTGTTAAGGGCGGAAGTGGAAGCAAATCCGTGTCAGACGATCGAGGAATTGTCAAACAGTCTCAACAAACCTTGGTCGACCATCCAAGAACATTTGAAGCAGATTGGAAAAGTAAGCAGAGCAGGTGTTTGGGTCCCGCATAATCTGTCCGAACAGAATAAGGCTAACCGATCAATCACATGCAACTTATTGCTTCAACGACACAACACAGAAGCATTTTTTGATCGCTTGATCACAGGAGATGAGAAATGGGTCCTGTATGATAACCCAAAACGCAAAAGGCAGTGGCTCTCTCCAAATGAAATCCCTCGGAGTACTGCTAAGCCAGGTTTACACCCCAAAAAAGCGCTTTTGTGTGTTTGGTGGAGTATTCGCGGCATTGTTCATTTTGAATTACTGAAACCTGGAGAAACTGTTACTGCAGACCTCTACAGCGAACAATTGCAGCGAGTCAATCAATCTTTAATTGAAAAGTGGCCAGCGATTGTCAACCGAAAAGGCGTCATTCTCCAACATGACAATGCAAGACCGCACTGCGCAAGGCGAACTCTAGAAAAAATTAATGAATTGGGGTGGGAGGTGCTGCCTCATCCACCATATTCGCCCGATGTTGCACCATCGGATTTCCACTTATTCCGAGCGCTGCAACACTTTTTAAGTGGCAAAACATTTGCAAATTTGGATGATATCCAAAATGCCATCTCTAGATATTTTGCCGAAAAACCAATTAATTTTTATCGATCAGGGATTGAAAATTTACTCACTAGATGGCAAAAGGTTATTGACAATGATGGGGAATACATCATTGATTAAAAATAAAGACTCGTTAAAAATGTATGTGTTTGTATTTAGCGTAAGAAAACGACATTACTTTCCGGTCCCCCTAATATATTATATCAGGGGTGTAAGGAGTCAAGCATAACACCTCACGAGATCCAAACCAACCTCACCTGTCTGTTGTGCAGCCTCCTATTCTAAAAACGATTCACTCCCACCATTCCTCGTTGGATCAGCGTGGTCGCAGATGGCCCAAATGATCCCAGATGAATCCCTACTCCATCAAAAGGGAAACAAGAATCTTTGGGGGGGGCCTAAGTCTAGTCCATTGGATGTCTGTCGGCTGATGATGATATATCACCTCATTTGTTGTGAAAACTACTTACTACTACTTATAGGAAATAAATAGTTATTTTTCTTAATAATAATTATATTAAGTTTTTTTTTTTATCTAAATACTTTATTTACGCAACTACTATTTATTGTTGGAAAGAAAAATTTAGTGGATCTTCAAAAGTTTTGAAATTTAGAAAACTGTGGTTTTTAACTTATCCCAATCAAAAGGTTACTCACTCCTGACCTTATGGGGTCCAGCAACAGATACTAATAGTAAAATAAAGATACTCTACAGCAACGAATAATGCTAATAGTAATACTATTATTTAAACTCCGTATAATTTCCTTCTAAGTAATCGAACTAGAAACATCCATTTCACAAAGCGAGGACTTACCCACTGCGCTATGGAGCCAGTTTCGATAATATATTGAGAATATTTAGTATTCATGTTTCTATCTTCTTTCAAATTGATTTTCCCTCATAATCATGAACATATTCTGAATTAATCTTATATGAATTGCATATTAGAGTCGTGCCATAAAATCTCCTATAGGGTCGGAAGCCGCTGGGGAAATCTATGGCCCGCGTTTTTACTCGAATTATGATACATAAATATTTATGACTAACCTTTCAGATTTCTTAGTAGCAAAAAAGAAATTGTAAATTATTCAAAACATCACCTTCAGGTAAGAGCTGATAGTCAAGAATTTAGTTATATTGACGCTATAAAAGTCGACAATTAGTATTGAAAAATATATACAATTTGAACCTTATATATTTTTAAACTTTAATATAACCTAACCCTGATGAGTACTTTCTATTCATCTACCCCCCGGGATGACGTGGACTTTATAGCCTGAAAATATTTTAGAAATATCCTAGTACTATTTTCTCTCGTGTCCCAAAGGTTGTTAGGGTTTTAAAGGCCACGTTCATTACGTTAGGAAGCTGTTTCTATTCAGCAAGTACTCAGCGAGTTCTTAAGTTAAAGGAAAAGGGCGAATAGCAGTGCCAAAAATATTACATAAAAATTCCACAGAGTTTCAGAATTTTAACGAGCGAGCTAAAGAGCGCATGTTTATGAGCAAAAACGATATATGAAATTTAGCTTTGGATTTCTGCTTAAAAAAAAAACTGATGTACGAAAAAAACATCAAAGCAAACTATTTCTTTAAGTTTTACACTATAATCAACTGAAGCCCGATTTAAATCTTATTTAATCTATTACAATATAATAATGTGATAGATAACATCCAAATTATGTTTATAAAATAAACTTACTACCCTACTAAGCTATTTTCATTATCATATAATTTCTAAACATCAATATCAACTTATAAAGAAAATGAGTATTGTTATTTTAAATCAACGCCATCTAGCGGAATATAGTGTGACTACTATGATTTAAAAAGCAAGAATCGAGTATAATAGATAAATTTTAGTTTTTGCACTTGCTTTATAAAAAAACTTATTTATATATATCTATTTGCACATCATACTAGGAAAATAAAAAAGTAATTAAATTATGGTTTCTTCTAGACAACTGGACAGACAAAATGATCACTAAGACAACACAACACACATAGGAAAAAACGGACAGATCTTTTTTGAATATGTTAATAATATAATTTTCAAAAAATTGTATTCATGTAACGATTAAACTGGTAGAAGGCGCTGTTACCAAATTAAAGAAAACCACTTGAAAGCGGTGGTAAGTCTCAGTAGCTGGTTTTTGTGTCATTTATTTTCGCAGTCAAGCGATAATGTATTCCGGTACTAGACTTAATATCTATAAAAGCAATGTAGTGCTCATAAACATCGTAATTAAAACTATTATAATATATTATAACCTTGATGAACATCATGCTAGTCTCGTAGCTCTGTTTTCTTTTTATAACCACAAAAACTTACTCCACTGCAATCTAATTTACATAACACACAACATTTAAGAGGAATCAGAAATCGCTTTAATCTATTCAACTTAAACGACCTTTTTAAAATTGACGATTAACACGCTGCTTTATCGTCGTCTCGAGCGGAAATTAAATTTCTAACACAAATCTTTACTAAAAAGATCTAAATCAAGAGATCATCAATCAACCATTGTCACCTTACAAAGTTATATACGAAAAGGAAATCGAGTTTCATTTCGCCGATAAAAAATGGAGGTTAATAAAGCGTAGAATATAAATACTTTCTCTTTCATAAAAAGCAACCAAAAACTCTATATTATTACAATAAACCACATCGTGAGGAAACCTGCACATGACTTAGAATTTATTCTAAGGTAAGTGTGAAGTCACCAACCCGTATTGGGCCCGCGTGATGACTATGACCCAATCACTCTCATATTGAGGGTAGGCCTGTCCCCCAGCAGTGGAGACGTAAATTAGCTGTTATGGAAACGACAAGATAACATGAAATATAATTTATCACCATATATTAATAAATATGTTCTATTTTAAAAAATAATATACAAATAAATATTTCTTTATGTTTATTTAATACTTTTACTTTTTACAGTTTAATCATTGTACCGTTTTTTAATTTAATACAATATTAACTATTGCGTATAAAAAATAAAACAAAGGAATCGGACTGTCTATGTAAAAAATATTAATAAGAGATATCGAGAGATTCATTAACTCATCACGACATCAAAACTATTAGACGTAAACACTCAAAATTTGGTAAAGATATTGCAAAGATATTAAAAAAATTAAAAAAAAAATATTTGGTAAAGATTCTGCAGTTTAGAGGTCAGCTAAGAATGGATTTTGCAATACTCCTTCCCCAAAGGCAGTTGCAGGGGTGTTGCAATCAGCAACGCGGGCGTGGAACAGCTAATTATTCTTATATAGACCTTACAATTGAATGTTACAAACGAACGATTAAATATTATTAATTTGTTATATACCTTATTTATTATATATACCGACGACACCGAATACAAAGTGATACGCTCGTATCTTTGAAGCGTACGCTGGCAACGTTCCACTTGGCTGTGTTTGGACCATGTTCAAATAATGCCCATATACAGCAATACTTCATAACTCCAGTAACGCTTACCTACCTTTTCACACAATCCTTATACTTCCGAGTTAATAATTTACTTCTTTTTCGCCAGTTTACTCATGTCGTAAAAGTCGACTGCAAGTAGAAAAAGACAGCAGCAGGTATTTTCTGTCACCTGTACTAAATGTACTAACTAATGTCAAGTGTATACGGAATATGACAATTACGACCAGAAATCCATTCACCAAGTTGAAATGATGATAATGATTACAAAATACCTGGTCTTAAACTATAAGTTAAATAACTATATTAATATTTAGACATTATAAAACAAACTTGTTATATGTTCAAGATATTTTGGTTATTATAACCTTGACTTATTATAAGTATATCTGTTGAGTTCACATTGAGGTGACCTCGCTACGTAACTTATTACTTGGGTTTCTTCTCATTGTTATCTTAGTAGAGACTGTGCACCTTCTTCAGATTCCGGAGCCATAATGTAGTTGATATGGTTGTAGGATTTTCGCTAAATCATTTGCAATTATGTTTCTATTTCTGTAATCAATACATAACTAGTGTAATCTTTGGAAAATGCTTTATCATATCCGATATCATGCTCACTCAACACTGTGTGGACTTGAGATCATAGATAAAATAATAATAAATAAACTTGTCTGCATAGTAATTATTCCCTTAATTACTACAACCGAAAACTCATAAATACTTCATCACATTGTCCTCATGAGACAAGATTTCAGATAGTACTGATTGGGATAAAAGTAAGCTAAAAGAATTATGAAAACGTTTCTCACATAGATTAAGTATTACGCTTTTGTCTATCTATTATATAATATATATACATAAAGAAAATGTGTTATCTTTGTTCGGCAATCACGTAAAAACTAGTGAACATGTCGAGATGTGAACAGGAGCATTCGACGCGGATTGATTTGTGGATTATATTTTGAATTTCATAGATCCTTATTATTTTATTTCTAATTGACTTTTGTGAAAACTTTCACAGTTGAGTGAGTGAGTTATATCATTTTGTGTGAAGCAACTTTGTTATTGAAAAAAGAGAATTTCGAATAACGCATTGCTTTTTGATTAAAAAAAAACTACAATACTAACCAAACAATGGCTTTTTAAACGTGGTCGTACCCGCACAAATAATGCCGAGCGGAATTGATACCCAAATGAAGCTGTTATTCCAGGAAACATTAAAATAATCCACAAATTTGTTATTAACGATTGCAAATTAAAGGTGTACGAGCTAGCAACAACAGCAGCTAACATTGTAAATATATCAGATGGTAGTGCTTTAGTAGTTTTGAATAAACATTTGGGTATACGAAAGCTGTGCAAAGTGGGTGACGCGTGAGCTCACAATCGACCAAAAACAACAACGAATTCATGCTTGAGAAGAGTTTTAGGCGCTGATAACCGCAATAAAATCTAATTCTATTATCGATATGTGACCATGGATCATATATGGCTACACCATAATACACCAGAATCCAAAAGACAGTCAGCTGATTGGACAGCAGTCGGCGAATCGGATCCAAAGCGGACAAAGACGCAACAGTCGGCCGGCAAGGCGATGGCGTCTGTATTTTGGGATGCACTGGAAATAATATTCATCGACTGTCTCTAAAAAGAAACCACCATCAACAGCGACTATTATTGTGCACTTTTGGATTGGAAGGCTGAAATGAAACGGCTATATTTTCAAAAGAAGAGAAGTATTCCACTAAGATAATGAACCGTGTCACAAATCGATGAAAACGATGGTAAAATTGAATCAATTGGGCTTCGAATTGCTTAACCACTCACCGTATTCTCCAGATTTAGATCCCAGCGAATTTATTAACAGTCCTCTTAATAGATCTCAAAAGAATGCTTTCTGGAAAGAAATTTAAGTCAAATGATGAAGTAATCGCCAAAACTGAGGCCTGTTTTGAAGAGAAAGAGAAATCATATTATAAAAGTGGTATCGAGAAGTTGCAAAATCGCTTCACTCGTTGTATCGAAGGTAACTATATTGAATAATGAAATCGATTTTTGTCAAACATCTGTTTTTTTCTTACTTATCTTATGGACATATTGAATGTACTACTATATATAAAAACAAAATAATTGTCTGTTACAAAATCAGATGTATATTGCACACTGCCCAGCCCTCGGGTCACCAAATCAAGGTCCGGTACGTTGTAATCAGTACATAACTTACAATTAACGAAAGCAGATGATTAGTAAGCGGATCTTTAATTAGTTATCATAAATGTTCCTCTACAGACCGCCGATTACATACACATATACTATTTTAGTTAGTCTACTAGTTAATTTTTAGGCAACTCTAGTTTTCTGGTTAACTGAAACCGACCCTCACATTAGGAATATATCTACCATAAGTACTATATTAGGTTGTGAAAGAAATTACTAACCATCGAATTAAGTTAGGTTTATATCTTCATTACTTTTTTTCGCGTGAATATGTAATTGTTTTTTTAACCTATAATAGTTAGGTGAAGTTATATTATAACTTAAATCTGCCAATTAATGTCCGGACAAAAGTTACTTTCAAGTTTATTGTTTTACTAAATCTAAGTACATGGTCATGTCAGTCTTGTTTAAATACAATAGATGCTTAAGCAAATTAAACTTAAGTTGTTGTGGTAGAATTTAAAGCAGCTTTAAGTTATATTCATATTTTCATTAAATTAAAAAAATCTATTATATATATATATATATATATATTATTTTTTTTCTAACAGATCATTATACACAACATTCTTGACCTTGAAGTTTATATTACACTTATAAGTTATTACGTAGCACAATATATATTACTTAGCATATCTTAAATTATAATAAGTTAAATTACTTGATGTTAAGTGAATTGTTTTTGTTACTTATTTACACGTACCAGGAAATCAATTGACTGATTTAGCAGTATATTATATATAGAAAAAACTCAGTAAGCTATAATGTTAAAGAGGGGTATCTTCGTTTCTTTAATCATATCAGCTTATTGATGTCAACTGCAAAATAGGTTTCCCAGGGCTTAGCCAGTTAGCCACTTATGTGAACGAAGTATGTTGATGAAGGTTACAAAGAAAGCTGTTATTCTTTAGCTGGAGTTTACCTTAGTTTGACAATCAGATGGTAGAGTGACGGTGGGAATATCCTAATTTCCACCACGGGATAAGTGTGTTCTTCACATCCTATTTTCCCAGAGAGACTGAATATTCAAAACATATTAAATTGACAGTTATTATTATATTAAAGAATGTACCTTTTTTCATATTATCATCATCATCAGTCTTTTTTTATCCAGTGCTGGATATAGACCTTCCCCAATATCTACCACAAATTACGATCCTCAGTATCTCACATCTACCCACTTCCAACTGCTCTGATGATGTCCATCTTTGTCCATATGCTTTGGACAATAAAAATGAAGATTTATATAATAAATTTAAGTTAATTTAGTGTTATTTTTTTTTAAATTTTAACCTAAGAGGATTTTTTCCTATCGTATGTCCAAATTGTATAATTTTTTTTTTATTGTATAGACTAGTGCTTGACTATGATGCCACCTGATTGTAAGCGACGATGTAGTCTTTGATAAAGCACAATATTCTAGAAGTAGCCCATTCTTTCACACTCTTAAAGATCCCTACGTTATATCTGGACGGAAACACTGACGCCGGGAGACTGTTCCAATCCTTCGCTGTTCGCATTAAGAAGGTCAAGGTAATGCGTGAGATCTCGAGAACATAGGGATCAATGCATGCTGTGTGTGCACGTCTGTTAGTAGAAGGACGATGACGAAATCAAATCATATAGTTCTTGAATACAGTCCCCGAAACGCAATCGGTAAAATACCAAAAGGCTCGATACTCCACGCCGTTGACTCAGGCTACCAAGTTTAGTATTTATCAGCTCATGGTCACCGACTACCCTTACGGCATGCCTGTCTACCGACTCCAAAGCAGCCAGTTGATATTTGAAAAGCTTCGAGTTAATATTACCAATATCTTTTTCATCTCATCTGTTTCAATTGTGAAACATTCATGATTATTATTATACTGAAAAACGAAATGGAGTGTAAGTTTTAAATGAGTAGACTAAGTTACGCAACTCCAAAAAGTTACTTAATATATTTATGTAAAGCAATAAAGCTGTAGCTCGCTCACCTAATGGTTAGAGCGCGCGACTTTCATTCCGAAAGTCGCGGGTTCGAACCTCGGCATATACCGATAACTTAATATTTAAGTTATGTATATTTGTGAACTTTAGTTACAACAGCGAGATACAAACGGTGAAGGAAAACATCGTGAGGAAACCCGCACACTGACATCATCTATGTGTGCGTGTGTGTGGTGACCCCAATAAAGTGGCAACAAGCTCGCCCCCTGTTACATGGGACCTAATCTGACCACATCTGGCGAAAAGTGGGTGTTTATTCACCTCTGCCTACCCCTACTGGGAAAAAGGCGTGATAAAATAAAAAAAAAATATAGCAATAAAACATAAGTTAAATGTTAATCATACACGGATTTCACATTTGAAGTTATAACCAAGGTCTCCATTAAAAAAACACTGATAACATCGTAATTGTATTCAGTAAAAAAATTACCAATGAAAACAACTCGTAGACGGATCAAAGAAACGTTAAATTAAATAAAAACAAAACAAACAACCCAAGCGAAGTACTTACTAATGAAGTCTAGACCTTCACTCACAGGGAAGACAGTCGAGGTTATTTATCCGAAATGCTGACCAGATGCAAAATCGTAGATATAATGTACTAACCAAACATTATAATAAATGTTTCAAAATATACATCATCATCATCATCATCATCATCATCATCAGTCGGTAGACGTCCACAGCTGGACATAGTCCTCCTCCAAATATCTCCACCTCGATCGGTCCCGCATTGTATCCAGTGGGTACAAAATACCCATTACTGATGGACATTGGTGGTAGGTGTCAGTTTCCGGAGACCATCTAGAAGGTACTACTGCAGCGCCTATTGCAGCCGACAGAAAGCAGTGTGCGAACACTATTGTATTCCGGTTTGAACGGCGTCGTAACTAGTGTAATTACTGGGGTAATGTTCAAGGCGTCTTGTCTCAAGGCGACGAGTGCAAAGTGATGCACTGTATAATATTCTAACTGTTGCCACGTTGCTATGGGCCGGCTATCATTCACCATCAGATGTACGTCCCCATCGTCTTTATGTTCATATAAAAAAAATCATCAAAACTGAGTAACACTGTATATAAAAATTGAAGCTTGTGCCCAACAGTGGACATTATCCGGTTGATAAGATAAGAAAAAGATGCATGCATAATACAGGTATATATACTATCCATGTATCTACTTCTTATCAGTCGGATAACGGCTGTTGCTAGCATTGGATTCTCTCGAGGATCCTCATTATGGGGAGTTGGGCATTAGCCCACCATGCTGGCCCAGTGCTAGTTGCTGAGTGGTCAGAGCCTCGTTTGTTAATCATCAGGGTACACCGCGTGCAGGTTAGGTTTACTTGGGGTCTGTAAGATGTTAGACGGAACTCCTTATACCCATCAATTTTTCCATGTATATAAGGTTGTCAAATATCTCCCTTCCGCTTTTTTGCTCTTTATTCAATGCTTTATAAAAAGTGTTACAGTGATCAGATTTAGTTCAAATATGCGCCGTTTTGTTCGATAATCTGTTTCCATCTAGACGGCAACTTCATAATACCTCCTTCGTAGAAGCCCCCCTCCTTATTTGCGAAGAACTCGGACAGCCACTTTTCACAAGCCTCTTTTGAGTTCAACTTTACACTACCAAGGGCGTTCACCATGGACAGGAACAGGTGGTAATCACTTGGCGCTATGTCCGGGCTATATGGTGGATGCGATAAAACCTCCCATCCGAGCTCCCGTAGCTTCAGACGAGTCATCAACGAAGTGTGTGGTCTGGTGTTGTCCTGGTGGAACACTACACCCTTCCTGTTGGCCAATTCTGAACGCTTCTGGTCGATCGCCTGCTTCAAGCGGTCCAGTTGTTCGCAGTAGATGGTAGAATTAAGCGTCTGGCCACATGGGAGCAGCTCATAGTGGATGATTCCCTTCCAATCCCACCAAACACACAGCAAAACCTTCCTGGCCGTCAATCCCGGCTTGGCCACTGTTTGGGACGATTCACCGGCCTTCGACCACGACCGTTTTCGCTTGATATTGTCGTATGTGATCCATTTTTCGTCGCCAGTCACCATCCGCTTCAAGAATGGGTCGAGTTCGTTCCGTTTCAGCAGCATATCGTAGGCGTTGATTCGGTCCAGAAGGTTTTTTTGCGTCAAATCATGCGGCACCCAAACATCAAGCTTTTTTTTGTATCCAGCCTTCTGCAGATGGTTTAAAATGGTTTGGTGACTAACTCCCATCTCCTGGGCGATGTCACGAGATGCCACATGCCGGTCTAACTCGATGTAGTCCATGATTTGATCGGTATTTGTCGTCACAGGTCTTCCGCCGGCTGGCTTATTCATGGTGTCGTTTTCACCGGCTCTGAATCGTCGAAACCATTCCTCCGCGGTTCGAAGTGATAGAGTACCATCCCCCAAAACACCATTAATCTCACAGAACGTTTCTCTAGCCGATTTGCCTTTAACGAAGGAAAACTTTAAAATAGCGCGAATTTCGGCGTTAGTGAACTAATATATATGTTTACACGTCTATTAGGGGGACCGAAAAGTAATGTCGTTTTCTTACGCTAAATACAAACACATACATTTTTAACGAGTCTTTATTTTTAATCAATGATGTATTCCCCATCATTGTCAATAACCTTTTGCCATCTAGTGAGTAAATTTTCAATCCCTGATCGATAAAAATTAATTGGTTTTTCGGCAAAATATCTAGAGATGGCATTTTGGATATCATCCAAATTTGCAAATGTTTTGCCACTTAAAAAGTGTTGCAGCGCTCGGAATAAGTGGAAATCCGATGGTGCAACATCGGGCGAATATGGTGGATGAGGCAGCACCTCCCACCCCAATTCATTAATTTTTTCTAGAGTTCGCCTTGCGCAGTGCGGTCTTGCATTGTCATGTTGGAGAATGACGCCTTTTCGGTTGACAATCGCTGGCCACTTTTCAATTAAAGATTGATTGACTCGCTGCAATTGTTCGCTGTAGAGGTCTGCAGTAACAGTTTCTCCAGGTTTCAGTAATTCAAAATGAACAATGCCGCGAATACTCCACCAAACACACAAAAGCGCTTTTTTGGGGTGTAAACCTGGCTTAGCAGTACTCCGAGGGATTTCATTTGGAGAGAGCCACTGCCTTTTGCGTTTTGGGTTATCATACAGGACCCATTTCTCATCTCCTGTGATCAAGCGATCAAAAAACGCTTCTGTGTTGTGTCGTTGAAGCAATAAGTTGCATGTGATTGATCGGTTAGCCTTATTCTGTTCGGACAGATTATGCGGGACCCAAACACCTGCTCTGCTTACTTTTCCAATCTGCTTCAAATGTTCTTGGATGGTCGACCAAGGTTTGTTGAGACTGTTTGACAATTCCTCGATCGTCTGACACGGATTTGCTTCCACTTCCGCCCTTAACACGTCGTTGTCTAACGCTGATGGTCTTCCTGATCGATACGAGTCGGAAAGATCAAAATTACCCGATTTGAACTTGGAAAACCACCTTTGGCACATCATTTACGAATGTCCAGTGCATTTGGATAAACATCGCAAATGTTTTTGGTAGCAACTGTTGCGTTATTTCCCTTGCGAAACTCAAAGAGCATGCAATGCCGGATGTGTACCTCTTCTGGTATTTGGCTGGCCATTTTACCCAAAATTACAAAAAAAAATTGTAATTCAATTGTCTATAAGTAAAGAAATCACTATAACCTCACAATGTCTTTGGTACGCCTCTGAACAAAACAATGAGCTGACAAATGACAATCAAGTATTGGCATGCGCAGAAACGACATTACTTTCCGGTCCCCCTATTATAACTGTTGAACGCAATATCCAAACTAATTATGCATAGCGTCGTTTTGTAGGTTATGTCAAGACCTTTCAAATTATGTATAGTATTGCCAGATACGAGCTCTGTAGCGCTTTGTACATAGCCGCGAAATTCAAAAGACAAAAAGGCGGAAGGGAGATATTTGACAACCTATTATATACACAAATATATATGTTATCAATATTTTTGTGCAAATTGTTTTTATTCTCATCACTTATAGAGCTGACTGTAAAAGACTGTATCTCAGTCATTCCATTCAACCGATGGTTATAACCGGTTGTAGCCGAGGATGTAATAACTATGACGTTTACCAAACATGCTTGAGGACATGAGTAATTGTTAGGTAGGTCTTTATCTTAAGTAAACAGGTAATATACAGTAAACCATTAATAAACAAGGATATATTACTTTTAAACTATATCTATATTATATTTCACGAACACGAGGCAAGCCTGTAACGTGAGAGATAATCATTTGTATATTTTTAACTTGACGTTGAGTTTTAATAACTTTTTTTTTAATATATAAAAAAAGAATTAACTTTCCGTTTCCTTCGACTTATAGTTTAATAAACACTATTCTATATTTTTTTTGCTACTCTACTCATAGCACAAACATAAATTTAACGTTGATATTTATGTTTATACCATAGTCGTAAAGCAAGCCGTATCAATTGTATATATAAATTTATAGACAAAAACACTCAAAATTTAGTATATATATACATATATATAATATGGGGACCGGAAAGTAATGTCGTTTCTGCGCATGCCAATACTTGATTGTCATTTGTCAGCTCATTGTTTTGTTCAGAGGCGTACCAAAGACATTGTGAGGTTATAGTGATTTCTTTACTTATAGACAATTGAATTACAATTTTTTTTTGTAATTTTGGGTAAAATGGCCAGCCAAATACCAGAAGAGGTACACATCCGGCATTGCATGCTCTTTGAGTTTCGCAAGGGAAATAACGCAACAGTTGCTACCAAAAACATTTGCGATGTTTATCCAAATGCACTGGACATTCGTAAATGATGTGCCAAAGGTGGTTTTCCAAGTTCAAATCGGGTAATTTTGATCTTTCCGACTCGTATCGATCAGGAAGACCATCAGCGTTAGACAACGACGTGTTAAGGGCGGAAGTGGAAGCAAATCCGTGTCAGACGATCGAGGAATTGTCAAACAGTCTCAACAAACCTTGGTCGACCATCCAAGAACATTTGAAGCAGATTGGAAAAGTAAGCAGAGCAGGTGTTTGGGTCCCGCATAATCTGTCCGAACAGAATAAGGCTAACCGATCAATCACATGCAACTTATTGCTTCAACGACACAACACAGAAGCGTTTTTTGATCGCTTGATCACAGGAGATGAGAAATGGGTCCTGTATGATAACCCAAAACGCAAAAGGCAGTGGCTCTCTCCAAATGAAATCCCTCGGAGTACTGCTAAGCCAGGTTTACACCCCAAAAAAGCGCTTTTGTGTGTTTGGTGGAGTATTCGCGGCATTGTTCATTTTGAATTACTGAAACCTGGAGAAACTGTTACTGCAGACCTCTACAGCGAACAATTGCAGCGAGTCAATCAATCTTTAATTGAAAAGTGGCCAGCGATTGTCAACCGAAAAGGCGTCATTCTCCAACATGACAATGCAACACCGCACTGCGCAAGGCGAACTCTAGAAAAAATTAATGAATTGGGGTGGGAGGTGCTGCCTCATCCACCATATTCGCCCGATGTTGCACCATCGGATTTCCACTTATTCCGAGCGCTGCAACACTTTTTAAGTGGCAAAACATTTGCAAATTTGGATGATATCCAAAATGCCATCTCTAGATATTTTGCCGAAAAACCAATTAATTTTTATCGATCAGGGATTGAAAATTTACTCACTAGATGGCAAAAGGTTATTGACAATGATGGGGAATACATCATTGATTAAAAATAAAGACTCGTTAAAAATGTATGTGTTTGTATTTAGCGTAAGAAAACGACATTACTTTCCGGTCCCCCTATTATATGATATTATATGATTGTCTATGATGCGATTCTAAAGCAACAGGTTTCTTTTTTGATCCCCTGGATAGTACTCTTGTATTATCTGCCGATGTTACTTCCTTCCTGTGTTTCTAACATCAATATATGTGCACTAGAACATTCTAGGCTAGGCTCCGTTGTCACTTACTTTTTACGTTTAATAATATCAGTGTTTTCGTTGATGTAGTTCGTCACGAAATAATTAAATATTTACCCACAATGCTTATATAGTATATACAATTTATTTATTCCAATAAATTATACGTTTAAAGCTTTGTAAACTATTAACAACTTGGTCATGTAATTAACAACTCCAGTTCAGTTACGTCAACGCATGGAATATTCAATTGTTTAAAGTTATGTACATTACTTGGATTAACTATATTAATAAGGGGTGTAAGGTGTTCCTCCCAACATCTTACGGAGCCCAAGTTAACCTCATCTGCACACGGTGCATCCTGCTGAAGAAAAGACAAGCCACTGACCACCCATCAACCCGCACTGGACCAGCGTGGTTCGTTACAGCCCAATTCCCCCCAATGAACTCCAATGTGGAGATCTTTGGGGGAGACTTATGTCTAGGGTAGCAGTGGACGTCTGCCGGTAATGATGATGACGATTAACTATATTTACCATACTTATCTGTCACTGTCTGTCTGTCTGTTCTCTTTCATACTTCTTTCCATTTCCTTCTATCATACCTCTCGCAAATGTGTGAAAACCGTAGTCGCCTCGTCGTTCCTGAAACAATCTCATCCCTTTACATAATCTGAAATAAAATCTGAGGAGTGTCTACAATGATGACATACGAGACGTTCACCTGATGCTAATGTATCCGACTGTTCACAACTACGGACTTTTTTTAACAGCATGCTCCCCAGTTGTGTCATGCTGGGGCCCTATATGTCATCATTTTACTTCTTGAATTAATTATTTTCGCATTCTTTTCCTTATACCTCATACTCTTTCTTTTATACCTTTTCTCTTATACACTTCAGTTCTCTTTTCTCATTCTCCATCCCATTTCGTTCTTTCATCCCTCTCATAAATAACAATCTACTCTATCTTACTACTAATTCTTCTCTTTGGCTTACAGTTTTTGTTTTATTATTTATTACATTCTTTCTTTCTTTGTTTTTTATATCTTTTGTTTACATCGCAGTTTCTTTATTATTACTTCCTTACAATTTTCGTTTTTACTTTCAAAATCTAGTTTACATTGCCTATTTATATTCATCTTATTTCTCCTGTATTGTTTTACTATACCTTGTTACTTTTTATTGTTTTCAGTATTATTCTCTTACAGAATTCTAAAAATATGGGCCGGCTGTTGTCCTCACTCATCAGAGAGACGATACTACCAGCGTTTATTTCTTTTCCCAACTTGGTATCACACATGAAGCGCTCTATCCTATACAAGGGTCAGGTAGTGATCATCACACACGGCGTCACAAAAGCACGTAGGACTCTCCTCGATCTTAAACCTGTGAAGGTACTGAGAGAATCCCTCAAGCTCCGTGAGCATCTGGGCCAGTACCGTGTCCAGCTTCACGTGGCAGAGTGCTCGATATGCCGATGCAACGTTCGGGAAAAATATCCGCGTTACGGGCGTCAGTTATGATGATATACTCAACACGACATTGAACCTTTCGCCTTAAGACCTAGGATGCGATGTCTCGTAACACTATAATTTCACTAGCTACAACGGCCAGAGAAGAGAAAGGCGGCATTAGTAGGAATTGCGATGGTACGAATCCACATCGTCTCCAGCAACAGCTATTTGCCACTGGCTAGTGACCCTGTGACCAATACCATCATAATACACTTGCCAAGCGAGTACTGTGATTTCTTATTCAGCTATTTTTATCATTTGGATGAAATGAGTTCTACATATAAAAAAAATATCAAAACTGGCATAGCCTTTTTTAAACTACAGTACTGCAAATGGACAAAGAAACTCACGTTAATCTTGAACCAACAGATATTAATCAAATGGGAATTGTTCAGCGAGGTCAACACAATTGTCTTCATGGATAAATTAACACCGGTTAAGTAAATAAGAAATATCTCAGTTATTACTGACGAGTAATTTCAAGTGGTAAAACAATACAAACATTATCATACGGTTAAGTCTTAGAATTTTACTTAAGAACAGTGAGATATATTCGGCGAGGTTTGTTACCATCTTAATATTGTTACAAATAAATATTATGTATCCAGAAACCTTATCACCTGTTTGTAAAGTACCACATCACTTATAAATGTATGATTATTGAGTATAAAACCAAAATCTGTTACAGTGACAATATGATTTAAATCTTGTAAAAGTCTATTCTAGAAAGAATTAGAAGAAAACTATTTATTCAATTCATTCCCTATGTAAGTACTTGGTGATGTATAAAGATGGTCACTATCTAGAGTTATACAACACTCACCTGTTGCCTATAATTAAAAACAAATAATCTTATCTATGTTGTTCAAAAGAGGAACTGAGATGAGAACTATTAATTAAATGAGTCTATTTCTGTTACATCTACATATTACTATACCTTTGAGGAAAACAGTACGACTGTATATTTGCATTATTCTATATGATTACATTTTCCTTCATCGACTGTCTACATGCACTAAAACGATTTAACAATAGTTATAAAAAAATACGTGCATTGTTAATGTATAATAATAATATTTTTACATACTTTATAATCCGTTTATATATAATAGTTTGGCAAATATCTCCCTTCCGCCTTTTTGTCTTTTGAATTTCGCGGCTATGTACAAAGCGCTACAGAGCTCGTATCTGGCAATACTATACATAATTTGAAAGGTCTTGACATAACCTACAAAACGACGCTATGCATAATTAGTTTGGATATTGCGTTCAACAGTTATAGACGTGTAAACATATAGTTCACTAACGCCGAAATTCGCGCTATTTTAAAGTTTTCCTTCGTTAAAGGCAAATCCGCTAGAGAAACGTTCCGTGAGATTAATGGTGTTTTGGGGGATGGTACTCTATCACTTCGAACCGCGGAGGAATGGTTTCGATGATTCAGAGCCGGTGAAAACGACACCATGGATAAGCCAGCCGGCGGAAGAACTGTGACGACAAATACCGATCAAATCATGGACTACATCGAGTTAGACCGGCATGTGGCATCTCGTGACATCGCCCAGGAGATGGGAGTTAGTCACCAAACCATTTTAAACCATCCGCAGAAGGCTGGATACAAAAAAAAAGCTTGATGTTTGGGTGCCGCATGATTTGACGCAAAAAAACCTTCTGGACCGAATCAACGCCTGCGATATGCTGCTGAAACGGAACGAACTCGACCCATTCTTGAAGCGGATGGTGACTGGCGACGAAAAATGGATCACATACGACAATATCAAGCGAAAACGGTCGTGGTCGAAGGCCGGTGAATCGTCCCAAACAGTGGCCAAGCCGGGATTGACGGCCAGGAAGGTTTTGCTGTGTGTTTGGTGGGATTGGAAGGGAATCATCCACTATGAGCTGCTCCCATATGGCCAGACGCTTAATTCTACCATCTACTGCGAACAACTGGACCGCTTGAAGCAGGCGATCGACCAGAAGCGTCCAGAATTGGCCAACAGGAAGGGTGTAGTGTTCCACCAGGACAACGCCAGACCACACACTTCGTTGATGACTCGTCAGAAGCTACGGGAGCTCGGATGGGAGGTTTTATCGCATCCACCATATAGCCCGGACATAGCGCCAAGTGATTACCACCTGTTCCTGTCCATGGTGAACGCCCTTGGTGGTGTAAAGTTGAACTCAAAAGAGGCTTGTGAAAAGTGGCTGTCCGAGTTCTTCGCAAATAAGGAGGGGGGCTTCTACGAGGGAGGTATTATGAAGTTGCCGTCTAGATGGAAACAGATTATCGAACAAAACGGCGCATATTTTAACTAAATCCGATCACTGTAACACTTTTTATAAAGCATTGAATAAAGAGCAAAAAAGCGGAAGGGAGATTATTGCCAAACTTATATTTAAAACTTTCACCTACGTAGAGACTCATCACGATATCTCTAGAACCAGAACACTTGAAATTTGTTAAAAATGTTTCATTAGAGCAAACGCATATGAATTTCTATGGCAACCGTTGCTATAGTTAGCAACCGCATAAATAATACGCAATGAAAATGTTTATAAAACTTAATTAGATATAAAATGATGAAAGATCTATAAAATTCAACAAATAATCATTCCGCGTCGAATGCTCATGTTCCTGTATTGATACGTTCACTAGTTTTCAAGTGATTGGCGAACAAACACAAGCCATTTTCATTATATATATGTAGATATTACATGTAACCTCTTTGGATAAAAAAGCAAATATGTTTAGTCCTTTTTGTTATACACATGCTGGCTGAATTTATTGATAACATGCCATATTATTTGACTTTAATATTAAAAATAAAAATCACTTGTTGCCGGTGCGCACCTTCATTAAAATTAAAAAAAAAAGCCTCGCTCGCGCCGTCACAACGATTGTCAGTAATTATTTAGTTTAATAACGCTCAGTAAGAGAGTGGCCGGAGCAGGCGTCCGACGTATGCAGCAGTTTTAATATTCGATTTCTCTTCATTTCCTAATTAAATTTTCAACATGCTGTTACCAATTTTCCATTTATCAGCTGCTGTACTCAATACATTTGTGATATGGTACGACCTGACGTACGTGGAACTGCCCTTCGAAAACCCCCTGATCAGGCAACTCCCAATGAAGTCACGGAGTATGTTCTTAACAATGTGGTGTCTTGTAAGTAGTTTCTTTTATACCATTTTGATGAATCTATTAATATAGTTAATCTGATTATCACTTTGTTTTTACCTGTGTTATTTAACTGCGGTGTACTATAAATGAAAAGTAGATTAAAATTCGCAGTTAAAAATATGTTCATAGGTCAAACACATTTGCTATTCAATCGGCATATATTTTTATCTTTCGCATAATATAAAATGACTTCGTGTTAAACTTATCTATTAATAATCAAATTAAAATATATATTAACCTAAAAAGTTTTATGAATAGCTTGATAATAGCTGTAACAATGTTATTAATTGCTCAGTAAAAAAATATACCATGCGTTACGTTCAAAGGTTATAACTGAAGATAAGAAGTTATTTATCTGTCTTTAAAAGATATAACTGTAATGAATGAATTTATAGGATAATCAAATATAAGCAGCAATAATGAACCGGTTATTTATTCCTATTAATTGTCTTTTACGTCTGGGTATAAAGGAAACCTGAACGTAACTGCTAGTACAAGATAGGATTATATACAAAGGACGTCTCGCTATATTAGTACATTGTCAAAATAATATGTATTCTTCATACAGGAAGGAAGTAACGTTTCCACACTGCTTGGTTTAACAGTAGATGCTATATATGTTGTATGGTTTACCTGATAGTTCGGTCTCCGAAAATAGAAACGCATCATTAATTTACCAATAAATATGAGCATAAACAATTATTTGTTGAATTGGCTCTTCAGTCGTATAGGCAAGCGGCCTGACATCCGGTCCCTCGTTAAGTAACGATTGGTATGCAAATTATTTGCGGTCACTTAAAATGCTCTCTCAAACCGTACAAGGGATTGCTATATCGTTTAGATCAGCACTCGCCAAACTGGTAGTCCATGAACAACTAGGGGTCCGCATAAAAATATTCTTTAAAAAAAAGAGCGTATCATTTCCTTAAAGATCAGCGATACAGCAGCGACCCTTCTGGTATTCATTTTCTACCAAGTGAACTGTCTGCTCATTTGTCCACCCTTTCTATATATAAAAAAAATATATACTTGCTCATCAAGTTAAGTTCTATTTTAAGATAATTGGGATAAATATATTCAACAATAAACCCTGTTTGAGGTCCTCTGGATTTAAATTATGAATTTACTGGTCGGCGAGGTCAAAAAGTTTGGCAGCTGCTGGTTTAGATGCAGTAGTGGTAGCTCACTAACTGTCGAAAACTATTCGACTCTGAATTGAGTGGATTCGGTCCCCTTTAAGCTTTAGCTTTCGATGAAGGGCACCTGAGGAAACCAATATATTTTCAGCATCCAAGGACATATAATTATTTTTCGATAACGAGACATTCACTATTTCACTATTGGCCATCGTTGTGATCCAGGCTTACGCTTGTAGTTACTGTTTTATTGCTCCTGTCCTTACCGAAGAAAGTGTGTTCAATGTACTGAAAACTTTAGACCGTCAAAAGGGCGCCGAACATGACAATATACCGCCTATTTATTGTAGCATCGTCTAGTTCAGTCTTGACCTTGCCGCTCACTACTATATTTAACAATTCCTTGTCATCCGATTGCTTTCAAAAGCAATGGAAAATGGCAAAAGTCATTCCGATCCATAAAACAGATGATACTTCTAATGTAAATAATTATAGATCCATTACAATTTTGTCCACTTTTGCTAAAGTTTTTGACATTCCACTCTGTCATTTAATTTGAAATCATTTACAATTGTTTTTAATTTCTTGTCAACACGGTTTTGTAGCTCAAAGATCTACGTGCACAAGTCTGGTATCATTTTTTGAGACTCTAATCAATGCAATCGATAAAAATAAACAAATTTATGTTTTGTACACTGATTTTAGTAAAGCCTTTGATTCAGTGCTATATGATATTTTGATTTCAAAACTCTGTTCTTATGGGTTCACTGGTTCACTGCTTCGGTGGTTTAAGTCATATTAGAATAAACGTGTCTTTTCAGTAGTCGTTAAGGGTTTTGAATCTCTTCTCTGTGAAATTACCTCAGGTGTACCTCAAGGCTCCCATCTTTACTCTATCGTATTTTATGTTTTTCTCAACAATGTTACAAATTGCTTTCAATTCTCCTCACTTTTTATATATGCAGGCGACTTAAAGTTTAGTACGATTATTGATTTCCAAAATGACTGTCTGCTGTCATGACAGGACTTAAAAAGGCTCACACAGTGATGTGAAGACGCTGTGTGGATGCTCCGCTAAATACTAAAAAATGTTATCATGTTGGATTTGCAAGAAATTTTATTGTTATTACATATCAGTATAGAAATAAAGAAGACACCGTTCAGTAACTGGAGCTATTTAAACATTTAAGAGTCACCTTTGACAAAAAGATTACTTTTGTTTCCTATGTGGACAATATTATCGAAAAATCTTCAAAGATCCTCGGGTTCTTATTAACAAACATTAAACAATTTAAAAACTTGTTTAGTAAAAAACTCTAATACAAATGTCTTGTGAGCAGAATTCTATAATATTGTTCAACAGTTTGGAGGCCTAACTTTTCTATACATAGCTTGCTTTACTGTACATAGCTTGAGGCTGGAGGGAATTTGCAGTGTACACACGGCAGCAATGATTATCTAAAATGTTACTATGTCAACATATTTTTGTTTATCTGTTTTTTATGATGTGATGTTTATCTGTATACAAGTGTACTGTACAGCGTGGACAAATAAACGGATCTAGCTATCTATCTAAAACACATTATAACGACTCCTCATATATTTTAACATAACTTCTATATATTAACTTTTGACATCAATATATTAACTTTTGTTGTATAATAGAAAAATAATACAAATGATACAGGCTTGAAGAATTATGATATAGAACTGATTGATCCATTGTCATATTTATATTGTACGTATTATATATGTATATACACGCACAACAACCGCATCATCAGCCAATAAACGTCCACTGCTGGACATAGGCCACCCCCAAAGATCGCCACATATTGTCAGCGTGGCCTCCGGTACCGCTGGGTATTAGGAGCTTTCGTATGTAGGGGTTCATATGGAGGGATATTGGCCACTTTCCACCACGCTGATCCATTACCAATTGGCGAGAGCCAGAGCCTCGTTTGTTGAATAGCAGGGTGCACCACGTACAGGTGAGATTGGCTTGGGTCCCGTGAGTTTTTATGCGGGGACTCCTTACACCCTCAACTCACAATAACCCATGGGTTCTAAATCAACCTCACCTGCTCGTGGTGCACCATGCTATTCAACAAACGAGAAATGGGCCCTAAATCGATAAACCCTAGTACCAGGTGGTTCAGCGTAAAGCACAAGACCAATCGGTTTGGAGATCCTTTGGAGGAGGATGTGCAGCAGTGGACGTCTGTCGGCTGATGATAATGATGATTCCGCAGACACTTTCAAGAACAGGTTTTGTTTTCGATGTTACCGTTGCTCAATATACAAATTTTTTGCAAACTTAATCAAGAATTTGCATATAGAAATCGACAGCGAGTTTTTTGCACTCGGTCGAATAGGTCAATTACTATGGTCAATGAACTTAAGACACGTAAGCGGATCAGAATTTTATCTATCATCAGACGAACAGTTTAAAAAAGACTAAGATGAGACTAACAGTGTAATAATAATCGTTTTAAAATGACCTCCAAAAACCTTTTGTTATTGTCTATCTACTTCAGTCTTACAGGGCACGTCTTCAAACATAGACCTCTTCACCATTTTTACCACTCCTGTCGATTCTGATCGAATTCGTTTCCACATAAGGCTATAGAGGTGTAAGTCCAGCACAACAACTCACGGGACTCTAGCCAACCTCACCTGCTCGTGGTACACCCTGCTAATCAACAAATGAGGCTCTGGCTCCCACCAACCCGCATTGGGTCAGCGTGGTGGGAAAAGGAACAAGTCCTCCCAAATGACCCCTGCGTACGACAGCCCCTAGTAACCAGCGGTACCGAAGGCCATGCTGACTGTATATGGAGATTTTTAAGAGATGCCTATGTCCAGCAGTGGACGGACGTCTATCGTGCTGACGATGATGATGATTAGTCTTTAAACCCATTCGGAATTTTTCCATCGGATAAGACTGTGTTTTGATTCTGTTCATAATTTTAGTGATTTTAATTTTAATTAAACTAGTTTATAAAAGTTTAACTCTTTACCTCTCTCTCTTACCTCCTCTCGATCAGGCAAAATCTGCCTTGTAGTTACAGGCCTTTAAGAATAAGCCTTGTCTCCTCACATACAATCCTCAGTAAAGTGTAGGGAAAAAGGCACCGTTGTGTTCTGTAAGATAGAAGAACATTAGTGGGTACAAAAGCCACATAATAAGTCTTCACCCTAGAAGCAGGGAGTATCTTTAAAAGTTTTTCTTCGCGATAATTAAATAGTAAGCATATAACACTTCAATAAAAAAACTACATAGTGTAAAGAGGTAATCATCATCATCATCATCATCAGCCGATAGACGTGCACTGCTGGACATAGGCCTCTTTCAAAAATACCCCCATAAAATCACCTAGCCCACGGTATCGCTGGGCACTAGGGGCTGTCGTATGTAGAGGTTCATGTGGACAGATATAGGCCGTTTCCCACTACGCTAGCCCAATGCGAATTGGTGGAAGCCAGAAGCTCGTTTGTTGATTAGCAGGGTGCACTACGAGCAGGCGTCGAGATCCTCGAATGAGGACAGCGTACCGGATGACGTAGTGTTGGCAGGCACCCCACCGCGTAGTCCGAGGAGGATGTGAGCAGCACAGGATTGATATCATATGGAGAATATTAATGATTATCGCTTGAAGGAACTGTTTGTCTTGTTGTTGATGGAAAATAGTATTAAAAGGATAATGAAGGTAAGGCAGTTAGCTCTTAAGCTGCTGATCCTCGCATACTTCGCCTGCCGTCGCGACACCGATTATAAATGTATGTCGCTTCCAATACACTTGGAACTGAGAATAGACACGAGAGTATAATCCTGCATTAAACTTTTGAACTCCGTCACCGACCCGTGATCCCTAGAACCTCTTGTTGAATTTCGATCATAATCATCATCTTACCCGATGGAAGTACACAGCTGGACACGCCGACTAATTGAATTTAAATAATTTTAATACCAACCACCGCCATTCCACCACCGGACATATAAAAATGCAACCGACTCATGTCTTTTCGTTTTCGATAATGTAATAGGGGGACCGGAAAGTAATGTCGTTTCTGCGCATGCCAATACTTGATTGTCATTTGTCAGCTCATTGTTTTGTTCAGAGGCGTACCAAAGACATTGTGAGGTTATAGTGATTTCTTTACTTATAGACAATTGAATTACAATTTTTTTTTGTAATTTTGGGTAAAATGGCCAGCCAAATACCAGAAGAGGTACACATCCGGCATTGCATGCTCTTTGAGTTTCGCAAGGGAAATAACGCAACAGTTGCTACCAAAAACATTTGCGATGTTTATCCAAATGCACTGGACATTCGTAAATGCCAAAGGTGGTTTTCCAAGTTCAAATCGGGTAATTTTGATCTTTCCGACTCGTATCGATCAGGAAGACCATCAGCGTTAGACAACGACGTGTTAAGGGCGGAAGTGGAAGCAAATCCGTGTCAGACGATCGAGGAATTGTCAAACAGTCTCAACAAACCTTGGTCGACCATCCAAGAACATTTGAAGCAGATTGGAAAAGTAAGCAGAGCAGGTGTTTGGGTCCCGCATAATCTGTCCGAACAGAATAAGGCTAACCGATCAATCACATGCAACTTATTGCTTCAACGACACAACACAGAAGCGTTTTTTGATCGCTTGATCACAGGAGATGAGAAATGGGTCCTGTATGATAACCCAAAACGCAAAAGGCAGTGGCTCTCTCCAAATGAAATCCCTCGGAGTACTGCTAAGCCAGGTTTACACCCCAAAAAAGCGCTTTTGTGTGTTTGGTGGAGTATTCGCGGCATTGTTCATTTTGAATTACTGAAACCTGGAGAAACTGTTACTGCAGACCTCTACAGCGAACAATTGCAGCGAGTCAATCAATCTTTAATTGAAAAGTGGCCAGCGATTGTCAACCGAAAAGGCGTCATTCTCCAACATGACAATGCAAGACCGCACTGCGCAAGGCGAACTCTAGAAAAAATTAATGAATTGGGGTGGGAGGTGCTGCCTCATCCACCATATTCGCCCGATGTTGCACCATCGGATTTCCACTTATTCCGAGCGCTGCAACACTTTTTAAGTGGCAAAACATTTGCAAATTTGGATGATATCCAAAATGCCATCTCTAGATATTTTGCCGAAAAACCAATTAATTTTTATCGATCAGGGATTGAAAATTTACTCACTAGATGGCAAAAGGTTATTGACAATGTGGGGAATACATCATTGATTAAAAATAAAGACTCGTTAAAAATTTATGTGTTTGTATTTAGCGTAAGAAAACGACATTACTTTCCGGTCCCCCTAATAGATAAGACAGTGATAGTGGAACGCTTTCGCCCAAATATACAGCCTCTCACATGTTGACAGACGCAAGTTCTGCTATTGTTTTACATGAGATTTTTATATGAGAGTAAAGCTAGTCAGCAGCATGTAGCTTCCGAGACCGATTCGATTCGATTTTCGATTCTTCCGATACCGAGACCTCCATATTACACGAGCTCTGTGCCACTACGCCACGGAAGTAGTGAAGAGGCTTTGCTATCGAATCTCTTAGTGCAAGACGACTAGATATTGACAGCATTTTTATATCTTGGAATTAATGATAGTTTTTTTTTTATTTTCAGATCACGCAGACTGTGTATCACACCGTCGCCTTCCTCAACGATGTCTTCGGATCGAGCGCCGCGTCACCTAAAAAGAAGCCTCTGATACGTTTGATAAAGGATACCTACTTCAGCCTGGCGTTCCCCGTCGCCTTGTACGTTTCCACGGCGTTCTGGGGCATATACGTAGTTGACAAGAATCTTATATTCCCCGATCACATAGAGAAGCTATACCCGACATGGATGAACCACGTGATGCACACAACGGTGACTGTCTTCATGCTGGTAGAGCTCGCGGCGACGCGTAGGAACTATCCATCCAGAGCCGTCGGGATGTCGCTGTGTATGGTATACGGCTTATGCTACATCGCTTGGCTGTTAACTATTCACTTCAAAACTGAATCATGGATCTATCCCGTTTTCGAACCAATGTCTTGGCCTTTTAGGATACTCTTCCTATCCTTCAGTATCGTTATAATAAACGTGTTTTACCTTATAAGTGAGAAACTTAATAACTTAACGAGTCCAAGCCCTGCGAAGTATTCGAGCGGGAAGTTTAAGAACCGCTAATAGATTTAATATCGTTTTATTCTCTCAATGGAACTTATGTTGGTGTCGAGCAAAATACGCTAGACCCTGAGTCATAACAATGATACTGTGACGAGAATACTAGTTTATAAGTATTTATAACTAATAAAGAAAACGTTCTAATTTTAATGGAGTATATATTTTTAATACTTTCACTGAGATAAAACAACAGACAATTACAGGTATACCGGTAGCAAATCACTGCTGTCGGAGACCGTCTAAATACGCACCACCGCTGCTCCTACTTCCGCTGCCAAACAGTGGTATGCAAAGATTTCTGTATTCCGGCTCGAAAGACGCTGTAACTATTGTAATTATCGATGGAACAAATCTTAACATCTTATGTCTGAAGGCAGCGAGCACAGTGTAGTACAATGTATATTGTCCTAACGGGCGCTACTTACATTTAGGTGACGTCTAGTAAATTTATAGAATAGAGAAACAAAATCGTTACAGCAGTTATTTCACAAATTACAGCGCCCTTCAAACCGAATCATTTTTTTCCACTACTGTTTACCGTTAAAAATGATGAACGACCTCTTTTCTCTCTTTTGTTTATGTCAGTTGAAACAAGTTCAAGTCATATTTGTATTACTTAAGTTGAAGTTTTTTAATTCGACGAATTCTCTAACAACTAACTTAATGCTTCAACATGTTAAAACTTAAATAGCTTCGTCAATGTATAATGCGCTTCCGGCATCTGCTTAGAAGGGTTCCCCATTGTGTACGTTGTATATTCGTACGCGACCTTCCGGTTGACCAACGTCGATATGTGTAGCACGTCCATGTTGTCGTGGTACTGGTTCACCATCTGGCACAGCTCCTGGATCAAGAACGACCCGTTCTCGTCGCGATATGCCACGTATCCTGAGAAATAGAAATCGTCGTACAGATTATTGAAGGAATGGAGGTACACTCGCTGATGAATCGTACTGACTTTATTTAACAGTAAATAACCCGACCGTGAACCGGAAATGTCATGAAGAGCTGTTGTTCTTCGAAAGGTGTCCTCACGATGTTTTCCTTCACGGATAATTAAAGCTTACAAACCGTCTCACTAACTAAGCTAACTACAGATTCAATATATTATAATAATAAAGCAAATATCTAAAAGTAATGTCATGCCTTCGACAGTAGAGTACAACACAAAGAAGTCCGCATGCGAGGGAACGTGGAAAGTGTTGCCATCATCGCTGTCGATTTCCACCGTTCTGCCAGAGTCCTTTTGATCACCTCGGCATGCCTGCAATAAACAAATTCAATTTTAATCTTTTTAGAGTTAAACATTTAAGAAATGCGGAAAGTAATGATGTTCACAAAATATCAACCTGTAAGAAGAAGAGTTTCGGCTTGTTGACAAGGCTCGGGTGACCGTTCATCAGCATCTTGGTGACGTCGCTGAACTGGTACGGCCGGTCCGACGCGTACAGCACGCCGCCCTTGTCTCCGTGGGTCAGAATCGCGATGCACAGGCACGACGTGGTCGTGTGATCCATTCGGCTTACTGGTCGTTATGAAGTAGAGCTCATTAAAGGAAAACAATACGCACCACCCGCAGCACCTGTTCATGCCGCAGTGTGCAAACACCACAACATTGTAGCTAATGTAATTACTGAGGTTATGAGAATAAACATTTTTATACTCCCACAATGCGGTATGATGTATATCATCTTCACTTTCTTCGTTCTATTCCAGGCCAGCATTTAGTGGTTTCATAATATGATTATTCGCACTCGCCTATGTTCATGTGTCCACACTACTCTCTCACTCTATCATCTATCATTCGCTCTCTTTCTCAACTTCTGCAACGTTTCACTTCAGGAACATCCACTGAATATTTTGCGATCCCACACCGGTGTACACATATATCACTAACAAACTTACTTTCCAGCGTCTTGTTAAGTATTTCTCCGTGATCCAAGTCGCGGAACGTCAACACCTTGTATCCTAATCCCGAGAAAGTTTTCTTCAGTGATGCCACGTCCTTATTGGTTCCAAGTCGCGGATTCGGCCTTTGATATCTAGATTTTATGTTACAAAAAAAGGTTATATTAACAAAACAAAAGAGAAGCAACGGAGGCTGTACTGACTGTGTAGGGCCTGGAGCGACCTCTTGAAGTATACTTACTGAAAATATCGTGTGCTCTTATAAACAGAGTGATTGAATATGACAAGATATTTGTCACCGGACATGTCGTAAAACACATCGTCGGGATCGAATTTAGGTTTTGTTTTAGTAATTGCTCTTTTTTCATATTCATTCTCATTGCTCTTTGAACTGAAATAAAAAAAAAAAGACAAAAATGTTTGTACGTTTTTTTTATTATTCGACGAAGCGACGACTCTTTTTCCTGACAGCGATACACTCGAAACAGTGCGACGCCAGAATATTGCAAGCCACATTGAATTCGTCGCCTTGAGACATAAGATGTTGAATATCGTTACCCCAATAATTACACTAGCTACAACACGGTAATACTTGCACACTGCTAGTGGGTGGTGGTACCTTTCAGTGATGGACAGTCGACAGCAGTAATAACCCAATCTAGTAATAAAAATAAGGTTGAAATTTTTTAGTAAACAAGACTACGCTTGTATCAGATAGTCTCGCTCTTCGATAGAAAAGTAAATTAAATAAAAAAAAAAACAGTTATATTTGTGGGTATCGAAGCAGAAGGCGAGGGATCGGCAGGATCGGAGGTCTATGTCCGAAGACGGACCCTGTAAGTCTAAATTAGGAATAGATTTGAAGGTATTATACAAGACAGTTTAAAAAAGAACAAAAAAATACAAACATCATTAAGTGCTTGTGTTATTTTAAAACAACATTCCTTATGGTGGAGGAAGTACACAACACCTGAAGCTAGAAAGTAGAATATGTTATACTTATTAAAATTTAGTGATATAAATAATTCAAGCCCTTAGTGTTAGGTTTAGCTGATCTTTGTTTAGCTGAGCTGTGCTTCGGAGTTGTGTCATACTCCTAAGACGCGTCCTCTGGGTACCTTGTGAGTTGCCACGGTTACTTCACTGACATATTTATTAAAATCAACTTTCAGTTCCCCGTTCAGAGCTCTGTTCCAGACACATTCTATCAATATATAGTGGTATGCAAATCTTTAAGAGAAGCTTTTCTTCTAAAGTAGTGCGTATTACATTTAGTTGCTTTAACGCGGCTTACTACCAAGCGGAATAATAGTCAAGAGCAAGTGTACATAGTTTTTGAAAATAGAAAAAAAATTACCATGCATTCCATCATCGTAACCGCTGTTATCCACATAAAAAAAATTAATAACACTTATTACACGGCACATTGTCTAACCTGAACAGTTACATTAAGGACAAAGCTTGTTGTTTTATAATAATTGTAAGAGCCATTATAAAATTTACATATAAATACAGAATAAATTGTTCCTTTTAGTATTAAAAAAAAAAAACAACACATCCAACTTGTCACTCGATATAAATGGAGCTTATTAATATTTATTATGATTGATCGTAAGATTACACAATTCTTACCCTAAAGATATAATTCTAATGAACCTTATATTAACAGCGTAAGGTCACTTATCTACGTTTTATTTTAAACCAAGCTTTTTTTTTAACCCTTAACATACAGAAAAAAAATGAAGTGAATGTGTGCCGGCATTGCGATTTTCAATTGCACTCCAGTATCGCAATAAGCATTAACGATTAATATAAAAATTGTAATCACCTGAAGACTGATGGTGGAAAACTCGGATTCACATCAGCAATACTTTCTTCCATTTTATTTTATTTTAAAACTTCACTAAAATATAATCTGTATGTCAATATTTAATAAGAATAATTATAAATATAATTTATTGCGGAAGCTATACTCGGGTAAACGGACAGAAATGGTAAGTGTCGATGAGTGCATATCAGACAAGAACTCATCGACGGACAACGTGATTACGTTAGTTTTTTTTTCTGTTAGTATTTACGTATATATACATATACTGAGTGATAAAAATATAAATATAATTATTTTATTTAAATAAAATAGATTTACAAATATAAAAGCTAAGCAGACAATAGATGTTAATGAGATAAATGTATTATTCCCCCTTCCATCGTATTATATATACCTTTTTTTTTTTTTTTTTTTTCGCGGGGGAAATCTTCGAAAAGATATATACCTAGCTGTTCCAGCTTTGCTAGTACGTAACACCCCGTCACCTCCCTTTGGGGAAGGAATTGTGTTAAATCTGTTCTTAGCTGACCTTTAAATGGCAGCAGCAACATTTCTACTAAATTTTAAGAGTTCACGTCTAATAGTATCCGGGATCTCGCAATGAGTATTTGGACATCTCCTATATACATACTATATATATACATACACTAGCTGTTCACCGCCCACTTTGTTGGCTGTAACAACTCGTCTCTAGCTCTTTCCTGTTTTTACACTCCTGTAACTCTCTTGAGTAAGTATTCCCGCACAACAACTCACTGGATCCAAGCCAACCTTACCTGCTTATGCCGGCGACTCTACACGGGGTGGTTCGCTCTATGGCGCTATATGGTGCGCCCATATGGGCACAACACCTGTCGACCCGTGGCGTAACGCTGCTGCGCTCGCCGCAGCGCGTCATGGCCATACGGATCGTACGAAGTTACCGTACCATCTTCTTCGAGGCGGCGTGCGTCCTCGCCGGGACGTCGCTGGCGCGCCTCTACTGGCGGCGGAAGAGGGCCCTCGAGCGGGAGGGTTCGCTTCCGTCGCCAGACGAGGTGGAGAGGTGGCGCCGAAAGGCGCGTCGAGAGGTGCTTCGGGTATGGGAGCAGCGACTCTTCGAACCGTCGTACAGTCGCCTCACCGTTGAGGCCGTCCGGCCGGTTATCGGTGACTGGCTGGACCGGGACTTCGGAGTCCTCAGTTTCTGCCTGGTGCAGGTACTCACGGGGCACGGTTGCTTCGGGCGCTATCTGCACCGGCGGAACTGTACGAGTAGGTCGGACGAGGCGTGCGACGAGTGTGGCCATCCGGTGGACATATCGTCCCACACCTTGGCCGATTGCCCGCGATGGGGGAGGGGGGGACAGGGCCGCGCTCGTAGCGGCAATAGGGAGTGACCTCTCGCTACCGTCCGTGGTCCGGACCATGGCCAGTGGCGAGGCGTCATGGAATGCGGTATCCCGATTTTGCGACTCTGTTATGACGCAGAAGCGGGAGACCGAACGTATCCGAGAGCGGGCGCCGAGGGGACAGGACGCGGTCGGAGCGCGATGACAGCTCACCGCCGCAAGGCGGGGCCCGAGCGCACGACCGCCGAATGGCTCCTCGGCAGGAACCTGGCGCCGCGACCGACAAGGGCCGTCCGTCCGGTGCCCCCCTTGGAGAGGGTTCCTGGGGTGGATATGGTGATGAGTCTCGTATTCCGACGCGTCGCCACGTAGGGATTTTTAACGGGAGGGGTGCTTCACACCCCTCCTCAAGGTGGGCCCGGTCATTCGGGCGCCGTTCGGGGGGTCGTGGATGAACTGCAATACTTTATCCCGCGACCCCACGAACACGTGGATGAGACTGGAATACCGTGTGAAGCTTTTTAGTCGGTTGGAGTCCGACACTACCATCGACGCCAGCCCAATTTGGCAACGGGGTGTGCATTTCCGTTAGCATTTTGTTACACACGTAAATAAAAAAAAAGAAAAAACCTTACCTGCTTGTGGTGCACCCTGCTAATGAACAAACGAGGCTCTGGTTCCCACCAACCCGCATTAGGCTCGTCTGGTGAGAAATGGCCCAAATCCTCCTATATGAATACCTACACGATTGGTGTAGAAATCTTTGGGAGAGGACTATATCAAGCTGTAGACATCTACCGGCTGAAGATGATGATGTAACTTCCTTTGGAGTAATAATTTTGTAAAATCTTTTGTTAGCTGACCTCTAAGTGGCAGAAGCAATGTCTCTACCAAATAATGAGATTACCGTCTAATATAATTTTCAATCAAATTGATTTTACAAAAGTATATTCGATTCGCGCGATTTTTTAAGTCTACCTGTTGTCAGGAACCTCATGACTTATATTCCGTTCCAATTCCGGAGACACCAGGCGAGTGCCGGTGTTACCCGTTAGTGTAGCAAACGCATAAATAATACAAAATGAATATTTTTCTTTTCTATGGTCTTGTGTGATGTTTAGGTGTATGTAGAATGATGCGCAGGCTCGGATGAATGTGTGAGCGCATGGTGAAGAAAAATGGCTACGTTTTGATTGTTCGGAATTTTTTTTATAAAAGTTAATTGGAAAAAAGTTTTCGAAGGATCTATAATATTCAAGAAAAGTTGTATAACTATCTTCAAATAATTCCGGGTAGAATGCTCGTGTTCCCGTGTAGATCAGGGTCCTGAGATACAAGCTTAGTTTCGTTCAATACCCGCGGTTTTTCACTATATTAATAAGTCTTAATACTGGTAATAAAATTATGATTGTAATGTTTTTAAAATCTCTGCTAAAAGCCGGTTAGATTTACTCATTCACGGGGTTCCCCAAGTAAATGAGAGTCATCTACTAAAAATTTACGAACAATCCTACACGTATTTAAAATGGCTGCTTTTTGCATTTCAATAAAAGTATTATCCGGAAGACCTAAGAGTTTCAGGGTAGTGACGAGCTGTTTGGAACCACGCCTGTAGTAGGTATCATAATAGTACTATGTACACTTTTTCTTGTCTCCATATTCTTGTTATTTCATCTTTTAATCAGTATATTTGTGAATTTTGTCCGATATGGGTTTTAAATAAATTATTTGAATTGGGTACATAGATGTCTATTAAATAGGTAATTTTATGTAATTTATCTTGTAGTATTAAGTCAGATCTATTATAATGTATTATCTTATCTGTAAGTATAGCTCGATCGTAGTACATTTTATGAGTGCTGGATTCTAAGATAGGTTAAGGTGTGTATTTATAATATGATGATGATTTATAATACGTATGTATGTAGTGTTAAGCCTCCCACAAGGTGGACCGACGATCTGGTGAGAATCGCGGGAACCCACTGGATGCGAGCCACGCGGGACCGATCGACGTGTAGATTTTTAGGGGAGGCCTATGTTCAGCAGTGAACATCTATCGGCTGATGATGATGATAATTATGTATGTGGTATGCATGGTTATTTGGTGTTTGTGTGTAAGCTTTTGGTGAATTATATTGACTATCTGATTGTGTCTATGGGTGTAATCTGTTTGTGTAAGCGTAGAGCATGCTCCGGTGATATGCTGAATTGTTTCGGTTTGTGCGTGACATCTACGGCATTTCTCATTAATAACGATGGAAACTTTAATAATATTTTCTGTAATTTTGAGTGTTTATAACCTGAACCTGAATAGCTATTATAAAACCTTCAATTTCAGAGTAATTGGATGCCAAACTGTCTACATAAGATTGTTGCAAATCGTGTAATGTCGTCCATGTAAGGATTTACTTTTCAAAGTTTCGATTTTCTGGTCTTGTTGAGTATGATTTATTGTTTCCGGGTTATTAATACAGATTTCTTTTAAATTAAAAAGGGTACATTTTACATCGTTACGTTATATTGCTCTATCTATTTTTCTTGTAAGTGCGTTTTGGTTGAAAACCTGTTGCAAGTTCTAGAGCTGCTTTCTATATCTATAAAACCTCTACCACCGTTTTGCCTTTTAATGGTTAATCTTTCGATAGCAGATTTTGGATGTAAATTATATATAATATTTTGTTAACGTGGTCCTAGTTTTTCGTTCGATTGCTTGTAAATCAGTTTTTGTCCATTTGATGATCCCGAATGAGAAAGTAAGTACTGGTATTGCAAATGAAAATATAGCCTTTAATTAAATTACTAGTTTTTATTAGTATTTAAACAAGTAATTGTGTAATTTATCATTACCGGGTGATTTCCAATCGTGCAATCTATCAAATGTTACCTTAATATCCATTTCTGTTATGTCATCATATTTCATCTCTTTTATATCTATTCACTTACTTCTTTTCTGTTTTATCCATTCAGCTTCTGTATTGTATTGAACTTCTTTTTCCCAAATATTCGCCTAAAATCGCTCTAGTTCGTCTTTGGATGGTTTCATCGACAGTATTAGGTGAATTTTGATTATGTATTCTTTAATTGCAACAGAACGATTTTTAATTAGATGTAAATAATTTAGTATCACTTTTCCTCTCGAGTCTTTTTTTGTACCTAGCTAGTCTACACTCAAAGTGTTAATTTCTGCTTCTTCGTCTACTTGTGCCTCTCCACTACTGGAGGTTGGCTGTCACCTCAGCGAACTTTTCCCGATCTTCATTTAAATTTTGCTTCAAAGTATCTAAATATTCTTCAGGTTTTTTATTAGTCTCTTCGTGTTTCGTATGTATAGCGGCGTTTTTAAATATATTTGCAACATGGTCTACAATTTTTTTTGATCTATTATTATTTATATATTGCGTTAATCTACCAATATCGATTCTCATTTGTACTATATTTTTTTCAAATCTTATTCGCCATTAAGATTTGCCACTATTTTTATTACTTCTGTTATGAACTGTATTTGAGTTAATAACGTATCCTAATTCTTTTGGTATTACAACTGCTGTACAATGAACGAGTATGCGAATGTCTGTAAGCTGAGAGCTGCTTGTTAAAAATAGTGGTAGTATATCAATGTTAAAGAAATTTATGAAGTTTGTCAAGTGTTTACAGTACTTTAATTTAGGTAAATTAGGTCGCTGTATTGAATCCATTCCTGTCGAATGTAGGGGTTCATGTGGAGGGATTAAGGCCGTTTCCCACCACGCTGGCCCAATGCGGATTGGTGGAAGCCAGAACCTCGTTTGTTGATTAACAGGGTGCACCACGAGCAGGTAAGGTTGACTTGGATCCAGTGAGTTGCTGTACGGGAACCCTTACACGCTTTAAAGAGGGAATAAAGAGAAATTCTGTCTATGGCAAAAGAGCATGGATATAAACATTAATTAAAATTTATCATTACGAGATAAATATGAGAAAAATCTGATAAAGCTGGATATAGACCTCGTCCAAAGATCTTCACATCGAAGGTCAAGCAACGATCGTCATGATGGGGCGTTGAGATCCTCGAATGACGACAGCGTACCGGAGACGGAGTGTTGGCAAGCCCTTCACCGGGTGGTCAGACGAGAATGTGAGCAGCACAGGATTGATATCATATGGAGAATATTAATGATTATCGCTTGAAGGAACTGTTTGTCTTGTTGTTGATGGAAAATAGTATTAAAAGGATAATTAAGGTAAGGCAGTTAGCTCCAAAGCCGCAGACCCTCGCATACTTCGCCTGCCGTCGCGACACCGATTATAAATGTATGTCGCTTCCAATACACTTGGAACTGAGAATAGACACGAGAGTATAATCCTGCATTAAACTTTTGAACTCCGTCACCGACCCGTGATCCCTAGAACCTCTTGTTGAATTTCGATCATAATCATCATCTTACCCGATGGAAGTACACAGCTGGACATACCGAATTTTTATACCAACCACCGCCATTTCAACACCGGACATAAATATGCAACCGACTTATATCTTTTCGTTTTCGATAAACCGGATGTAGATAAGTCAGTGATAGTGGAAAACTTTCACCCAAGTATACAGCCTCGCACATGGTGACAGACGCAAGTGCTGCTATTGTTTTACAATATGAGAGTAAAGCTAGTCAGCAGCATGTAGCTTCCGATTTCATTGGGAGACCTCCATGTTACATGAGCTCTGTGCCACTACTAATCTGTGACAAGAACCTTTTATTCCCCGATCACATAGAGAAGCTATACCCGACATAGATAAACGACGTCATGCACATAACGGTGACCGTCTACATGCTGGTAGAGCTCGCGGCGACGAGTAAGAACTATCCATCCAGAGCCGTCGGGATATCGTTGTGTACGGTATACGGCTTATGCTACATCGCTTGGCTGGTAACTATTCACTTCAAAACTGAATCATGGATCTATCCCGTATTCGAACCAATGACGTGGCCTTTTAGGATACTGTTCCTATCCTTCAGTATCGTTATAATAAACGTGTTTTACCTTATAAGTGAGAAACTTAATAACTTAACGAATCCAAGCCCCGCGAGGTATTCGAACGGGAAGTTTAAGAACCGCTAATAGATTTAATATCATTTTATTCTCTCATTGGAGCTTATGTTGGTGTCCAGCTAAATAGCCTAGACCCTGAGTCGTAGCAACGATACTGTGACGAGAATACAAGTTTATAAGTATTTATAACTAATAAAGAAAACTTTCTAGTTTTAATGGAGTATATATTTTTAATACTTTCACTGAGATAAAACAACAGACAATTACAGGTATACCGGTAGCAGATCACTGCTGTCGGAGACCGTCTAAATACGCACCACCGCTTCTCCTACTTCTGCCGCCAAACAGTGGTGTGCAAACATTACTGTATTCCGGCTCGAAAGACGTTGTAGCTAGTGTAATTACCGATACAACAAATCTTAACATTAAGGTGCTCGCTGCCTTCAGACACTTATGTCTGAAGGCAGCGAGCACAGTGTAGTACAATGTATATTGTCCAAACGGGCGCTACTTTGTTATAGGCCGATCACTTACAATTAGTTAATTTTCGTAAATTTATAGAATAGAGAAACAAAATCGTTACAGCAGTAACTTTACAAATTACAGCGCCCTTCAAACTAAAACATTTTTTTCCACTACTGTTTACCGGTAGAAAAGATGAACCACCTCTTTTCTCTCTTTATATCAGCTAAAACAAGTTCGAGTTATATTTGTATTACTTATGTTGAAGTTTCTTAATTCAACGAATTCTCTAACAACTAACTTAATGCTTCAACATGTTAAAACTTAAAAAACTTCGTCAATGTATAATGCGCTTCCGGCATCTGCTTCTTGTTATGAGTAGAAGCGTCCCTCGGTGTGTACGTGGAGTATTCGTACGCGACCTTTCGATTTACCAACGTCGATATGTGTAGTACGTCCATGTTGTCATGGTACTGGTCCACCATCTGGCACAGCTCCTGGATCAAAAACGACCCGTTCACGTTGCGATATGCCACGTATCCTGAGAAATAGAAATCGTCGTAGAGATTATTGGAGGAATGGAGGTACACACGCTGATGAATCGTACTGACTTTATTTAACAGTAAATATACAGAACCCGACCTCAACCGGAAATGTCGTGAAGATCTGTTGTTCTTCGAACGGTATACTCACGATGTTTTCCTTCACGGATAATTTGAGCTTACAAACCGTCTCACTAACTAAGCTAACTACAGATTCAATATATTATAATAATAAAGTAAATATCTAAAAGTAATGTCATGCCTTCGACAGAAGAGTACAACACAAAGAAGTCCGCATGCGAGGGAACGTGGAAATAGTTGCCATCATCGCTGTCGATCTCCACCGTTCTGCCAGAGTCCATTTGACCACCTCGGCATGCCTGCAATAAATAAACTCAAGTTTGACTTTGTTTGAGTTAAATATTAAAGTTATGCGGAAAATAATGAGAAAGTTCACAAAATATCAACCTGTAAGAAGAAGAGTTTCGGCTTGTTGACAAGACTCGGGTGACCGTTCATCAGCATCTTGGTGACGTCGCTGAACTGGTACGGCCGGTCCGACGCGTACAGCACGCCGCCCTTGTCTCCGTGGGTCAAAATCGCGATGCACAGGCACGACGTGGTCGTGTGATCCATTCGGCTTACTGGTCGTAATGAAGTAGAGCTCATTAAAGGAAAACAATACGCACCACCCGCAGCACCTATTCATGCCGCAGTGTGCAAACACCACAACATTGTAGCTAATGTAATTACTGAGGTTATGAGAATAAACATTTTCATACTCCCACAATGCGGTTTGATGTATATCATCTTCACTATCCTCGTTTCATTCCAGGCCAGCATTTAGGGGTTTCGTAATATGATTTTTCGCACCCGCCTATGTTCCTGTGTCCACACTCCTCTCTCACTCTGTCATCCATCACTCGCTCTCTCTCTCAACTTCTGCAACGTTTCACTTTAGGAACATCCACTGAATATTTTGCGATCCCACACCGGTGTACACATAAATCACTAACAAACTTACTTTCCAGCGTCTTGTTAAGTATTTCTCCGTGATCCAAGTCGCGGAACGTCAACACCTTGTATCCTAATCCCGAGAAAGTTTTCTTCAGTGATTCCACGTCCTTATCGGTTCCAATTCGCGGAGACGGCCTTTGATAACTAGATTTTAGGTTACAAAAAAAGGTTATATTAATAAAACAATAGAGAAGCAACGGAGGCTGTACTGAGTATTTCGAAGCAGTTGAACTAAGTATTAAAGAAAAAGTTAATACATATTTATACTGTTAACTTTTCCTGCACGATAGGCAAATGAATTGAGGTTCATGTCTCCCTTTTCCTTTTTATGATAATTGTTTTACAACACACCCTCTTAGTAGTACTTTCACTTGATAATTAGTGACAAGCTTTTTTAAGGACATCACATATTGGTCGTCGGCTTGAGATATAAAATCATAAATTTGGTTATCCAAATAATTTCAGGAGCACGCACTTCTAATCTGAACTCAATAAGATTTTCTACGCTATGGCGGCAGAAATAATGAATCTTCTTAAGTAACGAGGAATTGCGTGTAAGGGTTCCCGAACAACAACTCAAGGAATCGAAGCCAACCTCACTTACTCGTGATGCACATTGCTAATCAACAAATTAGGCTCTGGCTCCCACCAACAAGCATTGGGCCAGCGTGGAGGGAAATGGCCTTAATTCCCTTACGCGTACGCTTCTTTGAGACAATCAATGAGATTTACATCCTGGTGTGAAAATAGCTTTAGATGTTAATAAAAATAGAATAGTGCCTTACACACAGTAGACCCTAAACTGTAGGGCCTGGAGCGACCTCTTGAAGTATACTTACTGAAAATATCGTGTGCTCTTATAAACAGAGTGATTGAATATGACAAGATATTTGTCACCGGACATGTCGTAATACAAATCGTCAGGGTCGAAATTAGGTTTTGTTTTAGTAATTGAGCTTTTCTCATGTTCATTCTCATTGCTCGTTGAACTGAAATTAAAGAAGAAGACAAAAGTTTTCGCCTGTTTTTTTATTATTCGAAGAAGCGACGACTCTTTTGCCTTATAGCGATACACCCGAAACAGTGCGACGCCAGAATATTGCAAGCCACATTGAATTCGTCGCTTTGAGACATAAGATGTTAAATCTCGTTACCCCAATAATTACACTAGCTACAACACAGTAATATTTCAACACACTACTAGTGGGTGGTGGTACCTTTCAATGGTGGACAGTCAGCAGCAATAACAACCCAGAAACATTAAAAAAAATAAAACATTTTAAAACGTATATTTCATTCTCTGCTAGTCTAGTAACAAAAATTAGGTTAATATTTTCTTGTCTTGCTCTTCCGTAGAGAAGTAAATTAAATAAAAAATATATATATATATGCAGAAGGCGAGGGATCGACAGGAATTGAAAAATAGAGAGGTGGCCTATATCGAAGGCGGACCCTGTAAGTCTAAATTAGGAATAGATTTGAAGGTATTATACAGGACAGTTTAAAAAAGAACAAAAAAAAAACAAACGCCATTAAGTGCTTGTGCAATTTTAAAACAACATTCCTTATAGTGGAGGAAGTACACAACACCTGAAGCTAGAAAATAGAATATGTTATACTTATTTTAGTGATATAAATGTTGCAAGCGCTTAGTGTTAGGTTTAACTGATCTTTAACAATGCTTCGGAGTTGTGTCATACTCCTAAGACGCGTCCTCTGGGTACCTTATGAGTTGCCACGGTTACTTCACTGACATATTAATTAATTTCAACTTACAATTCCCCGTTCAGAGCTCTGTTCCAGACACAACCTGTCAATATATGATGGTATGCAAATCTTTAAAACAAGCTGTTCATCTAAACTATTGCATATTATCTTTAGATACTTAAACATGACTTAATACCGTACGGAATAATGATCAAGAGCAAGTGTACATAGTCTTTGAAAATAGAAAAGTTACCACGAATTACTTCATCGTAACCGCTGTTATCCACTTAAAAAAAATTAATAACACTTATTACACAAGTTATTGTCTAACCTGAACAGTTATATTAATGACAAAGCTTGTTGTATAATAATTATAAGAGCCATTATAAAATTTACATATAAATACAGAATAAACTATTCCCTACGGTATATTAAAAAATAAAACACATCCAACTTGTCTATGTCACTTGACATAACTGGTGCTTATTCATATTTTTTGTCATTGATCGTAAGATTACACAATTCTTACTCTAAAAGAATAATTCTAATGAATGACACATTAACAGCATAAGGTAACTTATCTACCTTTTATTTTAAACCAAGCCTTTTTTAATCCTTAACATTTTTAAAAAAAAAATTTTGCAAATATGTGGCTTCATTGCGATTTTCAATTCCACTCCAGTATCGCAATAAGCATTAACGATTGATATAAAAATTGTAATCACCTGAAGACTGATGGTGGAAAACTCGGATTCACATCAGCAATACTTTCTTCCATTTCGTTTTGTTTTAACACTTCACTAAAATATAATCTGTATGTCGATATTTAATAATAATAATAAATGTGTAATTTATTGACGAAGCTATACTCTAGTAAACGGACAAAAGTGGACAAAAAGTCGATGAGTGCATATCAGATAAAAACTCGCCGACCGACAACGTGATAACGTTGGTTTTTTTTTTGTTAGTATTTACGTATATATACATATACTGAGTGATAAAAGTGTAAAGATCATTATTTTATTTAAATAAAATAGATTTACAAATATAAAAGCTAAGCAGACAATAGATGTTAATGAGATAAATCTATTATTCCCCCTTCCATCGGATTATATATAACCAGCTGTTCTAAATGAAGCTAACGAATGTAGCAACATATAAAACAATAAAAATACTTACTGTACATACCGTTACTATAGCAACCGCATAAATATTACGAAATGAATATTTTTCTTTTCTATAGGATTGTGTGTGATGTTTAGGTGTATGTGGAACGTGGCGCAGGCGCGAGCGAATGAGTGAGCGCATGGTGAAGAAAAATGGCTGTTTTTATTGTTCGGAATTTTTTTTATAAAAGTTAATTGGAAGAAAGTTTTCGAAGGATCTATGATATTAAAAAAGTCTATACCCATCTACAAATAATTCCGCGTCAAATGCTCGTATTCCCGTGTAGATACGTTCTATAGTTTTCACGTGCTTGGCATAAAGAAACCCATTTTTATTGTATATATAGAGGTATATTTATTCAAATAACAACGTCAGATTCAAAACCTTTGATAATAAACATGATTTCTTCATCGCCATTCGCATTTTTCTTTCGTCTCGAGCGCTTTTTACGGTTACTCCATATAACAGTTGATATATTCATATTACTCAAGCATTTGTTGAAAATATCACTTAAACTTTTATAAAACTTCAAAACACTGGTTGCACCTTTTAAATACTGTTCAATAAAGTTCATAGGTTCTTGATTCTCAAGTTTCAAAGCAATGTTGTACACAAATGTACCGTTGTAGCACTTGGAATACACAGTTTCAACAAATGGACGTCCACACATAACATTGAGACTGTTAAACTGTTGTAAGCAGCATTGGAACTGTGCGAATGAGTGAACCTTTTTTATATCATAGCTTTTGGGTCTCTTCCTGATGCTATCATCGATCTCGAAATGTTTTAGTAGTACCCCAGCAGCTACCAGACAGTCCTCATATTGCAGTTTATGCTTGTTCAAAAATAATTCATCAATGGAAGTGCTTTCAATAGGTCTGGTTTTTAAATCTTGCAGTTTCTTTGAGTATTTGTTATTGAAGAAGTAGTGACCGCGGAAAGAACCAGTTTTTTCATCAATGGCTCCCAAATACACATAACTCATTATTAAACTGTGAACATGAGAGAGTGGTACACTGCAATTAGCCACCCACCATAACACAGATATCATGAACAATTGGAAATTTGATGGCAATAATTCTATTGTATTAAAATCTATATTTGGCAATTTTTGATCAAGGAAATGGTGAAAACATTTTTTCAATTCTTCACTTGACAGTTCACTGTAAGTAGTTTCTAAAAGTTTTGATGTAGAATACTCTTTGCCAACTAACATTTTTCTATACTCACAATCTTTTTCCCTACTAACATAAACAAAACTTTCATGACTGAAGTCTGTTAACATATCAAAAGCATATCTAATTATGGGCAAAACACATAAAAATGAATCTTGGTCTGAGTAATCTTCAGCTTGTGGTGAGCAAAAATGTAAATGATGTGTGAAAAGGTTCAAGTAAGAGTGAGGCATTTGATTGCCACGAATCGCTTCTGCAAACCATTTTGGTAAAATTTCTATATTATCACTGTTCATTTCATCAGAGTCTGAACCAGTGTCTGATGATGAACAAGAATCACTTTCATTATTGCTCTCTTCATTTACATTATCTTGTTCATTATCACTGTAATCTTCATTTACATCTACTGGCATTTCTATTGCCAAATTAACTATGGAACTGTCATCAGAGATATTAAAATATTTCAATGATTGACAATGTGTTGTGTTATAGCCATTAATGCTTTTCGTTATTATTGCAAATACTTTATTTCTCTCCTTCATTTTTAACCTCCCTAATATTTTAGCTATAGCTGAATCGAGTGTCTCATTCTGCAGCCATTTGAACAATGCATGAATACTTTTCTGCTGTTCATTTTTCTTTTTTCTACTTTTGTGTAGTTTTAACTGTGAAAAGAATTTCTTGAACACTCTTTTCTCCACAAAATCATTTCCCAGCAGTGTTGCAAGTAATGGTAACAATTCTTCTTTTATTCCTCCAAAATATTTTACTAGATATTCAACTTTGTAAATCTTACATTCTATGACATGAAGTTTATCATCATTTACAAGAATTTGTTTTGGTTTTATTTCTATTGTATTAAAAGGTATATAGAGAACATTGTATATAAAAAAGTCAGAATCATAACTTAATACTGGACAATTTAAATGTCTGGCCATAGCAGCAATTTCTTCATCTGCTTCAAATTCACATACTGTGTATGGGATATTCATCTCTTGAAGAACTTCTTTAAAGACATCCCGCAGAAGTAATGGAAATATTTGCAAACTGCTTTGTGTAACAGGATCTAAATGTGATGCACCGTTTATCTTAGATCTGAGTCTACTAAAAGCTGTCTTTAATTTTCTCACCTCATAACTGCCATCAAAAAGAACGTAAGGTGTTATTTTACATTTTAGCAAGTTTTTGAAAAACATCTTTGTGTATGAAGCAAATTTATCATAATCACCACCAAAAGCTGAGAATGAGTTAAGCAACCTGTACAGTTGCGCACATAAGCTATGCCCATCAATCACAAGATTGGAGTTGTGAAGGTAATGACGATGAAGGAAAGCATCTTGGTTACAATTGATATATGTTGTTAACCCTCGGACTCCCATATTAACGTTAGGTCTTTTTTAAATTCTGTTTAGCAACTTTTCGTCCACAATTTTTTCAATGATTTTTTCTCTGTAAATGTTATAATATAAACATTAAAACATAATTTACAATATTGTACTTATAATTAATAATTTCATTATTATTTTAAAAAATACACATTTTTTTATATAAAATACTGTACGTATATACTGCATACAAAAATATTAAAAAATAAATTGTCTTATGTTTTTTATGTCTCTATACAAAATTATCGCTTCAATAGCAAAAAGTAAAAATATAAATTAATGTAATAATGAATAGGTTAATAAATATAGTTATTATATATGATAAACAAATACACAAAAAATTTTCAATATTAATAAATAACCGTACCAATCAAAAATAACTACGAATTGAAATTAATAACTATTGAAAGCTAATGTAAATAACGCAACGTGTTGATATGATTTTTTTTTAATACATTGACATAACTTGGATACGATTTTTTTAGCCAAAGTTGACATAACAAATTTCAATGATATCATTAATAAATTATATCATAAATAGTAATATTTTATTCGGAGTGACAAAAATAGATTTAACCTAGAAACATTTAGAAGAACTTTAACTTAACACAAATGTTTTCGAGCAGTTAAAAAATAAAACCTAGAAGAATCAAAATAATAACATATAAATCTTGCCAAAGTCTTAATAATACAATTGCCGAAGTAGTTTCCTTGCATTGTATGAAAGATTTAAAATATTGTAAATTAAATAAATATGCAATACAAAGACAACAAGTAAGAATTTTGAAAAGATATATCTATTCAATAAAGTTAGATAGTCTGTATTAAAACGTAATATTTAAAAAATGCGATACTAAACGATCTAAAACTGTCATTCTAACGTCATACCTACAAGAAACGCGATTAATGCCGGCGTGTTCATATTGAAATAAATTCAGATCACGTGTCCAAATATATGTTCTATTTCTGACTAAGTTATTAATTATACGTGTAAACTACACATTTACGATTCTTGCGTAAACTAATAACTGTAAGTATCATGGTTCAATTTCACCACGTTTTTGGGTTATTGCCATACGCTTTACACAATAATTATTATACTTTTAATTTTTAAGTTTTGTCATAATGACTGAGGAAAAGGAAATCGTAACTGACACCAACGGCCAAAATAGTGGTAAAGAAAATAATGTTGAAGACGAAACAGCTTTAGATTCATCTATTATAAGACAAGTTGAATACTACTTTGGTGAGTTGACTTTATCTAAATGTTTTTTAATTACCATTATACATTTAATAAACTATATGTATGAAAATTTTAAAATATTCAATGTTCATTTAATTTTTTAATTTTAAAACTAGGTGATGTCAATCTTCCTCGTGATAAGTTTTTATCTGAGCAAGTTACATTGGATGATGGCTGGGTACCACTGGATATTCTTGTTAAGTTCAACAGATTGGCAAAACTAACTACGGACACTGAAGTCATAGCAAATGCACTAAACAAGTCTACTTCAGGACTCCTCGAGGTTAGTTCAGTGCATTTAAAATTTTTTTCATTTTTTAAAAATGAGAAAGTTCTGTTGTGATTGAGTTAGAAATGAGCTGTATTATTCAAAGGGTTTTTTCAAATGCTAAAAGAATATTTCACATCACTATGATGGAAACAGTGGTGAAATGTTCAAACATCAATATCCTTCAAGAAGTAACATCTCAACATATTGTTATTGATTTTTTTCTTGTTAATGCAGTGCTTTGTCTTTGTTGCGTGAAATAATATAAACTGAGCCATTTCCAATATGTATTAATTAAGCTGGTCAAATAATATTTAATGAGAAAGTCAACATACAATTATTTTATTAAAATTTACTATTAAATACATTTTCTGCACAGATTTCAGATGACAATAAAAAAGTCAGGAGGAGTCCAGATTTACCAGTGCCAGAGATGAATGAAGAGAGACGTAAAGAAATAATTGCACGAACTGTTTATGCAAAAGGTTTTCCCAAAGATTCTAGCCTGGATGATTTATTGAAATTTTTTGGACAATTTGATGAAGTGGAAAATATTATAATGAGGAGATATCAAGAACGGCAAACAAAGATGAAACATTTCAAAGGATCAATTTTCATCACTTTCAAGACTTTGGAACAGGTATATTAACTTTGGCTTCTACATTTTATCTATCTATATGTATGTAAAATTTGGTCATCATTCATACAGCAAGAGTTGAATGAGAATTCATATATTTTTATTTTGTTTGACACACACCTAAGAGAGATACATTTTAGCATTTTATCACTAGCTCATTTCAATTATCTTTCCAATAATCTGTCTTAACAAATAACTTAATAAAATAAATTAAAAAATAGTGTTTCTCATATATCTTTCATTATTGTTTTAATGAACAACTAATGTAGTTGATATAAGTGCCGCATTGTTGTGTCTCATATCAAACTCCATCAAGAAAATGTCTAACTTATCTCTTATAGTATGTAAAGTTAAAATGTAAAAAGTCTATTGTTTTTAACAAAATTAAAAACTAATGTCTGGCTGAAGCTAAAAAAATTCAATTCAAATTTTATTTAAAGTAAATAAACTGAATAAATATATTTCAGGCTGAAAAATTTCTTGCTAACAAAGATGTTAAATATAACGACAAAGAATTACTTATACTTTCTCAGCAAAGTTACTTCCAAATGAAACAAGAAGAGTATGTAGCCAAGAAAGAACATAAGGACAAGAGAAATAAACAGAAAGACGTAAGGATTTTGTATTTTATTATGTTCCAACTATGGACACTCTGACCATTTGTATATTCACTGTTATATACTGCTTAACATATTCAAATTGTTAATATTTTTTTATTATTTTAAAGGGTAAAGAAGAAAAAGAACAATTTCAATTACCAACAGGTACTGTGTTTCATTTCACACAAGGAAGTGAGAAGATGACAAGAGAATACATTAGAGATGCTTTAGTTGCATTAGGTAACAACCTTTCAAGATTATATTTTTTGTAAGTTTTATAATATTTTATAATATAAATATTTTTACATTAGGTGCTGAAATCGCGTTCATAAGCTACAAAGTAGGCGACCCCGAAGGCTGGGTTCGTCTCACAAAAGAGAATGCGGCTAAGGAAATAGCAGAGAAGATACCGAATGGAAAACTGACAATCGAAGATGTTGAGGTCACATTCAAAGTGTTAGAAGGTGATGAAGAAAAAGAATATCTAGATAAGACTAAAGAAGAAATGGCCAAACGACGCAAAAATCAGAAGAATTTCAAACAGAACAAAGGTAAAAACTTCAAAGGCAAACAGAACCGGAAGCGGAAACAAGAGAATCAAGATGAAGCGCCTCCCGCCAAAGTGAAGGCTGAAAGCTAGTTAAGACTTAGTTTAACCAGTTTAATAAAAGAAAGGTTATAATAGTTATCGATTTCTTATAAAAATATAATACGGTTTCAATACAGTTTTTTAGAAAATATCCACTGTGATTATTGTATTAACAACCTAAGGATATACTACTCCTATATTTTTCCGTGTTTTCTCTAAATATCGCCAATGAAACATTTTGCTTTTTTAAGTAATATATATACTTAAACCATAGTTATTGTAATTTGTCTTTTTCACTTTAAAATATTCGCATAGATACATATGTGTCAGTGATATATAAAATTTGGATGATAAATAATTACATATATTGCATTGAGTAAATATCGAATGTTGGCATTACTGTTTAACTCTAGTACTTATCTGTCAGCGATTGTCACTAAAACTGATGCTGTTGAGCTGAAAGCACCGAGGAAATTCATATAATCTGCTAAATAGCAATATTAATTAAAATTTTATAACAGGTTTGTCTTTCATTTTCAATAATTGTTATATTTTTGATTGGTTACCTTAGCGAAATATTCTTTTTACAAACAAAAAAGGATTCCGTAATACAATGAAATAAACGTTCGACGTTTTGCAGGTGGGATGTAAGCGCAGCAAATGAAACCATAAAAGTGTGTTCATGTTTTTGTGTGATCCAGACTACAGATTCGACACGAATTCTTATATTTTTAGTAGAATAATATTTAAAAACCATTAAATAAAAATTGGGCTGGGACCATAATTTCAACTCTAAAAATTTTATCGGAAAATCAGTTATAATATTCGACTAAGATAACAAACAGTACATTTACATAAAGATATATAAATATTCTACCCAATGTTACTCAGATAACCATTCATCTCTCCCTATTTTTATACTAGGCTTAAGTTATAATAGCTAAGTAGTATAAATAATATGCACTAGATGTTGCATTTTCTTTGTCGTGTTTATTATCTAGGTTACGTGTATTAGTTTAGATTTTATCTGTATTTTAGTTTTGACAGTGACATTCATCTCGATTGAAAACTATATTTTTTATTTAGTATATCAAAAAGAGATATTTGTGAGAGTTGTTAAAAAGTTAGCAATTAAAGGTTATGTAAAGTAAAATAAAAATGAAGTCCGATCCGGAGTCATCCAACAGGCCGGACAGTCCGGCTGTAACCGGCGATGTTATAGGAGACACTGCGTACAGCGAACGCTTTGTTTTGAAAATACTCTTGAAGTTAGCTAACTTAGACTCTTTAAAAGATGAAATAAGTGAAAAATCCTTCGAAGACGATATTTGCACTTTGTGGGACATGACTGTTGAAAGAGACGTTGTATTGTTCCTTTTAAAACATAAGGTGTTGAACCTCTTCAACTTTGCTTTGCCTGTCATCGAATCAACGCGTTATATTGAGATAATCATTGGTATTATAGGCAATATGTGTTGTCACAAAGAAGCAGTAAAGTCACTTCTAAATATGGACACATTTTTATGTTTACTACTTGAATATAGTAAGACTGATGACAGTTTAGTACTAATACAGTTGCTACGCTTGGTGAGCTCCGGCTTGTCTTCGACGGAAAATGATGACATACAAGTCTGGACAAATATGTTTCATAAAGTTTCCTATCCTGATACATTATATTTCATTCTCAAGAATTCTTCAAATAAACAATTACTAGTCACTGCATTGGAGAACTTCAACACAATATGTTCATATTGCAACACACAGAGATTAAGAACACAGTATTTTGAAAACTTTGTAACTAAAGATGCTCTCACTTCACTGACCACTGCATTTCTTGAAATTACGGTTACTCAAAAAGAAACTTTGTCTAAAGATGAATTAGAAAGAATTATTGTAATAAGTCTACAGATGACATTAGATCTGGTCAGCTTTGATAAGCCATTGGAGTTATTTGATCATTGTAAAGAGAATGTGTTGAAAATAGTGAAACATGTATTAAAATATTACCACACAAAGTTGGTGGATGATAAAGAAATTGATTCAGATTTAGTAGATCTTGTCGACTGTATAAACACCATAACAGGTATAATCCCGATTTGTGAAGATTGTCCACCCAGTGAATATTTTGATAACTGTTACAGCATGTGGAATGCTTTACAATCTATAACCAATGTGAATCAAAATGGGGACAGTAACTTTGAGGAAGTGGATAAAGAGGAGTTTCAGGATTTTGTCAAGAACATGAAGTCACCGCTGAGTGTTTCAATGTGTCTATACATGCAGAAGTGTTCACAAGAGAATCTATTAAAAGTCTTGGATAAGATCGGAATTCAATATGAGGATATATTAATGTCACTCACTGATGGTGATATAAAAGTTGATGTTACAAATAGAACATGTGATTATAGAACAAGAATAAATGAGACTATTGACTCATAATGCTTTTTATGTATTGCCTGATTTTTTATTTAAATTTATTTACATGTAAAAATATTTATTACATTATATAGGTTATTTGTTTGATAATTAGTGGCAACCACTTGCTGATAATGGTTTTTCGGCTGTCGAACATCATGATTAAGAGCACGATTTGTAAACAATGTACATTCTGGAAAATGTCTCTGTTTATTTTATTACTGTCGCAAAAATATTAAATATGTTTTTGAAATTGAAATTATATCACAAATATCAGGACTACTTTTACTTCCGGATAATTAGATTTCTATCTATAGAATGGACTTACAATAGAAATCAATTTCAGATGGTGTTAAGTTAACCAAACTCCACAAGTTGTCCTGGGATCAAATTAAGAACCTCTGTGTTAATAGGAACAATTTGTCATTGTGTTACATACGCCATTAACATGTTATACATAGAATAGTATCTTAAATATTGATAATCCACTACCTATATGGCCATAAATATAGCGCCCAGCATCGTAGCAAGGATATCCATGTTGCAAGGGCAATCGGTTAGCTGCTGTGCTACAGAGACGAGGCGGGATATGATGGAAATGAAACGTCAATGTTTTTATGGGATTATATATTTTGTAGACATTATAAAGCAACATTTACATTACGATAAAAGAGTTTCGCACCGCCGCCAGTGCGCCGCGGTCTAAAAACTATTCGAATGTAACAGTACGTCGCATCATCACGACAGACACACGCACAACGCGCACACAGCAAACACTCACACCACAAATACTGAAACGGGAGAACGAGAGATTAATAACTGTATATATATATTTATATATATATATATTACATTAAATGTACTTATACACTAACTAACCACGAGCCTACTTGCCCCGGCGCCCGGGGACGTCATCGTTTAAATATCATCTCGTAAATATTTATATATCAATATCGTTAAAGAATAAAAAACAGAATAAAGACTAGACTTTACACTGATCAACGACAAAACGGCTAACAGCGATATTACGCGAAAAAAAAAAAACAACGCGCCGTACTTAAAACGTAACGTGCGACCGACTGCGGTCACCGTCCGCAGAGGTCCCTAAATATATACACTAGGAAACATACACGACACCTACTCAATAAATTACATAAATAATCTGAATTTAAAACAAATCTTAGGCTTCTGATAAACATATTAATTTTTTTTCCGAGTACCGTCGAGTCCCGTTTGCGTTGCGAACGTCCCTGCGCGTAACTCATCCCCGAATGACATATTACTGGGATAGTTAACTTTGAACTGGTTTACCTACATTTTCGCGGCGGGACAGTACGATGAGCAGATATTGAGGAGCAGGGGTAATATTTACAAAGGAACGCAGCCAGAACATGTCCGCTAGTGATATGAACGCAGTCGAACCCCTCCCCCATTTGTACTGCAGGGATATGTATCTCGTATAACTTGTGACGCTGAACTGTAATATTGCATTGTTATTCATGATTTATTCAACCTTACATTTATCGATGAGAAAGTTTCAATAATTTAACTCCAAATTTATAAAATACTTTAGATCCACTTAGCAAGTTTCGTCAAATTGTTAACTACACAGAGATAATGTATAAATACTAATTCATAATTAGTTACATATGAGAAAAGCGAAATTTTAACAATACTATTTAAGCCAAAAATCCATTCAATTTGTGTATAACTTTTGTAATGGTCCATTTTTGGCACATGAACGTCCAAATATGTGTAAATAATACTATGCGACGCGTGGTGTAGCCAACGCCAAAGCCTTACAGCCACCTCGGCGGCTGTTCCAATTTTGGTAACTTTCATCTACCAATTTATTAAAAAATTTTCGCTGTGGCAACACATTTTCTCTTTGTGGTAACCCTACTTATGTGTCCTGTTGCAAACGTTCGGATGTACCTTACGGCGTGTATGTAACATTTGAAAAAATATTTCATTACTGGTAATATTTTTTTTTCAATACACAGTTAATTTTGATGCAATCAAAATCTAATCCAACTTTAACCTGCTACAGATTTAATGTCAGAGTTTGGAAGACTTTAAAGCGAGAGGGGATTGTTCGATTAGATATACACCGGATATCCGGGTACGTTTGAAACAGGACGACGCGTGCCCGCCCCCTTACGATTAACATCTTTGGTACATATTTGTGAGCAAAGACAATTGATAATAATCTGTTCGAGTATAACATATGTGAAAAAGCCTTAAAAGCGAAATAACTTGGATACAACGTTTTACATAACTCCGAATACTGTCGTTGCCAATAATCGTACTTCACGCCCGTCGCACCTCTTCGTCCGGTTCAAGTTTCACGCGGACCGGAACCAACTTGACGCGATCACTGGAATGTTCACATCGACACCAACGAACCGAATATCCACCACGGCACGGCCGCGCCGTGAATAACACCATATTGCTTCAGTTTAAGCGTATTAAAATCCGAGTAGGTACGCGACATACATTTTGTACTTACACGAACACATCTAAAAACACGATTAAATACATATACATATATATATATATCTATAAATATATGTAGAAACAACCTAAGTCCCCGTTTTCGTTGTCTTGAACGGACAGCTGTGTTGCCAGGTAATCGCTACGGGGTCACACGAATACATTAGTCGTACAATAACATCAGGAATACATCTACACCAGTCCGTTTACACGGCGAGCTCGTCAATACACCAAATCATAGAAATCATCTACATGTTCCACTATTGGGAATTGGGGTCTTCTCTCACATAGAGGTCGGTGAAATTCCCACATTCACAAAAGTGGTTTTCTCAACGTTTTCCTTCATCGGAAGCTGAAGTTTGATTGGCATCAAACCTTCGCCTCTTACAGACGTCAACCTCTTGTCAACGTCTTCCAATCTGATCTATAACTGCTTCATCTCCGCAATATTCCCGTGTATATTACCATACGATTGTATGTCGAAAAATATTTTATATATCACAATATGATATAGTTAAGACGATGATCAATTTAATATGAGAGATCGTGTGGATCATCTGATCACTATATACCGTGTATTGACCAGCTCGTCCGTTCGTATCGCGACACTTCTGATCAATGCAACCATTAGAAATTCTTACAAGTGAAAATTATGGTCTAGATCATTATCTCACTGAGTAACTCCAGAGTATAGCATCAGAGGTTTAGAAGGATGATGAGCTGTTCGACGAAATACAATCAGATCGATTCCGGATAAATCGTGTCGTCATAGAATCGTATAGAATCGTTGATCTGATCACGTTCCGGCCAACGGTATCCATGGTATACAGGAGTCAGGTGCGATCTAAACGTACAGAGGGATCGCTACGACACGGGGAACAACATCAATAATACAATAACATCGAGATTTATCTCCCTAATGATTGCGGGTCTACGCGCCGGAGAACCCGTACACCTCGAGCACCCGTATCTCGAAGTCGCCGCTGGGGCACAGCGGTGGATTGTTGAAGGTGGAGCAGCGGTCAGTCTTGCCGAACCTGATATTCTCGTCCATCCATATAGCTTGGCCATCGCTGCAAATGTAAAGTACACCATCACTTGTCGAAACCGTTTAATCTACATGTAAGAGATGATATGAGAAAAATTGCGCTATGAGGATGAGGCTCCCGTACTCGGTTGCTATAGTGAATAATTTAAAGACACAAAATCGATCGGTTGGTAGATCCTTATGGGAGATGAAATAAATTTTATTTACATCATTATAAGATTTTTTCAATTAAAGTAAAAGGTATCATAAGTAATTGTATGAAGTATAAAATTTACGTTTTTTTTTTAATTTAAATTAAACTTACATTGAGGTAATATATACTATATAAAAATTAAAATATTTTTCACATCATAAATTCTGCTGCGCCGGAAGTTAATCGGTGAGTAAAATGTCCTGATGGAACCGACATGTTTCGCGAATAACACTTATCGTGGTCATATGTCATGGATGTCGTGGATAGACGTATATAATTTATGCTTTTGTGAGAAGTCTTTCAGTCCCATCGGTGGGAACATTAGGCGAACTAAACATTTAATAGACTTAGTTTACCCTCCCCCGATGGTGATCATTGTATTGTCGGCCGCCATGAACAGCGAGTGGGCGTGCGAGGTCTTCGGTTCGCCGCCGCCGTCGCTTTCCTGCAGGCAACCGACCCACGGGTACTTGGCGCGAACGGGGTGCAAGCTGCAAGGTTATAACGTTCCACTGACCCGCCGCCGATGGTGATCATCTTGGAGTCGGCGGCCATGAACAGCTCGGAGCCGTGCGCGACGCGCTGCTCCTCGCCCTTGCCGTCGCCGCCCGCCGAGCAACCCACCCACGGATACTTCGCGCGCTCCGGGTAAAGGCTGCAATACGTGTACACAGACACGTTGCGGGCGTTACGTGCGTACGCACACACACGTACACGCACACGCACACGCGTACTAATTACCCTAATCACGCCGCACAACTTCGATAAGCTCGAATTTTACTTTCTACAAACGTAATTTTTTTTATTCCATTAAACGAAGAGACGAGCGGGATGTTCACCTGATAGTAAGTGATACGCCTGCTCATATTAACGTGGCGCTAGATACATTGGTATACACTGCACCACTTTGCGCTCGTCGCCTTAAGACAAGATGTTGAGTCTCATTACCCCAGTACACTAGCTAAAGCATCCTTCAAATCGGAACACAGTAATGAATGCACACTATTGTTAGTACTTAGTATTAGTACTATTGTCTATACAATACTGATCATATCTTTATTTAGAATATATAGCTAAGAATGAATAAAATAAAGAGACCTGGCGGTAAATGGAAAATATATATATACAAATCAACAAAGAAAAATAAGTAATATTAAATATGTGCTTTAGAAGTATACGGGCGTGAGATACTGTTACTAGTAATTCAGTGATATAAGATAAAGCGTTAACTTAAAGAGTTTCAAGAAGAGAGGTGCAGCCGGAGAACAAAGCGTAACTTTACCCGAAGCGCTACGAGTTATTACATTGATAAGAACAACTGAACAGAACCCTTCACTTTATAATACGTGATTTACATTTATGAAACACAGGGTAATTTCGATCTCCCTGAGTAGGATGATGGTTGGACGTGGTCTCTGGTCCATTGAAGTACTCACGACGCTGGTGGGGTCTGCATAAAACAGACCCCGGGGAAGCTATTCCAGTATAGCGTTAGCGAAACATTTTCAAATGCCGATAGTGACCACCGAGGGTGTTTTAGTGGGTAAAAATCTCCACTCAACTCTGACTTCCCCCCAGGAGATGGAGTATATTTTCTAAGATTTCCCCGCGGAACAAAAAAAAAAGAGTCATTTTGATCTACAAGCTAGATTACATATTCCATATATACCATTATCCTTCTACACCTTATAACAGATTCCTTAATAAATTTCTATATAATATTAACTAGGAATATATAAACTTAAGGTTCTGTTAAGTTGTAATGATTAATGTAAACTTGAAAAAAAAAATAGTTTTTCAAAGTATTAATAAATAATATAAGTGGGTTACTAAGCGGGTGGCGAGATACATATACAATAATTTTATTGATATACAGATACAAAATATTATTTTTAATATTATAAGATAATAAATATATATAACTGAAATAATAGAGAATACAGAATATATAAAGTATTGATAGAAAGTAATGAGATCAAACTACTATAGTTTTTTTTTAATGATGAAATGCAATCAGTTAAAGGTAGTTGTAAAAGTAGTATTATTATTAAACATGTATAGAAGAATACATAAATGTTGCCTATGCCAAAAAATAAATAAATAGTAAGCTAGAAAATTAGATAATACATATACATATATATAAAATACATAAATACTGGGTAAAAAGCTTCACTTTATTTTAGGTGATGATTAGAAAGAAATAATATAAAGTATATAATAGGTTGACAGCGGGACGTTCACTTGGTGATAAGTGATACGCCTTCACATAAGTTAGGGTAATATACACAACACCAGATTTTTCTCATGATTTTGAGACATAAGATGTTAAATCGAGTATCACAGCAATTGCACATAATTGTTTGGCGGCTGAAATAGGAGTAGCAGAATAGGTGAATTAGGAATGAGGGAGTTGGAAAGGCTTGATCATGCTTCGTTAGTGTTATAAAGTGTTCAGTGACTCATAATTAGTATAAATACTAGGTTTTAATATAATTAGACTATTAGTCTTTGATCTGCCGTCGATCAAGTATCAATAATCGGGACTCAAAAGTGAAATATGGAGAAGAGTTTTATTTTCATTCTTTTGTACCATCCCCTGTTCAGCGGATTTAAAAACGCACCCTCGTACTCGTCTCCGGCAACAGTGACCTACCATCAGCTTAACTGCAAAAATATTTTTGTCTCCCTATACAATGGTGAATGGTTTACCTAAAGAGGAATGTCTCTCCGGTGCCGAAGTACGCCTGCCGGTTGCCGCGCTCGTCCTTCTGGTTGCGTTCGAACCATCGCGTCGAACAATACGCACCGAACACCTGGACGAAGAAGATAGTTTTATGTAAACTAATCATGTTTTCCACGATGTCTTCTACTAGGTGATAGCTCGTTACCTTAATTAGGAGCATTACTCCAGTGTTCAAATACGACGATCTGATAAAGGTTTTGGGAAGCTGATGGGGACAGCGTCGAACCAATCGAATTGGAGATCCTTGAGGGAGACCTCACTGAGTCTTATCCGGCTGATAATGTAACGTATGTAATTTAAGAGTTTCCGGCTATGTGGCGGTTCTTTTGGAGAGGGCTATGTCTACCAGTGGACTGTCGTGGGTTGTTGATGATGGCTATGAATAGCTTCGATTAACTCATCTGTATCATCATCATCATCAGCGCGATAGACGTCAAAAAGTAAATAAATTAGTAGTTCTCTAAAACTTTATACACATACCTCGTTATTGCATGTCTTTATCATGAGCAGAGTCGGCTCGTGGTGCTCCACTCTAACGTAAAATGTGGTGAGCGAGCAGCCGTGCTCCTCCGTCGTGTACAACAGCACCGGCTGGTACATCGTGATGCGAACCGGAAGCCACGACCACAGTGTGAACAGCTGGAACGCGACAACATGTGTGAACCGGTGATCAGGGTAAGGGTTTTTCATCTACATCACTACTCGACTATGACTGCTAATATTGCCTATGTTATAGTTTATATTTAAATTACATGATTGAATATAAAGTGTAGTCTCAAATAAAACTATGAATTCTCTATGACAGAGCTGTCCAAACCAGCGGCTTATAATTGTAAAATTTCGCGGGCCTTGAGGGTGGGGACCCTCATCACTCAACAAGTGAACCTGCACTGGGACAGCGATGGTGCCTATGAGGGTTAAGTTCCTTCTCAGAGACGTGTAACACTAAATGTGGAGAGGCACCGGCGCGATCTAGGAGATCCCGGAGTCTCTCCGAATGCACTAATGCTGAACACTGAGGGGGTGTTGTAAATAAAAATCTCATATAACCCTGACTTCACCCTAGAAGTCTTTCGAAGATTTCCTCTCCGAAACAAAAAAAAATATATTATCAATTTATTGCAATAACGATATACATAGAATTGTAATACTTATTATTACTAGTGGAAGTGAGAATCACTTCATAGTAGAGACTCGAGGATATTAATTCATCACACTGGCCAAGATCAAGGTGGATTTTTTATAGAATCTTTGATAAAGAAAATAGAGTATATGTTTCTGCATCATCTACTGTATACAATATTAAAAAAAAAATTATAATCTTTTATTACTACTATTTATAGGTTGGTTTGGACAGCTCTGATCTACGATTAAGACTAAAGACGCTTTGAAAATATTACCATTAAAAAAAAACAGCTATAAATGGTAAACACTATTTCCATTATTAAAATTGGTAAATAATTGGAAGAATTAAGAACAACAATAGTAAAACATTTGAAAAAAAAAAAAAAGTAAACACATAAGTACGACACGAAATTAGTTGTGTCATATTAGTGGACATCTACGGGTGCTTTGAGTGCGCTTCAAAATTATAATACAACATTGATGGACACCCGAGGGTTTGTACGAGCCATAGATACAGACAAACATTTTCATGCAATATTAACAATGAAATTATATATATAAAACTATAAATTTCAAGGGTTTCACGTCTACTTCACCAAAGCAACCTTTCAAGTAACAGGCGTAATGATTACGTTCAAACGTAAAGAGTAATACAAGCAACAGTACATCTAACAGTATCGATATATATATCATTATATGATATTACTTGAATGTTGTGCATATGGTTTTCGTGTGATCTTAAATACGTCTAGATTAAAATGGTTTTTTTTTTTTATTGAAGTAATCATACAAAAAATTTGCATGTTATGGATAACTAAGTAGTTTAATTTCAACGTGTAATCGACTGGTGAGTTTCTTTTAGTGTCTACGTTTATTAATACATTGCCGAGTCGCGGTGACATTTTCAAATGAAAAAATAAATAGTATGGAAAAAAAAAAATAATGGTTTTTTTGTTTTAATAAAATCAATATCTATTAAAGACATTATCAACAGCAAAAAAAATCGATATAAATGATAAAATTCTACTTGTGCGAGAATGGTAGTAAAGAGTGTAATCAATGCCGCCGCGACGTCTACATCCCAAGTTAGTGATATTAACATCAACCCTAGTCCGGCAAACCTTCTGCCTGAGGTCTGACGAGTGCTGGCGCTGGTCCTTGAACACCGCGTTAGGGAATGGGAACCACAGGGCCATGTGAGAGGAGCGTGGGCTCTGTGAACACCGGCCTATATCATATCAATTGCGGTACACCCCGAAGTTATTAGAAGTACACACCTGATGGTAATTGTTAACGGCCCAAACACAAAGGGACTACACTTGTAGATGTTATTACTGCTAGTTTTTTTTTAATTTGTCGAAGCGATGAAACAAGCATATTGTTCACTATATGGTAACAGGCCTGCTCATTATATCGCGGCGCTGGTTAGGATGAACACAGCACCATATCGCTTAAGATGTTGTCTTATACGCCATTCAAACCAGAACACAGTAATGTTTGCATACTACTGTTTGGCGGCAGAAATAAGAGCAGCGGTGGTATCTAAGCGGTCTCCGACAACAGAGACCTGCCCACCAGAAAACTCTACTTATGATGATGATGATATTAGAGTTCCTAACGAATTATCTGATGATGACGTAGACTTGCATAGAGGTTATTAGCGAGATCCGAGGGGATTATATAGTATCTGTATAATGTATTATATGATAGGAATATACGAGGTTTAGTGCTCTTTATGACATCAGCTTATGTTAATCGACAATTGAGTAGGTGACGTATCCGAATAATGGCGTAGATGGAGGTGTTGTTGATAAAAAAAAAATCGCATATTATCTCGTTAATATTTCTGACATTTCGTAACCTATGCAATCGACCAATAAAAAGTAATATATATTAGTATAGACATAGACAATTTTCATACAAATATTGTGTATTTCTTCTTTGATAAAAAGACTCGGTAATGCAGTATATACACAGTTAACAGTGAAGAAAATATATTAAGACTTACTAAATTAATTAAAAAAAAAAAGTTTGGATCTGATTTGTCTTAAGAGGACTCGATGATTATCTCGCTTTGTTTATTTTTGATAAAAAAAAAACTTTTTTTTAACCTTTCTTGTACCATCTATATCTCTATACATCTATATCTTTTTGTACCATCTATACGATACGATTCATCTTATTGTAGTTAAAATGGCTGATGTATAGTTAAATAAATATAATTGTCATTTGTATCCACATACATCCTTTAACATGAAGTAACAAATAGAGCGTCTTAGGGTTGATGCTTGTTTTTTTTTTTTGCTAATTAAGTTATTGTAAAATTTACCGCAGACACTAATTGAATGTATTACATTGGTAAGACGAAGAGAAAAAGATGATTCGTGCAAAAAATGTATGGTTGATACAGACTATGATAAAGATTTTAATCGATATATTAAAATATTTTTTTAAACAGTAATCATAGAATCGATCAGAATCCGAATCAACCATTGAATGCTTAACGGCGTATAAAAATATAGCAAATCATAATATAGAAACATAAAAAAAATCGAAGCGACGACGTCAATCTCGAAGGTTCCTTTGTAAGCTAGGCTATAAATGAATAAAATAAAGACAAAACACCTAAGTGTTAAGCGGTGCATCTAAAACATCGATAATGTCGCAAGCTATCAACGGAGCGACACTTAGGAACTTGTGACATAATACTACTTAGTCTTACTTCGCTCTGGTCTAGAATCTGCGACTTGATCGCTTGGATAGGGTAAACGCCCATCGATAGGGCGCGCGGGCCGGGCGAATGTGAGCCCTAACGGGAAAATCGGCACACGGTTAGCACTCACACAGAACAATCGGTAGCATGCCATCGTCACACCACTGTCAGTGATGACCTGGATTCAACAATGTTAATCTCGGAAAGCTATATTCACTTGCCGTTACTGTAGACGTTCGTTGAAACTTCAAATGAAAGGAGAGGAAAAAACAAAACAAAAAAAAAAAAAACAAAAATCTTATCTCACACACACATGCCAAATAATTTCCAATGCAATTTGGAAAATTATCAAAATCGTCGAAATCGACTCACAAAAGAAAACGACACTTAAAAACAATGAAACGAAAACATGATAACGGTAATAACAAATCTGACATTAAAAGCCGGTGAAAATGAACTTTGATTTGTGTCGAAACGGGTACATCTTTTTTTTTATTCAACATAAACTAGTGCTCGACTACGAACCCACCTGATGGTAAGCGGGGGGATGTAGACTAGATGGTAAAGAGCACCAGTGTAAAATATTTCAATGATGGAGCTGCATCGGAATGGTATGAAAACATCGAAAGAACACAACATTTCAATAGACATATCTCTCGCGACACAGACTGTAACATAACATAACGTTCGTGTATCGGACGAGTGGGTATGTATCGTACATCAGATCGGGACACTGCGGCCACACGATCTGCGCTATAATCCGATGGTACTGAAGTTAGTCGTGTTAGGAACGCAACAGTATGATCTTATGATAAAGAGAAGCCAAAGCCACGCCTAATGCTGTCAGGTACGATACCATCTGTTTGCACGTTTCCTCAGACATTCTCTGCAAATCAAGTAAAATCATTTCTAATACACCATATATATATATAAAATTGTCTTGTTTTGTTGCGTGTTTGTGCTGTGTGAATGTCAGTCATATATTTGTGGTCCATAGTTAACATTCGATCCGCAATGAACCCCATAAGTCATTCTCGAATAATATCATCGAATATATAAATATATAAAGCCAAAAATCCTGTTTAGTGAAGAACCTTTATAAACTTACAAATATTAGGGGGACCGGAAAGTAATGTCGTTTTCTTACGCTAAATACAAACACATACATTTTTAACGAGTCTTTATTTTTAATCAATGATGTATTCCCCATCATTGTCAATAACCTTTTGCCATCTAGTGAGTAAATTTTCAATCCCTGATCGATAAAAATTAATTGGTTTTTCGGCAAAATATCTAGAGATGGCATTTTGGATATCATCCAAATTTGCAAATGTTTTGCCACTTAAAAAGTGTTGCAGCGCTCGGAATAAGTGGAAATCCGATGGTGCAACATCGGGCGAATATGGTGGATGAGGCAGCACCTCCCACCCCAATTCATTAATTTTTTCTAGAGTTCGCCTTGCGCAGTGCGGTCTTGCATTGTCATGTTGGAGAATGACGCCTTTTCGGTTGACAATCGCTGGCCACTTTTCAATTAAAGATTGATTGACTCGCTGCAATTGTTCGCTGTAGAGGTCTGCAGTAACAGTTTCTCCAGGTTTCAGTAATTCAAAATGAACAATGCCGCGAATACTCCACCAAACACACAAAAGCGCTTTTTTGGGGTGTAAACCTGGCTTAGCAGTACTCCGAGGGATTTCATTTGGAGAGAGCCACTGCCTTTTGCGTTTTGGGTTATCATACAGGACCCATTTCTCATCTCCTGTGATCAAGCGATCAAAAAACGCTTCTGTGTTGTGTCGTTGAAGCAATAAGTTGCATGTGATTGATCGGTTAGCCTTATTCTGTTCGGACAGATTATGCGGGACCCAAACACCTGCTCTGCTTACTTTTCCAATCTGCTTCAAATGTTCTTGGATGGTCGACCAAGGTTTGTTGAGACTGTTTGACAATTCCTCGATCGTCTGACACGGATTTGCTTCCACTTCCGCCCTTAACACGTCGTTGTCTAACGCTGATGGTCTTCCTGATCGATACGAGTCGGAAAGATCAAAATTACCCGATTTGAACTTGGAAAACCACCTTTGGCATTTACGAATGTCCAGTGCATTTGGATAAACATCGCAAATGTTTTTGGTAGCAACTGTTGCGTTATTTCCCTTGCGAAACTCAAAGAGCATGCAATGCCGGATGTGTACCTCTTCTGGTATTTGGCTGGCCATTTTACCCAAAATTACAAAAAAAAATTGTAATTCAATTGTCTATAAGTAAAGAAATCACTATAACCTCACAATGTCTTTGGTACGCCTCTGAACAAAACAATGAGCTGACAAATGACAATCAAGTATTGGCATGCGCAGAAACGACATTACTTTCCGGTCCACCTATTATATAGAATTCATATCAGTATGTAGTTAAAAATTTAGTTATCAAAACAATTTAACCCAAATGTCACAATTTAAAAAATTTCGTCTGAAAGAATTTAGCAACAATACTGATCTGATTATTTGCTTTCATATAATATTTACTGTATAATGGTATGCAATAATTAACCGATTTCTCTTCTAGTTCAAAAGTGTCACTGACCTCACGTATTGTGAGTGTGTGCGACATCATCTGTATGTTGACCTGCGACTGGCTGGTGGGTAGGTTGTCGGAGGAGCGCGATCTCACCAGCCGCGAACCGGTGATCACCTGCTTCGACTTGAGCGTCATCTCCGTCTTTATGAACACCCGCGATATATACTGCGAACTGTTTGTGATTTCATTAGTAACGGAAAAATAGTAAACAAATTGTTTACAATCAATTTTACTGATCGTTGATTTCTTTTCCTGGAGACAGTCTAGGTATCATCTAAGGTCTTACTTCCGCCGTTAGACAGTAGTGTGTCTTTCGGTTTGAACGGAGCGGTGCCTTAGTGAAAGATAAAGGAATAAAGATACTTAAACTTTTGTTAAGCACAATGTGTATATCTTCTTAACTAGCGCTATATCGTTACACGCAAATAACTTATCATCAGGTAAAAAAAACCGCCACTGAAAATGTTAAAAATGACAGTCATGATGATGATAACACTTGTAATACGCTGTCATTTAATCACCTCCAATTACATATATGTATAGTTACATACAAGCTATAGATAAATCGTTGAAAGTACATAAAGCGTGTATCGATCTATATTATATGCAATTTCGATGAAATTTCATTAACCTCAAGGCTCTTATGCTGAATGCAGTCCTTAGCAGCTTGGTGGGCGACGACGGCATGTTCCTACAGAACTTGTCGATGGCGTGATCGACGCCGTTCTTCGTCGCTTCGGCATACCACTCCGAGTTGGTATTGGTGGAGTGCTTATGGAACAGAATGAGGATAGCCAGCGCCACCCTATAGAACACCTGTAACAGAACAACTCTTATATACCCCTGTCTAGAGTTAAAAGCGGCGAATTTTTAGTTTTGAAGATTTTCCATTTCATTAATTTCAGCGTGTAGATTAGATATCCCACTGATTGACATAGGGTTCCCCAATATTTTATACTTGCCAAGGATGTCATAAAGATTGGCAATTGAGAATCAGAGTCTCACGTTGACGACAGGGGATATTTTGAAATGGCTTATTACTGGTAATTAACATGAACAACTTTTATAACAACTCTCCTCTTGATTAGAAAAGAATACATGGCCCAGCACAATAACTCAAGAGACCCAAACGTCCCTTGAACATGGTACACTCTGCTAATTAACAAACGAGGCTCTGGCTCTCACCAACCCGCATTGGGCCAACGTGGTGAGAAAAGATCCAAATCCCCCTAAATAAACACCTACAAACGACGTTCAACAGTGGACGTCTATAGGCTGGTGATGATGATGACTTGAACTTTCTTCTTGGTTTGTTGTCCACGAACCTTAATCCCCTCGTTGAAGAAGCAGTCGAGCACGCGCACGAGGTGGGGGAAGGGCAACGCCGCCAGGATCCACCACTGCCAGTCCGCGTAGATCCGCTCCGGACCGATCGCTCCCGACAGTCGCGAGAGGTGCTGGGCGGCCGACTTCTGCAAACAGTGCGCGCGTTACGGGAATTTTGGACGAACACCATCACTTCACCTGGTAATATCTAATTAATTACGAAGCAACCTTTTATTGTTGTCAATGAGGAAATCATCCTATAGATACTCTGTCTTTTGGGGGAGATTTTTACCAACTAAATTCCCTCGATTATGATCCATAGCCTCTAGAGAGTTCTCTACAAAGTTTTGGTTTCTGTAATAAATATGGATGAAGACCGCTTCAACTGTTGAAAGACTTCTTTGCATTATTACACCATAGAATAAATCCGTGGATAGACTATCCAGAAGAGTGAATGACTGGTCATTCATGGTTGACGAAGGTGTGATTTGTAAAGACAAAAACTTACTGATATTGATGAATTCGTCCACTATAATTGTACTTTAAAAAAAATTATTGGAAAACTTATTTCCTAACGGTACTTAATGATGGATTCATAATTTCCTTTTTCACTGGAGGCAATTCATTTCAAACTAGATAACGAAGTTATCACTCACTCGAAGTGCCATAATTAAAAATTAAAAGGTAGCTAACGAAGTATTTTTTTCCAGCATCAGCGATCCTTTATTAATAGGAAAAAACACTGTTTCTATCTGATATTTTATCTAATAGTTGCATCACAATAATAAGTTTCCGTGTCAAGTAATTCAATTTATCATCTATAACCGATTATTTCTCTCTTTTTATCATTTACAGACACAGACAATAGGTCTTACTTTTTTCCACCTCCTTTTTATCTTTGAGTTTGAACACTTCCTGTCAGTTGTTATATACATACATACATATATATCACGCCTCGTTCCCAGTGGGGTAGGCAGAGACCACCTCTCTCCACCTGCTACGATCCTGGCACACCTCTCTCGCTTCCTCCACTTTCATAAGCGTTATCATGCACGCTCGTCTGTTGCGTGTGCTTTTGATCCGGCCTTTCTTTAGGTCATCTCCGATTTGATCCTAGTATGTCCGCCTAGGTCGACCTGCACCTATTTTTCCAATCATTCTTACCTTGTATATTTCTTTCGTTAATCTTCTTTCATCCATTCTTTCGACATGGCCGAACCATCTAAGCATCCCTGTTATATATATGTATATATATATTAATTTATTTTTATATTGAAACAAAAGCGTTCGGAAGACTACGCAGCATCTTTTCATTTCAGATACGGCAATGTACGAAGATAAAAGTCCAACCCGTGCGTGTTGACATATGGAACCGAGAGGTGACCCCTTGCTATCGGCCTTATAAAAGGGTTCAAAGTTACTCAAAGAGTAATGGGAGAGCTATGCCCGGAGTTTCTCTGCGCTATCGAATCAGAAATCTGAAGATCCGGAGAAGAACTAAGGTCACCGACATAGTCCAAAAGATTGCTAGACTTAAGTAGCAGTGGGCAAGGCACACTGATCGAAGGATCGCCGGCTAATGTTGCAGTAAGGTTCTCGAGTGGCGCCCTTGTAATAGTAGACGTAGTGTTGAGAGGCCTCCCACAACTTGGACCGACGATCTGGTAAGAATCGCCGGAACCCAGTGGTTGCGAGCATCGCGGGACCAATCGATATGGAGATCTTTAGAGCACGCCTATGTCCAGCAGTGAACGTCTATCGGTTAATGACGATATTGAAAGAAGTTTAAATGTGGTAAAATAAAAAGAAAATATAGTAATAGAGAAATCTGATATATTGACACAGCAGCTTCATAGACATGCATCATGCGTCTCCTGATTCACACTTGGCCAACGTTTTTTGTAAGAAAACACTTTCATTCCCATCAGTAGAACATTGAATTGTTTACGTTTTTGTTTTAATAATGATAAAGATAGACATGTTTAGTTTTATATTTGTTAAATATTTTAGGATATATATATAACTTGTTCTTACTTCCGCCCTTTTCCCTGTTATGCGGGGTCGGCACAGTATGTACTTCTCTTCCATATCCCTATATCAGCCGTCATATCTAAATTCACATTCTTCTTACACGTAACTTTTCATGTTTTCTTTATATATATATATAGTACAATAAATACAAAACAGACATCTCTATATCATTATCGGTACTGATTTTTTTCGCAATCTATTTCAGCGTGAACATATTGAGTATGGAAAATATTCCTTAATTTTTGGCGATGATAGAAACTCTTTATAAGTTTAACGCATTCCTGTCTTTCTATATCGTAACATTATTTTTCTTCTTAAACTATATACGATCTATAACGTTCTCGACTATAAAAAGCCGTCTAAAATTATCAGCTTTCATCTACAAAAGTTTAAGTTCTGAGAGGTTTTAGTATTTATTTTTTTAGTAAGTCTATCACTAAGTCACCTTTGACGTAGTTGTGACTGACGTCGCTTTGAGTTCATAGGTGGTAAAATCGATTTGTAATGCTCGTGTCGTTCACCCGATGCGAGATCGATACACGCGGTCAGTACCGTCACCTCTGACCTCGAGATATCCTTATCTAATATTTATGGCTACATCTATGTTCAGGCCCTTCGATGCTTTATTTGTCTTGACACACTTCGTTCTATAATAACAAAGTGAATGAATCCTTTGTTACGTAGTTGAGATATTTAAACTGAATTAATAGGTTTTAATGAATTTGTCATATTATTGAAAAGAAATTTTAACAATATAAAATTTTGTAAGCCACATACCAGTTTTGAACATTTTTTTTAAAAAAGCTGAGTTCTGTTCAACTCATTTCACTAATTCTCTTTCTGGAGCATTTTGAAAAATGTTAACATATCCAATAGTATTGAAATAATATATCAGGAAATGGAATTTTTCAAATTTTTTTCATTTCAATCTTGCGGAAAAGTTGTCCTAAAAGATTACGTTAAATAATGATAATAATAATACTGTGATGTGTGATTAATTGCGGAAAACCTGTACGAGATGAAGAAAAGGTATATAGGAGAGTTCGCTGAAATAAAAGGTAAATTTGGTACACATAATATTTTAGGAGGATGTAAATGACAGAAATGGGGAAGCAGACGATTGAAACTAGCCTATTCTAGTAAACAGATATTTCTTCAATACAAAGAACATGAAACGATAATTAGACTACTTGAAAAATAGTAATACTATTGTGCAGTTATAGTAACTAATATAAACAAATAGTGGAGACCAATAAGAGACCAGGCGAGGCGAAGGCGTCGCGTGCGGTCCCCCCAAGTCAACTCCGATAGCGGCCTGTATTGTAACGCCGTGTCACGCAATGCCCTGGGTTAAGGATTTCCATACACTCAGCTCACCATAAAGTTTAATTTATTTTACATAAAAAAAACAATTATATTACAGTTAATTAAATAATAAACTGTAATACTCAGAAGCATGCGATTCATATAGACAATAATGATGATCATCCAACTCGATAGATATACAACTATGCTGAATTCAAATTGATAAGTATTTTTTTAAGTATAGATAGGAGAAAAGATTTCTGGTGCAGCATGAATACCCTACAGATGAGACGAGTATTGACAATGTCCCTGCTAGTAACTGACATCCTCCTCCTCAAATCGTATTCATCATGTTTGTGGGTCGTGACTACCCCCACCCATCACTCATGTCCTCGTGATGTTTCGCCATCTCTTACTATCTCCGGCTACTCGGAGATTTGATTAATCGTTGATTGTGGAGTCGAGTGTGTTGCGGATCTGGTTAAGCCAAAGCATTGGGTTGCTCCACGGCCTTTTTTTCTTCCACTTTGCCAGTAACCAAAAGTTTTTCAAAGTTGTTTCCTTTTCCTGGCAATGTGTCCGAAATATTCTATGATTGGCTTGAGGCAGATAGAATAGAGATCCTCATCTGACACACCAATTCTAAATGAGATACAGATAAGGTAAGACATACAGGACTCGTGAAATTAATAGACTCCAACCTTCAGAATGAAATAATATAAAAAAAAAACTAAATAATTCAACAATTTTAGATGTTAAAGTAATAAAGTTTAATTCAAAGATTGAATAAAACTCTTTGTATAAGTTATAAAACTATTTTTTTCCCCATACAAATTTTATTGTAAGTTATTCAGCTGTATATGCCCTTAATCTATTAAAATAAATATAGATTTTTCTGTAGTGTGCAACCGCCCTAAGGCAAATCGTAGGGTAATAGACGACATTGTATAGGAGTAAATTATACTCAGCTGCGATAAGAAACTTAGCCGGTTGAATTTTTCCCTAAAGCGTTTTACTTTCACGATTTCATAATATTTGATTGACATAAATAAGGATTGTTTTGATAAGAAATTTTAGATTAATATGGTGATGTTACAAAAGATAACGATATCTGTGTCGCGTTTTATTAGATTAGTTTACAAGTGTATCAGCAAAATTCTTTGCATTAGTATGCAAGTTCGTAGAATTGCGATTTGAAAATTCGTTTCTTTTATTTCTATTACTATCCATATTTTTTTTACTTCAATAGAATGTCAGGAATACATGATATCTCTCGGATTAAGCGCATCTTATAACTCAGGACCCTAGCTAATTTTATATACTACATAATCCTTTTTAATCTATACTAAATTAAAAGTTCAAATCATTAGATTATTGATGAAAGAAAGGATATGCAACAGTAAATTTTCTTTAAGATCAAATTGTCAGTTTGTTCAGTTCAATCAACCTCATCATTATCATCGTCATCGACCGTATTCCAAAAGGTTTAAAATTCTGTTTCACCCAACGGGTACGGTACATCATCAAAAGCGAGACGAACAGATGATTAATTTTTTAATCTGTCAAATTCTCGGAAATATTCCCCGTTCGGCGGCAATCCGCCGACCCTCAAACCCCCCATCCCTTTATTAACACTTCAACAACCCCTTTAGGGAAAGAATATTATAAAACTCATTAGTAGCTGACCTCTAAATAGCAGAAGAAATATCTCTACCAAATTTTAAGTCTTTACATTTAATAGTTTTGCAGACCACGTGATGAGTCACCGAATCTCTGGATCTCCTGTATATATATCGGATAATGATCATGAGATATATATATATATATAGACAGATTTACAATTGGTATAATTGATTATATAAAAGAGAGCTTTGAATTTTTTTATTGTAGAGGATCGTAGTTCATAAAAGGTTAGAAACATAATATACCCAGTTCAAAACATGAAATAATTATGGAAACAAATCTTACGGCATGTTTTTTAGCGATCTGCATGACAGTCTTCCATGTGACCTCGTTGTGCAGCTTCGTCTGTGTGATGAACATCTTCTCCTTGGACGCAACCAAGCTCGCCATGCAGTGGTAGCACTCCTCCTCTGTGGAAGACAATATGAACATTTATCGATTAACGAAGAATATGTTCTTAATAATTCTTTAAAGAGTCGACTGAATCTGATGATTGCTACAGCTTAGTTTACTTTAACCCGGTTGGTTGTTGGTTTTCTCTTTAACACTGTCAATTAAACAATTTGCTATAACATCGGTATAATTATGTGGCAAATAGAATATGAAAATCGAAATCTAATTTGACCATTAAGAGTGGAGCAACTAACAGTGGGCTGTGTGAGGCACTGATGGCTGTCCCGTGTGAATGGATCCAATTAGAGCAGCGACCCGTCAGGAACGAGCAGATGTACCGGACAGATTATGCAATATATACTAACATTTTATACACATATAATATAATACTCTAGAAAATGGCACAGTTCCATTTGATCTCTTAGCTTTATACAACAATTTCCAACAACCCAACGTGGTCCAAGTCTTGGTATTGTTCTTGCTTTGGTCATCTCTACTATTAGTATTTTGCCACAAGAAAAAAAAAGGATTTTATAAAAAGTTTGTAGAGATATTTACGAATGCTTTTAATATATTAAAGTGAGATCGTCAGAGTTACATTTGATATTATTAGGGTAGGGTCGTGTAAAAGCGATCCCGGTACCATTTAACGGTGTTAGAGCTGAGTGCTCCGTAGCTAAGTGATCCGCGCCCAGTGGGCGGTGAGAGTGGCGAAAAGGCAACCCGTGTCAACGGATAAGTAGGCACTTTTAAAATCATTTAAGGAAGTACAAAAGGTCGATCTTATTTCATCAGTTCCATAGATTATAGAATTGGTATATTATTGAGTGATATAGATACGTTCTGAGTGCATAAACTAGTATAAACTATAAAAGAAAACTGGTGAAGTCTCTGTAGCCGGACACCGTCTAGTTGGGTACTACCGCAGCGCCTATTGCAACGACAAACATCACTGTCTTCGGGTATGAAGGGCGCTGTAGCTAGAGTAATTATTGGGTTAGGAGACTCACCATCTAATGTCTCATGACAACGAGCACAATGTGGTGCAGGATATCATCCTAACTAGCGCCACAATGTTATGGGCGGGTGTATCACTTGCCATAAGACGTTTAGATCACCGATGAAGCTGCTAAGGGTTGTCTTACTAAGGAGGCATACTTCATCATGAAAACCACCAGGTTCACGTTCCGCTACTCTTCGTTCTTTCGTCGCTTAATTCAATAATCAAAGTTTGAGAAAAGTAATTTTTCTTTTCAACCGTCAATTTACGTCCCCACGGTTGGGGCACAGGCCTACCCTCAATACGAGGACGACGGGGCCATAGTCACCACACGGGACCAACGCAGATTAGTTTCCTCGCAATGTCCTTCACCGTTAGAAAAGTAATAAAAGCATATAACTAGATATAACTCACTGAAATTTAGGATTACATTATATTACCGCAATATTGCCAGAAATAGTTACGTTAAGAATTTATGTGGGTAATATGATAAGATAAAGTCAAATCAAGAGTATAAACATAACGGACCAAAATTACTTACACCTCATATATGTAGTTAAATATAACGTTTTTGATCCGTAAACAAACGACTATAATGTACTACACTAAACAAAACCTACACAAGTGATCCTCTTCGCTTATCAGCGTTGCAATTTAACAATTACATCAGTATCAGATAAAGCCACCTTTATGCCCCTTCTCTTTCCACCTTTGTGCTTGATTGACGGTCACATATGACGTCAGCATTGGCTATTGCCGTCAGTAAAACCATAAACCACCCCCTGATACAGAACTAAAGTATAACTTCCTTCACTACTGATAGGTTTCTATCGTCAGATGTCTAAGTAGGTATCATTGCAGTCGATAAACAGCACTATGTTCCGGTATGAAGGACGCTGTGGCTAATGAAATTACTGGGGCATTTAATGTCTAGCGGAGATGAGAACAATGTGGTGTTATGTATAACATCCTAAACTTGGCAATTACATCTCTTACCACCAGACGAACGTCCAACTGGTTTTACTTTGAGATTTAATATTGGGTCTAACATTACCAGCACCTCTCTGATAAGTGAAGACGAAAGTCATGAAATATTTCTGAAATTCAGCGGGAAAGTCACAGTAGAAACAGTAAGAATAAAAACTAATCAAGTAAAGTATATTATAATTAATTAAAAATGGGAAATATATAAAAACTGTGATAAAAATAAAGCAATAGTTAAGAAAATGAAACACTAAGTCAGATTTATGAATAAAACGATAACTGGAAGAGATGGTAAACATTTTGAAGAGACTGGAATGCTGCTGAGGACGTCTTTTTATATATTACATGTGGTTTTCAGGAAACAGCAAAAAGAGATAACGGTTTTCACTTAGGAGAGAGGAATGGCTGAAGGAAATGATATGCAGAACGAAAGAGACAGAAGAAAGAAAGAAGAGAAAGAAATTGAAAGAAGAATAGAGCATGTAAGATGGAAAGAATAAATGATGAGAATGTGAAAATCCGAATTTAGATTCAATAAATTTTTTTTCAACAGTCAATTTACGTCTCCAATGTTGGGGCACAGGCCTACCCTCAATATGAGAGCGAGGGGCCATAGTCACCGCGCGGGCCCAATGCGGATTGGTGACTGCACACACAGCTTACATTAAATTCTATTTCATGTGCAAGTTTCCTTAAGGCCGCACGCTCTAACCATTAGGACAACGAGAAACTTTTGGATTACTTATGGTAAATGAACTGTGGATAAAGGCCCTGACCCACCGCACGTAGGGTAACAATTAAAAAAAAAAAGACTACCAGCCATTTAAATAATGTAGTAGTTTTTACAGCCTCGATTCCTAAAATATGTATATATATATCTATTAGCCTAGACTAGGTAATTTTATAACGAGCTATTGAATTTCCAACTTTGGAGCAGCTACGTTGAATACAAATGACCACAAATTAATTCTGTGTACTGATGAAGGTTTTGTTGACGTTGGTGATTCGACTGTCGCTGTACGACCGCGTACGACCAATATTGGTTCGTCCGTGAATTATAATTGGAGGTCGTGGACCTGGTACAAATTAAAATGTTTTGTTTATAAACGTATCGGCTGTTACCTAATGTCGCGTTGGTCGTGTATTACTGATAGTAATTACATCTGCTGATCGAATTTAGATCTCAATCATCATCATGATCAGCCGACAGACGTCCACTGCTGGATAAAGGCCTCCCCCAAAGATCTCCACATCGATCGATCCTGCGCTGCCCGCAGCTTTCACCTGATTGTCGGACCACCTAGTGAGGGCCTGCCAACACTACGCCTTCTGGTACGCGGTCGCCATTCGAGGACCTTAGTGCCCCATCGGCTGTCAGTTCTTCATGTAAAGATCTCAATATTAAATAGTAATGTTGGAATAATGGCTATGTCCATTTTATGAGATCAATCATATGATACGTATATGAAGCATGCATACTCTATCCGAAATCTCTATGCTTTTACTTGAAAATATACTGGTGGTAGGTCTTTGACCAGCACCAGACTGTTGAAGTACCACCGCGGCTCCTGTTTCTGCCACCAAACAGTGAGGAAATTTTACTGCGTTTCGGTTTCAAGGGCGTTATAACTAGTGTCTAGCTGAGATGAGAACGATGTGGTGTTATGTATATCATTCTAACTAGCGCCTCGTTGTTATAGGTATCACTTACCATCAGGTGAAACTCCTCTTCGTCTCGTAGCTTTGCCTTGACATTAACGAGGCAAGTCTCTTTATATGGCAAACGTATCATTTGCTACAGCTGGTCAATATGCCAAATTTACAGTACGTTTAATTGTGCCGTTTGTTTACTGAAGAATAAAAGGGGGAGTAAACGGGAAGTTAATAAATCATCGCAAACGTTAACCAGTCTGATTTTCCTTCGCAAATAACGAGCTTTAAATCATTGGTGGATACTAAAACGTTTCTTTATCCGCGTTCATTCCGAGAATGTTTGAAAATTTTCCATCACAACACCGAGCGGGCTTTGATGAATCTGACAGTCTGAAATAATCCGCAATATCTTCAGAATTCAGACTACATTGAAAAACAAAAAAACAACAACAAGCTTTCTTCGATGTACTCAAGTGTACATTCATTAAAGCTTTCAAACACTGCTATTTCCGGATCTTTTACTCACCACTCTTACTAGATGCAAAATAACATCATTTTAATTTTTTTTTATTATATTTAAGTTTTAAGTAAAATATAATTTAAATTATTTTGTACGACATTAAGTTCATCATCATCAGCCGACAGACGTCCCCGGCTGGACATAGGCCTCCCGTAAAGTTCTCCACAGAGTTCATGACCCAGTGCGGGTTGGTGAGTGGTCAGAACCTCGTCTGTTATTCAGTGAGACGTCCGCTGATCATAATGATGATGATGAGCATTACTGCTGCGGAGGTATGCGGATGTGACGTCACCGGGTTACGAAACGCCGCCTATCCGAAGTTGCTTATAAATCGCCACGAGTGACCATACGGATGTCTTTCCTTCGGCCCATCGTACGAACTGATGATTACTATATACCAAAATTAGGTTTTATTACTTAAAGCTAATATATAATTAAGCTAATATTAATAAAAGCAATCAAATCTATCATATTTAGTTTAATTAAATGATTGATATGATCAATATTTATATTTGACAAGCTTCGATAACAAACATTTTGTTGTAACACCGGTTTCGCAGATCGGCTGCAGCATACGTAATGATCTCTATGATGTTCATAGAGCGGAACTGTTGTGTTGGCTGTGACGCTGCTGCTATCATACGTGACGCTGCTGCTACCATACGTGACGCTGCAGCTATCATACGTGACGCTTCACATGTCGCACTACGTTAACTCCTTATCGCGGAGTCACGTGCGATGATACACTATATTTTTTTCTACGACACGGGTATCTTAGGTCTCTGTCATCGGAGACCGTCTAGGTAGGTACCACCGCAGCGCCTGTTTCTGCTACCAATCATTACTGTGGTCCTGTTTGAATGGCGTTATAGCTAATGTAATTACTGGCGTAACGACACTCAACATGTTAAGTCGGTAAGTAATATTGTGTATTGTGTAACATCCTAACTGGCGTCACGTTGTTATGGGAAGGCGTATCACATACAATCAGGTGAATGTCCGGCTCTTCTTGTCGTTTAATTAAATAAAAAAAATTAATAAATAGACGCAGACGATAGATATATAACGTAAGCAGACATTCCCGGCCCGCTTACCTTATCTGACACCCCCGTAACTCCCTATGGGGAGGAATTATATATAATGCTTAGCTGGCCTATACTTAGCAAAAAGAATATTTTTACCATATATTCCAAGTCTCTGTGTCTTATCGGCTATCTTCACATAACCGAAAATATCTTATATATATATTAGGTTGGGGAAAAAGAAATCCATTATTTTTTCGGTAGATGGCTGTAGTGATAAATTTCTCGTAAAGTATCGATCAAACAGTTTCAGATTTATGCTCGTTGGAAAGGTGACATTTCGCAGTAAAAAAATTCTTTTAGCTGTTTTTTGTTTGGTGCATTCAATTGTGAGTTACAGGGTGTTAAAAATGGAAGTGAACAAAGAGAAAATTCGGTACATTTTACAGTTTTTCTTTGACAAAGGCGAAAATGCAAGCCAGGCGGCTAAAATTGTGAATGGTGTTTATGGACCCGATACTGTAACAGCCAATTATGTGCAATTTTGGTTTCGTAGATTCCGTTCACGAATTTTTTATGTTAAAGATGCACCTCGCACAGGTAGGCCGGTCGCCGAAAATGTCGATAAAATCGGAGAAATGATCGAAGTTGACCGGCATGTTAGCAGTCGTAACATCGCCCACGAGCTAAAAATGGACCACAAAACAGTTTTAAACCATTTACACAAAGCTGGATTCAAAAAGAAGCTCGATGTTTGGGTGCCACAACAATTAACAGAAAAAAACATGATGGATCGAATTTCCATCTGCGAAGCCTTGGCCAAACGGAATGAGATAGACCCATTTCTTAAACGGATGGTGACTGGAGATGAGAAATGGATCACATACGATAACCCTGTGCGAAAACGATCATGGTCAAAGAGCGGTGAAGCACCTCAAACGGTGGCCAAACCAGGACTAACGGCCAGGAAGGTTCTGCTGTGCATTTGGTGGGACTGGAAGGGGATTATTTATTATGAGTTGTTTCCATATGGCCAAGCACTAAATTCTGATCTCTACTGTCAACAACTGGACCGTTTGAAGATAGCAATTGACCAGAATCGGCCAGAATTGGCCAACAGGAGAGGTGTCGTGTTCCACCAGGACAACGCTAGGCCACACACGTCTACAGTGACTCGCCAGAAACTTCGGGAGCTAGGTTGGGAAGTTTTAATGCATCTGCCATACAGTCCGGACTTGGCACCAAGCGATTACCATCTTTTTCTTGCATTACAAAATTTCTTTAGTGATAAAAAATTGGCATCTATGGAAGATTGTGAAAATCGGCTACTAGAGTTTTTTGCAAATAGAGAGCAGGACTTCTACGAGAGAGGCATTATGAAGTTACCTTTAAAATGGCAACAAATCATAGAACAAAACGGTGCATATTTGACCCAAATCGGACAATCCGAAGCATGTTAAATAAAGTCCTGAAGTTCATATAAAAATAATGGATTTCTTTTTCTTCAACCTATTATTTGATTAGTGTCGTATTTACATCATACAACCGATTACATGATTTTGATAACGATTGGGATTTTTCATATAGATATATTATTTTAGAGTAGAGCTGGAAATCGTTGAGAATAGCCTAGCAGTAAACGTCTATCGGTTGATGATGATATTTTTTTTTAAATGTCTGTCATCAATCTAAGCACCAAACTCCTCTGAAGAAGGCACATAATAATGATGATGATTACATTGTATCGTTAGTTACCACCATACTACGCTTGTAAACTTGTGATATAAGATGATAAGTATCGTTACCCTTAAAATTTCACAACTTGCAGCTCCCTTAAAATCAGATCGCAGTAATTTTTGACGGCAGAAATACGAACAGTGGTGGTAATCTAGACAGGTTCAGATAGTATATTTATAATTTGATCATTACATTCATAAAATTTTACAGATACATATAAATGTATATTTTGTGGTAGTGAAACGTATAAGGTCTAAGGGGTGTAAGGGGTCCCCGCACAACAACTCACGGAAGCCAAGCCAACCTCATCTGTTCGTGGTGTATCCTGCTAATCGACAAACGAGGCTCTGGCTACTACCAACCCGCATTGGGTAAGCGTGGTGGAATATACCATAAATCCTCTCATATGAACCCCAACAAACGACGGCCCCTAGAGCTCGTCGGTACCAAAGGAAATGCTGATTGTGTGAAAGTCGCGGGAAGTGGCTGGATGTGAGCAGCGCAGGACCGATTGGTGTGGAGATCTTTGGGTGAGGCCTATGTCCAGCAGTGGACATGTACGGCTGATGATCATGAATGATAAAAATTTTTTCAGCCTAATTTCTAAATATTTAAGCAATATCTTAGCTTCGGTGTAAGTGATACATTTGCCTTAATCTTATACATATCTGACGTCTGCTGACAAGTAGATTAACAAGTGAACGATAACATGCAATTGTTAACCTCCAAATTTTGTTACATAATACTCTTATTATCTAAATAAGAGTTAAATCAACTCCACCTATACTTCGCTAGGACAATTATCCAATGCTTTATTGGTGATGAAAGCAAGAGTCGATTACGAGTTATTACTCGTGTCTCGACCTCGCCGGTATGGAGCTCTAGCAGTGATATAAAATGAATTCTCTCAGCGGACCACACCCACGTCATATGCACCTGAGCGACGAAGGTCACTAGAGGTCTTGTTCATAATTTATAATTACTGACAACACGCAGCCGACTCGACACAAAAACACGACGCCAGTCACGAACACTTACAGTCATTGTTTACATCATAACAGTTAATAGGGGGACCGGAAAGTAATGTCGTTTCTGCGCATGCCAATACTTGATTGTCATTTGTCAGCTCATTGTTCTGTTCAGAGGCGTACCAAAGACATTGTGAGGTTATAGTGATTTCTTTACTTATAGACAATTGAATTACAATTTTTTTTTGTAATTTTGGGTAAAATGGCCAGCCAAATACCAGAAGAGGTACACATCCGGCATTGCATGCTCTTTGAGTTTCGCAAGGGAAATAACGCAACAGTTGCTACCAAAAACATTTGCGATGTTTATCCAAATGCACTGGACATTCGTAAATGCCAAAGGTGGTTTTCCAAGTTCAAATCGGGTAATTTTGATCTTTCCGACTCGTATCGATCAGGAAGACCATCAGCGTTAGACAACGACGTGTTAAGGGCGGAAGTGGAAGCAAATCCGTGTCAGACGATCGAGGAATTGTCAAACAGTCTCAACAAACCTTGGTCGACCATCCAAGAACATTTAAAGCAGATTGGAAAAGTAAGCAGAGCAGGTGTTTGGGTCCCGCATAATCTGTCCGAACAGAATAAGGCTAACCGATCAATCACATGCAACTTATTGCTTCAACGACACAACACAGAAGCGTTTTTTGATCGCTTGATCACAGGAGATGAGAAATGGGTCCTGTATGATAACCCAAAACGCAAAAGGCAGTGGCTCTCTCCAAATGAAATCCCTCGGAGTACTGCTAAGCCAGGTTTACACCCCAAAACAGCGCTTTTGTGTGTTTGGTGGAGTATTCGCGGCATTGTTCATTTTGAATTACTGAAACCTGGAGAAACTGTTACTGCAGACCTCTACAGCGAACAATTGCAGCGAGTCAATCAATCTTTAATTGAAAAGTGGCCAGCGATTGTCAACCGAAAAGGCGTCATTCTCCAACATGACAATGCAAGACCGCACTGCGCAAGGCGAACTCTAGAAAAAATTAATGAATTGGGGTGGGAGGTGCTGCCTCATCCACCATATTCGCCCGATGTTGCACCATCGGATTTCCACTTATTCCGAGCGCTGCAACACTTTTTAAGTGGCAAAACATTTGCAAATTTGGATGATATCCAAAATGCCATCTCTAGATATTTTGCCGAAAAACCAATTAATTTTTATCGATCAGGGATTGAAAATTTACTCACTAGATGGCAAAAGGTTATTGACAATGATGGGGAATACATCATTGATTAAAAATAAAGACTCGTTAAAAATGTATGTGTTTGTATTTAGCGTAAGAAAACGACATTACTTTCCGGTCCCCCTATTTGGAATAAAAATATATTTGGAAAAAAAAAATTGAGCTGTTGACATTTTAGCACATGTGAATTCTTTTCATATTACCATTGGCTTCTATAATCTCTACTTCATAGGATAGGGTAAACCTCGTCAGTCGTGAAAGACGACTATGAGCCTAAGGTTCACTGGTCTTGAGGGAGACGGGAAGTGGGTTCGTAATTACTTCAGTATGGAGAGGGTGATGAGGACAGTAGTCTTAGTTCGATAGATAGTCGTAGATCCTAGTCCTTACGAAATTAAGGAGACCACCGAAGAGCTATAAATACTATATGGCTATGATACTGACGGTAGGTCTCTACTGCCGAGATCTGTCATGTGGGTACCACCGCAGCTCCTATTTTTACCACTAAACAGTAGAGTGCACCGAGCATTACCGTGTTTCGGGTTGAAGGGCGTTGTAGCTTATATAATTACTTACGTACATGACTTAACGTTATGTGTATTAACTACCGCGATATTGTTAGCTGTCTATCGGCTGATGATGATATTGTTATCGGCAGGAGTATATCTTACCATCACTTGAACGTCCTGCTCGTCTCGATCAATAAAAAATACAGTTGGAATTTTTCCCCAATATTTGAAAAATATATTACCAAAGACAGAAGGGATTGTACCACGCTGATCACCAACCTTCACTAGTTGGAGAGGAATTTTAAGAAGACGAATAGCATCGACCGTTCATGACCGACATGACCATTCTGAAAAAATACAGGATACATTAAGAGGTACACAAAGGATGGAGGACCACCGTTTCGGTTGAAAGCTTTGCCACTGAGATGAAAATAACTTTAATACTTCACAAGACTGGAAAGGGACAAAGATAAAAGTGTACTTTTAATACCGCTGAGTTTTCCGACTCATTACGGAAACTAAATATGTCATATAATTTAATATCCTTTTCATCTTTAAAGAGTACAGCGTTTGAATTTAAAAATCGATAAATCTTTCGTGAAATTTTGACTTTTATAATAACCCTACCAGATCAAAATGTCCTTCATTCTTTAACTGTCTCATGGAAGTGTCTGGTTCCATTCAGAATTCAAATGGAATTTTGGTTTATAGTAGGCTAAGTACATGCCCTAGATAGTTACCGCCCTCATATATTAAATCTGTCTTAACAGTATCGCTATGTTCCGGCTGTCGATATTTGAGAGCTAAAGGATTACCATTCACATCCACATTTTCACTTTGCAGACGTCTACTGCTGCGTTGAATAAAAAAAGTTAGTTATTTGTTAAGAGTACTAACTATCGTCATACCACAAGCGCTATCTGGTGCTGAGTAGACATCCTAAGTAGCACGTTAATGTTATAAATAAGCGTATTGTTTACTACCAGTTAAAGGTTTTGCTGGATATATTCTTTGTAAAGTTTTTTGTATCTAAACTTTTACTCGAGTAATCATCATCATCATTCATTATCAGCTGAAAGACGTCCACTGCTGGATATAGCAGTCCCCCAAAGATGGATTCTACTGTGCCCACATTCAGCTGCTTCCCGCTACCTTCACCAGATCATCGGACTACTTAGTGGAGAGCCCGCCAACACTGCGTCTTCCAATACGCGGTCGCCATTTAAACTGTTCCATCGGCCATCAGTCCTTCGAGCGATTAGTCCAGCCCATTGCCACTTGAAAAAACAACCTTTTGAACTATATCGGTGACTTTAGTTCTCCTGTGGATCTCCTCATTTCCGATTCTATCACGCAGGGAAACCCCGAGCATAACTCTAAGCGGCCAGATAGGAAGATTACACAAATTTAATAGAAGCGTAGATAAAATTGAAGCAGTTGTTACAGATATACTATTACTTTATACATGTCTAAGATAGGATTGTTTTCAAATGTCTGATGTTCAAAATACCTGAACACAATCGCTTCAGTTACCAAGTTATTGCAAATGTTAAAAAATGTATCTTTGATGTGGTATCATATAGAAGAGAGAATGGCAAGTTTTACAGCTGAGCCTGGTTTCAAAAGCGAGTCGTAAACTCCTAACGACTTCCCATTATAAAACTAGCCTAATTTGCTTCAGCGTCGTTAAAACATTGTTTTGCGCGTCGAAAGCTTAGCTCCATTGTTTTTAGTATCGATTACAATATAATGGACTTTAAATTATCTAGCTGTAAAATTATTTAGCAGTATGTTCGGTATATCACACGGGATTGCTTTGTATTAATTTTTTTGATTAACAAAATAATAAACGCTAGATGGAAGAACGTTGACCGTTGATTCCATCTGGTAGAACTGGTCCGGGAAATCATTAAAGCTCTCCCCGTAACTTTCCAAGATTACAATAACATTACAAACGCTATAGTACAGAAGTATTTCTATAGTTTTTTTTATATCCTCTGCTTCGTAATTAGATTGAGGAAAAAACATTCAACAGTTAATAGCATCATCGAGCATCTCCAAAGAAATGGAAAAACGTAAAAATTTTGAACTCCGCTCTTTGTTCATTAGTAGATTTGTTGAAAAATGCTGTTCTATCTGAGTTATCAGGATTACTTATATCTATAATATCCCTACTGTGTCAGCTTGCTAACATAAGCCTCGATTCGGTTTTATGCATGGAAGCAATTAGCTGACCGTCTTCCATCCACCCACTTTTTTTCCAGTGTCTACCAGTATATACCAGCCCGTCTTCACTTCTTCCTCTCAATGCATTTTATTACCTCTGAATTATTTGTGGTACATCGAAACTACTCGTTCGCTCCTTTGTTCACAATCCGTATGCCAAGCATTACTCTTAAGTTACGGGAAATGAATTAGTTTACTTACGATAGGCAGTAAAGAATTTACAGTTGATCAAAAATCAAAACTACTTGGTTTTGTTTAATGAATCCACGGGACAAGCGGGTCGTTCACCTGAGGGTAAGTGATACGCAAGCCCATCACAACGTGGCGCTAGTTACAATGATATTCACAGCATCACACTGCATTCGTCGCATTGAGACAAGATGGTAAATCTCGTTACCCTAGTAATGTTTTCACAGTACTGTTTGGCGGCTGATATAGGCGCTGCGGTGGTACCTACCTAGACCGTTTCCGGGAACGGGGATCTACCACCAGTAAATGATTCACTTGAATATAGCTACTCAGGAATTAAACTAACGAATCATTGCTTTTGTGTGATAAAATATATTTGTGGCGATTCAGCACGAGAGTTATAAATAGACGTTGTGTATCTTGTAGCGGAGAGTCCATGGTTTCCATTTTATTGCCACAGCGACCGGCGATGCCAACGACCTCCACATTTATGAATACGTGTAAAAATACACGAATGTACGTTTGTTACGTACTGCACGAGCGATACGTTATGCAAATATCTTTTTAACCGGGCCCCAGTGTACTCAAATGTATAAGTCAAATTTATCGCATTATCTTAACGATACGGCTTGTGGACGGTTGATAGGGACCAGACGGAAATAGGACGAGGAAAAATATGTTGTTGTCAACACGTTAACCAACATTAATGTTCGAATTAAAATTAGGGTTTTACTATTCGAATGCATGGAAAGAGACGAAAATTTGTTATGTTAAAGGTTCGCTAATTTTGTAACTTACAAAGTTTCCCTTCTAGTTACTCTTTCAATGTATTGTATTAAAAGAATTTCATTAACTTCTTTCATGTGTACAATCCGCCCATATGAATCCTTACATACAAAGGCCCCTAGTGTCCGACGGTGTCGAAGGCCATGCTGATTGTATGTGAAGATCTTTGGGGGAGGCGTGTGTCCAGCAGTAGACGTCTATCGGCTGATGATGATGATGATGATATCTATAATAAGCTAATAGTTGAGGTTAACTTCAAAATTAAGTGACAATAAAGACCTGGGTCTTAATAGATTAAGCAGCAAAAGGAACCAGACGGTAGGTGATAGTCCTGCCTACAACAATATGACGCTAATTAAGATGATACACAGCACCACATTGTGCTCGACGCCTTGAGACCTAAAATGTAAAGTCAAGTCGCCCCAGTCATTTCACTAGCTACAAAATCTTTCAAACCGGAAAAGAATAACGCTTGCATACTACAAATTAGCGGCAAAAATATTAGCTGCTATGGCGCCGGAAACAGAAATCTACCACCAAAAAAATTACGGTAAAGCGCGTTTGCTTAGAATATTCAGGTTTTCATATATACATATATTACTATTGCTTGGCTACTGCCAAGCCAACTGGGTTCGAAAATACCACTATTATCAATAAAATTTCATTAGACCTGATCACGAACTCGAAGCCTGGACCTAGGTAATCAAGGCAGTCAAGATTTCTGATGTCTCCATCGTCTACGTACGGCAGTTCAAAAGGACCAATAAAACACTGGTTAATTGATCATTACGATCAGTTGACCCTTGATTACAAGTGTACCAAGTTTACAATGATAATTGCGCAGTAATATGTTTATTACGAGTAACAAGTCGTAAGATTAAAGATTATATATGTTGATTCCTCGTGGCAGGTAAGAGATGGGAAGTATATTCTATTCCCTCAATAGTGAAAAAGCTTTACCGCCCGACTATATGGCTTTTCACCACCAGGTGGGTATAGCAATGAAGTAATCTATATAACCATAACAATGTACATATAATTGTGTGTGTGTATGAGTCTAAAATGTAAAACGGCGCGAGTCCTTGCCTGTTCACAGTTCGAGCCTAAGGTCAACCACCTAAATGGTACATGTCACGTGTTTCTGTGTGCCGGTGATTCACGACACCGTTCTATTATAGGACACTCTGTAATTGTCTGAGCAATAAAACTGCATCCATTAAATCACCCATGAAATAAATCATAGCGTTTTTCTTACATCACAAATCCGGGTTTTTTTTTTTTCAACACCCAATTTACATCCTCACTGTTGGGGCTCAGGCCTCCCTTCAAAATGAGGGCGATGGGGCCATAGTCACCACGCGGGCCCAATGCGGATTGGTAACTTCACACACACCTTAGAATGAATTGTAATTCATGTGCGGGTTTCCTTCACCGTTTGTATTTCGCTGTTGTTACTAAAGTTCACAAATGTACATAACTTAAATAGTAAAGTCATCGGTACATGCCGAAATTCGAAGCCGCGACTTTCGGAATGAACGCCGCAGGCTCTAACCATTAGGTTAGCGAGGTACTCGTATAGTAACATTAATGACTACATATAGAAACTCATTAGTTTCAATATATAGCACTAGATGTTCCTCGACCGTTTTGCTGGTAGTTACACCCCTACAGCCACCTTTTCGAGATAAAATTTTTAAAATCCATACTTGATTGACCTCTAAATGGCAGAACCAATCATCATCATCAGCCGATAGGCGTCCACTGCTCGACAAACGCCTCGATCAAAGATCTCCACGTCGGTCGGTGGTTTGGCCGATGGGGCATTAAGGTCCTCGAGTGGCGCCCGCGTACCGGTAGACGTAGTGTTGTGAGGCCTTCCACAAGGACCGACGATCTAGTGAGAATCGCGGGAACCCACTGGATGCGAGAAGAACCAATATCTATACCAAATTTCGAGTGTTTACGTCTAATAGTTTCAGAGATCTCGTGATGAATCAATAGATCTTTGAATATAATGAAAATAGATTTCCTTTGTTCAATCACGTGAAAACTAGTGAGCGTATCGACACGGGAACATGAGCATTCGCGCGGAATGATTTGTAGATGGTTATTGGCTATTTATTTATTGAATTTCATAGATCCTTCATCATTTTATTTCTAATTGACTTTTATAAATATTTTCACTCGAAGTCATTTGCGGTTGCGGTTGCGGTTGCTCTCAAAGAATATTTCAGACGAATTTCAAGTCTAATTAATATTAATTACAAGACCATATTCTCTATTTCATCTTTATTGCTGGTCGGTTTTTTATCGGAGACGACTTACTCAGACGGTCTCCGGTAAAAAACTTACATTACTAATAGAGGCCATGTGAAAGGCCTCGAAGTGGTGCGTGCGGTACTTCAGCCTAACCCTTTTATAAGGGGTGGAAAGTAGCCACTCCACGATGTGGTCTTATCAAGGCCTCTTGCTGTCGGGACCACGGTTGTGTGCGACAGCGTTCCTATGGTTCCGGTCAAATGCATTGAGTGGGAAACCGTGGAGTTTTAATCGGTAAGACTTCGGCATAACTCTTTTGTAGTCCTGAAAGGTATCCAATGCAGGATTTCCTCACAGAAAAAAAAAGATATTACATTACTGTGTTCCGGTTTTTCCGGTTAAGACAGGAGTATTACTTACCGTTAAGTTAACGTCTCACCCGTCTCATCAATCATTGAATAAAACAAATCTTAGTAAAATCGCTCGCTGATTCGTGAATATTGAGATTCAAGAAAGCTGTGAGAACGCTAATGGCATCTAGTTTATGTCGTAAAAATTTTCACCGGATGTGAACCCAGGGCTTCATGCAACTACTATGTCTACTCGTCCACGTGTATCTGTAACCGTAATCGTTGGCTCGCGGCGATCGTAAAACGCGAGCTTTTGATGTTGCAGTGATTGCGTTGCGCGTACGCACCCGCTTTTGCTTTTACAGTCCGGTTTTGCGCAATGGTGACCCAGTCATATATATTCTCCTATGTTTTAATTTTTTATTCATAGTGAAGTATCTTTGGAAACGGCGTGACGACAAAAATATATTTTTTTTTATCAAGGAAATAACGAGACGAACGGACGTTCACCTGATGGTAAGTGATACGGCGGAACATAACAGTTTCACTCTAGTTATAATGATATATACTACACCATATTGTGCTCGTCGTCTTGAGACACAAATGTTGAAACTCGTTACCCCAGTAATGTCCCCAGCTACAGTTCAAACTAAAACACAGTACACTACTGTTTGGCGGTAGGAATAGGAGCTGCTGTGGTACCTATCTAGATGGTCTCCGGCTACAAAGACCTATCACTAATTTATAGGGTTTAGGCTATATCCGTCGTCTCCTTTCCCAGCTATGGTTAGTAGAGTGCCATTAACTACTACTATCTTCAAACGCCGCATGCGTACTCGCATATGACTGTGCACATCATGGAGATTAATCCCTAACTATATTCTGAATATACTATAATGTATTAAGAAGAGAAAAGTTGAAATCTAAAGCACATTATTTCAATCTTCTTTTCTTTCTCTCGTACTTTAATCAATAAAATTTTTCCAACTCTCTGTTTCTCCCTCCGCATTGTATTCATTCATTCCAATACAAATTACTCTTTCCAATAAAAATAACTTGTGTGAACCTCATATTGATTTTTTTTGTTACAATCTATGACATGTTATTTATTATAAATAGCAACTCTTCTCTTTGACGGCGACCTTTTTTTCATCTTCATCAATGTTAATAAAATAGTAAGTTTTCTAATAATATATTATATAACAGGAATAAGTAAATTTTTAAATAAATTTCAGGGGATGTTTATGTATGGATTTTACCTTTCTACATTAATAAATAATTAAAATGTCTATACTTTAACGTGTCTTCTGAGTCATATCAAAGTGAATAACCGCAGAAAGAAAGAGACTCGTTGAAGCTAAACAACCCTGACTTAAATCCCTACCCGTTATGAAATTAAATCATAATAAGCTTAAAAGGTTTTCCACTTAAGTACGGAGAACCGTCGACAAAGCAGAGATTTCAATCGCATAAGCCGGGCCGAGAGTTGGCTCGAGGGCATTTGGAGCAACGAGAGGTTGGAGGGGCGGGCCTCTGTGGGGAGGTCGCGACCTATATACCGTACAGTTGAACCGACGCCCTCCGGGATGAGGAATACGATGACCGTGATGAAAGTTCTTGGAATTACGACGGTTTATTAAAATGCTCTTATAATATATGTAGCAATATAAAAGCGTTATACTTTAATAGGAACATTTAAAGTTCAGTTATTTTTAACAGACTACTGCTGCTTATATATTTCTCGAGTTAATATCTGGCTTAAGGTTAAATTATAGGAGCATGAGGTTTGCAGGGATGATGGACATAAAATAAAGAAAGTAATGAGAATGAACGTGGACTGTTATAAGGGAAGAGGAAGACCGAAGAAAGTGTGGATGGATTGTGTGAAAGATGACATGTGTAAGAAGAGTGTGAATTCAGATATGACGGCTGATAGAGGGATGTGGAAGAAAGGTACACACTATTACTTAAATATAATATTACTGAATTCGTTTTAAAGGCGTTGTAACTAGTGAAATTACTATAGTAACAAGACTTAAAATTTTATGCCATAAATCCACGAGAACGATGTGTATATTTCTCCATCCCAACTATCGCTATTTTATTGTGGGCAGGCATGTCATACCATAATGTGAACATGTCCCGTCTTTTTTTTATATAATTAAACGACGAGACGAGCGGGACGTTAACCTGATTACAAGTGATACGCCTACCCTTACAGGCGTTATCATCGCAGCGCTAGTTAAGATGGTATGCATTGCACCACATTGCGCTCGTCGCCTGAGACATAAGATGATGTCTCGTTACTTCAGTAATTACACTAGCTACAGCGCCCTTCAAACCACAGGAACACAGTAATGTTTGCACAGTACTGTTTGGCGGCAGAAATAGACGTTGCGGTGGAACCTACCTAGGCGTCCGGAAACAGAGACCTACCACCAGTGTCGTTACATCTCGTCGAGATAATAAAACATCCCATTCACTCTCTTGAATACTAAAGACATATTACATCAGCTAAGTAAAATCTAAGTATAGAAAAATAAAGTATGAGTTATATTTTGAATTCTTAACATAAAAATATATAACTACTACTGTTTTTATTGTTATTATGGACATCGAAGGGCAAAGTTTTTATTCTCTTATATACTTCAAAACATTTCTTAAGTGATGTTACGAGGACGTTGGTTAAACGTTGGTCATGCCAAATTTATAATGGCCGACCTGAATTTCTACGACGAGTACACTCAACTCAACAAATCGATTCGAAACCTCAGTCTCCTAAACTACGTAGTGGGGCTTGACAACAAAGAGCTGACGCCAATTGTAGTCAATATGAATGGGTGAGTAGTTTAAAAGCGAGACACGTGCGAGTGTTTTGAGGAACCGGAATGTTTCTAATTGCAAACGCTCTCGGCATCGCAACTACTATGCAAACGTTCATTTTCGGTAGGAAGTTAGAATCGTTAATACAATTAATGTCATCATCATCATCATCAGCATAGACGTCAACAGCTGGACATAGGCCATAATAAAACCGTTAGTGTATCACATTTTATTTAAACACAAAAGAAACAAAAAAAACTGTTTCCTGTTAATTTTGCGATACTATTTTCCTCATCGCCTTGCGTAAACGACCATTTGCTGTTGATGATTAATGATCTCAGATATTTCAATTAATAACTAATAAGTTATAATATGTAAATATTGCAGTAACTAAGCAATAGCTAAGAATGCGATCAGTAATATCTTACAATTTGAAAGATGCTGTGACAACTTAACACTGCACAAGGGACACATTGACGTTTTCATAGATTACCAACTTAGCGCAAATCTCTCCTTAAAGTAGGTAAATAAAAGTCTACTATTTTTTTTATGTATAAATTTTTTAGTGTACGAAGACCTATAAAGTACATGCGTGGGCTTGCATATAGAATTTGTATAGGGTATGCCATATTGCACCGTAATACAAGGTCCCAATCTCATCTGCTCGTAGTGCACGTTGCTAATGAACAAACCAGGCTTTGGCTCCCATCAACCCGGATAGAGCCAGCGTGGTGGGAAGTGGCCCAAATCCCCCATATGAAACCCTACAAACGACGGCCCCTGGTGCCCGGCGATGCGGACGGCACAGGACCGATCGGTGTGGGGATCGTTGGGGACGCCTATGTCCAGCAGTGGACGTCTATCGGCTGATGGTGGTGAATGCCACATTGCACACGAAATCCCTGTGTTTATACAGTGAAAAAAAAAATAATGATTTCAATCCAGCATAGTTTCGTGTAACCGTGAGTCTGTCGTACACGGTAATCGTTCCCTACCGAGCTTGAGCTTCAGGAAAATATCGTGAAACTGTTCTCGTGAAAGAAGATTCTGAATCCCAGCAGAGGGGTCATTAAGTGGGCTGTTTATTATTACAATTGCGTACGTTTTGAGCGAGTTGAGAGATCATAATTTAGATAGGTTTATAAAACCAGATCATGTGCCCACACAATGCGCGTACGACCCCTGTATGATGTTAGTGCGGAAATGCTTATCCTACGTTCCGAAATACATATGAAAAAAAAATTATCAATAGGAAATAAATCACTTGATGAAAAAAAAACGCAAGGAAGAGATGACCTCGAGTAACAAGTGCCGTGTGACACGTTAGAATGCGCCTTTACGCCACAAAAACCCGATCTAAATGCTGAGCGCGTGCTTTCGATTATTTATACATTTTTTTTTTTGTTACGAGAACAAAGCGTCGAGGAGTTCAATAAGTAGCCACGTAATACATCAGCCGATAGATGTCCACTGCTCGACATACGCCTTCCCAAAGATTCCCTCGATCGGGTAGGGATTTATAAGTTTAGCAAATATCTCCCTTCCGCTTTTTTGCTCTTTCGTCAATGCTTTATAAAAAGTGTTACAGTGATCGGATTTAGTTCAAATATGCGCCGTTTTGTTCGATAATCTGTTTCCATCTAGACGGCAACTTCATAATACCTCCCTCGTAGAAGCCCCCCTCCTTATTTGCGAAGAACTCGGACAGCCACTTTTCACAAGCCTCTTTTGAGTTCAACTTTACACCACCAAGGGCGTTCACCATGGACAGGAACAGGTGGTAATCACTTGGCGCTATGTCCGGGCTATATGGTGGATGCGATAAAACCTCCCATCCGAGCTCCCGTAGCTTCTGACGAGTCATCAACGAAGTGTGTGGTCTGGCGTTATCCTGGTGGAACACTACACCCTTCCTGTTGGCCAATTCTGGACGCTTCTGGTCGATCGCCTGCTTCAAGCGGTCCAGTTGTTCGCAGTAGATGGTAGAATTAAGCGTCTGGCCATATGGGAGCAGCTCATAGTGGATGATTCCCTTCCAATCCCACCAAACACACAGCAAAACCTTCCCGGCTTGGCCACTGTTTGGGACGATTCACCGGCCTTCGACCACGACCGTTTTCGCTTGATATTGTCGTATGTGATCCATTTTTGGTCGCCAGTCACCATCCGCTTCAAGAATGGGTCGAGTTCGTTCCGTTTCAGCAGCATATCGCAGGCGTTGATTCGGTCCAGAAGGTTTTTTTGCGTCAAATAATGCGGCACCCAAACATCAAGCTTTTTTTTGTATCCAGCCTTCTGCGGATGGTTTAAAATGGTTTGTTGACTAACTCCCATCTCCTGGGCGATGTCACGAGATGCCACATGCCGGTCTAACTCGATGTAGTCCATGATTTGATCGGTATTTGTCGTCACAGGTCTTCCGCCGGCTGGCTTATCCATGGTGTCGTTTTCACCGGCTCTGAATCGTCGAAACCATTCCTCCGCGGTTCGAAGTGATAGAGTACCATCCCCCAAAACACCATTAATCTCACGGAACGTTTCGCTAGCGGATTTGCCTTTAACGAAGGAAAACTTTAAAACAGCGGCGTTAGTGAACTATACGTTTACACGTCTATAACTGTTGAACGCAATATCTAAACTAATTATGCATAGCGTCGTTTTGTAGGTTATGTCAAGACCTTTCAAATTATGTATAGTATTGCCAGATACGAGCTCTGTAGCGCTTTGTACATAGCCGCGAAATTCAAAAGACAAAAAGGCGGAAGGGAGATATTTGCCAAACTATTATATGGGGGGTTTTGGGCCATTTCACACCACGCTGGCTTTATGCGGGTCGGTGGGAGCCAGAGCTTCGTTTGTTGATTAGCAGGGTGCACCACGAGAAGGTGAGGTTGGCTTCGGTCCTGTAAGTTGTTGTGCGGGAACCCTTACACCCCTTATGACCCCCAAAATACATCGAATATCCGATGTTCTGTATATACCAGATTATTTAAATTAAGATAAAATTGTGAAAAAAAAATTGACTATTACTATAGTCAATTTTTGTCAATTCAGATATGAACTAGTAAACAGTTAAATTAAAGATTTCTTAGGATTTGTAGCTACTAACTCTCGAGAGCCATCTTAGATCTTAGAAGTTAATATGCCTTAGTAAGTGTCACAGGAATACAAAAATAGTCCTATTTTTGAGATAAAAAATAAAACGCGTATAAAAAAGCATCTAAAAATGAAGTCGTTATTTTACTTTTGATATATAACTACAAAATTGTCTAGACCGAGATAGCAGGCGTGTCTCTCAGCCTAGATCTAAATGATGTCATCCGACACCGCGAGGCGCCGTCTCCGGTATAATATAGGGTTTATTACATCTAGCAGGATGCGGGCGGGGTGCCGGAGAATAGAATTAACCCCCTGATAACACTGTATTCACCCTATTTGTACACCCCGGCACGAAACGAGTTATTCAGGGCGATTTCTTAACATTCACAGCGTACAAAGTTGAATTTATAGTACACCACTGTACTGGTGGTAGGTCTCTATTGCTGGAGACCGTCTAGGTACAATAGAAGTCCTTATTTCAACCGCCAAACAGGAGTGTGCGAACATAACTGTGTTCCGGTTTGAAAGGCGCTGCAGTTAGTGAAATTACTGAGGTAAGACTTAGCAACTTATATGTTAAGGTGACGAGTAGAATGTAATTGCTATAGCGGTATGTTGTTATGGCCAGGTGTATCACTCACCATCAGGTGAATATATACCCGTCTAGTTGCTTTGTCGAATAAAAAAACTGGAATATTTTCTAATGCTTGTCTAATATCTATCATCAGCCGACAGACGTCAGCAGCTGGAGATAGGTCTCCCCCAAAGATCTCCACATACAGTCAGTATGGTCTTCGGTACCGCTGGCCACTAGGGGCTATCGTATGGGGGGTTCATAAGGGGGGATATGAGCCATTTCCCACCACGCTAACCTAACGCGGGTTAGTGGGAGCCAGAGCTTAGTTTATTGATTAGCAGGGTGCACTACGGGCAGGTGAGGTGGACTTCGGTCTCGTGAGTTGTTGTACGAGACCCCTTACACCCCTTTAACCTTTAACTTTATTGGTAGTATCTTTCTATTTTCGGATTGGATGCTTTAGATCTAAGTGCTGATGAATTATTCATGAAATTTCAGTAATAAATATTCATACTTTCGTCTAAACGTTTTATATCCAGACAGATTACGTAACGCGATTAGATGATAGCAGCGAAATATGAACCTGTTTGGGATATAAAAAGAAATCGAAATCACTCATGATTACTACTTTTATAAATATAGCGGTAATATAATTTTTTTTATTACTTTGTTTTAAGACTTTATAACTGTTTTTTATTGGACAAAGATATGCGAGACGGTCGATGGTAATCGTTACAAACCTTAACAACGTGCCTCTAGTTAAGATGATGTAAACAGCAGAACATCGTGCTTGTCTTAAGTCATAGGACGTTGTCTGGTTAGCATGATAATTTCGCACAACGCCCTTTGAACCGGAACATAGTAATGTTTGAATCTGCGCTAGGACCTACCTAGACGGACTACGACAATCGTAACCCAGCTAACTACCAGTCTGTATATAGTTTGTGGTGCCTAATGCCTGCACAAAGTAAGTAAAACAGTTTTGATCTTTTTTAAATGGTCATTAAAAACTCATATAGAGGGAGGGAGCACAAAATGTTACTTTGCGTCCGTTAAAGAATATATATATATATATATGTTGGCCGACACTAAGTAAAGATGAGACAAGGTCTAGTAAGAAGAAGATACAATATGTAAATGTGTGATCAGTTAGGTTTGTAATTCAAAATGAAATCTTATTTCTGTTAAACAAATTCATGTAAGGTACGTATTGAGTCATGTTAAATACATAGCAGTCAAGGTGAGACGCTGGCAGCACGAGAGCGGAAGAGGAAACCCAACGGTCTCGACCCAGCGCTCACTGCGGACAGAAGTCGTGTAAATCAACGGTTTATAGAGTTTTTTGTTCAGCCCTTTTGACATCTGTGCTCGTGGTAATTGGAGCGATTTTTTTTTATAAAAAAAGGTACAAATCGAAAAGAATGATTATGGATCTCATTTCCGTGTGCCCTGGTTTTGAAGAAACTAGAAAAGGTTGGTCCAACTATAAAATATGATTAACTATGAACTTTTGGTGGTAAGTCCCTGTTGCCGGAAATCGTCTAGGTAATCTACTGACGTCATCTGAGTTCTCGCCAGTCCAACCCTGGATGCAGTGGAAGTGTACAGGCAAGAGCGTAGCCGTGCTTTGGAGGTATGGAGAGAAAGGTTTGCAGAGCCGCGGAACTCACGGCAGCGGATAGTAGGCGCATTTCTGTTGGCTTAGATCGTGCGGAGTGGCGCGTGTCACCTTTAGACTGACTCACGTACTCACCGTACACGGGTATTTTGGTGAGTATGTGAATAGGACCGGACGCAAACCAACAATTCAATGCCACCATTGTGGTGGGGACCTGGATTCCGCTTAGCAACATTTGCAGAATGCCCTACGTGGGAGTTCGAACGGCGAATCCTAGTCCAACAAGATCGGGCATGATCTTTCTTTGTCAGTAGCAATATCGACTGCATTGGCAAAGAAAAACGGGTGGATAGTGCTGGGGTTTGTCTGTAAAACCATCGTGGTGCAGGATTCCACTGAGCGAAGTCAGGAGGGGGCCGACTCCGTTCATAGACGAGGACGTCGGAGCGATGGCAACAGACGCTCCAACTCGTCATCTCTGTGGTCTCTGGCTATTAAGAATAGGTCTAAAGTATTCCCTGCCTGTCGTACAAGGCGACTAAAAAGGGTACTCGGGTTCGTGGACTTTGAGGGTGGGGGCCTTCAGAACTCAATAAGCGAGCCTTAGGAGGACGGCAAATGCTTGGTAGTTTTGTATTTGCCGTAGTACAGCGTGGGTGATAAGGAGGGCGGGCTTAGCCCGTCCATGAAATGTTTTAGCCAGAGTGCTGGAAGGCACCAGTGCGTTCCATAGGAGATTCAGTATCCCTTCTTAATGTACTAAAAGAGATCATCGAATGCCTTGGGTAGAAACCACCTAAAACCATGTCTTCCACCCAAGAGCAAGGTATCTTTTAAGAAAATTTTCCCGCGATAAAAAGAAAAAAAAAAAGGTAGGCTACTTAACGTACCTCCTATTTCTGCTGATAATCAGTACTGTGAAATCATTACTGTGTTACAGTTTTAACTGTAAGTAATGAAATTAAACAAGTAACGGGAGTTAACATCTTATGTCTCAAGGCGACGAGCACAACTTGGTTCAGTGTATATTACCCTAGTCTCGACGCTTCGTAGAATAAAAAAAAAAGGATGAATGTCCTAGTAGCAGCTTAGACTTTCTTCTAACTGAGCTATTACTACACATTCTTCCAGAAAAGACGTTATACAGTAGGTTATTTCTAGTGTTTTTTTAATATTCATCTTTCGATATCCTATAACCATAAATCACACATCCTTAGAAACATTACATTTTTTTGTTATTTCATTGAATACAACTTGATATTATAATATATAATTTCTGTACAAGAATGAAAAATATTGTATGTATAATATAGGACACGTCCGTTCACTGACCCATCACGAGATCTCTTAAACTATTAAACACTCGAAATTTGTTAGAGACATTCTACCGTTTAAAGGTCAGCTACGATGGGATTTCACAAAATTCTCTCTTCAAAGGGGTCCTGTCGGGAATACTTGTTACAAGTTTAAGAGTAAATTTGAAATATAATCTAGGTAAAGGCCAAGGGAACACAGCTACTATAAAGACATGGAAAAATTATTGCCAATAAGTTTTTTTTATTATTTTGACTTTATACACATCGTGTAAAGGCGACTTAATGCCATTAGCATTATCTTCCAGTCTACCTTGGATAATGCAGGGGAGATGAGATAGATGCATCAAATAAATACAATATAATATATAATACATCAATAACACACGAAAAAAACTTAAGAGATCCAATTACTAGCGCTCATTAGTACCTGAGATTTACAAATAATGATATTCCGAGTTATTTTATTGTTCATGTACAAAATAATAATTATTCAATAACATTGTACAGTAGACATTGTGTTAGCAAATATAACTGAAAATTATTATACGGACCAGCTAAGAATCACGTTTGGCCGAGATCTAGGCCAAATGACGCGAGTCTGTAGCTATAGCACACAGTACAATACCTCGCTATATATAGTGGAAAATTCACACAACGCTTACAATATAATAATATATCTATGTATATCAGCATTAGCCTAAATATATATATATATAGTAGCTGTTCCTGCTCGCTTTGTTGGTCGTAATTACATTTAAAACTTCCCACCCAGTAGCATCCCGCCGCCCCGGGGCCCTTCTCGTTATTAACCCCGTTCCGGATAGGATTTTGAAAATTCCATTCTTAATTGACCTCTAAATGACAGAAGGAGTAACTTTACCAAATTTAGAGTGTTTACGTCTAACAGTTTCGGAGATCTCGTAATAATCCAATGAGTCCCTGGATATCTCCTGTATATATAGGTATGTAGTTTTATTCTAGCAATACATATAGCAGAGATTTTGTTTATCTTTCCATTATTTATAAAATTCACCACGGGGACAGTTTAGAAGAGACGTTCAGACATACTAGCTGATATTTACCACACATAATATAACACCAAATTTCACCCTCACCATCTAAATGAATGGCGATCATCTACCGTGCGTTTAAGCGCAAGTTAACTCGCACAACTCTTTTATGGAATCAGTTGTCGTCAGTTATATTTTCAAAATGGGGACCTTCAATAAAAGAGCACACCACTTTCATAAGGTCGGGAATGCAGCCGCGATTCCTCAGGTGATATGACTGCCCATGGGCGTTGATGATCCACTTTAGCTGTTGGCGACTGATACATCCGCCCAAATCAATATTAGCGCTAGTTAGTATTATAAATACTGCATCACATAGTGCTCGCTTTGAGTCATAAGAACTTCCGTTACCACAGTAATTTCGGACACGGAACACAGTAATATTAATACACGAAAATTATGGCTGTGTATAACTTTATACTGCTACACCTACATTGATGAACATGAAAACGATCCCACGGTAATATCCCCAAAAGCATGGCGGCCGTTAACAGAGCTTTCGGATGTAATAACCAGCGGCAGCATAGACACGCGACCAGCGACAAAAACTGGCTAGAACACTGGACGCCTCCGCTCACGTGCGACCTCGTCGTTTCCATTAGTAACAGCAGGGTTGTCAACTGACTATTTGTAAACACGCCCAACAGTAGGAAGTTTCTTCATTTTATTGAACAAAGCGATGAAACAACCTAGACGTTCTCCAATTTTATGACGATATACACTGCACAACATTATGCTCGTCGCCTTAGACAATAGTATTCTCCAATCCATAATAGTATTTGTAGACTTCCGTTTGACTGTAACTATACTGTCTCCGGTACCGGTAACCTACCACCAGTACACTACTATATTTACATGCATATTATCATGATAATAATGTACTGTATAATTTATCATTGTTCAGAATATTTCACTACAAAATATCAGTGAGAATATTCTTAACCTCAGCTATTAATATTACATTATTATAGAGCTATAGTAGCTTTAGTTACTTTGATATAATTAAGATGAGAGTAGTCCATGAATATAACTCATATCCGCATGAACCGGTTGGTATAGTAAATGGTACTCCATTAATATGGCCGCTTGAATCATGTGAAGCTCCTATATCCGGCGTCTGAGAGGAAATCACTTGTTCAATCATCCATATCCCCTAATATTATTCTTGTGTATACAAATTATATTTCTATACATGATATTACACATAAGCTTTCCCATCGATGTTTGTTTTTTTTTATAGAGCTATTTATCATCAGCCTATAGACGTCAACTGCTGAACATAGGCCTCCCCAAAGATGTCTTTGTTAGAGTTCAATGAGGGGAGTTGGGCCTTAGCCCACCACACTGGTAAAGTGTGGAGTTTTGGGTAGTCAGAGCCTAGTCTGTTATTCAGTAGGGTGCACCGCGTGCAGGTGGGGTGGACTTGGGCTCCGTAAGATGTTGGGCGGAACCCCTTACACCCCTATAGAACTATTATCTGTAACTATCAACTATAGGATTTTCGGATTTTAAAGGTTTATCTATTTTATTAAAACTGTATTGAACTGGTAATGCCGTAGTGTATATCTAGACCAATTATCGACAACATATAACTCAAACTACTTAGTAATATTATTTTTTTTTATTCGTCGAAGTGACATGATGAAAGAGTCGGTCACCTGACAGCAATTGATACGCCAGTGTAACAACGTAGCGCTAGTTAGGATGATATACACAGCAGCTTATTGCGTTCGTCACTTTAGAATTAAGATGTTAAGTCTCGATACGGCACTACTGTTTGGCAGCAGATATAGGACCTGTACAGCCTCCGGTAATAGAGACCTGTCATTAGTACTCTATATTATGATTTTGACTCCCGTTGCCATAAAAGGTTGCCGGCCTCTGATCTAGACTATGATTGCTTCTCGTCTCATTGTGTGCCGTACGACGGCCATTCATCCGTCGCAGTCTACGTTCACGTTCAATCATTCGAAGGTTCGCTCTCCCGGAAGCGTTGTCATGAATATAAATTGGCCCGTGTCGCGTGCATTCCGTTCTCATCGGCTGAATCTCGGCGCAGTTGCGACGGGAATAGATTCACTACTAAACCGGTGAACTGTTTTAATGTGCGGCTTTAAATAATGCGACCATCGCGGCGTCCTTGTTTATTATTGCCTGTTTTTACGTAAGTGTTGCTGGAACCAAAATTTACGTGAATAGTTTCGGATTGGAGCAATGACCTGGTCCGGGTTCGCCAGAATTTAATAGTGCCAAAATAAATATTTCTTCTACCGTTTCATCCTTTACAGATTTAGTCGACAGCTAGCCCAGTGTGATGAGACAAAACACAATACATCCATCGAATGCTCCATCGCTGATGAACGAATTAGTATGAATACTGCTCATACATGTTTAATGGACATTTTCATATATATTTCGAAATTCTGTCAGTTGTATAATCAGTAATCCATCAGTTGTACAGAATATTGTTATTAAGAGAGAAACAACTAAAGTGTTTATTTCTACAATAAACTAATAACGCTTTGCGGGAGAAAAAAGCTTGTTACCATTTCAAGTATTTCCGGTAATTAACGCAATAAAATCAAGTCACACAATCATGAGTATTATAATTGAGATAATCATTGTATGAATGGGATAATCAGACTTAGGAAACATCGCGTGACCGTTGAGTAACACCAAAGAACAGTTATCAGCTGAGGTGTTTCAAGTGCTAAGTAATATACATAACAGACGAGTTAGTACACATACATTAAGGTTTTAGTCTCTTCGGGTTTACTAGGAATTAAACAAATATAATATTTGATAATTCCAATAGGACTAGAATTTATAAGTGAAATAACAATAAGCTGGAAATATGTGAAAAAGACAGTAAGAAGTAAATGAACACTTTCTGCTCCATCCGGCTGGTAAACACCAGTGACGATTATACGTTCGGCTCAACTGTCCCAATTTCTCATCGCAACGCTCTCACCAGTTGGTGTCGAGATATTCGCGTACGCACCGAATTGTGCACAGATCGAAATAAACTTGTGCCATTTTGGTAACATTCCAGACAATTATGCCTGATCGTCGGCTGCGATGGAGTAAGACGCGAGGAATTGACAGCTACGATGAACGCAATTCAAATCTGTGGCGATGCAATGAACGTTTATCATATCAACTCGCTCGCTGACGATCTAGTGATTATGGTGAGCTCTATTCCAACGCAGGAGAGTTCAACACTGTCTCACGATTAAATAGGGCAAGCAAGCTACCATCACACAATTCATATACACCTTTACACCTTTGCACTAAAGGTTGTAATCGCTTGACGGTGAGGCAGCTACGACAATTTGCCTACATTGCTGTGTTCAATTATCGCCCCCCGCTCTCATTACTGAATTAAGCTGAGAGCGACAGCGAATTTCGTGACGCCTCTTCAATTCCTCTGAATCGAGATGACGCTTTATGTAACCGGTTGTTACCTGTCAGCCCGCAACCCAAATAGAATAATAGCTGAACCGTTTTGAAGGTCTGTGTTAGATGACGGAATGTTTCGTTTTGATGATGGTTTAGATTATTCTTGAACTTTTCATAGTGAGCAAATCAAATGCTCAAGATAAAGACATAGGAATGAGTTCCGACAATGTCAAGTCTTAATTGCCGAAAATATCTGCTACAAAAAGAATAGATTTACAAATGAAAGCATAAGAGAATTTAGAAATGGTGAATGAATGGATGAAAGAAGATTAACGAAAGAATAACGAAAAACAAGGTAACAATGGTTGGAAAAATCGGTGCAGGTCGACCTAGGCGGATATATTACGATCAAATCGGAGATGTCCTAAAGAAAGGCCGGTTCAAAAGCACTCGCAACCGACGAGCGTGCATGAAGATGCTTATGAAAGTGGAGGAAGCGAGAGAGGTGTGCCAGGATCGTAGCAAGTGGAGAGAGGTGGTCTCTGCCTACCCCACTGGGAACGAGGCGTGATATATATGTATGTATGAAAGAAAAATTACTAGAGTAGTAAAAGTAAGTATCTAATCCTACATGAAAATGTAGGGTTCTATTAATATTCTAAGTGGTACATTATGGTGACTGATAATAGAAGAACGCTCTGCTTGTCTCGTCGTTTTATCAAAGGAGCCACGAAAGGAATGGTAAATGGTTAGTATGTATACTGCTGGAATTTTATTTAGTAGATATAATACAGAAGGTATATTATCATTATTTAAAGGATGATGAAGTGTTGTGGATTTTCTATACACTCTGTATTATTTCAAACATATCTCGTACCTGTGTTGCGGACATACTTCAGATCATTAAAAGTGATTCGATTGAATTTAAAATCGATTATAAAACAGGGACAGTGAAATCGATGTAAAATATATAATTAATAGCAATGGTAGTAGAAATATCGAGTATAAACCAATAGTTACGTAAGCGGATAATTAATAAAACGGTCGAAACGCGCCAATAAAGTTTACAGCGGCCGTTTCAGTGGGAACGGACGGTCGAGGGAACATAACGAGGTATTAAAATTAATTGCCTGTTATTATAGAGCTAATACGTTGTATTAACTATGAATTAATAAATTAAATAAGTTTTTCAATCGATATTTTGCTAGAGATAATATCTTTAATCTTCATACCAAAGTAACTGAAACGGATTTTGTTTTAAGGTTCCAAACAGTAGACCTTATCCGGGAATAGTATTGTGATTCATTACGTCTATAATCTATGGAGACCGCTGATAAAATTAATTTATAATTTATTACTAGTAAATAAAGATTTTTTTGTTGTTTTATAACAGCGCTATCGTATATAAGAAATAAGGTATTTTGGGCGGGCATGCTTTCTTCATTAACTTTATTATCGCTTAACCGTCATGTGAAATTTAGAGAAAGTTAACAATTTATTAATACGTACTTTAATGATATAATGTAGGATAACTAAGGTTAATGATATAGGTCAAAAGATTGCTAGATTTGAGTGGTAAGGTGAATTGCTCGAAGAATTGATGATTGATGGTGCAGTAAGGTTACTTTAGGCCTAATTTAAATCAAGTTCCAAAAAACAACAGAAGCGTAGGACAGATGGTAGTCTTTGAGAGAGACCTATACCTATGTTAAGCATCGGAGATCCATCGGCTGATGAAATACTCTTGTAAATAAATTAATAAACAAAAACAGTTGAACTCACCAGGCATAAAATGCAGCAGGGCCGCTGTAATAGGGTACAGGCTGGGACTGTAAGTGATGTCGGGACAGGCGTAGCCTAGCACCGAGACGACGCGGTCGGCCACCGCGCGCCCCTTCCGCGTCAGGTGGTACCCGAGACAGTGGGTCGCCTCCACGAACGGCGGCAGCATGATCGGTTTGTCCGGCAGCTCCACAGTGCCGAACACCTGTAACAAACGACGATAATTTTACAGCAGCGATTCCCAACCCGAGGTAAGTGTGGATACACGGGATCCCGTTGGAGGTATGAGAAATTATATCGGTAACAGCTGAAATACTGAAGTTAAAACAGTTCAATTATCTAAACCAATGTGTAGTTTAAAATTAATCCTATAATTAATAAGTTAATTAAGGGCTACTTTCGAAGTTAAAATTAACCATTGAGAGAGCTTAAGGGAAACGAGACAAAGTTTTAGAAAAGGGGTAATCATATACAGAAAGATATTATTAACACGTTAGCTACGGGGTCGTTTTTAGAAGACTTACAGCCAATGCGTTGGAGATCTATTAGATCTCGTAACTGTCCTTAATCGCAGTGCGTTTGGGTTCTAAACGATCGCCAATTTATTTAACACTATTAATGAATCCCAATTGAAAGAAGGAAGTATATATGTACAGACGTAAAATAGGATAAAAACATGTTTGATGACGCATCAGCTGAAAGACCCGTAAGAAATCCTTTAGATTTCATAAAGCACTGAACATGTTAAGTGGCTTCGAAAATGAAAATAAATTTGAAAAGGACTCGACTGGCGTAGCGTAAAGGATTCTGCACAACAATTCACGGGACGCAAGCCAACCTGACTTGCTCATTATGCAGCTTGCTAATCCACAAACAAAGTTCTGGCTCCTACCAATGCGCACTGGGTCAGCGTGATGGGAAATGGCCCAAATCCCCCCATATGGGCTCTTACAATGAACGGTCCCCAGTGCCCGGCGGTGCCGGATGCCATGCGGCAGACCGATTGATGTGGAGATTTTTTAATAAGGCCTATGTCCAGCAGTGGACGTCTATCAGCTGATGATGACTGACTTTTATTGTTGCAGTATCAAACAGTCACCGGCGATGGATTAAACTGCTCTGCCGTTACCACAGAGGATAGAATATGAATATGTACAGGTAAATATAACAATAAGTATATTAAACACACATGAAATCATTATCATTGTAATAAATTACATATTACAGACATTATAAATTGAACATACAACAATTTTATTGATACCAATGAATATCAAGGGGTGTAAGGGGTTCCACCCAACATCTCACGGAGGCCAAGTCAACGTCACCTGCACGCGATGCACCCTGCTGAATAACAGGCGAGGCTCTGACCATCCACCAACCCGCACTGGACCACCGTGGAGGGCTAAGGCCCAATTCCTTCAATGAACTCTGTGTCGTCTTTGAGGAAGATCCATGTCCAGAAGTAGACGTCTATAGGCTGATGAATCATTATCAACAATTTTGTTTACAAACAGTTTTATTAGGAAGGCGACCACAAATATGTTCAATATCATACATTTAAATGAGGATATTTTTTTCTATAATATTCCATATCGTGCGATCGCCAACTGATTGAATAAACAGTCGCTGGTGCTTGTTGACCACCTGTAGGCAAATTCGTATGTCCAGTCGTGATTATCCACTTAGCGGACGAGGTCGGACGGCGGACTCTAACAGCATCCCGCTTCGTAACGACACTGACGACTGAACAACTCAATTGCTTTTTATAACCTCAATTATAAATTTCAATAGTGATAAGACATAAGTAAATATCTCGATTTCTTCATCTTCTTTGTCGATATCACTCTTGAGTGGTCGTGGTCATCACTTTAAACGTTGATCGGAAACTAATATCTCTATTTGCTGCTGTGTAAAGATACAGAGGTAACTACTAGACGAGCTCTCAGGCCGTGGATCCGGGTCCACGAGCCCAGTGTCAGATGAGCTGTGAGAGCCGCTGTGGCTTGCAGCCCGATCTACATCAAGAATATAGACGAGCACATTATCATCATCTGCCAATGAACATTCACAATTGAGGCCTCATCGGCAGGCTGGCTCCTCCAAAGATTTCCGAGCACATTGTGTTGTGTAAATATCTTAACTAACGACTCATTGTTATGAAGAGATGTATTATCTTACAAGGTGAACGTCCTCACCGTTTCGACGCTTTGTTGTATAAAAAAAGTACCATGTACTTTCGTCTGCCATTTTAAGGACCATAATGAATAATCATAATAAATTATTTTTAAGTTATTTTTTTTTTACTCTATAAGTATTAAGTTTATATTATTTTGTATGGTTAATTGATTAGTTATTTACTAGTATATTCTAGTAATCAATTTAGTCTATAAATTTACGAACTCTACCCCGTTCGCTTTGTTGGCCGTAAAACCCCCGCAACTCCTTTTGGGGAAGTAATTTTGTAAAATCTTTCAAACATGAAATTTCAACTCTCACTACTTAAATAGTTTCACTAGCTACTAACTTCCTTCAAACCGGAACACAGTAATGTTTACACATTGCCGATTGGTGACAGCAATAGGAGCTGCGGTGGTTACATACGTAGGTAAATTATAGCACTGCTGCAACTCACTTTGGGAAAAGAATTTTGTAAAATCCATTCTTAGCTGATCTCAAAATTGCAGACACAATATCTCTATCAATTTTTGAGTGTTTACGTCTATTAGTTTCGGAGATTGCCTGATGAGTTTATGGATCTCTGGATATCTCCTATATATAAAGGTATCAGGGCAATTGATAGGCGTTTCAATAAATGCTCAAAAGCTTTTACGTTACATAAACACAAGTGATAATAACTTGTATAAAATAAAAAAAATGTTAATATAATATATAACTCATACCACCAGTAGATTGCTTCGCTTCTTTTTTTTAGTCGGTATCACTCTTGACAGAGTGTTCGTGGTCATCACTTAGGTGTTGTTCGCAAGCTTAACAACACTGATGGCCGCCTTCCTGCTGTATTGATATAGTGGCAACGATGATGAGCCATTTACTGCCGTCTTTATCTGGTCTGTCCATCTCAAAAGACTTCTTCCTCGTGGCCTGGTACCCTCAACCTTTCCCTGTACAACATTTCGCTCAATAGCTAACTCCTCTCGCCGGCATAAGTGGCCAAAAAAGGTAGGGATACGAGACTGTACCAAAGATGATAAACGCTGCTTCACTTACGTTCATTTTAATATTAAGAGGTAAGGAATGCAATGTATTGTGCTACTTGCTAGTAGTACTAACCTAATTGCTTTGGATGTTGTGTTTTTTTTAATATAAATTCAACTGTATACGTAACTGTAACTGTACATTATACGTTTACAAGGCCTTAAAGCATATCTTGGCTACGACTCGAGTACTCTCAATGCCGCATTGGCTACATTACGAAATTCCGAAAACGTCCAAAGCTCAACGACCGCAGTATATTAAGGATAAGTTAGATCGGAAATGCATGTTTATGAGGAATTCTTGTGAACCTAACGGTGCGATGACCGTGTGCTCGTGTGATAAACATAACGAACGCATCCAATAATCATATGTCAGCGGTGACAGGAGTGCGGCCGGTTCCAACAGGTCACCGCTGCCAGATCGCCTATATATAGCAGTCAACAGAGCTCGGGAACTTGCTAAAGTAGATTTTCCGCATCACATTGCGTCGGTTGCTTTAAGACAAACCTTTAAATCCACCACCCCAGTGATTTCACTAGCTACATCATCATCTCAATCAATAAACGTCCACTACGTCTTTTGTAATGTATTCAATACACAGTTTTGTGGTTTTTGCGTCCAGTGGTTGCTGGCGATTGTTCACTAGATACAACGCCCCTCAAACTGGAATACAACTATATTTACATACCGTTTCTTTTTTATGTAATTAAGCGAAGAGACGAGCGGGACGTTCATCTGTAGCAAGTGATACGCCTTCCCATAACAAAGTGGCGCTAGTAAAGATAGGCACTGCATTACATTGCGCTCGTTGCTGAGACATGAGTCGAGCCTCGTTACCCCAGTTTGTCGCCACACAGTAGTATTCTGGTTCGAAGGGTACTGTAGCTAGTATAATTACTAACGAGACTAAACAAGTCGACGAGCGTAACGTGGTGCTGAGCACACGATCTCGATTAGCGCACGTTGTTATGGGCGGGCGTATCATTTACCATCAGGTGAACGTGCCACTTGTTTCATCGCTTAATTACATAAATATATATGTATGGATATATATATATACTAAGTACGTTAAAGCATGGATCTCCACATACACATACAATGATAATAAAACGAAATCGTATCGCCGAAAGTGCTATAACGTTTTACTGTCGGCCGGTATGTACGGAGTGAGCCGATATCGTTATACAGCCGAATAGTTTATTTACAGTACTTCGAGTGTAACCAAAACAACCCATTACGTTTACCCAACACCGGCCTCTGGAGCGATGGCGACGTCCACTCACGTTCTATTTCAATGTAACCCTGCTTCTGGATTTCACGTACGGACCGAAACGCGTTTATAAATGTTCCGTTGTTTACATTTCGTGTCAAAGGGAATGGAAACGAGATGTATTGATTTTAGAGTAATTGGAATACTAGTAGTGGATCTCTGTTGCTGGGGACGGTCTAGGTAGATACCAACACGGCGCCCTCCGAACAGATTCCTGTCTTGTAGCGGCAGTAGGGCTTGTCCGCATGAATACATTACCTTTCATAAGTTGATGTACGTATTACTTCTATGCTTGTTATGACGGTAGAATTACAATTTGATGGTGGTAGACTGGCACGATTATTACCAACAATATTCTATAACATATAGCCCCAGAATCAATCAGGGTCTGGTAGCGCCCTCCAACAGCTTTCCACCTTGTCGCGACGGCGTGGTGGAGTAGCTGTGGCTTGATCACCCACGGTGAAGAGTTTGCTCGCCTGAGTACTTTGCCTCTAATAAGTTGACGTAAAGAATGATCTTATAATTAGGACCGGAAGGAAAGATATATATGAATATAGGCTTGTTACGATGATAGAATTACAATGTGAGGGTAATAGACTGGCACAATTATTACGAACAATATTCTATAACATAGAGCCCCAGAATCAGTTAGGGTCTGGTGGTGGGTCTCTTTTGCGGGGGACTATCTAGATAGGTACCACCACTATTTCTACCAAGCAGTAGTATGCAAACATTACTGTGTCCCAGTTTGTGTAATTACTTGTGTAACGAAACCTAACACGTCTTAAGGCGATGAGTATAATGTGATGCGGTGTATACCATCCCACCTAGCGCTAATTGTTATGGGCAGGCGTATCACTTATCATCAGGTGAACGTCTCGATTTGTTAAATAAAAAAAAAACATCCTTGCAATGTGAACATGCATTCCCAACAGAAATAGATCGTCGTTATCAAGTTTCGTTTAGGCCGCGAGTTTGTTCAAGATCTTATCTGTTTATTTATACGCTGATACGTTACATAGTCGAGCCTCGTTACCGGAATCATGTGGCTTAGTAGTTTCATTTTAAAGAACCGTTACTGTTTCGAGAAAATCACTTGATATTAAGTGATACGTCTATGCATAACGTGGCGCTAGTTAGCATTATATATACTACTTCATTGAGCTCGTCGCCTGATATAAGATAGTAAATCTCATTGCCCCAGTAATTTCACTAGCTACAACGCCATTCAAACCAGAACACGGCCATATTTTAGCAGTCTTCGCGTTCTACTCGTTCGCATAGATAAAAGGCTACATCAAAAGAAACGCTCTACAAACCGGAGTTCATAACAATAGAGTTGGTAGTGTACATAACTCACTGTTGTTTACGTATCGACTCCGCGGCCTGTGGTTCTAGTGTGGATATGTTGTTGTTCTTTTCATCCTACTCATACTAGCTATAAGTCAGATCAGACATTCCGGTGCCGGTTCCGTTACCAAATTTACTGTTGAATGAGAGTAAACCGCCTGACCACCAACTTCCGCTAGTTGGATAGGCCATCTTAAAAAGAAGGGTGTTTGATTACTATTACTTTAATAATGATTTGATAAGGAAAGAACTGTAGTGGTAGCTGTAGAGATGGTCTGCGATAACAGAGACCTACCACCAGTAAATTATAACTTTAAATTTTTTTTTTGTATATAACTATAGTCCGTCTGATACTTCCATAAACTTTTCAATAATCTAAACGTACGAAATATCACGAAATCTAAAGACCTGATCAAAACGAGTGCAGCTATAAAAAGCAAGGACGTGATCCCCGTAACCCCTACTCTTTGTCCCCTGCTCGTTTCCACTCGTCGTCCTTCGGCGAGTCAAGGCCGTCAGCACGGAGCAATGCAACGCTTGGAAACCAGTTCTACACCGCTACATCATCGCGTGGCAACCACGCTAGAAATCAAACAAATCGCGACCCTCGTAGATGTTTGAGGAAAGTGAACAAAGTTAAAGTTAAGCTACTTGTATACAAGTTTAACTACTTGAGTTAGTGAAGCTGAAAACAATAAAGAAGCATATTACACTGTTATATATAAAAAAATAATAATTTTCGTATTACTAATTTTATATATATTAGACCATATAGTTAACTTGCTTTTATTTAATATGAAAATTTTCTCATATAATATCTATAAATACTCTAGGTGTCGGTGCGCGCGCACTATAAACTATAAGAACAATGTGCAATCATAATAAAAACAATGGTTTATCAACTCAAAGGATTTCCAGTTCATCATCAGCTATTCTCAATCCACTACTGAATGATGGCCTACACCAATGTCTTCAACCAGATACGCTCCTCAGCTTTTCGCATCCACCAACTTCCGACCGCGAATTCATAATTATTTTCCAATTAGACAAATTATAATCAATCACTCAATTTACGTGTTGAACTTATGCAAATGCACTTACATACTAGCCTCGGTTATAATTTGAATATTTAATACAATGCTATCGTATCACACACCAATCATTGAGAGCATAGGTGAATAATTGAGATCATAAACTGGAGACAAACAGAAGACTACATCGCCGCATACCATCAGGTGGAATAGTAGCTAACGCTAGTATATTAATGGAAAAAAAACTGGATAATCAAATTTTCAAATGACTACTAGTGGTAGGTGTAGAAATTAAACGCCACGGCTCTTATATCTACCGTTAAAGACCAGTGTGCAAACAATGTGTTCCAGCTTAAAAGGCCTTCTTGGTAAACATTTAAAGTCTTGCTTTTTAAGGCCACGAGTACAAAGTAATGTCGTCCTAACTATCGCTACCATCATACTTACCAATTCCGGTGAACTAGGACAAGGTCTAAGAATAAACAATTTGTATGGAGACAAGAAAGTATACGTGGAGCAATACAGAGGCTAATATGTATGTATTCTACGATTCCCGTGTGACCTGTGGATCGGTGTGGACATGAAAGGATAGAGATTCGAAAAAAAATGGAATTATTCGTCCTCAGTATGTCTAGTAGTAATGCTGCTGTGGTATAAGTGGCGTGGTTTAGTCGCGGTCGCAATAACAACGGGTCGGGTACGTGAAGCGAGTCGGATTATGGTCCAGCGTGCACAATGGGCACGTGGGCGAAGCGCTAAGGCCCTAATTAGTGCGGGCCCAACCTCGACACGACCTCCCGCCACCGACAATCAACGGGCTAATTGAATAAAATGGACCGACAATTACGAAATTGCGAATTTCGTATACGCTTCGTATACTTCATGTTTGTTTAGGATTCAACCTTTGATTTAATCTAGAAACATTTAGATGAGCCATAAACTGATTCGATTTTATATATGCTGAAGATGTATACACAGCAGTACTAATTCCGAAAGTAATTTATTTCAGACGTACAATTTAAATGTCATAGACACGAACGGAAAGTTTTATGATAATTGAAAACGTGCACGAAACAAACGTCCGATTGCAAAATACTACTGAAACGACGTTGGATAAGGATCGAAATAAATACGCGTCCGAACGTTATATTATCCACTCGCGAATTAGATCGATGATGCTATTCTCGTCGGAGCGAATCCACCGGGGCGGATACCGTCGGAAATAACTCCCTGTTTTACCATCACACGGTGCCCGGCAGTAAATCATTCGGGGGCTTTAAGTCGATTGTGAACAAGCACTCACGTGTCCGCAGCGACCGCAGTTTCAACATAACGTCATCCAGCAGTGATCTACGCTATAAATAAGCGATAGAACCATGTACACCACCACGAAAGCCGCTTACCGTCAGGTAAGCATCTATACGCAAATCTATACAATCAAAAAAACAACATATATATAAATATATAGGATTTGTCCAGAAAATCATTGACTCATCACGAGATCTCCGAAACTATTAGACGTAAACACTCAAAATTTGGTAAAGATACTGCTTCTGCCATTTAGAGGTCTACTAAGAATGGATTTTACAAACTTCCTTCCTCAAGGTGAGCAGTGGTGCTAATATAATTTATTAGCCGTAGGTTTCTTTTGCCGAAGACCATCTAGGTAGGCACCACCGCTGATCCTATATCCGTCAGCAATAGGTAGTGTGTAAACATTAGTGTTCCGGTTTGAATGGAATTGTAGCTAGTGAAATTATTGGAGTAATTAGAGTTAACATCTTATGTTTCAAAGCGACGAGGGCATTGTAGTGCAGTGTATATAATCCTATCTAGCGTAATTTTGTTATGGGCAAAGTTATAACGTATCATCAGCTGTACCTCTCGCTGGTCCTATCGCTTTGTGAAATCAACTCTTCAAACGACCGAAAGGTCAAAATTAATTCAGCCATTTGAGAGTTGTGAAACTACAAATTCGCTTTATCTTAGTTCATTTGAACAGATGACGGATGCTTTGTTTCATAACAATGATACTAGGAACAATGTAGACCACGACATAGTGATGCTGATGTTAATTAAGTATACAACAATCTTTACTTAAGATAAATCATTACCGTTCATTCCCTACCTCCAATTATTGATTACAACCACAATAGAAAAAAATTAATAATTTTAATAATGTTACCATCAAAACAGCACATTTGCTTAGTGGAAATTTTCATAATACGAAAGCGTGTAAAAAAAAACATATTGCGATAGGAAACACCTTTGTAAATAACTGACACTTGATAACGATGTTATCAAGTTGCGAGACAAATAACATGTTTATATTAATGGTAGGTCTCTGTTGCCGGAGACCGTCTAGAATGTAGTAGTGTGCAAACATTACTGTGTTCCAGTTAGAGGGGTGTTGTATCTAGTGAAATTGCAAGAGTAACGATGAGCACGATGTGGTGGTGTATATATCGTTCTGACCGCCACATTGTATGGATAAGTCGAATATTTACAATCAGCTGATTGTCCCATGCTATAGCTTCGTCGAATAGAAATATTATGCCATACGCCATCGTGGTGATGTATAGGAGTTTTGCGCATTATAACAATGAACTCGAACACGTGAAAAGTGTTATATCTCAAAACCGCCATAAATTCTATAACGGATGAACTGTCCTGAATGTTTTACCATCTATGAAACATAGGATGCTTATTGTTCATCATCAGCTAATTGATGTCCACTGCTGGACGAGGCCTCCCCCAAAGATCGCCACGTCGATCGGTACTGCGTTGCTCGTATCCAGTGGGTTCCCGTCGGTCCACCTTGTGGAAGGCCTCCCAACACTATTTCTACTGGTACGTCGGGCGCCATTCGAAAACCTTACTGCTTCATCGGCCGTCAGTCCTTCGAGCAATGTGCCCTACCCACTGCTATTTAAATGCTAATAGTGCTTGTTATAAATTATTATATGCGGTAGAAATATTAAACAGTAAACTGTTTAACTATAAGGTATATAATTCCGGATGGGTTAAAGGAAGTAAAAGGCTGAAGACCGACGAAGACTATTTCCGTATCATAACAGTAAGCGCACATTTCTAGACGATAACCTCTAGTGTCGCGTTTGTTTACCGCGGCCAGTCTGACTGACATGTAGTATATACTGGCGAGATACCGTCCGACCCGAGGGCCATCGGCAATTACTTCGATCTGCTAGATTTATGTATTTAGCTGCACATTTATCGGAGAGTAGCTCCTTATCGTTGTGTTTGTAGGTCATTTATGTTTACGCAGATTGCGACGATAAGTGCACCAGCTTGCTCAAGATATTGGTTGTTGCAAGTAAACTGCAACCAGCACATTAGCATTAAAATAAGTGACTTGATCAGTTTAATTTATTACTTTTCATCCGAATAAGCGAGACGAGCGGAAAATTCACCTGATGATAAGTGATACGCCTCCACATAGCAACGTAGCTCTAATTGGGATGACATATACTGCGAGACCGATCGATTTGGAGATCTTTGGGAGAGGCCTACGTCCAATAGTGGACGGCTATCGGCTGATGATAATGATACTGCACCTCATTGTGCTCACCTCAAGAGATAGAATGTTGTCTCGTTACAACAGTAATTACATTAGCTATACCGCCGTTCAAACCGTAACACAGTAATGTTCAGATATTACTGTTTGGCGGTAGAAGTGGGCATTACAGCGGTACCTACCTAGATGGTCCTCTCGCCAGTATAGCAGACTAACAGATTTCATAAAAATAACGTTACAAAGATAAACACAAAGTATCTTTATATATATAACGATTTGGGTAAAGGGACGGAAATAGCTAAAGGTCGCAGGACAGGGCGCTCAAGGTTAAAGCGATGGGATAAGCTCGTGATCGGAGCTTACGATTGAATAGTATATATATACTATAATAGTGTATATATAGTATGTATGAAAGCATTGGCGAGAATAGATCGGCCCAATAAAACTTGCGGCGATATGCGGCGCGGTTGCGCACTCGCATGCGGGGAGCGTACACCGGCGCCGATTGCGCAACGCGAGTACTGCGATGAAGTGTCTCAAACACAACGCTGCCTGACGAAACACTCATACACTGGATATAAACTTGTAGATGATGCATCACCATTGATATTATATGTGGAGCACAGGCGCGTTTCGATGCGTTGCCAAACTACAATGAAAGCTTGTTCTTCTTCTTCTTAAAGTGCCTCTTTAACTTGTGAAATTTTGATTCCCATCTATGTAGAGATTCATCACGATATCTCTGAAACTGTAAGGCCTGGAGACATGAAAACTGGTAGGAATATTCCTTTTGCCGAGTATAGGTCAGGTAGAACGGATTTCACGAAATGTTTCCTCCAGAATGGGTTAGGGGGTGTTAAAATTGAGAAAAAGCCAGATGGACTGCGGGATATCGGCGAGCGGAAATATATCTAACAAATTTCAAGTTTTTTTTTATATATATATAATCACGGCTTTTTCCCAGTAGGGGTAGGCAGAGGTGAATAAACACCCACTTTTCGCCAGATGTGGTCAGATTAGGTGTCATGTAACAGGGGGTGAGCCTGTTGCTACTTTTTTGGGGAAACCACACACACACACAGATGATTTCAGTGTGCGAGTTTCCTCACGATATTTTCCTTCACCGTTTGTATCTCGCTGTTGTAATTAAAGTTCACAAATGTACATAACTTAAATATTAAGTCATCGGTACATGCCGAGATTCGAACCCGCAACCTTCGGAATGAAAGCCGCGCGCTCTTACCGTTAGACCAGCGAGCTACTTTTACAAATTTCAAGTCCACATATTAAATCTAATTGCCCGATAACTAATATACGTTAAATTACGTATGTCAGTGCAAGAGAATATAAAAGCATTACACTTAGATTAAAAGAAAGCCACATTAATTAGTGACCATATTTACATGGGGCGGGTAAGGCGACGTAAGGTAATGCTAAAACGTTTCATATTTAAAAACAACGCTTCGCATATAAACAAAAATGTTATAAATCTCTGATAAGATAACTACGATCCCGTAATACCTTAACAACATTCCGCATAACACATTACCGTCGTAACAGAGTGGTTTATGAAGGTAATTGTGTTTATTTGTATTAAAGTTTTATTACAGGGCTTATCGAAAGCTTCGAGACGGAGAGGGCTTCTATTTTATAATAGGAGTAACTACATATTAAAAACTCAGTTTATAAACATTACATAATATCGTAAAATTTCCAGTTTAATCAAAATAATAGGAGGACCGGAAAGTAATGTCGTTTCTGCGCATGCCAATACTTGATTGTCATTTGTCAGCTCATTGTTTTGTTCAGAGGCGTACCAAAGACATTGTGAGGTTATAGTGATTTCTTTACTTATAGACAATTGAATTACAATTTTTTTTTGTAATTTTGGGTAAAATGGCCAGCCAAATACCAGAAGAGGTACACATCCGGCATTGCATGCTCTTTGAGTTTCGCAAGGGAAATAACGCAACAGTTGCTACCAAAAACATTTGCGATGTTTATCCAAATGCACTGGACATTCGTAAATGCCAAAGGTGGTTTTCCAAGTTCAAATCGGGTAATTTTGATCTTTCCGACTCGTATCGATCAGGAAGACCATCAGCGTTAGACAACGACGTGTTAAGGGCGGAAGTGGAAGCAAATCCGTGTCAGACGATCGAGGAATTGTCAAACAGTCTCAACAAACCTTGGTCGACCATCCAAGAACATTTGAAGCAGATTGGAAAAGTAAGCAGAGCAGGTGTTTGGGTCCCGCATAATCTGTCCGAACAGAATAAGGCTAACCGATCAATCACATGCAACTTATTGCTTCAACGACACAACACAGAAGCGTTTTTTGATCGCTTGATCACAGGAGATGAGAAATGGGTCCTGTATGATAACCCAAAACGCAAAAGGCAGTGGCTCTCTCCAAATGAAATCCCTCGGAGTACTGCTAAGCCAGGTTTACACCCCAAAAAAGCGCTTTTGTGTGTTTGGTGGAGTATTCGCGGCATTGTTCATTTTGAATTACTGAAACCTGGAGAAACTGTTACTGCAGACCTCTACAGCGAACAATTGCAGCGAGTCAATCAATCTTTAATTGAAAAGTGGCCAGCGATTGTCAACCGAAAAGGCGTCATTCTCCAACATGACAATGCAAGACCGCACTGCGCAAGGCGAACTCTAGAAAAAATTAATGAATTGGGGTGGGAGGTGCTGCCTCATCCACCATATTCGCCCGATGTTGCACCATCGGATTTCCACTTATTCCGAGCGCTGCAACACTTTTTAAGTGGCAAAACATTTGCAAATTTGGATGATATCCAAAATGCCATCTCTAGATATTTTGCCGAAAAACCAATTAATTTTTATCGATCAGGGATTGAAAATTTACTCACTAGATGGCAAAAGGTTATTGACAATGATGGGGAATACATCATTGATTAAAAATAAAGACTCGTTAAAAATGTATGTGTTTGTATTTAGCGTAAGAAAACGACATTACTTTCCGGTCCCCCTAATAGATATTACAACACTCTTCAAACCGGAACAAAATATTTGCACACTACTGTTTTGGCGGGAGAAATGGACGCTGCGGTGGTACTTACCTATACGGTCCCTGATAATGGAGAACTACCACCAGTATCAGAGATCTACCCCAAGTTTTCTTTCAATATATTTGTGGAAAATATAATTAAGACCTCTGTCTGTACCTCTGTATTCCAGGTTGTTATCAACTTTAATTACTGCTGCTGAGGGTCCACGTTAATGTTAAGTAATCACGGCCTCGTACGAACGGTCGTTACTATGTTAATTTTATGTAGCACGCTCCGTAACAGGAAGGTTTACTGCCGCATAGTTAATTAACAGTAAATTGTCAACGCAAGAGTTGATTGAACCCGTTCGCAGTCCTTTATCAAACGTTATTGAGTTTTACTGTTTTATATATGTGTGTGTTTATTGTGGTTGAATTCTTGATCCGAATTTTGTGGCTGTTGTCGAGGAGTAGTGTAAATATTACATAGGAGCTGTTTAAATCTTAATCATTTAAACGATATAACTTAGTCTGATGGTAAGAGATACCACTGTCCTCAACAACGTAATACTAGTAAGGCTATTAACACTACATCAAATTGTCTTCGTCAAGTAACGTTATCCTAATGATTTCGCTAGCTTTTATGATTAGGTCACAAGAAAAACAGCTGATAGGGAAAAAAATCTTCAAGCAGAGACCACGTGAAAAGCGCAGATGAAAGGCTGAAGACATGGTCAAGATCGAAGGGAATTAGGTACAAGTGACACTATACCCGATTCAGTCGGAAATCGATTGAAGCTTATGTGCAGCAGTAGACGACAATAAACTGAAATCATGATAACAGAGGGAGAGGTAGAGAGCAAGAAATATATGGTTTCAAAGTCGATGAATATATATCAGTAAAGTATAGAGAAAGAACTAGGTCACCTAACAGAAACTCAAGGTGTTTACGAGTAAACGACAGACATGTCGGATATCAGACTAAAAGCATTGAAAGCGGACATTCGGCAAAAATTGACGGTGGCTAATGCTTTACTTGAAAATCGAAGGTTAATAGGAGTTGCATGTTTAACAATTAACCCAGCTCAGTTAACTTATAATCCTCGCTCAGTAAACTAAGATGTTGATGGTCTTAACTTATAATATCAGAACTACGCTGAAGATGTTTCTTAAATATTAGAAACCATTAAATCTAGAGATGAAATTAAACTTGTATTTATATTCAACGAAGCTAGCTACAAGTAATGTAATACACTGCACCACAGTGTACTCACCTCCTGGAGGTCTGATAGGTGTGATAATTAGTATTCACCACGTATATCAAGTAAATTTAATCGACTTTCATTACATTGATATACTACAACACCACATTGTGCTCAAGGTATAAGATGTTAAGTCTTGTTACCGCAGTAATTTCAATAGCTATAACTCTTTTCAAACCAGAAGACAGTAATGATTCTATACTACTGTTTGGCCGCAAAAATAGACGCTGCGTTGGAACCCATCTGATTGGAAACTATTCTTCGGCGGCGGAAATAGGCGGTAGCTGGCAACAAAAACTTACTTCCTGTATATTTTGTAAATAGATTAAGAATGAAAGGGTAAGTTCTAGATGGGACTGCGTAACTCGTACCGGCTAAAACTTCATAATGTCCCATTGACTTTTCCACAGACAATCCTTAATCTTTTACCACCTGAACATTAGCATCAAGGATCTTATAGTATCATTACAATTATCATACTTCTTAGTAGTACTTACTTACGTAAGAGAAAATATATTGGTTAGACCTCAATCATAGTTATGGAAAGATATTTAGATAGAAATCAACAGCAGGAAGCGAGAAAAATTCCATCATGACATCGCTCTTAACTTGGATGAACTTATATAGACTTGAACCAATTAACTTGATGAAATCTTTCGCAAATTGATTTATCCGTAGTTAATGGTACCTTGAGCAAATTAATGTAATACTTTAACTGATTGAGATATAAATTATAAACTTCCGTATATATATATATATTAACGTAGTAATTACAGGATATATACATACGAAGACTTTAAGAAGATAAATTCTACTGTCAGTCAGTCCGACAGAGAGAAACATTGACAGCGGCATTGATAAAGCGAAGTGATGAGACGAGGAGGACGTTCATTAGAGACAGACGGTTGATAGAATATTTACACAACACTGAGTTCGTCTCTGTAATTAGTTAAGTTTCGTTTACGAATAACCAGTACATACCTTTAATCCACGAAACGAAGAAACATGACCAGCTCTTAATTATACTATACAGTAATGATAAACTCGGCCTACTTAATATTGCTTCATCGGGAGTATGAAGGGATAAGGTCTTCTCACTCGAGAAGTCAGGTCATCACGCTGGCCAAGAACATGTTGGCTGATTTCACATATCTTCCACCCTTTTACAAGTGACATAAGTGTGTGTGAAAGTATGTTTTAGGAATACGATGGTTTCCTCAGTCGTTGGAAACTGAAGCTGAAGGATGATCCCTCGCAGCTTCTAGTTTCGTATAATCCATACCATTGCCTTACAAACTGAGCTGTAGTAGTAGTAAAAATATTTAATTATTACTACTTGTAGTAATATACTTCTTCAATTATAGTTTCAATTAGAGTTAAAGAGAGACCTAGATATAATATTATTTTAAAGTGTATCTCATTAATTGCATTAGTAGAGCCTCTCTTCAGATCCGAACTCTACTGATGTAGTTATTATTGTGGTATTCAGAACAGTGTTTTTTTTTTTTGTTCGTATGTATAATGTACAGATGCAGTTGTGTGGTCAACCATGGTCTGCGGTGTGCTCATATCACACGCTCACTTGACTTCCTCACTGTACTGTAATCGTCGCGGTCGATACTTGTAACACTGGCATTTGTAATTAACCCTTGAAAAATATGTTTTCACATTTTTTTTCTGCGGTTACGAAGATTAGCTTCGGTAGGATGTCGCTTAACTGTATCTAGATTACGTAAAAAAAATCTGCATTTTATTATGGACATTTATATGGACATGGTTGGATTGATGTCATTGTATAAATATATAGTTTTGTTTAAATTTTATGGGTTACAAAGGATAGTAGCTAGCTTATCGACTTTGAGAACATTCTACTGCTATTCAACTGTGTCTCTGGATCGAACTAGAAACATCCATAGACATCTAGAAGATAGTCAACAGTACCTGTGCCGCAGACGTATATAATACAATATATCTCCCAAGGTGCGATAGTAACATTCAATGGTAAATGATAAAAAGTACCTATAACCATGTGAAGTTACTGTAAATTCGACTTTACAGAAAAGCCCAAATCCTCGCTAGTCTGATCAACAACACTGGAACTTAGTAATATTTGCACACTGCAGTTTTGCAGTAGGAAGAGGAGGACAGATGCGTAATTGTTCTATGACTATAATCTGCTCTTGCTCAATCACTATTGCTGGTTATAAATAAACATGTTGGAGTTGCAAATGACAAACATGTCCGATCGTTAAGACATCAATATCTCGCACGTTTTGCGTAAACTTACATTAGTCAATACGATGCATTAGCAAATATGTTTTTTTTTATTATATATTTATCAACATATCATCACCTGATTTGCTCATTTGCCTAACGTCTATAAAAATATAATGAATAGTAAAAAAGAAGAAACATGAAAGTAGGATTAATGCTGTGGAGATGAGAAGCCTAAGAAGTATAACTGGAGTGAAACGGATGGACAAAGTGAGGAACAGTGTGATAAGGAAGCGGTGCGGCGTGGTTGAAGATGTAGTGACAAGGATAGAGAAAGGGATACCTAGATGGTTCGGCCATGTCGAAAGAATGGATGAAAGAAGATTAACGAAAGAAATATACAAGGTAAGAATGATTGGAAAAATCGGTGCAGGTCGACCTAGGCGGACATATTCCGATCAAATCGGAGATGTCCTAAAGAAAGGTCGGGTCACTCGCAACCGACGAGCGTGCATGAAGACGCTTATGAAAGTGGAGGAAGCAAGAGAGGTGTGCCAGGATCGTAGCAAGTGGAGAGAGGTGGTCTCTGCCTACCCCACTGGGAACGAGGCGTGATATATATATATATACATGTATGTAAAAAAGCCGCGGTTTTCATAGTAAACATTTTATCATACTTTTGTAGTATACTATCTTCCTATAGTGGAGGAAGCGAGAGAGATGTGCCAGGATTGTAGCAAGTGGAGGGAGGTTGTCTCTGCCTACCCCACTGGGAACAAAGCGTGATATATATGTATGTATGTATTTTCTTCCTCTTGCCCTTTTCCCAGCTATGTGGGGTCGGTACAGTATGTACGCCTCTTCCATATCCCTCTAACAGCCGTCATATCTGAATTCACACCCTTCTTACACATGTCATCTTTCACACAATCCATCCTCACTTTCTTTGGTCTTCTTCTACCCTTATAACCATCAACATAGAATACTAAACATTTAAATTTTTTTTTACCTAATTTTTTTTATACGAAAGATATTTGACCTCAATTCGGTACTCTTAAACTCTATAAAAAAATGGGTTAATGAGAGCATTAAATTGCGCGCAAACTTCAATGGACGATTAAAACTGAATCGTTATAAAAAATTCATCAAGCCTTTGTAAAATGTATCAAAATTTTGGTATAAATTATAGGTTAAAAAAACTCGTCTTATTCTATACTACATCTTGTATAATGCTTAATTTTTTAGGTGTAAATATAGTTTACAGAATTATTTTTTTAATCAAATATATGTGATTGTCATTGCATAAATATGACTGCTTGTATCACTGGTGGTACAAGTGGGCCGATGATCAAGTTAACCGTGTACCACCGATAGCGGTGACACGGAACGTGTTAACTTTTTGTTTTTAAGTCCTAACGATAAACTAAAAAGAGCAATATTTAATTGTAAACATAAATATTAACAAATATCGAACGTTGAGAAGAAATCGTGTATTACGTTCAAGGGCGTCGGGGAACTCACGCGACGCCTTATAAATGCGGGCAACGCGCTGTCTGGTTGATCCTTTATCCGCTTCCCGTATCGCATGCCTCGCTGAGACCGGTGTCTACGTAATAACCCACCTCCCTCCCGACCCGACCCTCGCCACCCGTCTAGCATGTGACCAAATCAGCTGCCTGTGTAAAGGACGCGGCCGATAATTCGTGAAGTTTTTCGGATTCATAAACATTTACCTGTTCACGAAAATATCAAATTAAATTGGCCGTCGTGATAAAATTCGCAACCTCTAACTTCCTTTCATTGCGAATTTCCATCAAAATTTATATCATGATCATCATAATCATCATCAGCCGACAGACGTCTACTTCTGTACACATGTCATATTATTCAGGGAAAAAAAAGAACTATCTGTTTTATTCTACATAGCGACGGGACGAGTGAGAACTTCACCTGATGGTAAGAGACACACCTAACCAAGGACATGAGATTTCCTGTAAGGTATGCATGCGAGCCACACCCGAAATCAAGTTTACAAAATGTGGTGCTGTGTATATCATCCTAACTAGCGCCATGTTGATATGAGCATATTGCTTACCATCAGGTGAATATCTCGCTCGATTCGTCACTTTGTAGAATCCGTCCTGGTACGACGTGGGGATCTTTAAGAACGGAGCTACTTCTTGACTAGTGTGCTATACCCCCAAAGACTAAATCGCCGTTTACTATCAGGTAAGACCGTAGCCAAGCGCTGAGCTATTCAATAAAAAAAAAATCATCATCATTTCAACCGATGGATGTCCACTGCTGGATATATTTCTCTTATAATGTGTCCCACAAAGCACGGTCTAGCGCTGTTTGAATCTAATGGCTCTCAGAGAATCTTTATAGTTTCGACTTACATTCATACAGATATTGGTGTTAATTATAACGAATATGGTAAAACTAAGCAAGTAAACATGTAGACAGTAAACAACAATATCAAATCGCATAATGTGTATTTTGTTACAGTAATAACAAAAGGCAACTGCACAAATAGTTCCGGTAATCATAAAGCTGAAATGCAAATTCCGACACTATTGTGTGTAGTGTAACGTGTGTGTATGTGTGTGTGTGTCGTATGACTATCATTCTGTTATCACTGCAGGAATGTTCCTGTTTCGACATTGTATAGAACTCGCATAGCCAATTAGGCATACCTTACAACAATGATACATAAATAAGGAAAACGGAATAATTCAATATCGTCCGGCGTTATTTATACGTATATTAATGTTGCCAGAGGTTTAGATGTGAAGTAGGGTTCGTCTTTAATAAATTCCGTTAATGTAATATTCATCTGTGGCAACACCGAGCGTACGGGGCGTGCCACGTGATCGCCATATAACAGCGGTAGGTGAGAAAGCAAAGTGTGTTGCTATTTTCGGAATTGGCTCGCGGCCACAGCGCGCGCGGCCGTTACCTATGCAAGACAATTATTGCCTTCTCGGTTTTTTTTTCATATGAAAATGGCCGACGTTATTTCAGTTATACGTCAAATTTGGTGCCAAGACCCAGAATAGCTCTGCAGCGATGCGTTGAGCGGTATAATTACGAAGGTGTTATAGAATGGGCCATATCACAGAGGGTCTTCATTTATTTTAGATAATATGAGAAAATTATTTTTAGTTCTAAAGTTTTAAAGCGAAGGACAAGGGTGAGTCGTTTTTTGTATTATTTACGAAAATATTAGTGTTTTATATATATATATATATATATGCCACAATCTTCTTCCGACACAAGAGAGTGCCAGTGTTGTCTAGCTACTCTTATGTCGTAGGCCCAGACTCACTTTGGGTCGATACGCTGGAGTAAGAGTAAGTATATATAAAATTCATAGACTACGATGAATAAGAGTATTCAATTTGTGTCTATTCTCTTAAAACACTATATTTATTTCTCAAAAATTCTCTGTTTGATTTGTTTTTGATGTGTTAATAGTCTGAGAAAATAACTATAAAGGGTAAAATGATCCCTGTAATAGTTACTACAGAGGAGATTATTATTTTGGGTATATCACTTTAACAAGCAGCTGGTTGCAGGCAGTGCAGGATCGATCGATGTGGACATCTTTGGGAGAAGTCTATGTCCATCAGTGCACGTCTATCGGCTGGTAATGATGATGATGAAACACTGGTGGTAAGTCTCTATTGCTGGAGATGGTCGAACGGTAACACAGCAACACTTATTGCAGGCGACAACCAGTAGTATGCAAATGTAACAGTATTCAAGTTTGAACTGCGCCGTAGCTAGTGAAATTACTGGGGTAACGAGACAAAATCTTGTCTCAATGCGATGATCGCAAGTTGCTGCAGTGTATACCATTCTAACTAGCGCCACGTTGTTATGGGCGGGCGTATCACTTACTATTTGGTGAACGTCCCATTAGTCTTATCACTACGTTGACTAAAAAAAAATATGGAATCGTTGCAAAGTTCTCCCCGGAGCGCATGTAAATCGATGAATGTGACAATCGATTGCTCTAGGTCAAGCTTCAGGAAGATACGACACATATTCACACAAATAGGGGACAGGAAGGTTAAGTGGAGGGAGACTTACGCGTAATTATAGCCCGCTCCGTCTGATTCGATGCTGATGAGAAGGGTGAGAAGTGACATTGTAATATAATGTACTTGAAATCGCGTAACTCAGAACAGTCTTTACAATTGTATACAAAGTATTCATTAGCAGTGCGCAAGTGTCACCTTGTTCCGGTTTGAACGACGCTGTAGTTAGTGAAACTACTAGGTTAACGAGATGGAACATCAGCAACGAGTACGATATAGTTTAGTGTATATCATTCCAACAAACACCATTTTGTGTGAGTTACCGTTAGATCTTTAACTTGCTCGTCTAAACGCTTTGGCGAATATAATAATATTTGCGGCTTGAAAAGAATTACTACCACTAAACCATGTGAAGGTGTAATGGGTCCTGCACACCAACCCACGGGATGCAAGCCAACCTCACCTGCTCGTGCTCCCTGCTAATCAACAAACAAGGTTCTGGCTTCCACCAATCCGCATTGGGTCGGCGTGGTGGGAAATGGGACAAACCTCCCCATCGACTTCTATCGACTGGTCATGATGACGATAAAATGTATTTGATACAGTTAAGTACTATTTCAAATGTATAAATAATAAGATCTAGTAAAGACCATGTAAATAAGGATCATCATCATCATTTCAACCGATGGACCACAGCTGGACGGACGACAGAGGTCTCTTGTAACGTGTTCCATAAAGCACAGTCTTGCGCTGTTTGAATCCAGTGGCACTCAGCGATTCTTTATATGTCCTCTATCCACCTAGTTGGTGGTTTGCCAGCGTTGCACCCAACATCCATCGGTTCTGCGAGCTATGTGCCTCGCCCATTGTCACTTCATGTCGGTGGCACTATTTATTCCGCAGATCCTCTCATTTCTGATTTGATCACGCAGAGATACTCCAATCAACGCTCTCTCCACCTCTCGGTATAGTAAGGATGATGAAGGACAAAGAAAGCTTACTTTTTTTTGAAGGAGTTAAGATGGATCGGGCAGATAAGGAGATAGACACGCGTTAAAATTATTATTTTTATTGCCATTATACATAGAACAAATATTAAAATCAGAGTATATTAAAAAAAACCTTGTAATCCCAATTAAGACTGTCTGCGTTGAAACTGTATTCATCAAGTGGAGATTTAGCAAAGCCCCGGGTTCAATTAATGTGGGGGGCCCGCTTGGCGCGGACCGGACGATGTAATCGGATTGTGCTAATGGGATTACGGGATTTAGAGTGAACCAACTGGTGACGTCGCTTATTTGATATTGCAGATTCAATATTGTCACTTTGATCGTTAGAGAAATTTAATTAAGTAACAGCTACCGTGACGCAGTTACTGACGGCTTGCCTTGAAACATACCTTCCTTCCTATATAATATTACCGTCTATTATATTTAGTTGTTAGTAGGGGTGTAAGGCGTCCCACACAACAACTGACGAGACCCGCGACCTTCACCTGCTCATGGTGCACCCTGGTAATCAACAAACGAGTCCCTGGCTCCCATCAACTTACTTGACGAGCGTGGTGGGAAATGGTTCAAATCCTCCCATATGAACCCCTACATACTATGGCGCCTGATACCTGGCAATGCAGGCAGCTCAGGACTGACCGATGGGAGACTATTGGAGAAGGCCTGTGTCCAGCAGTGGACGTCTATTGGCTGATGATGATATTTAGTTGATAAATTTAACTTCATTGTCAAATAAAAAGAAATATTTTATTAAACGGAAATCTAAAAGTTTAAAGTAGAACTAACATGAGGCTCTAAGAAGGGTGTATATCTTCCAAAAGTGTAGATCAGCTATTTTCAGGGACAACAATGAAAGGCTGATAGAGAAAACTAATATTTTCTTAAGGTTTAAACCGTTACTATTTAAATCCTCTTATAACAAAAACTTAATAAAAAATAAGCTATTTATACGTGGAACTTAAATAATTTTTTATGTATATATCCGTTGAATAGAGGTATAAGGGATACATGACAACTTACGGGACCCAAGTAAATCACACCTGCTCATGATGCACCCTGGTAATCAAACCAACACGCATTGGACCCCTACAAACTACTGGAGGCCATGTTAACTGTTCCACTAGAAAGCACAGAACCGATCGATGTGAAGACCTTCGGCAAATGCCTATGACCAGTATTGGATACATGAATAACTTTTGAGGTGATTTATTATTGATTAAAATTTTGATTTTGCATATGTTCAATATTAAACCTTAAAGCACTTATTTGTTGAAGAAAACTTGACGCTTTCTATCGTTTGGCTACAGACAGACTTGTAATTAAAATACTGTTATATACATCTATACGGTTTTTTTTTAACATTTAGATCAGCAGCCAATGTTATCTTTGATTCAACCGTGGGAATTATTCTAGATGCGATTTCGTATGCATACAACAATATCATTGTCATGATACCGAATGTGCGTGGTACGCGGAGGTCAAGGCGACCGAGTCGTTGGCAGGGCACCAGATCCAACGCACGATACTGTTATTTAGACAATACGGTGGTAGACCTAACTCGCCATTTTATGGTCTACAGCGGGACATAGACTCCTCCCAATGTATCCAATCAGACCTTGAGCTGTTTGTTGTTCAAATTTGTGAAGGGCATCTACACTTCTTTTATTACTTTCTCCTCTCTAAATAAGCTTAATCCTTTAACGGTCGAAAGCAAATGTTGCCCAACTGATTTGCAAATTGTATATCTTTTTAATCCAAGAATGACGGTTCATCATCATCATCATCAGCCAATAGACTTCCATTGATGGAAGATTTCTACAACGATCGGACGGCGGTTAATAGTAATTAATTTATAAAGTGGTGTATGTATACTGTACCACATTTTTTTCATCACCTTGGGACACAATATCTTAGTCTCTTTAATGAAATTAACCCTAATAATTTCATTACGTACAACGCCCCTCGAACCGGAAAACAGAAAGGTTTACAAACTACTGTTTGGGGGCAGAGATAGGAGCTGCATTGATACTTAGTCAGCCTCCTTTAACACTATAATAAGTTTTAAGATTTAAACGTAGTTTGGGTAAAGAGATTTAATAATTCTAGCACTAGTACACCTCAAAGTTATTCGGATGATTCATTTTAATATAGCACTCGGAGAAGAGAATATTCACTTTTTATATGATATATAAATAACAATTTTTTTCAGTAGCTACGTACGCTACACGAGTTTCCAGGCCCGGTATTTATTATTGCTAAAAACTATTTTATTTTTGTAGTTACACGAAGAGCATGCAAAATACTACATCTACGTAGTATACAGTTGATCGAGATGTTCATAACACGCTCCTCGGCTGCCCACTACGCTTATAGCATACACAATGCGGGCCACAACCATCAAGACATGAAAATACGAAGGATTCTTATATGTTAATATAACCGACTACTGCTTGACTACGACCTCAATTGATGGCAACTGACCTATACTCCTTGATGGTAAAGCATATTAGACTAATGTAAGCCAATTCACTATACTTTCAATGACTGGGCGGAAACATTGACGAAGGCTGCCCTAATATACGTAGGAACAAAGGAAACTTTATGTACGTGCTGTAAATTAATATCCAATTATAGTTATCCTTTTATTCTACGAAGCGACGAGATGAATACATTCCTTTGATTGTAAATGACATGTTTACTCTAGAGTTGCAGATGAAGATAGTATTAATAATAAACACCATTTTACTCATCATAATAATCAGAACCACAACGTACGGAATTAAAGCGTGATTAACACTTGACAATAAGAAAAGATATTTCGGAAGTCGGATTCCGATGTCGATGTGTTCTGAACAGGAAGCGCGGTGACATCACCCTGCATCGCACTATTGGAGGAGGTTATTTTGAGAACGGCATGCCTTTAGCACTTCGCGGAAAACCGGAATATTGGCGAGGGGCGAGCATTCGCCTTGCGACCGCCACGTGCCCATCATCCTTCACTTTGACTCACCGCTTACACTCACCGGAGTGTAGGGTAGGTAAATATTTACTATATTTACCATTTAATGTGACGAATAAGCACGTGGGAATTCATTAATAAGAGTTATTAAAAGACACAGTTTGGATTAAAACGGAATTATATTTTAGGCCACACGACCTTTGATGAAAATGTTCTATAATTAGTACGTTAATAATTAATTCAGACTGTAGATCGGAGATACGATGTAGAATTCCATTACTAAGTTCTGTGAGCAAATGCTTCTGGGAGGAAGTCAGAGTTACATGAGATTTTTTTCACTATAACCCTCTCGATGGTTTACATCAGTGCATTCGGTGGGGCGCCGGGATATTACAAGACGCACGGGTTTCCTCTACACTTTGGCCTATCACATCTCAAGGAAGTACTAAATCTTCTCACCACCATCGCTGAACTTAGACAAATATTCGATTATTGAGCTATGAGAGTCATCAAGAAGGGAAGGGCTTACCTTTAATCCTATTCTTACTAGCCTGTTCAAACTAAACCTATCCAGTAAATTATGCAAATTTCAATACGTTCACGAAATATAAATTTCTAAACAGAAACCAGTAGATATGTGTGTAACAGCGGATCATATATACGTGTAAATATTTACGTAAATGTAAACCCTTTTTTATGTGTGCGTATTGATCAGGCGCACGAGCGAAGGTGATCCCGGCGTTGCTTGATGCTGTGCCAATAGCGTGCGCCGAAATAATAAAGTATATAACGCTGTTTGTTACGATGTGTGAGTGTGGATGTGTGTGTGTGCGTTTGAGAAGATACGCCTCGGAGCTGGCCATTGGCAACAGGGGTTTTCGACGTATCGCAAACACTCGGGAGCTGAACGCACCGACCAATTCGAGGCGGATTCTACACAGCGGATTGTCTGTAAGTAGATAAATCAACGAAATCCGGCCACTTGCCAAATCGTACCGGGCATATTGTTTTGAAAATCCATAGAATGCACTCGGTGCCGTGATGATGATGATCGTAGATAATTCGCGAACCGGACCATGTGCTCCAAGCCAAGTGGATTTGTGTCAATACCATGCATCAGTGTCAATATCAACAGGGTCATATCCATCCATCTTATGATTTTCGACCAAAACGGTTTTAAGTCTTACATTGTAAAACAAAAAAAAAGTTCATAAGTTTTCTTCGTATACTTACACATGGTAATAGCTGTTTGGCGTTTAAAATCACTTGTTTGTAAGTGTGAGATATTTAAAACAGCTAACCAAAGCAAACTATTATATTCATTACTTTCAGTTAGGTTTTCATAATTTAGTTAGCCGAAGAAATGATTATGACTTTTTTAATTTTAACGAATACGAGACGAGCCGGACGTTCACCTAATGATAAGTGATACGTCTGTCTAGATATATAGAAGTGATACGTCTGTCTAGATATATTAAAGGTTGTATATAGACTGAGCGGTTCGACACAATAACGCTTTGGTACTTGCGCAGAAGACTTCCAGTTCAGCCTGGGAAACCTATCCACCGGTAAAAGGTGTGGTTTCTCAGGGTTCGCATTACATACCGTGACTTTAAAGGCCAGTAGCAGTAGATTAATGAGTAATTACATTAGCCGTAGATAATGTATCTAGATCACGCAATAGTCTATAATACAGGTGACTGTTTTAACGTCGAAGGTTTATTACTTTGTTGTGTATAATGTGTAAGGAGTGTAAAGGGCCCCTTGCACAATAACTCACGAGATCCAAGCCAACCTCACTTGTCCTTGGTGCACTCTTCTAATCAACAACCCGCATTGGATCAGCGTGGTGGGAAAGAGCAGAGGACCCACATTAGAACTCCTACAAACGTGGAGATTTTTGGGGTAGGCCGATAAACGTCTACTGCTGGACATACCGGCAGTAGACGTCTATCAGCTGATGATGATGAGTATAATGAGACTTTAATTTCAAAAATATAACATTGATTATCGAGAAAGCCTTAGAGATATCAATATAGCGACTATAGATATTTACTATTGATGTGAAATCAATTTTTTTTAACAATACACTGTGATTAATGACATGGCGGCTGATAGCAACTGGATAGGTGCAGCTGATGGTATAAGTTGTGATCCTTAAGCGAGGCTTATTTCCAGCAATAGATCGCTCGGGATGATAACATCACTTTTGTCAATTTTTATAATAATATATTAATGAGATGTACAAGGTAAGAATGATTGGACAAATCGGTGCAGGTCGACCTAGGTGGACATATTCCGATCAAATCGAAGATGTCCTAAAGTAAGGCCGAATCAAGAGTACTCGCAACCGACTAGCTTGCATGAAGATGCTCATGAAAGTGGAGGAAGCGAGAGAGGTGTGCCAGGGTCGTAGCAAGTGGACAGAGGTGGTCTCTGCCTACCCCATTGAGAACTAGGCGTGTTATGTATGTATGTAATGAGATGTCCTGATTACCAGCATGCTTATAGCTTGCTTGTATTGAAGGTTACTACTTGTAGTGTATAATTAATCGGTGGTAGTTCTTTGTTGATAGACTGTTTTAGGTTACCAACATCGCATATCCTGCATCTGACGTGAAACAGTAGTGTGCAAACATTACTGTGCTCCGGTTTGAAGCACGTTGTAGCTAGTGAAATTACCGAGGTAACACGGCACAATAGATTGAAGTGTATATCATTCTAAGCAGCGCTTGCGTCATTATGGACAGAAGTATCATTTACTATCAAGTAAACGTCTTGTTAGTCTTGTTGATTCTTCGAATAAAAAAAAATTATGATATTAATGAGATATCCTGATACAAGCTGTGCTTAATTACACAAAGGATTTGATTTGCATATAATAGAAGTGAAATGATAAATTAAGTAAATATAGTGAAAAAAATTTTGATCCAACAAACATCAGTGATGGTAGGCCTCTTTAATCGTGTTAGGTCTCTGGTGCAGGAGACTGTCTAAAAGAGAACCATAGGAGCAAACATTCATTGTGTTCTAGACTGAAGGGAGTAGTAGCTAATGCAATTACTGAGGTAATGAGACTTAATATATGTTTCAAGGCGACGAGGACAATGTGCTGGAATTCGTACTATTTTAACAAGCGCTTAATTGTTACGGGCAAGCTTATAACTTACCATCAGGTGAACGTCCTGCTCGATCTCATCGCTTCGTTAATTAAAAATATCTTCGATAGTACATAACCGATTATTTAAGGCTGTGATGACGATAGTTTTATCGATAAACTACTGTATTTTAATGAGTAACATAAAACAATTTCTTACCAATTAAACGAGCATAATGAATAGCACAGAATAAATTATTTAACAAAGGAAAGTCATTACTTTGAGAACGTTGAAAATTATCCATTGTTTTCAAGAGCTGGTGTATATACAACTAATGCAAATCTGCGTTCTTATTTATTTATTTATTAACTCGTATATCTTACTGGTGTTGCCAGTTAAATGTGAAACTAAACGTGGACTTCGATATCTACTATTATTCTCTTTCAGTTTAAAGCGTCAAATAATATAAAGCAATAAGGGGTGTCAAGGATTCCGCATAACAACTCGAGGGAGCCAAGCCAACCCTCACCTGCTCGTGGTGTACCCTGCTAATCAACAAACGAGGCTCTGGAATCCTACCAATACCAATATGAACCTCTACAGTGACGACGCCTAGTGTCTAGCGGTTTTGCAGCCGTCATCATTACTATCAGTCGACAGACGTCCACAGCTGGATACAAGCCTCTCACAAAGATCTCCTTATCGATCGTACTGCGCTGCCGCATCCCACTGCTTCCCGCAACCTTCACCAGACTGTCAGACCACGTGGTAGTGGGCTTGCCAACACGTCCTCCGGTGTACGATCGCCGTTCGAGGACCTTACTGCGCCCATCGGCCGTCAGTCCTTCGAGCGATGTGTCCTGCCCATTGTTACTTGAGGCTAGCAATCTTTTGGACTGTCAGTGGCCTTAGTTTTCCTGCGGATCTCCTTATTTCTGATTCAATCCACACAGAGAAACCTCGAGCAGCACAGTATCAATCGATGTGAAGATCTATGGGGGAGGTCTATGTACAGTAGTGGACGTCTAGCGACTGATGATGATGTCGATGAACAATAAGAGATATTAGAAAATAGATATAAACGACTGAGATCGACGTCTTCTTAAAGCGCCTCCATATTACTGAAGGTTGGCCGTCAGATTTATGAATTTGTGCTTATCTTGAGCCATATGGAACAGTTGCCCAACATTAATGATACCGGTCCACATTCATTATTCGAAGCCAGGGTTTACTGCGATACCTACTGGTAGATGTATATTGTTGAAGTCTAGGTTTATCGCTGTGTTTTAACCGCCAAACAAAAGTATTTATTATATATATTATATAGTTATTACAAATATCAGAATTCATATTTGAAAGTCACTGAAGAGCGTGAGAGAAATTACTGAAGTAATAAGACTACATCTCTCATTACTTTAAGGTTTATTTTTTTTTATTTAATATAGAGACGAGACTAGCGGGTCGTTGACCTGTAAGTGATACTTCCGTCACCCTTTCAGCCTTGTTACCCCAGTAATTATACTAGCTACAGCGCCCTTTACACCGGAACACAGTAATGTTTGAACGCTACTGTTTGGCGGCTGAAATAGGAACTGTGTTGGTACATCCTAGGCGGTATCCGGCAACGGAGACCTACCACTCCTACTATATTTATTATCACCAGGAATATGTCCTGCTCCCTTAGTTCTTTTATTAATGATATGTGATCAAAACACGTCTTTGATAGAAAGTAATAGATATATAGAAATATGGCGCAACCATATGAGGATGCGTCATAATGACTTGCGATTAAAAGTCAACATAATTTCATAACATACTTGTAAAGTTTATATGCTTAATCCAATCATCATTTTACCTGGAACTTATATATCTACAAAAATATATAAAGCACTCATTTAATAACTTTATAGGGAAAAGGGAATACGAGAATATACATTTTACAAAGATAAATAAAAATTACTGGTGGTATGTCTCTATTGCCGGAAACCGTCTAGGTGGTACTTCACCGCAGCACCTCTTTCTGCCGCCAAACAGTATAGTGCAAGCATTACTGTGTTCCGGTTTGAAGAGCACTGTACCTAGTGTAATTACTGGGGTAACGAGACTCAACATCTTGTCTCAAGTCGACGAGCGTCATGTGGCGCAGTGTATAACATCCTCACTAGCACCACATTGTTGTGGGTAGACGTATCATTTACCATCAAGTGAACATCTCGCAGGGGGTGTAAGAGGTCCCGGACAAAAACTCACGGGACCAAAGCCAACCTCTCCTACTCGTTGTGCACCTTGGTCATGAACAAACGCGGCTGGCTCCCACCAACCCGCATTGGACCAGCGTGGTGGAAAATAGCTCAAATCCCCACATACCACCCCTACAAACGACAGCCCATAGTGACCGATCGATGAGATCTTTGGAGCAGGTCTATTTCCTATTTCCAGCAGTGGACGTCTACCGGCTGATGGTCTGCTGTGGTGTGAACGTCCTGTTTGTCTAGTCGCTTAATGAATAAAAAAAAACATAATACAATTCTTAATAATCTAACCTTTTTTGCTTGTTGAGGTACAAAGCTTGCGTTGTAACAATAAAATTGTAACGATTGTTTGAATTATTCTCACGAAGAAAGAGTTATCCTTATCTACATAACTTGAATCATATCAGTTCGGTTATTTTCCCGTGACGTTTCTTTCCCAAGTAATGATATAAATTGTTAAAGTTTATTTAACTTACAATAACAGTACAGTTAAGTTGTTAGACAAATGAATATAAGATTAACCAATCTGTTAATAACAATTTTCTTAAAGAGCTTAATACGCTGGCCTATTGGATAATCTTGGATAGGTTAGCTTAGCTTGGATAGAGTCAAAATGGATGTACATAGCACCACGTTGCTCTCGTCGCCTTGTGACACATGTTAAGTTTTGTTACCTCAGTAATTACATTAGCTACAGCACCCTTGAAACCGGAACGCAGTCATGTTTATTCACTACTGTTTAGCGACAGAAATCGGCGTTGCAATAATACCAAGACAGTCTCCGGCAATGTTTACCTATCACAAGTAATATATTTTATTTAAAGCAGATATAATAATTAAACGTGATCCTTTTAAGTAAAGCAAGGTTTATGAATAAAGGAAAATATTAGCAATTAAAAAAAATCATAGTAACAATATTGTGATGAAAAATTAATATAGTAGAACAAATACTCGCAGTTCTGAGAAACTTTAAGGACACCGAGCGTTGATTAGTTGATACTTTGATTAATAGTTTCTTACTACGAATGTATCAAGAAACATATAACAGAATGTAAATAATTAGAAGAGTATGTAATAGTTATATTTCTTATCGCTTTTCTATTTAATTTCACCTACAATTTACATAAGAAACATATGAAATGAAATAGATATCGAATCGCTTGTGTGATACTACAGTAATATCGATCATAATATTTACCACAATATTGTTATGAACTACTCCATTGTCTCGTGACTTGCGAATGAGATATTTCTATCAAAAAAAATCAAGATATATACATAGTTCAGTTTAATGTATGCACGGCCCGCAGTGACCTAGTTCCTCAAACATTGTGGTATGCAATAGAGCATATTGGAGTTAAATGGAGAGATGACATCATTAAAAAATATCTCTGAGAAAAACACTGATTACTTTAAATATTGATTTAAGAAGAACAACTTAGACTTTAACGAATCCTAGACAAACACGTTAGTTAAAAAAGTATAGACTAATAACCTCTATTTCAAAATTGTCCTCTGTTATCTATGTACACAGAGATGGAGACTTGTCACGATATCTCCGAAACTATTAGACGTAAACACTCAAAATATGGTGGAGGTAATACTTCTACTATGTAGAGGTCAGCTAAGAAATGATTTTACGAAATTCCTTCACCGAAGGGAGTTACGATGGTCTTACGGTCAGCAATGAAGAATAACTAGTTGTACATAGAACGGAACATTTTATACTACAACAAGATGTTTGTTAAAAGATGAACGATTGCTCCATCGGTGATTAATATGCCTTTTGTTTTTTGTGTCTGGACACCCCAGTAATTAAGCTCGCTACAGCGCCCTTCAAACCGGAGTACAGTAATTTTTGCACAGTACTGTTCGGCGGCAGAAATAGTAGCGGCGGTGGTACCTACATAGACGGTCTCCGCCAACGGAGACCTACCAGTAAAAAGCCTTTCTCATGTTAAATGTATCATATTTTAATTACGATATTCACGTCATTATTTATTAGCAGTAACTTTTACTTTTTTAATATGTGATCAATTGTGAGTCATTTTAGAAAAAAATTCTAGAATTTGTCAGGCTTGGTACGCAAATAGCGATGCCTGCGACGTACCCCAGGATGCGCGCCCGTTGATGTCGGACACAAGGACCCGCCAGCCTCGCCTCGCGTAATTAGAAATTGAGTGAACTCCTCGCATTCCGTTCACGTGTTTTTGTCGCTTATCGACATTACGTATCTGTATTCATAAGCCTTTTTTTTGTAAACAACAGGTTTATAACAACAAGTGAGTTTATATTAAAAATACTCAATTATAAATATAAACTGTTGAATCTAACCTTTTTAAAGGCTTTCGTGAAAATATGCAGTATACGTTTCGCAAATATATCTAGGATCAAAAAATACCTTAGGTGAAGGTACCACCGCAGGACCTATATCTACCGTCACACAGTAGTTTTGAAATATTATTGTGTTCCAATTTGATGGGGTAACGAGACTTAACATCTAATGCTTCAAAGCAATGACCGCAGTGGTGTGATTGTTATGGGCAGTCGTATCACTTACTATCAGATGAAAGGCTTGCTAGTCTCATCGCTTCATAGATCAAAAAATAATTGCTATTGGCAATGGAAAGGGTGTTGGAATTTATCCGTGGTTATATTTCATGATTTTTTTTTCATTATAGAGTAAAGGAGGACAGAGTAATATCTTATCGTGATGCTGTTTGCGCCGAGTTAGCGTCGCGATCGACGGAATCAATGGATCGCCGGCAAACAAAAGCGCCAGGAAACATTTTCGGCGACCACGTGACGCAGCGAACTTGCGCGCTGTAATTTCTTCTCAAAGCAGCGGTCACGTACACACGCACAGTTCACAATAGCCGGCCGCGATCGCCAAGCGAAATCAAACCGGACTTGTACCCGGTTGTTTGTTGTGAAAGACGATAATCGCGTGCACCGGCTTTGCGGACTTACAAAGTCGTATTAGGCTCTATTTCTAGGTTAGCTGAATACAAATTTCATTCTTGATTGCACGACCTTGAGTGGAAACACATCTTATCGGGGGTCGAGATATCTCAGTGGCGTTCGGGCTTTGGGCGGCGATGAATAAAGTAAATACGCACGCCCTTGACGGCGTTCGGCGCACGTTTTCGCGAGATAACACTCTTAATATAATCATATTAAAAAAAAAAAATTGTGTTAGTAAAGATTACTGACCTGCGTAACCATGTCCCAGTAGAATCCGTCGAGCATAGATTTGCCATGTTGGTGCTGACGGCAGAGCGCTGGCCAGAGGGAGGCTCGGACGGGGCTGTTGATCGGCCACGAGTTCTCGCGGATGACGAGCTTCAGTTCGCGCTTGCGGCCCTGCTGTAGGAGGGGCTGGACCTCCTCGAAGGTTTTAAGGGGCGCCTTCTTGCCTGCGAATAAGGGTGTGGGTAAGCACTGCGTCCAGATCGGCGTATCGTTACGTGCGAGCGATTCGTCGCTTGGGGCGCGGAACGCGGCCGGTTCTATATACATTGCGGCACGATCGCATCGCACATGCTTCCTGTGCGCGCGCGCCTGCGGCACTGGCACTGGCACTGCCACCGCCGAGCCGCCAGCCTCCGGAAAACGCGATAGCGCCCCACAGCTGTCACACTTCGATTGTTTATCTGACCGTACAAACGCCGCTGCGGTCCTCGCGGACGGCGCGCGCGCTCTCCTTGCCCGCACGCTACCGGCCACGCTAAAAACAACGTTAATGAATATTAAACAAACAAAATATTGACATGTAATGTTGTGTCAGATTTATTCTCAATGCATATATACACTTGGCAAAATACAATCTGTGGGCGTGTGTCGGCGATGAGGTCATGGTAAATGTTCTAATTGCGTCGACATTACCTAATTGCTTGTTCGCATTAAGAAAAAGGAATGGATATATTGACATTGTAGTGTAAACACCCGCATATCAACATGCAGAAACACATAAATAGCCTTTGAATCTCAGGAGAAACGCACGCAGAACGCTGGACCGTCGCCAGCGGCACTGCTAACGTTTGGTGGAAGCGATTGGGATTTCATACAATTAAAAAACTCATGATATACGTTCATACATCACACTATCGGTATTAGCTGGAAATAAAAATACAAAGTTTTAAATAAAATGCCTGTTATTGCAAATATTACTATATATACAATATAATAATAACAGCGTAATGATATCAAAAGAATAATTAATTTAACAACGTCGAATAAACCCGATAGGAACAAATACACTATTAAAAAAATACCTAGGGTATAGGAAAATTGTATGGGTACGTATACCACATAATAATAGTATTTTTACCTACAATAAACAATAAAAAAATATTTGGTAAGGAACCAAGTTTTAAATTGAGAGGCTTTAACCATTATTTCGAATTAAAAAAAAAACTTTCATTATCCTGTTCATGTCTTGTTAGAAGAATTCTAATTATCTCCAAGTCTCCTTATCTTTTCAGAATAGGACATTAATTAGGAATTGCTCCTGATATAGTCCTAAAGCAGTTTTGCTTTACTATGATTAGTAAATAACATATATTTTTTTTAATTAATTGTATTTTACCGTACTATGTGTATGATGATAAAAAAATCCGAAAAATACATGTATAAGTTAAAAACAAGTAGTAAACATTTGTGAGTCGAATCGGTTGTGATAAGCCGCCGCAGCAGCGACGGGGTTAAGTGAAACAACAAATGATAAGACGAGGTTATCTCCGGCTGCAGTCTCGGCGGGCGCGACGATTACTATTCAAGTTAATTTTAACCCGTTTAATAAAGCAGTCCAAACAAACATAACAACATTGTATTAAAATAACAAATATTTTTCAAAAATACCCAATAGTATTTTTTAGCGAAAGCGCGTAAAATAGCGCAGTTTCGTTGATATCAAGTTAGCGATTTTCCTATTAGCTTAGCGTTTAGCATAAAAATGTTAATTTTTTTTTATTTACTATTTTAAAACAACTTGTTAACCACAAACGTACGGAACCTGCTTTAAAAGTTTATTATAACAACACGAATAATTTAAAGAAAAAAAGAAACTTAATCGCTTCATTCTATTATGTTCAAGATTTTCATCAATATTCTTCTTAACGGAAGACGTAGTGTTGACAGCCTCCAACCCCACCAGGTGGTCCGACGATCTGATGAAGGTTACAGGAAACGCAGGACCCATCAATGTGGAAATCTTTGGGGGAGGCCTATGTCCAGCAGTGGACGTCTGTAAGCCGATGATGATGATTCTCGTTTGCCCGATGATACCCATATCGAATGAGAAGTTAATAACAATTACATTTCTATCAACTAATATTAATTACAATAATTTATATAAACAAAATTTGTATTAAAACATTTATAGTGTTACAGTCTAGATATAGCCTTGTTTTGAAATACAAAGTGTAAGCGAACCTTTTCATCTAGGAATAACGAAGGTCCTGCATAGTGCCGTAAACAACTTATGTTAGATGACGTCCGACTACGAGGTCACTCTATAAATCCGAATGGAAGTATTTAGAAAACGTAATGAACGAACACTTAGCACTGCGTGAGATATTAATGAAAAAATCATTACTTTTATTGTTTTTCGAAGAGTAAAATTGACTAAATGCTTATGAATGTGACAGAGAACATTTTCAAAGAATCATTGACTCATCATCATCTCCGAAACTATTAGAGTTAAACACTCAAAATTTGATAGATATATTACTTCTGTCATTTAATTTTCAGTTAAGAATAGATTTTACAATATTCCTTCCCCAATGGAAGTTGTGGTGGTGTTTTCAGCAAAGCGGACGAGGATCAGCTAGTTTCTGTATATATATGCCGTCTTCCCTATAGTTGTATTGAAATAGTCGAAACTATATTCATACATTTTTGGAGTCAAGAAAAAAAACTGTTTAGCAATTTATATATTTTCTTTTCTAGTTAATTTACAATATCGTTTTTTTTTATGTACATGCAAAAAAAAATTATTTAGTATTAAAATTAAATATCTTAAGTCCGATGAAGTGGTAAGAGCTGCGCACACCGAGCGCTTGCGGAGGCTGGCCTTGCTCGACGGTTCAGTAAAATTATGCAACTTCCGGTCTGAATAATAATTATAAAAGTACCGCAACCATAACATTTACAAACGCATTGGTTTAAAATTTTATTTGCCTCTACAAAATAATTAACTTTTTCGGTAAGTGGTTCGATGAGAGAGAGAAAAAAAATACCTTTAGTAAAAGAATATTTGTTTGTATTCGACAAAGCCACGAGAATAGTCAGACTTTTACCTGATTGTAATTGATACGCCTGCCCCTAACCCATCTAGACGGTCTCCAGCAGAAACCTACCACCAGTACATTCATTGTTAGGCTTTCATTCACATTCCATATAAGGATATGAACTAAATCCAATAAAATCATGATTTTGTTAATAGTAGGTCTCTGTTCCATGAGACCGTCTAGTTGCCGCAGCTCCTATTTCTGCCGCGATACAGTAGATTGCAAACATTACCGTATCCCGCTTTGAAGGACTTTGTATGGCTGGTGAAATTACTTGGGTTGCGAGACCTAACATCTAATGTCTAAAGGCGACAAACACTTGGTCCCCATCGGGTGAACATCACGCTCGTCTCGTGGTTCTTGATAAAATTCAATATTTTAACAAAGTTTTTTAAAAGATAGTAATTTTTTTAAAAATTTTAATCTTCAAATTATGTTATTTATCCAGTAAAAAAATGCCTGGTTACTGGTTAAGTTATACAGTAAGTTATTACCCAACTTTGTACGTGTACGCCTCAAGCGATATGAATTGCAAAACAATACTCCATTTAAAGGTCCAGTAAGCGATGTTAGAGCGAGATTGCGCGATAGAGTATTTTATGATTACAACCATTACACTTCAGTCATAATTGGTCATAATCATTTTTCAATACTACATATTAATAATATTATTTTTTTTTTTTTTTTTTTAAGCGTATAAATAATACCACTTTGATAAGGTAGCGGGGAACTGCGAGAAAGAGCGAAGGACCCATCGAAATGAAGATGTTTCGGTAAAACGTAAGATATTCAGTCTCGTTACCCCAGTAATTACACTAGCTACAGCGCCCTTTAAATCGGAACACAGTATTGTTTGCGGGAGAAATAGGCGCTGCCGCTAGTATATCTACCTAGACGGTCTCTGGCCACAGAGACCTACCATCAGTAAATATAAACTACTTCTTATTACGCTCTTTACCCAAAAAATTTCATTATTCTACCACTACGAAGCGGCGACAAGATCGGGGCCTTCACCTGATAGTAAATGGTAACTGCCTGCCCATAACCCCGTGCTCGTCGCCTTGAGACATAAGATGTTAAGTCACGTTGGTTGAGTAATTTCACTAGCTTAGAATTGAACACTGCACACTGCAACAGTACTGTTAATCGGCAGACATAGGAGCTGCGGTGGTACCTACCTAGATTACCAGCAACGGAATCTACCACCAATCAGAAGATAAATTTAAAATGTACAATGCACGGTACTCTCACTAAACTTTCGAAATAATGTTAAATTTGACGTCCACTGCTGGACATAAGCCTCCTATAAAAATCTCCACATCGATCGGTCCTGTGCCAACCGCATCACCGAGCACCAGGGGCTGTTGTTTGTAAGGTTTAATATGGGGAATTTGGGTCACTTCCATCACGCTGGCCCAATGCGGGTTGGTGGGAGGAATTCAACGAGTATTTATACAATTGTTTATGAATTTAATACAAAGTGGCATTAGAATACGGAGCGGCTGTTAAATTGTTATTAGCGTAAGGAATGTTTACAGTGCACCAATAAAATTACTGAAGCTCATAAAACCTATATTTAATTGCACTAACCAACACCGCCATTATCTCTAAATGTTTACTCTATATATAAATTATCCAGGCAATGTTACTTACTTACAGATATATCTTTATGTTGGTTACTTAATTACTGAATGTTTATCGATGGAATATAAACTCCGGGCCGAGGAAAACAGATTCCGTCAAGAAAATGGAAACTGCGGAATTTCCACTTCCGACAACCGATGCTTATAAAGTGGAAGGAGCGATTAACCAACCCAGGGAGGAAGGACTGTCGAAGCTGTACGTCCTCCCTTGGAGGAATGGATGGGCAGGCGGTACGAGTCACTGACCTTACAGCTGGTGCAGGTCATGGGTGTTTTGGTAACTACCTGTGCTGCATAGTCGGAAAAGAGCCGATAAATGAGTGTCATCATTGTATATGCAACGAAGATCTGCGCAACACACCCTGGAGCCTTGTATGTGATGTTCAACGCCAAGACCTTATCGCTGTTTTAGGGAATGACTTCACATTGTTTAGTTTTATTAAAGCCATGATCAGTAGTGAGACGTCGTGGGACGCTAGCGTGGCCTTCTATGATAAAGTAATGTCGCAGGAGATTGGATAGAAGGAGCGAGAGAAATACGCCCATCTCTCAATCCGCTGGCAGATACCTAGACGTCGTAGGAGGATGTTTTACGCCGTCCAACCCTCATAACAGAGGCTATGGTGGCGGATTCGGTTAGGGTAATCCGTTACCAAGTATGTATGCCTATTATTGATAAATGGGATGGAATTCCAGTTCCACCTCGAGACGCGGCCTCATTAAGACCTCTCGCTGTCGGATCCACGGTTGTGTGCGAAAGCGTTCCCGTGGTTTCGGCTAATGGCGTTCAGCGGTACACCGTGGGTATTTAACCGGTATAAGTCCTGCAATACCACTTTGTTGTTTCCAAAGCAGAAAGGTATCCATTGTCGGATTTGCCCACGAAAAAAAAGAAAAAGTATTTGAATGTTTCTTTTAAATTTTAATCAAGTACTAAGTAGAAGTAAAACTTAATCAAGTAGGCGCACAAGGATCTTACTCCTCCATCGGTTCTAAGTCCTTCAAGCAATATATACTTAATTTTAGCAAACTTTATCATCATCATCAAGCCTATATTGATCTACTATATACCTAGCTATGAAATAGTACAGAGTAGTAATGTTTATCTGGCGCTATAGGTAATCGCTTGCCTAATAATACAGAGGTCCTAGGTTCGGTTCTCGGGTCACCTATTGAGGAATGTGGACTGTGGTAGATTTTTAGAATGTTCCTGACCTAATAACTTGCCTCTCATTGTAAATCTAGTACCACTGCTGAATTCCCGACGTCAATGTATAAGAGCCAGAGTATTCTAAGCAAGGACACTACCATCCATGGTCTCATTGTCACTTACCACCATGTAAATAACAGTAGGTATGTTAACTGTGCCAAATATTCAATTTACTACGCACAATATATTCAAAAACCATTTCTGCTACATATTTAGATAAGTTAACAAAATTTTAGCATGACTATCAGCCGACAGACGTCCCCTACTGAACATAGGCTTCCTCCAAAGTTCTCCAGATCAATCGATCTCGCGCTGCCCGCATCCAGCTGCTGCCCGCAACCTTCACCAGATCGTCGGACCATCTGGAGGCCTGCTAACACTGCCACAATTGTTTTCTCTGAGGCAAGCGAAGGAGTAAAGGTTACGAGCGAGACAAAGTACTTACATTTTGGAAATGTATCGCTTAGTCAAACACACCGTCACATGCCGACACACGCCTGACATCTACCGAGGTAAGTTGTAATGTAACGATTCGTAATTAAATCCGACGGGCAGTCGCATTCGAGTCGTGAGCATCGATTTCCCATTGCCAATGAGAGATGGCACCGCTGTTCACCGCGCATCATCACCGTCGAGTCGGCGCCAAGCTTGGAAGCGAGTGCAGTCTTCAAGTGATTTTATTGCCGTTAGCTTTTAGCATTGTTATAATATAAACTTGAATGTATAACCTCTAAAACCGGATACGAAATTTATTTTTGTTTCATCTGAATTAAAGCAGATCCTGCCTGTATACTACTCGATACCATCTTTACATATAGGATACTAGTTTTTAGGATTCTTATGGCACTAATTAGCATATACACAACACCACATTGTGCTCGTCGACTTAAGACAAAAGATGTTAAGTATCGTTACTTCAGTAATTTCAATAGGTATTACACACTTTAAACCGAAACAAAGCAATGTTTGCACACTACTGTTTTGACTTCCAGAAATAGGCGTTGCAATGGTTCCAACCTAGACGGTCATCAGCAACGGAGACCTGTGAAATAGGATGCAGTAACTCAAAGCAATTTTGTGAACATTCGTGACTTTCGAATATTTCAGATAAATTTAAATATCATTAAGATTAAGCATAAACAAAACGACGATCGTTTTCCTTAGTATTGCAGCCAAATAATTGTGAAGTTACACATAAGATAATTGGATCACTGCGAAAACTAAAGGCGCTTCAAAGAATTGACGAGATTCCGTGGAACGATTGAGGAAAAACCTGAAACGCGTCCAAATAGTCGACTCACTCCTTAAACGTCGCGTGCCGGAGAGCATCTCATTCTCAAAAAATGAGAATAAGAAACACTGAACAAACACAATCTAAAAATAAAATAACATTCTCGCATTGAAGAAACACCAAACAAACGACACGACCATTCAACTCCGATTTAAATATTTTTTTTTATTCAACTAAGCGACGAGCGACGAGACGAGTAACACGTTCACCTGATAGTAAGTGATAGACCTAGTTAGGATGATATACACAGGCACCACATTATGCTCGTCTCAGAACTCAAGATATTTGGTCTCGTTACCTCAGTAATTTGACAAGCTACAGCGCCTTTCAAACAGGAAGTCCATTATATTCGCACAATACTGTTCGACGGGCAGAGATAGGAACTGCGGCGGCATCTACATCGCCGACAACAGAGCCACCAGTAAAGTATAGTCACAGAGTTTATACTAGGCAAGAAAAACATAAGACAAATATTACGTTTTATTGTATTTAAAAAAAGCTTTAAAAACAATTACAATAAAGCAATCATTTAACTTTAAATCCCTAACCCAAAAGTGTTTAATTTAAAAACTTATATGTTTGGCGTGTGTCGGGGTGTGTTTTACGACAAAGATGTGACGATCGAGTATTTTAGATAAAATAGAAAAAAAAAAAACTATATAAACATTCCAAATTTATCGGCGATTATATTGTTAGTACAGATCGGTTTTTTTTATGTAATCATGCGACGTGTCCACCGGCACGTTCACCTAATGGTAAGTGATACCCCCGCCCATAACAATGTGGCGCTAGCTATGTTGGTATCCATTGCACTACATTGCGCTCGTCGCCTTAGACATAACATGTTTATTCTTGTTATTCCCAGTAATTACACTAGCTACAGCGCCCTTCAAAGCGCAGTAATGTGTGCATACTATTGGCGGCAGAAATAGGCGCTGCGGTGGTAGTCACCTAGACGATCTCAAGTAACAGACAACTACTTCTAGTAAGATTTTACTTTAATGTAAATAAACTATCTGCCTCCCGTCCGCTTTACTGACAGTAACACTCCAGCACCCCCTATGGGGAAGGAGTTTTGTAAAATCTATTCTTAAGTGATCATCACTCAGCATAATGAATATTTCTACCAAATTTCAGGTCTCTAGGACTTAAGGTTCCAGTGATATCGTGATGAGTCTCTACGTAGGTGAAAATCTCTTATATATATAAACGGGCTTCTTATGTCCTTCCCTAATGAGAGAGTCAAGGTCATTTATCCTGCACGTCGGCCAAGTGCAGCATGGATTGGAATATGCCGGTTCCTTAACGATTCCATTTACCGGAAGTTCAAGCTCAGTGAGGAACCTATCCGCGCCACTTCGATACGTACAGCGAGTACAACCACTTCGAACTGAACTGTCATAGTGTCCTCGATTTATCCTTGTCTTTAACGTTTCGTAGAAGATAGCACCTCTGTACCATAACAGCCAATTTACATCCCCACTGTTGGGGCACAGGCCTATCCTCAATATGAGGGCGATGGGGTCTATGGAGTCACCACGCGGGCCCAATGCGGATTGGTGACTTCACACAGACCCTACAATAAAATCTAATTCATGTGCAGGTTTCCTCACGGTGTTTTCCTTTACCGTTTGTATTTCGCTGTTGTTACTAAAGTTCACAAATATACATAACTTAAATATTAAAGTAATCGGTACATGGCGAGATTCGAACTCGCGACCTTCGGAATGAATTCCGCGCACTCAAAACATTAGGCCAACTAGCTACTGTACCTCTGTAATTACATTCTAAGTTTACTAGTAAGAGTTAACACGTGTAGTAATCTATTGTCTGCCTATTACCCTCATTTCTTTACTGAATAAAATATATAGATAACACAGTATGAGTAAAGTATATTTATTCAGCTCTTCAAGGTCAAATGTCCTCAAGAAATTCTGTGAAAAATACCTAGACAAAACATCGTCGGGGAACATCTAGAAGTCTCAGAATTTATAAAAATAGATATTTATATAATGTAGTACCATTTCTAGGTTGTAATACATGCTATTACTATTTTTTTTTCCTTAAAATAATTAACGAGACGCAGAGGACGTTCACCTGATGGTAAGCGATACGACTGGTTATAAACACCGAAGTGCTACTTTACATATTAACATTACGCTCACAGTGTACTCTGAACATGAGAATAAATTTGTTATGTGTTACCTTAGTAATTACTTTGTACTGTTCACGTCGCTGTTTGGGGGCAGTGATAGGAGCTGCAATGGAACCTATCGATACTTGGGCACTAGGTCTCCGACAATAGAAGTATACTACTATTACAATATATAGCGGTTATGTTACTCAAAGCGATTTCCTTTGGACTAGGGAATAGATCTAATTGAAAGAAACTTAACCGAGGCTATGCAAAATACATAAATATATATATATATATGTACACCGGGCGCGAGAGGAACTCGATATGCATTTGGTTTCAATTTGAACCTTATTCCATAGGGCCATAGAGCATTTAGATAGGCGCGCCTAGGTGTACGTTAATGCGAGCATCAGCTGTTTTGGATTTTGTGTTTTATTGCTGGTTTTTTTTATTACTAAAGTAGTGTATTCGTCTTAATGAAACTATCCTTTCATTTAGCTGTACTAAGATGATGGAGCGTGAATAACGCTAATAAAACGTTTTTAAAGTATGTTTTTTTTTTAAATCAGGATAGATTTATTTTCCGTCCTATCATCAAAGGTGTCATTAGTACTATCGTCTGTCTTCGATTTCGGAAGGAGTCTCTTAATACACAGTATAGAATACCACTCCGGCGTATGTATGGTGTATATATTTAAGAATATTTGTTAAGAAGCACCAACATTTTCATTCGTCATCATCATCATTATCAGCGGATAGACGTCTACTGCTGGGCATAGACCTCCCCGAAATATCTCCACATCGATCGATCCTGCGCCTCTGCATCCAGCTGTGCTTCACCAGATTGTCGGACCACCTGGTCGGGCACTATGCGTTTCGGTTCGGGGTAGCTATTTGAGAACCTTAGTGCCCCTCCTCTGTCAGTCCTTCGAGCGATGGGCAGGTATCATCCTGCCCATTGCCAATTGAGGCTAGTAATTTTTAGGACTATGTCGGTAACCTTAGTTCTCCTGCGGATCTCATTGAAACCTCGAGCATATCCCTTTCCATTGCTATCTCTGTGCGACTTGAACCGTTTTCACGCGGCCCACTGCAAGCGACCTCGTCTCGGTGCCATAAATCATCACTGCTAACACGCACGAAGTGAAGACCTTTATCTTTAGACACTGCAGTAATTGAGACGAGAATATAATGCACAGCCTCCCGAACGAAAAACATTTTCATTGTCAATGAAGAATTTAAAACAACACATTCAAGTTAACAACTCTTTGTTCAATAAATCTCCGCATTGTATAACTGCAATGCGCCCACTGGTTACTATAAACAAGTTAGTTACAATAAATGTAGTGTAACACTTGTTGTGTAAATATCCTCTCATAGATAAATAGTACATTATAACATATTTTACTGGTGGTAGGTGTCTGTTGCCGGAGACTGTCTAGGCAGGTACGAAGGCAGCACTTATTACTGTACTCAAACAGTGGTGTGTAAACATTACTGTGTTCCAAATTTAAGAGCACTGTAACCAGTCAAATTGCTGGGGTAACGAGAATTAAGGTCCTATGCCTTAAGGCAACGAGCACAAAATGAAGCAGTATATATCATCATAACTAGCGTCGCATTGTTATAGGCAAGCGTATCACTTACCATCAGGTGAATGTCTTGGACGACTCTTCGCTTCGGCGTTAATAAAAAAAAATGGAACGTATCTATTTTTGTCTATGCAAATAAAACAAATAATAATAATGAAGAGCATAGTAAAGAAATCAAAAGATTTTTAATATAACCAAATAGTAACTTTCATATTACTTGCGGAGGCTTACAGTAGGCCGCGTGAAAAGGCTTTATGTCGCACAGAGAGCAATGGAAAGGGATATGCTCGGGGTTTCCCTGTGTGATCAAAGATCGGAGATTCGCAGGAGAACTAAGGTCACCGATGTAGTCCAAAAGATTGCTAGCCTCGAGTGTCAATGGACAGAACACATCGCTCGAAGGACTGACAGCCAATGGGGCACCAAGATCCTCGAATGGCAACCGCGTACCGGAAGATGTAATGTTGGTCGGGCCTCCACCAGGTGGTCCGACGATCTGGTAATGGATGCGGGCAGCGCAGGATCGATTGATGTGGAGATCGTTGGGGGAGGCCTATAACGAGCAATGGGCGTCTGTCGGCTGATAATGAATGATGATGATGATTACTTAAGAAAGGTTTTGTTAAAACTTTGTTTTAACAAAGAATATATCCAGCAAAAGCTTTAACTGGTGGTAACCAAAGACACTTATCTATAACATTAACGTCCTACTTAGGATGTTTACTGAGCACCAGATAGCGCTTGTATGACGATAGAATGCACTCTTACCTCAACACTTCACTGGCTTTTTTTTATTCACTCAACGTGCAGACGAGGAAGACGATCACCTAATCGTAAGTGATACGTGTACTCATAACGACGTGATGCTTGTTAGTATTATATACACAGCACCAAATTGGGAACGTCGCCTTGAGACATAATATATTAGGTTCCGTTGCTCCAGTAATTTTACTAGCAACAGCGCTCTTCAAACGGAGAAATAGTAATGTTTGAACATAACTACAGCAGGAATAAGAGCTGCAGTGGTAACCACAGATAGCAGTCAATCTTAGTGCGCTGGAGCAGCCTTCAAAGTGGAACATATGATTCCTTATCAGCTGATAGAATCCCAAAAATCTCTACTCTGGCCGGTTCAGCTCGCATCTCTCAGCATTCCGCGACTTCTTCACTCTGTATCCCCTCATAATAATGATTGCGTTCTAATAAATAATAACAATAATTGTGATTCTGAGATACCACGTAGATGGTCTCTGAACAGTTGTACCATATATTCATATTTGAATAACAAAAGGGGACGCAGTTGTACACTATTGAATATGCTGATCACGGGTTACGTACAAAAACAAACTTCCATCATAAGAGGGTTTCAAACTGCGCACCTTTCGCCAGGTGGCGTGGTGCCCCCACTTAGCATTCACGAATTCTATGGCGTTTATGGGGGGGCCCATATTGCGCAATTCTTTATGCTTTATGTATGAAAATACACCCTAACAGTATGCAATAAGTCGATCTGTTTTGTTTTGTATGAAAAAGACGTATATAATGATTATGAACCATTACACGAACACCTCTCTCCCTAAACCATAATAATTCGGTAATAGGAACCAAAGCGTAGTTCTTTTGTGAACATATTTTACTACTACGCATGATCTACCTTAAATATGTACATATAGTAGATATCCAGAGATTCAATGACACAGCAAAAGATCTCTGAAACTAATAGCTTTAAACACTTAAAACTGAGCAGGATAAATTCTAAGAAGTTTCGAGTCTAAATTCTAAAACTACTTCTATATTACGGCTAGTGAAGGCGAGAAACAGTAGTTGATAATATAAATAATCTCAATGAAAATGAATTGTTTTAACAGATCAATTATTGCTATGATAGTAATTTCATTAGTTAAATAAAACCGGAATATAGTAATATTTGAATATTACTGTCTGCTTGAAAATGTGTGGCGATGGTAGTTAGACGGTCTCTGTGATAAGTGACCTACCACCAAATAACTAGATTTTTGGGATACAACTACAAACCGTAATTTTTTTAACAACAAGATGTATAAATAAATAGTAAAGAGTTATGTAAATATTCAAAATGTATTTGATTTTTCTTTCAAATCTGTCCTTGGTGACACATTGTTAGTTTTTGAGGCTTCAAAGTACAACTACAAAGTAGTCTCGTCACTATATGTAACTTTTTCAATATAAATAGTATAAGTATCAAACATGAAATGAAAATTTGTCAGACATTACACGCTTAATGATATTATAACATTTTTATTTAAAATCTTACTAAAAATGATGATAACATCTCAAGTAGACCTCTCGCGATTAGATTAGTTCAAAATTTGTTTGCTTACCGTTCACTTGAGATAGGTAAATTTCCGTTTTCCTCCGACATATAAGATATATACTAGTTAAGTACTTAATATTACTACGAAACACGTTCTACGTTCATCATCATCAACAGCCGATAGACGTCGACTGCTGGCCATAGATCTTATCCAAAGATCTCCACATCGATCGGTCCACAATCAGCATGGCCTCCGGTACTGCAAGGCACTAGAGGGCGTCGTTTGTAGAAGTTTGTATGGGAGGATTTGGACCATTATCCACTACACTGGCTCAATGCGAGCTGGTGGGAGCCAGAGTCTCGTTTGATGATTAGCAGGGTGCACCACGAGCAAGTGAGGTTAGGCCTAGGTCCCGTAAGTTGTTATGCGGGACCCCTTATACAGTTATATAATATTTATTTCCATAGACAGCACCCTTGTTATATTAATATTGGTACTTAAGATATGCAAGAGTATTCACAATTGAGATTTCCAGCTTGATAGTCAGTCGCGGAGATGAGGCGTTTGTCTGCTGATAACGATCGCTCGTTGGCCTACATAGAGCGAGGATAACATCTCCTTAAGTTTACATATAGATAATTTATCAATCACTCGTTAAACCCGCAAACACTGTATTCGTAGTTATGCATATGGTTTATATAATTATCATTTTTTATGTTAACCCCAGTAATTTGATAAGCTACAATGCATTTCAAACAGGAACTCAGTAATGTACGCAGCATATTGTTCGATGGCATATATAGGAGCTGCATTGCTGCAGCATTGGTGTTATAGCAAATATAATTATTTGCCATTTACTTAAGTTGAAGCTCGATTGTAATTTGGTTGTAATTTTAGTAGTATTATTATTTTTTAACTCCTTAACTGCCGCCGGCGTATATATACGCCTTTCCGAAACACGATCCTTTGCATTGCGCTGCTATAAAGAAAACCTCTCCCGTGGCCTTGGAATATAATAAAATGACCTTGCCAATGTTTGAATTGGATCTCCTTCTTTCACAGAAGAGGGGTAGGGGAACGCATGTCGTTAGTTTTCCTCGGCAGGTAAGTGTTTCATACTAGTAAATATCCTACGTTGAAATAGAACTAATCGAGATCTGTGATAATGAAGCATATTATAGTAAAATCTAAATATTCAACCTTAAAAAGAATATAGTATTTTTTTCTATATCAATCTATTTAGAACTAATTCGACTTTTCAAACTGGTAACTCTTTGATTCAATGCAATGTTACTTGGAACTGCACGAATGACGTTCATTGTTGTAGGCGTATTTGTTTACCTAGAACAATGGAGACGGTTTTGGGAAAGTTTTATCAGCTGACCACCTGACACGCTTTCACGACGCTCATAAAATTTCGTACCGAGTACCCGAAAACAAAATTACCCGCATCGCGTTGTACAAAGTTGCGTAATACGCTGGCGTATCTTTGCAAGGCACCACGGGACCAATTTGTGGAGAAACCCACGAAATGGCAAAAGCAGATCATCCAATCGGTGAATTTAAAACCCTGATTATTTATTCCTACTGGATTGAAAATATTATTGAAAGGACATCGCACTTTATGTCACTCTTATTAGAAACGACACTGCACTGATCAGACCTGCTCGCAGGCGACCTTAACGAAATCTTCTGTGCACCTACTTCCCAACACCTGGCTGGCTTAACCGGATGTCCTTGGACAAACTTACAATGTTCATTCCACACTTAAAGCTATAGAAGTAACCGTAGTTTTCATCCATTCGGAGAACATGCGCCTTTTATAAAATAGCATATAACAAATAAAGGCCTCATCGGTTGATGATAATGTTTATTTTCCTGCTAATCCCTAATACATTAAATAATGGAGACAGGGTTTTTTTTAAACAACTTCTTAAAGGCTTTATCTAACAAAATCTCATAGGTAGTTCATAGTTTATTTTTAATAAGCTAAATCATTGATTAATTAATATTTACAAAAGCACCTGGTCACTGAAGTCTGTATGAGTAGTTCTGAGACAGATTCATGAAACGTACATATGGTTTAACTATATTTTTTTTATTCAATAAAGCGACGAGATGAGCGGAACGTTCACCTGATGTACACTGCACCATATTGCGCTCGTCGCTTGATACTTAAGAAGTTGAGATTCATTACACCAGTAATTACATCATCCTTGGTACAGCATCCTTGGAACCAAAACACAGTAATGTATGCTCAATATCCTTTCGGGCAGATATAGGTGCTGAGGTGATACCTACCACCAGTAAGATGCTTCAAAAAAAAATCAGCTTTTTGAACGAACGTGCATGTCTAAGTTTATAGGATTGTGTGAACTTACATCCTGCTTACTTTAAAACTGTGTTACATATAAAAAAAATATCTAATCTTACTTGTTATTAATACTATCATGACTGTATACAGTTGTGAATTAACTTCGTAATACACGCAGTTGAAGTAGCAAGATAAGTATCACAAAGTTATTATTAGAGTTTAAGTATTGTTTTTTCAAGTTTTTTATTTTTTTTTTTCATTGACATTGAACTCGCCGATTTCTATTTATATTAAACGATAACACAGGAGTTAAACACATTCCGTACTGCCTTATCACTGTTTGTACTGCTTTGTTTATTTTCGTACGCTCACAAATACGATGTTGAAATTGTTAATGGAAAAAATAATACTGACATAAAACATTTAAAATGTCCTCAAAGGAAAGTAATAAATATAAGTTTTTTCTAGTACAAAACATTTTTTAGGCAAGCTGAAGTTCAAGTGGATATCAATTATCACTATTAATTTAAGGAATCAAACTGGAGATTGCTTCCGATATTGACTATGTCAAGGGTGTGCCAGATAGTATCAACCCTCTGGTAAAGAGATAAAATATATATGTATGTATATTATAATTGTTGTAACACTTAACTTTTTAGTTGTTTGCATCGGTTTGCCTTGGATTCAAGTGTGTCACATTAAACATGTTTGATAACGAGAATAAGCGTTGCGAATCAATGGAGGACGTTCGGTTACGAGAAACAAACACACCAGAAGTTCCTATTAAAACAGGTATATCAACTAGCGTACCATCATAAAAATAAAACTTATATACATGTGACTATACTCAAGTATCATTTTATTTGAAAGGAACTGAAAGTCGGACTAGTTTACTCAATCGGGCCAACAACATCAATTTGAAGAAAGTACTTCATAATGATGATGCCAGATGTGTTATATTACCGGACTACATAAAGCAAAAAACGTCAAATCCGGTAATTTATACTGGAATTATATTCAGGATGGAGTACTTTAGACATTCCTTTAGGAAGTCATGATGGTTTACCTTCATGACTTTACACACCCGTGATTAAAGTCGCGAAATACCATCACAATAATTTCACGTAACACTTATGTGCTAGTACTACTATAGTGTAGTGTTGAAGACGAAGAGTTCTAACAGTTCTTTTAGTAATGGAGCCCTGAGTCCCACAAAAGACTGAAGGTGTTCATAGAAAATAAAATTTATTCTATACCATGATAAGCGATACACTTGCCTATAACAATGAGATGCTGATAAGGCAAGACATTTCCACAGCACTATACAGCGCTCTTCACCTTAAGACAATTTAAATATTTCATAAAAAAAAAAAAAAATTTTTTTAGACAAAGCGACGAGACGATTAAGACGATTACCTGATCGTAAATAGCATACCATAATAACATGGCGCTTGTTGGTATTATATAAACAACACCATAATGTGTCGTATTGACTCTAAAGAGTCGTTACCCCAGTAATTTGACTACAGCTACAGCCCCCTTCAAACCCACACTAGTGCTTGGCGGCAGAAATAAGAGCTGCTGTTATAACTGTCAAGACGGTCTCCGGCAGAGACCTACAAACATGATATAGACTTCTCTCTATATTCTCTCTTTATCGGTAATGACATTATTCTAGGTATTGTTATATCCTTGTATTTTTTGTTTTCACTTTCCTTGTAAATTTAGTGCAGAGAAATTACTTTAATGGCTTCGTGATTACGACGAAATTTAACTTCAGAGTCATTACCATAAATAAATTACTGAAATGCTAGTAGAAAAACTACAGCAATGTACTTACCGCGAAACATCACGCCCACACCTATACATCGTACAGGCGCAAACAAAGGAAGAGCCGAAAAAGGATAAAAGATCGTTTCCGGTTTCAAAAGTCAAGGTGATTTCTTACCGGGTGGAGTGGAGTGCCGGGTTAAAGGCATCGCCGGGTTCACAGAGTTAAAGAGATTATTTTCCTCGTTGCCCTCATCACAATTTTTTAACGTAACATCATTGTTATTTATATCAATTAGATATAGTACCAGTTAGATAATTACTGTGACTGGTAATTCTTCGTTTAACTACACTGGAATAACATTAGTCACTTCTAAAACTGGGATTCCCTTAGGCGTTTATTTATTATGCAATAATGTACGATTGTAATTATGAGACAATAATGAAATAAACCGTTTGTTAGTTTTGTATATGATAGTTGTAAATTCTTGAAAAACGTCTACCTGATAGACAGCTGAAGAGATGGTTTGAATATCAAGGTGTGGACCGGACTTAAATACCACCAGTTAAGAATAGAAATACACCAGTTAGGAATCGCTGAAAAATAAAAGAAAGAATAGCTGAGGATCGAGTTGGTTTTCCCAATCTGATGGCCAAGCTTCAGTTTGAAGACGGTATCTAATAATAATGATGATGATATGATGTTTAATAATAAAAAAACATTTCATCATCATCATCATCATATAGACGTCCACAATCGGTCCTACGCTGCTCCCATTCAACGGTATCCTGTAACCTTTGTAGGGTTTCATATGGATTTGAACATGTAGCCGAACAGTTTTTACTGGTAGTACCACCACAGCTTCTATTTCTTCAACCAAACATTATTGTTTCGGTTTGAAGGTCATTGCACTTAATGCAATTATTAAAGTAACAGGACTATATTTGATGCTCAAGGCGACGAGCACAATGTGACGTTGTGTATATCATCTTAACTAGCGCCACTACCACCAAGTCAACGTCTTACTCTTCTCGACTCTTTGACGAATAAAAAAAGTTACACGACCCTTAAGATTTTATTTTTTGCCATATAGACTACAGGCATTCATCCCTTTATTGTCGAAGTCCCAGTCTTTAGTACAAAGCGTTTCGCTTGACCTTCTTGATGCGAACAGCGGAGGATTGAAACAGTATGCTGGTGTCAGTATTTCCGTGCAAGTATGAAACAGGGATCTTTAAGAGAAGACTGCATAGGCTACTTCTAGACTATGCTTTACCACAAAAGACTACATCCTCATTAGCCGTTAGAGGTCCACTGCTGGATATAGACTTCTCCCAAATATGTAGGAGCTGTCGTATGTCGGGATGGATATAGGAGGATTTAGGCCATTTCCCACCACGCTGGTATAATGTGGGTTGGCGGGAACCCGAGCTTCGTTTGTTGATTAGCAGGGTGCAACACGAACAGGTAAGGTTGGCTTGAGTCCCGTGAGTTGTACAGGACCTCTTACACCCCCCTAAAAGACTACATCGCCGCCTACCATCTGCTGGGACCATAACAAAGCTCTGTAGTCTATACTTTATAAAAAATATATTGAATGTATCTTCTACGTTCCCTCGTTTTTAGTGTGACGACGTGGTCAATGTTGCAGAATAATTTAACAGTATGAAAATCTAAGCGGCGGTATCTCGTGCGAGGTGGTGGCGGTGGTCATTGTTTGAATGTTTGATCGCCGATGTACAACACGGCGTACGTATTTCAAAAACAATGCGTCGCCACAACATTGAGGCGATGTTTCTGGAAACTATATCGACTGTAAGTAAGAAAACCCGTGCGCGCTGACTAAAAAACACGCTGTTATTGACAAATGATATCGAACAAGAAAAGCCTCGCTTAAGCTTTAGACAATACTTCAATACGTCAACAGGTTCACAAATTTAAAAAGTTTGCAATGAAACCACTATTCATTATTAGATTTAGACCTGCAATTCATCATCAGCCGATAGACGTCCACAGCTGGACATAGGCCTCCCCAAAGATCTCGACTACGATCGGTCACGCGCTTTTCGCCAAACACCGGGCACGAGCCATGGTTTGTAGGATTTCATATGGGGATTTGGGCCATTTCTCACCACACTAACCTAATTCGGGTTGGTAGGAGCCAGCCTCGTTTGTTGATAAGCAGGGTGAACCACGAGCAGGTGAGGTTGGTTTGGGTCCGGTGAGTTTTTGTGCAGGACCCCTTATACCCCTGCTGCTTTTACCAACCACAGAATATTGGATACGCGAGGTACCATTCTTAAATGCTTAGAAGTTAAACCAGTTAAGTTATATAAATGTTATCATAATGTATGTCTACGGTGGGTTTGGGCGATTGTCACCAGATCGTAGTTCCACCTTGTAGCCTCCTACAAGGTGGACCAGAAAGAACAAGGAAGTCCCAACACTACCAGTACGCGGGCGCTACTCGAGGAACTTACTGTCCCAGTCGGTCCTTCGAGTAATGTGTCCAGCCCACTTCCACTTAAGTCTAGTAATCTTTTGGGCTATGTCGGTGACCTCAGTGAAGCTGATCTCCACGTCTAGAGTAAGGAGACACATTGTTTATCAGGAGAGCAGTACTCATAAATGAAAGGTCCTATTAAGGGGCACGGGAACGAGAAAAGGTTGAAAATCACTGTTCTAGTACAAAGACAAAACCTATTTAATTCTGATTGATGATGTTGGTTTAGGTGTTCTTAGCGCGACCATTGTGTTCAGCTAAGTTTAGATACAAAATCTTTTTGCTCGTCATCCTGTCTCATATAATATATCGTTTGCGCAGTAATTTAAGTAATACTCCATTAATATTGAATACAGTATTATTCGTACTTTACTGTACATCAGTAAAAACTTACACGATCTTTCCAAGACTAATAAAAGATAGAAATTCACAATGGTATATTAATGGTTTTTTCTTTCTCTCTCAAATCACAAAAAATATACATTGTATCATGGAAGTCCTAGGTTCAATCCAATGCTACATTGCAAAGATCAGCTGGTGATAAGTTTTGTCGAAACCTTCTAGCGAACTACCACTGCCATATTGTAAATTTGCTATCATAGTGAAGATAATTTTTTTATGTAATTAATCGACGACAACCTGTACGTTCACTCATAATAACGTATAGTATGCACTGCACCACATTGTGCTCGTCGCTTAAGACAAGGTGTTGATGCTCGTTACCCCAGTAATTACACCAGCTACAGGCCCCTTCAAACCGGAATACAGTAATGTTTGCACACTACTGTTTGGCGGCATAAATAAACGCTGCGGTAGTACCCACCTAGACGATCTCCGGCAACAGAGACCTACCTATCCAGTCCAGAAGTTGACTATCGCGAACTGAATATAATAAAGTCCAAACATGCTTCATCACACACTACTACATTCATACTTATCACTCTTTGAAATTGAGGTTCAGTATTAAGCGTGGTGACAGTGAGTACCAGTAGAAACAAGTAAAAATTTACTCTACTAGTTTTTTAGTTAAAGTATGTAAGTCCTTGCCCATAATCCGATCTGGTGTTAAATGGCGATGAGAACTGTGGTATGAAACGCAATCAGTAACAGCCTAGTCGCTGTATTCTTGAAGAGAAGCCTGGAGAGAAAACGTGATAAGATTTCTATATTGTGGTGTTATGAATGGAGCCCACAAACGATGGTGGTTCCCACAAACGGCGAGGCGTTGACAAGATCGCGTTACAATGAGCTCTCAATTACCAGGAATACGGCGGTTGCACCAGGTTCGCAGTAGCGAGCGGCCTATTCATTTATAATCGCATTGGTAAAGGCTGTATTAGCACAATATGACACCGTGTATACAGACAGTATGGAATGTTCTCGTTACTTCCGTTACTTTTTTTTTTAATTACATAGACAGACGACGATGTAGACTGTGACGGTAAAGCGACTTAGTCTAGAAGTAACCTGTTCACTCTTCTCTTAAAAACACCAACTTCATACAAGGACGGGACTTTCGCTGTTTGCATTATGAAGGCCGAGGCGAAGCACTGTTACATACGTTTGATAGTACAAAAGTGCACTATGTTTTTTTTATTTGATTATATATATATCGGCTTTATAAAAATGATGAGAGTCATCCAAAGAGCAATGGAAAGATTTGCTCGGAGTTTCTCTGCGTGATCAAATCAGAAATGTGGAGATCCGCAGAAGAACTAAGGTGGCCGACATAGCTCAAATGATTGGTAGACTTAAGTGGCAATGGGCAGAGCACATTGCTCGATGGACCGCCGGCAAATGGTGCAGAAAAGTTCTCGAGTGGCGCCCGCGTAATAGTAAACGTAGTGTTGGGAGGCCTGCCACAAGGTGGACCGGCGATTTGTTGAGAATCGCAGGAATCCACAGGATGCGAGCAACGCGGGACCGATCGACGTGGAAATCTTTGGGGTGACCTATGTTCAGCAGTGGACGTCTATCGGCTGATGATAATGATATATATACATATATATACCTTTGATTTAATTTTTTTTATTCCATGAACAGACGAGACGAACGAGTCCTGTAAGTTATATGCATGCCCATAACATAGGATGATATACACCGAACCATGGACGTTGCCTTGGGATATGAAATGTATTTCATTACCTTATATATATAGCTATACATTTGAACCGAATAGCTAATAATATTCATACTAATAATAAATAACATTCCTGTTAGCGGAGAAACATATTCTGACCCCTATGCGCAAATAACGACAACGTTTAAAAGCTATCAATCGACACTTGAGAAACTGTGAAGTGAAAAGGTTAGTACAAATGCTTAGATACGAAAGTATTCATGTAAATGATATACGTCTAACATGCGAATACCTGCCGACTGGAAAAATCATGTAAATCATCAAGGCAAAAACTACACCGCGTCCGCCGCGAACTCTCGCAGTTGTAACGCATAATAAAAGTTGTGTATATGTTGTTTTATGAGCTCCAGACGAAGCGAGTCTAAACGTTGAAAGTTTATAGCTTTAGACAGAGCTCAATATATAAACGTATTATATGTTATTTACCACAGCCCTGTAGTCTCGGACTAGTAAGAATGGGACTAAGGTAAGCCCTGCCTATCGTAGATGACGACTAAAACGGTCTAGGAGTATCGCGTCTTGAGGGTGGGAGCCGTTATTACTCAACAAGCATACCTGCGTGGGTCAGCATATAGCTCAGCGATAGTGCCTAGGAGGATTAGGCACCTCAAAGACATGTAACACTCGCGCCTCTACACTTATAGAGGGGCACCGGTGCGTTTTATAAAAGAACCCAGGGTTTCTCCGAATGCACTGATGCAGACCACCGAGAAGGTTTTAGTGAGTAAGGGGAAGATAGGGCTATGTGAGATTCTACATAACCCTGACTTCCACCCAGTAGCCAGTGTATCTTATTAAGATTTCCTCCCCGAAACCAAAAAAGAGCACTTTGCGAAGATTGTTGTCATTTCGAAGGAAAGACACTATTGCAGGCTAAAATCCGCTCCTGGAAGATGGAGACAAGATTATGTTAGACCTATTAAAAACTCCTCAGTTGCTATTGTTAGTGTATTGCAAGAGGTTTTACGATCCCCTCCTAAGGAACAAACCGGTGTCTATGTGCACTGTGCCTAAACACATCCTCGCAGGGTTGTAATTAGTGACAAGTACAATAGGTCTTGGACGAAAAGCAGGACTAAGACCAGATCCAATTTAACAGGAGCAAAACCAAGACCAAATGTGAAGGACTTAACGAAAAAATTAAAATTACGTCGAAATGATGACTTAAAATATTTATCATAACTTGAACAAATGATTTGCTCCTGGAAAATATAATATTTAATGTATTATAAGACTGACTAAGCAAGACTGAAGAACCAAGACTAACACCAAGATTGTCCAAGTCTTAATCCAAGTCCAAGTCCAAGTTTTAGTCCTATTTTAGCTCTGCCCATAACTAGCTATAACCCCACCCTAGCTCTGCTACGACAATTTTTTGCTACCACATACAAAGTGGTTCACCCCTGCGACGTGCTCAGTGAACAATAAAGGACCTAACTGCCAAACCTTGCGACCCTAAAAACATTTCAGTATCCTTCTACGACAGACTACTCCAATCCAGAGGATTGCGCTTCACTGAACCTATCTGAATAATAACCACTTAAATCATTCAATAGGTCCTCAAAATAAGCACAGATTTAGGGAGCAGTCTATGTACCCTAAAGGAAACTTCAATGCACGTCTCACAAAAAACCGGAAGGAAAATTTTTCACTTCGATACTTGAATTTCGATAAACGGTCTTGTACAATTGTTATTTATCCTATAACTATAACATGATAAAAAAAAGAAGATGAGGGCAGGAATGAAAGTTACCGATAATAGATCTCTGTTGGTGGAGACCGTCTAGGTAAGAAGTAGTCTGCAAACATTACTGTGTTCTGGTTTGAAAGGAGAGGTATATATAGTGATATTACTGGGGTGGGGAGACTGAACATCTTAGGTCTCTATGCGACGAATATGTGTAAGATTTTTGGTGTGGCTTGCAACTCCTCATTACTCGAAGGACCAACGGCCGATAGGGCAGTAAAGTCCTCGAGTGGCGCCCGCGCACCGGTAGACGTTGTGTTGGGAGGCCTCCCGTAAAATAGGCCGACGATCTGGTAAGAATCACGGGAACCCACGATCGTGTGGGAATCTTTGTGGGAAGCCTATGTCCAGCAGTAGAAGTCTATCGGCTATCGGCGGCTGATGACGATGAAGATGATCCTGTTCATAATTGTTAATTACAAGATCAAAACATAAAGTATGGAAGACGCTGTGCGAGGATAACAAACAGAGCCTAATAAAACAACAAGCAAATAAAGGACACTCGTGTGTAACAAATTAACGGTTCCTTGTGAATAGGATCTGCAGTTGAAATAGGATTCGTTTCTTTTTAAAATTCCAATCATGGACTTGTGAACCTAAATTTTTAGGCATATAACGTAAGAGTCCTATAGAATATAAGAAAATTGTTCTATGAAATTTCTTTTATATATTAGCAGAAAATTATGTCAGGATAGCCAGTATTTTTTATATTACTTTATTTAAAAAAAAAAACTATTTTTGTGATTGACTTGTGAGACAAGAGGTATGGATAGATGAAGCTTTATACAGGAATCAATTTTATCTACTAATGAGCAGTGGTTATGAGCCGGGGTCGTCATAACCACGGAGTTAATTTTTTTTATGGTTTCGGGGCGAAATCATTGAAACCATACCTTTCAGGTGGAAAATCCTGGTTATGTATAGGTTAATACCTACTAAAACTCTCAACAGACAATATGTGGTCGTCGACAGCACATAGAGGTCCACAGCTGGACATAGGCCTCCCCCAAAGATTCCCACACGATCGGGTAGGGATTGATTTGGGGAGATTTGAGACATTTCCCATCACGATGTCCTAATGCGAGTTGGTGGGAGCATAGACGATTCGCGTTTGAGTTAATACGGAATTCCATATAGTACCGTTTTAAAACGCAGTGGGGAATACAATGCCTTGTTTATTTTATATAATTAAGACAGGGAAAGAGAGAGAGAGAATGTTCAAGTAAATTAAAAATCAAAACATGTGTGATAATTATTGAAAATAAATCTCAAAAATGACGTAATTTTCGTGTAAAGGATAACTGTTGATCTTTTATCAAGGATATACAGACAAGATAAAAGGTTTATCATAGTTTACCCTGCCAGGTAAACAATAACATGTTATGAGCCTGTCCTCATGCGCGGAGAAAAAATTCAGGAAGCGATGCGGCGCGCGCGCAACAATATGTGGCATGCATTTGTAAAAGCATACACCACATGCTCATGTAAAATAAACTATGAAAAGTATATATCGTAGTTTCAATATTAAAAGATCAAACTATACAGTACTTCGGAATAGACTTATTTGTAAGCCTTAGTATTTATAAAATGTTATAAACAAGTAAAATTTATATTTCATTTATCCTTCTTTAAATTCCTTTAAATACAATACATAAATATTTTTTATATGTTCTTGAAATATTTAATAATACTTATAGCATTTTACTAAAGTCATCACTAGATTTTGAGTATCAAATCTGTATGGCAAAGAATTCCTTTTGATAATGATTTCTTCTAAATGTAATATAAATTTTAGCTACCGAGAACAAATATTGAAAGAACTTTTATGTAGACTGAGACTCGTGGATTTATAAAGATAATTATACAAGAAGTTTATTGTATGCATTCAGTGGGACAAATGAAGCCATTTAAAAATTGTTGTAACAAGATTAGTGTTATTATTTGTAGTGATAATTAACATAGTGATAAGAAAACTCCACATAATGAATTGAATTATCTTTGATAGTGTAGATAAGTTTTCTTACACTATTTCTTAATGTATTTAATTAATTTATGACCTTTTTAGCACATAAAAGTTCCTACCCAGATTTTATTATATTGCTCTAATTTATATTTCATAGATAAAAAGAAAACTCACCTGGTGGGCTATCAGTCAGGATTGTAATACCAGTGGGATCCACATGTGGAGGGAATGCCTCGTATAAATCTGGCTCTTCCTCGAGCACCGCAGACAACATGGCGGAGGGCATTCCGGTTCAGACAACACTCACACCACACCACTATGACTAGACACTACACAACACTGCACCAGCTGCACTCTGTGTTCTTAGCTCGCCTGGAACTCAAACCAATGAGCCTCCCAGAGCCATCTCTGAACTATCACCCATTTGTGTGTCTTTCATCAATACATGCGCCTAAGTCAAATCTTGCTGCACCATTTTTAAATCTGAAAAAAACAAATCTTGAATAATATATTCATTACTATATCATATAAAGATAATGTTTATCTGTTTCATAGTCAAAGGTTTTGATTATCCAAGAGCAAAGAAAACTGCTAAGTCAAGTGAATACATAATTATATGGAATTAAAATATTGTTTCGATCAGCTGATTGCCGCCGTTGCCAGAAGGGGCTCAAATACATTATGTCTATTTTAAGAATACATGGCAGCTGATCGGGCACCCTTCAATGTCAGAAACGGGCGAGTGACGCCCGATTTTTCAATACTTAAAATGAGTTGAACGTGTACTCACCGAAATCCTGGCGATAAATGATGCGAAGCAGGATTTGCGACTCCGTATTTACCGCTTTGGTGTCCCTGCGGCAACTAAACCAAGTGGCTAGTTCCCGGCCCAACGTAATCTCGAATGGGATAATAGTTTCGAGTGGGAGCCAACGCTGATTTGTCACTTAACTCAGCTACACTGTACATCACACACTTATATCAGTTACTGACCATGCACACGGATACATTGTGAGATCAATCACTGATATGCGGGATGATTCCACAACCCTTGTTTCGTCTAATCGAATTATTGATGTTTCCGGTGAAAGTCGTTTATGGATTTTATTGGGAAATATTTTTTAATATGTGTTGAGTATATTGGTACAGGCTACAGTATTTGTTTCAGTGGTAAAATTCTACTGGGTGAAGGGAGCGGCACGTCTGCTTTATCCGCGATTTGCATGAACGTGAAATATTGTATTATAGATATATATACCGTACGTCGTTTGCCTTCGTGTGGTACTGATGATAAGCATAGACTAACTTTATTTTTTTTAATTAACTTAGTTTTATTTGTAAAAATATCATAATGTTATAAAAACGTCATAATAATAATAAAACAGTGTACGATACTGATCTTTTTATTCATTAGTTCTATTTATTAAAATAATATCAGGAAAACATTGCGTTGCATAACATATTTTAATATTATATTATTGCAAAAAAATAGTCATTGATTTATGGAATTGCATAGTAATTTAAAATAATTATTTAATAGATTTGTACATAGTCAAATACAGTCCATAGACAATATGCTTCGAATTTATCCTACTAATTTAGTATAATTTAAAAGTATTTTTATAACTGCTAAAACTAATTACATGTTTGCATGCGTGATATCAGAAACCAGGTTACAAAGCAAATAAAGGTTTCATAATCTACGCAACATTCTCTATATCCAGGATCTTAACTTGTTCCTAAAAGCGGTTTATTGCCTGTTGGGTATAAAATAATAAATGTATAGAGTAGAAATATGTTGAATACAAAAACAACAAAAATTATAGAATAGTACTTTAAGTAATATTGTTTATAGAATTCTATTTCAGTTGTCAATTTAGCTTAAAGGTCTTATTACCAGACTATAAAATAAAAAAAAAAAACATTTGTCAAACTGTATTGTGACATTAAAATGGACAACTTGTCAGTGTCATTCACTAGCAGTTATTGTAATTGCGATTTAGTGTTATTCTTGGATTCGTCTTAATTAGAAAAAGCTGGCATAATCTAACTCATTACTATGAGTTTACATTAAAAACTAAACATAAATATGACGACTACAAAGGAAGACTGTTTAAATGGTAATTTTTCGAATAAACATATTGAACGGAGTGCTTCGATAGAACAAATTAATTCATAATTTTTATATTTGCAGATACGGTTGCAGTCTTAATAAATGCTGTAGGTGATAATAATAATTCCGTCAATAACATTGTTATAAAATCTCTTGCAAAAATAGCCAACACATATCCGAATGAAGTGATTAATATTTTCTGCGAGTTTTACAAAGACACTGTGAAAGTCAACACTACTCAGCTATGTAATATAATCAAGTAAGTTATTTTGTTTGTTTTACTTTTTATTATTCCATTTCTCAAATAGTAGTAATAAAGTATTTTAATCAAAATGAAGTAGTTGTCACTTTTTATTACCTAAAAAATTAACTTAATTAAACATGTCATAATAATACTTAATTTAGTCAATTCAAGAAAATGTTAGTAATTACATAGTGTTTTATATTAAAATTGATTTGAACTTGGTATAAAAGTAGTTAAAATATATTTAAAAGAGTTTTTCTTAAATTGTTGTTATTTTTTAAATGTATTTTTATTTATTGTATTATAGTCTTGCGGATGAACAAAGATTCATGTAAGTTTTAAGTACTCTTTTGAACAGTAGCAATAGAAAGTAGATTTTATAGAAAAATTTATTTAAACTTTTAGTTATGTATATATTGCCTGTTTTAACATTAGTGTCATTATAGCTTGCTATAAATGAAGCTTTATTTAGCTTTGTAGACTGTATGAATCTGATAAGAAAAGGCATTTATAGTTTAAGAAAAATTAATAACAGTATTTGTTAGGGAAAATAGATTTACAAAATTGAAGTTATGATAATTGATCTGATGACTCAATATAATAATAATCATGATTAACTGAAATGATATATCCACATGCTATTGTACAAAATGCTTCAATAAATCAAATGATTGTTCAATCATATTTATATATAAAAAGCAAAATTAGTACTATATTATATATTCAATTACCACATAAGTAATTGTTAAAATTTCTCTAAAGCATTTAAGAACTTACTTTTTAAGAAAAACTACATACCAAATTTAATTGTCAAAACAAGTCATACAATGTTTTTGTTTGTTCAATTTATTTATAACCCTTGTGCTCTTATTTTTGTAGGGTCTTAGAGCAAACATGTGTCAATCAAGTAAAGAAACTAAATTCACAAACTGCTTCAAGTTTGGTGAATTCAATGCTTCGTGCAATGACAGAGAACACAGCATATGATCCTGTTATACAGATGGGGGCCTCATCTGTGTTAGTTGCAGTAAGCCATGAATATTTGGATATGGTAAATACATATTTTTCTTGGTATAGAAATTTTGTAAGAATTGTATGAAAAAGAGTGCCAGTGAGTGGTAATCGGAGGAATACCTTTTATCTTATATACATATACAACAAGCACAATTCGGTGCTGTCTATGTAACACCATTTGTTAAATATTTCAAGTTTTGTTGTATAAAAAATTATTTAGTGTTAATATTCTAAAACAAAAGACAGGTAAGTACCTGCAATGTCTTTAGCATATCAAAATGCATTAATAATTTGACATTTGTTAATGCACTCCATCATTGTTGTAATATGTCTAACTTTGTACTATTAATCTTTCACAAGGAATTTTATGTAAAACAAAGAATAGAGGTTAACATAAGCAGACAACTTGTTTACAGTTACATAAGTACTTAACATAATCTCACTATTTGCTTACAAGATTTGTACATGTGTTTGTAATTAAATAATGTATTAATAATAACAAGACAATATAAGGCAGATAATTTAATGGGCCAGTGTCATTTTAATATCATAATTGTTAGCCAATTTACAACTCTTGCCAATTACAGCATTCAACTGCCAATTAAGTCCCCACTGTTAGGGCACCGGCTTACCCTCAATATGAGAGTGATGGGCCATAGTCACCAAGTTGGCCCAATGTGGATTGGTGACTTCACACACCTTAGAATGAATTCTAATTCATGAGCTTGTTTCCTAATGATGTTTTTTTTCACCATTTGTATTTCTCTGTTGTTACTAAAGTTCACAAATGTACATGACTTTAACATTAAAGTCATTGGTACTTGCCAAGATTCGAACTCATGACCTTCGAATTGAAAGCCGCATTCTCTAACCATTAGGCCAGGTAGCTATAAGAGAGCCGAATATATCTTGTCATAGACATCCAACATTATACATAAAAGTTTAATGTTTCAAAATACATATTTAAATAAATTAAATGTGTATTTTGAAACAGTAAACAAATAAACATGTTTGTTAAGATCTATTTTTGAATATTACAAATACATACACGTGAAGGATAATATTGTTTTCATACCAGATTCCTGTGCAGACTTTATGATTCATGCTTTTAATGTAAATATATTGTTCTTGTGTATTGCCATGTGGGAACATTATTTGTGTTATCTTCACTGTGATAGCACAGTTAATTGTAAACCAATTCCACTTATAATATATATGAAGAATATAGGTTACCCAAATATTGACACAAATTGAAAGTTTTCATGAAATTTTGTTCAATATAATTCTTTTATTATGAATACTTTTTATTAAAGATAATTCATGCTAGTTGTTGTCTGTATCTGTACCTGTATAAGATTTTTAATATATTTGGATATTAATTAGTATACATTTAAATTAAATGTAATAGTCATTAAAGAATATAATATTTAAGGAAAATTCAAATGTGCAATAAATCTTTTTACTCTAGAAATATCCCCTACTCGGTAGGTCTTTTAGAAAAGACATATAACAAGTGTACTTTATTTGTAATATGTTCTGTACAAAAATGTATTTATCGGTTTAAAACTTTGCGTTCGAATTTTTGTTCTCATTTATATTACCAGCAACTAAAAGCAGTTTCAGTGAAAAGATCATGTCTATGTATAACTAAGTAAAAAAATAAAAAAGAAGCTCGCTTGCCTAATAGTTAGAGCGTGCGGCCTTCATTCCGAAGATCGCGGGTTCGAATCTCGGCATGTACCGATGACTAATATTTAATTTATGTATATTTGTGAACTTTAGTAACAACAGCGATACAGACAGTGACGGAAAACATCGCGAGTAAACCTGCACATGAATTAGATTTTATCCTAAGGTGTGTGTGAAATAACCAATCCGGATTTGGCCCGCGTGGTAACTAAGGCGCATCGCCCTCATATTGAGGGTAGGCCTGTGCCCCAACAGTGGAGATGTAAATTGGCTGTTAAGATGTATAATTAAATGATATGCGCATTCAAAGAATAGTCTTGTTATTATTTTTTTACTTGATTATGAATAGAAATGTTATGATATTTAAAAAAATATATTATAAAATAACTTCATTTTTACCTCATATAATGCATTTGAAAGGGACTGCTGTAGAGTTACGGTCAATAATTTTTCCAAAAAAAATTCTTCAGGTGCTCAGGCTGCTGATTAACCAGATATCGCCGGCGTCGGTTCCTCACTATGCGATAGTGCACACGCTTGGAACCCTTGCGGCGGTGAACACTCATGGCGTGGTGCCGCATATTAAGGAGATTCTAAGCAAAATGCTACCTCTACTCACACTGGTTAAACAGGAGGGAGTCAAACAGGCCTTCGCTTACGGTTTGTGTTTGCTAAATATTTGTCATTTACTGAAAACACTTACACAATTTCGTTTATTTAACTTTAAATGTTTTTCTCTTTCAAACTTTCTAATTAATCTTGCTTTCCGACAGCTTTCGGACACTTCGCAGTTGCAGTCGCGGAACAGATAGGCGATAACGTTGAAAATGACAACATAACATCTATTAAAGAGAATTTTGTTACGGAATTCTCCATAATATTTGATGTACTGTACAATCAATGGCTCTCATCTTATGAATCTAAGGTAGCCGAATCTATTTTAGAAGCACTCGGCCCAATAACCAGACTGATCTCGGAAAGACAATTCAATGAAACAGTCAATAAATTTGTTCTTTCTTTGCTATCCTTGTATCGAAAACCAACATTGAATTTCTATTACATAAGTCAATGTATCTCCTATCTTCTGTCACCGTCTTCACTAAACCCAAAATTAACTTTAAACGACAATGTTATTACTGCTATTAACCATGCTATGTTTAACTTGGTTCTTCTCGAACCAGATTATGATCAGCCGCACACAGTTAAAAATCATTTCGAGGTGTTGAGATGTTTCGATCATATGGCTGGACAGTTTCCCGATCAGACAATCGAGGGCCTCTTACATCAGTGTAAAAATAACCAAGAAAAAGACAGAATGAAAGCTGTTATAATATTAACACATCTGACAACGTCGTCCCAAGTTTTCATTGACAATTTCGCAGCCAAGTTCATATCTATATTGAAAGTAATGACTACTATGGAACAAGGTGTGAAAATGAAGAAGTTACTTGTGAAAGCGATCGTGGGTTTAGTGTATAGAAATTGTATTACAACCTCTGAAGACTTTTCTATGATCGAGTTTATCATCAGACACTGCGGATACGAAGGACCAGCTAATGTTCCAAAATATGACATAATAGATTTGCATGATACTTGCAAAAGCTCCTTAATACTTATGTGCAACACAGTTACCAGCGTCAGAACTCAGTTACGAAATCTGTTACTAACGGCATTGACTATCGACGATTTCTCGAACTCTATGTCAACTGTCAGCCATTGTTTGACATCACTGTTGCAAAACAAATCTGATGTCATCCTTGACGAACCCACAGAGAAATTTATCGAAGATAATTGTTCTTCAGATCTAGTCTTCGTAAGATGTATAACGCATATTGTGGATCCTAATACAGTAGAGAAAAATAAAAACCTATTAATATTTTTAGAAGAATTCTCTGGCGATGTTCATAAGAACTTGAAGAATTCCTGGACAGTAGAAATTCAAAGATTATTAAAGTATGTTGAAAAGAATGAATCCAAGGATGAGTGGCATAGTATGTTGCTAGATATATTGGTGTCTGCTATAGAGCAAGTGAACAATAATAAATGGGTTGAAAATATAGCGACGCTATTGTCGCAACAAGTTTTAACGAAAAAGCAATCACCGATGTTAAAAGGTGTATCGTTGCAGTACTTGGCGATCCTGTCCTGCCACATGTCCAACGCTGCAGTTGTAGAGAAAGTCTTGAAAATAATACTACTCGCTTTAAAATCGATCCCAATGGAGAGCTGCGAGTATGTCAGCAAAGCTATAGGTATTGCCTCAAGGCAACACGGCGAAACTGTTATGAACGAATTAGACGCAATATACAAAGAGAATGAATCTAAAAGGGGTAGTAAAATTTTCAACTTCTTATCACCTAGAAATTCTAAAAGTGAAATAGAAGTTAGCGTTGTTAAATACGCCACCCTTTTATGCTACGGCAAAGTTGCTAGTGAATGTCTCGATGTTCATGTTCTGGGAAGACTAGGTGAAAACGTAACTGGTATTCTACATGAAACACTAAAGTCCAACCCCACTTTTGACTTGTGTAATGCCAGTGTTACCACTCTCTATGAAATAAGCAAAGCCTTGCAGCCAGCGTCACATCACAATGTGGCATTGCGCAACAGGTGGCAACTTCTAAACGCGGTACTCTCACAGATCTACAATCCTAACTTAGAGGATCGGAACGTGGAACTGTATCCGATAATAGTAAAAGCTTCAAAAGCGCTGACGAAGCTACAAAAAGGTATCTTGCCGGAAGAAAGGAATACTATAATCCGAGTTTTGTTCAGTAGTATCTTTGGGGAGCTATCGTCTTTCAAGAGTAAATATGAAATTGAAGGAGACGGGGACAAAAATGACTTGTTAGCAAAAACTCTTAACGACACCTTAATTCTGTTACATCATTTGATACGAGAATTGATAATACAGTCGACTTGTTTAAGTACTATAGATGATTTGGTTGGTCTGTTAATTGAATGGATACGTAACGAGAACGACGAAATCCGAACAGCTGCTATGTTGATCCTCCAAGTGGTCTTCGACTCGTATATAAAAAACGTGAAGCTAAATTACGAAACACCTAGTAAATTTGGCCAAATGGGTTACCTACTGGGGCTTCTGGTTCCGGGCGTGGCAGATTCAAGCTTCCCAGTGAGATTAACAACAGTGGACTGCATAAAACTTATCATTCAGATACAAGACTTATACGAAGGGCACATAATCGAAGCGGACGACGAATGTATGGCTAGCCTAGCTCACTTACAGAACAACATCCTTACGAACGATCTGAACATGATCAGTGATTATTGCATGATCCTGTGTGACACAATAGCGCCGAAAATCCCGCATCATCATACGATGCAGTTCATTGAAAGTTTGTTGGAAGGGTACGACTGTCAGGAGTACAGATGTGTCGGTATAAGCGCGGTGCTGAATGCCCTGTTTATAAAAAAAGGACAGGATCTGTATCAAAATATCGAAAGGATAGTGGAGGTGATGCTGGCTACTATGGACGAGGTAAACGAGGCGGCGCGGTCGAAGCTGCTGCTGCCACTGACGTCGTTGACGAGGCACCATTCGAATGCGGTTACGGCAGTTCTGTTGACGCAAAAATTACCATTGAAGCCGTAAGTCTTTTGTGATTAATCATTATTTTTTATATATTATAATATTTATCAGTACCAAAAATATTTACTCTTACTGTAGAATTAAGATTTGATTGCGTATGCGCAAACACATATAAGAGATCAGATCTTTTACAACATTGTAGTTCCGTCGTGTCCTGCTGGCGGTCGTTGGCGCAGGACGAAAGCCTGTCAGAGGCAATAGTAGATAACTTCCTCAGGTTGATGACGTCGATTGAGTTATACGAGGACCCTTACCACATCACCGACAACCATATCGCCGCCCTCCAGCCGTTGACGGTAAGTTTTTATTAGAAAGGAACTGTCAAAGACTCGTATGGACTAGCAACTGTTTCCGTTATGGTAGAAGTAGGGCATCTTTAACATAATACTACAAAGGTTCATTTTGAACTAGTGACTTTTACTATCATAGGTTGTCTCACATACCCTGAGGTGGAACCCTAGTCTCTATTGAGGCATTTTTCTTGTGAGAGAAGATGGCGAATCGAAGGAACATTTAAAAAAAATATTTAATGATTTGATTTTCAATTTTAGCTAATAAGCGCTCTTGGTGAAATGCTGACAGTAGACGCTATGAGACCGATCTGCGTGGCCAAGTTCCCGGATCTATTCTCGGTGTTATACACGACGCTCGCCTGTTACCTCGAGGCGGAGGCGCCTGCGTACACCGTGCCGTCGAACAAGGGCCAAGAAAGGTTCGGCTTCATACCGAACAGAGATGCGATCAAACTCTCCCCAGCTAGGATCACCGTCAATACCTTCAACGCTTTCCTAGACCAGGCGGACTGTCACAAGGTTAGTCTTCAAATGTGGCAATTTTAATAAAATATTCTAATAACGATTTTATTAAAAAGGCCCCGCTTATGACGCTTAACATTTTATGGTCCACAGCGATTTAAACAACTGAACTAGCGCGACATTATTATAAACATCAGTCTACACTTACCATCAGAATAATATCTCGTTTGTTTAGTGGTTTCCTCGAAAAATATATTATAAGTATGTGAGAGTGTGTAATGTTTTGTACGTTTGCAGGTGCGGGAGGCGTGTTCGCTTTGTCTGACGGTCGAGCATGGCGAGAGCGCCGCCACGTTGAGCGAGCTAGCCGCGCTGTTGGGCAGTGCATTAAGCAACGGACAAGGCTCGCGGCTCGCCGCGTGCGTGGGCCGGTTATCGAAGTGCGCACGCGCACCACTTCCGCCACAGCGGTGCGCCGCTGTCGCACTACTCGCGCACCTTTTGAACCATAGGTACACATATCAAATTAATTTATCAATAACATATTTATTTTCACATCCCTATATAGATATATACATAGAGATCCCTGGATCAGCTCCAGAGCCAATCATTATGAAGTTTTAATCACTTTGGCGAGGTTACGTTCAGATTTTTAACTCTCTAAAACCCTCCCAGTGGTTGTCGTTGGTGTTTGCAAAGATCTCGGGATCTCCATTCAAAACACAACCGCTGTGCTGGGATTAGGGGCGTTTAGGGGCCAAAATACGTACTCTACCCTCCAGGAGTGAAACTGAAGGGACAACTGATTGCAGGTGCAACGAAAATACGGTGGTTACGGAGACAATATTGGCGACCTTGAGCACTGGCTGGAAGGACGAGAACTCACGCGTGCGTGCGGCGTGCTTGCGCGGCGCTGCGGGCGTGGCTCGGCTGGCAGGCTCGCTCCGAGCCGCAGCCCTGCCGCCCGCCCTCGCTGCGCTCAGCCAAGGCGTGGACGCGCAGAAGGCACAGTAAGTAACAGAGAAAACATGAAGCATAATTAATTCTATAGCATGGTCAGTAAAATCAACTATATTAAAAAGAAATATTTTTTTTTACACGACCAAAGTACAGTATAAACTTGTTCTTCCGATTTACATTAACTGTCTTCATGAGACATGAGCTTAAGTGGCATCCTTTGCAACATAAAGATCTCTGATTAAGTCACATGCCCATTGGCTGTAGTTTGGTTGGCGGACAGGTTTTTTCTAACTTGCCTGATTAGCTGTCACTCTAATATTGATAATATGTATGATGTAAATTGCCACAACACCTGGTGAAATTGAGGTTAAGTTTTAGCTGCTACATGTCTTTAAACACCCATTACTTATTAAGTCTTGTTACCAAAGTTATTATACTAGTCAATATTGTGTGAGCCATAGTACTACGTAAATGGTTACCGACAAGAAAGATCGATCATGAATGTAGTTTTATTCTATTGCTTTTTGAAAAATCAAGTCTATCCCTTTTCTTTCTAGGTCACCAATTGAAAATGTCCCCCTTGCCGCGATCCAAGGTCTCAGCCGATTGCTCATGGAGATGGAGAGTCTAGACAAAGAGTTCGATCGCGAGCTGATTTCCATCTCGCAAAAAATACGACCGTTCATGAACACCGACTGTTCCCAACTTCGGGAAGGTTCTATTAGGTTATTCGGCATCATCGCGGGCAGGGTCAGCTCCGAGGCATTGATGGAGCAGGCTGTTAGCTCGCTACCTTGCTTTCTACTGCATTTGTGTGACACAAATCCGGCGGTCGTACGGGTAAGTTTAATAACTATAAGCGCCTATTTGCTGATAAGTTGTAGTGTCCAAACATTACTGTGTTTTGGTTCTAGGGATCTAGATCCACTTTGTTATGGACAGGCACATCGTTCTTCATCGGTTCACTGCTCTGCTCATCTGAAACTGACAAAAAAAAATTAATTATTTTGATCGCAGGCAAGCAAATTCACTCTCCGTGAGATTTTCAAAACTCTCAACGTTAAGAAGTCGAGCGAGTTCGTGCAGACGCACCTAGTAGACGAGGGTCGGTTGTACCTCGACGAGTTCCTGTCGGCGTTGCTGCGCCAGCTCGCCGAGGAGATGCCCGGTGCCGTTGTGCGTTGCCTCCAGTCTGCTGTCAACTACCTACATTGCACCGTCGACGAAATGAAACCACATCCGCCGTTACTTCTTGGTCAGTATACTAGTGAACTTACTAATAACGAAACTGAACTTCTTATGTCTCAAGGTATGAGGGTAATGATGTGCAGTGTTTATTATTCTGACTAGTGTCACATTGTTGTACGTTTTTTGATGTAGGTGCCGTGGACGGTGAAGCATTTTAACATGGATTAAAATCATCTAAACCCTTCTCTTTCTATTTCGCAGGACTCCTCTACGCCGAGCTGTTCCGCATAAAGGAGAAGTCTGCGGAGGATGCAGACTTGGATCCGGACATCACCCGGAGCGCCAACGCACGGCTGCTGCAGCTGATAAAAGATCCCAATCCGCACGTGAGACAGAACGCTGCTCTGGCGCTCGCTAATATATGCCTCGTTTGCGCCCACCACGAATGACATAGTGAGGACGATGCGGAGGTGAAGCTGCTGAGAGAACGACGAAACATGATAATAGGTTATAGGGACGACTTGAAGTGCTTGAACCATATACAGAAATGGTAAACCACATTGTATCTATATATGTATCGAAAATCAATCTGTGGTAAGTTATTTATCTGGTGAAAATAATGAGCTGCTAGTTTGAATGTTTACTCTGCTCCCCTTAACGTATATCGCTTCTTGTTACTCATAGATTTCTTTAGGTGTACTCTTAAATCCGGAATTAATATGTACACACAGCACATCGATAAAAATAGTAGTTGCTGTGGAAAATATCCGATCTGTTGAAAAAAATATTTAAATCCAATAGATTATGAATATAGAGAGGAACCCAAAATTCTTATTCCACATATACTAACAATATAACACATCAGGACAAACTTACCAATTAACAATATTAATATTCTTTAATACTTGTGAATATATTGTAAATTAAAACAAAATATATTAAAGTCAATATTGACATTAATATACTTTGTTTTAATTTTCCTTTATCAACATGTTTTTATATTTAATTTGAAATATTGTATTACTCTAATGCTTATATAATCAAACCTAAGATTGATGGATTTTGGACCTAAAATTTGGTGAAATTGTAGACTTTAACTATATGTATTGCAGAGGTAAATTAAACATGAGTTTTGGTGAGGGAAAACATCACGAAGAAGGATAGCGTTCATAGACATATGTTATCCACCAATATTCATTTAGCTAAGGATGGTATATAACTCTCCCCATGCGAGAAGTCTTAAGTCCCAGTAGAAACAATGAGCTGTTGGTTTACTGTGGAGAGTTCAAAACTTTCTGCAAACATGTTTTATTAATTAATAACGTAATTGTAATATGAAATATATAACATTTATTTAATTTACTAAGTAATATATAATATTTTTTTATTCAAATAAGCAAGAATGTTCACCTGATGGTAAATGAGGCATAAGCCGGGGACAATGTGGTACTAGTTAAGATATATAACACATTGCTATGAGACAATGTATAATAGATGCTGCAGTAATGCCAGCAATGGACACCGGGATCCAGTAAACATTTTTATCCAATCTTATGCATATTTAACTTATACAAATATTAAACTATGTTATTATATAACCGTTACTTAAACACGATAAAGTAATATTGCATATTGATTTTATAGTTAGAGAAATAATAATACAACCAACATAGTAAGTGGCAGTGGTTTCAAAATTACTTATTGAAAACATAAAAAAAAAAGCTTTTTTAAAAAGTCTTTACCCATATAATAATAAGTAAAAGTTATGAGTTTAATATGAAAAAATTTATAGTAAAAATTGTATGTAATATTTAAAAGAACAAAACTAAACTTCAATATGATATGATTGAAAACAAATTGTTTACTTTTGGTAATTACCAAATTTAGTACTATAATACATGCAGTTGTTGGGTTTTATTACTTGCTCCAATATGAGTATAATTATATCCATTTAAAATGGCGGCCATAAAAATATTTATTACAAATTTTCGAACAGTTATGATACATTTTCTTGACGTCAAATATATTCTTGATCGAATAACATTATAAATAGTATAATTTATTAGATCTCAGGAATATTACGTTAACCTAAGTTTGACGATTTAACGGAAACGAATGTCAATAGATGAGTGGTAATAGATAAATAAAGTAAAATCTGTGTTTATGCTATGCTATATCAGTTGCTGCATAATGCGATATTGATAATAATTTAATTACTATTCATTAGGAACAAAATTTGATTTTGTCGCTATTTAAAAAATAAACAAAAATCACTGCTATTGCCGTTACTTTCAATTTTCTTTAAATTTGTTACAATAAACTTATTTTTGGAAAATGTTACACAAGTTTGACGTTTCTTTTTTTTATAACTTTTTTTTGTTCATAGTTGTAACAAAGTGACAGATAACAACGATGTTAGATGTTATAGGACTGGCAGTGAAGAGACTGAAAGCGAAATTTAAAAATCGAACGAGTAGTAGTTTGGTAAGTTTTAAACGAAATGTGTTACCCGTTGTAATAATAATTGATAAATGCTTATACACTAAGAGTTGTTCCAAAAAAATAATTAAAGAAATATAGTTTTCTTTAGTAATATTCAAAACGGATTTTATTAAGTGTTTTATTTTGTTATTGTGATATTTATTTATAAGGAATCGATTGAAAAAAAAAATTGATTTGTTGCTAATATATGTTAAGATATTTTTTATTATAATTTACAATATGAACGAATTCGGAATATTAATTAAGTTTTTTTAAATAACAATTATGATATATAATATTATTTATCAATAAATACGTAACGATAACTAATGAATCATTTCTATTGAATTGAAATATATTAACCGCGTACGAAATAAATCATATTTGTCAATAAAAAATTAATAAATTCCTTGCATCTTTCATTTATAACACAAAAATGTTCTTTGAGGATATTATATAAACGCCTCATGAATGTAAATTTATGTAATTACTGGTAATCTATCGTTACATGAGATGCGTACGTTACTGATTAATGAGGCACGTCGACGTCTGAGTCCATAGTAATTGGACTATGTTTATTTTTAAACAAACGTAAGAAGCTACAAACAGAAATAATATGAAGACAGAAAAAACAAGGACATTTGTTTATTAATTTCTTAAAAATTATTACAAAAGTATTAAATCGATTTGTAAAAAAAAACTTAATAAAACTAGTAATCCGTAGTCTTAGTCACGGTTTAAACAATATAGAATATGTCGTGTTTGCAATAATTCTAAGTATTAGTTATCTGTGGTATCACTTCTTCTGTTTTCCATAAAGCCAAAAGACTTGAGTCGCATTGCAGCAGGAGCGCAGCTGCCGTCGGTCCCATGACACGGAGTCATTGCGCCACTCCGCCGATATTGACGGCGCCTTGTACTTCTCCAACACCACCTGCAAATTTAGAAATGATCTTCATTTGGGTACTGAAAAAATTTTTTTTTAATTGACTATGCAAACTGATGTTTGATTTTATAATAGAAACAGCAATATCTGAATTCTTTTTATTCGACCAAACGATCAGACCAGCGGGACGTTCACCTAATGGTAAGTTATACTCATAACAAATTAAACAAGTTAGGAACACACTGCAACTATTGCGCTCGTCGCCTTTAGACATAGGTTGTAAGTCGTTACCCCAGTAATTACACTAGCCACAGCGCCCTTCAAACCGAAACTAGGTAATATTTGCGCACTACTGTTTAGACGGTATCTGGCAAAAGTGTCATTTTTTTTTTGGCAGAGGATATCAAAAGATACCTTGCTTCTTAGGGGAAGACAAGGTTATGTGTAGCTTCTACCCACTAAAACCCCCTCAGTGATCTCCGTCAGTGCATTAGGAGGTGCTGCGGGATCTCTTACAGAACGCACCGGTGCCTCTCTGGACTCTGGGTAAAACCACCCACGGAAGGACAAAGCCCTCCTTCGCACCTACGCTATGCTACGGCAAATACAAGACCACCATGCATTTGCGTCCAGAGTTCTGAAGGCCCCCTTCCTTAAAGGCCTCGAACCCGAGGACCCTTTTTTATCGCCTTTTACAATAGGCAGGGAATACCTTAGTGATATACCTAATATTCCGAGACTACTGGCTGGCCAACAGTGACCTACCACCGGTAAACATTACCAGTCACTAACTCTATGGTGTCCAAAAAGAGCTGCCTCCATTAATGACAACACCAAAAGTTCCGATTCCTTTCGATACACGAAGATATTTCTGTGTAAATATATAGCCTTTAAATTGGATATAATATGCTGTCAACTGGAGCCACTGGATTGAAACGGCGCAAGACCGTGCTTTGTGGAAGACAATACAAGATACCTATGTCCAGCAGTGGACGTACATCGGGTGAAATGATGATTATGATGATGAATACTGTCAACAGCTCTCTTTTGCAGAGAAACTGAAATGATTATATATCCATTATGCGGATGGTGGTTTAGTTTGAAATACGACGTAGCAACCAATTTATACTCCTCCTCCTCAAATCGTATTCCTCATATCCAATTTAGGCTAAAGCTAACTAATGTAGCCTATCTAGTGTGATCACGACGACCGTGTGGTCTTCATATCCGTTTCGTTATATGTTACTTTCTGTCCGCTTTGCTAGCTGTAACCCCGGTAACGCCTTTTGGGGAAGGAATTTCATAAAATACGTTCTTAGCTACCCTACACTCGCCAAAAGGAATCGTCAAGGCCTTATTGTTTCAGAGATATCATCTTGAGTCTCTACATTGGTGGAATCCTCATATATACATATATATTTACCGGTGAAGCTGGTGCGTACTTTCCGCGTAACGGAGCCTTGATCTTTGACAGGTCCCCGCTGCCAGCGAATTCCCTCATGAAACTTGTGCAGTAGTTATTTTTCAGGATCAAATCGCGTTGACTGAAAATCAGATACCATTAAGCGCTTTATTTTATGTAAACTCATATAAAATATTTTAAATTGTTCATCATCAGGCAATAGACGACCGCTGGCTGGACATAGCCCTGCCCCAAAGATACCCACATCGACGGGCCTGCGATGCCTGCATCGCCACGCACCCAGGCCCCGAGTTCGTATGGTGAGATTTGGGCCCATGTACCACCACGCTAGCACAAAGCGTGTTGGTGGAAGCCAAAGCCTCATTTGTTGATTAGCAGTGTACACCACGAGCAGGTGTCGTTGACTTGAGTCCCGTCAGTAGTTGACCCCTTATACCCTTTTAAATTGTTAATGGATAAAAACTAAGGCAAAAGATATTCAATATTTCACTTAGAATAACTGATTCAATGAAAAAGTGAATGAAAGCTAACACGTCGTCTTCGACATCGTCCATGCTGACGGCCGGTGTCATAACCAGGCGAGGCCTGGTCCTCCGCACTTCGCCCAGTTCTAGATCAGGAGGCTTAGTCTGAAAACATTTACATTTGTGATAATTGCAATAGCTTGATATAAATGGTGATGCTTGTTAATGAAAAGAAATGTGAGAATATTTAAACAGCTCAAGCCTTATCCACTATATAATTATCAGCTCCGGGGCCTTTAACTCAAAAACCTTAGAACTACTTGAGACGATCTCCGACAAAAAAAAATCAATTAAACACTATGTTATATAAATATTTCTATGCTCCCACTGCCGGGACGTGGAGTTTCTCATTGAGTTAAGGAGAACGTGTAGGTAGGTAGCACCGCGGCTCCTACTTCTCCCGCGAAGCAGTAGTATGCAAAAATTAATGAATTACGGTTTGAAGGGCGTTGTAGCCAGTGAAATGATAGTGGCAATGGGACTCAACATCTCTCTTAAGACAACCAGCACAATATGTTGCAGTGTAATCCTAACTAGCGCCACGTTATTATAGACAGACTTATTACGTATCATCAGAAGAACATCTCGCTCGTCTCCACGCCTAGTGAAAAAAATCTAAGTATTTTGAAGATAATGTAATGTATACATATATAGGAGATATTCAGAGATTCATTGACTCATCACGAGATCTCTGAAACTATTAACGGTAAACACTCAAAATTTGGTAAAGATATTGCTTCTGCGGTTTAGAGGTCAGCTATGAATGGATTTTCTAAAAATCCATCCCCAAAGTAAAGTTGCGTGGGTGTTAATCACTAGTCCAGATCAATGAATATATTTACTTTTATCACATTTACATCATACTATTTATATTTACAGCAGTCTCCTCCAGAAGGGTGGAGGCTGAAAGTCAGTGTTATCTGTTTGGGGGTTTGTGCACTGAACCAGGACTGCAAGAGAGTCCTGCACTATACACGAAATGGAAATTTGTTTAAGTTTTGTTTTCCTCATACTTTTTGCTTTCTTTTTTAAATTTGTGTAATTACCGAATAAACTATTTATCTATGTATCTATAATAATAAAGGGAAGGGGTGGTTCGCCGCCGGGCGGGAATATTTCTGACAAATTTACGTCCATAAAAGGGGTGGAAAAGTTAATAATACATACATAAGTTGCTTGTATCTCGTGTGGGTTTGTCCGCACTATCTGTTTCCGTGCGATCATGATATCGAACGACGCTGGTGCCGCTGACCAATACATCATCGTGTGTATGTATCTCACATGGATATCACCAGCTCCCGGCGAGCGTTTCTTATCCTTATATAGAGTCTTCACAACGGGCGGTATGCCCAGGTCCTTGAACTCCGAAGTGTACGTCGTCCGGTTATCGAATATCATCTCCTCGATGCTTAGTTGTTTGTCCATGATCGTGTATAATGTTAATATTTTCAGTTTCCGATACAAAAATAAAAATAATCGCTACAAAAACTCATAATAAACACAAGTCTTATAAAATATTCTCCATTTTATTTATATCTTGTCACAAAAGTTTTTTTTTTAATTTTTCTTGTCAATTTCGATTCAAACGTAGATACTAAATTATAAGCAAATTTCATGTCTTGTATATAATATAAGGTTGGAAAATATCTCCCTTCCGCTTTTTTGCTCTTTATTCAATGCTTTATAAAAAGTGTTACAGTGATCGGATTTAGTTAAAATATGCGCCGTTTTGTTCGATAATCTGTATCCATCTAGACGGCAACTTCATAATACCTCCCTCGTAGAAGCCCCCCTCCTTATTTGCGAAGAACTCCGACAGCCACTTTTCATAAGCCTCTTTTGAGTTCAACTTTACACCACCAAGGGCGTTCACCATGGACAGGAACAGGTGGTAATCACTTGGCGCTATGTCCGGGCTATATGGTGGATGCGATAAAACTTCCCATCCAAGCTCCCGTAGCTTCTGACGAGTCATCAACGAAGTGTGTGGTCTGGCGTTGTCCTGGTGGAACACTACACCCTTCCTGTTGGCCAATTCTGGACGCTTCTGGTCGATCGCCTGCTTCAAGCGGTCCAGTTGTTCGCAGTAGATGGTAGAATTAAGCGTCTGGCCATATGGGAGCAGCTCATAGTGGATGATTCCCTCCCAATCCCACCAAACACACAGCAAAACCTTCCTGGCCGTCAATCCCGGCTTGGCCACTGTTTGGGACGATTCACCGGCCTTCGACCACGACCGTTTTGGCTTGATATTGTCGTATGTGATCCATTTTTGGTCGCCGGTCACCATCCGCTTCAAGAATGGGTCGAGTTCGTTCCGTTTCAGCAGCATATCGCAGGCGTTGATTCGGTCCAGAAGGTTTTTTTGCGTCAAATCATGCGGCACCCAAACATCAAGCTTTTTTTTGTATCCAGCCTTCTGCAGATGGTTTAAAATGGTTTGGTGACTAACTCCCATCTCCTGGGCGATATCACGAGATGCCACATGCCGTTCTAACTCGATGTAGTCCATGATTTGATCGGTATTTGTCGTCACAGGTCTTCCGCCGGCTGGCTTATCCATGGTGTCGTTTTCACCGGTTCTGAATCGTCGAAACCATTCCTCCGCGGTTCGAAGTGATAGAGTACCATCCCCCAAAACACCATTAATCTCACGGAACGTTTCTCTAGCGGATTTGCCTTTAACGAAGGAAAACTTTAAAATAGCGCAAATTCGGCGTTAGTGAACTCGCATGTTTACACGTCTATAACTGTTGAACGCAATATCCAAACTAATTATGCATAGCGTCGTTTTGTAGGTTATGTCAAGACCTTTCAAATTATGTATAGTATTGCCAGATACGAGCTCTGTAGCGCTTTGTACATAGCCGCGAAATTCAAAAGACAAAAAGGCGGAAGGGAGATATTTTCCAACCTATTATATACATGATAAATTTGACATAGAGATGATAAATTTGAAAATACTTAACAATTATATATAATTTAATGATCTGTTCAAAGTCGGTAAGACTTTTTAACAAGAGCGATAAGATGACGACTCTAGACCAGGATATGTCAGCGTGACGCTCGCGAACTCTTCAGATGTTAAGTTAGTTACACATGTAAATATTATTTAATTAAAAAAAAATGGTTAAACCGATTAACGAGGGTACGGCACTGCACCACTGCACCCCTTCACCGTAACGTAAACAATACCATATATCCATTACTTAATTTGTTGTGTTGTATTCATTCATTATCAGCCGACAGGCGTCCACTGCTGGACATAGGCCTTCCCCAAAGACCTCCACATCGATCGATCCTGCGCTGCCTGCATCCAGCTGCTTCCCGAAACCTTCACCAGATCGTCGGACCACCTGGTGGGGGGCCTGCTAACATTACGTCTTCCGGTACGCGGTCGCCATTCGAGGACCTTGCTGCCCCATCGCCCGTCAGTCCTTCGAGCGATGTGTCTTGCCTATGGCCACTTGAAGCTAGCAATCTTTTGGACTGTCGGTGACCTTAGTTGTGTTGTATACTTATGTATGAATAAATAAGTTTTTTTTTTTCATCATCATCATCATCATTTCAACCAATGGAGCTTTCATCAAAAAAGTTTATATATGCAAGTTCAATTTATTGTTGATAACAAACAATTTTTTAGGCTCTCCGACTGAAAAGGTTGCAGACCTCTGTTCTGGGCATTTTACTGCAGTAGAGAGGGAGAACATCACGCAGATACACCGTAGGTTCTTAGTCAGTAAGAGTCCAATTTTTCTTTTTCACTACCGTCGAAGTGGAGAGCTGTATAATATATTACATAACAATAATACTACTTTTTGGGACGTTACCTGATAGTAAGTGATACACCTGCCCTGTGATATAACGTGGCGCTGTTTAGAACGTTATACACAGCACCACATTGTGCACGTTGCTTGAGACATAGATGATGAGTCTAGTTACCCCAGTAATTTCACTAGCTACAGCGCCCTTCAAACTGGAACTAAGTAATGTTTGCACCGTACCTCTTGTTTGAGGCTTAACGTCTACTATATCAAAGCGAGGAGCACAATGTTCCACATTGTTATAGGCGGGCCTAACACCATCAGGTGAACGACACGCTCGTCTCATTGATTAGTAGAATAAAAAAAAAAAAAAACGAAAGACATAAAAAAACGTATATAATATAACAAAATAAATATAGTAAATAAAAATAAATTAAAAACGTTAAAAATAAAAAGAGCTATAAAATGCTGGAACTCGTTATTAGAATATCCAAAGTCTCCTATGGTTCAACGTCTGGTGCATCATCATGACCTGTTCAACCAGAAGGCTTTGGTGGAATCGCAGTACCCTCGGTACTGGCGGCGGTCCCAAGGCGCTGACTGCGTGCGCCACTCCGGTGATACGTAATGGGGCCAGTACTTCTGCAGCATGGTCTGTGGATATACGACAGCAAATAACCCTCAACGTGAGCACCACGTTCATCTGATGGTGAGATGGTACGGAGACGCTAGTAATAGTTACAGAGCAACAGGCTGGTGGTAGACCTTTGTTGCTGGAGACCGTCTGACTACCAGCGCAACGCCTATTGCAGCTGACAAACAGTGTTAACGTTACTGTGTTCCGGTTTGAATGACGTTGTATCTAGTGTAATTACTAGGGTATACTCATTATCAGTCGTATAGCTTACCATCAGGTGGTCGTCGTTGTCGTTAATTAAAAAAAAGACTGCGTTGGGAGTCTTCAGATTAATAAAACTTGTTACCATAGTAATTAAAATACAGCGCTCTTCGAACAGGACACAGTAATGATTGGCACTGTTATTTACTGGTGGAAGAAATAGCAACAGCATCTGATACCCAGTTGGAACAGCTCCTAGAACAGGACCTTACCTCCATAGATATGATAAGCCTTGCCTTGCCTTGATATAAGTGTACGGGTTCCTGTAAAAGTCACGTGACCCAAGCCAACTTCCCCGGCTCGTGGTGCAGCGTGCTAATCAACAATCGAGGCTGTGGCTCCCACCAATCCTCATTGGGCCAGAGTGGGAGGTTTTAACCCAAATCCCTTCCTATAAACTCTTACAAATGACGGCTCCTGGTGCCCGGCGATTATGCCTGCAGCACAGGACCGATCGATGTTGAGGTTTTTGCGGGAGGCCTATGTCCAGCACTGGACATCTACCAGCTGATGAATGGTAAAGTAATACATAAACGATAACATTTTTTCATATTAAAACACAATTTTTAATTACCGGTAACGGGGATGCGTATTTCCCGCGTAACGGCGACTTGACGCTTGGCAGGTTACCCCTATCACCGTATTCTCTCATATTATGTGTGGTGTAGATATCCTTCAGGAGTACCTCTCGTTTTCTAAAGTTATTAAAAAAAAAAAATAGCTGACACTTGACGTTGATGGTACATGGTATTAAGTGGTAATGAAACTGGATGCTGAAGCGTACTTCAAGCCGGAACACAGCCGTGATCACTAACGTTAAATAACTACTGTTCTATTTTACTACAAAATATTAGGTTGGGAAAAAAGAAATCCATTATTTTTTCGGTAGATGGCTGTAGTGATAAATTTCTCGTAAAGTATCGATCAAACAGTTTCAGATTTATGCTCGTTGGAAAGGTGACATTTCGCAGTAAAAAAATTCTCTTGCTGTTTTTTGTTTGGTGCATTCAATTGTGAGTTACAGGGTGTTAAAAATGGAAGTGAACAAACAGAAAATTCGGTACATTTTACAGTTTTTCTTTGACAAAGGCGAAAATGCAAGCCAGGCGGCAAAAATTGTGAATGGTGTTTATGGACCCGATACTGTAACAGCCAATTATGTGCAATTTTGGTTTCGTAGATTCCGTTCAGGAGTTTTTGATGTTAAAGATGCACCTCGCACAGGTAGGCCGGTCGCCGAAAATGTCGATAAAATCGGAGAAATGATCGAAGTTGACCGGCATGTTAGCAGTCGTAACATCGCCCAGGAGCTAAAAATGGACCACAAAACAGTTTTAAACCATTTACACAAAGCTGGATTCAAAAAGAAGCTCGATGTTTGGGTGCCACACCAATTAACAGAAAAAAAGATGATGGATCGAATTTCCATCTGCGAAGCCTTGGCCAAACGGAATGAAATAGACCCATTTCTTAAACGGATGGTGACTGGAGATGAGAAATGGATCACATACGATAACCCTGTGCGAAAACGATCATGGTCAAAGAGCGGTGAAGCACCTCAAACGGTGGCCAAACCAGGACTAACGGCCAGGAAGGTTCTGCTGTGCATTTGGTGGGACTGGAAGGGGATTATTTATTATGAGTTGTTTCCATATGGCCAAGCACTAAATTCTGATCTCTACTGTCAACAACTGGACCGTTTGAAGATAGCAATTGACCAGAATCGGCCAGAATTGGCCAACAGGAGAGGTGTCGTGTTCCACCAGGACAACGCTAGGCCACACACGTCTACAGTGACTCGCCAGAAACTTCGGGAGCTTGGTTGGGAAGTTTTAATGCATCCGCCATACAGTCCGGACTTGGCACCAAGCGATTACCATCTTTTTCTTGCATTACAAAATTTCTTTAGTGATAAAAGATTGGCATCTAGGGAAGATTGTGAAAATCGGCTACTAGAGTTTTTTGCAAATAGAGACCAGGACTTCTACGAGAGAGGCATTATGAAGTTAGCTTTAAAATGGCAACAAATCATAGAACAAAACGGTGCATATTTGACCCAAATCGGACAATCCGAAGCATGTTAAATAAAGTCCTGAAGTTCATATAAAAATAATGGATTTCTTTTTCCCCAACCTATTTTATACACATTTTTTTTTGTTCGACTAAACGACGAGACGACCAGGACCTTCACTTGATATTAAGTGATACGCCCACCCATAACAACGTGGTGCTAGTCGTGATAATGTACACTGCACCACATTACGCTCGTCGCCTGATACATAAGATGTGGAGTCTCGTTACCGCAATGATTACACTAACTACATCGCCCTTCAAACCGGAAGATAGTACTGTGCGGTGATACCTACCATGATGGTCTTCCACAACAGAGACCCATCATCAGGGAATTTGAAACAGCATGAGTAAAAATATCTATAGGAACTCAAGGGCTTTAAGGAATGAGTCAAGATCCTTTACCAAACATATCCTGGTACGCTAGTGCGAGTTGGTCACGTCCACCACAGCTGTTCTTAGAACATGTCAGTATTCCAAGGATTACTTCCATCACCCGAAAATAAGTGCAGATGGAACTAACGCCAACCAGTTCACAAACTGAGCTATCACGGCTTCACGAACAGTCGTTAATATTTACGTGTCATCGACGTCGTCCATGCTTACGGCAGGTGTCATAACCAAGCGAGGCCTGGTCCTCCGCACTTCGTCCAGTTCTAGATCGCCTAGGTGTTCCTACGTAAGAAAATAAAAAATAAAAACATGTGCTCATACATACATACATACATACATATATATCACGCCTCGTTCCCGGTGGGGTAGGCAGAAGTGAAGTGAAGTGCTCATCCATAGAGAAAAAAAGGTTTCTTCTTATCATCTCTAATTTGACAAAGGACACTTTTTTTATTCAACGAAACGACGAGACGAGGAGGACGTTCACTTGATGTTAAGTGATACGCCTACTCATAACAATAAGCATTACTTAAGATGTTATACACTGCACCACATTGCGCTCGTCGCCTTGTGACATTAGATACTACTTGTGATTGAGTTTCAATACTTCCGTAATTTCACTAGCTACAGCGCCTTCCAAACCGGAACACGGTAATGTTTGCAAAGTACTGATCAGCGGTAGAAATAGGTACTGCAGTGGTCTCCAGCAACAGACCTACCGCCCCATAGATTTTTATTATAATATAGTAAAAAATATACTTACGTATACAGATGGTATGGTTTCGTGGGGATTGGTCCGTATGATCTGCTTACGTTGCATCATGATGTCGAAAGGCACAGGATCGCACTTCCAACTGCTCATGGTGTAAACATATTTCACATCCGGTTTCTTAATAACGGAAGTTCTTTCTTCTTTCTTAATAACTAAATGCGGTTTCTCCTTATGCACAGTTATATCTGTTGGCGCTACGTCCCGTTCCCTGAATGTCGTCCTGTGTGTCGTTTGGTAGTTGAATAGGATCGTGTCGATGTTTTCCCGCCGCCGTTCCATCTTGAGCAGTTTACGAGTGGGATGATAAATTGTAATATGTATATAATAAAAAAAAATATCTAAAATAAAAACCTCAAAAGTTACTTAACTACATGCGTATACACAGTTATATCAAAAGACGTCCATTTTGTCAAAACGACATTTTGTTTAACATCACATCAACGTCAACAAATTCCATATGTCAACACTGGCAACACTGACACGAGTTGAAGACTTGCCTTCAGACGTTGTATTATCTGAGACGAACGGATGCTGCGTGGCCTCTTACTACCATCATTATCATCAGGAGCCTTCTTCTAAAACTGAAGTTTGGCGATCAGATTGAGAAAACCAATTCGATCCTCAGCTATTTACTATGGGCCTTATGTTCAAAGTCACCCAACGGGCAACGGAGAGGGACGCTCGAAATGTGGTCTATCTAAGGTCACTGACAAAGCCTAAAAGATTCCTAGACTTAAGCGGCAGTCAGGTAGGAGGCAGTAAGGTTCTAGAGTGGAGGCCGCGTAACGGTTGCTGTAGTGCTGGAAGGCCCCTTAGAAGTTGGACCGACGATCTGGTTAAAATCGGGTTCCTGCAACTTGGACCATTGGATGGATTATGATGATACGCCCGCCCGTAACAACGTGGCAGCAGTTAAGATGATATACACTGCATCATATTACGTTCATCGCTCGATGTATAAGATGTTGAGTCACACAACAACACGGGATCCAAGCCAAGCTCACCAGCTCGCGGTGCAGCCTGCTAATCAACAAACCAGGCTCTGGCTCCCACCAATCCGCATTCGGGCAGTGTAGTGGAAAATGGCCCAAATCACCCTCTAAAAAACCCCAACAAACGTGATCTTTGGGGGAGACTTATGTCCAGCATTTGACTATCGGTTGTTGATGACACAGACAGTACAAGAAAAAAAAAACATTTATGAGAAAAATATTTATTTATATGAAGGGCAGTGTCTAATATAAGTTACAGTAAAACTAATACATACTAAAATGCTTAATAACTTAATTACAAATTAAAATAAATTAAATATATATTTACATCATCATCAGCGCATAGAAGTCCACCGCTGGACATAGGCCTCCCCCAAAACGATCACCGCTATCGGCCCACAGTCAGCATGGCCTCCTGTATGGTCGCGTACTAAGGCCATAGTTTGTAGGGATTCTTACTAGAAAGGGGAGGGTAGGTTTAGGCCATTTCCCATCACGTTGGCCCAATCCGGGTTGGTGAGTATTTATATTGTACATAAACAAAAAATAGTTGAGATCTTTGGGGGAGGCCTATGTCCAGCAGAGGATGTCTGTTGGCTGATACTCATGATGGTATACAGTATAACAACGCGATAGTAGTTTAACGATTTAATAACTTATTATAGCAAAAGATCAAAATTTAAGTTTTATGTTAAAGATACTTAAAGTTCAAGGGTTACTTCTTCCTCCGTAGCGATTATCGTCGATTAATTCTTTCTGAAATAAGGGATGTACTTAATTATGATTAATTAATAACAATAATATATACTTAACAATATTGAAATCGATGGGCTGGTTGGCAAATCGAACATCATAGGGGAAGCCAAAGCCTACATACTTCGTAGGATGGGCCACTTGTTAAGGATGGGAGACGATCGTAGTGTCATAAAAGCGTTTCTCAGAACCTCTGTCGGCCTGACCAGATATCTTTGGAGGGATCTGGCAAGAGACAGCCCGAGACAGACAACGCTGGCGCTCTCTTTTGTCGGAGACCAAGACTCGAACAGTAGTAGTAGTTGTTCTGCTCAACAAGATAGATAACCTGGTTGTTGTTTTTTCAGCTATGTGGGGTCGGCACAGAATGTACTTCACTTCCACATCTCTCTATCAGCCGTCATATCTGGATTCACGCTCTTCTTACACATGTCATGTTTCACACAATCCATCCACACTTTGTGGTAAACCTACCAATAACGATAACTGTCAGATGATCTGATGAAGTGCCAAGAAATGTTTTTTATTTATATAATAGGGGGACCGGAAAGTAATGTCGTTTCTGCGCATGCCAATACTTGATTGTCATTTGTCAGCTCATTGTTTTGTTCAGAGGCGTACCAAAGACATTGTGAGGTTATAGTGATTTCTTTACTTATAGACAATTGAATTACAATTTTTTTTTGTAATTTTGGGTAAAATGGCCAGCCAAATACCAGAAGAGGTACACATCCGGCATTGCATGCTCTTTGAGTTTCGCAAGGGAAATAACGCAACAGTTGCTACCAAAAACATTTGCGATGTTTATCCAAATGCACTGGACATTCGTAAATGCCAAAGGTGGTTTTCCAAGTTCAAATCGGGTAATTTTGATCTTTCCGACTCGTATCGATCAGGAAGACCATCAGCGTTAGACAACGACGTGTTAAGGGCGGAAGTGGAAGCAAATCCGTGTCAGACGATCGAGGAATTGTCAAACAGTCTCAACAAACCTTGGTCGACCATCCAAGAACATTTGAAGCAGATTGGAAAAGTAAGCAGAGCAGGTGTTTGGGTCCCGCATAATCTGTCCGAACAGAATAAGGCTAACCGATCAATCACATGCAACTTATTGCTTCAACGACACAACACAGAAGCGTTTTTTGATCGCTTGATCACAGGAGATGAGAAATGGGTCCTGTATGATAACCCAAAACGCAAAAGGCAGTGGCTCTCTCCAAATGAAATCGCTCGGAGTACTGCTAAGCCAGGTTTACACCCCAAAAAAGCGCTTTTGTGTGTTTGGTGGAGTATTCGCGGCATTGTTCATTTTGAATTACTGAAACCTGGAGAAACTGTTACTGCAGACCTCTACAGCGAACAATTGCAGCGAGTCAATCAATCTTTAATTGAAAAGTGGCCAGCGATTGTCAACCGAAAAGGCGTCATTCTCCAACATGACAATGCAATACCGCACTGCGCAAGGCGAACTCTAGAAAAAATTAATGAATTGGGGTGGGAGGTGCTGCCTCATCCACCATATTCGCCCGATGTTGCACCATCGGATTTCCACTTATTCCGAGCGCTGCAACACTTTTTAAGTGGCAAAACATTTGCAAATTGGGATGATATCCAAAATGCCATCTCTAGATATTTTGCCGAAAAACCAATTAATTTTTATCGATCAGGGATTGAAAATTTACTCACTAGATGGCAAAAGGTTATTGACAATGATGGGGAATACATCATTGATTAAAAATAAAGACTCGTTAAAAATGTATGTGTTTGTATTTAGCGTAAGAAAACGACATTACTTTCCGGTCCCCCTAATATTAGTGCCAACCCCTAGAAGAAAAATGACGCTTATGACTATACCTCCTCGAATACCTTCCGTTGTAGGAAGGTTATTTGATATAGTTAAAAGAAAATATTAACAGTTACAATTACCAATAAGTTAAATTTTATCGTTACCCTTTGCTTGTGTGACGACGTAGCCAGAACTCCTTAGTGGAGTCGCAGTAGGACCTCAGTTGCTTCGCTTCCCATCCGAGGGTCTCCCAGCGCCACTCCGGCGACACGTAAGGTGGCTTCCATTTGGCAAATGCTAGCTGAAAATGTGTCAAATTATTTCGATTAATAATTCAGCAGTGGACAACAATATGCTGAAATTATGATGAAGATGAAATGGATCATCAAGCGATTTCATGCATCATCGACCGTCTATCGGCTGATGATGATGCATAAATTAGTATGAACTCGTTTAACTGCTGGCCGTAGGCGTATTCCAAATACTCCCATATCTATTAGGTAGGGTTTATATGGAGGGTTTTGGGCCATTTCCCACCACTCTGGCCTATCGCGGGTTGGTGGGAGCCAGAGCCCCGTTCGTTGATTAGCAGACCTCACCACAAGCAGGTGAGGTTGCCTTTGGTCCCATAAATTGTTGCCCGGGATCCCTTACACACCCCCCAACGGATTTATACGTAGATACATAATTAGTAAGAATACAGAGGTAGAGTAATTGGTACGCTGTGGACAATATCACAAAGAGGGGACGAAGGATACGGAAACTATATATTTGTAGAAGCTCGTTTCATCTCAATTTGAAGCTAGTGAGGACCATATTCTTTCCGTCGCCTTGATACATGAGTGAAGCTTTGTTACCCTAGTAACCTTCCTAATTACAACATCTTTTAAAATTATATAATGATGATATAAATAACATTCACCGGTCTGTTCGACGCGTATCTCCCGTTCAGCGGCGCTTTGACGCTAGACCTCTGATCAGCAACATATCCGCTTTTCATATCCGAAGTATAGGAGCTGTCTATCAGTATTTTATGACTCCTACATTATACAAATATAAATTAACTTTTGTTTTACATAACTAACTATAGTAATAAACAAACTCTCTTCATCTTCCATTTCTGGGAAACGAAGCCTTCTCTCGCAAGGAGATGATTAACATCATTCACCGACTATGGTTGCCGTGTTGGTTAAAATCACAGATCCACGGTTATTCTTTGAATGGATTCCTACACTTCAATCTCAAGCACAGCTGCGGTCAAACCTACGCTTCTTTGGGACTTCAATAGTTATAGAGACTCTTCCTACGTCACCTGCGACTTAACCAGGTACGTCATGATCGGATGATCATTACACTGAATAAGACGGTATTACATCTTACTTCGGATCATCGACGTCGTCGATGGCCACCGCCGGGCTGATCACAAAACGCGGTCTTGTCTTTCGGACCTTGTCCAATTCTAAATCTTGAATCTTCTCCTGTTAATGAGCAACAAATTAGTTTCATACAAGATTACCTTTTTTAAAAATCTACGTTCCGTCATATTTACCTTATACAATTTTTTTTGTATATAAATGTGTCGTATCAACTATGAATGTTAGAAAAGACGAACAACAGAGCGAAGTGGAGAAGGTAGATAAAGAAAGCTGACTCCACCACTATATGGAATAATGGTTAGGAAAAGAAAGAAAGAGAGAAAATGAAGTAATCACCACCATCATGAGTCTATTCTCGATTACAGAACAGAGCTCTTCTCGAGTTTTATACAGCAATAGGTCCAGCACGGCTCGCATCATGAAAGATATATATATAAATACACATGCACATATATACAGACATTTTTATTATACGCACGTAAGCGGCTTGCATGTGATGGGGATTCGTTCGAGTGATTGCTTTGGTTTCTATCAGCAGATCGAAAGTCACGGGTTCACCTTCCCATTCCGACAGCGACTGAACGTACTTCACAGAAGCCTTTCCGGAGGCTTCGCCCCCTGGATGCTTTTTCTCTTTATACTCTGTTTTTACAATCGACGGAAAGCCGCACGGCTCGTACTCCGCCTGTGCCGTCGTTTCGTACACGAACGTCATAGAATTGATCTTATATTTTGTGTGCGCCATTTTAAATTGATATTTGCGATTGATTTATATCAGTATTAGTAAATAGATATAGCAAATATGAATATATCACGACAAATAGTGCGTCTAGTGTTGGTAAAGGATATATAGTACAAACTATGTTAGCTGTCAATTTGACGAAACATTTACTTTTTTGTAACAATTGCGTTGTAACAGATAAATATAAATAAAATTGCATTTATATTGTTACATATAGTACTTTTACTAAGAGATGAATCTCGTGATATCCTGATATAACCACCTTTTCTAGTTTTTGTTCATTATACTGTGTATAAATAAATTTGTATTGCAATATCATCACGGATAACATTTACCATTCTCTCTACTGTTGAAACTGTTAGTTAAATAATACCACACCACGTTAGTAGCTATCATCATCAACAGCAGTCCACTGCTGGACATAAGTCTACTTGTATTAGTAATATTATAAATTAAGTAGTAAACTAAATTTAATATCACAGATAAATTTATGTGCATATTATTGATACATACTCCTTTACTATAGGTACTCGCTAAAGTCATGTCTTTATATTGTTTATCAGAAGTAAAAATGCACGTTTTTTTGTTTAAACTATATTGAAATTTTAAAAGAAACATGAACTGACGAAACTTAAACCTTAAACTTATAACTGTATAATTACTAAAATCGTACCCTTATGAAAGACATCCAAACTAACAAACGGTCAAATATTTTTACTTGTTTAAAATTAAAACAATATTAACACGTATAATGTTTGTATCTTAGTATATTATTTAAGTTTAGGACATAATATATATTCAAATTAGTATATAGTTTATTATTTATTAAAATATAAATATAATTTAAAGCTTACAATCATCAGTGTTGCCGTCTAAACACGGTACGGAAAACTTTGAGAGTGAATATGGTTCTTCTAAACTCGTGGTTTATTATCATAGACTCAATCACTAGGTGAGGTCATAGATAAACGCAAGTCTATATTTATAAAAAAAAATGTTAATCAAGTTCGTCAAACATCTACGTTACGAAATAAATATCATTGTGTTTGATTTGGGAAGTTATTCTGTTCTTCTCTTTTCTTATTTATATAATATTTCCTCTTATTTTTCTCTTCGTAGCTTACAGTCAAGTAGTAACATAATTAGAAGAATTGTAGACGCTGCGTTAGGAGGAAATGCTCCAAAACTCTTTGTTGGCATTACAATGGGCCCTCAACTGCTTCCTGTCCCATTCCATCGACTGCGCACGCCACTCCGGGGACACGTACTGCGTGCAGCCCTTCGGAAGTGCGAACTGCATAACAAAAGTATACGTATATGTCCAAGTTTAAAATAAAATAAATGTTTTTATACCAAAATTAAGAAAAAACCACAAAAAAAAAAAAAAACGAGTAGGTAGAAGTCCAAATAGACATGTCCATTGGTGAGGAAAGGCTTTAAATAACGAACTACTTTTTTAATGTATATCTATATACACATATATATTATGACAATGGATTGTTTTAGTTGACCAATCATGTAAAAACTAGTGAAAGTATGGACAGGGGACCATAACCATTTGACGCGGAATGATTTGTAGATTGTTCTAGTTCCTTATATTACTTATTTTCATTTGGTATTCCTTATGAGGTTGCTACAGCAACGGTTGCTACAGAAAGTCATTTGCGATTACGGTTGCTCTCATAGAATGTTTCAGACGAATTGAAAATGTAATTTTATATTATGGCCAACGAAGTGGCCGGGGTTCAACTAGCATATAGATAAAAATAGGATTATTATAAGTTAGTGCTTGACCACAAACGTATCTGGTGATAAGTGGTGATGAAGTAAGTGGCAAAATGCAATAGCCAAGTGACAACCTCTGTACTCACGGGATTGGCTTTCGCGTATCGAGCTGGTAACGGTGCTTTGACATCGGGCCAAATCGCTTCGTAATCGTACGCGCGTTGAGTGCTGCTTGTGTACATATCTTTTATAAGGATCTGTCGAACCTTAGCATCCGTGATGTTGTCTATATTAACCGCTGGTGCCATTACAATGCGCTCCAGTGCTGATCGTACTTGTTCGAGTTGATATCTTGACGTCTTGTCCTAAATGTTACTGTTATTAATTGTTTAAAACAGTGATAGTGACTTAGACTTCATTTATAAGTGCAGTACGACTTATATGACAAAGAGGTGTGGATTCAATCCTGTATGAGCTACAGCTTCCGTTAAATGAAAAGAAGATCGAGAGGAACATCTTTCGAAGACTTGTGACATCCGTACTTATTTAGCGTACTGACTCCTCCGTATTATAAAGGGTTGTAAACTATGGGAATATTACTAATAGGCCGTGGACTCAGGTCCACGAGCCCAGTACCAGATGAGCTGTAAGAGTTAATATAACTAACTACCAAGAGTACAGAGGAATATTATTTATTAGATATATATATTCTTGAGCTGTTAATTTATGAAATCTTGTTAAACTTACTTGTCCCGCGTTCTCATCTACAAATGTTTGCTTATCTTTGACACTAGATGCTTTTATAGCATTTTTGGTGGGTTTCAAGTAAATTTTATCCAACTCTTTAGGATCAATTGGACGAAAATCACTCCTGTTAGTAGTACCGTCGTTAAATATCAAAGATTCGACACGGTCCATTTTATTCTGCATTTTTATCAACTTATCTGTGTGGGTTACACAAATTGATGATGATGTCGTGTCAGTTATAAGAGTGACAGCAGAAATACATTTAAGCAGGCATAACATAAACATTAAATAGATTAACGTCAAAGCAATAATATAAACTGATAAAAAAACAATTACAGTATTTATTTTCTGGTGAAAAATCCTTGTTTTATTTGATCTACTTCAGTATTGAATTTTTATATTTGCTTTAAGTAAGAAAGATGTACTCGTTTAATAATATACATGCGCAGAATTAATAACCGCATCTGTGTTGTTGTTTAACATAGTAATTAAACAAATAGAATGTTCACTCGTTTATGATTACTGAAATAAAAACAAACAAAAATCTGATGAAGAAGCGTCATGAGTTTGAATGCCGGCATCAAAATATATACTTTACATATATATATATACTCTCTCTGGTTGTTCCTTCATTGACGAAGATTGTGTACCAAGTCGATTATTTCTTATTGACAATTTTCTTGCATTGCTTTACTGGCAATATTTTTATTGGAAAGTTTTTTTTGTACTGTAATGATTTAATCGATAATATACTTTATGGTTACTGAGGTAGTATTTGGTGTTTATTAACTAAATGCACGTTATCTTCCGTTACATATGTTTAAAGAAAAAAAAACACTATAATCATTTTCAAAATTGAATAACTCATGATAGTTAAGGTATTATAAATACTTCAGTAGGATTTTACATTGATTTCATGTTGCCACATCTGGCTGAACGGTCAGTAGACTGCAATTGTGATGAAATGGCGTGGATCGGTAAATAAAAAAAAACCACATATTTGGAATAATTTATTTAGATTTCAATTATTAACAAGTAGCTGCACACCATGCCATAGTATATACATTAAACAAAAGATTTATATAAAAATAATTTATTCTTTCCGTCATATGTTCAGATTAAATCTCTACTTGCGCGCCATATTGTAAAATTATTATAAGGAGAATAATTGAAGTAGTATTTTTAAATTGTACAATGAAATAAATATATATACTTTAATTATGTATAAACGGATAATATTAAAAATAATAGACGATAATTCTTGATACTCTATGAACGTTTTACTATTAAGAATAAACACAAGTCGAGAAGTTAAACTCTAGCCATAGTCAAAACTAGTGACGTCACAATAAGAGATCTCAACCGCTATTTATATCATTCCAAAAATATTATGTAAATAACGCTTCCCCACCCAATAACAGTAAATTCAAATCAAGTTTGAATTATAATATATTACTAAAAAAAAATCCCGTTATATGATTATGCTAATAGTGAAATGCCGAATCAGGTTCGTAACGAAGCAACAATATCCATAATGTAGTGCTAGTTGGGATGATATACACAACACTACATCGCGTTCGTCGTCTTCATATAATACTTAATTCGTATTAACACAGTAATTACACTAGCTACAGACCCCTTAAACCAGACATTCTAATGTTTACAAATTACTACAGGAGGTTCATCGGTGTCCGCTCACAGATTACAGTCAATGAAGACCTACCACCATTTCATTATCTGGTAACACTAGTCTTAAGACCACAGATATAAACTAAATGACACTTCGCTGGAGATCGAATTGTTTTTGATTAGTCAATTAATGAAATTCATGAAAAAACATTTACAAAATAAAATTTATAAAATATAAATGAAAGATATCGTTTAAGACAAGGCCGACATTAAAAAGTAATATTTATACAAACTGCATTATTAATAATGGTAACATTTAGACGATGATATACCTTTCATTTTAGGTAGAATTGGTTCGATAAATTGATCGATAGTATATATATATGTATATGTATATCAATTAGTATATATAACAATTCATACTTTATTTTAATGCAATTTTTTTAGATCTTATAAACATTTTCAAACAATGCCCGGCGGGTAAATCGAAGTTTTATTAAAGACTATAGTCACTGAAAGGTTATTTTTTTATACTTTATAAATAATGATAAAATTCTTTATTAAATATTATCCTAATCAATGTCACATTTAATATACACCGCTTTTCTTCATGATATTATAATATACTTTATATTTCTTATGTCGGAGAAAGGTTGGCTCTGTGCTATGTAACTTTGGGCTTTCTTTTGGAAAGAAGAAAATTTATATGCACTATGGTGTCTGTATGTTAGTGAATTTAATACGTAATAAACTATTACATCGCATTAATAAAAAAAAAAACATTTGGGTTATAACGTTATAACTTTATATTGTATACTAATTAGATTACATAAAGAAAATCCCATTTCAAGTTTAAGTTTAAAAAACGTATATAAAAAAAATTCCATTGTCTATTATAATTTTAAAACACAATTTATTTTGTCGCATTGACTTCATTTTACAGAACAAATCTTCTCGATATTTAATATGAACATTTACGAAATTGACCATTGACAGTAGAGTAGAGTGCTTTTATCATTTTAATAATAACAAAAAGCCTTATTAATAACACAGCTGGAACGCGGGCCCTTACGCGAAGAGTAAAGAAAAACAACAATTATCTACTAACTTGGCCAAGTGGATGTTTCACGGAAACTATTGTTGTTGGAACATCACCGGAAGTTCAAGCTCAGTAGGAATCTAACCTGCACACCCCAATCTGTATAGCGTGTTCCACCGCCATACCAATAAAGGTATCATAGATTATTTCATTTGCTATTATTATAAGGTTTATTAAAAAATTTGTTTTTAATTTTTAATTATATATATATAATAACATAATACTAATATTATATATAATTAAAAATGGATGTCGAGGACAGAGCGAAGTGGAGAAGAAAAATAAACAAAGCTGACATCACCACCATAAGGGATAATGGCTAGGATGAGAAGGAGTACTATTATAACACTAGGAAGGATATTCAATAAATAATGCATTAAATACATAATTCAATAAATAGGTAAATTTACATACTCCTCTCATATTTATTTAAAAAGGACGAAAAACACAAATTCAATAAAATAAGGTTTATAATTTAAAAATATATATCCCTAACGTACTTTAAACATTCCTATGTACAATGCATTTAATACAATTTTTTCTTTAATAAATAGGTAACTTTTATAATAATTACAATAATATTTCATAGTTAAATAATAGAAAATAAAATTTAATTCTTAATGTAAAACGTGTAACATTTCATTTTGGCGCCAAATCTGACAGTGATGGCCGCCTAACCTCGATTGAAATAAAACGCGTGCATTAATAGGAAATGAAACAATATAAGAATATAATTTAAATGATCCCTTTTAAAATAAACATTGGACAGTTGTCGTCAATCCGGGACCTTCATTTCGGCCCACACGGGGCAGTGCGGCGACGCGGGACCGCCCCAGGACCAGCCGCGCGGGATCGCCAGGTGGCTGAGGCCGGACTTGATCGCACCGGCGTGGCCGTTCAGGCTGCCGGCTGCTGCGCCCGCGCACAGTATTGCACTCCGGCCGGCGACGTTACCGTCCACCGTCGTCGTAATCGATTCGTCCAGCACCGACTCGCAGTTCTTCAACGCTGGAACATAGAAAGAGTATGGAACTTTACTTGTGCTGCTGCTTATCTTTATTTTATTTCCACAAGTCGAGTCAAACGTTCACCTGATGGTAAGTGAACGTCTCGTCGCTTTGAAATGTTAATTCTTATCACCGCAATAATTTAACTAGCTACAACGCCTTCGAACCGGAACACAGTAATTGAACACAACTGTTTGGTGACAGAAATAAGAGCTGCAGTGGTGCCTAGACAATTCTATTCCCAAGTAAAACCAGAGGTCCACCATGACCATGACCACTCTCGGTGATACCGACGAAGAAGAAACAGTGCCTTTGTCGTGACGTCATAATTTAACGACGCCACAACACGTGACAAAATGGCCGCCGTTCAAGATGACCGCTGTCTATAATTATCTATTCTAGATATCAAATATTTACTTAGTTTAATTTAGAAAGTATACACTTTAAATAATTATATCTTGATAATCATCATCATTATCATCATCATCATTATTATCAGCCGATAGATGTCCACAGCTGGACATAGGCGTCTCCCAAAGATCTCCACATCGATCGATTCCGCGCTGCCCGTAACCTTCACCAGATCGTCGCACCACCTGGTGGAGGTCTGCCAACATTACGTCTTCCGGTACAGGCTCGCCAATCGGAGACCTTGCTACCCCATTGGCTGTTAGTCCTTCGAACGTTGTGTCCTGCCCATTGCCACTTGAGGCTAGCAATATTTTGGACTATGTCGGTGACCTTTGTTCTCCTACGGATATCTTGATAATTTATTATTATCATCATTCATATGGAGGGGGATTTTGGTCATTTCCCACCACGCTGGCCTAATGCGCGTTGGTGGGAGTCAGCGCCTCGTCTGCTGATTAGCAGGGTGCACCAGGAACAGGTGAGGTTAGCTTGGATCCCGAGTTGTGCGGAACCAAACTACTTGATAAAGGAATTGATGGTTAACAGTCCGTCGTGTGATAATGATGTTACATTGTTACACACAACATACTGCGTTACAACAATGTAGTCACGTTATCACACTATCATGTTATCACATTACCGTTATCAAATAACAAACGTATGTCACGTTACTTTCTACAGTAGCCACTGCAGCGATATCTCCCCACCATTCGTCAGCCGCAGATGTATCAGCTGACTGCAGAGATAGTGATGCGGTACCGCAGAGCTACTGCAGGCAAGGACCTCGCTACATTTATGCGAGGAGACAAGGAGCACGACGATGTGGCACTGGTTACCACCACCGTATTAAGCATATCGGCTTCAGACTAATTTTTTTTTTGATTCAACGATGGTAAGTGATACGGGTAATTTGCTATCGGTACCATATATAGTAAGGGATGTAAGCGGTTCCGCCCAACATCTTACGGAGCTCAGTCATCCTCACTATACCCTGCTGAGTAGCAGGCGAGGCTCTGATCACCCACAAACCCGTACTGGGTTAGCGTGATGGGCTTAGGCCGAATTCCCATCAATGAACTCTGTGGAGGTCTTTGGAGAGGCTTATGCCCAGCAATGGACGTCTATCGTTTGATGATGACATTCACCCCTGCACAACTAACAGGACCTAAGCCAACCTCACTTGGTCGTAGTGCATCCTGCTAATCATCAAATGAGTAGCTCCTACTAAGCATTGGACCAGCGTGGTGGGAAATGGCCCAAATCCCCCCACATGACTCTACAAACGACATCTCCTATCGCTTAACTGTACTGGAGGCCATGCTGATTGTGACGTTGGCAAGGTGCCGGTACCACGGCAGCGAAGGACCGATCAATGAGGAGATATTTGGGAGAGGCCTATGTCTAGCAGTGGGGGTCCGTCAGCCGATGATGATTATGACATTTACCATCAGGTGAACGTCGGATCCCTGGTTCGATTATCCAGCTACTACTGTCTTGTAAATCTGCTATCATAACAGCATCACTGTGGGCTGACTGTCAACATTGAAAGACGGGTTTCACCGTCCACGGCTTCATGCTCGACCTTCGGATCCCTATCCTCATCCCCAGCTGTAATTATCTAGCTTAGATGAGGTAAGCAACGATAGCTTAAGTGGTTAGGAGTCTAAAGATCATTTGAATACAAAGCCACTTGTTAACTGCTTTATCAGTTACTCGCATGGTATAAGTGATAAGAGGAAATGTTTAATAATTAATCTATTAATTATAAAATGTCTCACATTACCACATAAGGTCTTAAGCAGCTGCTTATTAGGATGGTAGGTTTCTATTACCATAGACAATCTAGGTAGGTTCAGTTCGATACTTAATCTAGATAGATCCGATCGCAACAATGCTTATGGTGAATGTGTAGAAGATAAACAAAAGAGGGTGAGAACAGAAGTGATAGATCTTTCTTGTTGGAGACGGTCTAGGTAAGACTGTAGTATGCAAACATTACTGTATTCTTTTATTTAACAGGCGCTAGTGAAATTACTGGTATAACTAGACTTAACATTACTGTCTCGAGCGGCGTGACCAATTTACTGCTGTGTATATCATATTAACTAATGACACATTTAAATTCCACATTCTCAGAATGACCTGCTCATCTGGTGGCTTCGTCAAAAAAAAAAAATTTACTTTGACACAAGTTTGTATATTTTCTACAAATCCGCGGACGTGAAAAAGAATTTTTTATACTCTAATATTTCAGTTTCCTGAATGAAGTAGGTACAAAATCAATCTTACCCATTTTTTTCAAGCTGAGATTTTTTTTTTTATGTCCCTTTGTCCAAATTTATATAAAGAAGAAATAATAGGATCTATTTCTAGGTATGTAAACTAACTATAGAAAAAAATATGCTGATTAAACAACAACAAAAAAACAACCGCTTGTAACTTGTACCGCGCACGATGACTAAGACTGGTCACGAAAGCGTTAGTTCAATACAAAGGACGGCTATCCAACAAACAGACAAACAAACACGCAACAGCTGATAGCGGAGCGAGCGCTGATTGATGCAAGTAGACGATGCATCATTAGCATCAGTCCCATACCTCTCCTAGTCTTCAAATTTAAGACTAGTTTAAAATCTATAACCTAACACTTTTTCGTATTGGAACAATATTACTTTTTTCGTCATGCTCATCGTTTGGAGAATTAGTGGATCCTTTCAGACCAAGATCTGGGAGTCAAATGCAAATAATCACCAGCATCATTGCCAGTACTCTACCATCAGTCCTCAGATCCTATCATCATCGACCGATAGACTTCCGCTGCTGGATACCGACCTCTTCCAAAGATATCCACACAAATTCCATACCTTATATATGCACTTAAAAAATGTACCCTATTTAATAGCAGTGCATATACATTATTGTGTTCCGGTTTGAAGGACGTTGTATGTAATGAAATTACATGGGTAATGAGACTTAAAATCTTACAATATGTCTCAAAGCGACAAGCGCAATGTGATGCTCTGTGCATCATTTTATCCAGCGCCACCTTGGCTCGAGCTGGTGTTTTACCATTTGCCACGAGGTGTTGGTCTAATAAAAAAAAAAAATTCTGGACTTATTAACTTAAAGCCTTGATTTAATTTTGAATTGGGCCAGTGGGGTGGAAAATGGCCCTAATTCAAATGGACCTCTATTAAAGACGCTCTCTGGTGCCCGGCAATACCTAAGCCCACGTTGTGACGGACGTTTTCAAAGTACCGGAACCAGGGCAGGGCCGATCCATGTGGAGACCTTTGAAGGAGGCCTATGTTCAGTACTGGACGCCTATCGGCTGATGATGATGAGTCATTTACTCATATCACAAAAGAATAAAGCAGTCACTCACCATGTACGTTCTCCCAGCGCTGGAACTCGCCCGCCAGGAGCAGTGGGAGTTTACATGACTGAGCGAGGGCCGACACCTTGTCCAGCTCAGCCGCCAGCTCCTCGTGCAGCTGCTCTCGGCACTGCACGTTCACCACGACCACCAGCCGACCGCAGACGAGGAACACTGTTGACAAAGTAGTCTATATTACATCTTCGTATCCTCGCATTTTCTTTTACTCTACCCGACGAATAAAACGATCACCTGATAGTATCGTAACCCCAGTAATTATACTAGCTACAGCGCCCTTCAAACCGGAACACAGTAATGGTTAAACACTACTGTCTGGCGGCAGAAATAAGCGCTGCGGCGGTACCTACCTAGACGATCTCCGGCAACAGAGACCTACCACCAGTGGAACAGAAACCTACCAGCCTAGGAACCCCCTTTCAGGGAAGGAATTCAGTAGATTCCGTTCTTAGCTGACCTAAAAATGGCAGAGGTAATATCATCACCAAATAACGAGTGCGTCCAATAGTTTCCGAGACCTCGATGACGAGTCAATGAATATCTCGATATGGGCAGTAACGCAGACCTGACAGAACAGTACAAAATAAAACCTAATTATTATTAACTAAAAGTTACCTTATTACTAGTAACGAAAGGTTTTAATTCGATTGTGTAATTTCTTTTTCAACAAAACCGAATAATTTTAATGGTGCCTTACTACAATCAGTTTCGACTCCTTATCAGTTACTCGAGTAACGTTCGCGATGGAAAATTCCATGTCACCTTCAGCTCGCTTCTAGTTTACTGGAATGTAGAAAAAACGCAGTATGGCTACAGTGATTATAGACGCTGTAGCTAATTGGCAAATTTCCCGTAAATTATTAGTAAGTGGGGGGTTAATTGTCGCGCACATCAACTCACGGGATCTAAGCCTTCACCTGCTGGTGGTGCACCCTGCTTATCAAGAAACGACGCTCTGGCTCTCACCAACCCGCATTGGGACAGCGTGGTGAGAAATGACCTGAATCCCTCCTTTACGAACTCCTTAAAATAACAGCGCCTTTTTTTGTTATTAAAAAATTCTAAAAGATATCCTGCTTTTAGGTGGCTGGTGGTCCCAGGATCTACTACGGAACGTACCGGTACCTAAAATACTTTCCAGGGTTGGCTGTAGTCGCTCTGGACACCCTCGTTTTAGTACGACAAAAACTAGTCCACCTAGTACTTGTCGTTCTTCCTGGGCTCGCTTAGTGGACAATGAGGTAGAAGGTGGAAGTGGGATCCTCACCTTCAAACCCACGAACCCGACGACACTTTTAATCGCCTTCTATAACAGGTAGGGCTTACCTTAGTCCTATAGAGCAAGCGGTGGTATATACCTAGGCAATAGAAACCTATCAAGCCTTTACAGGCGTCTACTGCTTCCTTGGCGCTTTGATTAAGCGCTTGTCTTATTACATGTCCTAGGTTTGATTCTGGAGCCATCAGCTGTGGAGTTGCGATGGTAGCTGGAATCTTTCCAATCTGACTACCACCCGCTATGTCTGTCATCATACGAGAACAAGTGTTCCGGGCGAGTTTGCTTCTTCATCCATCTCGTTGTCACTAAACGGGACGTGAAGTTGTGGTTGAAGGAAACATTGTTTCTTCGTGTGATATCATCAGATCTGTGTTGCATGAGTGTGTGTGTGTGTGTGTCCATCCATGTGTGGATTCATCGCCCGCTCGACATGGATTAATCCGATATGTTCTATTTATACTCCGGCTCTTCCAGACGAATGGGCGTCGAGGTTTTCTTTTTGCTACAGGGGGAGCGCCTCTAGTGCTCTTGGAATATTTAAATGGAGGGATTACTTTGGCGCATGAACACGGCGCCATTTTAGGCGACATTTTTCTTGACCCCAATTTCACATTACACTAAAATGACCGCAACGCTGAAAATGGTTGTGTTGCTCGTCCAAATTGCTTCGACCCTCTTAAAACAGAATACAGAAAGGCAATTTTTTTTTTCACATGATGTTAGTGTTAGGCTTATAACCTGACTCGAGCGTCACGGATACGGAACACGGATACACAACCACGGCTGGAGAAAAGCAATTCACGGAGCAGATTTACAATATTTTATACTACCCTCACATCTCACACCTGTCTACGTCTGCTAAAGTGAGGAGCCATTGCACTAATACTACTTTAAAGGAAAATGGTGATGATAAATTATTTGTAACAGGTCTCTATTTTGCGGAAACCGTATAGATAGTAACCAACGCTGATCCTACCGTCAAACAGTAGTATATATCCGGTTCTAATGAGGTAGTAACTAGTGTAATCACTGGCGAAATGAGATAATGTCCTGGCTGAAAGTGGTGCAGTGTATACTATCCCAAGGAGCTTGAAGTTGTTATTAGTAGTTATTTTATATAGAACTATTACTTAGAAGAAACAAGTAAATAATATACAGTAGAGCTGCTGACTGTGTCCTCGTTTCCGATTAATTCGAGGTTATACATTTTTTATTACAACCAGTAAGCGATTTCTATGCCGTATCGATTCAGTCAACGTATGATCTCAATTCATATTCGATATCTCTATCTTTACTGATCACTGATATACTCTGATCATTTAAATAAATATATTAATTTTAACACGAGAAACAATATATATTGCGTACTTTGTTCAAAGGAACCGAAAGCAAAATCATGGCCACACTTCCGGGTGCCAACGGCGCCGCGACGGATTATCATATGAAACCAGGCGGAAGTACCTTAATTGGCTCTATTCACTCTCTACAAAATGTATGCCGCGCGTTTAGGGACTAACTTAATACTAAATGTAAATTAGCATTATTAGAAGAACTAACTGTTAAATTTTGAAGTTTTCAAACATTCTCTTCACATCGTCATCATCATTGTTATCCAATAGTCGTCCACTGTCGGACGTATCGTTGACTACATCTATACCCACTACTCAAGGAAGCTCCTAACCTGGACTAGCCCATCAGTTCTTTCCTGTACTGTGCTCAGGTTATTGTCAATGTCTTTTTGGATTAAGAAGAATTTCGTCTCAAACAAAAGTAAGTAATAGTCGATAGTCAAATATCAGTAGAATTGGCCTTTATAAGTAATACTTGGTTAAGACTTAAATTATAAACTATCATAAGTAAAATTAAGTTCAAGTCTATCAGATTACTTTAAATATGCACCTAAATGTCTCGTGCAGGTTACTGTCGTGTAGGAAGTAAAACAGTAATTCTGCCGGCATTTCACAGGACCCACATCCGAAACTGATTGACGTGCGATATACTTCTGCATTGAATACTAATGTCATTAAAACGTACAAGGAGTCCTTTTCAATGTAACTTGGATCCTGTAGTGAACGGCATAGGGTTAATACTTCAATCAGAATCACGGTTAAGTCAACAACACTTGGGGACGAACCGCTTTAGCTTACCATCAGAGCTATAATGTAGATTGTGATCGAATAACAATAACAAAAATCGCGCATCTGCCCTGAAGTAACTTGTGTTTTTTATATTATATAAGAGCTTGATCAGGATCTCATCTGATCGTAAATGAGTGAATATCTGCAGTTTTAAAACTCATGCATTCATCATCAGCCGACAAATGTCCACAGCTGGACCTAGGCCTACCACAAAGATCTCCACATCGATCGATCCTGCGCTGTCCGCATCCGGCTGCTTCATACAACTTTCACCAGATCTTCGGTCCCATCCGCCGATACATATAAGAGAAGAGAGAATAGGTTTTTGCCAGGACAATGAGTTTTACCAAGGACACCGACATAGTCCAAAAAGATTGCTAGACTCGAGTGGCAATGGGTAGGACACATCGCTCATACGACTAACCGGTGTCGATGGGGCCACCAAGATCCTCGAATGGTGACCGCGTACCAGACGAATTTATGTTGGCAGGCACCCCAAGAGATCTGACGATTTGGTGAAGGTTGCGGGAAGCAGCTGGATGCGGGCAGAGCAGGATAGATCGATGTGGAGATCTTTGGCGTCGCCCTATATCCAGCAGTAGACGTCTGTCTGTTGATAATGATGAATAGGAAAGCAGTTCCCATTGTAAGACGGGATCAATGTTAAGAAGAAAATAATTTCAACAGAATTCGTCAATTCCTTTCATTCTTGAGTCAAGACAAATATAAAGCGGTGTCGATAACAGAATAACACATCAGTAAAAGCATTTCAAGATCAACAGCAACTTCAGTAATTAAACATGCGAAGGCCATGTCAATGTACATGGTAAAGGTCTTCTGGGAGGCTACGTACCCAATCGAGCAAGACAATGTTTGAATTTAAACCAAGAAGTCTATAGTCTCTGGTCTTTTGCAGTATGTTATCAAAGCAATCTCATTGTTTCCATCCGAGCTAATAGTACACAAGTCGATACATAAGGTGATATAAACATAATCCTTGTCAAAACAAAGAACTCGTCGAACTGGTAGAAGAACATTAGTGAGAAGAACTATTATTCATGACCTTGATTATGTTTACAGTCAAGTGTTGGTCTATAGTGTTTTCGAAAATTTAAGATTCACAGAGCATGTTCATCACCATCATCAGCCAATGGACTGTTGGATATGTCCAAATCCCTCTCCTGGTCTCCCTCAAAAATCTACACATCGATCGGACCTGTGCTGTAGTCAGCATGGCTTTCAACACTGTCGAGCAGCAGGAGCCGTCGGTCTAATGAGGAGATTTGGACAATTTCCCACCACACTGGCCTAATGCTGGTTGGCGGGAGTCAGAACCTCGTTTGTTGATTAGCAGGATGCACCAAGAGTAGCTTGGCTTGGGTCCCGTAAGTTGTTGTGACGGACTCTTTACACGGATATCTTGAACCTAACTTAATTTTTTTTTGATTTCGGGATCTTCGAAAAGATACTCTGTCTTCTGGGCGAAAGTCATTGTGGAAATGTTTACCCACTAATACTCCCAAAGTCAACCTTCGGAATTTAGAGGTAACGGGATCTCCTTTCGGAACTCAACTGCTGCTTTGTTAACGCTATGCTGGGATAGTCGGTCCGGAGGATCTTAGATAATCTGAGATATACTTATGAGCCATAGAAATCATTATAAATACAAGTTAACTTAGTTTACCTTAAATTGATTGAAACCAATGCAAGTGAACTTAAACCCATGATTTCATTACTAAAATGGATTTTTAAAGTAATAGTTTATTTAAGGCAGTTTCTAACTGGACCTCTTCAGAGAAGAACTAATAGGAAACTCATAAAGATCGGCCTCATATAGAGATGTCTCTTTTCTTTTGTGATCAACTATATAATAATAGTATACATTTGAAAATGAATTTCATTTATAAACGTATCCATCTTTCATGAGTATTCCTAGAGGCCAGCAGCAGACTACCACGAGCTGATGATGATGATCTATCTCTCGAATAATAATATGATTCTTGACATCCTTTCTATAATGGACAAATTAATTATATCGTGTGGCGAATAGTTGTTAATGAGACATTTATCGGCAGGTGTAAAGGGGCCTTGCGTATTGTCCTTTGCCTTGAACATATGCAGCCGGTCGCGACACCAATTTGTATTTTTTTTTTATTCTACAAACAAGTGCAGCCCGTTATAACGGCACTACAGCGTCTGCGAATGGTTAACTTTTAAAAAGTAAACGTAGTGCAAATATCTCAGGGTTATTTACACCACCGTTTCGCAGACATAACATGATGAGATTTTAAATGAAAGTATCTCCAACTCGCATTGGGATAGCGTTGTGGGAAGTAGCCCAAATCCCCTCCATATGAACTACTACAGATATAGACATTTTTAGGAGAGAGTCTTTATCCAGCCGTGGGCGTCAATCAGATGATGTGGGATGCAACGAATTGTTTATCCATTCCATTTAGCTAATCCTACTAACACGGAGGTCCCTGGTCCCAGTTCGATTGGTTACAAATTGGGTACTGGTTGAACACTAGCCTTTACATGCTAAATCTGTCATCATCATCATTACCCGATAGACATCCGCTGCCAGACAGGCCTACCTCAAAGATCACGTTTTTAGGAATTCATATGGGGAATTTGGGCCATTTCCCTTCACGCTAACCCAATTGTAATGGAAGCCATAACCTGGTTTGTTGATTAGCAGGCTGCACCACGAGCAGCTGGATGGCTTGGGTTCCCTTACACTCCTGTCGTCTATCTAATTCTATCGCTTTAACAGAATTGCTGTATTCCAGCTGTTAATATATATGACAGAGTATTCTGAGGATCCTTCACCATAGACAATACAATCTTATAAAATATTATGTAATATAAGTTTGGCTGTGTTTCTAGTATTCCAATATGAAGTAAATATGTAAAACTTGAGAGTTAAGAGGATTATTGGATTTTATATGTCTACTGCCGATCAATAGATATTAGTAGTATGTAAACTATGAATTACTGTATGATTCTAGGTCGTTGGTGCTACATGCACATCTTGGAGAGACGCGGGTTCGATCCACTCAGAACTGAAGTCGTGAAGAGAGAAATCATTGAGGAAACGAATAAGTTTCAAAATCATCAGTTTTCTTTAAATTGTGAAAATCCGAAACTGTCCAACAGTGGGAACATCAATTGGACTGTTCATTATTTATTATGTAAAGTTTGTTCTGCTGTGAGACCGATTGGAAGGAACGAACTGCCAATTGGCAAGAGCCGATCGTGCGCATATTAAATCAATTATGCAAATGTGCTGGTGGGCGCTGAGGAGTCGGCCATTGTTCACCGAAATAGTTTCATACACCGCGCCATAATCAGGCCTCACGATTTTTCTGTCAATGAGTTTTTTATGAAATAAATTTTATTTAGTTTATAATAAATTTGAAACCACCAAACGTATGAATGGATGGATGGTACTTGTGAATGGATCGATAATACATTGCAACACACATCATCATCATCATCCGATGGACGTCCATTGCTGGACATAGACCTTTCTCAAAGATATCCACGTTTGTAGTGTATCATATGGGAGAATTTGTGTCACTTCTCGCCACACCGGCCCAATGCGGGTTGGTGGTAGCAAGAGCATCGTTTGTTGATTAGCACGACGCACCACAAGATGAGGTTGACTTGGGTCCCGTGAGTTGTTGTGCGGGAACCCTTACACCTATTGCATTCCATACACGAAACGAATTCATGAAAGCTGCCAACGAACCGAAGGGTTATTGTATTATATTTATGTTTTGGTCAATTTGCTCATAGATAAGGTTACAAACCCGAACCTCGATTCAGTTAATTCAACTATGGCAATAAGGCTGTTATATGAAATATTTCATTCTGTAGTGCCGGGCTAGTAAGGATAAGACTAAGGTAAGCCTGTAATAGAAGGCGACTAAAAGGGTGTAGGAGTTTCGCGGGCTTTAAGGGTGGGGGCTGTTATCGCTCAACAAGCGAACCTGCGTGGATCGGCATATGGCTCAGCGATAGTGCCTAGAAAGGTTAGGCTCCTCCTCAGAGACGTGTAACATAAAGTGCAGAAGGTCACCGGAGCGTTCTATAAAAGATTCCGGAGCCTCTCCGAATACACTGATGTAGACTACCAAGGGGGTTTTTAGAGAGTAAGAATGTCACATAACCCTGACTTCCTCCCTTAAGCAGGGTATCTTTCCAAGATGTCCACTAAGTAACAAATAAGGCACACAATAATAAACTATACATTTTCTCGCCGGCGACAAAACTATTTAGTTTTAGTTGTCATCATACAAAAACGAGAGTATTTTGTACAGTCTCGCCATCTACGGCCTTATTCCACTTGAAAACTTGTTTTTTTTTTTTTACTTGGATACAAAAACTAGTAAAACATGATAAGTATAATAAAGTAAAAACTTTAACTATTGAGGATAGCGTTAATAAATTTTCTACTCTTCGTCTCTATTGCAAGAGATCGTCTATTGCTACTATTACTGGTAGCTAGTGAAATTACTAGGTTAACGAGACTACACCTCGTGTCAAGGCGACTGTGTGGTGCAGTGTACACCATTCTAATTAATGCTACATTGTTATGAAATCAGACCGCGTGGACGATTACGTCCAGCTCGTATTGTCGCTTCGTATTACGTATCAACGATGATCGGGCAAGTAGTTTTTTCGCGACCGTCGCTAATCTGAATGGTCACTTTCATAATTTTCGCACTCGAATCGATCGATCGTTGGTCTACAGCGGCGATATAGCAAATTTCATTTTTACGTAATAGCCGGCAGTTCAGCTCGTGATGCAGGGTACTCTGCAATTCCTTGCTGTTCACGTGTAAACATCGCGCAATATCTTTACATAACCAACGCCCAATGGAATGTACCCGCGATAATATTCACGTTCTAAGGTTTCATTATGCTTGTTTGCTGTTCCGAATAGAAATCATCATCATCAGCTGGTAGACGTCCACTGCTGCCTCGAAGATCTTAACATATAGTCACTTGGCCTTCGATAGGTCGGCACTAGGAGCTGTCTTATCAAGAGGTTCATATGGACGGATCTGGGCCATTTCCCACCACACTGGCCCAATACGGGTTGACAGTAGCGAGAGCCTCGTTTGTTGATTAGCAGCACCACGAACAGGTGAACTTGGTATAGGTCCCATGAGTTGTTATGCGAGACCCCTTGCACCCCTCGAATAGAAATAACGCTTCGTATATCATCAGGGAAAACTTAAACAGAAGAACTGAAATACGCTTAATTAATTACAAGTCTATAACACAGCCAGTTCCCAAGGTTGATCCTGGAGAGCAAAATTCCCGGAAACCGTACATCTGGTGGACAGCGGAAGAAATGATTTGACGACATAAAGGAGCGGACCGGGTTTAAATAGCATCAGTTAAAAAGAATAGCCGAGGACCGAATTGGTTTTCTCAACCTGATCGCCAGACTTCAGTTTCAAGAGGGAACCTAATGATGATGACCACAAAGCGACGACTTACATATGATGACATTAATTTGTATTTCATGAAATGACAAGACGAGTCCTTCACGCGATTTTGTGTGATAAGCTTCCCCCAGTCTCATTACCTACAACGCCTTTCTAACCGGAACACTAACATTTGCATACTTCCGTTTGGCGGCAGGAATAGAATGTAATGGGTGTAGGTCTCTGATGAAGGATACCGTCTTAAGTATGTACCACCGCAAAGCCTATTGGAGCCGACAAACAGTAGTGTGAAAACATTACTGTGTTCCGGTTTTCAGGGCGCTGTAGCTAGTGTAATTACTAAATAACATATTGAAACTAGCGCCATGTTATGGGCAGGCCGTATCAATTACTATTACGTGAACGTCTCATTCGTCTGCAGCGGTACCTGGACAGTCTCCGGCAACGGAGACCTACCACGTCAACTGGTACAGTTTATAAGAAAGTAATGTTAGTGTAAAACAAGTAGAATGTGGTGTTAGAGAATAGAAGGATAGATATGAGTACTGAGGATGCTGTGATGCAGGATGTGGAGAGATAAAGTTAATAATGTATCTATCTCATCAAAGACTGAATTTCTTTCACATGGTACCAATGATTACTCTCTGATGGTATAATGAGATGTAGTCATTTGAATAGTAATTGTTATCTTGAAAAACTTGAGATGGAGAGGAGCCAGAGGTCTTTCATCAACAAGATTATCAGACTGAAGAAAAGCGATCTATTTTAAAAGAGGAGAGGATCCCTCAAGTATGTACCTATGAGTAAATGAATCCTCGAGCAATCGATACACTTGTCATAACCAGCGTTAGTCTTTTTAACTGTCTGTCTAAAAATAGGTTCAACTGTTGGTAAAGTTCGTATTTATAACGAGGGTAGGGGGGGCGCTTTCAAATTAATTGCCCGATGTTCAGAGTCAAGGGCGGTTAAATTTGTCAGGAGCTGTTCCATATTTTAACTGTACTAATACGAGCTCATTCGATGTAATGGGATCTTTAACCCTCGATAACATCAGATTGGTCCTCTTCTTTCTTGTGGATCATTCCTCTGTAGAGTACTAATATAGTTATTTGTCGTTCCTATTTTTACATAGCAATTTAATTATGCGATAAAACAAAGGCGTGGGGTGTAATAGGTACCGCACAGTTCGCAAGACCCAAGCCAACTTGCTGGTGGTGCACCCTGTTAATCAACAAACGAGGCTCTGTCTCCCAGTAAGTCGCAGTGGGACAGCTTGGTGGGAAATGGCACAAAATCCTCTCATACGAATTCCCACCTGTCGATATAAGAATTTTTAGGGGAGGTCTTTATTCTGTAGTGGACGTCTATCGACTCATGATGATGATGATAAAACGAAGATAAACTTTAAGGAAACTAATTTTCTACTATACATAGCAGTTTTTATAAAATGGTATGTTATGTGAAGGATATTTTTAAGGATATCCTTGTTTTATAAGTACATTTATGTATATTACAAGGGTTTGATTATTCGTGAGTAGCGACTACATCATTTATCAAATGTCATAATGATGACCTTCGGCTATTCATGATGTATACAAGAAGAGCAATCTGCTGAATATCCCAATAAACAATAAAGTAATCAGACAACAAATTTCATAAACAAAACAAAAAAAAAACATATAAAACTCACCCTGAGGGAAGACAAGGGTACTGCCGTCCGTCAGCGCCGCGAGCGCCTCGCTCAACCTCTTCGCATCAGCTGCCTCTGACAGCAGATGCAGCTGATCAACTCTCACATCCTCCACCGTCACCCCTTTATGCGACGACTCGTAGATGAAGCCTAGCGAAGGACTGCGAAATAAAATCTGAATCAGGTCGATGAACTTAATACCTGTTCCTTGTTGTTCATGCTCCAATCTACAGTCCATATAATTTTAGGACAGGATATAATGAATATATATATATATATATATATATGATTATTTCACTATGACGTATATTCCGGTTAGATACCATTATCTTGTACATTATTATCATTTAATCTCTTAGTAAGTCTCTAGTAACTCTTAATCCCATAGTAATAGTGCTATGAGGTGAAGACTAATATACCTATCAGGTACTGAGTCATGATTAGAGTCAAGCGTTTCGTTACTACAATTGTTGTCATGACCTGATCATTACCGACATCGATAATGATTAATCAAAGCAATGATTATACAAAATAGGACGTATGGTGTTTTAGCAAAACGTTCAACTTTAACCTTATATCCTATGGTTAGTCTCTGTTTCCATTTAGCAGTAACACTCTGCCCTTAAACAGTAGGGTGCTAACATAATTGCGTTTTTGAAGGGTGTAGCTAGTGAAGCTTCAATGTCTGATGACGAGCATAATCTGGTACAGTGTATGTCATCGTAACTAGCGCCAAATCGTTAGTAAGGGATCACTTACATTCAGGTGGACATATCGAATAGAGACTGTCTCTCACGAAGATGGTAGCGTAGGTCGTTTAGAATCGACAGTCGGAAAGACAGTAATGTTGCTATAGCAACAGATTTATAATACAATACGAAGGTGGTAGTTAGACTAGAGGGTTAATAATTGTTACGATCGAAACTGATTGGGGTTAATTATATCACCATACATTTGAAATTTATAAAAGAAATATATTGGCGATCAAACACATGTTCGTGTTATTATAAAGGAATCAACCACATGGTAACACGCAATTATAAGTGAATTACAGTTTCGGGCTACGATTTGTTTCTTAGAAATATTATTCTCGACGCACAAGAAACACTTGTTCAACGTACGTACAATGCAATAAAATCAAAGTGCGTTTGATAAGCAGCTCTTTGGAATTCCTCGCAGGCCGCGCTCGTGTAAACACACCGCCAAATTCCCAATAACCGTTCTACAAAGTAAATCGGTAAATTTAAAAGTTCCGAGAATAATCTACCTTTATTACGAAACTGATGTACGTAATCCCACATAACACAGTACTCTTATAGCGCATTTCCATACCCCCGTATAACACGGGCATTCCCCCGTATAACGCGGGGATTTCCCACATTATATTTCTATACTGTGATATTTTTTTGTACAGTTCATAATTAGTTTTGCACGTGTCCGCACGCGTGTAAAATTTGATTAAATTTGTATATTAAAAGGATTTCGTTCATAATATACTTTTTTTTAATATTCGATTTAAACCTACCCTTAGCGAGAGAAATTAAACGTGAATAATTTATACGTTATACGGGAATACTACAACAACGCGTTTTCCTATAACGCGGAAACAATCTACCGTGTTATAGGAGGGATAACTGTACTATGAATTTAATATTATCAGTACAGTTTCATAGATTCATTGCAAAACCATTGATTTTTTCAGAGGTCCTTACATTACAGTTATAAATAATAGTCTGCATCACATTGTGCTTGTCTCATTAAGGTATTATATCTCATTACCCCATTAATAATATTAGCTACAACCCCTTAAAACCACAACATTTTAATTTAGCATACTACTGTGTGACAGAACAAATAAGAGCGTTAATACCTATCTAGACAGTCTCCGGCAAGAGAGCTACCATTAGTTTACTATACTGGCTACAAATGATTTCCTTGTTTATATATAATATTCAAATCCTTGTCTGTATTAAAACTAATCATTTTTTTTATATTTAAATTATTGTTGTCTCTACTATCTAAACCACCAGCTCCCAAAGTTGACTGGAAGAGAACGCCTCGAAACACGAGCCTTGCTATACCCGTTCATTTGGCTGTTTTACTTTGAATTCCATAAATAAATAAGAGTTAGAATAAATACATTATCGCGCAGCAATCGTTAGGCACAAATCTGTTGCTAGGCAACCATTATCAATTAAACTACGTACAGTTTAAAAATAAACCGCAATTGCCAAACTACTCCGTGACTAACCGCTCGAACTACAATGGAACTGTTGTGATAACATAATGAAGAGTTATTACACTGCCGCCGTCACTATGATCGTTCGCTTCAATTTCATTTCTTTGTAATACTGGTAATGATATTCTGTTCATCATCATGATGAAGTGATTCATTCAAACTGGAATTTATCAGAAAAAATACTATTCTGATCTTCAGCTTTTCTCTACAATTTATATTGTCTTTCACAATCTATACATACATTTATAGGAGATAAACAGACATTCATACTCTCATCACGATATCTCCAAAACCACTAGACATTAACACTCAAAATTAGGTAGAGACATTGCTTGTCATTTAGAGGTCAACTAAGAATAGATTTTAAAGAATTACTTCCTCAAAGGAACTTGTAGGGTGTTACAACCAGCAACTCGGCTGAAGAACAGCTAGTTATTTCATAACATATAGTCCAAAAGTAATCTTATATAGACGTATACAATTTCTTTTAGTTTTTATCAGAAACTTACTGGTGGCGGTAACCACCGCAACCCCTGTTGCAGCCGATGAACAGCAGTGTGCGAACATTACTGTGTTCCGGTTTGAAAGGCATTGTAGTTAGTGAAATCACTGGGGCAACGAGACTTATCATCTTGTCTCATGGCGAAGAGAGCTATGGTGCAGTGTATACTATCTTAACAAGTGCCACGTTGCTACCCTCAGATGAGAACGGATCATCTAATCACGAAGTTGAATAAAAGAAGGCTACCCTTGCCTTTATTTTCTCCAAAAGATGTCCAAAGTTTAAGAACCAATGCAGTAGACCACAGGGACCCTAATTTGTTACACATTATCATTATTAAGAGAACGTATAGATTAAAAAGAAATACATCATCATCAGCTGATAGAGGTCCACAGCTGGACATAGAGATGTCCACATACAGTCAGCATGGCCTCTGGTACCGCCGAGCACGAGAGGCTGTTGTATTGGGACTAGTTTTGAGGGGAACTGGACCATTTTCCACCACTGGTCAAATACGGGATAGCGCAAGTAATATATACTTAGATTTATTCGCAGTACTTTTTTTGGTTACTAGTATATAACAAGGTCCTATTCCTAAATTATATAATGCAAAACGTGTTCAGGTTTGAATGGCGCTGTAGCCAATGAAATTGCGTCATAGAAGTGTTTCATAGAAAATCACCATGAAATACATACGTCACTTAACTCATGCGCAATTTCTTTAATTTCTCTCATGAAAAGTATCGCTTATCATATAACCTGCTCCAGACGTAACCAGTACGTATATCAGCCAGATCGCTCGCTGATAACCGTTATCAGTCCCAGTCGTGATAAATTAACATTTGGATTAATCGTTGTACTATATTATAATTATCAACCAAAATTATTTAACCAGTACCATGTAATAATTTCCAGCAATTGTAGTAGAACCTTTGAGGGTGCTGGATACAGCTTTCTTTCATCATCATCGTTATCAGCGTTTGCTTGTGCACTGCTGGATATAGGCCTTCCCCAATGTCTTCCACCAAATGCGATCCTCATCATCTCTCATCCATCCACTTCCGACCGCCTTGATGATGCCGTCGATCCATTTGGATGTAGGGCGTGCTACACTTCTGAGACCTGTACGCGGCCTCCACTCCAAGACTTTCCTCCCCCATCGACCGTCACTAATACAACAGATATGGCCGGTCTATTGCCACTTCAGTTTGCAGATTTTGAGAGCTACATCGACCACTTTAGTTTTCCATCGAATTTCTTCCTTCCGGATTTTGATCCTTATAGAAATGTCAAGCCTAGCTCTCACCATCGCTCTGTGTTATTTTGAATCTGTGAACCAGCCCTATAGTCAGGTCCTGTTTCTGCGCCGTAAGTAAAAGTCGTTGTTTGCAAAAGTATGAAGACCGTCTAGGTAGGTACCACCGCCGCTCCTATTTCTGCCGCCAAGCAGTTGTGTTCCGGATTGCAGTGTTGTAGCTAGTGAAATCACTGAGGTAACTATACTTAACATCTCATATCTCAAGCACAAGATGGTGCAGTGAATATAATCCTAATTATCGCGTTGTTATAAGCAGGCGTATCATTAACCATCAGGTGAACGTCTCGCTGGTATTCTCGTCTCTTCGAATAAAGCAAACGTTTTCATTTGTCAATTTTCTTTCTTGGTAATATTTCTTCATAGATTGATGAATAAATTTATAAAATTGTGATTGACTAGCATGTTGACCTACAATCTAGTGATGTCAAGAAAGCGCTGGATGTGAGCGGCGAGGAACCGACCGGTGTAGAGTTTCTTGGTAGCCTATGTCCGACATAAGACGTATTTACGGCTTAAAATGACATAGGATGGATATCCTTGTTTAATAAATTTTACGTCGTGAGTTGCAGAGAGGGAGAGTAATCATCATAATTTCCATCAGCCGATAGACGTCCGCTGCCGGACATAGGGCTCCCCTAAAGATGTCCACGTCTATCGGTCCCGTGTTGCTCGCGATTATTGAAGAGTAATAGTTTATCTAATATGGTCATCAGCAGACGGACTTCCACAGCTGGACATCTAATGTAGTATCAAACGTAATTGTAAAAAAAAATTGTATGTATATATATTACACTAGCTGTTCCTCGTCGGGTTTGCTGGCTGTAACACCCCCACAACTTCCTTTGGGGAAATTCTTAGCTGACCTCTAAACGGCAGGAGCAATATCTCTACCAAATTTTGAGTGTTTACGTCTAATAGTTTCGTAGATCTCGTGATGAGTCAATGAATCTCTGGAAATCTCCTATATATACAGATTAACGTGTAAGTCGTGCAAATTCGATGCTATGCATTCATCACAACAATTACTGTAGTCATTCTCTGATTTTAACCTTTCCCCTCCGCCTGAGGTCCGCACCGCGGCCGCTTTGGAGGTCAATTGGACTAGAGACGACCAGATTGAACGGGACAAGTCTTAATTTTTGATACTTGTTGAAACGGAAAAAAGTATTGCCGTCAGTGTAAATTGAACTTTGTTTTCGTTTAACATACACTTAAACAGTCCTCATGACAGCTCCTAGTGACCAGCGGTACTCACTGTATGTGGAGATCTATGTCCAGCAGTGGACGTCAATCGTTTGATGATGAATCAAAGGTGGGACTCCAAAGTTATAATCTACCAGTAAATCTCATCAAAATAGATCTATTCGTTTCAATTATTATTATCACCAAACTGATTTTGTTATAAGCGACGTAAAAATAATCATAAGTATTATATTCATCATTCATCATCAGCCGATAGACGTCAGCTGTTGGACAAAGATTACCACATTGATTGGATAGGGATTCATATGGGATTTGGGCCAATTCCCACCACGCTGGCTCAATGCTGGTTGTTGAGAGCCAGAGCCACGTTTGTTGATTGCACCACGAGCCGGTGAGGTTGGCTTGGATCCCGTCAGTTATTGTTCAGGAACGCTTACAGCTCTTATTTATATTAACGCAGTAATTTCATTATAATAGCTACAGCATCCAACCGGAAAGACGCGCTAGGGTAATATCGGACTAGACGGTATCCGACAACAGAAACCTACCACCAGTAATATTTCTAATCTTCTACTCTTTCAGACAAGCGAGTAGACCACTTGTAGGATTTAAACCGCTTAGAGATTTAAATGTGGACTTAAAGGCAGTGAAGCCTTTGGATACTTGGAGCGTACAACTCGAGAAATTTCTATTTATGTACTTCGTAGTCAAATTATATATATAAGAGATTTCCACCTACATAAAGACTCATCACGATATTTCTGGAAGCATAAGGCCTCGAGACTTGAAATTTGGTAGAAATATTCGTTTTGCCGAGTATAGGTCAGTTAAGGAGTCTTTTTCCCAAAATGGATCAAGAGGTGTTACAGCCAGCAAAGCGGGCAGGGAACAGCTATTAAAAATATATACTATCCCAAAACTCTTTGTTCTATGACTAATGAACCCTACTGAGTTATTTTATCATATAATATGAAATTTAATGATGTGTAAGGAAAAACTCTTCGTCAGTTATTCGCTTTTTAGAAGAAATTCATTAAAATATATTTCTTACCGGTTTTTATTTACATTTAAATCTGAATTTCATTACTTTTGTTATTAACATTAAACTATCTTATGATTTTATATATGCAAGTAATATTACAGCTTCCCATTAAATCAACATTTCACCCCATCTAGGAGATGGATATTTCACTCTATCCTTACTACAGTATAAGAGGAAACAGTTACATTGCTAATAGTATTGTAACTGCTTTATCTAACCCTACATATAACTATTGCCAATATAACCCCATTTGGCGATGTCGATGTACAACAGTAGACATTACCAGATTGAAATAGTGATATACAAGTATAGAAATACTAACGTGAAATAACTCCTCGGTATAATGAAATGAGTGGAGTAGACATATCGAGTGAGGTGATACAGTTCCGCTTGAAACGTTATATATGTCGTACGTAACAAAGAGAAATGTGCCAATGTCGTTATGGCCTACATAGCCTTACTGTCACACTTCACACTTATAATATTAAATAACCAATCTTGATTTTATTTTTACCACCCACCAAACGTAAAAACACAGAATGCTGCTTAGCTTTAATAGTCACGGTGCAGTTGCTATTAACGCGAAGATCCTTGTTTCGTTTCAGAAGCCACGCGTAGTTTTTTTTGGTTATAAGATTTTTTGAACCTAGTAGGTACCACCCTCATAATAAAAACCTGATGCCACAACAACGTTACTGTGTTCAAGCTTGTAACATATAAGGTCCTGAGTATTGTGGGTGATGAAACTTCATCAATCTCCGTGGTATAAATAGTCATTATAGAATAATATTAAAGTGATATCATCAACTCACCCATCTGTTCCCTCCGAGCAGCAATAATCCCACTTGTGACTGTTACAGCGCCATTCGCGTACCCTCCTAAGAGCTGGACAATTCAGCTCATCACAGATTATCTTCAGGGCAGCCAAATCCAAAATATCTTGCATGGCTATCATTGATAATCTGTTGTATAACAAGTAATAATTAATACTCGGGAAAACTGGCATACATTTTGTATTTATTTGCGAATCAGTTATTTCATAAAAAAAGGAATAATGGTATAAGAGTGACATCTAGGCAATTTTGAATAATCCCTCTGATATACACACACTACAATATATTGGTAGTGAATTAAACCTGAGACTATCCCACTATAAGGCCAGTGGTAAGCCATGGCACTAAAGATGCTAAAATTTCCCAATAATATAACAATCACTAACCTAATAGAGTATTACATCTATTACAAAGAGAAGTGAAGGTAGTAGAACAGGAATGTTATGAGTATCACTAATAAGAAAAATTATCAACCCACATATTGCCTGTGTTATGGATAAACAACTTTGACACTCTCACAGTCAATAAGTCTCAGATTCTCATTAGTGAGGTCAGTGAGTGGGCTATCTATGGATGTTTTATCAGAAAATTGTTTCTATAAGCATATTCACAAATCAGTTACAATCTGATATTAAAGGTAATGGCTCGATACTCAGTATGTTTATCACATTTTACAACATAATTAAATTCAGTACTTTGTATCTATGCATATCTTATCCAATAACTTCATATTTAAATAGAGATAGTAGTAAGCCAAAATCATTCTAAACGAAAAAATATGCATGCAATATTTTTTTTCTTTTCTTTTTTACATAAAGCAAAGAGATAAACAGTAGATTTATATGATGATAAGTAATGGTTACACAGAGACTAAAAAGTTGAACAGGTGGATATATAGCATATTTTTTTGTTTTTTAAATCAACACATTTCACACGATACATTTCAATAACATGTATAAAAATACAACTTACTTGTTCTCCAAAATAGTTCTACAAATCACCTCTCTAACACCAGGATTCGTAATCTTATCAATACTGAGTTGATGAAGGTTCCATGATGCAAGACGGCAACACCTAATGCCATCTCTTTCATATGTAAATAATTCTTCCACAACAGGTCTGTGTGAATATGCAGCCAGCAAATCTAAGATATCATTGACTGGAGCTGTTGCAAACCCATTTGGCAAAGTTATTGGCAATTTATTTGGCATAGACAAACTTTTTCGGTGTGGTGTTCTAACCACATCTTTAAAATCATTCATCAGATTGGACACATTTAATGAGTCTTCTCCCCAGGGATATGCATTACCATTTGTTAAATGCTGAACACTTTCACATTTCCTCGGTTCTAAACTTAAGTGGTGTTTTACTGTGCTTAATCTTATTATATCCATTCCCCTCACTTTGATTAAGTCATCAAGTGACTTGAAAGGTCCTTTTTTATTACGATAATCCACTATATTGGCAGCTATCTCTTGATTGAGGCCAGGTACACATTGCAATTGGAAAACACTAGAGGAATTTATGGAACATAATTTGTTTTCTATTGGCAACCTTACACTATCCAAGGAGTGTGTGCATGAGCTGGCTCTGGATATCTGCTTTCTTGTATTTGTACATATTTCGGGCCTAAGCAACTCAAGCTTCTCAGCTCCAATGCCTAAAAATTTTTAATAACTGATTTATACTTAATCTCTTAACAATTTGTATACATTACAATTATTATGTAGAACCCATTTAATTTGTACCTTTCATAGAAAGATACACCTAACTACACACTTTTATATGCAAAAGAGATAAATAATAGAAAAACAGACCTGAGACTAATGCAAGGTCGTCAACGCGTTTAAATCTGCCAATCATCTGTCGATGACGGACGATTTCCCGCGCCAACTGCCTGTTAACACCAGGCAACGTCATAAGTTGCTCCTCGGTTGCTGTGTTCACATTCATCAACTCCGGATACTCCTCAGATGGAGGCAAGTTGAAGGTGTGACTTAAACTTGATTTATTCAGTTTCGCGCGCCTCACGAAGCCGCGAAAAGATCTTCTACTAGACTTACTCCGAACTGAACTCGGACTTTGCCCCATAATGATACCACTTACTTGAAAATCAACCGGTCATAATACAAACATATAAGAAATATAATTGAAAAAAAAAACTATTATTAAACACTACTCTTATGGAAATTTATATAAGGAAACACTCAAAAACACTATATTTAAATCACATATACGGTCCTTATATTCGTGCATTGGTTAATGTTATCACAAATTTTTGCGTACGGATACTTCTTAAAATAGTGTTCAGCAACATTTCCTCCGCGACCAGTCAAATCACTCGATAGACTAATGATGAACATGACATTTAATATCATTAAACTGACAAATATTTAGTGTTGCAATATGCACAAAATAATAAAAACAAAGTGGATAGTGCATAGACATTACATTTTCGAAATAAGTTTATTAAAAAAGAATTATAACTGAAAATCAGATTTACATCAGAAAAATACTATGAACACAAATAATTTCGTCGTTTTTAAAAGTTATGTAAGCAGACTCAAAAAATCATAGATAATATTTTCTACATTATTGTTCCAAATTTTCAAAGAATAAGACAAATTACCAATTAAAGTCCGCATGGGTAAATGGTCTTATAAACATATGTAGATGTCCATAGCTTGTAAGGATTCTTTCATATCAATGTATCATATTACAGTTTAATCCCTTAAATATAATTATCTTGTAATTCTATTGAGACCTACTAAATTTTATCTTTGAGTAATCCTTTAAAAATTTGAATATTGCATACCACCATTTACTCTTAAGATCTTTGTAACTAGAATTAATAACTTTTTGGTCAATGATCATTTAAAGTTTAAAAAAAATTGCCTACAAAAACGACTCTAAGAATAGAATCATGCAGCTACTTCTGCCGTGATAATTAATATATTTATAACTATTAATAGAAGAAATTTAAAGATATATTTTATTCCAATTATCAGTTTTTATGAAGAGAACCTTTGGTTAGAAGAGCGGACATTCACAAATAAAACCAACACACTCATAGAACAATTTCTGTGCTATTTTATTCAAAAATCTGTACAATAATCGCCAATAAGCTTTCACATAAGAGTTGCGGATTACAATGTCGGACTTTGAAATACACTGCGCTTATTCTGTAACACTGATTCATTACAGAGTAGAGTGTGCTGCCACTATTGATATCACAAAAAGAAATATTGAATTTATAATTTCAAATTGCAACTTTTTCGAAAAATAATAGGTTATGTTTAATCAAGCTACTTTCAACAATTCAATATTTAAGGCTAAATTGTGAAATACTTAAACACACAGATTTATTAAATTTAAAACGAGACATGTTACCAAAACAATAAGAATGTATCAATAAATCAAGGGACATTGTATTCAAGGGATTACATGAAAGTTTCAATCATAACCGCAGGAGAGATTTTTAATTGAAAACATGTAGTAAATTTATATATATTTGTGAATTATAAGTAATAATGGATTACATTTTTTATGTGAAGTGTGTATGTTTTGAACAGTCCTGTTGCTTATGATTAATACTTGAAACCAAATCGGATATCTTAAATACAAAACCATGTATTTACATAGACAGTACTAAAGTCGCAACTATAGCTTACTATAAGATTAAATTAAGCTTTTCAATTGTAGTAATATAAAACACATATAAATTTCACCATAAATATTCATATACTTTTAACTAAAAAAAGCGTAAAATATTATTAATTGAGAATTTATTACTAAATCACTATGCCTTTATTTAACGAATTGGAAATTTAACAAAATTATTGTTACAGTAAAAGTTGCATTCTGCACTGCGCCATTTATTTTATAACGAATAAAGGGTTAAGTGTTGCGTAAAATATTATTGCCTTCAATTTAAAAAATCGTTGAGAAAGTATCTCTAAACATATAAATCCATAAGGAATTAATTCAGGCAATTTCTAACAGTTGTTTGTCTTTATTTCTTCGTCTGCGTTCGAGGATGATAAGTGGCTAATTATGTGCAGGCAGGAAATACTATTTTGTTCTACAAATTCATATCACAGGGAAAAAAAACGCAATAAAAGAACGAAAACTATGAATGATAATTTGACTAGTACATATAAAGTAGAAAAAAAAATGAGCAATAAAATGTAAACAACAATAAATACATTCAATTATGTTCCTAAAATATACGATAAACGAATTGTCATTCATGTATGTGAAGAGCGAATTTTGACGCCATTCAGTTTCTGAGAGAATTGTGTAATTTGTACCAAAAAAATATTAATAATTATAACGAATATCTTACGTAGGATTACATTATGCCCTCATATTTTATAATTAATTTTAACTTAATGCCGTATTTAAAACAATTTGCAAGTTTTCCGTTTTGGCGGGAAGAGGTTTGCCAACACTGAGTCGTTATACGTTCACATTAGCCACCTAACATTTTACCTCCATTATAAAAATAGAAAGCTATTCCAGCCTTTTTCCATTATCTTCAATTACAAACACTCCAAAATCACTTTCGATAATACGAAAAGTTTTATTATAATATATTGAAATATCGCCTAAACATTGACAAACTTATTTACAGAAATTTAATTTTGTTTGCAAATATTATCATACCCAAGATATATATGATAGTTCACAATAGTACACGGAAGAAAATTTTACGATTTCCCAGCTGAAACAAATATTTACGTGATATAATATTGTTTTTATTTCAATGTAATGAAATAATAAATTTCCCATTAGTGAAGAAGGCTTAAACACTGGTACATATAGTAAATACGATGGTTTTATAAACTATTGCCTGTTACAAAAATTAGTCAGCTGCCTTCCACGCATCGTTTAATTATATTAACAACAACCAATCTCTAAATAAGTTTGTCATATCAAACACTATTACTATATACTATGCAAATATTACGCAAGTTAATAAGTTAAGACAAATCCCAAAAAAAAAACTAAATTAAGTTTATAAATACTTAACTTTAAGAATTGGCTCCGAAAAAGCTAAGCCCTATGCATCCGCGTAATTTTAATATTATTTTTTCGCTACCAGTTTGTTAGACTTTAAGTACCTACGATATGGTCTGTGGTTATCTAAGTGTATCTATGGTTATAACGAGATATTTCTTAGTTGTTAACACACCGTTTAATTAATAATAGTGACCTTTAATGCTTAAATAAAATCACTAACCAAGCTTTTGTGATAGAAGAGAGATAGAACGGGCATGAGATATTTTAAATGAAACTCCAGATTGTATTCGATAATTTTACTATAATAATAAGCACCAAACCATGTTTGGAATGTTCTGTATTGCACCACAAACGAACAGAATCCGAATTGTTTTAAAAAAAATACGCTCATCTTGTTATAGTACATCTACTGTTGAATTGGCCGGAAGTGTTTAAATTAATCTCTTTAAAGAATTTATCGTTATCTAAAATAAAATAATTCGATTACCACGAGCAACAATAAAGGTCACCATTAATACCAATTTTCGGTAATAAGCTATTAATGAACTGGGTGATAAAACGTGTCCTCGATTAATGTCTGCCCGGGTTATGGAGAATGCTGGTTTTATTTTTATATTTTGAGTATGTTACGCTAATCTTTAATGTTACCAATTACGTTTGACAGTAGCTGCCAGATGGCATTCTTTTATCATATGCCATTCGTAAACGGCAACAATCACAAATATCACAATTTCGTACTCTCACACCTGTTTGTTGAAGCTTGTAACAAGTCACCGGACTCTGCACAAAATTGCATATAATGTTATTTAAAAATCTTTCCAAGTTCAATAGTTTCTACGACGGACTTATCAGTTTATAATAATTATTATTATAAAGTGATAACACCTTAGTAAAATATACAAGATCTGCCGTTTGCATTCGGGTGTTACCAGAATCAATATTTCTATTAAAATTGTTGTCATTGCTTATAACAATTAAACTGTTTGTACAAGAGTGACTTCATTGTGCACAAACACCGGCCAGTCTTCACAGAAGATCATACATTTTTGAACCCGTCTAATCTCAGTCCCAAGCCGTAGCATAACTAAGTACAGTCAACCCATCGTAGTTAGAAAGAATAGCGTATATTATTTTTTTCGCGGTGTACTTTAATAAGAATTCATTTATTTCTATATATATTTTCAACACTCATCAAAGAATAAAAAAGCATTAAAACAATTTTTTTTTCATTTTGATTTGAAGTGTATTCACATACATATATATCACGCTTCGTTCCCAGTGGGGTAGGCAGAGACCACATCTCTCCCACTTGCTACGATCCTGGCACACCTCTCACCACTAAAAAAAACTTTAAGCTGTTAGTAGTTTTTAGCTATGAAGCTAAAAAGTTACTGAAAAGGATTTTTAAACAAGTATGAATCTTATTATTTAACTCATTTGTGATTTCTTTACGGAATAGTTTTTCCTATATATTAATAAAATTTCTGTACATGTAAGGTGTGTTTAGATGTTTTTATTTGTTCTATACGACTCTCTGCTCGTGAGAATGACCCTAGTCCCCGCAATGGGATATATACGTTAAGGTAAAAGTAACCGCTACGAGGGGCCGACTGACAAACATACAAATCGAAGCAAAATAATCACCAGATGCGTAATAATTCCGGCACATAACATTATAATCACTTTCCAGTTACACTTGAGGCTAACTAAATAAATACTTAATTAATATCATTTTAAAAAAAAATTATTACAAATAAAACAAATTACGAAATAGGAAAGTATCATCTCGCTTCAACTTCACTGTACCTGCTATGGAAATGTGTTACAAAGTTTGAATAACTATTATGAAAGTGCGGGCGCATTTTTCGCATAGCTAAAACTCTCTAAAGAATATTAAGTTTTTTTTTCATACATATTTCAGATGGGCTACATCCTATGCATCTAGTCTTGTCTCCTTACTTTCTATTCATTACAAATGTTACAGCTAACGCAGAATAAATTAGGAAGTTGAATTTTATATAATTAATGAGAAAAATGCCCCGCGTATATCATCTAATCCTTTATATAAACAATACGTTAAATCACTCTTTGCCGGTATTCACGCGCACATGCCGCGACGCAATTGCGGCCGTAACAATTTCCGCCAATGGCGTTCGTCCGTCGAGTCCAACCGGCCAATCACAGCACGCCACCGCCGCGCGCTATTTCAAACGGCCAGTCACAAGCGACACCGCGACGTATACATGTTGACTGAATAGGTGTGAACGATTTACGACGCGTGAGTACGCCGACGCGTTGACGACGAAGTACAAAGCCAGCAATGTAAAGGAGTAGGTTGAAAGTGTAGTTGACGCGGTGCGCAAGCGTCGCTCGCGGTACAGGCCGGAGCTAGAATGACTGTATCCGCTCGCCGCTACATCGAATCTGTAAAGATAAATTTACATATTACAGATTAGATACTATCAATGTATCTTATTTCAGGCTATTATGTCCACTGTTGAACTTGGATCATATAAGGTAGTACATGGGTACTATAAGAAGTTTATAAATGTAAAATTAATATAATTTTTTCTATCATATATTCGACGATAAGCAAGTAGTTATGAATATAATGACAACATTGGTATTTACCATTCCCAGTTTGGATGTAGTGTAATACAAAATAATTTTATTGGTGATAAGTAAGTTCTTATTATCGCACACCAATGCAACGCCTGTTATAATGTGCAAATAATTCTATGTATCGGTTTGAATGGCGACGTAGTTATGAGAATTAGAAAAAAATAAAGCTAATTGAAGGGTAATGACACTTAACATCGTTAGTCTCAAGGTACAATGGATAAAATCTTAATTTGAGACGCAATTTATTTGGTGAGCCTATAATTTTCTATCACATTAACATGATACGAGTCTTGTCTTTTAGTACGTATGTGATAATGCGCATGTGCTTCTGTTTGTAGATAAGTTCACTCACAGGTCGCGCGGCTAGCAATCGGATGCGTTGAGGTCCAATGGTGGCCGCTTGGCGCGCGTTAGCCGGTCAAGCTCGGCAGCCGCGTCGGAGCGCGCGGCGGCGGCGGCGGCTCCTGGAGACGCGTCCGCCGCACGCGCACCCGGCGAACCCGTCTTCTTGTACAGCAACGAGTTGAAGAAGTTCGCGAGAACGCCCTCGTTGCCTGGCGAGCCGCTGCCCATCGTTATCTTTGTACCGTCCAACTGTCAACAACAGGTAAATTCAAGTTAACATCATATAATCATCATCAGCCCATAGACGCCCGCTGTTGGATATAGTCGCTGCCCAAAGATCCTCACATCGATCAGTTCTCGTTGCCCTCATCGCTGGGCATCTGAAGCCGTCGTTTATAAGGGTTCATGTGGGGGGATTCGGCACTTACTCACCACGCGCACCCAAAGCGGGTTAGTGGAAGTCAAAAGTGAGGTTAGTTTGGGTGCTTGAGTTATTGCGCGGGACCTCTTACACCACTACATCATATAAACTTGGCCATGTTGAAAGAATAGATGAAAGAAGATTAACGAAAGAGGTAAACAAGGTAAAAATTATTGGAAAAATCGGTACAGGTCGACCGAGGCGGACATATTTCGATCAAATCCAAGATGTTCTAAAGAAAGGCATGCATGAAGACGCGCATCAGGAAACGGGAGAGGTGTGTCAGGATCGTAGCAAGTGGTCTCTGCCTACCCAATTGGGAACGAGGCGTGATATATATATAAACTTTAAGAATACTAAATGTCTGTTTAGTGTGAAAATATTACTATGTTGTAATATGAAAAGAATTAAACATAGTTTTTAAATTAAGACGTGAAAATGTAGATGTCTCGCTCTTTGGATGAGCTTCAAGAATTATTTAGCTCAGACCTCATATTATTTATTAACACATTTTTTAGCGCTGTAAACATTTTTGGACCAATCATACGAGGTGTCAAATTTAGTAAAAAAAAAGTACTTTCCAATAAAACATGACACTTCCTAAACAAATGATTTTTGGAAGAATAGCCTTTGTATTATTTAAATTCTTTTTCTCAACACATCTGTGTTCATAAAACTATGATATAAGTAATATTTAATGCATACTCTATTTAACTAAGACATTTAATATAGAGAGGCAAGCCATAATGTGTCTTTTTATTCCTTATTTTTTTTTAATACATTCTCCCTTATTAATTAAAATAAAGGCTCTTGAAATGTTTTGTTTTTGCAGGCTGTTTTTGGACGATTAGTTTGTCGACCGCTGCAATAGATAAAAGAGAGACGCTAAAATATCTCCACTTATGAGTGTAAACAGAATTAATCACCTTTAACATCAGAGTAATATCATTTAAGGAGAAAGTAATATATCCAGTCAAGGTGATTGATGGTGTTTCAGTATACCTGTGCGGCGGTGCGCTGCGCGGTGCGTAGGGGCGAGTCCGCACGGGGTGCAGGGGAGCCCGCCTGCAACGCCGCCAGCTGCCGTTGCAGGAACGCCTGTTCATCCTCCGCGCAAACTTCCGCTTCACGCAGTCCGCCGCTCTATAGACAATAAAAACATATTTTTATAAAGTCCAACAATGTAATGCTCCATACAATTCCTCTTTAGCTTAAAATTATATATTTTTTTTTATATATTATATACCTCGAAGCGACTAATCAAGTAGAAATTTCACATGATGATAAATGATACGTATAACAATGTCCTCAAAATGTTATAGGTTGTATTATTCGTCAGAATTATGTCATGCTCCTCTCATTGCTGTTACATAGGTAGAATCTTTAAACATTAAAAATGTTTTGGTATTTCTATGAAGATAATTATTTGGAAAGGCATCGGGCCATAGACCAGACCGCGACCCATGGGTCCATAAAGAATCATTTTATAATTTCTCCGACCTCAAAAATAATATATAATAACAAAAATACATTAAGTCCTTTTCCTAAACCGTCACTTCTGTAAGGTAATCTTACTATCACTGCGAAGATTTCTGTGAAGGCCTTTGTCGAGCAGTGAACGACAAACAACTGATGACGATGACGCCGAATGATACTACTATTTGATGTCATCATATTTTAACAATATAACGTGATACTGACTTTCCTCGACGCGGGCTGCACAATGATATCCCTGTAGTAGTCATCGGGCTTGCACGACTGCATGTTCTCATATAAAATGCTGATTTTCTTCATACTGTCCCATCCCGCAGGGCTAAAAATTTTATAAAACTATTTAATGATATAATAATAATGAAATAATTGACACAACAACACAGACGTAAGTACAAAAAATAAGAACCAAAAAAATGTAACGAGAATAAAGATAAAATAATCTATTAAAGAAGGAATAGAAGAAAGCAGTAGAAAATACGTATGAAAAACTTTTGACTTTCAGGTATTTTACAGCCGGGAGCCAAACATGAAGCGACGGTCTTCACTTGATAGAGGAATGGTGGAAGGAATTGGGATATAGAATATTAGAGATAAGAAATTTAAAAGAAAAGCAGAGCATGAAAGAGTAGAAAGAATGAAAGTTGAGTATGAGTAGAAAATAGAGTAAGAAAGTACTGACGGTAAATGAAAATAAATGCAAAGACCCTGACCAATCATACGCACGGGAACGATTAAAAAAAAAAACAAATAATATATTAGATAAATAACAAGACCAGCAAAGAAATATCCAACTTTCAGGAACGTTTTCCTAAAACCATAATTCAGATTTTAGGTCAACGATATAGAAACTACTAAGAAAGGAAAGTCTTCTTAATGCTACTGTGCGCCTGTAAAAACGGAATTAGTTGACAATATGTCATAATTTCGTTCGTACGGAACCCTAATTTTTTTCTAAACTGAAAATTGTCGCATATACGTTTTTCTTAATATTTTCTATGTACCATTGAAATCCTACCTCAAGATTACAGTTTAAGGAGTTAGGAGATTACTATAATAAATGTTTATTTTTTATAAAAATCCCGTTTAAACTCTACTGGTGGTAAGGTGACTGTTACCGGATACCGCCGAGGTCAGGGGTCAACAATGTTTTGAGTCGGAAGTGTCAAAAATAACAATTTACAAAATTTCAAAGCTTTAGAGGGCAGAATTTTTTTTCTTGCCAACTATAAATAGTAATTACAAAGTAAAGTTGCTGAAAAGAAATTAGGTGATACATATAACTAATCTGACCATAAATATTGTTACATAAAAACTTGTCTTTTTATCAACTTTTTAATTATTTTGAATTTGGAACTATTATTTTAAAAAGTTCTTTCGATTTTGCGCCATTTCACATATTTGTTCGTATTCATTATCAAAATACTATATGAAATGGGGTGTTAAAGAAAATAGTATTGCAGTGATTGTCTTGCACAAAGTGAGTATTGAGCCGGTCCGGTATGTCATATTCCAGCCACTTCCAAAGCTTGTTATCAGCCGAATGTTCGTATAACGTACAATCAACAACATTTCCTCTGTCCAGAGGAAGACCAGAAAACATCGGGGCGACTCGTGATGTTTGAACTACAATGGCTGATAATGCTGTTAAATCCAGAATTCGTCGAAACGCCATTAGGAAGCAAAAATCTTATCGCGAAATGAAGATTCTCGCTAGGTATTATAAAACAAGACCTGAAGCTCGGTGCTTATTAGGTCACGGTCGATATACAGGATATGCCCTGAATCAATCTTTACTGTTAAAGAGAATGTGAAAGTGAATCAATCATAAAGCCTAATGTCGCGATACGCAGGTGAAAGGCAAAAAAAGATTACCGATGGAAAAATGTTCACGATTAAAGAACACTACAATAAGCAAAATAATAAAGTGTACGTTCACAGTTCTAATGAAGCTGCTCGAGTGGTGGTGGTGGGAAAGGTACAACGTGGTCATCATCATGCGTCAGTGATAGTTTGGTGGAGCGCGTCTTATCAAGGAGTCACAAAACTACATTTTTGTGAAAAAAGAGTGAAAACTTCAGCCAAAGTGTATCAAGATACAGTCTCGGATCATGTTGTGAAACATCTCAGCAATACACTTTTTAAAAATATACCGTGGAATTTCCATCAGGACTCTGCACCTGGTCACAAGGCACGAACTACCCAAGCCTAGCTTGAAACCAAAGTTGCGGACTTTATAAGAGCTGAAGACTGGACCTCATCTAACCCAAACCTCAACCTTTTAGATTTCAAATTTTGGTTGGGTTTAGAGGACATGGCCTGCTGCTGCTCTAAGCGACAAGGCTACATTGAGTCTCTTAAAAAATCTTTGGAGGAAGCAGTGGCGATGGCGGTGAATGAAATTTTCCTTGGAAACAGTGCGTAAAATCCATAGATTCGTGGCCAAACAGATTAAAGGCCTGTATAAAAGCCAAAGGTTGCCGTTTCGAATAGAATAAAGCATTGTAATATTATTATCTATACGGTAGCGGTCACGGTAACGGCGAGGCAAGGGGTGCGAAGAATCTCCGGAAGCGGCCAGGCTACCAAAACCAACAACATCTGGCCCTGGCAACGCTCAACACGCGTACACTGCGGACCGACGAGAAGATAATTGAGCTGGAGGAGGAATTGAGCAGGTTAAGATGGGATATAGTAGGGTTATCCGAAGTCCGAAGAGAGGGGGAGGACACGATAACTCTTAAATCAGGCAACCTGCTCTATTTCCGGGAGGGCAACCAGCAGTCCCAGGGTGGCGTCGGGTTTATCGTCCGCAAGTCTCTTGTGAATAACGTTGTCGACATCGTTAGTGTGTCAGCAAGGGTAGCGTACCTGATACTCAGAGTTACCAAGCGTTACTCGCTGAAGGTCATACAGGTATATGCACCGACTACGGCACACTCTGATGACGAGGTGGTAACTGTGTATGAGGATATTTCTAAAGCCATATACATTTCCAAAACTCAGTACACCGTTGTCATGGGAGACTTTAATGCAAAACTAGGGCAGCGAAGTAGTGGAGAACTGAAAGTGGGGCAATTTGGATATGGACAGAGAAATCCACGAGGTCAAATGCTCGCCGACTTCATGGAGAAGGAGGGCCTCTATGTAATGAACTCCTTCTTCAAGAAGCGGGCCAGCCGTAAGTGGACGTGGATTAGTCCTGATGGAGCCACTAAAAATGAGATATACTTCATCATGTCGACGAAGAGGCAGATATTTAAGGATGTCTCAGTGATCAATGCTCTAAAAATGGGAAGCGATCACCGAATCGTGAGAGGCATCTTGAATATCAACATAAATCTCGAACGATTTCGACTGGTGAAGTCCATGCTCTGGCCAGCGCCCATCCAACTCCAAAACCCCGAGAGCTTTCAGCTTGAACTACGAAATAACTTTGCATCCTTAGGCGAGTGCATTGATGTGGACGATTACAACACCAGGTTCGTAGATGCTGTCCGTACGGCAGGACTTAAGATCTTTAAAGTCCCCCGTACCAGAAAGAAGAAGCCGATCTCCGACCACACATTAAACCTCATGACCGAAAGACGAGAACTGGTCTTGAAGTCTCCTAAAGATGCCACCAAATATCGGCAGCTAAATAGGCAGGTCTCTAAGTCTCTGACTCGCGACATACGCCGATTTAATACCGACAGTGTTAAAGAGGCAATAGAGCGGAACAAAGGCTCTAAAGTATTCGCACGAGATCTGTCTATCGAGCAAAGCCGGTTGACGTGGCTGAAAGCCGATCCTCGAAGTCCTACAGAAGTTGTTCAATTCCGTCATACTAGAAGGCCGATCGCCTCGGGCATGGCACGGAGGTGTGGTGGTGCTTTTCTTCAAGAAGGGAGATAAAACACAGTTGAAGAACTATAGACCCATCTCACTTTTGAGTCATGTCTACAAGTTGTTTTCCAGAGTCATCACGAATCGTCTCACAATCAGGCTCGACGACTTCCAGCCTCCCGAACAAGCTGGATTCCGTAAAGGCTACAACACCATAGACCACATTCATACGCTGCGGCAGGTTATACAGAAGTCCCATGAGTATAACCAGCCCCTATGCTTAGCGTTTGTGGACTATGAGAAAGCCTTCGATTCGATTGAGATATGGGCCGTGTTGCAGGCCCTCCAACGGTGCCAAATAGACCACCGGTACGTCGATGTTCTCAGGTGCTTGTACGAGAACGCCACCATGTCAGTCCGCCTCGAAGACCGGAGCTCGAAACAGATCCGATTGCAGCGTGGAGTAAGACAGGGAGACATCATATCTCCGAAACTGTTCACCGCTGCATTGGAAGATGTCTTCAAGCTTCTGGATTGGAGAGGATATGGCATCAATATCAACGGCGAGTACATCACGCACCTTAGATTTGCCGACGATATCGTGGTTTTGGCTAAGACCATGGAGGACATCAACACAATGCTCGATGATCTCTGTAGAGTTTCACAACGAGTGGGTCTTAAAATGAATATGGACAAGACCAAAATCATGGCAAATGTTCATATTGTACCCACTCCAATAACAGTTGGAAGCTCTACACTTGAAGTTGTTGACAGATATGTCTACCTCGGACATACAATCCAACTAGGTAGGTCCAACTTCAAGAAAGAGATCTCTCGTCGAATCCAACTCGGATGGGCAGCATTCGGGAAGCTAAGGCATATCTTCTCGTCCAATATACCGCAGTGTCTCAAGACAAAAGTCTTTGACCAGTGTGTGTTGCCAGTGATGACATACGGAGCAGAGACGTGGCCGCTTACTGTGGGCCTTGTCCGCAAGCTTAAGATTGCCGAGAGGGCGATGGAGCGAGCTATGCTGGGAGTTTCCCTGCGAGATCGAATCAGAAATGAGGAGATCCGCAGGAGAACCAAGGTCACCGACATAGCTCGAAGGGTCGCCGTCGCAAAGTGGCAATGGGCAGGGCACATAGCTCGCAGAACCGACGGCCGTTGGGGCAGAAAGGTTCTCGAGTGGCGGCCACGTACCGGAAGACGTAGCGTGGGCAGACCCCCCACAAGGTGGACCGACGACCTGGTCAAGGTCGCTGGCAACCATTGGATGCGGGTGGCCCAGGACCGGTCTAAGTGGAAATCTTTGGGGGAGGCCTTTGTCCAGCAGTGGACGTCTTCCGGCTGATTGGATTGGATTGGATTGGAATATTATTATCATTTATAATAATATTATTGCTTATAGAAATTATGGGCAGGCTAGGTGTATATATATATATTATATATATATATATATATATATATATATGGTATTATTGATAGTGAGGACGCGCGTCACGGGAAGAGGAGAGCCGTAAGAAACGAATGCCAGCGGCTGTGAGGAGAAAGATTTTTATATGTTTTTATTTTATAAAATATATAATATGAATAAGCGTATTGAACTAAAGAGCCGCATATTCACGTCCAGAACTGCATGGTTCGTGAGCCGCAGGTTGACGACCATTGGTCTAGGTATCACCGCACTGGGGTGGATATGGTGATGCGTCTCGTATTCCGACGCGTCGCCACGTAGGGATTTTTTAACAGGAGGGGTGCTTCACACCCCTCCTCGAGGTGGACCCGGTCATTCGGGCGCCGTTCGGGGGGTCGTGGATGAACTGCAATACTTTATCCCGCGACCCCACGAACACGTGGATGAGAGTGGAATACCGTGTGAAGCTTTTTAGTCGGTTGGAGTCCGACACTACCACCGTCGCCGGCCCAATTTGGCGACGGGGTGTGCATTTCCGTTAGCATTTTGTTACACACGTAAATATAAAAAAAAAAAAAAAAAAAAAAAAAAAAAAAAAGGTATCACCGCAACGCCTTTTTTTTTACGTTGGGCAAATGCATTCGGGTACTTGTCCTCGCGGGGCCAAGGACAGGTTATGTCGCAGTGGCACGAACCACACAGCTCGCCCTCTTTTCGGCTTCTTATAGCCACCTAGGAAACGGATACCCTAGAATCCGTCACCCAGAGGCCATGGGAGCCAAGAGAGAAAACTCAACCAGACTCCTTGCGGCGGATCTCGTCTTGGGTTCCTCTTATCTTAACCGTGGGTGACCCTTACTGTCAACCACCTCAGCGGCTATTGCAACCGGCAAACAGTACTATATTCTTGTTTGAAGAGCGGTTTTAGCTAGTAAAATTGTTGAAGTATCTAGACTTAACATCTTACGCGACGAGCACAATGTGGCGCTGGGTATATCCATCTTAACTAGCACCACGTTGTTATGGACAGGCTTCACTTGCGATCAGGTGAAAGTACCATATCTCGTCGGTTTGTTGTCAAAAAAAAAAAATGTACGCGTATCGATGCGACTGCAGCTCGTCTTCAATATCGATTTCTTACGAAGACACTGACTCATGCACTGGCGACAGGCCGGATGAGTCACAACGTTCAGATAACGTCATCCGCAATACGATTCTATCACAAAACAACACATTGAAGTAAAATCTATAGAAATACATATTTTTTTTTTATTGTATGATACGACCACAGTAGTAAAATGTTCTTCAAATGGTAAATGATACGCATTATAACGCGGTGATAGGATGGTTTACTGTTTGTAGGTCAATGTTGCCGCAGACTGTATAGGTAGGTAGCATTGCAGCCGACAAAGAGCAGTGTGCAACAATTACTATGTTCCGGTTTGAAGGGCGCTGTTTCTTGTGTAAATAGGGTGATGTATAAGTGATGTGTAAGTGGGGTGATGACACTAAACATCTCATGTCGCATGACAGTGGTGAGATATATATTATCTAAACTAACGCCACGTTTTTAAGGGCGGGCGTATCACTTACCGTCAGGTGAACGTCCCGCTTGTCTTGTCCCGTTTGACCACATGAATGTTCTGGTGGTATTTAAATAATTTAACAAAACATATCAAAGTATGAAAGAGTCGACTATCAAAGACAAGCTTTTGGAACTGTCTGTCGTGATCACGTCATCTAATCTGAATTGTAATCATATATATTTACTATACTCACATGAGCACAGCATCCTTCTCAACGATGAGCGCCGGAGTCCGGAAGGGCAGCCCATATATCCGGTGCGTGAGGTACTTGTACAGCAAGTCGCAGTTCTTATCCTCCTTGGCGCTGGTGTAGAACAGCGCCGCGCCGTACTGAAGGCAGAAGCGCCGGATCCACTGCTGCATGAAGTCGAAGTGCTCGTCGCGGTAGTCGTGCTCCTTCTCTAGCGTGGTCATGTAGTCCGTCTGGTGGGAGTACAGCCAAATTCAACACCGGTTCCCGCTTTTTTTTTTAATGTAATGATATACATGAAGCTTTCCTTCAAATGATATGGTAGTGATGAAAAAGAAGATGCAGGTATGTATGCTATGTAAAAGATATTGTATAAGAAGTCTGCAACTGAACTGCATTCAGGATTATTCTTTTTTTTCTATCGCTATCATCCTCATCATCAACCGATAAACGTCCACTGCAGGACATAAGCATCCTCAAACAATATCCTCTGATCCTAATTTTTATATACAATAAATATTTCTTATAGAAATCTTACTGAAAACCTTGACTTTTTTAACAACTATAAGCAAACGCCTGATCTTAGTTTCAGTGATAACTAGCTAGGTTTCTATAAAACCTTAGCCAGAAACTAAACTCTCCATGTGATCACGGATTACTGGGATCTCCAATTTTAGACTAGATCAAGAGTTTATTATAAAATCTAGATCATGGAAAAGATAAAAATGAAGAGATCTTTATGAATGTTTATAATTAAAGTTGAATTTTTTTAATAATTATGTTAATTGATAATTGTGTGTAGATATCATATGGGGGCATTTGGGCCACTTCCCACCACGGTGGCCCAATGAATGTTGGTGAGAGCCAGAGCCTCGTCTGTTGTTTAGCAGGGTACACCACGAGCAGGGTATGGGTCCTGTGAGTTGCTGTGTTAGATTCCTTACACCACTCCCAACCCCATATGAACCCCAATATATGACAGGAACGCGGAAAGCCGCGGAAAGGTGCGGACATCGCAAGGCCGATCGTTGTAATCGTAGGGAGAAGCCTGTGTCCAGCAGTGGACGTCAATCGACTGATGACGATGAGTAGATATCACCCACCTTAGTGACAACGACGACAATGTCCAAGCCAAGGTTCGTGGTGAGCACGGCTTCCGGCAGCGGCGAGTCGTCGTCGTCATCATGGGCCAGTTCATCAGCGAGATTCCTCGAGGATCGCTTCATGGGTGACGCGGCCGGCTCCAGCTCGTCGCCGGGCTCGGTGTACCGCTGCCACTTCTGTGTCTGTGCCTTCTTGCTGTCCAGCCTTTGTTCTGGAATGGATACTCTACACTATTCGACGAGTAGATGTTATATAAAAAGTTAACATCTTTTTGAGGCTTGAGCAATTTCACAAATTAATTAGAGCTATGAATTTTTATTGATTTATAGAGTTGGACTGTCATAACCTTAAGGGATAAAAACCTTCCCCCCAGAAAAAATATTTTAGTTTTATACACGTAAATGAATGGTTTTATATATCCACTGGATGCGAGCAACGTGAGGCCGATCGATGTGGAGATCTTTGGGAAAGGCCTATCCAGCAATGGACGTCTATAGGCTAATGCTGATACACGTAAGTGGAGAATAGCATCTTTCACTCTATCTTGGGTCAAGTAGAGATTATATAGAACAGAACTCTATTTTTCCGCTTAATATAAATAGAGCTACTTTCTAATTGCTTTGTCTTAATTAGGAAATATCTTAAATTAAATATTGTTTTAAACATTACTATAGCTTAGTTAATATTATGTACATATTTTTTAAATTACGACTTAGCAAAACGTTAATGAGGGGTTTAAGAGTTCCCGCACAACAACTCACGGGCTCCCAGCCAACCTCACCAGCTAGTGGTGCATTCTGCTAATCAACAAACGAGGCTCTGGCTCCCGCCAACCCGCATTGGGCCAGCGTGATAGAAAATGGCCCAAATCCCGTCCTATGAATCCCTACCCAATCGATATGGGAATCTTCGGAGGTCTTTGTCCAGTAGTGGACGTCTATCGGCTGATTATGATGATGATGATGAAAACATTAATGTAGTATTCACATGGACTCCCTAATTCTCCAAATTTTCTTAACAGCTCTTATATTGTTTCCACTACTAGGATTGGCACTTGTTTTCCCCATGTACTTGTACGCCGCACAAACGTGAACCTTGCGAGAAATAGAGAAGAAGATAGACTCTGTAGACATGTGGTGCTGGAGGAGAATGCTCGGAGTATCATGGACTGGATTTAGTACCAACTACTACTACTAGTCTACACTTCGAGAAGTCGGCATCAAGCAGCGTTTATCATCTTTGGTACTTTCACGTAGCTCCTCCTTTTTTGGTCACATGTGCTGTCGAGGGGAGATAGAAATTGGCCGATTTGTCTTCCAAGGAAAGATTGGGGTACCAGGCCACGAGGAAGTTCGGCAGTAAATAGCCATTGATTTCCGATTTTATCTCATATTGATTAGCCAAGCAGACAAGAGTGGCGACGTGTTGTGAAGCTTGTCGTCATCACCTGAAGTGATGACCACGACCACTCTATCAAGAGTGATACCGACGAAGAAGAAGAAGACTAAGATTGGTATCATTTTCTTACTAGACTTTACCACGTGTTCACAAAAGCTTTTCTTGAGACATATCGGTTTTCTCACAATTATTGCCTTCAAAGCTCACCGGGGATCGAACTGACAGCTCTTTAACTAGTATAGATCATACAACCACCTAACAAACTGAACTACATCACAGCATCTTTGTAATTTATGTAATAATAAACAGTTTATTTTTTAATCGAAACGTTTGTAAATAACATAAACCTGTTGTCATTGAATCACAAAACAAACCCGCCGTGCTTTTAGCATAGTGTAACATTAAGTAATAACGTGGTGACGCAAAAGATGAGTCACCACCGAGGAACTAGCTTTATGGGGGGGGGGGGATTTTAATATTCTACTAGTGTTACCGGATTATGAAAGCTTCGAACAAGCCATTACATACTTAAACTTAACAGCTTTAAATGTGTTTATCGTTTGAACGTATCTTTAAGAGCCGAAGCGGAATAGTTTATCACGAGCCGTTAATGTTTTCAACTTAAAGCTTTATTATTAAAGAGGGAAAAATTATCTAAAAGTTACTTCGCTAAATGTTTTTTTTTTATATATATTCAATAAAAAATTTTACCGTATTTTTAATGAATTATAATCTAGCTATAGCTGGTCGGAATACCCCGCAACTATCTCATGCGAGGAATTATGTAAAATTCGTTCTTAACTGACCTATTTTCTGCAAAAGGAATGTTTTACTTAATGTCTAGCCCCTAGGGTTTATGGTTGCTCTATCACGAATTGGTGTGAGATGTAAGCTAAGGAAAGCTTAGGTTTTTAGGTAGATATGTTATTGATCTCATACTTTTGCATACATTAATTTTATTGACTTTTATTTCGAGTAAGATGTTATCCAAATTATAATTAGTCTAGTATTTGGGTATTACTCTTTATATGTATCCAATAATATTTTTTTATTTTCACAGCAATTCTTAACAAATAAAATAATAAAGTTTAAAATAATACGAATACAGCTGATTGTCTACTCCAGACAGTAACCCTAGCACTGACCAGAATCCTCAGACATGAGGACACCGCTCTAGAAATAACTTGTGCTAACCACACCTTTTAGTTAGTACTGGAAATCGGTAGACTAAAATTACTCAAATGCTCACCACATGCAAGATAAGGTGTGGGGTACCATCTATTCAGATAGAACTAAATTTGGCCAAAAGAAACAGAATTGGATGTATTTGAAAACTATCTTGTATATATATCAGGGTCCTGAGATACAAGCTTCGCTTAGTTCAAGATCCACGGTTTCTCCGTGTATTAATAATTGTAAATACTGCTAATAAATTATTATTATTATTATTAATGATCATGAAAGTATGTTAATATTTCTTTAAATACAGACAACTTAAATCCTCATTACAAGATTGTTAGTAGTACAACACACAGCTTAAATCAATTAGTACTTAATGTTTAATGTATTCAATATCAATGTTAACGAGCTCTTAATAAATTTAGGCAATTGTATTATTTATAACCAGGTCAAGTCAACCTTACTAGTTGCTACTCCTTTTACAAGTTTACAAAGAATGTTACATTATATAAAAAGTAAACAGTACTTTTTTTACTCAACCTAGGATTGAAACAACCTGAATCACCACTGCTCATTATAAAAAAGCACTAATCTTGTTATCACAGTAATTTCTTTAGAAGCAATGCCACCAAAATAAAATAAATGAGGTGACAAATGTGATGTTCACCTGGTGGTAAGTAATACACCCACCCATACCAACAGCATTAATTAGGATGTTATACACAGCATCACATTGCACACCTGAGATAAAAGATGTTGAGTCTCACTATCCCAGTAATTACACTAACTACAATACCCTTCAAACCAGAACACAATGATGCTTGCTCACTAATGTTTGGTGGCAGAAAAAGATGCTGTGGTTCCTCCACTCCTCCCCATACAATCTGACATCACAATATCAATATAACTAAGTATATTTAGGTAAAACTTACCTGGAGTGAGATCTAATTTATCTATATGGTCACCAAGCACTGATGCCCAGCTTTGCAGTTGATCTAGTATGCCCCATGGTGTAGTCATGGCCACTGTAAGTATAACTAGGGTATTTGGGAATGTGTCTTCGTTGAGTGCAAACTTGAGCAGATTTGTGTGACCTGGGTCTCCATCCAACACCCATACACTGAGTCTTGTGTGGTCTAAAACAATCAAAGATTATATGTATGAACAAAAGCATATTTTTCAAAATTATTAGGCCACCATGAAGTTTCAATGTGTCTGATTGACATGGAGAATTTTGAGGGAAGCCCACTTCTAGCAGTGGATATATATCAGCTGATTATTATGTTGATGATATGATGTATACTCATATTAAAAAATCTGTAAGCTTGTGCCCAGTAGTAGATAAAAAAAATGTCTAATTTTTATTAAGATTTCTATCTCTCCTTGTGCATATCTGGCATTTTATATATCTACTCATTAAGACATCCTTAAAGCACTAGTTGTTGCACTAAGTCAATTGAAGTTTCAGCATTTAAAACTGCCAAATATAAATGAGAAGTTCAAAAAATTGTTTTTATAGTACTGTATAACAAATCAAAGCGGACTTTCAGTCAATGGAAGGTTATACAGGAACCATATGGGTACATTAAGAATATTTAGATTGCACCAGACAATACTTATTGCTTTAAAAAAGCATGTTTAGGTGTAGCAATTACCACTGTAATTTCACTACCTAAAGTATCCTTCCAACTAGAACATAGTTACATTTGTATACTACTTTATAACAGTCAAGTTAGATGCTGCAATATATAAATGGTTTCCAACAACAGAGACCATACCACTAGTAAAAGTTTATCTGATAACCTTTTTGTTTATTGTGTTCTAAACATTTGTGGTACATATTAAATAAATCTTCTTTAGATGTTAAGAAATAAATATAATCCTAAATTTAAAATTTTGGTGTGCAATATTATTAACAATTACTTAGATTGGTGAAAAAGGAACTGACTGAAGCTGTACAAGTGAACTAATTTAAAAGACATTAATGCTCTGAGATAGGTATATACTATGTATTAAAAATATTATTTACTAAATATGAATAAATGTTTGAGAACAGATATTTTGCACCTGAAAGTTTAATTAATTAATTTCTTATAAGAATATTGTTTGGTATTAAATATATAACTTACCATCGCGATATTCATCTCTAACGTCTATGTATGCATATTCAAGTGCAGAGCCCTTTTTTGGGTCTTCAACTCCCTGTAATTTTGCTATGAGTGTAGTTTTACCAGTTTCATTATCACCTAATACTAACACATTCTTATTAGACGGCAATTTTGTGTTACCCTGGTTCTGAACTTCCTCTAAAATAGCAGACCTGTAACAAGACATTCACCGTAATCGCATACTGTCGGCAACGTAATACTGTGCGCATATGTCCATAGATAAATATATAGAAAGTCATGTTTGTTTTGTGAAAACTATGTGTTTATTTGTAACATAAAGGTGATCATCGCAGCTAGGTCACATACTTCTCAGGTATGAATCTTGACATCACGTAGGTGTGACACATTGGATACCCTATATGGATGCTGTATGATTCTCATGAAATAACAATCAACTATTACCATAAGTTGTCCTTCCCGTCACCATTTTCTTTCTTTCTGGATCTAAGCCCATTAGCCTGGCCGTTTGTCTCCATTCTTCAGGAATTTTAGAAGATAACAACGGCTCTGAGGGCTTTTCTTTCGTTTTCGTTTCGGCTGTTCATACGTCACTCTTGCCACAGACAGAACAGACTAAAATGAGTTCTCATGACGGTATTGCAAGTGTTTATTTTTTATAATTCATAAAAATTAAATTAATAAAATTTATTTCAAATTAATATCTACCTTTTAAATGTTTTTTAGTAACTGCGATCCTTATTTAACAAAATAACAAAAAGGATTAATACACGAAATAACATTCTGCGCAATTTTTACTTTTAAAATGTAATATATTATAAGTTACATGTAAAATTTTGACAAAGATGTTTCCTTTTATTTTCTTTAACATATTAGACTATTATATTAATATTTGGAAAATGTTTCTATGTTTATAAATTCGCAAATAATATCTTAGTATCTTTAAAATGATGTCATAAAATTAATAAAATTTTGGACGAAATTTAAATTCTGAAAGATTCATTCTTTACTAAAAACTTAGTATGGATATTATGTGTACCCCCTTTTTAAAAGCCTGGGTATCAACTAACTTTGAACTTAATTGATTGATGCAGTTATGAAAATTGATTTTCATAAAGAGATTTCGTACTCATACTGTAAATATCTTTGTAATAGTAATCAATTTTTTTTAAGCTTTTATTAAGCTTTTATTAAAATTACAATTTTTATATTGTTATGAAGGTTGTTATACAAAAGACGGTTTTAATTATTTTCGTGAATAGAAACACTACAAATTGATGTACTCTGTCAAATGAAACTGTCACAATTGTAGTCATCCAGGAAAAATAATACTTAAAAAACTCTTTCGTAATTGTAATGTCATTAATGCGACAAATTAAAACCTTATATTGACTTAGCAGTTTTAAATTTATTTACATCATTATTTGAGAATATGTCTCGAAAACCGAGCAGTGGGAAAAGAAGCAATTTGTCCCAAGTGAGTCATTATTTGTTTGTTTGAATCGTTGGTTTACCTTAGTTTAATGTTTGGTCAATTAATTCTCTTTTATTTATTTTAGTACCAAATGTGATGATTTCGTGCGAAAGTATCATGTGAAACACTTTTCGTTATAATTAGCTGATGTAGAAATCGATACAGAAAGATTTTATATACAGAATAATAAAAAAATGTTTTAAAAGTCCACTGTAACTAAAAGAAAATACCAATCCAATCAGCCGGAAGACGTCCACTGCTGGACAAAGGCCTCCCCCAAAGATTTCCACTTAGACCGGTCCTGGGCCACCCGCATCCAATGGTTGCCAGCGACCTTGACCAGGTCGTCGGTCCACCTTGTGGGGGGTCTGCCCACGCTACGTCTTCCGGTACGTGGCCGCCACTCGAGAACCTTTCTGCCCCAACGGCCGTCGGTTCTGCGAGCTATGTGCCCTGCCCATTGCCACTTTGCGACGGCGACCCTTCGAGCTATGTCGGTGACCTTGGTTCTCCTGCGGATCTCCTCATTTCTGATTCGATCTCGCAGGGAAACTCCGAGCATAGCTCGCTCCATCGCCCTCTCGGCAATCTTAAGCTTGCGGACAAGGCCCACAGTAAGCGGCCACGTCTCTGCTCCGTATGTCATCGCTGGCAACACACACTGGTCAAAGACTTTTGTCTTGAGACACTGCGGTATATTGGACGAGAAGATATGTCTTAGCTTCCCGAATGCTGCCCATCCGAGTTGGATTCGACGAGAGATCTCTTTCTTGAAGTTGGACCTACCTAGTTGGATTGTATGTCCGAGGTAGACATATCTGTCAACAACTTCAAGTGTAGAGCTTCCAACTGTTATTGGAGTGGGTACAATATGGACATTTGCCATGATTTTGGTCTTGTCCATATTCATTTTAAGACCCACTCGTTGTGAAACTCTACAAAGATCATCGAGCATTGTGTTGATGTCCTCCATGGTCTTAGCCAAAACCACGATATCGTCGGCAAATCTAAGGTGCGTGATGTACTCGCCGTTGATATTGATGCCATATCCTCTCCAATCCAGAAGCTTGAAGACATCTTCCAATGCAGCGGTGAACAGTTTCGGAGATATGATGTCTCCCTGTCTTACTCCACGCTGCAATCGTATCGGTTTCGAGCTCTGGTCTTCGAGGCGGACTGACATGGTGGCGTTCTCGTACAAGCACCTTAGAACATCGACGTACCGGTGGTCTATTTGGCACCGTTGGAGGGCCTGCAACACGGCCCATATCTCAATCGAATCGAAGGCTTTCTCATAGTCCACAAACGCTAAGCATAGGGGCTGGTTATACTCATGGGACTTCTGTATAACCTGCCGCAGCGTATGAATGTGGTCTATGGTGCTGTAGCCTTTACGGAATCCAGCTTGTTCGGGAGGCTGGAAGTCGTCGAGCCTGATTGTGAGACGATTCGTGATGACTCTGGAAAACAACTTGTAGACATGACTCAAAAGTGAGATGGGTCTATAATTCTTCAACTGGGTTTTATCTCCCTTCTTGAAGAAAAGCACCACCACACCTCCGTGCCATGCCCGAGGCGATCGGCCTTCTAGTATGACGGAATTAAACAACTTCTGCAGGACTTCGAGGATCGGCTTTCCACCAGCTCTCAGAAGTTCAGCTGTTATTTCGTCATCACCAGGTGCCCTGTTGCCTTTAAGCTGATTCAGAGCCACACTAATCTCGTGTAGGCTGACAACCGGGATATCTTCAGAGTAGTGTCGGGCTAGACTAGCTCTTGGATCTGATGCTAGTCCACCAGGAGAACATGTAGTCGTGTACAGCTGTCCATAGAACCGCTCAATCTCCTCCAGAACCTCGGCCCTTGACGATACGATCCTGCCGTCCTCTGTCTTCAGCCACGTCAACCGGCTTTGCCCGATAGACAGATCTCGTGCGAATATTTTAGAGCCTTTGTTCCACTCTATTGCCTCTTTAACACTGTCAGTATTAAATCGGCGTATGTCGCGAGTCAGAGACTTAGAGACCTGCCTATTCAGCTGCCGATATTTGGTGGCATCTTCAGGAGACTTCAGGACCAGTTCTCGTCTTTCGGTCATGAGGTTTAATGTGTGGTCAGAGATCGGCTTCTTCTTTCTGGTACGGGGGACTTTAAAAATCTTAAGTCCTGCCGTACGGACAGCATCTACGAACCTGGTGTTGTAATCGTCCACATCAATGCACTCGCCTAAGGATGCAAAGCGATTTCGTAGTTCAAGCTGAAAGCTCTCGGGGTTTTGGAGTTGGATGGGCGCTGGCCGGAGCGTGGACTTCACCAGTCGAAATCGTTCGAGCTTTATGTTGATATTCAAAATGCCTCTCACGATTCGGTGATCGCTGCCCATTTTTAGAGCATTGATCACTGAGACATCCTTGAATATCTGCCTCTTCGTCGACATGATGAAGTCTATCTCATTTTTAGTAGCTCCATCAGGACTAATCCACGTCCACTTGCGGCTGGCCCGCTTCTTGAAGAAGGAGTTCATTATATAGAGGCCCTCCTTCTCCATGAAGTCGGCGAGCATTTGGCCTCGTGGATTTCTCTGTCCATATCCAAATTGCCCCACTTTCAGTTCTCCACTACTTCGCTGCCCTAGTTTTGCATTAAAGTCTCCCATGACAACGGTGTACTGAGTTTTGGAACTGTGTATGGCTTTAGAAATATCCTCATACACAGTTACCACCTCGTCATCAGAGTGTGCCGTAGTCGGTGCGTATACCTGTATGACCTTCAGCGAGTAACGCTTGGTAACTCTGAGTATCAGGTACGCTACCCTTGCTGACACACTAACGATGTCGACAACGCTATTCACAAGAGACTTGCGGACGATAAACCCGACGCCACCCTGGGACTGCTGGTCGCCCTCCCGGAAATAGAGCAGGTTGCCTGAAAATACTTTGAATCTTAAATTTTGGTCTTTAGTTACAAACATTCTGTGATAATTTATACTCTTTTCATCTTAACACAATTTTAATTTAATCATATTTGTGTTATAAGAATTTGATGTTTTAAACTAAAGATTTAGTTTGTAATTATTATTATAGTATAAGTTTTTTTTAGTTTGGGTTGCTTGATATCCACAATTTTGATGATGGAGATGAACCTCTTGATCTATCAGATGATGACATAGATTTAGAAGCAGAATTAGCTGCTATAAGCGGTGGAGGTGGTCGCCATAGGACCAGGAAACCTGCACCTGTACCTCCTGCAAACCTTGATGCAATGATTGCTGAAAGTTTAAAAGACATTCCTTCAGATGATGAAGAATCAGGTAAAATTATTATAAATATAATAAGTACATCTATTCCATGAAGGATCAATCTTAAAAGGATGCTCTAAAATTGCTCAATTTATTACAATCAAGATTTCCTCATTTATGTGATGTTTCATATAGTTCCTTAATTCAAGATAGGGCTGCCTACTTTTAAAAAGAATTTAATTATTACTGAGTTTTAACAATAAAAATTACAAGATTAAAAAGAATGTTTGTAATTATGAAGACATATTTATAAATATTAACTTATGAACAATGATTGTTATTTTTTATTTTATTTTGTAATAAGGGTACAAAACAGTCAAATGTTGGTACTTTTTAAAACATTTGTTTAATATTATCAACAATGCTAGGGCTCTTTAGGATATCCAACATATAGTATTAATGGTTGGTTTGCTCAATGTGACAACCCTAAGTTGTACCATTATTATGCTATTTATGTTCTATAACCTTTGCAGTTATTATGATTATCTGTACAAAAACTATCATTTACTGTAGTATGCATGTAACTATAGTAAATGATTATCATAAAAATTGTTGGTTGGTATATCTATACCTACTGACAAAATATAAAAGATTAATATTAAAGTTGTACAGGACATAAAGAATTGTAATTGTATTTGTACAATTGGTTGCTAACATCTATATTCATTTTTTTTTTTATACAATTAAGTGACAAGACTAGTAAGATTTTAAACTGATGGTAAAAGGTATACCCGCCTATAACAATATTGCACTAGTCGCAATCAACACAAGAATATTTAGTCTCATTACCTAGTAATTATACTATCTATATTATATACCTTTCAAACTAGTACACAGTATTGTTTGCACACTATTATTTGCCTGCAGAAATAGGTGCTGTGGTAATATTCATTTGAATGATCTCTGGCAACAGAGACCTGCCCCTAGGCAGTTAACAGAATGTCAATAGCTAAGTGTGTAAGACAAGGTGGTAAGAGGTATAGGTGTAATGTCTACTGATCTTTTGATATAAAAACATAATGAGAAAACTGATATGTTCCAAAAACAATAGCTTTTGTGGTAATGTGAGATCCACTTTCTAGCAATTGGCCAGCACAATAGATTTTTGTTGCAGGGGTCCTTAAAGGTGGTATACTCTTTCTCCTCTTCTATTCTATCAGTTCATCAATTTTTTACAACTACACACCAAAAACTTACAAATTTATGCCTGAGTAAATTACACAAATATTAACCAGTTTAATAACGATCTTGCTCGAATCTCTGATTAGAGTAACAAATTTGGCATCATTGTGAATCCATCATAATGTCAAGCAATTGTTATTGGTAGAGGGGAGTGGCTAATTTAGAACTTGACTCACTACCAGCCATAAAATTTGAGCAAACAGCAATTCCATTTTTCACTACTGTAAAAGGTAGTAGCTCGCTGGCCTAATGGTTACAGCGTGCGGCTTTCATTCCGAAGGTCGCGGGTTCGAACCTCGGCATGTACCGATGACTTTTAATATTTAAGTTATGTACATTTGTGGACTTTAGTTACAACAGCGAGATACAAACGGTGAAGGAAAACATCGTGAGGAAACCCGCACATGACTTAGAATTTATTCTAAGGGATGTGTGAAGTCACCAACCCGCATTGGGCCAGCGTGGTGACTATGGCCCAATCGCCCTCATATTGTGGGTAGGCCTGTGCCCCAGCACTGGGGACGTAAATGGGCTGTTATTACTACTGTAAAAAACCTAGGATTGTTAATTGATTGCTCACTTAGCTGGCACTCTTATTTTGCGAAACTATCCAAAAAAGTCTTTAATATTACATCATATTATATACCATATCAGTTTACATTGCCTCTATCGGGTTAAAAACTTTCTACCTATAAGTACGAAGAGATTACTAACACAAACTCTGATTATCCCACTGTTCGATGTTTACTTCATTGATATTTCTCTGGTACTTCATAGTAAACTGGATCGTATTTTAATAACTGCATATGTTTTATTTTCGCGCTACGCAAATATGACTATATTTCTTCCTGCCGTTCTCAACTTAATCAGTTGCCTCTCTCTTTACGTAGATCTGAGACTCGATCCATCTACTCCTAAATATTTGAAGCGCAAATTCGAATTATAGGGAAATTCACACGGATGCTATCTTTGGTCTACTGTTAGTATCACTGTTCATATTCCACTCTACCAAACTAATTTTCTTAACGATTCCTTCATGCCTCGATTTGAAAGACTTGAATGGATACACTTAATATACAGGCAGCTAGCAGTAAAGCCTCCTTTAAGCAAGTGTTGTAGAAACACTATAGGTCTCTATGAAATGTCCTTTATATATATATATCATCATCATCATCGTCAATATTAGGTGCATTGTTCAAACTGAAGTTTGGCGATCAGATTGAGAAAACCAATTCGATCCTCAGCTATTCTTTTTAACTAATTTGTAATATATTTATCTACCACCACCATCGGCCGCTAGGTGTTCGTTGCTGGACATAGGCCTCCCCCAAAGATTCTCACATCGATCGGTCCTGTGCGCTAGGGGCCTGTAGCGTTTCATGTGGTGGGTTTTGGGCCACTTCCCGACACGCTAGTCCAATGCGGGTCGGTGGGAGCAAGAGCCTCGTTTGCTAATTAGCAGGATGCACCACGAGCAGGTGAGGTAGGCTTGGGTCCTGTGAGTTGTGCGTAAGGGTCACCATTTATAATACTTAATATTACGAAATTTTATTAAAACTCAATAGCAAATTTATAACGTGTCTACCTTTATACACTTACGTGATACTGCACCCATTCTTTAGCTCTCTGCTCAATTCCAGGGTAGACTGAGAGAGAATATCATTAGGCATTAAGTCTCTTTGTATATTTTTTTGTGTGTGCAAATAGTTTTAAATAAAATAAGTAGTCTTGACTCTTTTTTTGTGAGAGAGGAAAAGAGAAGGCTGGAAACTAATGAGGAGGGCTTCAATGAACTTGTTCGTCCATTCATTTTAAAGTTTATTTTATTATTTAAGATTAAATTTTAAACATTGCAGGTAATTAAAATGTTAAATATACTGGAGAACATGCTCTCTCTCATATGGCGGCTGTGGAGTTAAAAAAGGAACATTGTATTAGAGTTAAAAACATCTTATTTAATTTTAGGTGATGATGATCCAGATTTGTTAAGTGAATTGAAGGAATTAGCAATTGAGGATGATGAGGCACCATCGCCCCCTCCACGCTCATCCCGTCCTGCACCACCGCCGCCGGGTAGTACTGATAGTAGTATCATCAGTTTCCTTCAAGACAGGATATCTAATTACAGCTTTGCTGAGAAAAAAGCGAAAGAAAGTGGAGAGAGTAGTCGAGCGAGAAGGTAAGAGTATGGCAGTTTGTAAAGTGGAAGAACAATTAGTGCATTCACATTTAATTTGAGACCTAATAGATAGGGTTTATCATCCCATTGGCATCAGAGAGAAGACATCCTCTATTGAGTACAGGTCACCCTCAAGGTTAAATGCTCTCCAGAATGCTAGCTATGTATTACTGTTATTGCCTGTTACCATAGTCTTGTTTAGGATTTAAATCATGCTATATCTTTCTAGCCTGTAACACATTATGCTGCATTTTAGACTGCAAGACAGTAACTTTTATAAAGTGCACCAGTACACAAACAAATGTATCGTTTTTAAATAAATAGGTTCAGCCGTGGATTGAAAACATTAAATGATCTACTTAAACAAGCGAAAGCAGGTAAACCAATCAGAGATGAAGATATTCCACCACCAGTCAGTATAGGAAAGCCTGCCGCGGAAGAACCTTCAGCACCAGCAGAGCCAGTACCTAGTGCTCCACCCATTTCCCCCCCAATACCTGAGCCAGATGATGGTGCCGAGGAACCCCCTGCCATTCCTGAACCTGAAGAACCACCACCACCACCACCCAGATTGGAATCTCAGGGCATAAGTCCAGAGAGACAAGAAGGATTGCAAATGATCTTAAGTAAGTACTGGTGTAGTGATCGTAATGTAATAAAAAATTTTCTACTTTATTGATTTATAATAGTAAATAATCTGTCTCCACCTGTCAAATTCGCGCTGATTGAAGGTCTGTCATCGAATTCAATAATAAAATAACCTGCATTAACATGTAAATTCTAATTTATTATTTTCGATAACTAATACTAGTGATATCTATAAATAAATATGTTTGACTTTATTACCCCACCGACCTAAACTAGTTTACTGGTAAGTACTAGTTTTACTGGTGGTAGGTGTCTGTTGCCACAGACCTGTAGTCTCGGGCTAGTAAGAATAGGACTAAGGTAAGCCTTGCCTGTCGTAGAAGGCGACTAAAAGGGTGTAAGAATTTCGCGGGCCTTGAGGGTAAGGGCTCTTATCGTTCAACAAGCGAACTTTCGTGGGACAACGTATGGCTCAGCGATGGTGCCTAGGAGGGTTAGGCTTCTTAGAGATGTGTTACCACAAAGTGTAGAGAGGCACCGGTGCGTTCTTAAAGAGAACCCGAAGGCTTCTCCGAATGCACTGATGCAGGTTACCAAGGGGTTTTAATGAGTAAGAATCTCATATAATCCTGACTTCTTTCCCAGAAGCAGGGTATCTTTCGAAGATTTTACCCACAAAACAAAAAAAACGGTGTCTGTTGCTAGCGTATGTCATACTGTAGAGTGCAAATAGAATAAACCAATTGTTCCTCCGAACCAGAGACAATAAGGACTGTACCACGCTGATTGCCGACCTTCACTTGTTGGAGATCCACTTTAAGGAGAAGGAGATTGTATGAGTATAAAATAACCACATCACTGTGATATAGATAGGGCCTGGATTTAATTATTCTTTATTATACGAAGCTACGAGAATACCAGAAAATACACCTGATTGTAAGTGATACATCCGCCCATAACAACGTGGCGGCAGTTAGGATGATATACACCGCACCACATTATGCTCGTTGCCTTGAGACATAAGATGTTAAGTATCATTACCTCAGTAATTTCACTGACTTCAGCATCCTACAAACCAGAACATAGTAACAGGCGCGGCGGACGATACTATCCAATTATGTGTAAATGAATATAAGTTTTACAATAGCATGCCGTTTCGCAGAGCGCAAGGAGGAATTTAAAGCGGCGGCTCTGTCTTGTAAACATGCTGGCGACAAAGCCCTGGCCCTCGAGCACTTGAAGGTGGTGAAGCAGTTCGACTTGGTTGTAGACGCGTACAACGCCGGTCAGGAAATGGACCTCAGCGAGTTGCCCACGCCTGAAGCCATCGCCGCCGCTTTTAAATCGCAGCAGAAAAATGAAGACGAGGTCCAAACCTCTACAGGTGTATATATAATATTTATTAATCTGCATTTTTTGTGAGTAATTTAATGGGTCTTCATTAAGAATAATATACTGGTGGTAGGTCTCTATAAATAGAGACCACCACAGGTCCTACATCCACCAACATGCATTGGGCCGGCGTGGTGGTAAATAGCCCAAATCCCCTCAGACGAACCGCTACAAACGTGCAGATCTTCTATGAAGGCCTATGTCCAGCAGTGGACGTCTATCGAATGATGATGGTGACATGTCCTATTTCCTCTGACACACAGTAGTGTGCAAACTACTATGTATGAGCAGATAATAATAACATACTATGAGATGAATGTTATATTTGTACTATTGTATTAAAAAAACTGAATTGTTTTATACAGTTTTTGAACTAAATAAAGTTCAGTTAAATTTTTACAGTTAACAGAAATTAGTTTAGGTCTTAAATTAAAAAAAATATTGAGAGAACCACCTGGAATTGTTTTTAAACTTCATACTCCCTGTATCCAGAAACACTTTAGAATTATTTTTTTATACCTGATACAAATGTCATATGTTTACTGCAGAGCCTGCTCCTTCGGTATCAGCCCCAGAACCGGTTGCCTTGATAACAGCATCAACAGTTGCAGAAGCTCTGAAACAAAGACTTGCCGCTTTTCAGGTGATTTATATTTTTGTTTTTGTTATCTTATAAACGATTTAATTTACTAGCAGTGGCCATATGTATTCATATCAACTGATGATGGTGATATTGATGATGAATGAACGGAACATATAACCTATATACAACTGTTATATTAGTAATTAGTGACAATTGTGAGGGGGTGTAAGGGTTCCCGCACAATAACTCACGGGACCCAAGCCAACCTCACCTGCTCGTGGTGCACCTTGCTAATCAACAAACGAAGCTCTGGCTCCCGCCAACCCGTATTAGGCCAGCATGGTGAGAAATAGCTCCTATCTCCCCATATGAACCCTTAGATACGAAAGCCCTTAGTCCCCAGCGGTACCGCAGGCCATATTAATTGTGTGGATCTTTGGAGGAGGCCTATATCCAGTGAACGTTTATCAGCTGATGATGATTACAGTCATGATAATATCCTAATCTTATAGCTATTTTGTAAAAAAAAATTATAAAATATTTCAATGCAACAATTTAATTTCGCAGATTTTGATGAACTTCAAAAAAAGGAAAAGGATTTAGTTTCATATTATTGTATATATAATGAATGTTTAATATGAAAGAAAGTTGTATATATTTTAAGTAGGTCTCTGTTGCCGGAGACCATCTAAAATAGTGTGCATACATTAATGTGTTCCGGGTTAAAGGGCGTTATGGCTGTATTTACTGGGGTAACGGAGTCAACATTTTATGTCCCAGGCGATGGGCGCGATGTGTTGCAGTGCATATCATCTTAACTGGCGCCAAGTTGTTATGGACAGGTCTATCACTTACCATTAGGTGAATGTCTCGTTCGTCTCGGTGCTTGATTACATATAAAAAAAATGATAATCGCCAATCAGAAATTGCCTAGAAGAGATCGTGAAGATATTCTGCCTGTTGCGCAAATTTGTATTATTTTTGTGTATTTTATTTAATTGTGGTTTTAGTGTAATTAAATTCTATTTCAAAGTTGTATATTATATAGGAACAAGAAGCCAACGCGAAGGAGCAGGGCAATTCTTCGAAGGCGCGGCGTATGGGCCGCATCGTGAAGCAGTACCAAGACGCTATAAAGCTGCACGCGGCCGGGCGACCCATCCCTGCGGATGAGCTACCCACGCCTAGCGGTTACGCACCTCTACCGACGGAACAGGTGCTCATTATTATCACTTAACAAAGCAAAATTTTCTGACCGTGACAAGCCATTTGGTCACCAACTTTGGCGATCATAGTAGTATATTTATATTTTCATTTCAGGGTAGCTCTCCACAAGCCTCACCGGTAAAGCCAGCTTCTTCTCCCTCGTCTCCAGCAACGACTCCTCGTATCCCGGCCCGTTCAGCTCCCGCCCCAGTAACCCCGTCACGACACGAGCGACAACTGGCCCTACTGCTGCATAAGCAGAAGGAATTCAAGGACGCTGCTCTCAATGCCAAGAGGACCGGTAACTACGAGAAACTGAGATATCTTTTATAATGTCTCACACACATTCTTACAATTTCGAAGTTCGTCAATGTATGCATAAATATTATCTTTAATATACACAGACAAGTATTTTATATTTATTTATAAGATATGTTTATTATGTAAACAGCCGATGTTGAGTCTGACTCAGGATCGAATGATAATGTCACGTCGTTCGTACCACGTATTCTGCGCATGCGCGTATATAATGTAAATCGTAATAGTTTAACGATACGATAACGTGCACGGTTTATAAGAGATCACTGTGACTGATATTTCTAAAAAAAAATTACAGGCAACATCGAACAAGCCAAAGAGTATCTACGAGCTGCGAAAGGGTTTGAGCCGCTGATAGAAGCGGCGCGTGGGGGGCTTGTGGTCGACCTTAAGTCACTACCACTGCCACCTAGCGACAAGAAGCGGATCGACCAGACGTTAGTATCTAATGATCATGCTATGAAATGAAGAGACGAGCCGGACGTTCACCCGATGGTAAGTGATACGCCCGCCTATTACAACATGGCGCTAGTTAGGATGGTATACAATACACTATATTGCACACATATCCTTGAAACAAGAGTCTCGTTGCCTCAGTAATTCCACTACTGTGCTTCAGTAGTAATAGGCGCTGCGGTAGTACCTACGCAGACAAAAAAAAACTACCCACATATTTCCAGATTCGATATGGTGTCGAAAGAGGATTGCGAGCCGCCGGCGAACTTGCCGGACGCTGAATCCGCGCTGGAGGGCGACGTGATGGAGCGGATGCAGCAGCAACTCACTCAGCAGCTGAAACTGTGCCTGTCAAATCGCGAGCACTGCCGAGCCATAGGCCATGTGGCGGACATGAACCGCTTCGAAAACCTCGCCTCCGCTGTTAAACAAGACCTCGATGTCGTCGTTGTCGCCAAGAGGTGAGTGCTTGGCTTTACCCAGCATATTTATGCTTTTACAAAATTTTAAGTGATACATCTATCATGCCATGTTTAGTGAGTGTTTCTGTAGCCAAACAGTTAACCCGTGGGTTGTCTCCCTTGACGTCTTGTATCTCAAAGCGACGATGTCTGTATTACATTATTACTTATCATCAGATGGTGATATCATGATCTTTTAGTCTGTACTATAATAACAACTCGCAGCTTAGGCCAGAACCCACCAAAATTCCACTACGAGAGCCGCGAGTTCGCCGTGGTGCAGTGCAACGCGGATCTTAACGAGAACGACCTGGAGCTGTCGATAGTGCGCGGTATATCTTACAACGTGCCCAACCCGAGAGAAGTGGACACTTACGTCAGATTCGAGTTCCCCTACCCGCAGGTAACATGCTGAACCGTTTGTTAATTACAACTTTCAATATTCCAACAACTGGAAAAAACCGGTTTGCTTTATCTGAATCATTAATCATCATCAGCCGATAGATGTCCACTGCTGAGCGTAGAATTCCCCCAAAGATTCCCACATCGATTGAATAAGAATTGATATGAGATGATTTGGTCCATTTCCCACCATGCTGGCTCAATGCAAGTTGGTGGGAGCCAAAGCATCCTCTGTTTATTAGCGGGGTGCACCACGAGTAGGTGAGCACCCCTTATACATTACAGAAAACATTTTTAGATAAAGATATTACAAAACAATATCTTTTGTCAAAGGCAGTGATAAAAATAGCAAAAAAAAAACATTTCATTTAATTAATTATGACGGTTTTTAACCTGTTAACCAAGTGGGATGTATACCTCAAACGGAAACAATAACAAGTATGGTTAGTTCATATAAATATGTCCTTGAAATATACGTTGCGACCTGGAACAAGTGGAACGTATAGGTGGATGTAGTACTTCATAGTAAAAGAACTCGTTTCGTGGATGCGCTGAATAATGTTTGCATCTAAACACAGTCTCCAGCTACAGGCACCTACCACCAGTAATAACTTTTTAAAATATGAGACCATTGAAATAGGTATGTTCATACTTGTTTGGAAAGTTAAGTAAGTGCTTGGTATGGGTTTCAGGAAGCGCCGGTGTCGGAACGCACCATCACCGTTAAAGACACGAACAGCCCGCAGTACGACGCGGTGTTCCTACTGCCGATACAGCGCAGCGCGAGGCACTGCCTGCGCGTGTTCAAGCGGCATGCGATTAAGTTCGAACTCTACTCAAAGGGGTAAGATACTATAGTCAATAGGGACACAAATAATAAAGTGGATCGGGGGAGCCTAGAGCGGGATTAGAGTCGGGTGGGATCAGAGGATACTCGGAAATTTGGCTGGTGGAGACTGAAGACTCTCAAGGCGACTTGGGATTTGGACGGGGTTGAAGAGTCATGAGGGGGATAGTTGGAGTCTATAAAGGGCTAAGTGAAGTCTGGACGGAGTTATGGGAATTCTAGCAGTTAGCATTATAAAAGAAGTTAAAATTATATGATGTTTATAGTTTCACTAAATTTATCTTAAACATTACATGATAGTGAGTGAAGTGAGGTTCTCTTAGAAACGTGTTTTAGTTGATGTGATACGTTCCCGAAAACTTTTGGGATACGTTGGTTTAATAACGATACTTTCTTTCTTTGAACTATAACCGCTGTATTCCAACTTTCTGTACTTCTCCTCCCCTACCGCTCTCCTCGCAGTACTCTGACTTTTTTCCTAGTCCCGTACTCTCACTCTCCGTATTGCTTGTAAGCTTGCTGTATGCCACGTATCGTTGTGGTTGAGGGCGGCGGTGTGGTGCGCGCGCGCAGCCGCTGTGACGCGCTTTTGTGTTGCAGCGGGTGGTTCAGCCGGGACACGCTGCTCGCGACCGCCGCCGTCAAGTTGGCGCCGCTCGAGACACAGGTCACAATCCACGACGCGTTACCCGTAAGTATTGTGATCGAAATGACTTACAGTTTTTAGTGCGAACGACAGAGAACGAGAAATAAGTTTAAAATACATACTACTGCTTGGCCGTAGAATGTTTCGGTGGAACCATCTAACTCTTCACCAAGAACCTTATGGTGGTAGTAATAGTCAAAGTACTCTAGATATCCTCGCCGCGCCTATTTCTGCCGACAAACAAAAGGGTTGCAGTAAAAAAAAAACATTGCTATATCTTGCACAATCATTATTAGGTATAATAAATTTACACTCAATTTATGGATTTAAATTAGTCGATTAATTTTGCAATTTTATAATATAATAGCACCCACACACACACGCACGCATTCACACATCACATTCGTTATTCTATACAAATATTTTATAATAAATAAAATTATCTATAAACAAATGTCAATTTAATAAGCTAGAAACATAATTAAACGAAAGATTAAATGTGAACTCTGACCTGCGTCAGGGGTAAACTTGAAGTATCATGGGTCACGGTCACCAGAGGTAACATTTGTAGTAAATTTTGTCTTACAGTGACGACTACAATGTGGTGCTGTGTGCATCATCCTAACGAGTGTTACATTGTTATGGGCAAGCGTATCACTAAGTATCATGTGAACGCTCTGCTCGTTTAATCGCTTTATCGAAAAAAAGATAAGACAACCCTTAAAGTTTATCTTCAATACAATTTGGTTAATTAGCAGTGTGTAATTTATTTGTAGAGTTTTATCAGCCTGTATGATAGATCAATAAAATCATTTTTTTTCTTAGTTGATGGATGGTCGACGTCCAGCTGGTGGGTCGCTGGAGGTGAAGCTCCGGGTGCGCACTCCTCTGCTGCAGCCGCAGGTGGAGCGCAACACGCACCGCTGGCTCGTCATCGACAGCTAGATCTGGACAGCGCTGCGTGATATGGTATCATAGATCATTACAAAGAACTTCTCTGTATACATAACCTTATAAAAAGAAGGGTAGGATAAGTTTGTCACATTTACATGGTTTACTTCATCACCAATAGGAATCCACCACAGTTAAGCTGTTTTTGGATAAAGGTATAGTTTTTTCCAAAAATCAATTTCATCATCAGCTGAAATGGTTATAGCGCGTAGTTCAATCTCCACAGAATTTGAGTTCATATCAATATTGGAGAATACATAAAGTATTGCTGAGCAGCATTCGGGAGGCTGCGCAGCATATTCTCGTCCCAACTACCACAGTGTCTAAAGATAAAGGTCTTCAATTCGTGCATGCTGCCAGTGATGACTTATGGCACCGAGACGTGGCCACTTACAGTAGGGCGCGTGAAAAGGTTTCAAGTCGCACAGAGAGCAATGGAAAGGGATATGGTCGAGGTTTCCTCGAGATCCGCAGGAGAACTAAGGCGTCCGACATAGTCTGAAAGATTGCTAGCCTCAAGTGGCAATGGGCAGGATACATCGCTCGAAGGACTGACAGCCGATGAGGCAGCAATGTTCTCGAATGGTCACCGCGTATGGGAAAACGTAGTGTTGGCAGGCCCCCACCAGGTGGTCCGACGATCTGGTTAAGGTTGTGGAAAGCAGCTGGGTACGGGCAGCGCAGGATCGATGGATGTGCAGATCTTTGGGAAAGGCCTATGTCCAGCTACGGGTCCTTGGCTCCCCAGAGGATGTCTGTGGCATCTACCAGTTGAATCACATTGTAGAGAATATAAGAAAAAGTATGTAAAGTAACTAATCAAAGGTGATGTTTCACTTCGCCAATAGATGGAGTGGCGAGTGACATGATGCTGTGAGAGCTAATGGATGCTGATATACTAAGTTATGCCTAAGCTATCCTGTATATGTTAAAAATGAATCTTCAGCTACTAGATTTTTAATATATATATTCATTTAATGCAATTTTAATATACATAAGTTAAAGTTGCTCATTATAAATGAGAAAATATTATAAGTAAAGAAAAAAAAAAGCGAAATTTTTTTATAGAAATCTAACTCATAAAGAAATGTAAAAAAATATCTAAAATGCATTAGAGTTATTTCTTTAAAAAAAAGTAAGTACATTGTAGACCATATAAGAGATTAACTAATTGGTTTCTTGAAAACAAACATAGGTGTGAATTAACATGTCGTGTTAGAGAAATAAATAACTACCCTATGGAGGTGGTAAACAGAAAGAGAGGGGGAAAAAAGTTGTAGCACTTAAAGGTTTTGGTATAAATAGAAATTGTTGAATACAATATTCAATTTCTTAATATTTATTTTTATATCTAGTTTCATCTATCTGCATATGCCGGAATAGTAGTGAGCATGCTGCAGACCATACCACACAGGAAAGAACGGTTATGAAAACTATACAGAAAATTATCATCTCTTCCTTTCACAGCCTAAAGTCAATACATGTGTTACAGAAGACATTGTAAGGGAAGCTCTTAACAACTGCACTGCGGAGGCAGATCTGTTTGTATCAATAAAATAAAAAAATATATCCGATCCAAGAAAACAACAATAGTTTTCTAACTAGTGTATAATTTACAATATATATAAGTGATTATTTACATTATCTAGTACTGCATTTGGAAGACCTGGATCAAATCTGTTCAAATAGACTTAATTGGTGGTAAAACCTGTTAATGTTTTATATTTTTATAACATCTCTGTATATATTATATCTCATCTTATGTGTTGGATAGTTCAATGATTTTAAGTATAATTTATGTTCATAAAACTGGAAATGGTGTCCTAACGCTTCAATATGCCACAACAGCTTCTGTAATTATTGTAGATATGTTACATAATTATAATATATAATGTCGAACATATAAATATAATAAATGTTATTTTTTTAAGAACCCTTTGTTTTATTTAACTAAATATTGTAAATGAGAATACATGTAAATAATCAAGTGAAACTATAGATAATAATAAAAAGTATAGATTAAAAAAAATATCAGTTGTTCCAGTACAGTGCAGCAGTGATTACTGCACGCCTTTTAACACTGAGGTATCTAGTTTTATTCCGAGAGACGCATGTGGAGTTTAAACAGTGAATGCCTTTGTATAGTTAATGTGCTGCCATAACAGCATTGGTATATTTTGAATTTAGATATGTTCTACGTGTATGCTATAATACTTCACAATCCAGTCTCCCTGTCACTTAACACCGTGTGTAACTGAAGTCAAGTGTTAGCTCTACACACAACTACTACACAAATCATCATTTTCATCTGGATTTTACTATGTATTGTCAAACAAACAATTACAAGAGTAAATGAAAAGTTTTATTTAATGTGATTTTTCCTCATTAGATCGTGCGATAGTAACAAGATCAAGGTTGTCGAGTCGCTCTTGACCTTGCGTAAAAGTTTTGAGGACAACGTTGATGCAGAATACTCACGTACTTGTTTCGTGCATTATTCATATTGTAGAATAAAATCCGGTTATAACCCGCCGACGGTGACGCGTGACCACGTCGTTAGGAAACACGAGCGGTGGTAAGTGGAGACAAATATTTGTTTCGCGGGTAAATATTTTTGACGCATTCAATGCAGGCTGTCAAATTAAAATGTCACAATTCTGTTTTTTTTTTTAATACTATAAACAGCACACAAGTGTACGGTCAGCCAGTTAATAAACATCTTAAAGTGCCTTTCCAACTAGTGAAGGTTGGCGATCAGCGTAGTACAGTCCTTTCTGGTTCGGCGGAACAATTCAGCGCCCCCAGATATGCCAACTTTGACTTTTTCTTTCTCCTCACCTAATAAGCAACCTTTTAGCCCGATGACGCTTGTATTATAGTATCAAAGACATAACTAGCACTAGTCTCTTCTGCACTTCAGGAAAACTTCTTTAGAAAGTTTTCTACTGCACACTAAGCCGATCCGCAATAAATATTCATTAAATCGGTATTTTTACATTACTTAATCTATAAGTAAGTAAATAATACTGATGGTAAGTCTCTGTTGCCGGAGGGCCTGGTAAAGAGTAATACACAAATATTACTGTGCTTTGGTTTGAAGAACATTGCAGCTATTGAAGCTAAAGAGGTAACGGAGATTTAACGTCTTATGTCTCAAGTCAGTGAGCACAATGTGGTATATAATATCCATATGAGCGCCACGTTATTATGGGCAAGCGTATCACTTACCATCACGTGTACGTCCCATCGTTTCGTAGTTTTTTTAAAAAAAATCAATAATAACATTTGATAAAATTTATTTTGATAACTTTACCAAATATACAGACTATTTCTCGGATACACAACATATATGCTAAAGATGATTATGTTTTTCATAAATAACAACGACGTCACTAATAGACACAATGCATATAACATAAATTATTAAAAAAAAAACTAATAGTTTAAAATTTTTATTTGGTTGTTACTTCGATGTTATTCTGAAATCATAATAAAAAAATCAATGTGGCCCATGAGGGGATCGAACCCGCGACCTTCGCGTTATTAGCACGACGCTCTAACCAACTGAGCTAATGGGCCAGATGTTTAAACATTTAAAAAAGTTGATTAAATCTCTAAAAAAAAATCATTTAAATGGGTGTGGCTTTTAATATATAGATATATGATATTTATCTGCATATATGACGATAGTGATGACCATATACACTATATCTTACCTAATCTATAAAGGCGATACATTGTATTGTCACATTTACATACACACTTGTCAATGTCATATTGCATTGATATTTTTATTACATTGTTATGATAAAATTATATTGGTTTTAAATTAAAAAAAAATAATTAAATGAAGAAAATTTATTACATGAAAAATAACGAAAACGCTATTTTATATTTGTTTGTCAGATATTTAATAAAAAAAAATATATAAACTTTGTTCACAGTCCTAATTGAAAAGCTGTAGTACTCTGTGATGACTCAATATGGCGCCTCAGTCCCTCGCTAACTATAGCTACTGCATAACACTTGAAATAATAAATAATTAAATAAACAATATTGAAAGCGTAAACTCATATAATTTATATTATTTATAAATCTGAGGATAAAATAACGACAGCAGTCTAAACCAGAGCTTTTTACCTTTGGCTCATTATTTGAGATATCAATTATATTTATCGGACCTACTATCAGTACATTGTTTACAATGTCACCGAGTGTCATGTTTTGTTATTAAAAAAATTACGAATTGTAAATAGTCTGATTACATCTCATCCACGTACTGATAGGTTCCATTCACGCGCGGCACACGCTCCTCGTGCTCCACGTGAATAGAAGAATAGATAAACTAGAACACTCTCGGTGGTCTCCTCTGTTAGGGCCTCCGGGATCCGGAAGCTGTAGTATATAAAGAGAACGCTTTTTGAAATCCATAGCTGTAGTTAGTTCTGTGTTTTGGATTTAATTGTTTTTATGTTTATTATTTTTGGTCGCGGATACCAGATACGCCAGCTCCGAGTCCGATGAAGCTGCAATAATTGTCAATAAAACTTGCGGCGCAAACTGCATTATAAAAAAAAAGTGTCTATAGCTTCGTTATCATATGACACTATGTTAAACTGGCGGGAAGTTAGTCAAATGTAGATATAGATAAAAAAAAACGATAAATCTTTAATGTTGACATTGACTAAACGACGAGTAAGTTATTCGAATGCTCTTGGCAACATTTCGCGTGCATACATCGAACCGGTTATAACCGGTTTTTTTTGGCGCGTAGCTGCGGACACGCCCTTTACTGCGGCTGACGTAAGACTGTTTCTTTATGCACTAATATAACACGCGATCTAGTTAGGAACAGTCTGAGACCTGGTTTTACCCGTGGAAAATAATTCTCAGGTAAAGGATTCTTCCTTATCTATGATATTATTATATGAAGACTATTGTGGTGGGTGAAAGAGATCATATGAATATTTAACGATAATAATCATTCAATTGTATTTTTTTTATTCAATTAAGCGACGAGACGAGGGGGACGTTCACTTGATGGTAAGTGATACGCCTGCCCGTAACAACGCGACACTATTTAGAACGATATACCGCATTGCGCTCTTCACTTAAGACATGAGATGTTGAATCTCGTTACTACAATAATTAAATTAGCTACAAGGCCCTTCAAACCTAACACATTAATGTTCGCACACTACTGTTTGTCGGTAGAAATAAACCTACCACCAGTAAAATATTCGTATTATTAAAGTTTAACGCGTAAATGAATCAACAATAGTATTCAAAACAAACTGGTGCAGAAAATTTCCTGAGGAGTGGGTTGTCTTCAGAGCATCGAAGGCGGGAGGATATGACGTCACGGGCGCGGCAGCTAAAGTTGGCGCCGCTGTGAAGGTCACCCCTGAATGTCACTGCGTTATTCCTATAATTGCATAGTTAACCTATTTCCATCCTCCATTAATATATAATTACGATGAATTTGTACAGATTTCCATTTCAAAGGAAATCGATGGTAAGTATATGATGATGATTATAAACATCATCACCATTTTGATTCATCATTAACCTCCAGTAAATAGGTTTAAAGCAAAATATTTAATATAGCAAGTTTTCAAGTTTTATTTTTATTGTGATATGAAAGGAATGATTCAGTAATTCCGTAATGGAACCTCGCCCACGCCACCATACATGTTCGATCCCACGCCCACGCGTTATGCGACACGTGCATTCACGATTTTTCATATATTTATTGAATGCTATATCTATAAATACAGGGTTTTTTTTTTATTCAATTAAGCGACAAGGCGAACAGGATGTTCATCTGATGGTAAGTCATAAGCCGACTAGAATGTGCTCGTCATTGAGACATAAGACGTCAGGTCCCATTACTTCAGTAATTACACCAGCTACAGCGTCCTTCAAACAGGAGAAAAGTAATCCTTGTATTGCTTGGCCTCAGTGAATATGAGCTGTAGTGCATCCACGTAAACGGTCTCCGGGAGCGAAGTTAACAGAGACCCGCCGACCGGATATCTGTCTGACGGCGAGTAGTTTTCTTTATTCTTCTCGAATGTTCTTCTTGGTAGTAGTATATAGGAGGCGCTCGTTGTGTATGTGAACGTGGTGGTGAATTGACGCAGCGGGAGAGGTTCATTCACGTTCAAACGTAAACACGAGCGTCCTCGGCATTGCGGGCCCGCGGTCGATACAGCCTCGCGCAATGTCAAGTTGAACCGGGGAGGGCTGGGAGGGAGAGGATGCGGTGGCACAGCGGGCGCAGCTCGGGGGCGCGCACCCGGCTGACGTCATTCGCCCACGCGACGGGGGCTTCCCACCCACAACCCACCCCAGCACCATCTTCATGCAGTCCACAGACAGAGCGGCATCGCCCGTTTTCATTAACAGCCTGAAATCTCATCTGATGTTATAGCCATTGCTCTGCGACTTTCATATTTGAATTATTATTTTTTTTACTAAGTACCTAGTAGTTAATTTAACTGTCACCTAGTAAAGTTTAGTAATGAACTATCTAAATAATTATTTACAAATGATACTTTATGCTTTATTAGCGAGATACATGAAGAAGAAAGATAAGGAGAGCTGACCCCACCACCATATGCGACCATGTAAGAGAGAGAAGTATAAGTATTTCTTTAGATGACCATCTACATATAGATATTTCCGCAATCTTTAAGGCATTAACGCTGCTAAGCTCTAATCTCAGCGTCAGCCCTATAGTCTAGGACTAGTAAGAATAGGACTAAGGTAAGCACTGACGTAGAAGGCGAATAGAAGGAACTAGGTGTCTCGCGGCCTTGAGGGTGGGGACCCTATCGCTCAACAAGGGAACCTGCGTGGGTAAGCGTATGGCTCAGCGATGGTGCCGACCAAAGTCCATAATAAATAATTTCAGAATTGTACCAGGGACTTACCTGTTACTAGCCAAAGTGTTAGCCACCGTGCGGTGGAGGCTTTTGAAGCTTTATACTATTTTTATTTGAAGTTTTTCCTTTGAACGGTTCTGTAGATTTTTATTTGCTGTTATATTATAGACTATTAATATAAATTTTCACTAACATTGTACTTATGTGATGATTATAGATTATATATAAACGTATATATTAAAAAAAAATACATTTGCTAGTTATTTCTATATATGAATAAAGAAAGAGAACAAAATGTAAGCAATATGGCATAGTGAGGATTACCGACGGTATTATCATTTGTAAGGGAATGGCTTTAATACATTACTTACAAAAAAACCTTAAAAGCCTAATAAAAAAAAACACAAATGTCCTTCTCCTTTTCTCATGATGTAAAAATCAATCTAATTTGATAAAGAAGTTTTGTATGTTTGTAATATAAATAGTGTTTCTTTCATGTCGGAAGCGTTAAAACTTCGTAGGAGTAAAAAGTATTCGTTTAGTATATATTAGCTTACATTTAGCTACAGCGCCAATTAAAAAGTATTATATCAGCCATAGTTGTACACTACAACTAAATAAACACTGGTGTATCATCAGCAGTGTCTGTTTTTGACCCTAACATCTAAATCTTACAGCGTTCTAGTCGTTAAAGTATAATTCTGTCGAGAAATTGTTTTCTCACTTCGCTTACTTCGCTCTTTTCGTTTTTGTAATAAACTGGTGCAATTTATAAGCGAAGGACTTTTAAAAAAAACATTAAATTACATGACAGTTCTTCATCTACATCAGCTGATAAATGTCCACTACTGGCGACAGGCTTCTTCCAAAGATCTCCACATTGACCGGTTCTGCTCTCATCAGCTGGCAGTGGAGACCGTTGTTAGTTGGTGTGCATATGGGAAGATTTGGGCTATTTCCCACTACGCTGGCCCAATTGGGGTTGGTGGTAACATATTTTAATCTTGAGCCTGTGCCTCCCCGAAGAGCACACAGTCGTTCACACAAATAATTTTTTCAACATTGCATTAAATACTACGGGCAGGAGGTAGAAGGTAGTGTAGGTTTTCTTGGTGGTAGGTTGTTGAGACATCTCTCGCTTGGGACCGTCCAAGATCCCACTATTTTTACCACCGAAGAGTAATGTGCATACTTTACTATGTTCCGCTTTGAACCTGGTTAAGGTTCTATCATCTAAAATGATTTCGGCAGTTGTATCATGAAAAAGCTCTTCTTAAAATAGTTCCTCATGAGGAGACTATATTTAGTGGGAAGTAGAACTTGAATATGTGTTTAATGTTGATTTTTGGAACGGATTTTTTTTTAATCAAAATAGATATATAATACATATTCTGCAGTATATAATGATAACTATGTTAAAATACTTTTTTTGAATAACACATATATAATTATAGTATATATATATATATATATAGTGTGTAGTAAATATGAAATCTCCCTTGACTTTGACCGAGCGGGAGAGCGCTTGGTATCGATTGGGCGTGCGGCATGAATGGGTCGCCGGATGACGTCAATCGCGGATGGGGCGCCGCGCAACCCCCGAGCCGGCGGGTGGCGGGCCACAGGGGTAGTACAGCAGATGGTGAGCGGCAGGCCTTGAACTTGCATCGATCCCGTACGCTCTTGCACTTGATATGCAGCGGCCCACGCCCGCAAATAGCTACCTTTGACGTACAGCGGTTTGTTAACAGTACACCGAGCTTTATTCACCGGCGAATAACTACTGCGGAAAATTACTTTAAACTATATGTGTAATATATATTTATTATCGCAGATATTTCTACATACATAAACATAAGTTTACAACAAATATCTTTCCTATATAACTCATACTTGAATCACAAACAAGAAACCTGTTATGACGAATTCGTCTTTGTTCAGTTCGTCCTCTTAACATACTGATATTATTTTGTTTATATATTACTTATGTACAATAAATTACATTTATTCATTAAAGGTCTATGATAATGATGATATTGACTCTGTCATAATGTGGCTTACTATACCTGTGTGTTAGGAGCCTGAACAATAACAATAAAAAGGATAAAATATACATCTGTGTCAAACACTCACTAAGTGATGATTTCATTGTAAGACGTTTCCAGACTTGGAGGCGTCTCTTCGCTAAATAGGTTGTATATCACCGGGCAGTAAACTATTTTAACTCTTTGTATTCCGATAGTAATAACGATAGTATACTAATAATTAAACCATGTTTATTTGATTTTAAGTTATGATTTGAACTAGTTCTGTACTATTTGTTTTAAAGGAGTAATATTATTTCTTTTAAATGTTTGGCGGTGTAATTTATTACCCAGCTTACTATTTTTAGGCGTATCATCATCAGACGATAGACGTCTAATGTTGGATATAGACCTCCTCCAAAGATTCCTATATAGATCAGTTAGGGATTGATATGCGGGGAATTTCCACCGTACTGGTCCAATGCGGGTTGGAGACAGCCAAAGCCTTATTAGTTGATTAGCAGGGTGCACCACGAACAGTTTGAAGTTGGATTGGTTTCCGTGAGTTGTGCGGGAACCCTAACACCCCACACCCCACTTTTATGTTAAGTTGAATCATTACATTGGCGACTTTGAGTATTAGTTCTTACATAAACCAATTTTTTTAATCGCGTATGGATTGTAACGAACGCTATACGGATTAAATGAGAATAACATTGAACTGTCAAAAATTGTCACTTAAGGGCAAGTGTTACCCTATTGTAAATAAAACAAAATTGGTAGAGGATACAGTATGATATGTAAAACGCGCCAAAATTGACAACTGATTCATTCGTCACACTGCCGTCTTACATTTATGACGAAAAGCTTAGACAAAGGCAAAGATAGACTCGTCATTCTGCCAAGTGTGTCGGCCGCCGACGGCGGCGTCGCGTCGCGGTCACGTCAGCGTGCAACACGTCAGGATACGTCGACGTGACGACGCCGCACGACGTGACGTGTCACGCCGCGCACGTTTAGGCGCCGTTTTATTTCTAAACAGATAAATTATGCATTAACATTTGTGAATAGTAAAAATTGCTTGAGATCTATAATCTATGTATTTGTTTTGATGAGAATGTATTTGTTTATATAATAAATTCATTAATAATAATTAGTAATACAATATATAACATAGGAAAATTGTACGTAGGGTCTTTGGCCCCACCCAGTGAGTGGACGGTATGTGGCGAGTTCCACGCAATATTCAAATCGAGAGGCTAGTTGACGAAGCGGCCATTATAGGGGAGGCCAAAGCCCACAGACTTCATTAGATAGACAACATGCTAAGGATGGGAGACGATCATAGAGTCAAAAAAGCGTTTCTTGGAACTCCAATTGGGCGCCGACCTGTCGGCTGGACCTGATATCGTAGGAAAGATGTCATAGAGCACGAGCTACGCGAGCTTCAAGCAGTGGACTATCAAGAGGCAGTGCGGGACCAACAACGCTCGCGCTACATTACTTTACAAAAAAAAAAAGATTTTTGGTAATGTATTTTTAAACTATCGTTTAGCTGCACTATGGATATATATATATAGGAGATATCCTGAGATTCCTTCACTTATCACGAGATCTCTTCCATTAGACGTAAACACTCAAAATTTGGTAGATTTATTGCTTCTGCCGTTTAGATGTCGACTATGGACGGATTTTACAAAATTCCTTCCCCTAATGGAGTCTCGGGGGTGTTACAACCGGTAAAGCGGGCGGGTAACAGTTAGTATTTAATAAATGGATAACTCTCTGTCTGTGTGGTGACTGATATGAACGAAACGAGTATCACTAGTGAGACGACAGAGAAAACAGTTGAATCAAGAAACGTGGGGTAAAAGTAGAAAGTATACTTTGTGATGATCAAATAGTAATGGCTGTTCAATATATATAATACTTCACTACAAGAATAAATCATTTTTTAACTCTTACAATGCGGTAGAATGTTCACTAAAGACTTTACTTAACAATAGTAATAGATCTGAAAGGTGGGGAGAAGGAACAAGTCACGGTTGAGGAATATCAGGGAGTGGACTGGCATTTTTGAGGAATTGTTCCGCCGAATCAGAGACAGAAAGGACTGTGTGCTGATCGCCAACCTTCACTAGCTCGAGAGGCAGTTTAAGTATATAATGTAATATAAGTATAAATGCTTAATTTGATATAAACCTCTTATGTATTTCGTAAAGAATTACCTAATTAATAATTATTAGTGACGCTTAGAAGGCTAGACATTTCATTCTAGATTACTAAATATTTTCCTCCTAAGATTTAAAACGATCCATATTAACTATCATATAAAGATGATATGTATGTTCTGTACTGCTGATAGATGTCGCTCTATCAAATAAGTTCACGCTATGATTTGATGATCACATCATCATCATTCCCTCGCTCCTTCCGCTGGTGATATCGAGGGTATCTATCACGTGATGGCCGATAAGTAACGTTGTTAATCTGCTATGTTGTCGTCAAGTCGCTTGGTGATAACTTATCTTTATCTAATGCGCTTGTTTCACGACGATTTGATGTCGTACAGTGTTATCAGAGAGAAAAATAAAATTTCATTTCACATGTGATAAATATAGAACCGGAATCGCCTACGCCATTTTGTATTTTTTGTTGGGTAAGCAACAAAGGTTTTATAATAGTTAAAGCCTCTATGGCTCAGGAGGTCTATGGTGGGTCACTGTCGCCAGAAACCCGCGGAGGTACCACCGCAGCGACTATTGCAGCCGACAGACAGTGGTGTGCAAATATTGCTGTGTTCCGGTTTGAATGGATGTAGCTAGTGAATTTACTGCTGTAACGAGACAACAACTTATAACTCAATGCCATGAGCACAATGTAGTGTAGTGTATAACATCTTAATAACACTACAATCGCTTACCATTAGAAAGTCTCACTCGTTTCGTCCCTTCCTTGAATTAAAAAAAAAACATATTTCGATTTCTGAATCACATATCTTGCTTGGTAACATTGTCATTTGATCGTCATACCTTCATCGCTCATGAGTCACCTTGTCCTTCCTAAGAACCCTTCACTATCATCAGCTTCATCAGCACTTAACATATGTAATTGACTATAAGTGTAGTTAACAATTTAACTTATATAAGTAAGTAATATAAGTAATTTTATTAATATACAAACTTTTGCTGGTGGTAGGTCTCTGTTGCCGGAGACCATCCAGGTAGTTACTATCACATCGCATATTGTAGCCGACGAGCAGTACTGTGCAAACATTACTGTGTTCCGGTTTGAAGGGCGTTGTAGCTAGTGTAATAGGGTATCGAGATAACACCTTAGATCTCAGGCGGCGGGTGCAATATGGTCTAGTGCATAACATTCTAACTTGAGCGATGATTTTATAGGCAGGCGTATCACTTATTATCAAGTGATAGATCATTTCGTTTCATCCCTTAATTTAAGTTTACATTTCCTATACACTAGAAGATTAATTACTATAGTAGACTGATATCCGGTGGTAGTTTTCCGTCGCCGGAAACCGTGTCAGTAGATACAACCGCAGCGCATGTATCTGCCGCCAAATAGTACTATGCAAACATTGCTGCGTTCCGGTTTGAAAGGCTGCAGCAAATGAAATTATTCCGGTAACGGGGTTAAACTTATGTCTCAAGGCGACGAGCGCAATTCATACTGTGTATATTATCCTAAGTAGCGTTACGTTTGTATGGGTAAGAGTATCACTTACTATCAAGTGAACGTGCCGGTAGTTTATATTTAATTTCTACCCGGCAGGGGTAAAATAAAAAAATTACTGGTGACGTCATAAAGTTTGGAGATTGCTGTTCTAGACCTGAATGCTGTTGCAGCTTGAACAGTTAAGTTGCAATCCTTTAACATAAGTTATTTTTAGTTCAGTTTGTTTTTATTGTGTTATCTGTGTGTCTGGAGATAAGGGGCGCGCGGGCGCAGCGTCACGTAGACAGATCCTCGCAGACGTAATTACGAGCTGGTGTAGGATTGTCAGGTCTTCCGAACTTGTTTCTTATAATGGAAACACCATGTATAGAAGATCAGGACAGTCATTGCGGAATAGACTGGGCTCTAAAGATAAGTAATAGTCGCCAAGTGATAACTCTTTCATGGATATAAGCCTCGAAGATGTTCACATCGATCGGTCCAGCGCTGTCCGCATCCAGCGTCTTCTCGCGATCTTCGTTTGTAGAGGTCATATGGGAGGTTTTATTGCGGGTTGGTGGGAGCCAGAATCTCGTTTGTTGATTAAACGATGCACCACGAGTAGGTGAGGTTATCTTCGGTCCCTATTACACCCCTGTTCAATACTGAGGTATGGTAATCATCGAAAGTAAATGCGAGCGGGTAGTTCACCTGATGGTAAGTGATACACCTGCCCATAACAACGTAGCGTTAATTAGGGTGATGCAGCACCACGTTGCGCTCGTCGCCTTAAGGCAATATTAAATATTATTGTCCTAGTAATTTCTCTAGCTACATCGCCCTTTACAGCGGACCACAGTAAGATTCGTACACTACTGTACTGCGGTAGAGATATGAACTTCTGTGGTAACTTGTATCCGGAAATAGAGACCTTTCTTTTAACGCGGGGTAAACCTATTCAAAAGTTACCTTGTTTTTGGGGGAAAGACAGGGTTATGTGATACTTATATCAACTAAAACTTCCTCGGTGGTCTCCGTCAGAGCATTAGCAAGGGCTCAGGGATCTCATACGTCACGTACCGGTGTTCCTCTGCACTCTGGCTGAAATAACCCACAGAAGGGCTAAGCCTTCCTTAGCAACCACGCTATGCTTCCACAAATACAAGACCTCCTAAGGCTCGTTTCTTGAGCTTGAGTGTCCGTAATCTAAAAGCTCACGATCTCGAAAGCCCTTTTAGTCGCCTTGTGCGACAGGCAGGGAATACCACAGTCCTATTCTTGTTAGCCTGAGACTAGGGCTATCCGGTAATAGAGATATACTATCAGTAAATATCAATTTTTTTTTTAACTTGGACAAGTCTCATATACTGAGAGTACTTCTTCATAAATAATGAATGGTTTAGTAGAAACTGAGGTTCTTTTCTCATTACAAGTAAATAACAAGATTGGGAGAAATTTGCTGAGCTGACGGCCAACCTCCAGTAGTGGAGAGGCACAAGAAGAAGTAAATAACATATAACATAAAGAAACATTACAATTTATATGATCCGTATGTCTAGTTCTTTTTTTTCAATAGATTGTAATGCTAAGACCGTATCCGGCTTCGTCGACAACCCTAAGTCGTTGTACGACTTGGCGAGGTTACACATTAGTAACTTAATTGCTTTGTTGTGTCAGTTCTCACGTAGTCACGAGTAGACTGGAACTATGAGGACATAACCAAGTCATCTTATCACTTGTAGACGCTTTACTACCGTACATCACTCAACAGACGACGAGGAACAGAAGTTTATCAAGCGGGAGTACAAAAAATTTTTTATTTACTTTCTCTCTGCTGTTTGTTATGAAATTTATCACAACAATGTTTTTCTTAAATATTTCAATTATACACTGACGCAAAGGATTCTCATGTGAAGATAAGATATGTTATCAACCGGTGTAACACAAGGCACGTTATCACGGCTATCACGTTACATGATCAGCGCAGTATTGCGTTGGGATTGCCACGCGGTCGCTGCGTGATGGAAACTTTTCGATGAACAGACACAAAAGTGTTTTTGTTTATTGTCAATCCGTCGTATCCATGGATGTATTCTCGTTATGCTTCTCTATTATCTGCTGTTATATTTAAAGTATTTTTTTAATTGGTAACGATACAGCTTTAAACTGTTATAGCAGATTTATAATGAGGCTATTCGTATGATTGTTTCAAGGTTAAACTTTAACCGTATTAATGGTAGTAGATTCGATGTTCGTGTGTTTTTGGATTTGTTATAACATTTTCATTGTTATAATAATAATTATTGAGTTCTATTTAAACTAACTCGCATCCGGTTTTGCTCGCCATAACATTCCTTCATGTTCCTTGGAGGAAGGAATTTTGTAAATCAGAAGTAATATATCTAAACTTTGAATGTTTACTTTCAATAGTTTCGCATGTCTCGTGATGAGTCAATGAATCAGTGGATATCTCCTATGTAGCGTAACTTTTCTTTGTAAATAAAACGATCGTCATCATTAGCCTACAGACGTCCACTGTTGGATACAGGCCTCCCACAAAGATTCCACAAGGATCGGTTCTGCGTTGCCCGCATCGCCGGGAACCAGAGGCTTTCCTTTGTAGAGGTCCATATGTGAAGATTTAGGCTATATCCCAATACGCTGATTCAATGCGAGTTGGTGGGAGCCAGAGGTTGGTTTGGGACCCGTGAGTTGTTGAGTGGGACCTTTAAATATAAAACGATAGGTTTATTTAATGAACAATAACGAAATACTAAGTTACTACATTTGTCAAGGGTCGCACGGAAAGTTATGAGTTTATATAAACTTTGAAACTATAGACTTATTTATCAATTTGATACATAATAAATCTCCTAGTCTATACTAGAAACAGTCTAAATTCAATACTCACGAGATAATTATTGTTTAAAATGTGATAAATCTCAATATGTGCGATCGATACTGTACTGTACGGTTTTGTGTATCGGCGATAAGGCGATAACATAACAGCTGGGTGTGGTCTAGTTACGATAACAGTTAACCTTGGTACTAACTAGCAATAACTTTGAATTATTACTCAACAGTATGAATATATGCAGACAACTTCCACTACTGGTCTTCGCAGGCCTTCAAACATTAGAAGAGTACCAAGTCTATTTATCTTGTCTCAGATTGCTTTTGCCGCAGTTCATTAAGGTAGATATTAGAACAGCTCCTATTTCAACTGTCGAATAATAGTTTGCAAATATTACTGTGTTCACGTTTCAAGGGCGTTGTAGCTAGTGAAATTACTTGGGTAACTAGTGACATCGTCTCAAGACTATGAGCATAGTACGGTGCTATGTATATTATTCTAACTAGCGCCACGTTATGGACAGGACTAACGATCAGATGAATATCTCGTTCGCGTCGTTTATTCTTAGAAAATATAACGTGGCGTTAGTTAGAATGATATACACTACACCACAATGTGCTCGTCACCTAGAGACATATGATGTTGAATCTCATTACCACATTAATTAAACACACTTATGTTTGGCGGCAGAGACAAGATCTGCAGTGGTGTCTGCCAAGAGGGTCTCCAGCAAAACAAATTTACCACTAGTAAACTATCATCAAGCGTTCCTTTCTAATAAAGCACTGACTTTTCTGTGAAATATAAAAGAGTAATAGTAAGAATAAACTAACTACTAGTGCTTAACAATTGCTGTAACCTATTAAAGATTCCAGATTTATATCTTCTTCTAATTAAAAAACAAATTCACTATTAAGAACTTTTCTCTTTACTTGAATAAATAGAAAAAACTTACAGAAAAATATGAGTATTAATATGAAAGAAGTTAATTGCTTGCATTTAAAGCTTTCAGAGAGCAAATAGAAGTTGGAATAATTTACTTCTCCCTCTGAGAAAAATTGAATCTTCAAAAAATCATTACAAGAACCATTTAATAAATTTACAAAAATGTTGTTTTTCTAATCAACAGACGAGGCTCTGGCACCCACCGACCCGCAATGGGACAGCGTGGTGGGAAACGGCCTAAATCCCCCCATATGAATGCCTACTCGATCGCTGTGGGATTCATTGGAGTAGGCCTTTATCCAAGGAAGACTGATGATGTTGATTCGTCTACTAAAATGTAGTAATCATTTATAATTATCTACTGCATTAGAATATGTTTTAGAAACTACATTTAATATACAACCGTACTAGTTAAATTCTAGTTTAAATCTAGGTAGACTAGATCCCAGTTTTGTATATTATCCATAAGCTATTCATGAATTACTAATTACTGGTAGTAAGTGTCTATTGCCGCAGACCAACTAGTTATGACCGCAACGTATTGTGCAAACATTACTGTGTTCCGGTTTGTAGGGCGTTCTAGCAAGTACAATTACTGGGGTAACGATGCTCGATATCGGGACCGATCGATGTGGAGATTTTTGGAGGAGGCTTATGTCCAGCAGTTGACGTCTATCGGCTGATGATGATGAAGCAACAACTTATCAACTTAAAAGCTGCAAACGATCATTCGATTGCAAATGATTTCATTCTACGTTATTACTTAATAAGAACCAGGGCTGGATTGACAATTAATAAAGGTTGGATGAAATGGCACCAGGTTCCTGCAACGACCTTTGATCCTCGACTGTCCCTTAAGCTTAAGGGACAGATCTACAAGTCGGTCGTTAGACTTGTCGTGTTGTATGGAGCTGTGTTGGGCTGTCGAAAGTTTGGATGAAAGGAGATTACACGTGGCCGAGATGCGAATGTGGAGATGGATGTGTGGTGACGAGGATGGCTGAAATTAAGAATGAGTATCTTAGAGGAAGTTTGAAAGCTGCACCAGTGACAGAGGAATTGAGGAGCAAGAGGATAGCGTGGTGCGCGCATGTTTTGCGGAGGGATGAACAGCATATAACGAAGAATGTTATGAGAATAGATGTGGATGGTTATAAGGGTAAAAGACTGAAAAGTGGATGGATTGTGTGAAAGATGACATGTGTAAGAAGAGCGTGAATGACGGCTGATAGAGGGATGTGGAAGAGAAGTCCATACTGTGCTGATGCCACATAGCTGGGAAAAAGGCAGGAGGATGTAAGAAGGATAAGTCTCTATGGCACAGCGGCTAACCTACTAAAACGGAAGTCCCTGGTTCGGAGCTTCATACTTTGATAACACAAGTTATAATACATAATTACCATATGTACAATATATTTCTTCTTCAAAGAAAGCGACCAGATGAGTAGGACGTTCACCTAATTGTAAGTGATACGACTGTCCATAATAAGCGCTGGTTAGGATGACATACACGACAATACATTGTTCTCGTCGCCTTGAGACGTAAGATGTTGAGTCTCGTTGTCTGAGTGAAATCATTAGCTACGGCACTCTTCAAACCGGAACACAGTAATTATTGAAAAGTACTGCTTTCCGGCTGTTATATGCGCTGCGGTGGTACCTAGACAGTCTCCGGTAACAGAGACTCTATTACCAGTAATATTGGTATTACGAGTACGCTTCATTATCCAAAGTGTTATTGTCTCTTATTAAGCTACAAGACCAGCTAGACCACCTGGTGTTAAGTGATACGTGGCGCTAGTTAGGATAATATACACTACACCATATTGCGCTCATCTGAAAGGTAAGATGTTGAGTCTTATTACCACAGTAATTACATTAGCTGCAGCGCTCTTCAAACCGGATTAATATCTGTCTAATGGCCGGATTAATATAAAAAAAAAATACGTTGTTCAAATACAACCCTGCTGTTAGCGTAGTATCAATAGTGACCACTTGTGGCGTAATCAGTGCGTAGGGGTCAGGGGGCCGGGTCGTGACCCTCGATAATCAGGCAGTTAGCGCCGGTTCAGCATGTTCCGTACCATCAAAACATCAGCTGAGTTCTGCTCGCAGTCAGCATACATGTATTTATCAAAACATAGCTTTTTTGGGGTTATTGTTACAAGTGAGCTCGTTCAATGATGTAACTGTGACACCACAGGAAGACATTCCTGATGTTCCCATCAGGACTAACAAGTCGGCAGGTTGGCAATGGAGCCGCGACCCATCTGGTGTTGCTGCACTATCCGTGGCCGTCAATAATCACTTCCCACCAGGAGTTCCTCCACACGCGTTGAGGGGACACCGGCAGTGGGCAGGACACTCGAAGTACCGACAGCTGATGGTGCAGTAAGGTCCTCGAGTGACGTAGTGATGGGAGACCACCACAAGGTGGACCGAAGATCTGGTAAGAATGCGAGCAATGCGGAACCGATCGAAGTGGAGGCCTTTAGGGGAGGCTTACGTCCAGGACCACCATCGGCTGATGTTGATGATGAATGATATTAAGGACTCCAATATTGCAATTATAGTGAAAACTCTTATGTTTAATGATAAATAAAAACTTTGCTGGCTGTAACACCCTTTCAACCCCCTTTGGGGTAAGTGATTATGTAAAACCCATTCTTAGATGACCTCTAAACGGCTGAAGTAATATCTTCACCTAATTTTGGGTTTTCACGTTTAATAGTTTCCAAGGTTTCTGATGAGTAAAAGAATCTATAGATATCTATATATATATATATTATTCAATGAACGTGTATCGGCTGATAATGATGATGATAAAGCGTAGATTAAAAAAAATATTGAAAGAAAACAGTTATTTAAGTCCTGGATAGTTTTTTTTTAATAAGCGTCGTGTTGGTTCCGCACCAGGCGAAGAGACTTACTGGAAGCTGGTAGATGGAAGCAGCGCAGGATGGATTCCTGTAATGGATCCTTAGCGGAGACTGTAGGTCTTATAACCGACGATGATCCTAACAGTAGTTAAGATCAATAAACACACGGTTAAAATTTAACTGAAGAATTGAACGTGGTCGAAATGTCGAACCGATAACCTCCCTCAATCCGGACAGCGATTACACTGTTATAAATAAACAAGCATATGTGCATCGTAAACAATATAATTAAATGTAAAGTTGTTTATGTTCAAACCCATTGAACCGATGGTTTGTATCCGGCTCGAAGGACTGTGTGGAATAATTTGAAAGGCTTAACTGCTAAATAAAAAGGTTTACAAAAGAATGATACACTAGAGAGAGAGAAGGCGAGAGAGAGAGAGAGAGAGAGAGCAGTCTTATCATCGTAGTAAAATTTAAATATATTATATATAGGTCTCTGTTACGGGAGACGATCTAAGTAGCTACCACCACTCCTAATGCGGCCGAGATAGAATAGTGAGCAAACATTACTGTGGTCCGGTTTGAAGGGCTCTCTAGCTAGCGTAAATCGAGCGCAATGTGATACAGTATATATCATCCTAACTACCGCCACGTTGTTATGAGCGGGCGTATCACTTACTATCAAGTGAACGTCACGCTAGTATCGTCGCTTAATTGAATATAAAAAAGGGAGCATCGGTGCTCCGGATATCCTGTTAGAGAATGAGTTCTGACGAGACTGAGTACTTAACATATACTTAGAGTATACTTGAAGCTGTGCTCCTGCTTATCCAGATGTACCGTCCATTGAATGTGCTAATATCAAGGATAAAGGATTATGGTTTCTTAAAGAGTCAACAAACACAGTCCTTCCTCTGTGTTTAATTCTGATGGTGACGCCATCACCGGAATAATCCCGCGGTCGGTTTTTCTCATATTCTTTATTTCCTGTATCGCATTCCTTCGCAATGACAGATTACGTGACCGACATCAGCTCATCAATTGCTCTCACCAATAAGACCTTTATTCCAGGAGGACGAGGTCCGCAGTTTATGCGATTGGCTTAAACTCATTTTAACTGTTTAATACATTCACTAATATAAATATCGATTAATAATCGATTCGTGTTCTCTAATGTATTATAAATTATACTTTAATTTTCTAAATATTACTTTAATCATTATGTTATAGTAAGATAACGAAAATGCGAAAAATTCATATTAGTTTAATATACAAACGAATATACATAATTTAAAAGAAAAAAAAATTACAAATAAAAAAAATGAGTGTGGCCCATGAGGGGATCGAACCCGCGACCTTCGCGTTATTAGCACGACGCTCTAACCAACTGAGCTAATGGGCCGTTGTGTTTTCGGTTGAAATTATCAATTGTAAGAGTTTTGTATTGTATATTTAAAAACTACTTATAATTTAACTATACTAATACTAACTACAAACTACAGAAGTGTAGATGGATATGATATTCACTAATTTTTTTTAATTTTGCACAGTGACGTTACAAACAAAACGTTCACCTGATGAATAAGACGCTATTTAAGATATTATACACTGCACCACATTGCGCTCTTCGCCTTGAGACATAAGATGGTAAGTCTCTTTACCCCAGTAGTTACAACGCCCTTCAAAGCGGAATACATTGATGTTTGCACACTACTGTTCGTCTGCTGCAATAGACGTACGTAACTACCTAGACGGTCTGTAGCTACAGAGACCTACCAGCACACTACATTTTTTTCCATAAAAACTAGGTTATAGGTTTGCTTAACGGTAGACTAAACCTTGCATTGTAAAATCCTTATTATCACCTTATCTAGGAACGTCAGGACACGTTCTATTTTTAAATAAAATTAGGGAAGATGAGAATTTTTTTATTTTAGACAGAGACAAAGAGATGTTTTTTTAATTTTTGACATAATAATATTTTGTCAAAGCGAAACAGAATTCTTGTTCCATTTTCAAAATATAATGTCACACTATAACAATTTTTTTTTATGTAAGAGAGATATAAAGAGAATATATTTTTTAAATTGTTGACACAAGACATTTGATTGACACGATTCAATTCGCGTTCCATTTTCAAAATATAATATGTCACGACATTTTTTTTTTTAATTAGAGGCAGACAGAAATATATATATTTTTTTAATTCTTAACAAAACATTTCATTAAAGCGACACAATTCTCGTCCCATTTTCAAAATATAATATAGCACGATATATTTTTATGTAATAGATAGATGTAGAGACCTTTTTTTTATTGTTCACATAAAATATTCGATTAAAACAACACAGAATATACCTTCTATTTTTAATATGTAATGTAGGCACGATTTATTTCAAATGAGAGAGAAAGAGATAGATATATTTTTTCAATTTCGTGTAATAAATCGGTATTTGTTCTGTCAGCATTTATTTATTTCGCATTATACCATTTAACAATCATGCTATTATTAAAATTAGCTTATAATTTAAACATTGTTTGTATGCAATTATCAAGTCCCCTGTCGCGAGGTTATCTCCGCGAGATTTCGCCCACAATTATTTCTGCTATAGTTAATTTTTTTTTATCGCCGCATGTGTTTAAACATGAGACTTCGTTCCTGTGTATCTTCTCTTATCGGGCCTTGAAGTGTTTTGTTTGACAGGTTTTTATGTTATAACTGAAGGTAATGTAATGTTCGGAGATGTTTGCTAATAACAAGCGATTACGACAGTCTTATGTGAAATAATTTTTTTTAGACACTGCCACTGATATAAAACAAAAGAAAGAAAATATGGAGTTCAAGATTAGAATTTCTGAATATACCAGTATATTTTTTCTTGTTCTCTGATGATGTGTAGCGCTTGGTAGTCATTTTGACTTATACATAAATGATTAAGTTTTTCAATTCAAGATATAAAAGATGAATGTATTGGAACTTCTTCTCAAAGAAACTAGGAATGAATCTTCATAAAAATAATATTTTTTTTTTACTTTTGTATGTATTTATATATATTGTACATAAATATGTATCTATGAACTTATTTCAATGCTGTGATTTATTTTTTAATCTCCTCTCCACAATTATTTTTACCTTTTATACACCTACCTCATAACATCTCCACACCAGCCAAGGTAAACTGAGAGATAATGCCAATGGTATTAACTCCACTTTACAAGACGTGTATAAAATGGAATAAATAAAAATAAATTTAATGTTTTAATGCTTTCTTATACATATGCGAATATCGGGTATATAAGGACATGCGAAAAGTATTTAGCAATAAGCGATGATAAGATGTATGCGTTAAACTCGAAGTATTTATTTCGACTAGAGGTTTTAGTTTATCAGTGCAATAAACATTGTAACGATGTATCTGAGTTCGCAAGTACTTGCCTGAATATGTTTTATCTTCACGATATTACACATCAGATAAACTGTGATAGAACAGTTGGTGTGGGTTCGTTTCCCATCGTGAAGAAACCTTTATGTTCGAGGAACAGCTTCTGTGAGAAAGCTATCGCATCACAAGGAACGTTACAAGGATTGTTCATATATATAATTGTTTATATTAAACAGTAATATTAATATAATTTAATACATGGAATTAGATGCTGTTACCTAATTATTTTAATGTAAACTAAAAGTATTTCTTCTTTTGCCTCCAGACGTTAGATCTTCACAAAGATCAGCAATTACCATGCTCAGTGTTAATAAAATTCTAGTGTCGAATAATATCCTAACATTATATAATATTATTTTTGGTATAAACATTTTTTTTTATTTTCGTTCTTTTGATATATTAATGCTTTACGAGTCGCAAAAATATTATCAATAATTTAATCATGTTTTATGTATCCATTACATAGACATGGAATTTTCCGATGGTATAACCGAAAAAAAAAAAACAAAGTGAATAATTACTATAAAAAATACACCGCCGTGACCCCGCTGTAGCAGACACGTTATCACTTGTTGACATATGCCATGCTCCGTGGCAGGAGGCATTTGCGTAAGCTGTAATCGCCTAATCAGTCGACCAGCGTACGAGGAGCCGACAGCTTATTCACCAGCGGACTGCCGCCACTTCTGATGATAGCTCAGCTTGTTATGGCCGCTTTATCAGCGGTGTAGTCAACGTGGGAGCATTGCGGCGGACCGGCCGTCAGTCGGCGACGGATGGTCGTCGACTTAAGACCTCCTAGAAGGGATTTATACAGTTTTAACTTCTATTTTCCCAGTTTTATATTATTGTAGATGATGAAATAAGCACTTGATAATATTGCAATATTAGTAATACATAGATTGTTTAGAACGTATTGTTTATTATAAAAAATTAATAGATTTTTCAAAACAGATTCATTTATTATAAAATTGATTGATTATGATTATATAATACATTAATAGTTAGATTAAAACTAGTTAAAAAACATTGTATTCTAAATAGCCAAGAACAGCTGATCAAAAATATGTATTAGTACTACCATTAGTCAAAGAGAGAAAAGGTTTTCAAGGAAAATTTTTATTTAGGATGAACTAGCTAAAATACGGCTACCGTCTGTATATAAAAAACTAATTAACTTATAATTGTCGATAAAAATGCATTGAAAATAGTCTACTTTTAATGTGTAAATAAAGTGACAGATTGATTAACATGTTTACTCTAATTAACGTGACATTGTTTACAATTAAGCGATAATATAAATTCACGTCATAGTATAATACTACGTCGCGCATTTAGATATACCGATATTATTGTTATTTTCTTAATACGTTATTAAACTTCGTTATTATTTATTGATGTATCAAACAATGTGAAGCCCTTTTCTTTGTTAAATCTTAATAAAATTTCCATTACAACAACAACAAAAAAAACAAGAGGTTTATAAATGTAAGACAAATATAATTTTTTTTTAAATAATTAACTAAGACCTGGCCCAAATTTCACACGGTGATAATAAGAGTGTGAATAGAGAACTAAGCTTGAATACAACACTTCAGATTTTTGGTGATAACTAGAAATGGGCAATATAGTGGTAGTTTTATAATGAATGGGTGATGAACAACTAGTTTAGAACGAAATCCGATCGCCAACCAAACTCCACATCATGTGCCCTAGAGTTGAAGCAGCGACTTCCATGTTAATAAGCAAGCAGCCACTGCGTCACGGAGTCTAATCGGTATTTTTTTAATGAGGAACGAAATTGTATCCGGATGACAGTGGCCCTGCTTACAACAGATAAAAGTGCGAAACAATAAAAACGTTCACGTTGTTAATGTGTGAATACTTTACTCTGTTATTGAACATGGCCGCTTGTCTCTGAGCAAAACAAAGGCACGCGGTGCGCGCGTGGCGGCCGCGCGACTCGCTTTATAAATAGAACGCACTGTGCTAAAACCCCAACCAACATATCGTGGCGCGCCCTGCGCCCCGCGCGCGTTCGAAACGTCTCGCAGAGTCGAGGGGCGCGTTGCGCTTAACGGGGGCCAAGGTGAACTGGATAATGGTGTTCCTCGCGCCTCGCCTCCGTCGGTGCGGAGGACCACGCCCTGCTGGTTGCTTGCGTCTTGCGTTCCAAATTTGAAATTGTTGGCAATCGGTCAGACGGACGTTGAACGAAGAATCCAATACAACAACGCGCGAGTTACGCGCAGAGATAATGTTTAAGTGAATATTTTCCCGTTAACACGTTTTTATTAATTCATTTATTTAAAGTAAATTCTTGTATTAACCTTAATATTAATCATAAAATAAAAGTAAATTTCGCAGATTTAATAACGTTTATTTGCATCAGAGTTGCGTGTTTTAGTGTCTATGGTCATAGAAAGATTGATGTGACAAATGGCCTGACGCCAAAGCTAACACGGAGTTCTTGAAACATCGAACTTAATAAACAATATTTTATAGTAAACACAATAAAACTTTAAAAATAAGATTTCCTAAACAAGAAAAAGCTTTGACAAATGTAACAATTGGATGGTGAAGCGTATCTGCTCTAACATTCTAGCTCTCACATGTTGACAGTCGAAACACAGTTCTGCTATTATGGCAACAGATTTACGGGGATAGCGAGCCAGATGGGTTCGGAGAGCTGATAGATACTAAACATAAATAGATAGTGGATGATGTAATTTCCTTCTTTATAATCAATATTTATTTTGTTATAACAAACTTCCACGAAAAATGTATTTGTCATTCTTTCACTCTTCGACTTCGAATTGTTGATCTCCATAAACATAGAAGACTAAAGGATTATCTCTGAAGTAAGGTAATGAGCATAAACATGATGATTAAGACTCCATAAAATATCTGCAGTGGTTTTGTGAATTAGTTTAAAGTATGAATAATGTTACAATGTTTACCCGATGACAATGAATGTTTAAGGAAAGTTTTGTTGTAGAATACAAATAATGATTTAATAAATACATAATATAAAAAGCTCGCTTAATGTCCTTACATTTGCAAGGACATTGAATAGGCTAGCATCATCAATTCGCACTATCGATACCATCTGATACTTGTGTTCTTTTCTTGCAAGAATTAAGGCTATTTATCTACTTAGGTTAAATACAGGTGATGCATTACCTTTGATAGTTATTGTTTTTGAAATATTTCGATTTGCTCACGAAGCTTTGCTTTATTAGAATTATATATACAGTAAGAACCGAAGACACGCCTCTTCGAGTCTCACAACGCGTAGTTTTATCGCACTTATAAACTAAATTATCATCGCTACAGAGTTTCTTTTATTGATGTATACCATCAGAATCTAACTTATGGAACATGTCAAAACTCTATGGAAATGTGGAAAAACAAAAGACTTCTTTTAAATATGTTGTACAACGATAAAGACATTTGACGGTCTATAGGAATTCGTTGGGGAGACGCTTTATAAATTTAAATAACGATAATCCAATAACATAAAAGCGATGCTAAATAATTTCCGCCACCACAGAGCTACATTGATACTTCTTAATGAATTGCTTACGTAAGGAATGTTGCGAATAGGCTGAAAACGACGAAACGGTGTCAGTGGAATGATTAAATGTCCCAATGGTCACTAACGTTACAGACGTACAATGCACACCTCTAACAATGGATGTACCAGAAGAAAAAAAAAACACGTATTAGTACGTAGAAGGTGAGCCAGTTATGCGAACGGATATGAATAACCCAACAGCGTGGTGGGCGCGACGACCGATCACGCCGCCGTAGCGTGGCGCCTGACGTCACCACACGTCACCAAAGAGAACAACACGAACAAAATAACTACAGGCCAATATCGACCTTCTCTTTGGTAAAATAAGACCCATGTAAAGATGCTGTTGTGAAATGCATTGCCGTAGTTTTCCGTTCTCTTTGCGTAAACCCACCAAAGAATCTATGATTCGTGAGAATAACACGGGTTTTGGTTTACGCTTGTTTTCAATTACATCATCACGAAGTTACATGGAAGAAGGTCATGAGTTGAAATGAGAATAAAAATTAATATGCAGTAGTGAAAAATTTGGTCCGCGGCTTAATCCAGAATGCGATAATCACGACGATTCTGACAATGATGATCGCGACCGAGAATATGTGGAAAGAAAAATGTATAGCAACAGTCCACAACCGGAACAATAAGCCGAGTGCAAATGTCGAGACGTTATCGCAAAACAAACGCGACGCTATCGCAGCGACCGAGACTATATAAGCGCTTGAATCTACTACTCATCGCCCAGTGTGGATCGCACGGGTACACTAGGAACTACTACCAAACAAAGAAAACTCCAAAAACCCATTCTTGTATGGTTATTATACCTTTTAGGGATATTTGAATGATGTAACACAAATGAATGACACTATCATAAAGTAAGAAGTCATAAAAAAGACGGAATCAATTGCATCGCGACAATTCATATATGATAATGAATTCACTTTTAGATGAATCATCTGAACAAAAGGTTGCCCCTGTTGTTGCAATAATCAAAGCGAAATCGATAGTGTATAATGATACTGATGTAAACAAACAATAAGGTGACTAACGAGAAAATTTACATAACGAAATTAATTCACGTTATCAATATAAATATAAACAAACTTAAACAACAGCCTTCAAGGAGTTTCCTGAATTGATAAAAATCGTGCAATTAACAATAGAAATAAAAATTATTTAGGTCAAGGTGGCAATACAGTTAAACTGTTAATCACAGAAGTTGATAAATAAGTTTATAATCTTACAAAAGATAATATGGGTGATGCGTGGTATAAGTTTAAAATTAACCAGACTTCAGGACCCCACAGATTCGTTAGGAGAATTGGATCAATAGAATTCAAAAATTGACTAAAGCATTAATAGGTACAGGATTAAAAATATATTTTGAAGTTGTCTATCTTCACTTTATCAGGGGAATGAACTCAACAATTCATTACCAATTTGAAAACAATTGATTCACATCAGAGATAAGTCATTGTTAAGACATAATGCTTAATGTTAATCACATGCTTAGGTCTTAGCATCTAAGGGAGGAAAAGTATGAAATTTTAGTGTGATTTAGATTAATTCCAAATTTGTTGAATATATTTTTATCTTGATTTAAAACACTTAAATATAAACACAAATATGACAACCGATTTATGTTTTGATGCAATTAAAAAATGCTAACAGGAAAATGGAATTAAGGCTGAAGGTAGGAATAAAAAATACGCTGAATGCGGTCATAAGCTGTTCCTAGAAATATCAGCGGAGATTCAATTACTTTATCCTCCATCACTTTATGAGAAAACTGTCTAATAACTCTCTTTACTTTTATACAATTTTTTCTTGAATTAAGCAACGAAAATATCTGAACATCACTTGAGGGTGAGTAATACGCCTTAATATAACAATTGGGCACTTGTTAGTAATATAAACAATATTAAATTTGTGTGTGCATAAAATCTTACTGTAGAAGCAACTAAATATAAAGTTTTTAATATAAGAGGTGATGTAGAAATGTTGATAAAAAAGCTTTATCTTAAGTCATAGATTCTACTTGAGATATGTTACGAATGTCTCGTACAAGGCTTCAATAGATAATCCAATTGTAATTTTACTATATTAATGTTCATTCATTGATAATAATTATCACAGTAACTTATTAACTTTAATAATATTTTCGGTGTATTATGATACTATTTATCCTATTATTCATACATATCTTGTCATTGAAAGCTCGTACGTATGTGATGTAATTTTAGAGTTTTAGTATTACATTGTATGCTGTTATTCGTCAGGCAATACAACATTCTTATGAAATAAGCCAATTTACTAATCGAGTTGGTGAATAAGCCAGATGACCAATTCCCTCTACCCACCTCTGCTGTATGACGTTTTCTTCTTTGCATTCAATTGATAACGAAGAGCATAAATGCTAAAATTACTTATATTATTCAACTACGATCTAAAAATCTTACACCTAACAGTACGTGAAAATTAGAAAAAAAATGGTTTCTAATGAATCTATTGTTAGACGAAAATCTATTGACGGGTCAATAATTTAATATTTTTTTTATTACACGAAGCGACGGAAGCAGTGGGGTTTATATACGATGGTAAGTAATACGTCTGTCGATATCAACGTGGCGCTAGTTAAGACAGTGTATATATGCACCATGTTACATAGGATGTTAAGTCCCGGCAACAGAGACTAACCATCAGTAAATATTTATTATTATTATTATTATATTATAAGCTATAAATTCGGCTGTGTAGTTAATTTTGGTTAAGCATCATACAGACGCATCCACCGACATCGTATAATGAGGTCGCCTTTTTTAGTGCGTATAAAGAAAGCTGTCCATTGAGGCAAGGTGCGCGGGCGCGGCGGTGACGTCACGTGACGCTCGACTCGTCACGCCCACCGCGCTCGGGCGACTGACTGTGCAAGAGCCTGTCGCCGGCTGCTGTTGCAAGATTAAAAAAAAATATAAAACATTTTAACCGGCCAGTATTTTGTTTCATAAAGAGGTTTTACTTCAACCGCTAAGTGCTTTTTTGTACAAGTCGCGAAGAATAAATTTAACGAGTTCATTTTTTTTTTCATACAATTAAGCGACGAGACGGGCGGGACGTTCACCTGATGATAAGTGACACGCCCGCCCATATCAACGTGGCTCTAGTTAAGATGTTATACACTGTACTATATTGCGGTCGTTAAATCTCCTTTGCCCAGTAAATACATCTACAACGCTCTTCAAACCGGAACACTGCAACGTTTGCACAGTAATGTTTGTCGGCTGTAATAGGCACTGCAATGGTACCTATCTAGGTCTCCGGGATCAGAGTCATACCACCAGTAATCATAGTTCATTTTAACTAGTTTTCGCTATATCAATATCTACTTTTGGTTGCGAGCTACTTATGGCTGTTTGTCTAAGATTAACTTATTAAATACTTGTCTATGACTTGTAAGAAATTTCTATATAAAACCTGAAAACTATGTTAAGGTCGCGTTATTTCTTAGATTTGTTTCAGCTCCCTCCCTAATGTCATTTATGTATCCGGTTTTATTATAGATAAATTATTACACTGAACGAAATGTTTGAAATTTTACTGGTGGTAGGTTTCTTTTGCCGAAGACTCTCTAGGTTAACATAGTTAGGATAACATTTTCAGACCCCCAGGAATCAGGGTATATTTTAAGATTTCCACTGGGATAATAAAAATAGGGTAATGAGACTTAACATATTATCTTTCAAGGTGTGTGGTGTACTTACCAATAAGTAAACGAAAAGCTCTTAACTTATATTACTAGAAAGTTATCCAAATATATGGCGAATTTATTTTTCTTACATAATTCCCTTAGGGTCCCGCACATCGACTCACGGGACTCAAACCCACCACACCTGCTCGTGGTGCACCCTGCTAATCAACAAACGAGGCACTGGCTCCCGCCAACCCGCATTAGGCTAGCGTACTGGGTAGTGACTCAATCCCCCATATGAACCCCTACATAAGAAAGTCCCTAGCGCCCAGCTGTACAGGAGGATATGCAGACTGTATATAGAGATTTTTAGCGGAAGCCTATGTCCTGCTGTGGACGTCAATCGGCTGAAGATGATGATGAAATCCCTTAGATCTAAATTTGTATACATTTTTGTCAACGCCTCGTTACTGATTGTTGATGTTGTTACTATTTGTTTTGTATTCATCTCTATAGTTTTTAACAGTTTCTATCACTTTATAATATGTCTTTTTTTATTACGAGCTTAAAGCGTCTAAAAGTTTACATGGTCCTTGAGGCATTATTAGCAAATATGTAAAATTACTAAGTAATCGTAGAGCTTTCACGTTGCAACAATGAAGTGCGCTTAGGTTATGAAAGTGAGCGCTTATATCACCAAGCCGCCATGGCTTACGGTACAGACCGAAGGTGAAATCACTCGGAGCCTGCATTCCACACGCCTACAATTTAGTCGACTTGCTTTTAGCTTTGAACTTCCTCTACCTACATAATTTACTTATAGGTCTTCGTTGTCGGAGACCGTCTAGGCAGCTACCACCGCAGCTCATATTGTAAACGACAAATAGTAGTGTACATACATTACTATGTTACAGTTTAAAGGATGCTGTAACATTCACTGGGATATCGAGACGGTATATGTCTCAAGGCGACGAGCACAATATGGTGCAGCATTTACTATTCTATAATGGCGTCGTGTTATGGTCATGCGTATCACTTGCCGTTAAGTAAACGTCCTGTTCGTATCGTTCGCCAGTAAAATATCAGACGATCATTAATAAATTTAGTGACGTATGAGTTTTAGATAAAATATTGTCTTTTATATTTTATAGTATTTACGTAATGATTTTTTTTTATTCTAAATGTATGCAATAAACAAAATGGCCGTTATCTGTGCAACAAATGTTTTGCACATTCGTGACTAATTGTTTTATCACATTGTACTCATTAAACAATTATTTTTAGTCCCCTGTTGAACACTTTTATCGTATGGAAAATTCTCGAAGCTTTGTCTCTGATATTTGCTTTGGACTTTACCATTGGTCTGATTTCGAAAAAGACCAAAATGTATTATGACTTATATATTTGAAACTGGATCCATCTTTCATGGATTTCATCGTGTAAACTTGAAAGAAGATGGATCTCATAGCTTATTATTCTCAGGACATGGTTCAAAATTTAACATCAGATAGCGTTGTGATGGCTGATGGTAGGATAATAACTTGTATTGTCGTTTTACTGATTGAAAAAAAAGAAGGAAACTTAAGATAAGAACGTGATTATGCGAAGAATAACATCCATATGTATTGTCACAAATACTGAAGTAGTCGTAATTTGGTAAGTAAATCCTCGTATGGGTGTCCATCATGAGCGAAGAGCAGGTACGAAATGTCTGGTAATTAAATAATTTATATCCTTTATTATAATTTTTTTTTATGTCGAAGTTCGCGCTCCTATTTAATTTGACTTCATTGCAGACTCATCGGACTCAGGGCTCGCGGATCTGGTACCCACAAACTAAAAAAAAAAAGAAAATAATGTAAAATTAAAGTTAAAACGAAACTTAAAACAAACAAAACAAAATCAAAACGCACAAAACTAAATATATACATTATAATAAGTTTGTATATAAAAGAGGGCATCCTCTTTTATATACAAACTTATGAAAGGTGAGATAATATTGGATGGGGGAAGCTTTATTAATTATGTTATGATAATTTATCTCTTGCTATCTACATCCTGCTAGCTATACAAGCTGCCATAGATATTTTCCCACATTTTAGGTTGTTTTAACAAAGTTTTTATACAGATTCTTGGTTTTAAAATAAAATAGAATGGGAGCACGCAATTGCGCAATGGTCACACGTAAGTAACGTGATTTTCTAACGTCATTATTCATGTGATTTTGGATGCTCTGCAGCATCACACGGCGTGCGAGTGATGCGTTGACGGCACGGCGGGAATCGGGCGGGAAACCGATCGTCGTGCTACAGTGGCGCGCGGGAAGTTGCGTCACGCGGCACGCGAGCGTCGCGTGATGGCGGCCGTGCGCGAGCGACGGTCTGCGGCGGGGGGACAGGGGCGGCCACGGCCATCGTTCGAAGTTCGAAATTCAAAATATTTTAAAATGTTTAAGACGACTGCGCAGTATTCGGCATGGAGAGTTTAATCAGAAACAGAGTGAAATTGATGAGTAGAAACAGTATGTATTGATAAATGATGAAAGGTGGTTTAAGGGGTCTCGAACAAGATATCACCGGACCCAAACCAACATCATCTGCTTGTGGTTTACGCTGCTGGCCAGCGTGGTGGGAACTGACCTAAATCCCCCATATGATTCCCTACAAACAACGACTCTAGTGTCCGGCTGCATCGCAGGCCATGCAGGCTGTTATAAAGCCTATGCCCAGCAGTGGATGTCTATCAGCTGATATGTATGTATAATATAATAAGTTGTTTATATGATAATTAAGATGAGTTTAACTTTTTAATACTAGTCGTTAAACTAGAATAAACATATGTATCATAAGAACCGGATATTGAATTACTAACGTGATTAAAATTATACTATTAATACAAAGAGAAAATAAAAGCATAGTAGCTCGCTGGTCTAATGGTTAGAGCGTGCGGCTTTCATTCTGAAGGTCGCGGGTTCAAACCTCGGCATGTACCAATGACTTAATATTTAAGTTATGTACATTTGTGAACTTTAGTTACAACAGCGAGATACAAAACGGTGAAGGAAAACATCGTGAGGAAACCCGCACACTGATATCATCTTTGTGTGTGTGTGTGTGTGGGGTGGTCCCAATAAAGTGGCAACAGGCTCGCCCCCTGTTACACTGGACCTACATCTGACCACATCTGGCGAAATGTGGGTGTTTATTCACCTCTGCCTACCCCTACTGGGAAAAAGGCGTGACTATATAAAAAAAAAAAAAAAAAAATAATTATAGTTTAAAAATAATTAAAAGGGGAAAAAAAGGAAAATAACAAGTTTATAAGTAAATAAGATATTAAAGTTATTAATAATTACAGTCGAAGACCGTCTAGGTAGTAACTACACCTATTGAAGCCGACAAACAGTAACGTGCAAACTTTACTGTGTTCCGGTTTGAAGAGCCTTGTAGCAGGTGAAATTACTGAGGTAACAATTCGGTACATTATGTCTCAAGGCTATTTAGCACTATGTGGTGCTGTGTATATCGTCTTTACTAGCACCAATTTGTTACATATCACTTATTATCACGTGAATGTCTTGCTCATTTAGTGGCTTCGTCGAATAACCACTGGTTAACCACTGCAGCGACTATTTCTGCCGACAAACAGTAATGTGCAAACCGTACCGTGTTCCAGTTTGAAGGGCGTTGTGGCAAGTGAAAATAAGGTAACTAATTTTAACATCTTATATTTCTAGTCGACGACCATAATGTGATGCTGTGTATATCATTCTTATCAGTTACTACTAAAGATGATCGATATGGAAATCTTTGAGGGAGGCCTAAGTCCAGCAGTGGACGTCGATCAGCTGATGATGATGATGAAATAAATAAAACTAAGTTGAAAATATCATTATCTAAAACTAGATTAATAAAAGAAACCTTGTGAAGCCATTACCACAGAGACACTCCCACCGATATAAAAACTTTTTTATAATAAATAATACTTTTTTTTTTTAATATTTAAATCCATTAAATATGTAATCAATGACAGTGCTGATTGTAAATGCTGACCTTCCCCAAGTTATATCGTAATCAACGTAAGTAAAAGAAGATAATTTCTTATAGTTTTACTTAAACCTTGGATTAAAAGTATCCGTGGGCGTCATACTTGAAAAAAGGGGTTGTAAGGGGTCGAGCGAAACAACTCATAGGACCTTATTGTTTTCGTTTGGAGGGGAGGGAAAACGTCGAAAAGATACTGTCTTTGGGGAGAAGTCAGAGTTATGTAAAGATTTTTACCCATTAAAACCCCTCGGTGGTCAATTTCGGCGTTTGGACAGGTCACGGGATCTCCGTCCGGAACAGAACCTTGGTCTCGCTGAGGCTATGCTAGGATAGCCATTCTCAGGGATTGTTTTATGCAGACTCTACCCAGACATTGCCCTCCTGAAAGTCGTTAGGAAGGCGATGAGAACGCCTACCCTGACCATCAACGACCCCAAAGGCATTAAGGTAGGGGAACACCATTCACCAGTGCGACGTGTTGACGAGCATCAGCGCGAAGCTCACGGCACTCAAGTCAACCTTCTCGCTCGAGGTGCACCCTGATAACCTGATAACAGGTCAGCGTGGTGGGAAATGACCCAAATCCCACCATATGTATTTTCGATCGATGTGGGAATCTTTCGGGGAGGCTTATGTCCAACAGTGGACGTCTAACAGCTGCTGATTGATGCTTGTAACTAAAGTTAGTGTTTTTTGTCTTTATTACTAGATCACAGTCAGAAGCTAACCTAACCTAACCTAACCACAAAGTGAACTTAGTCTTGCTCTCTTCCTATTAGAGTTTATTCACATCCCACCACCGGAAGCCGACACGCGATCGGTCCGGCCGGACTGAATTACCCCAACACCAGGAACCCATACTTATAACAGGGTTAGAGTTAAAAAACAAAGAAGACAATTTTTTTTTTTATTAATTTACTGCAACAAAGTTGTAATATATAGTTCCTGATGAAAACTCATTACATTTGTTTCCTGAAGTGACTTCGACTCCAGGTTCGAGTTCCTGTTAACATTAGGTAAAAAGATTTGATTGTACATCATTAGCCTATAGACGTCCACTGCTGGACATAGGCCTACCTCAAAGATTCCCACATCGATTGATAAAGGAGTATTTAGACCTTTTCCCGCCACGCTGGCCCAATGTGGGTTGCAACGAGCCAGTGCTTGGTTTGTTGATTAGCAGGCACCACGAGCACCCTCACTTCACCCTTTGATTGTTTTTTATAAAAAAAAAATATGCAATGCACAAAAAATGTTGTCGACTTGAAAAGGGTAAAGATGAACATCAAGATTGGATCTTCGCAACAAATCGTTTTAACCTCTTGATTCATAAAAGAGTAATTACCTTTAAGGTTAAATCTTTTGTAACCACGTTTTGTTTTTTTTTTTTTTCTAACTTTTTTCTTTTAGTAATTTTCTACAAATGGCGCGTAATTACACATTCAAACAGTTAACATTATCTGTGTATATATATACTTTGGCGTGACGTATTTTGACGTTCACCTGATGGTAAGTGATACGTCATAACAGTGTGACACTAGTAAAGAATCTCCACCATCTTGCGCTGGTCATCTGAGACGTTAAATGTCGAGTATTGTTACTAAAGTGATTGCAGTAGCTACAGCGCCCTTCAAACTGTGACACAGTAATAGGCGCTGCGGTGGTAGTTACCAAGATTGTCTCCAGCAGCAGAGACACTACCACCAGCCTGTCACCAATTTCGAATACAAGCATATTAAAATTAATAGTACTAATACAAAAATAGCGTAGACCATTCAGGTCCAAAGTCCAACCGCGCCCACGGTGGATGATTATTTTTAATCTGTGATCAAAGCGGCCGGCGGCTACTAGTGGTAGGTCTCTGTTACCGGATACCGTCTAGGTACTACCGCAGCTCCTATTTCTAGCCCCGAACATTACTGTGTTCCGATTTGAAGGGCGCTGCAGCTGTAATCACTGACGTAACGAGATAACATCCTATGTCTACAGACGACAATCGCATTGTACTGCAGTGTATAACATCCTAACTAGCGCCATGTTGTTACGGGTGTGTCACTTACCAATAGGTGAATGGCCCGCTCGTGTCGTCGCTTCATTGAAAAAAAAAAAAATATTTGTACGTTCCCGCGCTGTCAGAAGGAAAACCAAAGAGGTTATTTGGAATTTACGCTTGTACTAAATGCCCCAATACATATCATTTATTCCTTTCGCTGAAAAGTATAATAAATGGTCATAAACCATACATATATGTGTACCATATGTTGAACAAAACTTCTATATATTATATGTACCTATATATGTTTTTTAGATTGTTTATAATAAGATAGTAATATATTAAATATCATCAAGTAACTATTAATACTAATAAACTTTTACATCATCCCTCTTGCTGAAGACTATCTAGGTGATTATCACCGCAGCTCCTTTATCTGCCGCCAAACAGTACTGTGCAAACATTACTGAGTTCCGGTTTGAAGGGCGCCGCAGTTAGTGCAATTACTGAGTTAACACAACATCTTATATATCAGACGATAAACGCAATATGGTGCAGTATATAACATTCTAACTGGCGCCACGTTGTTGTGGGCGTGTCACTTACAATTAGGTGATCGTCACGCTCGTCTCGTCACTTCATTGAAAAAAAAAAAAATGTAACTAATTTATAGTACGAAATTTTTGGTTCATATCTCTAATTACAACGCCCTTCGAACCGGATCGCAGTAATGTTTGTATCTGTTTGTCGGCAGCAGAAGTCTCCACTAAAATTTGATCAGTAACATTGTTATCAAAATTATACTACTTTTTGAATTTAGCCGTAATGATAGTAGCCCTTGAGTCCCAGCAGTGGGAACGTTACGTGGGTTATTTCCGTAGAGAAATTAATCGAGAATTGTGAACGTACAAGGACTCACCTCACCACAGCGGTATCGCTGTTCACGTGTTCACCTCACCTTCACGATCCGGACGCGTGTCCGACCCGAACTCCGGCACCACTGGTTTTGTATAAATGCATCATTCATTGTATTGTGCACAGTATAACGCTTCACGCGAAAAAGAGCGCTATTCCAAGATCATTAACTATACTTCTTCCATCCCAATTCCTTGAAGAAACATCAGCTCCAGAAGGTTCCAGACGGAGAGCGCAATACATTTTACATCAACCGAATTTGAATATATAAGCAGCGGGTTTCTGTTTATGACGGACATTGATAGATATCGATAATTTTTTTTTATCCATTTAATCTGCGAGACGATGGGGACCTTCACCTGATTGTAAGTGATGAACGCTAGCTAGGATGCTGCACCACAATGCGCTCGTCTCGCCACATAAAGAATTGAAATTTGTCAGAAATATTCCCAATCATCGGCATTCCGCCCATTCCCTTGTTAACATCCCCAAAACACCATTGGGGGAAGGAATTTTGTAAAATCCATTCTCAGTTGAGCTTTAAACGGGAGAAGCAATATCTACACCAAATTTTGAGTGTTTAAGGTCAATAGTTTCGAAGATAAGTTAATGAATATCTGGATACTGGATCACAATAACTCACGGGATCCAACCCATCTTCACCAGCTCATGGTCATCAACAAACCAGGCTCTGGCTCCCACCAACCCGTATTGTGCCAGCGTAGTGGGAAATGGCCCCAATGTGGGAATCTATGAGGAGGCCTATGTCAAGCACTGAATGTCTTTCAGCTGATGATGCTGATGATGATATATCACTGCGTCATGGCTAAGTGGGAGCTGCTTGGATGTTCGAAAAGAATTAAACATTTACCCTTAACATATGTATGTGTAATATATAATAATAAACAACCCTCTTAATGGTCCCACGGTTGGGATTATCAATCGCGCTGACCAGAAACGAATTGGATATAGAATGATCACGGAGGCTGTACTTGAAGAACATTTTTTTTTTAATCGTAAATATTAATGCTTGTCCACTTGGTTTCAAGTGATGATGTAATAAGTGATGGTGATGCACCTTTTTTCTATAGCGAGGGAACTTTTAAAAGATAACTTGCTTCTGGGGAAGACAAGGTTATGTGGGGCTTCTACCCACTAAAACCCCCTCGGTGTATTAGGAGGGGCTCCTGGATCTCCTACGGAAAGCACCGGTGCCCCCTGCACTCTGGCTAAAATATCCCACGGAAGGGCAGAGCCCTCTTTAGCAGTCACGCTGTGCTACAGCAAATACAAGACCATTATGCATTTGCCGTCCTCATAAGGCTCTGAGGGCCCCCACACTCAAAGCCCACGAACCCGAGGACCCTTTCAGTCGCCTTGTACGACAGGAACGGAATATCTTAGTCCTACTCTTAATAGCACGAGACTATAAAGCTGTAAAGGACACTAACCTAGTAACAGCTTACTGTCTTGAAGCCACCAACGTTCCACACCCTTGTTGTTATTATCAAGAAGGGAGGCAAACTGGGGATGTTTACACCAAAAGTAATTTTGACTCGATGAGTGTATGATCATGTAGTAGTAAAAAGGGGATGATGAGACGTGCCGTCTGAGTTGTATCATCATCAGCCGTTAGACGTGCACTGCTGGATATAGGCCTCCCCTAAAGATCTCCACAAAGTTCATTGAAGGGAATTAGGTCTTAGTCCAACACGCTGGCATGTAAATAATAAAAAGTTCAAAGTAAATATAAAGAAAAAGAAGATGGAGATGACTAAGGGATGATTTTGTTCCAGCAAATGAAAAGGGATGCTTTTATTACAGGAAGCGACGAGGCGACGGTCTTCACTCAGCGGAAGAAGGAAATGAGAATGAAGAGTAAAAAGTGAAATCTGTAAAGAAAGGCACTGACCCAACATATGCAAGGGAACAATTAAAAAAAAAATACGCTGACCCAGTGCGGGTGGGTAGTTAGAACCTCGTCTGTTGTTCCGCTGGATGAACCACATTCACGTGAGGTTGGATTGGGATCCGTCAGATGATGGGTGGAACCCCTCACACCCATTCTCTTCGAGTTGTATGAGCACGATCTCCTTACAGACTCCTCTGTTAGAGCATTATACTCTGTATGCTGTGAGTTGAGGTCTAGCTGACCTTCAAGGTTATTGGTGAACATGTTCAGCTACCAGGAATCGATATTTCCGTTTAGTGCACTAAAATTGGCATTAACGAGAGCCAAACGGGCGGCGTGAACTAGTGCGTTATAAATAATGTAATCGCCAAGGGCGGGCGGTGTTTGTGTCGGAAAACTACCGACACGTCGCGTCTGTAATTTGAAACACGTCAGCCTTGTAGCCACACTTCCGCTGAATGTTTTTTTTTTATTCGACAACACTAGCAACACGTTTACCTGATGACGTAGCGCTAGTTAGGATGATATACACTGCGACAATGCAGTGCCTATTTCATCCGACAAACACTAGTGTGGAAACATTACTGTGGTCCTGTTTGTAGGGCGCTGTAGCTACTGTAATTACTGGACTAATGAAATTCAATATCTTGTCGCGGAAGACCAGCGCAATGTGATACTATGTATCATCCTAACTAGCGCCACGTTGTTATGGACAGCTGTATCACTCATCTTAAGGTGAGCGTCTTGTCGCTTAGAGTGATAAAAAAAAAAAAAACTTCACCTATCACATGTTAAGAGGAACAGCAGGTCTGAAACTTTACCACCTACCGACCTCTACATGATGATGACCCCCCTGTTATTATTAGGTAAAGACCAATATAATAATGAGTATGATAAAATAAAATAGACCAGTTTTTTTTTTATTTATACTGCTGGAATATTTTTTTTATAATATACCTTTGCCTTTTTTTATATCTGTAACATATCAATCAATGCGCGGCCTCACTACCGCGGTTTCGAATCAATGGACATGTGCATCGAAAAACGATTATCTGATTCTCTTAAGCAGGTTTCCCACTTTATTTACTTTAAAGCCAATTTACGTTCCCACTGTTGGGGCACAGAAAACTACCCTCAATATGAGGGCGATTAAACATACCATAGTTAAACTATTTATACTATAATAAGTGAAATACGGCGATAATCAAACATTAATTTACAACAACAAAAATAACTATAATTATCGTAACACCATCAATAACATAGTATAATCTGTTGCTGTGTAAAATAAGATATATAGGACGTTCATCATCATCATCATCATCAGCCGATAGACGTCCACTGCTGGACATAGGCCTACCCCAAAGATCTTCAGATACAGTCAGCGTGGCCTTCAATACAGCTGGGCACTAGGGGTGTCGCATGTAGAGGTTCATATGGGAGGATTTGGGCCATTCCCATCGCGCTGGCCCAATGCGGGTTGGTGGGAGCCTGAGCTCACGGTATCCACCTGCTGGTGATCAACAAACAAGGCCCTGGCTCCCGCCAACACGTGTAGAGCTACCGTGGTGGGAAATGGTTCAAATCCACCCATATGAATCTCTATAAATGTAGTGATCTTTGGGGGACAGCTATGTTCAGCAGTGGACGTCTATTGGATGATGATGATGAAATATATATCATAAACATATTGTGCTGTTCACTTTGTTACCGTGGTAATTCGACTGCCTACAGTGGCCTTCAAAGAAATCCAACTACTCCTGGTAATATACATCCCTTTTAAATCATAAAGAAGTCAATCATTCATCTCAAACTGAAAGGATAATAGAAGTTAAAGATAGTGTGGGGGTACTTGTGATTTTTTTTTATTCTACGAAGCAAAGATCACTTGATAGTAAGTGATACACTCGCCAATAACAATGTGGCTAAGAAATAGAGGTTATTCGTTACCCCAGTAGTTACATTAGCTATAGCCCCCTTCAAACCGGACCACAGTAATGTTTGCATACTGCCGTACGGCGTTATGAATGAATGCTGCTGTGATACCTTCCGGTGCGGTCTACAGCAGCACTTTTTTCTTTTGCTTTTCCTGGGGGAGGGGTGGCCCCGCTTATCCATCTTAGCTTCACCATGGACGTCCAAGACATGGCTACCGAGCTCCACCGCCAGGAGACGACAGGAACCAGTTCGGAGTGCCGACAGCAGATCAGCCACCAGTAAAGTACATACGAATATATTTCAATATGGCGTCAGATTGATAATAAACAGATGAATAAACTTACTTCTGAGAACCAGTGCAGCAGTTCATACTGCCCAGGTCCTTCAGGATATGAGGCAGGAAGCTCTTTCATCACAGTTGGTGACCGAAGAAGTGATCAGCTCGAGTCAATGTACCAAACGCCGCCATGTTATGATACAGAAGTAATCTAACATGGTTATTATTTATCTGTTATTTAAGCGGGGGCTTTGTGATAACGTTATCAGTGAAAGTGTAATTCGGTTGGGTGTGACGTCACGAGCACGACACGACGTCGTGAGCGGCGCGTGGGCCCGTCGTGATTATAAAAAAAAAACACTAACGTGTCGTACGACGAACGGCGGACGCTGACAACTACACTAGCGGCTACAGTGCGGTATATGATGAAATCGATTTATTGTTTTAATACACACCAACTAAAAAGGCAAAAGGCAAGACGACATACAGCCATAATTTTTTTTTACATATTTTCTTTTTATTACGAATCAAGCCGGATGTCACCTAATAGTATATAATGGCGATTTTTTTTAATCAACGCAGCAATTAAACTATATGAAACTATCACCTGTTGGTAAGTGATATACCTTTTTAGTACAATGTGCGCTAAGCACGAGACGAGAAGATGTTCAGTCGCTTTACCACAGTACACTAGCTGCAACACCCTACAAACCGGAACTCGGTGATGTTTGCACGCTACTACATTTCAGCGAGATTTGGCTCTGTGGTGGTAACCTTTACTGTCTTTGGTAATAGAGACTTTTTTTTTTTACTTCATCGTTTTGCGAAGGAAATCTCCAGGGCATTAGTGTCTGAGGGATATTCTGATGGGGATTTCCAACTAATTATTTGGGTCACCTTGACTGCATCAGAAGGTACCCCGGGTATTCCCGTGTACTGGTCGTATCTCTAAGCCTTTGTAGGTGTTAGTATTCTTTAGTATTTTAATTAGTGCACTAGTAAAATTACTAGGCGCGTGTCATCTGCAGTAGTATATGAAGGCTGTGTTTCGTGGATTTTTTTTATAACAAAATTCTAATAGCCATTTCCAAAGCTCATCATCATCATCATCAGCCTTTGTTAATGCACTGCTGGATGTAGCCATATCCTCATTGTCTTCCACCAAATAAGGTCCTCAGACTTTTATATCCACCAACATTCGACAACTCTTACGATGTTTTGAAACCATTCGGAGGAAAGGTGTCCTGTTCACAACCTCCACTCGAAGACTTTCCTCTTCAACCAGCAGTCACTGATACATGGCGGATCCACCATCCACTTCCGCTTTCAGATTTTATGAGCTACGTCGACTTTAGTGTTAAACTGTTTCATTGAGGATCTTGTTTCAAGCATATCTCTCTCCAGCGTCCGCTGTGCGACTTTGAATCGGTGGATCAGCCCTACGGTCAAATACCATGGATCAGCACCATGTGAAGAGTAGGGCATACTGGTACTTTCCTCTTGATATATTAAGGATTCTGCAAGGTAATGATCTAGCGGAGTTTCCCAAAGGCAACTCATCCGAGCCGGATGCGTCTATCGATCTCCTCGTTGAAGATTTACAAAGTTATAACTAAGCAACAGCTCAGTAGCTTAGTTTGTTGCTTACTGCTTAATTTTACGAAGCACCACGGCTTCATATCAAACGTGTAAACTATTTCTCAAGCTATTACAAAATGCTACAAATATACTTCAATGTTTATTTATAAAGAAACAGCTGCGAGAAATAATTCTCATTGAAATATTCGTATCGGCCATTAAATTGTATTCGTAGTACTAACACAAATAACTAACAACAGTTTTCAACAATAAAAGAAATTAAATACAACTATCCAGTGATTTTATCTGTTATATTACTACCTTCATTTACAAAGGTAATTATTTTTTTTTATACCCAAATTTATTGAAGAATTGTTTGAAAGGAGTTCGTTAGAGTTTTCTCTGAGATAACTTTCGTCTGTTGTTTGAAACATTTAAGAGATATATAAATCGATTATTGACTAAGACAAAGCAATCGGTTCGCTTGTGCACTGCGAAATGAGTGACGTCATCGAGTTTTAATACACTCAGGTACAACAGAAACAGATCTGTAGTCGCAGGTTATTAACAATAGTAATTCCTCGTAGTGGAAGGATATTAGGATGGCGTACGAGCCACCGGCTTTCCTACATTCCGTGACATTTATGCATGGAGATCTCAGTGTTTTGGTGGAAATTCTATATAACCTAGATATTATATATCCAGTCTTGTAAATACTAAGTATAATTGCATAATTAAACATACAATGTCACGTAATAGGTATTATATTATTTGTTAGGTAATTCATTCTTTCTCCTGCCCTTTTCACAGGTACGTGTGGGGTGAGCACAGTATGTACTTCTCTTCCATAAAGAATATATTATTTAACTAATAGTTTTGCTGACGGTATTAAGATTTTATGTAAGAAAAATGTGTATTAATGCTTGTGTAAGTTTTTCTTCTGTTTTCGCGATATCGTGCAGATAACCGTAGCCGCGTTATCAACGCGGCGGCGGCGCGGTGCCGGCGCGCCCGCTGCGGACAGTCGCCCGCCGGCCTCCCGCCGCACGGAACCGCCGCCTCGCCACCACCGCACCACCGCCTCGCGGTGAACCTCACACCCCACAACCCACCCCCAGTGTAGTGAAGTGCAGTGTCCGTGAAAGTGAGTAGCGTAGAAACAAAAACAACAGTTATAGGTCAATATCTCTTTATAGTTTTTTAAACCTTAACATTTCTAACAAGTAACACGAGTCTTCTTAAAGTTATACAGCTACTTAAGTAGTCAAGTTGGGGGACAGTCTTTGATGAGTACTATAAGCTAGGTAACGATCGTGAGATCTGGATCACAGTTGTGTTTGGGGGCCCTCATTGCATGGAGGCCACGGTGAGGGGCACGAGCGGTGGCGAGGGCAGCAGCTTGAGCACAGGCGCAGGCGGCGCGGCGGGCGCGCGCTCCTTCGCGTGCCTCTTGACGTGCTTCGCGAGGTGGTCGGAGCGCATGAAGCGGCGGTTGCACACCCGGCAACCGAACTTCTTTTCGCCGGTGTGCGTCCTTCTATGTCGCGAGAGCTCGTCGGAGCGGGAGAACCTGCGCTCGCAGCCGTCCCACGCGCAGCGGAACGGCCGCTCCCCGGTGTGGGTGCGCGCGTGTGCCTTCAGGTGGGACGATTTGAAGTAGTTCTTGCCGCAGCCCGGGTACGAGCATTCGTAGAGCCGGCGGCGAGCGGCCGGCGCCGGCGCGACCAGCCACAGCGCCGTGGTCGGCAGCAGCGCGCTCGGCAGCAGCACTGCGGGCGCGGGCCGCGGCGCCAGCGGCACCCAACCGGGCGCCGCGGCCGTGGCGCAGGGGCGTGTCTCCTCTCGCGGCCGGCACTCGGGGTGTGGTGACGGTACGCGGCTCTCGACCTTTGGCCTGCACTCAACAGGTGCAACTGCCACTTTAACTTCAACTCTCGGTCTAGCCTCTTGGTGCAGCGACGGTACGCGATCTACTGGTTTTTCGGGTGTAGGCGCCGGGGGCGCGGGTGTAGTCTGGGTTCGACTGGCGATATATTTCACTTGTGAGTAACTGTGGCCACGGTTCATTTTAAATTTTAGGGTCTTAAGGATGTTCATGTTGGGTGGGGGAGGTGGCAGCGGCTCAGGACTGCAGGTGCCGTCCTTATGAGCGCGCATGATGACCGATGGGCGGCCACAGGGCTCCGGCGGTGGTGTACTGAGCAGCAGCCGCTCCAGCTCGCACCGGGACCGCTTGCTGCACTCATCCTCGCCCTCGGAATCTGAAGGCTGCGGGGTGACCACGCCGGCCGGAGGAGACTCACGAGCCCGTTTCACAGCGGCCTTCTTCAACGGCAGCTCTATCTGTATGACAAAGAGATAAATGTAAGTGAACGGTCCGAGTGCGGTCGCGCGCGCGCCCTGCGCCATGCGCTCTGCGCCGTGCGCCGTGCGCCTCTGCAGCAGGGCGAATTTTTTTTTTTTAATTTTTTGAACTTTTTATCGGTCGCTTTCCGAAAAAAAATAACACTCACTTTGCAGTCCATCAACGGTGGAGTTGACGGCGGCGAGAGAGGACCGCAGACTTCCAACATAGTAGACATGTCGATTACAACTGTAACATTCAACGGGGGGGAGGGAAACTTTCTTTTCAATTGAGCAAACTTATCGTGCGGCGCGGAGTGGACGCGGGGCTCACTAGGACCCGTGTAGCTTCGTCGGCGAGCGGCGGACGAATAAACCGCTTCGCGAGCGTTCGAGGTACGAGGCACCAGCGGTCGCGGGGGCTGCGGCGGCCGGCGGGCGGCACGCGGCCAATGGGGGCGCGCGGCGCGGCGGCGCGGCAAGATGGCGGCCAATGGCGGCGGAGTGATCACGCAGCGGGCGCGTGCCGGCGCGTGTCGTTCACGTGCACACGGTGTGGCGCGGGCGAGGTCGGCGCGCGTGACGTCACCGGCGCGCCCCCGCGTGACGTCGCGCGGCAAGGTCGCCGGCGCGCCCGCACCGCCTCACCGCCGCACCGCCGCACCGCCGGCCGCCCCGCGGCAGGTGTCGTCGACCCCCCGACCACGTACATCATCACCACAGCACGACGATGATGAGAATCATCCAGAACCCGGGGCGCGTACGGAGCGCTCGCCCCCCTCACGCAAACATTCCCGATAACAGTTATCGGCGAGCACGCGGTACGTATTACGTACGGTCGTGCTCAAGCCAACTCATTGCTTATTATTTTCACAAAACTTATCGCGGCGTTGTTTATTTAGTTTGTCAATAGTTATCTGTAAATAAACATCGTTATATATATTTTAAATGCTCTTAAAAAGTGTAATTAACAAATGTAAATATGCGGCAAGGAGTCCACAAAGTTTAAATTCCCACGGTTCGTTATCGGGCGCTATCAGCTGGGTCAGAGTGGATGGCGGCAACACTTGCCGCCGACGTATCGCTCGTGCGAAACTTGCCATCTGCGACTCGCGATACTAAACGATATCGATGTGATGTTCTATCGATTGTGTACGTATCACGATACAATTACAGACTTTATTGTTGAACATAAAAAAAATCTATATGCAAATATATATATGCTTATGTCCAGCGGTGGACGTCTATCGGCTGATGATGATGATGATAATATGCATAAGCAACTGAGTAGTATAAATACATATAGCTCGTGAATATCAATACAAAAATGTATAGTACATTCAATTTATACAATGCTATAAAACTCCTTTACAATATAAGAAAGAGTATTGAAGATAAAAACTTACTAATACTTAAAATTGTATCAAAACAACCGAACAATTTAATGACGATTTTTTTTTAATATAAGAAATTTAATAGGAAATTAAATTCATCGAAAATAGTACGTAATTTTGTATTTAGTATTATGTTAGTTAATAGTAATTAGATAATAGGTGTTTAGGTTAAAATGGGGTTGTCATAGCCTTGATAGGTTGAGAGCCTTTAAAATAAAGAATAAAAAAAAGTCAGAAACCATCAAATACTATAAAAATGTATAATTAAAATTATTAATATTAATACAGAACAAATCAGTTATAAAAATTGTTCACATTTCAGATGATCGGACATTCTAAAGGATAATCTTCAGGATAGAGCAATGCGAGCGACAGGAGTGACGGCAAGGAGAATCGGCTCTCACCTAAGTTGGGGTGAACAGTTCAAATGCACAAAATCGTTTATGCACGAACGAAACCGTTAGCACTCAAACGGCCGTGAAAGTGAGGGGAGCAACACGCGCTCAGCGAGTGATCACACGCCTCAACACACAAGCGACTAGCGGACAGTTGGGACACGCCCTCTTTTACACGAGACTTGATTTTACTCTTAAAGTTTATATTCGCACCCTGTCATCCAATTTTCATGTGATGATGATGATTTGGTCGATACAAATACTTCTGCGAGTAACAATAATATCCTCTGGTGGGAAGTAGTTCCGTTCCGTAAGGATGTACTACATATTTATAAAACATAGGATTAACAAAAAAAAAATTGATCCGACGACAGCAAACATTACTATTTAAAGGGTGTTTTAGCTAGTGAAATTACTGGGGTAACGAGACTTAAAACCTGACGTATCGATGTAATGAACATAATGTGGTGTTTATCACTCACCATCGGGTGAACGTCCCGTTCGTCGCTTTGTAGAAATGGAACGAACGTATTACACGAGACCATTGTCCAGTAGTGGTCGTCATCGGTTGATATGAAGATGATTTTGAACAGCGCAAATCTAATCACTTGCACCACACAGAGTATTGTGTGTGTGAGTAACAAGTTCGTATATCGTTACACCATGTGTGTATATGCGTGTGTGTGCATTGCGCGTGTATATGTGTGTGTGCGTGTACACACAACGCGCGGTGACGCGCGCGCCGCCCGCGATACCGCGCCAGTGACTCATTCACTGAGTAATGGCCGCTGGTCTGGCCGCTTCTAAATCGTTTCTACGTTTTCTATACTGTCACTGGGTAAATACTTCCGGTTTTTATAATTATTAATCATCATCATAGATCGATAGAGGTGCGCTGTTAGGCATAGGCCTCCCCCAAAGATCTTCACACCGAACGGCCCTGCGACACCCGTATCCAGCGGCATCCTGCGACTCTCACTAAATCGTCTGTCCACCCTGTCCGGGACTACCAGTACATGGCCGCCACTCGAGAACCTTACTGCCCCATTGCCCATCGGTGCCTCAAGTATCAAGACCACCCCATTGCTACTTAAGTCTAGTAATCTTTTGGGCTCTGTCGGTGACTTTAGTTCTTAGATGATATTTCAAGCATAGTTCTCTCCATTCTCCTTTGAATGACTGAGTTTTTATAACGCCGATAGTGAAGGGCACACTGTAACACCAGTACAATGTCACACATTGTTTCTTTTTTTAGCGATCAAATGCTTTTAAATAAAAAGCTATGATAAGGTGTAGAAAAAACATCCCTTTGGAAATACCTAATATAATCGGAACCAGTTCGGAGACCAGTTCTGTAAAATATTCAATTACTGTAAAACAGACCGGTGTGCCGGGTTAATATATTTTAATAGCACGAGATAACCTCAAATTACGTACATTTTTTACTCTAATGGAGACAGACAGCGATATAGACGTTGGATGAATATTAATACATTAAAGGGTATAGGTTAAAAGGAACAGTTAATTACAATTGTAATCTCCACAAGTGTCTACATCTAGTAGTCTAACAATAAGTACATGGATGGTGCCCTGGAGTCGCGCCTGGATTGTAAGGTTTGATCTCCTCAGGTTGAGTCTCATGTGAAGTAGACCCTAGTGAGGAAAACTTCATGCTGCAATCACATCTTTCATTGACTTATGAGATCCTCCAACCCGCACTTGGCTGGTTCGTCATATCACAGTTACGACTTTAGTTTAACACCAACACAGTTAAACATAGAATTTGTACATACGTTTTTTTTTATACAATTCAGCGACAAGACGGGCGTTATATTCACCTGATGGTAAGTGATACACCCGCTCATAATAATGTAGCGCTAGCTTGCATGTTATATGCGGCAGCGGATGTGTTCGTCGCCTTGAGACGTAAGATCTTAAACTTCGAAACACCGTAATGTTTGCACACTACTGTTTAGCAGCGGAAATGGGAGGTGCGGTGGTACAACTTACCACCAGCACCGAGGTGCTTGTAATACAAGCTGCGCGGTATTGCTCGTTTATGTTGCTCACTGCGCCGGCGCGGGCGCTAAGTTTACATAACACTCGAATGAAAACATACACAGATGTTCAGAGAACCATTGACGCATCATGAGGTCTCTGAAAGTATTGGATCTGAACACTCCAAGCTTGTTACAGATATTGCTTCTGCAGTTTTTTTTTATTGTTCTCTTGCATGTTTTGGGCCAAGGCCTATGTATACATGTTCATTTACCATCATTATTATTACTTATTTCTATACTTTTTAGTTTATCCTTCATACTCTTCTTTAATTCTGTCTTATGTATCACACTTCTGTTCTCTTTCATACTGCATTTCCTTTTGCTTCTGCAGTTTAGAGGTCAGCTAAGAATGGATATAACGAAATTCCTTCCTCAAAAGGGAGTTGCGGGGTTGTTGCGGCTAGTAAAGCGGGCGGGGAGCTGTATTATAAAAATAAGTTTTTTTTTTTATGTAGACAATATTGTATATAGTTTAAATTATTGTGAAACCTGGTTTCTAGATTTGTATCGCGTCGATGTTGAGTATTGCAAGGGCGAGTCATGCGTGGTTAATGTGGTAGTGCGCATGCGCGAAGCGTGTTTGGAACTGCGCGCCTGTTGAGCAACATGTAGCGTATCGTTTACGTGTGTGTGTACACGGTCGTGTGTGGGTGTGTGTGTGGGTGTGTGCGTGGGTGTGCGCGTGCGCGCGTGTGTTGCGCCGGTCAGGGCTCGCCGGCACGCGGCCGATGCGTGATTCCTTCACAGCGATTGTTACCATTATGTTTTGTACACACCCTCGTCGCATTTCCGTTGTACTATCAGTGTTTTTTGTCTTGGTAATGAGACAATTCGGACATTAGTGTGGTAATAAGTTATACACCTGCTTATAAGAACAGATATGTTAATATAGTATACACTTCTTTGTGCTCGTAGTTTTGAGAAAAAAGATATATCGTTATCTTATTAATTTTACCAGTGACAACGTCGTTGAAATCAAAACACATTAAAGTTTGCACAGCACTGCATGGCGGTAGAACTAGGAACTGTGGTGGTTGGTACATACTTAAAAGGTCTTCGGCAAATGGACTTTCGAACAAGTCTAGTTATATATACATGCGTTTAAATTTTATATTACTGGTGTTCAGTAAAAGAAGACATAACTACAAATACAAAATTTTTATCACTGATCATTTGTGTAAATATATGTGTGTAATCAAAACGGGTTCTGTTTTCGTTAATCACGTGAAAACTAGTGATCGTATCGAGACAGAAATTTGCTGCGGAATGTTTTGTGGATGGTTATAGGCTATTTATATTTTGAATTTCTTAGATCCTTCATCATTTTATTTCAAATTATGTTATGTAAACATTTTCATTTGGTATAATTTGTACGGTTCCTATAGTAACGGTTGTTATAGAAAATCATTTGCGGTTGCGGTGACTCTCAAGGAATATTTTAGACTAAATCTTAAGTGTAATTCTTACATTAAGGCTAGCAAAGCAATCAGGGAACAGCTAGTGCATATATGGGCTAGCCAAGCGACCAGGGAACAGCTAGTGCATATATGGGCTAGCCAAGCGACCAGGGAACAGCTAGTGCATATATGGGCTAGCCAAGCGACCAGGGAACAGCTAGTGCATATATGGGCTAGCCAAGCGACCAGGGAACAGCTAGCGCATATATGGGCTAGCCAAGCGACCAGGGAACAGCTAGTGCATATATGGGCTAGCCAAGCGACCAGGGAACAGCGAGTGCATATATGGGCTAGCCAAGCGACCAGGGAACAGCTAGTGCATATATGGGCTAGCCAAGCGACCAGGGAATAACTAGAGCATTATATGAGATAGCAAAACGGCCAAGGACAACTAGGGCATGTACAAGCTAGCAAAGCTGGCTACGGAACAGCTGTAGTATATTTATTTATAAAGATATATGTGCCCCGTAAAACGGAGCTATACAAAAATGTCAGAGACTCATTTGAGTGTTCCCCTCCACGGAAATCTTTAGTAAAAGGCGAAAGATTTATTCGTATTGAAGGGAAACCAGAGTTACGCTTAATGATTTATGGATGCTACTTAACTATATACTAACGTATCTCTACATCGTGATAATAGACTTGATTACATTTTTGCACGACATCTATTGGACGTGAAATGAAATATATATAAGCGCCATCTATGTTCAGTTAAATAAAACAAGTATCTTTTAATGTCACTAACTAGTGTCACACTGCTGGTAGTTCTCTGTTGCCGGAGACCGTTTAGATTGGTAACCACTGCAGCAGAGAAACAGTACTGTGTTCCGGTTCGAATGATGCTGTAGCTAGTGAAATTATTTGGATAACGAGACATCTTCGCAGATGATAATAATGATGATGATAATAATGATGATTTAACACTTCAGTTTTTGTATACTATTTTAGCTGAATACAACTTTTTTATACGCTAGAAAGATTATGCTGTTCAATCTTACTGATTAACATATGTTCTATAACCATAATCTCCTGTATAACGATCAAATTCCAAACAAAAGTAATTGCAGTTATTTATAGCTATTATTATTAATACGTAAAACTATCTTTTCATCAACATCAAAAAATGTGTACTATAGGTTATAAGTTTAAACCTAATATTTATATATATGTCGAATGAAAGGATATATAACGAAAAAAAGAAAAACAAAACAGACGTCACGAGGCTGTCAAAAAGAATGAAAACATAGAAGAATAAGAATTTGGCATGTTTTTTTTAAACTCATTCCCCTGCGTATAGTGGGTCAGGACCTTTATTTTTAATTTATTATATCAGATTTAGGGATCACATCATTATCCTTACATTTAAGTTCCTCATTCTCTTCTTTCATCCATCAAATTTTTCTTACCGGAACTTATCTTTCATGCTTTTTTATTTCTCCGCCTCTTTTCTGCCATACTCCATTCTTTTTTTTTATATTATCACGCCTTTTTCAATATGGGCAGGCAGAGGCAAATAGACACCCACTTTTCGCCAGATGTGGTCAGATTAGATCCCATGTAACAGGGGGGCGAGCCTGTTGCCATTTTTATTGGGGCCAGCATACACACACACAAAATGATTTCAGTGTGCGGGTTTCCTCGCGATGTTTTCCTTCACCGTTTGTATCTCGCTGTTGTAACTAAAGTTCACAAATGTATATAACTTAAATATTAAGTCATCGGTACATGCCGAGATTCGAACCCCCGACCTTCGGAATGATAGTCGCACACTCTAACCATTACGCCAGCGAGCGACCACCAACCATTCTATTCCTTCTTTTATACCTCTCGCTGAGTAAAGACCGAAGTCGCTGCACCTGAAACCATCATTCCATTTTTATCCTCTCCTCTGCTTCTCCTTCTTCCGTTTTGTTTACATTTACTTATTTTTCCTTCTTTACATGTCTTTTAAATTTTTTCTTTTATTTACCAATTCATTGACATTAAATTTTTATTACTTTCTAAAATTTTGTTTATAATCTCTTTTGCGTATTTCAGGAATGCTGGGCTTTCGTCCTCACTCATCAGAGAGGCAATAGCCACCGTATCCAATCTTTTGCCTAATTCTATTTCGGTCTCTGCCCTTTCTCTCCCAAATAAGGGATAGGAAAGCAGGATAGGCACCACGGTCTGGTCCACCTCCGGGTCATAAAGGTACCCGGGACTCTCCTTGAGCTTAAACCTGTGAAGGTACTCGGAGAATCCCCCGTGCCCAGTGAAGATCTGGACCAAGACCGTGTCGAGCTCGATCTGACGAAGCACGAGGTATGCCGATGTGACGTTTGGGAAGAAAATCCTTGTCGTTGAAGCCGTTGTACCTTGCACATACCTCCTGTTCTATTCGTCAAGCGTCCTTAGCATTAGCTGACGCTTGACGAAGGAAACGGGGCAGTCTTCGTATTCCTGTCTTCTTTTACTCTTCAGGGCCGCTTCCTTGGCTAGTTCGTCCGCCCTTTCGTTCCCCTCCATCCCCACATGCGCATTCGCCCAAAATAATCTCACATCCGTCCCTTTCTCACGCGCTTTCTTGATATTCTCTTTCACTGCGATTGCCAGGGGATAGAGGGTGTCAGGTTTGGCGACAGTCTCAAGAGCGAACCTCGAGTCGCTGAGTATGGCACACGAATGCGCCGATCCGCTGGCAGCGTACCCTGTCGCTCTCACTAAAGTTAGCAGCTCTGCCTGGTACACGGTGCAGAAGTTGCCCAACTTGAGTTTCTTGTTGGTAACCTCTGCGGCGTTCCGCATGACGCAGAACGCCGCACCCACCTTGTCGTCGATGCGGCTGCCGCCGGTGTAGATCGCCGAGTCGGCAGCCGATCTGGCAAGTTGGACTTCTTCTGAACTCTCCCCCAGGCTGCAGAACTCCACACCAAGCTGCATAGACGGGTGTGGAAGTCTCAAGTGGCTGACTGGAACCTCCAGCTCTCGGTCACCCAGTACTTCCCGGATGTGGCCGCGCTTTAACTCAAATAAAATGGCCGCTTCTTGGACCCGAAGGTCCAGAGGAAAAAGCCCGGCAAGTACTAGGGCCGAGTACAACGACGCTGTTCACTGAGTTCGTGCAATATTCTGCGCGAAGCCACGCTGAACCCCATCGAGCTGCATTCGGACCACCAGCTTCTTAGCCTCCGGCGCCCATGCACTCGCTGCATACAAAATAATCGGGTCCAACACCGCCAGATACATCGTTCTGATCACCTCCGAGTTCAACCCCCATGATACTTTCGCGGCTCTGCACAGATGACGATAGAGCCCTTGGTTCTTGGTCTAGTCTTGGGTCGACAAAGGGGCTCTCCACCCATACTCAATATTGAGATGTTGCTTATTGGTCAGCACCATCATATTGGTTTTGTCTGGTGCGAACCTAAGCTTGTTTCTAACCCCCCAATCGTAAATATCGGCGATGCCCGCATTTGCCTTCCTCGTGATATTCCCGGTCTCTTGCTTCGAGAAGATCACCACGACGTCGTCTGTAAAGACTTGGTAGTGTGTCCCGCTCTTGGTCACCCCCTCCAGGAGTGGATTTAGGAGGGTTCAGAAAAGTGGACCTCCCACGGAACTCTGCACGCATCCCTTGCAAGAAAAGAAAAGAAGCTGTGGCGCTCTGGCGTACTCCGCCCCCTCGTATCTGACGGACACCTTGTAATCGCTAAAGTAGCTGACGACAAGGCGCCGCAGGCCAACGGGCAGCGAGTTTCCGCCAGTTTGCATCAGTATAGCAGGCCACCAGGTGTTGTCGAAGGATCCCTCTCCATCTCATCATGTCCAATGATACCAGCACAACGATCTCCTTCTCCTTCGAGGCGAGCTCGTGTGTGCTGGATCAGGTCATACAGGGAAGCTTCGTTACAACTTTGCGGGACGAAGCCGTATTGGGGGCTACTGATATACGGCGCAATGAACCACCGAATTCTCCGGACGAAAGAATGAGTATATTAGAGGAAATCTGAATGTTGCTCCAGTGACTGAGAAATTTTGGAGCAAGAGGTTAGCGTGGTATGGGCATGTTGTACGGAGGAATGAAGGAAATATAACAAAGAAAGTAATGAGAATGAAAGTGGATGGTGATAAGGCTAGAGGAAGACCTCAGAAAGTGTGAATGGATTGTGTGAAAGACGATATGTGCAAGAAGTGTGAATTCAGATATGACAGCTAATAGAGGGATATGGAAGAGAAGTACATACTGTGCCGACCCCACATATTTTGGGAAAAGGGCAAGAGAAAGAAGAAGTAAGACCATCTAAAGATAAGATTAATGCTGTTGTAACGTTTAAGAAGCCTATTAACGTAAAGTCTATACAATCATTCCTTGGTCTAACTGGATATTTTAGAATATTCATTCAGAATTATTCATTGTTCGCTAAACCACTGACGGACTTACTGAAGGAAGATGTTATTTTTTATTTTGATGAACAGTGTGGAAGGGCTTACATGGAGCTCAAAAATGTTTTGATGCAGTTCATCAGTTCTGCGCATTTATAATCCAGGTTATGAAACGGAGTTACATACAGACGCTAGTGCTGCTGGTTCTGGAGTAGTTTACTTCAGAAGAGTCCAAAAGATGACCAATTCCACTCAGTACATTACATGACCAAAAACACAACACCAGCTGAACGAAAGTGTCATAGTTTATATGTTGAATATTAGCTATTGCTGAGGCCATAAAGAAGTACAGAGTTTACCTATTAGGGATTCAATTAAAAATAGATACTGATTGGTCTGCATTAACCATGACTTTACAAAATAAACATTTACCTGCCTTAGGGCTTTGCTTATCGAAGAATATGATTACAAGGATTGAACACAGACCTGGCTTCAGAATGGAGCATGCCGACGCACTAAGTCGAAACCCTACTTGTTCCGTAATTAATTACACTGATATTACGCAGCTAGCTTGAAAAAAGCTCAGAATGAAGATGAATACATCAGAATTTTGAAAAAAGCTCAGAATGAAGATGTATACATGAGAATTTATATGAGAAAAAGAACCTTATGACATACTGTACAAAGAAATCAATGGGATAAGGAACATTTTTGTACCAAAAAGAATGCAGTATGAATAAGAAAAGCATATGAAAGAGGACACTTCGGAGTTGATAAAATGGAAGAATTGATTAAAAGAGATTATTACATTGAAAATTTACCACAAGAAATAAAGAGTCAGGGAATGTGTTGAGTGTATCATGTACGGACACAAAAGAGGCAAGAAAAAAGGTTTAATTTATCCTATTGACAATGGACACTCACCGTTATGCACATATCATATAGATCATTTAGGACCTTTGACAAGTACACCAAAAAACTATAAAAAGAAAAGAAAAGAAGCTGTTTCCTATAGACGAGGAGATTTAGTTGCCATTAGAACAAAACACAATTTTCTCAAGGAGCCAAGCTGTATACTACTTTCTAATGTTAAATTAAAAAAAAATATCTTAAAAGTATTTTTAAAGTTGGTATCTAGGCCCTTGTATTTAATAATACTAGTATCAGGGCGCTCTGATATCGAGACTTGCAAGTACGATTCATGCTCAGTTCGCTAGTTTGTAGTACCTGATGTAAGAAAATAACAAATACAGTGCAAGAAATTCTCATGAGTAACAGATTATTAAAATATTTACGATATTATTTAGAGTGATGTGTGAAACCACCAACCCGCATTGGGCCAGCGTGGTGACGACTATTTGACTCATTCGCCATCATATTGACCCAGCAGTAGGGACGTGAATCGGCTGGTTTGGAGAATTTTGAGCCCCATAAAATGGGGCTTTTCAAAAATTTAATGACTCTTTTCAAATTATCCCCATAATGGGACACTTACAATATGGTGTTGCCGCTTAACGTTATAATCGGGCTATGACTACGGCGTAAACAAGTAAAACGCCTAACTGATTGAAGAAAAATCTTTACAGCGTGAATTAGAAACACTTTAGCGTCATCTGTTGTGATATAGTTATATTATTTATTATAAAGTTTGTTAAAGTTAAAACAGAGGTCGCTTTATACAATTATCGTTATTTGTTAGTTTTGATTATGAAGGACGTAAAACAAAGGAAGTAATGAGAATGAACGTGGATGGTTATAAGGATAGAGGAAGACCAAAAAGCGGATGAAATGTGTAAAAGATGACATGTGTAAGAAGAGTGTGAATTCAGATATGACGGCTGATAGAGGGATATGGAAGAGGAGTACATATTGTGCTGACTAAGGACTAAAAGAGCAGGAGAAAGTAATTTATCTGCGCCACGTTATACTTAGTTTTATTACCAATTTACAAATAACTAAACTTAGCCACCGTTTCTTAATTAATTTAGTCTATTTCCTTTATATGTATCTTGCAGTTTTCATTATGATAAAAAACTAAACGTTAGTCGTTTGTAATTAAACATAAAAATGTAAGATGGCGCTAATATCAATTGATCGATCGTTCGAAAATTCATCGGAATCGAAACTTTATCAGGACTGTCTTATAAAGTACAGTTTTCCATGAAGTAGTTGCAAATATTTAAATATATACACTTTTATATCCGTATTTTATTGATTTTATGAATGTGTTATGTACGAGAACGCGGAGAGCGTGCGAATCAAACTATGGTTGGTAGTACACTATATATAATAATAACAGCCCATTTACGTCCCCACTGCTGGGCCACAGGCCTACCCTCAATATGAGGGCGATTGGGCTATAGTCACCACGCTGGCCCAATGCGGATTGGTGACTTCACACATACCTTAGAATAAATTCTAAGTCATGTGCAGGTTTCCTCACGATGTTTTCCTTCACCGTTTGTATTTCGCTGTTGTAACTAAAGTCCACAAATGTACATAACTTAAATATTAAGTCATCGGTACATGCCGAGGTTTGAACCCGCGACCTTCGGAATGAAAGCCGCACGCTCTAACCATTAGGCCAGCGAGCTACGGTAGTACACTGCCTGATTGTATTTTGACATAACTATAACATTCTCTCCCCTTAGCTCACAACACAATATAAAACGCACAATATAGCAAAAATACATCAAAATAAACGATTACTATTTAAATATCTATACTACAGAATGGTTTGTAAACGACCCGTTGCAAGTCTCGCAATGCTCTGCCTCTCCTCACCCTAGACCTTGTCTGGCATTGTTGACCAGAAGATCGCGTCTCGTCGCGAATTCCGACTCCATCCGGGGGACTATTACTGGGAGAAACTAGTGCGCGACCCGTTTCTTCTCCTGGCGCGGCTGGATCCACCTAGCCAGGCATATCCCAAACAACGACGCTCTGGGACTGCCAATCGTCATAGGTGTATTGGCTAGCATAACTGGAACCCTCTGCATGACTTGTTATTACTTTTATCTCCGTAAAGTTGATCTATATGTGTATTAAACAACTGTGCAGTTATCACATCCTTAACTATGTAAGTTACTTTTCTTCTTCGTTCAACAACAATGTCTTTCCGCCAAGTACTTATACTATTGGAGTATGGACGTTTGTACATAACTTTTTCACCAGGCATGAAAGTTTGTGTATTGTCTCTTCTGTAATGTTCACTCTGCAAACATAATAATAATAACCCCCCCCAAGGGAATGAACCTTGACGTGGTAGAGGGGCTTACGAAGAGCAGGCACTGTTAATAGTCATAACGTCTCGACATTATAACCTCGATTACATCTGAGCAAAGAACCCTCTTCAAACTAATCATTCCCAAACCAAAAACAACTTAATGGAGTAAGTTAATAATGTGCATAATTTACGGTCGCTGCCCGGGGGTCGCCGGGGCGCACCTAGAGCCGGTGCTGGGTGCCTCAGTTTGCAGGACGCCGGTGGCAAGGAGCTGAGCAGGCGGGCCCTTGTCACACAAAATGCGTCAGCCGGTCGTCGGGGGTTGAGCAGGCGGGCCCACGACGTTGATGTTACAACCGAATCAACGGGCAAAGATACGATCTCATTGTTTTCATCCATTCCTTCCACTCGTCCCTCATATATGACAAGGCGAATATCTACCTTGTCCACTTTTAGTACGCCTGACGGTGTTGTGCAGGAGGTCAAGTTAGATTCTGAACTTGTATCCACCTCTGGCACGTATCGTACGCGCAGGCGATGGTTACCTGAAAAAGTGCCGAAATAACATAAAACTTTATGCCGAGACCAAAAATAATTTAAAACAGTTGGCTAACTTGACAGAACAATTCTCAAAAGATATAAAGACGCAGTTTGGTATAGATAAATGCAAAATAAACTCGGTTAAAGAAGGAAATAAATATCAACATCACTACACTTTAGAGGCGGAGGAAAAATAGTCCCATTGACGAATATGAAACATATAAGTATTTAGGGCATCATCAGTCACCAGGGGTGCTGGATCGGATAACCTCCTCGTGTGCCCGGGAGATGCAGTTACCCATCGGACTTCGGTCCGGGGTTAAAGGCATCTCTTGGGACTGGTGTACCCTGGGCAACGGTAGCTGCTTTATGCTTTCAGGCATAGGGCAACTGACGGCTAATAATCCGACAGCACTGGCGTCGGAAAGTGAAGATCCCACCGCCCGCTGAGGGGAAAACTCATATCTCTCGTGGATTTAATTTTCTCTTCGGCGCAATCAGTTTAGTCGCGCGGCGAGTCCGCCCCTAGGGCGGTTGTTGGCTTCGGCCACACCGGGCGCACCCGTAGCCCGTTCATAACACACCCTTAGCAGAGCAGGGACTGCGGTCATTGCCACCAGAGTCAAGAGGAAGACAACCTCTCAAATTACCCCAATCCTAAGGTACGGCGCGCCGATGGGATGAATGGCCAAGGGGAACTTGGTCCCGAGCGCCCAAAGCTGTGGATCAGCAACCCCCACACTTATGGATTACAGTTTAAAAGACATTAGTCCCCAGGTCGGTCCTGGCTGCAAGACTCGGGAATTCCACACGGCGCCACCGGGCGCCGTCTGCCCTTCGTACTCTGGGATGGGAAAAACTGTTCTCGGAGGAGGTGTGGCGCAGCGGAGCAACGACAACGGATCGTCGTCGGCAACGGCTTCTACGGCGGCGGGAAAGCCGCGCCCCGGTACGGGCGCAGGCAACACGGACTCGACGGTGCTGTGCCTCCGGACGGGCGCAGCCAAAAACCTCGGAAAGGATGGAGTCAAGCAACGCGCCCCAACACCAACCGCGCTCCCGAGGGCGCGAGTGGTGCTGGAGCGACTGCGCTTGGAGCGTAGCGAGAGCGGGGGCGATGTAGACATGGCCTTCACTCACACCCGGACGGTCTTAAGCGTGACTGGGTCGTTATCCGACTTCAGCCTTGTTTCGATGGCGTCCCGTGACTCCAGATCGGGCGGGAGTGCAAGCGATGCCGCTCGAGTGGGGACTCTATGTTGCCATCCTCAGAGGAAGACGACATGGAAGTGGCTAAAAAGCCAGAGCGTCGTGGGCGCCCGCCCACGACCGGGAAATACGTCGGCCTCAGCAAGGCCAAGGCTGCGTTCAACGCTGAAAGGCGTCTAGAGTTGAAGCTTCAGGCGGAGGAGGAGCTCGCTGCGACAGCGGCGAGGCTCCGCCGAAACCGGGAGCGGAGACTCGCGCGGTCTCTTGAACTGGAGTCTAGAACGGCTCCAGACGAGCAGACGGCAGCGATGCTGCAACGAGGAGTATTCGATGACGCTGAGCTGATCGCGACGATCGCCAGCAAATCGAAGAACCTCAAATTCGATTTGGTGCATGATCTAAAGGAGGCTGCGGCCTCCATCAAGGTGGCCGTGGCGGCCATCGGTTCTCGCACCGTATCGGACGAGACGCGATAGCTGCAGGCTGAGAACGCTCGCTTGCGCGCCGAGGTGGCCATTAGGGCCGAGGTGAGTGAGAGAGAGCATCAAGACCGTCGGCAGAGAATAAGAGGCGGTCACGAAAGCTGCGGGCCCTGAGGTCCGCAGCCGTAGTGCTCACTCTGCTGCCTGAGGCCAAGGAGAAGGGCGTTTCGTACGCCCAGATCCTGGCCCAGGCGATGCAGAGTGTGAACCTCAGCGACATCGGCATTGCCGGTGTCCGCTTCAAGGTGGCGGCGACCGGGGCACGGATTTTAGAGGTGCCCGGATACGGTTGCGACAACGGCGTCAAGGCCGACAACCTCGCCGAGAGGCTCCGAAAGTCTTTCGTCGAGGGGGTCGTCCGTGTCGTCAGACCGGTCAAGTGCGCCGAGTTGATGGTCTCCGGGCTCGACGACTCGGTCACGAGCGCCGGTGTAGCTGCAGCGGTGGCGCGAGCGGGCGGTTGTTCAGTCGACCAGGTTCGATCGAGCAACATCTCGTTCGGCGCCTCCGGCCTCGGGACGGCGTGGATACGCTGTCCTGTGGGAGCGGCGCGTAAAGTCGTAGACAGTGGACGACTTTTGATAGGGTGGGTGTCGGCTCGAGTAACGTTAATCAAGAATCGACCCAAGCGTTGCTTCAAGTGCCTAGAAGAGAGGAACTTGAGAGCAAACTGTAACAACAATTTCAACATCGACTCAATAGTATCCTTAAAACTCAATTCTCGGAACAGTAAAAGCCAATAATATATTCGTCATTCCAGCATTAACATATTCTTTTGGAATTATAAAATGGACAAAATCTGACCTTAAATCTCTTCAGCGCAAATTAAATACTACAATGACAAAATTCCGTAAGCATCACCCTAGATCTTGTCTACAAAGACTGACACTCCCTCGAAAAGAGGGTGGCAGGGGACTTATAGACATTACAAATTTACGTAACAAACAAATAACAAATATTCGTAACTACTTTCATAAGAAAACCGAATCATCCATTTTTAATAAAACAATAGACTCCAGTAAACTTTCAAGACTACACCACACAAAACGAACAACTGATAGACGACAAAACGAAACTAGCCGAATAGGCCGGTAAGTCACTGCATGGAAGACACCGCCATGACTTATGCCAATCTAATGTCGACAAAGAGGCGTCGATCGCTTGGCTCAATCATGGCGAACTCTTCCCGAAGACGGAAGGTTTCATAATGGCTATTCAAGACCAAGTAATAGAAACGAAGAACTATCAAAAATACATTATAAAAACTCTCTCCTCCGATATGTGCATAAAATGTAATAGTAGCCCAGAATGTGCTGGATGCACATTACAGGAGCATGCATAAGCAATATCCCAAACCGATTACAAGCATAGACATGACCAGATAGCGAACATAATCCATC